>CM076580.1:806594260-807936514 GCA_034641835.2 Pinus albicaulis | reverse complement strand
TCTCAGTTGCTTCGACAGAAAAGCACAGGTATTATGTGATCTTTGTTGATTATTTCTCTTGAAAGTGTTGGATCTTCTTCATGCAGAAGAAGAGCGATACATTCGCAAAGTTCTGTGAGTTTAAAGCACTGGTCGAGAAGGAGTCGGGGAAGAAGGTAATTGCTCTAAGGAGTGATAACGGTGGTGAATTCATCTCGGCTGAATTCAAGGAGTTCTGCAGTGCAGAAGGGATTCGGAGAGAGCTCATCGCACCCCATAACCCACAGCAGAACGGGGTGGCTGAGCGGAAGAACAGAACGATCGTGGGTGCTGCACGGGCGATGTTGCATGATCGGGGCCTACCCCTTCACTTGTGGGCTGAGGCATGCAATACAACAGTGTATGTGCAGAACCGTTGTCCTCACAAGGTTCTTGGCATGAGTACACCGGAGGAGGCTTATTCTGGCAAGAGGCCTGATATTTCCCATTTGCGGATCTTTGGTTCTCTTGTCTACATGCATGTGACGAAGGATGCGAGAAGGAAGCTGGATCCAACTACTGAGATTGGAATATTTGTGGGGTACACTGATACACCTCACAACTACCGGGTGTATTTGTCAGACAGTCGAAAGACTGTTGTGCGACGGGATATAAAATTTCAGGAGGAGAAAGCCATGCAGTGTTCGCTTGAGAGGGAGCTACACTTGCATGCAGATGAAGAGCTGTTAGTTCCTAAGGAGGAGCTTCCGGATGTGGATCGGCCACAAGAGGAGGTTCAGGAGGTGGAAGAAACCACCCAGGCAGCGCCAACCATCAGAGGGCGCATGCGCACTACAGAAGCTGAGCGACTGGCTCGGGATGCAGAGAAGGTTGTAGGACCACCTACGGCACAGCGCAGACAGAGACAGTCACCGGATCGGTACACTGGATACATGGCTCTTATGAGTCAATGTGTTGTGACAGAGCCATCCTCTTTTGAGGAAGCTGTGGAGGAACCCGCATGGGTTGATGCCATGATCGAAGAATATGATTCGATCATCGGGAACAGTGCATGGGAGATTGTCCCAAGACCGGTTGGGAAATCAGTGGTGGGTTCGCGATGGATCTACAAGGTGAAGCAGGCAGCTGACGGGAGTGTGGAGAAGTACAAGGCGAGATTTGTCGCCCGGGGCTTTTCACAGATCGAGGGGATTGACTATGAGGAGACCTTTGCACCTGTCGCAAGGTACTCTTCCATACGGACGATCCTTGCTCTCTCAGCGCAGATGGGGTGGCACATTCATCAGATGGATGTGAAGACTGTGTTCCTCAATGGAGTTATTGAGGAAGAAGTGTACATAGAGCAGCCTGAAGGTTTTGAGATCTTCAGCAGTGAGTCGCATGTGTGCCGACTCAAGAGAGCACTATACGGGCTGAAGCAAGCACCTCGTGCTTGGTACACTCGGATAGACAACTACTTCACCGGGCTTGGATTCTCCAAGAGTGAGGCAGATCCAAACCTGTACCGGATTGTGGTGGAGGTTTGTTTCTCAGGGCAAGTATGCTCGGGAGATTCTGGAGAGGTTCAACATGCAAGGCTGCAAGCCTGTTGACACTCCTCTTCCCGGTGGTTGGAGGAAGGAGGATGCTACTTCAGCGGAGGTAGTGGATGCCACTGTCTATCGACAGTTGGTGGGGTCGCTTATGTATCTGGTCAATACACGACCCGATATATGCTATGCAGTTAACCAGCTTTTGCAAGCTATGGTTAAGCCTACCAAGCTCTTTTGGAAGGTGGGCAAGCATGTATTGCGCTATATCAGAGGCACATCGGGATATGGTCTATGGTACAGACAGGAGGATGGAGCGAAGCTTTCTGGCTTCACTGATGCAGATTGGGCAGAGAGTCCAACGGACTGGAAGAGCACTTCTGGAGGAGTTTTTAGCATTGGATCGACAGCAGTTTCCTGGTACAGCAGGAAGCAGAGATCCGTGGCACTCAGTTCAGCAGAGGCCGAGTACATGGCAGCAAGTTTGGCTGCATGCGAGGCTATTTGGATGAGGAAGATCCCCGCAGGTTTGTTCAGGTTGCATTTGGAGCCTACAGTGATCTACTGTGATAACCAGAGCTGCATCAAGCTCTCGGCTAATCCAGTATTTCATGATAGGTCCAAACACATCGACATCAGGTACCATCATATCAGAGATTGTGTTCAGTGGAGAATCATGATGCTTTCATATGTTCCCACGGAGGATCAGGATGCCGACATCCTGACGAAGGCGCTCACCAGGAGCAAGTTCGAATTCCACAGAGGCAGGATAGGGGTTTCAGATAATCCATATCTTGCTAAGAGGGAGTGTTAAGAATGCAGCAAGATGATGGAGCTTAGTGAAATGAAGTCGCCTTCACTAAGTGGGCCCGCAGGCAAATTCTGGCGCAAAGTCTATTTTTTAGACTATGTCTATTTTTAGACATACGGAGCATAATTCGGGGATTCCAGTTGGATATTCTTGAAGTACATGTTGGTAAAAATAGATGAGACTCATATTTTTAGGTCACAGGCTATTTTTAGACTGCCTCTCCTAAAAATATGGAAGTCAAATATTATTTACCCTTAATAATATTTTGACTATAAACAGCAGTTTACTCTCTTGGAGCACTTCAGTTCGAGTCATGGAGGTGGCTCATGTAACTGACAGAGGAATCACGTGGTTCCTAGGGTTTGATGGCATCTTGCATGGTTGACTTCAGTTGGACTTCAGTGGCAGAAGTTTTGGAGGAGTTAATGAGACAGATAGTGGAGTTGTGTTCTGTTTATTTTAGTTGAACTAGTTAAGATTAGTTTAACTAGCTAATCAATTAGTTATGAGTGGAGTGAATTAAATATTATTTAATTCATTAATTAGTAACTCATTATTCAACTCAAGAACACATCGGTTCACTACAGTGCATGATCAGTTCAGTGGAGACCAGTGAAAGAGGTAGATGAAAGGGTGGAGTTAGCTATCAGTGGCGACATCAGTTGTGCATGAGATTTGCACCACACTTGGAGGAATTTTCCATGACAATTGCGCAGTCAAGCCAAGGAGATTCGAACCTTGGATCTCTACATAGACAGGCCATGATTGTGCAATAGAGGCAAGGCAAATAGC
Source organism: Pinus albicaulis (assembly GCA_034641835.2). NCBI lineage: Eukaryota > Viridiplantae > Streptophyta > Pinopsida > Pinales > Pinaceae > Pinus > Pinus albicaulis. Next base: position 807,933,403 of record CM076580.1, on the reverse strand, counting down.
AGTGAGTTTTGAACCAGTAACCTGTTCAAAACTAAGCTAGTTTGTGAGTTACTGTATGAGAAAGTACTGAGTACTTGTGAGGAGTATTGTACTGAGTTGTTACTTGATTTATCCATTATAATATACACATATAGCTGCGAGGTTTTCAGCTATAGGCTTTCCCCATACATACTGAGTTAATGTGTGATTGATTTGATGTGCGATCGCTTCTATTATTTCCGCATGTGACAATTAATTGTAGATGAGATTATGTGTTATGCATGCAATTCGAAATTGATGTGTAATCGGGTTAATCTCCATTGAATAAGTGATTTATTCAGCTAATTTCTACATATCTTTCTTCAGTGGTTCATCTCTTGTGGACCATTCTTTTGTGCATTCCGCTAAGTTTTCATTTTCCATGGCAAATTTCTCCATAAATTGTTTGTTGTAAGTTGCCTGAGGTTCTGGAAAATGATACATAAGCTTCAAATCTTCTGAAGTGAATGACCCGATGAGCTCTTGATCTTGGGTTTTGAACTGTCTGTCCGTAATATCAGTGCTATCCAACACCCATTTTACCATGTCTGTATATGGAAGAATTCTTGGTCTTGCTGCTACCCGATGTAAAAATGAACAAGCCAGCTCTGTAAGAGATACTTCAGAACAATTACTTGAGCTTGCGGTAGCCGCAACATCCATTACCCTTGGGTTTTCTTCTTCAAGTAAACTAAACATACCCTCCCAAGTGGTGATTCCAGCGTCTTTGTTGCAAGCAGTGTCTGCGTACAAGGATGCCATATTTTTATTTTCAGAACTTGGAGCTTTCTCTTTCTTTCCAGAACTCGGAGCTTTCTCTTTCTTTCCCATAAAGCTCTAAATATTTCTTTGTATAGTCTCTTGTTCTTCGCGCCTGCAGTTTTACAAATTAAGTGAGAATAATGATATGAGAAAGGTGACGGGATAGTTTTAAATGCTGAAGGCATATGAAATATATTATGTAATCATGAAATAACCTTTCGATCAAAACAAAATCATTTTTCATTAATAATTGACAATCCATTCATTAACTTGACATTAAGGTGCATAATGGATATCGATTTATGGAAATATTTTCTTCGTACAACGATCTTTACGAATGTGCGATACTGCGATCTACGATTTGCTTTGCAATATTGCAATATCGCAATATCGCAATTTGCATCTTTCACAAATCGCAATCTTTGCATCATCGCCATATCAAAAATTGAATCATGTAACATTGCGACATCGCAATATCGTGAAATCGCAATATCGCAAAATATGTCATATGAAAAATATCTGTTAATATATTTTCTGCGATATGCGATTTGCGATAAATATTTTAATGCATAGTTTTTTGATCGCGCTATCGCAATTTAGAATATTCTGCCTTGCAAAGGATATCTTGTACTTTTTTGTTGCGATGGATGCGATATTTTCTTCAAAGAAAGGTTTTATTCTAATCTATCATAAACTTAAGTTTATCTAAAGATTTTCTAAGGAATTTTCTTAAGTTAATGATAGCAAGTTTTATTTGAAAAAAGAAAACAAGCACTAATTTATTTTTTTGGATTTTTTAAACTAAGGGTCCCCACTTATTTAGTATTATTACTAATACCAAATAATAAGGGGGGTTGTTGCTGACCACAACACTTCCTGAGCCTTCATGTGCTATCATCCAAAAAATAGGGAACTTACACAATTTGTAAACATTAAAATTTAATGTTTTAAATTGAATGAGAATGTAGAACTTCATAAAAACAAAAATAAAATCATGCAATACCTCATGTATTTCCCCATCCATTGTCCCGTCTTGGCCCTAATTGCATAAATACATATATATGTACACATGTATAAGAAATTTATATTACATGTATTAAAATTAAAATTTAATGTTTTAAAATTAAATGAGAATGTAAGAATTCAATAAAACAAACTAAATGAAAAAAGTACACACACACAGATATATATATATATATATATATATATATATATATATATAGTTCCCCTTCCTTTGTCCTTTGTTGGCCCTGCGTAAATGCATCCTCCACGATAAACTGTACAATATACATGTAAAAAAATTCAAATGAAAATGCATACACCAATCCAAAAATTTTAAAACTATAAAATAACTCAAGATCTGGATCTCATTGTTAATGAAAAATTCCGTCAATTTATAACTTGAAACATAAGTGAAAATTTGAATACGTTTGACGGTGGATTTGGCACATCTCCTAACAGGGAAGAAAAGGGTGGCTCCATTGCGAAAACATCACACAAAATCAGAATCTGTTAACATTTGATTATATACATGTGTACACAAAATTATCTATTTTAAAAATATGTCATCATGATACTAATTTATAATAAAATAATAATAATTCTACATCAACATCATGAACTGTTAAAAAACACTAACATTTCCCATATCATCTTGATTGTGAGAACCTGAACCTTCGACCATGATATTATCAAAATTTTCATTCATCAAGCATGTTAACTAAAAATGGTGAACATATTATACATTTTTGTTACATTAACATATAAAATTAAACATGTATATGTAAATTAAAAATTACATTAAAATATTCACCCTAACCATTAACACATACTGAACCCATGCCCTCTTCCCAATGAAGAATTAAGTCCTTCCAACCATTGCGACAAATATTTGCATGTGTTCTAAGCTCTTCAATACTCAAGATTTCTATCTCATCATATGTACTATAAACAAAATTAGCACGTTCATTCTCTCATTCTCTTCGTCGATTCAAACCAATATCAATTCCACCAAGTCAAACCTGAACATTGTCTATGATGGCATCCCTTACTTCTCAACTAATTTGAGAACTCGCATCCATCTATGACCACAGAGTTTCCACACGAAGAGGTCGGCATACCAATGGTGGCTCAGGGCGATGAAACTTAGCATTAAGCTTAGTACCCCTACGGTCACGTAATCGACCTTTCCCAGGACCAAAAAATTTAGAAGGAAGGTCATTATAATTGTGTTTCATTCCAAAAAATAACTATGCATAAAATAATTTTGTAAAATAAATATGAACCTTGGCATTCCATGGTAATATTCCATAGGCTACAAGGTGCATATCATGAAAATGGAAAGCTATATTAGTGTGCTTGAGATATTTCACCTTTAGCATCTTTTGTTTCGGTCTTTCTTTGAAATTAAACATAGATTTTTCCATTTCTTTTGAAACTCTATTTTTAACAACATCCCATGTATCGGGACCCATTATTGTTTCCTTTCTTTTTCTCATTGCTTCTACAAAAGTATGAGTGATTGGCCCAATATTTTTGTAAACATATACAAGTGCTCTTAAAGAGTGTGTAACTATTTTTAATCTTTCTCGATTCTCAGCAGGGAGTTTCAAAGACACAAGATCTTTCCTTATTTTTGAATAAATATGTTCACACCTTTGTAATTTGAATTTTTGGATGTTTGTTTCCCAAGGTAAATCATGGATTTTAGAAGGATAAGTCGTGGCTGGTGTACAACCTTCTTCTTAAATAACGCAGCCTGTCCTACGTCTTTTTCAATCAAATTTTTCACCCTTTGCATATATATATATATATATATATATATATATATATATATATATATATATATATATATATATATATATATATATATATATATATATATATATATGTATGTATGTATGTATGTATGTATGTATGTATGTATGTATGTATGTATAAACATGTGAACAAATTTGTACAAATTTGATTTTTAACCATAAAAATTTTATATAAATAATTTAACAAATTAATAATTGAATGAAAATAATATTCAGATTGATGGCCACCACGAGATGGCTGAGCAGCATCATGCCCACCTTGAGATGGTTGAGAATCAACATGACCACCCATTGATTTCCACCACGCTTTGGTTGAGAATCGACATGACCACCCATTGATTGGCCACTGAGGGAATGTGTACTAACACCCTCATGTTATTTGGCACCATATATTGATTGGTCACCAGGGGAATGTGTACCACCACCACCCTGACATGACAAGAAGGAAACTTCGTAGAAAAATATCTATTTCTAATAAATTCAGAAATACATACATACATATAAATACATAAATATTATTGAGTATATATCGTGAACCATGGCCAGGTTCCATTAATTGAGTAGATACTCTTTTCCTCCATACTCCTAAAAAATGAAATTTATTAAAAATTAATATAACTCACAAAATTGACAAAAAAATCAATTCCATATGTATACATGTATGTATATGGCGATAAAATTATATATTCAATAATAAATCAATTCCACATGTATATACATGTATGTATGGGGATACAATTATATATTCAAATTTCGTTTAAAAACATGCACATTTAATATAAATACATTGAACATCCCTCAATACATGATCTCTCTCTCTAGTAGAGGCATGGGATTCTATCAATGTTCACCTCAAAGAATCAAGTGCCAAATGATCATCCTCCATGATATATATATATATATATATATATATATATATATATATATATATATATATATATATATATATATAGTGGATATGTACAGTTACATAGATACACAATGTTTAAAGCCTCGAAGAATCATGTGGAAAATTTTCATCCATGATATATATGGATCTATCTACAAATACATAGATACATGATGTTTAAAAAGTCACCTCATGAATTTAGAAATATTTTTTAAATTACTGTTTAAAAAAAAATCAAAAGAATTCAAAAAATTGATTTAATTTACACAACTGTTGAGCAAAAACAAAAATTATGTGAAACAAAAAAATTTCAAAGCATAAATTGATGTGTAAAACTCACTTTAAACAAAAAAATTTTGAAGTCTTACACATTTTCAAAATTAAATACAAAATTTTCTAAAACATGAAGTTCACCAACTTGTGGTGTGCTTACATAGTGGGTGCACATTTTGAAAATTAAATACTGAAATTTTTATAAAACGTGAAGTTCACCAATTTGTGCTTACAATTTGGGAGCACACTTGGTATATTATTTAAAAAAAACACATGGTCATTAAAAACGACACATTTATAGGTAAATAACACACACATATCAAAGATATGTTACAATTTCCATCAATAATTTTTTGAAGGAAAGAATCTCAACACTAATTCATCTTTGAGAGATGAATTATCAATAAATTTTGAAGGAAAATGTCTCAACACTAATTCACCTTTGAGATATAAATCTTTAATTTCCATTTCCCCATACACTAGATCACCAAACATCTTATTAACATTTACACAATGTCTTATACTAAATGATTGAAATTGTCTAACAATATCGTTTGCTTTTCCATGCAGTTGTTTTAGCCTCTCCTTCTTAACTTGGTACGCGTCTTTCATCTGGTTGCACACAAGTTCATAATTGGTGAAAACTACAATTCTATTTGATCCATACTCCCTAGTCATCCCCAAGCCTTCTATCAATGCAATATAATATGCTTCATTGTTTGTTGTTCTTACAGGTATATTCATTTTCCTTTGGAGGAATTTTTTAGTCACAATATTGCATAGCACATATGTAATCATTGCTTTCTCTGGATTGGGATAGTAAGAAACATCTATGCATAACATTCATTTTTCAACTAGGCTTAGTGGGCTTTTTTATCCTTGAAAAAAACAAATTCAATAAAATTTATTAAATTAACATTTATTGCAAATGCCTTAAATTTTATGGGAGAAATGACATGTACATGGTTTCCAAAAACACCAGGACTGCAATAAAATATTAAATGAACATTTATTGCAAATTCCTTAAATTTTATGGGAGAAATGACACGTACATGGTTTCCAAAAACACTAGCAAATGCCTTAAAGTTTATGGAAGAAATGACATGTACATGGTTAAGTTTATTGGAAAAATGACATTTACATGGTTTCTAAAAATGCTAGCAAATTCCTTAATGTTTATGGGAGAAATGACATGTACATGGTTTATAGGAGAAATGACATGTACATGGTTTCTAAAAACACTAGCATTGTAAACAGAAGAATGGTCTAGACGATGTGACAAGAAAAATTCCACTAGTTGGTGGTAAAAATTTTAAACAATATTAGGTGAACTATTTATGCTGATTAATAAAAGTTAATTATCAGTTTTAAATATGCAATTTATCTATTTAACATAACAATTAAAACAATCTACAATTTAACAATTTACAAAAATCAGAAATCATGTACTGCCAAAAAGATCATACAATAATCTTGTACTTCCATGAAGATCATACAATAATTATAGAGTTTTCTATGTCATATGTGATGTTATTTAGATACCGTGGACCTATGCAAGAGACAAACCTATTGATCTAAGTGAAAGGTTTTGTTTTCTTTCCATACAATATCATACAATAATATTGTACGTCCATAAATATCATATAATAATTCTGGAGTTTTCTATGTCATATGTCATGTTATTTAGAAACCGTGGACCTATGGAAAATATGAACCTATGGATCCAAGTTAAATATTTTTTTTTCTTTCCTATATTCATTTGTGATGTCCTCTTTATCTCCCATTTCTTTCTAAGGGTTACATGGATCATTTAAGTTTTCTTAACCTTGAAACTCTGTATTTACTTACCCCAAGTAATGAATTGGATGTGTATTGATTGTGGGATTCTCATGTTGTTCTTATTTTATATTAGTGTTGATAGCCTTGGTTCTACTTCACATTATTACCATTTTCAACTCTAATGCAATTAAAGGAGATTTCTTGAATCTTTTGGAACACTTTGAAAAATGGTTGTATGAACATATAGATGAGAACATTCATTATGTTGGCTCCCCATGATTTCCAAGATTGGCAAGAAAAAACTCTGCAGGGAACCACATCAGACAACTTTGGAGTCCATGGGCCTAGCCTTCCTGGACTCATAGAGGGCTCTCTCTATATATGTGTTTATAAATGATATGTCTTTATGCTTCTACTTTGATTTTATGCTAGTTATGAAGTTTTGAGGACTTGTTTGTTTTGATTAATTTGTTAATTTATGGATCGTTGGTGTGATTAATTGAGGGAGTGTTTCAGCTGAATAGATAGACCATAAGAGACATTAATCCATTGGCCTATGAGTCATAAAATTATTTAATTATTCATCAACTATGCAAGGGTTTCCACAGGGTAAGCTAACTATATCAAGTGGATCTCTTAGATTAAATGGAATATGAAATGACAATAAGTTGTGAAAATAGTAAAACTAAAGGGCAATTAAAAATCCTTTAACCCTACTTCAACAAGAAAAGCCTTTTAGGTATCTGTTTGAGACAAAACAAAAGACATGGCATACCATAGAATTCTTTGGCTAGACTTTATTAAGCAAACCTTTAAGACAAAATCCATCAATCCTATCATTACTTTTAGACAAAGAAAATATCTAAGATAAAAATGAGTGCAACTAAAGAGAAATATAGACCTCTCTTCTTTAATCAAACACTCTAAAGACCTTCAAAGCAACAGTTCAAGACAAATCAAAGGACAAGGCATACCATAGACCTCTTTGGCTGGAATCTAATAAGTAAACTTCAAAGAAATGCCCTAAAAACAATATTTCAAGATACACTAAAGGACAAGGCATACCACAAACTTCTTTGGCTTGACTCTATTAAATCATTTCCAGGAAAAAAAGCTAGGTGGAACCAGAGATCAATTAAGAATTCTCCAATCAGACCTTGCAGAAGAAAACATTGAGATAAAGAATGCAGACAGAAATACGGTGCCAAGACAACACATCCTAATCTAAAATTTTAGTTCTTTTATCAAAGAAACAATGGACAGAATGGAAAACAGAAGGAAACCATTGACAAAGGAGTAAAACTTCACCATTAACATAGCTAAAGAATCATGTGAATGTGCTTTTGTTACTGATGTTCAAAATAGTTACATTACTCCAGTACAATAGATCTATGCAACTCAGACATCAACTATCTCAGCAACTAGCTCAACAACTAGTAATCAGCCAACTAACCAACCAACCAACACTAAAAATGAATGATACATGCAGTATTTATATGAAAAATGAGGAGGTGATCCTAAGCTATGGTTTCAAATATGCATTTATTACAAATTTAATGAGTTTTTTTACCTTTGAAACCATGCAAGGCCCAAGGAAAAATATCTAAGACAAACTCAATGTAATAATAACTCCTAACTTAATTGTTTAAGCTAACTTATAGAAATATTTGACTTTTAAGGCTTTATAATAAATTTTGTAATAACTGTTGAGTAGTTGAGAAATATCTCTTACTATCTCAATAACTATTGATGTCTTTATTGAAAGAAAACATGTTGTAGGTGGAAAAATGTGTCCTTTGAAGAAGTAAATTCCTTTTGTTTGAGCCACTCGGATCTGTCTCTATGTTGATCTGCCTTTGTTTTATCCTTTAAGCTTTGTTTTGGATTTTAAATTTGATTTTTCCTTTAACTGTCTACCTCACTACATTTTCCTTTAATTTTTCTTTTAGCTGTGATTTGTGACAAATCCTTCTGATTTTTCCTTTAATCCTTGATTGGATCATTAACCCTCTAATCTTTACTGCCACGATCTTCTGAATGTCTTCACCCTTCTCGCTGTGTCTCTATCTACAATTTTTTTGCGTAGTGTAGGCATATTCTACTATCAGAGGGTTTGAATAACACCAATTATTATGATTCATTTGGGATTTATGCTCAATTTTACACCTCCAGTCCTTCTAAAATAGAACAAGTCTCTATATCGTCACCCAGAACACTCATTAAAATGATTTTGGACCTTTGAAATGCATTTTTCGCATTCTGACCATGAACCCTCACAATAAAAACAACAAATTAATCTTAAATCCTACATGTGTGGCTCTTTCTACGTTTATTTGGGATTTTTTTGGCTTTTGGAGCATTGCAGCAGTGTAAATGGTGGTTTGGGCTTCATCATAGAGCCACAGGGCTTTGAAAAGTTTGAATCAAATGGCAGTATCGGGATTTGGCATGAAGGAGGGAGGGTGGTTTTCACTAGAGAGGGAGGTGGTTTTCCCATGGAGTAAGGTGTGGTAAGTGGTTTCAGGCTGACGGATGCAATTCCATTCAACGATCGACGCGTGACAGGGGGAAACTGCCCATTTCACAGGGTTGGGTTTTTTTCCACCTCCACACCTTTTAATGTGCGATAAGTGTTGTGGGCCATCGGATCTCGGGGGAGAAATATCTACAGTGGTGACGGGATATGAAGTGATGGGAAAGTTGGATGGTGGGGTCCGAGTTTATTAAATAATCGGAGGCGCTTATTCTTCGGGTAGGGCTGTAATGTCCCAATTTTAGCCTCAAGCTAAAATGGACATTATAGTGACCATATTTTATTTTTTCCAAATAAAATGGGGAAGGATACACCTTAGCCCCTTTCATATGAATAAATAACACTCCTTGTGTGAAAGAAAAAATAATAAATCAGCTGAAATAAACACCCCATGGTATGAACATGATGAGGATCACCTTGAGTTGGCTATTTTGACCAAGTCAACAATGCTTCTTTAGAAGGTTAGCTTGCTTGAGAAGATAACGCAGCTTTTGGAGGGAAAGCATTCAAAAGTGAATGAGAACCCTAATTTTGGGGCCTATGGTGAAAGAAGAGTTTATTTTCTTTATAAGAATGAAGGAGCGGCTCATTTGATTCATTCTTTGATTCAGAAATTTCATAGTGAGGTCAAGGACTTGCACATCCGGGCTGTTTAGAAGGATTGCAATGCTCTTGAGCACTGGGGGTGTTCTCAGTGGGGATCCCCCACCTCTTCCTCATGGGAGGAGAGGATTTGAGCTGAATTTCCTCATTCCGGCATTTTTCCAGGCTTACTCCTTCAGTTGCAATGTTTTACTGTAGCAGGTTGATGTGTAGCTGGGGAAGCAGGAGAGGAACTCATAGAGTTCTTCCCTACTTGAATTTTCAGAGGAGGATGGATTTATTATTTGGAGGAGCTGTACAGAGAGTTCATGGACTTCATTTCAGATCTATGGCATCAGGCCACTCATTCACCAACTCCCACTGCGCAGTCACTTGTAGAAACGGTGTTATTCCATGAAGGCAGTGTTGTGAGGGGTTCTTGTGCTCATCAGGAGGAGTGCTTGGAGTGAAAGGGGATCAGCCCCTTTTTCCTTGAGGACTTAAATCAGAGGAGGGAATTATTATTTCAGATCAGCCACAACCTCATATTCATTTGGTTCCAGCTGCAGTGACAAATTGTTTGTCACTAATGTATTTCGTCTGACATTTCTAGCAATCTCCCTGAGATTGGCTAGAAATCCTATATTAAGCCCATTTTCCTCTCTTGGGATATTTTTCTTGTATCTTTTAGCTAAATTATTATTTATGTGTATTTAGTGGCTGCATCTCTCATATATACTGCGCAGTTATGGTTTTTTGGAATTCTATGTAGCTACAGCTACTCCGACATTATATTGTATATTCATTGGAGGATTGGTTCTAAAGCTTGAGGGTATTATTCCTCATGATATTTCTGTAAAATCATGCTGATATCATAATATAATTTTTTCTGTAATATTTCCCTCTCATGTATTTAGAATTGTAGAGTCTCATGGTTATGTTCATATATTGTTGTAAGCTCTTCCTTTGAGCATTGTTTTAGAGACCTAGATTGGGGAGATCTGAATAACCCATCTAGTGTTATTTCTTTGAGTTCATTTCCTGCAGGGAAGTTATATTAGAAGTGTTATAGGGCATCCCAGTGTTGGATAGCCTTATTTATGCAGCAGCTTCCTTATACAGCATCCTCAAGGACCCTGTAGCAGAAATTCCCGAGGGAGTAGCATGTTCCTGAAAAAGGGATATTACAGTGGTATCAGAGCATGATCTTGGCTCAGCCTGTGCCGAAGATCCATTTCTATCAAAAGAGGATTTTCTCTCCAAGAAGACGAGATTTACAAAGGATACAAGGAAAGAGGAATGAAGGAAGAGGATGTTTCCCTTCTTTTTTTCCAAACCATTGAGGAGATCTTTAAAGATCTTGAGGAAAGGGAAATTTGGAGAAATTTTCTGAGAAGGGTTTGTTGATGAGACAAATACTAGTTACTTCATGAAGGGTGTGAGAATTCAGTCACACATGCAGGTCCATAGCGCAATCATTTGTTCTCTTTCATTGCAAAGGAATGGAGGAAGAAATGAGGCCATTGGAGGAGCATCACTATAACTCAAGTTATGGCTCATGATTGTTAATTTGAGGGTTTCATTTTTCATTGACATGAAAATGCAAGAACTTGTGATGCATTCACTAAGGGTTTGATGGATAAAACTTGGTGAAACTCATTGTGTCATAAACATGAACACTTTGCATACATTGGAGAGAACCAACAGCGTGGTCACATTATGAGGAGGTCCATCACCACATGGAGGTGAAAGGGAAGCTATTTCTTCTACTAGAGGAGCCCTTGTGTCTGTGCAAGGAGTTCCAAATATTTTTACATGTGGGTACCAAGACACAATTCAGGAGCCATGCGTAGCATTTGTTGGGAATTATAATATGGAGAAAGAAGAGCAGAAGGATCAGCATGGAGGGATGAAGAGAATTCTCCCTTATCTATTTCAGAAAGTTTCTGCACAATGAAAGAGACTGCACTACGCAAAGGAGAGAGGGACAAATTAGTCCACTCATACATGCAGTCTATTTTCAGATATTGATGTCTCACTTTTTGGTGGCTTTCCATCTAGGAGGTAATTTTATCTAGGGATTATGAGAGGCATCATGCTATTGGGTTCACCACTCATTGGATTCCATAGGGGTGGAGACATTAGAGGAGTCCATTACAGCGCAGTGAGTTGGGGATAAGTGAAAGGAGGAGGGATGCACCCTCTCATTTTTAGTTTCACCCACTCTCATCAGCTATACTACGCAGACATAGCTTGCTCCATGGATGGGGATGAATTCTCCATATATTTGATGAGAGAGAGGTTACTTACATTGAGGAAGGACTCTTTCACGCATTAGAGTAGAGGGAGGCCACTCATGCTTACATTGCCCAAGATCAGGAGATTCTTTGGAGGTGATAACATCTCATGGGAGGCTCATTTTCAGAGGTGCTTATTTCTATTTGAGCATGAGCAACTGCATGATGGCATGGTAGCAACTTGGGGGGTGAATTTGGCATGAGGGGATGTCAAGGTAGCAGGCAACAATGTGATGGGAGCACTTTATTGTAGATTACCAGCACTGTCTATGGGAGGATTGATCCATGTTGGAGGACTCAGCTTCTGGTTGAGAGGTCCCAGGATCTTGATGCATGCATGATTTTTGGATGGCCTTGATGGAGATGGTAGATACCTAGTGGGTGACATGATCATCTATCATCATGGCAGACTCTTCTTGACTAGAGTTCCTAGTCTCAAGGAGACACTTTTGCATGCAACACATGAGGACTTCCTACCTATGCACTTAGATGCATATTTTTCCTCACTAGAGGAGTTCACTTTGGAGGGAATTCAGTATGATCTACATCAGCATATGGATAGATGCATAGCCCAATTTATTTTGGAGAGGTTGGCACAACCATTCCCTTACTCATTGGAGGAGAGGGAGAGAAATCATGTTGAGACATTTCAGCTCAAGAGCTCTAGTGCATGATGGAGGAGGTATAATGTCATATTTTGTATTTTACTTCTTTTCATTGATTGAGGAGCATGATGTATCAAGGAAGCTTGTTCCTTCTTGCATTTTTCATGAGGATGTACTTGCAGCTACTTGTAGCCTTGATTTTGGCTAATTTTATGATGGTTTGTGGGGGAAGCCACATGTTTCCCGATGTGAACCATTGGCACCACTTTGTTTTTTCATGTTCTCATCTTATGAGGAGATGATGTGGTAGCAAACAAGTGGCTAGTTCATCACTTGTTCATTTTGATTTTGAAGCAGGCCAAGGAGGCACTACGAAGTTCATTAGTGGAACTTGAGACCACTCTCCGGTTGTCATTAGACAGCCTGCTTTTATTACATATTTCTCCATTGTATTTCAGATGTTTTTACACTCATGAGGAGAATTATTTAGAGAGTATTGTATGTACATCCCATTGGGAGCATGATTCTCCCTATTATACATGCTTCATTTTGCAGGAGACACCATGGGCATACCATGAATGCCACAATGCTACTTGTCTCTTCTTGTGGGAGAAACCACTTGGAGGATTTGAGGAGGCATTTCATGGATGGAAATTTTGAGTAGCTTGGGCCACTCTTGGAGGCCATAACACTTCAGTCCAAGGATAGAGGCAGCCCCATATGTTCTACAGTGGGAGAGAATATTTTAATAGGGAAGCAACGAAACTCTCCATTCAGCCCCATTACATTGCAGGATCGGGGGCAAGATTTCCATTTGGTGATAGCATGGATGAGGATATCACTAATGGGATTATATTTTCCCATGCATGTCATCACTCCTACCTTGAGGAGGCCATGTTTCAACAGGGATATTTCCACCTACACCTTCTATATTTCAGGGTGTACACCATTCCAGTTTGCATACTTGGGAGGAGGCATTGGAGGACAGTTTTATTACAGCATATCTTGAGTAGCGGTGGAGATTGTTGATGTGGAGGCCATAAGAGAAGAAGGGGGAGAAATTTTTGTTCTCTTTATGCAGTTTCTTGAGGACAAGCAACATGTGGGAGGGGAGGACTGTAATGTCCCAATTTTAGCCTCAAGCTAAAATGGACATTATAGTGACGATATTTTGTTTTTTCCAAATAAAATGGGGAAGGAGACACCTTAGCCCCTTTCATTTGAAGAAATAACACTCCTTGTGTGAAAGGAGAAATAATAAAGCATCTGAAATAAACACCACATGGTGTGAACATGATGAGGATCACCTTGATTTGGTTATTTTGACCAAGTCAACAACGCTACTTTAGAGGGTTAGCTTGCTTGAGAAGATAACGCAGCTTTTGGAGGTAAAGCATTCAAAAGTGAATGAAAACACTAATTTTTGGGCCTATGGTGAAATAAGAGTTCATTTTCTTTATAAGAACGAAGTAGCATCTCATTTGATTCATTCTTTGATTCAGAAATTTCATAGTGAGGTCAAGGACTTGCACATCCGAGCTGTTTAGCAGGATTGCAGTGCTCTTGAGCACTAGGGGTGTTCCCGGTGGGGATCCCCCACCTCTTCCTCATGGGAGGAGAGGATTTCAGCTACATTTCCTCATTCCAAAATTTTTCCAAGCTTACCACTTTAGTTGCAATGTTTTCCTGTAGCAGGTTGATGTGTAGCTGGGGTAGCAGCAAAGGAACTCATAGAGTTCTTCCCTACTTGCATTTTCAGAGGAGGATTGATTTCTTCTTTGGAGGAGTTGTAGAGAGACATCATGGACTTCATTTCAGATCTGTGGCATCAGGCCACTCATTCACCAACTCCCACTGTGCAGTCACTTGGAGAAACTGTGTTATTGCATGAAGGCAGTGTTGTGAGGGGTTCTTGTGCTCATCAGGAGGAGTGCTTGGAGTGAAAGGGGATCAGCACCTTTTTACTTGAGGACATAAATCAAAGGATGGAATTATTATTTTATATCAGCCACAACCTCATATTCATTTGGTTCCAGCTGCAGTGAAAATTTTTTTGTCACTAATGTATTTCGTCCGGCATTTCTAGCAATCTCCCTGTGATTGGCTAGAAATCCTATATTGAGCCCATTTTCCTCTCTTGGGCTATTTTTCTTGTATCTTTCAGCTACAGTATCATTTATGTGTATTCAGAAACTTCATCTCTCATAGAGACTGCGCAGTTATGGTTCTTTTTCATTCTCTGTAGCTGCAGCTACTCTGGCATTGTATTGTATATTCATTGGAGGATTGGTTCTAAATCTTGAGGGTCTTATTCCTCATGATATTTCTGTACAATCATGCTGATATCATAATATGATTTTTTCTATAATATTTCCCTCTCATGTATTCAGAATTGCAGAGTCTCATGGTTATGTTCATAAATTGTTGTAAGCTCTTCCTTTGAGCATTGTTTTAGAGACCTAGATTGGGGAGATCTGAATAACCCATATAGTGTTATTTATTTGAGATAATTTCCTATAGGGAAGTTATATTAGAAGTTTTATAGGGCATCCCAGTGTTGGATAGCCTAATTTATGCAGCAGCTTCCTTATACAGCGTCCTCAAGGACCCAGTAGCAGAAATTCCCGAGGTGGAATATTGCATATACATAGGTAGAGTATGAGAAGGGCCATCTAGCCTCAGGATTTCTCCCTTATTTGAAGGAGTCATATCCTGTAAATGCCCCATAATTCAATCTCTGAAATGGACTTGCAGTGTCTCACTGAAGAAGGAAAGAAGGAACATCTAAGATGTTCCCGATGGAGCAGAAAATTCCAGATTTGGAATATTACAAGGGCTGAGGTTATATGGCCGTAAGGGTTAATGTTTATGTAGGTGGGGGCTTAATAAAAGGAGCCCGAGCTAATAAAAATAGAATCGGGGTGCTTTAGGAAGAAGAGGAAGAAGGGTTAAATGAAGGTTTTTAACAAAGGAGGGGGTTTAAAAATATTAAATCAGGGTGCTTTAATATTTATAAAGGGGTTGGGTTTTAATACTAAAAGAGATTTTTAATACATAAAAATGGGTCCCGAAAGCTTAATTTTATGCTTAAAACAATGTAAAAAAAAAGTGTTTACATTGTTTTAATGAAAATGAGGGAAATTGATGTGGGTGAGGGGGTTAATGGGGAAATGAGGAAATGAGGCCTTAGGATGGAAAGAAGGATGAAAATGAGAGGATCAAGCCCATAATGATTCTTTAAGAGCAGTAGGTTAATTTTTATAGAAGACAAGATGAAGTATAGTGAAAAAGGTTTTATGAAGATAATGAAGGCAATGATATTTCTAAAGATAGCTAATAGGCAGGGAATGTTATCTTTAGAAGGTGGTAGAAAATCCATAGTCACCTAGTGAATCTATAGAGTACAGGAGGATAATAGTGGATCCAGTTGGGGAAGGAAGCTCCTTCAAGAGGTGTCAAGAACCTCAGAGTTCAAGTCTTTGGAATTTGTAGATCAGTGCCTTGACTATACCTGGCTAATTCCTTCTGCAGTTTGCTGATTTTTTGTTGTTCTTTCGAAGATGTGACCTTCTAAAATATGAAAAACATGATTGCTTGAACTCAAATTTACCTACACATCATACTTCCTAGAATTTTTTCTTTATTTGGGTGCATTTAGATTGGCAACCCTTGACATCATTTTTCTTTCTTGAAAGAAAAAACTATCTACTTCTACCCTTATATCATCCAAAAGCTTAGATTAAACTGCTGAGCTCTTTTATTCTCTACCTAATCTACTTATCTATCAAGATTGAATAGTTTGATAGATTTGCTTTCTCTAATATATTAATAGAAAATTGAAAACATGACCAAACCAAGATTAAGCAGTTTGATTTGTCATAAACTATGGAATTTTGGACAAGCTGCACACAGGTTTTATTCCTCTAAACAGTAAAACTAAAAACTGAGAGCAATAATTTGGAATTCGTCAGTCATCCCTCTTTTTCTCCTTGGTTCATATTTAAACTTTGGAAAAAATATCTTTTCCCAATCTAATCTACCGATAAGCCAATTTTAAATAGTTTGGAAAATATTCTTTTTCTAACTTACCAGCAAAAATTTAAAACTTGTTGAAACATGATTAGGTTGAATGATTGAACAAGACTTCTTTTCTCAAAAGTAGTGGCATTTGGACTTGCACACTTTCAAAAACATTCCTATTTTGTTATGGGGCTTTGCCTTTTCTTTTATCTACCCTCTTTTCTTCTTTTCTTTGTTCTTTTTCTTCCTTTTTTTCAAAACAATCTGAAACTAAAAACTAGAAAGATGCTCATGGTGCTAAGCTTATTTGCACACTTACATATCCTACTCTAACTTGCATATGATATATATTCATTAGGTGAACTCTCTTTTCCAATACAACCAATCAAGTAAGTGATTACATGATTGATTTTCATTCAACCCTTTAGGTATGCTGAAAAGATAAAAGGGCCACTTCCACCTTACTTTTTTTTAAATAGTGGTGCTTAAAAATTTCTTTAAAGTCTGCATCAAATTGTTCTTGGCATATTTTAATCCTTCTTTATATGTCTCTAAGAAACTAGCAAAAGGATCGTTGAACAATATCTAGTCTTGAATATTTAAACAATAAGCTTCAAATAGGATTATTCCCTGCTCCACTTTGTTAAGCTTGGGATTCTTTTGAGAAAGAAACTCCAACTCTTCTTCATGATGATCTGATTTGGCAGCCTCATGATGTACTGCTATGTTGTCTTTAAGAAAAACCAATATGTCTTGATTGAGTGGACTGAATTCTGTCTGAAAGACATCATTAGGGGCATTTCCTAGCAGTAGGTACTCTTGAGAAGGTACTACAACATCAGTATTAATCTGTTCTATATTTTTTGTATAATAAAATGCATCAGTGGATAAGTCAGCAGTATAATAAATAGAAAGACCTTCTTTACATAAAATTTTAGAGGTTGGTTGTATGTTTAGGATTTGATTGATTCCTTCATCAGTTAAAGGAGGAGGTGTTTTCGTTTTCCCTTGGGTAGAACTACGATGAATCTCTTAATTTTGTGACTGATTGATCCAAGTGGATTAAACAGGTACAAGTATAAGTGGCTCAGCAAAGAGGGATCAAAAATCAAAGTGTTCTAAAATCTCTCGAACTAGGTTCATATTGTAGATCTCGTCATTTTGATTCTAACGGTGCAAATGGCACTCAATTCTGAGTCTGTATGAAGGAGTTAGGAGTGGTCAAAGTTTTGGGTTGACTTGGTGACTGGGCAGCCTTAAAGAGGATGAAAATTGGACCAAACCCGACCACCGGATTCTGGCACACTCAGGTCCAATTCCAGGAAAAATTGTGGCCTATTTAAATTTCCTCCTATGGTCAAAAACTGAATTTTTAAAAAAAAATCACTTTTTGTTTTATATTAAACAAAAATGATATAAAAAAAGGGGCGATGGGTGGTCAAACCCCATGGACACCCCCCCCCCCCCCCCCCCTCCACATATTATATGGCACCATATTATGGGCCAGCCAGAATTGAACCTGCCCGGCCGCAAGGGCCGGCCCGCTCCATGGGCGACCCAACCAACGACTATATCATATCATACAACCAACCACCATACGCCACCGTTCAATGTATAACAACCAACCTCCACATACAACATGCCTCATACAACAGTGTCGGTGGAGGTTGTGGGGTGGGCCGCCCAAGGTGGACCCGACCCCTCCAAAAAAAAAAAAAAACAAATGCGGGTTTTTTTTAAAAGATATGTCGTGTTATGTTGGGAGGGGCGGGATTTGACCCCCGAACCTCTCCTCAACGATCACTTATTTTTACGACTACATCAAACCACCTCATGTGGTAAAATCCGCCCACCTTGTATTATATAAACTCATATTTTCATAAGTGCACCCAAGCTATGGAGGAGAAGAGTGCGCACGTAGATCAAGGTTAATATTTTTTTATTGTAGGTCATGTGGAACCATGAGCCAGAAAAGGGACAGGCGGAACCTTGATTGAGGCCAAATTTTAGGAGGGCGAAATTTTGACTTTGTCCAAATGGGAAAATTTTTATGTTGTTTTAGCACTACTCGATGCCACGAGTCTGATGGCGTACTCAGTTTCTGCATCTAAGTTTTTTATTTTTTAGCCACTTTTGGAAGTGGGTTATGCAGGTGTCAGATTTCCGCATGTGAGCAGTCGTTTTCACCTTTTTCAATGCCACCAGATTGATGGTGTTTTTAGATTCAGCCACAAAATAGCTCAGCCTTCAGAAAATGGTAGCATGAGGTATATGATGTGGATTCCATGTACTTCTTCATTTATTTCTCTTTGAGATGCATTATGTCTTACAGATCCCTGTTGATACATGAGTCATGGGATCTTGCTTTGTGTTGTTATTGATGTACTTTCAGCTATGGATTTGTGTCATATATGAGTCCCTTTTATGCCACATTGGCGGGATGCTCCTTTTCATATGTGTATTGTTAAGATCCCTTGTTTGCCAGGATTGGCAAGATACTCTTATTTATTACATGTCAGCTATGATCATACTGATAGGAGTATTTCTTTATGTATGAGAGTTCCACAGTGGAACATTCATTAAAGAAGTCAAGCCACTCCTGCGTGAGGGCATTTTTTCCTTGTATGTCATAAGGAAACACATCCATGTACATATTCTTCTTATAACACATAATCCAGCGGCCTACACCATCTTGACACTGAGGCCCAGAGATGTAGTCCCTCCTGGACGAAATCCATCATCAAATGACGTGTTCTTATGATTGTTGATCTTGTTCATTTATGTTCCTCTTATTTACAGCTAAAATTGTTCATTTTAGTTCTTTAACGTCTTTAATTAAATGAAATTCTATTTATCATTTGAAGTAAAAGGTCTTGGTCAAGGGTATCAAGATTTTACCCTGGATCACTGATCACAAGGCTAGATGTGTTCTTGAGCCTCACACAAAAGAGAAGAGGAATCATCACTTGTCCCTTTAGAGAGATCTTGTGGGTCTTTTTTTGTTTCTTGACTAATTTCATCCTCAACCAACACCTTTTGGTTGTCATGATAGTTAAATTGAGTATGAAATGCATGAATTTCCTCTAACAAATCTTCAGGATGCCTATTTCCCAAGTCTTCATCAATATTTACAAGGTATTGTATGAGATATTTAGATTGATCACAACAATTTTCAGGTAATGATAAATATGGGAAATTTTCTTTATAATGCTCATAAAATACCTTGTGGAAATCCTTTAAAGAAAACAAGCAACCAAGTTGTATACCTTCATACGATTCCCTTGCTTCCCCTTCTAGTGTCTGCATGAACATATTCATGTGTAAATCCTCATGCCATTCAACTTTTAACCTCCATGTGTGTATATGAAATTTACTGAGATGTAACAAGGGATCATAAAAAAATTCATCTTGAAATGTAGGTATGATTGAATCCCAATTTATCTGAGGCATTTTTTGTGGGAATCCAAGAATGTGATCTTTATTCATTGGAGAATATATGCGTTGTATCCTTGAATCCATTTTTGTTAATAAAAAAAAGGGTCATTGCATCTTTCCAACCAATCTAGAGAATTCTACCAGTGGAGTTTTTAGGCTTAATGGGAGTTATGGAGTTGCCAGGTGGAAGATTTCAACTTTCTTGAGGTAGGCAGCTATCCACCATCAGCAACCAGATATTTTTCAAGTCTTTAAGTTTTCCAGGTAGGGATCTTGCTTTGTGGATTGGTCTGCCAACAGTTGGACTTTTAGATCTGGGATACTTCCTAAGGATGCTTTCAGGATTATCAATTATTGTAGGAGGATTTGGGTTAGGATGGGATCTGGCACAAATTCTTCTAGAAGCGAAGACTTGGACCCAAAAATCAGAAAGGTTGGTATTTTATGATAGCCTTAAAGGAAAAACTGATCTGTGAAAGAAGTACTTAATCCAAAAATTATTCTTGATTGGGTTCTTTTGATGCTTTGATGATAAAATAATTTTCCTAGTGGAGTCTATGGAAAACCAGTGGAGTCAGCAGGCCTACTGGAAACTAGTGGAGTCACCAGGTGGAGGATTTTACTTGCTTTGAGGTTGGCTGCTGTCCACCATCAGAAACCAGGTACTATTCTTGGCTAACACTTGATTCATCTAAGTTTAAAATGAGGTTATTTAAAATGTTTATTACTCAGCATTCCCCAATACGATCGCCACTATGTTGGCTCCCCGTGATTTGCAAGATTGGTAAGAAAAAAATTTGTAGGGAACCACATCAAACCACTTTGGAGTCCATGGACCTAGCCTTCCTGGACTTAGAGAGGGCTCTCTCTATATAAGTGTTTATAAATTATATGAATTTATTCTTCTGCTTTGATATTAGGCTAGTTATAAAGTTTTGAGGACTTGTTTGTTTTGATTGATTGGTTAATTGATATATCAATGGTGTGATTAATTGAGGGAGTGTTTTAGCTGAATAGATAGACCATAAGAGACATTAATCCATTGTGAGATATATTCATAGAAGGATTTAATTTTTCATCAACTCTACAAGTGTTTTCATAGGGAAAGAAAACTATATCAAGTGGATCTCTTAGATTCGATGGAATATGAAATGACAGTAAGTTGTGAAAAAAATAAAACTAAAGGACAATTAAGAATCCCTTAACTCTACTTCAACAAGAAAATCCTTTTAGGTAAATGTTTGAGACAAACCAAAGGACAGAGCATACCATAGAATTCTTTGGCCATACTTTAATAAGAAAGCCTTTAAGACAAAAATCTAGCAATCCTAGGATTCCTTTAAGACAAAAAAAACATTTTAGATAATAATGAGTGCAACTAAAGAGAAAGATAGACCTGTCCTCTTTAATCAAACACTCTAAATACCTTCGAATAAATAGTTCAAGACATACCAAAGGACAGGGCATGCCATGGAATTCTTTGGCTGGAATATACTAGCTAGAGAATGCCAAAGAGATTTCCAAGACAACAAGCTAGATGGAACCAAAGAGAATTAAGGATTCTCCAATCAGAACCTGTAGAAGAAAACATTGAGTTAAAGAATGCAGATAGAAATAGGGTGCCAAGACAGCACATCCTAATCTAAAATTTATGTTATTTTATTAGAGAAATAATGGACAAAATGGAAAATAGAAGGAAAACATTGAAAAAGGAGGAAAACTTCACCATTAACATAGCTCAAGAATCCTGTGAACGTGCTTGTATTACTGATGTTCAAAACAGTTACATTAATCCAGTACAATAGATCTTTACAATTCAAAGCTTTCTCAAATCCATCCTAGCAGTCATCAACTAGCTCAGCAACCAGTAATCAACCAACTAACCAACCAACCAACACTAAAAATGAATGATACATGTATCCTAAGCTAGGGTTTCATATATGCATTTATTACAGAGTTAATGAGTTTTTGACCTTTGAGACCATGCAAGGCCCAAGGAAAAATATCTAAGACAAACTCACTGTAATATTAAATCCTAACTTAACTGTTTGAGCTAACTTATGGAAATATTTGACTTTTAAGGTTTTTTAATAACTTTTGTAATAAATTCTGAGTAGTTGAGAAATATCTCTGACTGTCTCAATAACTGTTGATGTCTTTATTAAAATAAAACATGTTCTAGGTGGCAAAATGTGTCCTTTGAAGAAGTAAATGCCTTTTGTTTGAGTCATTTGGATTTGTCTATGTGCTGATCTACCTTTTTTTTATCCTTTCAGCTCTGTTTTGGCTTTTAATCTTGATTTTTCCTTCAATTGTCTACCTCACTATCTTTTCCTTTAATTCTACTTTTATCTGTGATTTGTGACTAATCCTTTTGATTTTTCCTTTAATACTTGATTGGATCATTAACCCTCTAATATCTACTGCCACATCCTTCTGACTCTCTTCATCCTTCTCACTGTGTGTCTGTCTAGTCTACAATTTTTTTGTGCAGTGTAGGCATATTCTGTTGTTGGAGTGTTTGAATAACACCAATGATCATGATTCATTTGGGATTTATGCTCTATTTTACACCTCTGGTCCTTCTAAAATAGAACAAGTCTCTGGATTGTCACCCAGAACACTCATTAAAATGATTTTGGACTTTTGAAATTCATTTCTCGCATTCCTACCATGAAACCTGCACAATACAAACAAAAAATTAATCTTGAATCCTGCATTTGTGGCTCTTTCTACATATATTTGGGGTTTTTTGGGCTTTTGGAGCGTTCCAACTATGTAAATGGCAGTTTGAGCTTTGTCGCAGAGCCACAGGGCTCTAGAAAGTTTGAATCAGATGACGGTATCAGGATTTGGCACGAAGGAGGGAGGGTGGTTTTTGCGAGCGAGGGAGGTGTTTTTCGTATGGAGTGAATGGTGGTAAGTGGTTTCAGGCTGACAGATGTGATTCCATTAAACGACCGATGCGTGGTGGAGGGATACCACCCATTTCGTAGGGTTGGGGTTTTTTTAAACCTCGCGCATTTTAATGTACGATAAGCACTGTGGGCCATCATATCTCGAGGGAGGTATATCTACAGTGGTCGGGGGATATAAACTGACGGGCAAGTCGGATGGTGGGGCCCGGGTTTATTAAATAAGTGGAGGCGCTTATTCTGCATGTAGGGTTGAGGTTATATGGCCGTAAGGGTTAATGTTTATGTAGGTGGGGGCCTAATAAAAGGAGCCCAAACTAATAAAAATAGAGGAAGTGTGCTTTAGGAAGAAGAGGAAGAAGGATTAAATGAAGGTTTTTAACAAAGGCGGGGTTTTAAAATATTAAATCAAGGGGCTTTAATATTTATAAAGGGGTTGGGTTTTAATATTAAAAAAAAGTTTTAATACATAAAAATGTGTCCCAAAAGGTTAATTTTATGCTTAAAACAATGTAAAAAATAAGTTGTTACATTTTTTAATGAAAATGAGGGAAATTGATGTGGGTGAGGGGGTTAATGGGGAAATGAGGAAATGAGGCCTTAGGATGGAAAGAAGGATGAAAATGAGAGGATCAAGCCCATAATGAGTCTTTAAGAGTAGTAGGGTATTTTTTAGAGAAGGAAAGATGAAGTATAGTGAAAAAGGTATTATGAAGATAATGAAGGTAGTGAGATTTCTAAAGATAGTTGATAGGCAAGGAATACTATCTTTAGCAGATGGTACAAAATCCATAGCTAGCTAGTGAATCTATAGAATACAGGAGGATAACACATTACATTAAAAATTAAATTATTTTTAGTTTATATTCAATATACGAGTCCAATTGTCAAAGTCAAGTCCAATAGAATTTGGAATTCGATTTGTAGTTCAAATTCTATGTGGGTAGAAGTGCAAGCATAAAAATATTCTTCTATCTGATTTTCCTCTGAAGTTTATATTTAATCCAATTATTTTGTTGGAGATATAGGAATAACCTGTAAGGTTCTATAAATCTGAAAGAAAAATTCCACATCAACTATGATTTCCAAATAAATTTTGATGTGTGCTTTCAACAAAATAGAGGCACATCAGAGGAAGATCATAAATACATAGGCATCAAGCACTTCATCAAATACTTGGTTAAGGATATAAATTTGGATATGTTCTTTCAGAAAAATCAGAGGCATATCAGAGGCAGATCATCAATACAAAGGTAGATCAAAGGAAGAAAGCTCTTCATTAGAGCCTTCATTAAGGATGGGACTTCAATTTTGTAAATTTAGGGATTGGAAACAAAAGTACAGGTCTATATGATATGACAAGAAGCATACCACTAGTTGATGGTAATAATTTTAAACAATAGTAGCTGAATTATTTATGCAGAGTAACAAATTTCAGTCCAGCTATTTTCTTATAAATAAAGCAGCCCACAGACTGCAATAAATTTTTGATTAGATTTTTGTTGTATTACCATTGGAAAGCAATGTGACTTTTTAGTTTTCTATTGCATTACCGTTGGAGAGTGTTTTGCGTTGATCTTGAACCAGCATGGGAGCAAGTGGAGGTAAATGTGAGGTTTTTCTTGTTTTCTTTATGCTTCTTTTTCCTATTTAATGCTCATTTCATTTATTGTTCTATTTTCAAATGCTAATTTCATTTTTTTTTGTGTTTGCAAGATTTTTGTCTTTTTCATGTACCCTTTGTCTCCCATTTATTTCTAAGGGTTACATGGATCATTTAAGATTTCTTAACCTTGAAACTCTTTATTTACTTACCATGAGTAATGCATTGGATGTGTACTGATTGTAAGATTCTCATGTTTCTATTTTCTATTAGTGTTGATATGCTTGTTTCTACTTCCCATTATTACCATTTTCAACTCTAATCCAATTAAAGGAGATGTCTTGAATATTTTGGAACACTTTGCAAAATGGTTGTATGAACATATAGATGAGAACATTCATTATATTAAAAAGCAAATTATTTGTAGTTAATATTCTAAAGATGAATCCAATTGTCAGGTTAATTCCAATAGAATTTGGAAGTCCATTTTTAGTTCAACTTCTATGTGGGTAGAAGTGCAAGCATAAAAGCCTTCTTCTATCTCGTTTTCCTCTAAATTTTATGTTTAATCCAATTATTTTGTTGGAGAGATAGGACTAACCTGTAAGTTACTGCAAATCTTAAAGAAAAATTGTACGTCAAATTTGATTTCCAACTAAATTTGGATTTGTGCCTTCAGCAAAATAGAGGAAGATCAAAGGAAGCATGCACTTCATGAAAGGCTTGGTTAAGGATATAAATTTGGATCTGTGATTTCATCAAAATCAGATGCAAATCATAGGCATAACATAAATACAAAGGTAGATTAGAGGAAGCAAGCTCTTCATTAGAGCCTTGGTTAAGGATGGACCATCAATTGTGTAAATTTAGGCATTGTAAACAGAAGTATAGGTATATACGATGTGACTAGAAAAATCCCACTGGTTGATGGTAATAATTTTAAACAACAGTAGGTGAATTATTTATGCAGAGTAATAAAACTTAAACATGTTATTTAACAACTTAATATAACAATTAAAACAATTTACAATTTAACAATTTAACAAAAATCATAAATCATGTACTTCCATAAAGATCATACAATAATCATGTACTTCCATAAATATCATACAATAATTCTAGTTTTTTCTACGTCATATGACATGTTATTTAGATACTATGGACCTATGCAAAAGATGAACCTATGGATGTAAGTTAAAGGTTTTTTTTTCTTTCCTATCTTCCTTTGTGATGTACTCTTTATCTCTCATTTAATTCTAACGGTTCCATGGATCATTTAATTTTTCTTAACCTTGAAACTCTTTATTTACTTACACCGATTCCAATGCATTGGATGTGTACTGATTGCCAGATTCTCATGTTGCTATTTTCTATTAGTGTTGTTGGCCTTGGTTCTACTTCCCATTATTACCATTTTCCAACCATGTGAAATTTAGATTCACACTATTTAGACTCTTTAGTGTACGCTAAGACTTCTTAAACTAGATCTTATGTCACTAAAATCACAACTATTTATATGTATATATCATTATATGTTATAGTATATATTACCCATAGTTAGTCCTAGTTTATACTTTATATAATATAGTATATTAGCTTGCAATGTAAGGATCATGAATACTATACGAGATTACAGATATGTATTGAGACTATAAGTAAGATCTCATACACGCTTTATTCACCTAATATATTGGGTTCATAGATGTTCTCAATACTATGACAACCATTTCTTTATTGTACATATAACTAGTAGTGTTCTAGCTCATTACATCTTATGAGCCTCTTGTATTTCAATCATAAATGTCTCATAGTTTATAAATATTACACGTGTTATGTGGTACTATTGATTTGACTACTCTTATGTAACATTGTTATGATTTTAACATGAGCTAGATGATCCTTTATTATGGATATGTGATTAGTAAAAATAGGAGCTTTGGGATTAGAATAAATTCCATATATGATTAAGAAATATGTGTAGTATAACAAGCATCATGGTTTAAGCTTTTATTATAGTTGAATTGATATACTACTTATGATTGTGATTAAGGTATACAACGAGTTGTTATGATAAGAAGAGTGCAATGTAATAGCTATGATATACTCGTATTTTACATGCTATTTCTGTGATAAAGAGATATAGAAATTGTATGATTCCCATATAAGGTTACGTATTGTTATAACATGTACAAGCTCTACCTTGTGATTCAACCTCATTTGGTTCTATGGCTTCCATATATATTAGAAATACAAGCTCTATATAGATTAATAACTCCAACTATGAACGTTATAACTACTATACCCACGTTAATATTTGTATAGTGACTCTTAGCTTCACCATATACCCATGTTAATCTCTGTACAATGACCCTTATCTTAACCATATGACAGTATGTAAATAACATCATAAAATTATATAATCAAGCCACATTCTTACATTGACTACACCTATTGTTTCAATGGAATAAATCACAATGATGTGGCTATGTTTCCATAATATACACATAGAAGCTGAAAAGCAACTTAAGCATCATATTTAGTATGAAGGTCTCAACACAAGTCTATATCACTCTTATCATATTAATGGTGTTAATACTAGTGTATATTGATCATATAAGCATAATAAGGTGATATCAGTAGTTACAATATTATAGTTAACCTATTTAATATGGTAGTATATTCACCGATCTCGCTCTCATATCGAGAAAGGAAATTCGACAAATATACAACAGTTTTTTAATATGTATGTAATATAACTGGAAATATTTCTTCCTTACACATAAATCTAATGAGAATAAAATGGCTTCATATGAGCAGCGAGTGACTTAAGTGAATAGATTTGATTCGGTTTGTGTATATTTTCCCATTTCCTTAAGCGTAGTAGTTGGAGAAACGACTTAGGGTGATGTTATATTTTTAACTGTCGAGTACGAAGGAAATTACACTCATGTTAAATATTTTTCTCTTTGTAGCTAACAAATGAGACTCTGGTGTTGGTAAGACTTTTAAAATTGAGATGAATAGATGATAGGTTTAGTAGTAGTCTCTTACTAAGGCTTTGCACTTGGATTGAAATCTTTCCCTTTTTTCAGAAGAATGGACTTGACTCTTTGTCTCATTTTCTTACTAGTATCTTGATACCCACTAATAAGTTATTACCTTGATCTAGATCAGGTTGTTGTAGCCATCTTCCCTACACTTAGTTCCATTCAGCATCGAAAAATCGATGAATTCTGTAGAGAGCATTGTATCGGTTGAGGGCACTATTGTATTGATCCTATATTTCCCTAATATCCCATACAACAATGAATGAATGGGATGATCTGGCCTTTTATTGTGACCCACCCATGTATGACACCTACATGCACGAAACAAGCCCTTTCTTCCATTTTTGAAATAGTGACCACGACCAGGCAAGGAGAATTCCAAATTGAGGTAGGTCAGTCACATGTCACATAGGAGTGTAAATTGATTGATAATAATTCAAGAAAGAAATAATGTCCAATGATGAGAATTTTTGGTTCTGGTTCATCGAGTTCATGGTGTTGTCACACAACTCCACAAAATACTTTCCTCTCTACTTCTGGCTAACTCAATCCCTTAAACATAAAGATAGCCAAAAGCTTCACCATATACCCAATTTAATATTTTTACAATGACTCTTAGCTTCACCATATGACAGTATGTAAATAAGATCATAAAATGATATAATCAAACCAAGATCTTACATTTCCTGCACCTAATGAGTTAGTGGAATAAATCACAATGATGTGGCAATGTTTCCATAATATATGCATAGAATTTGATAAGCCTTAAGCATTATATTTAGTATGCAGGTCTCAACACAGGTATGTATCACTCTTACATTATTTACAATATTACAGTTAACCTATTAAATATACACTAACCTATATATAGCAACAACCTTATAGACAACAATTAACCGTAAGCATTATATTTAGTATGCAGGTCTCAACACAGGTATGTATCACTCTTACAAGATTTACAGCATTACAGTTAACCTATTTAATGTGCAATAACCTATAGACAAGAGCAACCTTATAGACAACAGTTAGCCTATAGATAGCAGCAACCTTTCATTAACTAAACTTAATTGAATCTCCTAAACAACCCAAAAATATGGATTAAGAGTTAAAGCAACAAATTTAGAAATGGTAGAATACCTAGAACTAATGAGACGATGAGATAGATCACACCAAGGAAGAGCAGAAGATGAGGTGGAAGAACAAGCACGTTGAGGATGAAAAGCAAACCCTAGGAATCCTAAAAAAATCCTGCAAGAAAAAAAAATGAAATTAGCATCTGTAACACAACAAAAAATTAGAATTATAATTAAACAAGAAAAACAAGCATAAATAAAACAAAGAAAACCTCACCTTTACCTCGTCTTGCTCCCATGTTGGTCCCCGCTGGTTCAAAATTAGCACAAAGCACTCTCCAATGGTAATGCAATAG
The DNA here is from genome assembly GCA_034641835.2 of Pinus albicaulis. Lineage (NCBI taxonomy): Eukaryota > Viridiplantae > Streptophyta > Pinopsida > Pinales > Pinaceae > Pinus > Pinus albicaulis. Next base: position 807,904,397 of record CM076580.1, on the reverse strand, counting down.
AAAAATGAAAACTTGCAGTTCTCTCCAATGGTAATGCAACATAAAAATAATCAAAAACTTCTTGTGGTCTGTGGGTCGCTTTATTTATAAGAAAACAGTTCGGTTGAACTTTGTTAAAAGTTCAGCCAAAATTTTAAAGTCGATTCCTCTGCCTCCAGAAAAAACTATGGTTACCATTGACATCAACATAAATGGAAGAGTAATTTCTATTAGAGGAAGAAAATTTTCAGCCAAATTAATTTCAAAAATTCAGCCAAACTTATGGGAGATTGAAATTTTCAAGCATGTTTCTCATGAAAGTGTAACCCATCTTCATGGATTTTTTTATCACCAAATTGATCTTGATTGGCTGCTCATCGATCAGCTCAATGTAACTCTTTCAAACCAATTCTAACTGAAGATTAGCCTCTTCAGTTTGATAGGGCTCTCTCAAATGGGGTTTATGATTTTCAATAGAAATAATACTAGATGGATATCTCTATGAATTGTGACTTGGTTTTGTATGATTTTAGGTCTAAAAATGAAGGCTTGCTACCATTGGGCTATGGAGTCAACATTAGTATTCTTAGTGAATGTAATTCTTCACATGGAAGCTGAGGCAAATAGAGGTTTTTAATAGATATGATTCATACACACAATATAAGGGAAACACAGTAATTCCACCCCTAAAGGAAGTCAGAGCATGACAACATGACTTCTGAGTAATTAGAGATAAAATTCACTGCAAGTGATTAGGCATGAATATACAGAGAAACAACACATTAAACACGTCATAAGAATCTCAGGTCTGGAAGTAGAATGTCACTGTATATTACCGATAATGGAAAAAACATACAAGCACCAATTTGGTGAAATATTATCCAACCCTTTTCTCTTTGATGTTCACTCTATAAATAGACATTATTTACAATGTAAATGATCTACCCAGCTGGCTAGATCTTCGAATTCTAAATCTGACACCTATCATAACTGAAACTACTTACTTGAAATAGAAAAAGGACAGCTATCCTTTAAGAAATCATACTCCTAATAGGACTTTATCTCCTATTTATTACATTCAATTTTTCTAACAATGAAATAGTTACATAATAGATATCACATGTTTTAGAGAAAATTCACCATCATTTTACATATTTAAAATACCCCTAGATCTAGGGAACACAACCCTACTTTTCAGGAATGGATAATCTTCACTTTAATCATTGTTCTGTCTGCTAAGTTGGATGTGTGACACTCATTTTGAGTAATGAGTATCTGCTGAGATGGTCCACTAATAGACTGGAGGTCTCCAAATGGCTGGTGTGTTTCTGGAATGCTCAAAAATATTCACAAAGGCCCCTCACTATGAAACAAGGCAGTTTAGGCAGTTTTGTAGCGAGTTTTTGTAGTGTATGAAATCTTGCCTTTTCACCTATCTCCTTGCCACCTTTGCTGGTCAAAAACCTTTACTATGAAAAAAATCTTCCAAACAACCAATTTCCCTCCTTAATACTTGACAAAACTAAGTTTCAAAGAAAAATTGCACCTTCAGAATTGTCGTAGCATTTTTATGGCTTCAAGCCAGAAGCATGCTATGAAACTGTCTAAAAAACCAAAATTTGTTGTTTTTGTAACTGTCTTGAAAAAATGATATCCATATGAAAAATTTAGGTTCTATACAAGTTATGAACCTCATCAAACTTTTTTCAGCTCAATTTTTCACTCTTTAGGTGTTTATTCTTCATTTACAATTAATTGGTGTATGGGTTCTTCAACCACTCTCATCTTCAACCCTTTCTTCTCTAGCTCAAATTGGATCAAATCCAGCTACTCCTGAAGCTCTTCCACTTGATATTTTAATTCTCTATTTCTATATTTCAAGTGTAAGTTCATCTTCCTAATATGTTTGACCTCCCCTCTTAATGGTTGAGTCCATTTCAGTAACATTTCAGCATTTTCCAAATATTTTGAAACACTTGAGACTTGCTCATCCCATATTTTCCTCATATGTTGAAATTGAACCTTCCCAGATCTATACTTTTTTTCCTCTAGCTTCAAATATGATATCCCTTTACCTTCTTCCTTCAACTTCTCTTTGAGGGATTCTATTTTTTATTTTTCAATTATTTTCTCTTTGCCCTTTCTCTACCTGATCACCACTTCTTCCTTTGCTCATGGAGATAAATATATGATGCTTGTTGGTTGAGAATCTTCATTTATTTTCTCAGTATTTTTGTCTTGCATGGCCTTCTTTGCATGTCTGGTCATTGGCTTCCTTGGCTAAAATATAAAACCAATATCATCACCTGCAAAATCTAGTTTCTTAGCAGTCTTACCTCCAGTTTTATTCCACCATCTTCAATGTCTTCAACTTGTATTATTGGTGACTCTTCAATGTCAATTGCATGAAGGATATCGTCCAGATTTCCTTTAGCCAATGTCTGGATTCTAGTGATACTCTTGCTACCTTATTTTCTAACTATATGATTTTGTTTTGCAGGTGCTACTTGAGGGGTGTCAGTCTCTTGTAGAGGTTCTACTCCCATGTCCACTGGTTTTGCAGGAGATGATCTTTTTTCTTCTTCAAATTATTCTGCCATAGCTGGTGATGAAGTAGTTCTAGATTTTGAGGTTTTATTTCGAGTGACCACAACAATTTCATAACCACTCATAAACAATAAAGAAATCCAAACTCTGTATAACCTTCTCAATTCTTCCAACACTAACAGCTTAATTAGACCATGATGAGAAAGAGTCATCTCATTGCCCTCTATCTTGGTTTGAACTTTATCTGACATTTTCCCTAGACTTATGTATAAATAGAAAGGTAGGTCAAGTGACCTCTTAACTAAAAAATGCAGAAGAAGTCTGAGATGGTATGAGTAGACCATGTTAAATCTTCCTTCACAGGTAAAATATTTTTGAATGACCATCAACCGTTTTGCATAATTCTCATTCATAAACTCCTAAGGATAGCATTTTTTAAATAAAATTCACTGTGTTCTTGCTTGATAAACTATTTACAATCATGCATTGTGAATTTGGTACCTTTAAGCCACTCTTCACCACCTCTATGGACTCATGTAGCTAATAATATGCTCTATGGTGTCACTGTAAGATTCAGAATCCCAAAATTTGATGTTGTTCCTGTTTAGTTGGTGGCAAAATACTTTGAAACCTGTAAATGAAAACCCTGCAACCTCTGGAAAAATTTCAAGTAGCCACTCCTTCTGAAAACCTCTATAGCAGTAGGGTCTTCATTGAGTAACTTCAAATCCATGCGCTCATACCTATGACAACGGCCACCCTTGCTCATTTTCTTTCTTGCAGCCATTGATAATTTATAATCTTCACTACCTTGGTTGCTGATGACACCTCCAGAATTTGAATTTGACAGCAACCTACTTGGCTCGATGAAGCATCTCTCTAGGGATCAAATCACATGCAAGGATGAACCACAATATGAAAAAAGGCTATTTGAGGTGAGGTTTAAAAGTTTAAATGATAGCTCGGGCTTTAAAAATAACACATGCAAGAAATAAGGATAATGATGACATCAAAGACAACTATGTACATTTTAATTTTACCATAACAACCTTGGAGGACCTCCACCTTTATTGCTCTAATCAGAAACTGACACCTCATACAACTCTGACAAGACAGGTTAGAAAACACAGTTTCGTAGTGAAAATAGTTAGGCTTCTGACAGATTCACTACAAAACAATTAGGCAGTTTCATAGCGAAATATGCAGTTTTCCTATGTAAAACGCTATGAAAATATGAAAAAATGGTAGGTGTGCACTTTTGAGTTTAAATGTATGGGGAATGAAAATTGACATGATATGGGACTGATTTTACTGAAATGGCAAGAATGGAGGTGAACATAAAACTTAGGATAGGCTTAAAAATGCAAAATTTTTCCTATATCACATTGAAATGACTTAAAAGACCTTATCCATTTGGTAAATGACTTGCATGACCCTATCAAGAAAAGTTTCACAACTTAATGAGTGATAACAGATTCACCCACTCCTTTTCTCAAGCCACACTTATCGACTAGGTCGGGATTAACATAACTATAATTAGATCCAAGATCAATCAAAATATAAATAAATTGATCACAAAGATTACCATCTATCTCATTGATAGATTCCTGGTGGTCTTCTTGGCTATTTTACACAACTGCATAAATCCAAGGAATGTTATGACCATCATCCCCAATTGTTTGTTCCTCTTGTGCACTATAGACATTGGGTATACCACCCTGATACTGCTGAAAATCCCTCTTGTGATGATCCTCACCACATATATAACATTGCAACGATGTTCTACCTTCACCTCTAGTATTTTTCTCTCCCGGTTACGGTCCATGGCCCTTCTCAACTTTACTAAACTTCTTGTAAGGAACTACATATTATTTCTCACCTGAATCTTGAGGTCTTCCCTCTTTGGTGGCCATATTCCTTGAGATTTCTTATTTCCTTTCAAATCACGCTTAGGCTGGATTTTTCACTTTGACTACTCATAACAAAATCTCATATTTTGAAATTCATTTTATAGATCTAGGTTGATAAAACTCAGCCTCATCTCTGTATACTATTAGCAGCCCACAGATGAATCTATGAACCTTTGCCTTCTCCTCCTTGAGGTAATGAACATATCTCAACAACTCCAAGAACCTACTAGTATACTCACCATCTGTCATGGAACCCATCTGCAACCCATAAAACACCTTTACTCTGGCATCATAGTACCTCTCTGACATGTACTTCTTCTTGAAGAGACTCTCAAACTCATCCCAAGTCAAGTCGTCCTCCTGAATACCTTTAACATTATTGACATCCTCCCACTAGATATTTTATTTCCCTTTAAGATTGAAAGTGGCTATCTTGGCTTTCATGTTCTCTGAATAACTATGCAATGTAATGAATTTCTTCATCTCAAGAAACCATACACCTACATCTTTTGACTTCTCCATCTCTCCTTCAAATGTAAGCAGCTTGAATTTCTTGAACTCCTCAGGAAAGTACCTACCCCTCCTATAAGGATGATGATGGAGATGACTATGATGATGTATCTTAGAAGAGAAACTAGAATGATGCATGTTATCACTCTGCCCAACTTCCTATAATGAAATTAGGAGTGAAGAAAGGTAACCATAGACCAAATTTTAGCTAGGCAGCTAGCCCTACCTAACTAGAGAGGGATCTCTTTGTGTCAATTTTTAATTATTCAATTTAATGGCTGAGTACTAGATTTTAGGCTAGATATAGATTAACTTGTTTTAGAATTAGTTTAATGTTTTTTTTGTTAGATATATTTTATAACCAGTGAAATCTAAACCTAATTTCAAAGACTGTACTGTAGAAAACTAAGGGAAGATAGGAAATTTATTTGAGAATTTTTAATTTTTCATTGGTATATAGTGGTAGAAACGAAAAGGTTATGAATGGGCATTTTACATGAATTCATTCATTAGAGGAAAAGACACATTGTAAAATATTAATAAACAAATAATTTGACTAAATTTTTCTTATAAATTGAATAAGATCTTACACAGAAAATGGAATGGAAATGAAAATAACATAGAAAGGCACAATGCTCAATAAAAATACCACATGAATCTCACACAATTGATGCAAACTCCTTTTATTTTCATTAATATTAGGTTCACAATGATACATAGATTTTTCAGAACTCTATTATCCAACGTAAATACATCGTACATCAAAGTATATATAGAAAAATAAAATTACAACTATTACATTAAAAGCTATCCAAACTGATAGTGTTTTATTTGCTAACTAACTCTAATTGCATCATGGAAATAAATTTAATCTACTATGATAGAAATGGTTGCAACTAAAATTTTTTACTGAAGAAGAGAATCACCGATTGAGTTTTCTATCTGTTGACTGCTGATCTGGAAAATTTGACTTTTCCACATTTATTAATTACTCCTGAAATTCACATAATTTTTCCCATCGTTCTTAATCAGGGATAACTAATTTAATTACCCTACGGTAAATTTCATCTACCTCAGTGTACTTAGCAAAATTTGGTTTCACAAGAAAGACATGTTTGATTTCATACTGAATATAAATATCATTACTTATTGCTCCCAACAGAGATTTTCATATTAATATGTCTTTAATATTTGCAAATTTGGCAGTATCCCTAGAAATTTCCTTAATTCTCTTTCCATAATCATCATTCGTCATAAGTTTATCATTAATTACAAAAAGATAAGGTAACCCTTTCTATGTTAGATATTATATCCTATTGAACAATATTTGAACTATAACCTCTAGTCTGTGAAAATTTTCTTCCAGTTGAAGAATAAAATTATTCTTTATCAATACTTTCTTCACTTCCATGATTTTTCTTGTTCTTTCCTCAATTCCAAATTCATCCATCTCATACATGTTCTTTGAATTTAGAAATCTGATTATATTGCTTGTTGTTGCAGGGTTGTCTCCCAGTTGTTCTTTAATTACTATAATGGCCTCATTTTCCTTCTATATCAATTATTTTTTCTCAAATATGTTTTTTATGCTTGGCCAAATTTCAATGATGGACTCTGTTATGTATGCCCATATAATCTCTTTCACCTGGCCCAAATTATTACCAATGAATGACTCATTTTTTTCTTTCTACAGTATTTCAATCAACCTTTTAGCGCTTTATGCTTCAGCTGCATGGGAGCTATCAAAATTAGTCTTCTGTAATTGCAATAATTTTACCTGATCCTACAACTTTTTGATCTCCTCCTCTTAAATAGACATGTTCTTAACTTCTTTAGTATGCTAATAATCTCTCTCTACATTTCTTGTTGTAGAATTTTTAACTATAGGAATAGCTGGTAGTGGCACTGCTTCTAAAGGGGCCTTTGATGTCTTCACTGTTGCTTCCTTTTCCTTTATCATCTTCTCTAGATCTGATTCCATTTTATTTAATTGAGCATTCTGCTCCATTATTAACTTCATCATATATGTCTTTTGACTTTCATTTTCTTCAATATCATTTTCCAAAGGATCTTAGCTAGCTAGGATTTTCAATTTCTTTCTCATTGCGGCTATATCAGCAATTTTCTTGTTGATGATCCCTTCAATAGCATTCACATTATATGAATCATATCCAATATTCACCACTAGGTCATAAATTCTTTATTTTTGTTTCCTTTGCAAATGAAGACACCTTCTCCAATTTGAGTTGTGATTACACATTTGCTAATGAAACCTGCAGTTTCGAAAAACTTAAAACAATATTAGTGAGAGTTGATGAAATCATCTCACCATTTTTCTTATGAAGCTCCATTTGGTCTTTTGGATGAATTTTTTTTTTGTCAAACTCAAATGTAGCCTTCTTATAATTTTCCTCTGACTTTGGCTATGAGATATCTGCTTGAAGAAACGAAAAATGCATTTTTTCCATTTTGAGAATCAAAGGCTGAAATTAGCCTACTTTGCGAGCTAGGATTCTGTTTCCAAAAATTGGTTATGGGTACTTTTATTCAGCATTTGATTCTTCAACTTCATCTATTTGAAAGTCCCAAAGATAGTCTTCTCTTATTCTTTCTCCCCTGTAGCAGTTGTGCTAATCTGGATGGCCTTTTTCTGATCTTGAGAAGATGATGTTTGTTGATCTTTAGGAGCTTCTATTTTTTGCTCTTTAGAAACAATAGAAGTAGTAGGAGTAGCAGGGATACCTTTTTAACCTACATGTGTGTAAGGAGGTGTCTCTTCAATAATAATGATCACTTCTTTCTCTAACTCTTTTTCGGGATTGACCTTCAGATTTAGATTTTTCTTCTTCCTATAATTAATCTTGAACTCTTTGTTTGATGAATCAGTCATTGGAGATGATTGAAATTCTCTAACTCTCTTACCTACTCTTTCCTGTGCAATGATGATGTAGATAATTTCTACTCATCAGCTTCCTGTAGTGTGTCTTCTGTCCATTCAAGTTGATTCATGTACTTTTCAATCTCTATTCTAGGTGTATGAAAATATGTTGTAGATTTAGTTTGCACCCTCTGTTTAGAAATTAAACCAACTGGATCATAAGACCATGTAAATCTTGGGCTAAACTGCATTTACTTCAATAAGTTATCTACCTCTTCCCCTGCTTCTCTGCTATTACAGATAAAAGGACCTATATGTGTTTTAATTTTAAAATGTGATTTCTTCTTAGCTTAGACAAAATGCGCTTCATCTACATTAATCATTTTTCTAATATATTCCAATGCAAAAATCCTCATGGGGAGGAATTTAGGCAACTTATAAGGGGGAATTTCACATCCATAAACTATATGAGTTCTGCATAGTTTTGGTAAATATACCAATCCCATTCTCTATCTTGATCTGATAACTGCAATACCTTCTTGATTTCTTCACTAATTCTTGGCTCTGGAGTACTATTCAAGGAACTGAATGTTGGTTGATGAATAATTCTACAAACCGTTTATAAGAATACTCTTTTTGTTACATCATAACTAACAAATTCCAGAAAATAATTGACTGTTAGCAGCCCTCTTCATCCAATTTCTATAGAGAAAACTTAAATTTGTCTCCCTGGGAGTACAAGAATAAATAGACTAACACGAAGGCATAACTGAAAGCCTCCTCAGTTGTGAATTTCACAAAATTCTCATGGTTACAATCTACAATAAACTGATTGAAATTGAAAATGATGGAGGTTTTGGAATCAGTGGAAAATATGGACAAAAACCCTATGATGGATTCATCTACCCATTGGTCTGAATAATAACCAAGAAGGTAGGAAATGACAATAATATTTTTCTGGTTCTTTTAGGGAATATGGATGCTGGAAATGGAGGGTTTTTCTTAGGTAATGGGTTATTTTCAGTCATGAAAAGCTCAATATTTTGTGCTATCTCTGAAAAATCTAGCTTCCGATAAATTTCTATTAAGGCTTCTTAAGAAAATGGTGTGGCATCTTCTGTGTTTGGGGCCTGCATAATTTGTTCAATTTTTTGGGCATGAATGGTCACTAAAACCTCTTTAGTAGTAGCGATAATGGCTCTTTCGTATGGCATATACAAATCCTGACATCTCCTGAAAAGATTTGGGTAACTATGGGCATAAGGAAATATTAAATGAGGGATATTAGAGTGCCACAGTCCTATGTCATCTGATTTATCCAAGTACTTATCTTCTAACTAGAAGTATAAGTCAAAAAGCTCGATATCAGACAAGGTTTCATGTATTTTATAATCTTTGTATACTAAGGGAATATGGTGAAAATCAACTGGAGTATGCAATAGCAGAATTACTAGATGGTCAGTTCCTTTATTTTTCGGAGGCATGGTTGACTCTTTTATAATGGTGGAAAGCGTAAATTCTGTGATTTCGAATGGTGGAAAGAGGGAATTCTGTTTATGAAAACATGGGCTCAAACAGAGGATGAGCTCTGCAACAAAAAGAAAACAATAGCTGCAAGGGAAGCCTTCAAATACTGATAAGTTATGATCTCTGAAACTCTGTAAATAGTTATAAATTCAATAACCTGTGCAAAGCATATTTAAAAGGAAAAGAGAAAGTTTAAATGGGCATGCAATGGAAAATTTATAGAAAATTGAGCTTGATTTCCCATTTGAAAATGGGCGCGGGTACGTTGCCTAACACTTAGCCATTGAATTAATTGGATAACGGTTAGGAGAACGTGGGAATTAAACTGATTGTATAGGCCAGTCTACATTGGCATGAATTTATTGGAATGAGGAATGGTAGTTTTGATTAGCAGTTAAGTGGGATTTCGGAGGGGTAAGAAAGTGGTAAGTGGTTTCATTCAGGGGGGGGGGGGGGGATCGCGCGGCCCTGAAACGTAGCAACATAGTCACTATACAATACTAGTATTTTCAGACACCCCCCCCCCCATAACGTTAAGTCTCACAATATGAGGGGGGGGCGAAGTCTAACACTGGTCATTAGATGAAACAGTAATGTGATGGATGATCGAGAAAGTGGCGGAGTTTTAACGTATCACGGAGGTGATTGATTCGTGGGGTAGGGGTATGACAGAAGTGATGTGAGATGAAAGGTAGGCTAATAAATGAGTGCAATATTTCACGATAGAAAAGGAGAATTATTAGATAGTGGAGTATGACGGCAGAAAAATACAACTAATAGGTTTTAAAACCTACGGTTTAAGGAATTATTCTCGAAATATTAAATATAAACCTTCAATATAGTATGATTTCGAAAATATCCTCTTAGCAATTTTTTTTTTTTCTTTGTCAAAGCTAGGAGACTAGAAGAATGGGTATCAGTGTTTCTACACAATTCTATAATTCCCAAAAATATCCATGTAGATTGCATGCAGAGTGTGCAACAGAAGCATCCTAGAGTTGTAACAGTTATTTGTTGTACGAAATATCTTGTCAGTTCAGAAAAATTTTGCAAGCCAATATCGGGTATGAGAGAAGACACATCAGGTATTTATTGTCTCTATGTGAGATTATAAATCTATGATTGTATGAGCATCTCTGGTTTTGGAAAAATGTGGAGCAATAAACAAAAATTGAGCACGTTGCAAGAGCGGGTATGATGGTCATTTCTTGAGTAAACAATGAAACATTTTCCAACTAGCGAGCTATTGAACTTGAGCTATATAGAATTCTTGAGTTCCTGTGCTAAGTAAGAATTCTAATATAATGTCAGATTCACTAGGAATGCTAGCATGCAACACATAGATTCATCTGTGTATGAATCCAATTAGTGTGAATTATAAGCAGTCATCTTGTAAGACTAGTTTTGGATTTAGCAAAATTGGATCTAGCGTGAAATTGTGAAGTGTGAAGCCTGAGAGGCTTGGAAAGGAAATCGTGAAATAATGGTGCGATGATTTGTGAGTTTGAGATGTTTTTTTTTTTTTTCTATATTCTTAAAGAGTGATCTATGAGTGATGCCAGGGGGAAGATGTGTGAATTCTAACTTGTGCCAGGTAAAAGACAGAAAGTGATTGTGTGAAGAAAATTGAAGTGACACAAAGACTGTGCGAGGAGCATTATTGTTTCGAAGTTTGGTGAGAAAATTAATTTAATAAATTATATGTTTGTGTTATTGAGTTTTTCTCACATTTTCTCTACTTAGCTAGGAGAAAGGTCAGCATTGTTACTGCAAATTACATTAGGGTGGATGAGATGGAGCTCGAAGATAATCGTTACTCTTTCAAAACCTGCAAGTCATGTGGGATGCTAGCGAGAAACGAAAGTGTCAACCGAACGCTGATGGGAACGGTTGGTGTGATGGAAGAGCCGACGAAAAGCACAGGGATGATGCTCAACACATCCATATTGTGTTCCTTTCTGTATTGCAATGTCGCTCTCTCTACGAGAGTCTTGGAAGCCGAGTATGCCTACACCATTTAAATAAAGCAATTTCATCGAAGGAACAAAAAAAATCAGAATATTTGAATGTAAAGGCGTTAGGTTAACCATTATAATATTTAAAGTTTAGAAATGTTAGAACCGGAAGTCGAGTAGCATCGCAGTGAACAATGAAGACGGTTTTCAAGACAAGAAGAGGTTTGTCGCATAGAATGAAAGAGGTTTTTCGTTTCTTGGATGAATGCCAATCTTCGCTCTTTAAATTTACAACACAGTTCAACAATCATTCAGATGCATCCGAGAAGGATATTTGGGTTTTGAAATGCATCGATGAGGGGCATGCAAATATTTACAGTGATAAGAATGACATAGAGGCATGAAGTCTGGAGAGTTTAAATTTCAAAGAAAAGGTTTATTAAATAACCTTGAAGGGAACGTAACGTATGAAAATTCATTTTCAAAAGGTATTTTAAATGTTGAAAATTAAATGGTTTTTTTATTTTCATCATAAAATAAGTCCTAGGAAATGTAAATTGCATTTCTATTTAAAGGCTTAAGTAACATGTTAGTAAAAGAAAGTGATAATGGGAGATGATATAATTAGTGACTTGTGATATTATCACAAGAATGGAGTATGAGAGAGAGTGAATATTTTACATCATGATAATGTATTAAGGGTGGATGTTCATTGGTATATTGTATAACTTGAATTAGAGTCAAAATATCCACTATTGTAATTATTAGGTTGAGCTTGGAATTAAAATAAGATGTTAAGGTCAAATGAAGAAATTTAGATAGCTTGAGTCAAGTTAAACCATTGAGTTATTGTACAAAAGGGTGCATTTTTCACCCAAGATGAAGAGTTGATGTCAAGTATGGAGTCAAAGTGTCTTAAATAACGTCAAAGGTTTGAATGTAATTGGGTGCATGATCGGCAGGGCCCGACACCCAAAGAGTTTGGTCATTGTAATGCGAGAATTACTCCATTTATTGTTTGCAACAAAGAGGAGCAAGAGAGTTGCTCGAAAATGATTCCAAGATAGAGAACCAAAAGACACCAAGTGTAGGAAGAGAGATTGCATTATTGGATGGCAAGTATGAAGGCTTGCTGAAAAGGGGATTGAATGAAATCCACAAGTGAATAGATGAAGTTCACAAAGGAGGAGAAAATGAATGTTGATATTCATTTTAGATGTTCTGAGAAAGGCCACAAACGAAGAAAGAAAAATGAATATTCCAAGGAAAATGGCATATGGAAGTAGTTAACAGATGAAGAATATGAGAGGGAGAAGGCTAAGATAGTAGTTCATCTTGATTTATTGATGGAATTTTTACAGGAAAATATGAAATACTAGAGACATGGTTGGACCATGAGGAAGAAAGTGAAATGGTAGAGATTACAAGTAAAGACGAATCAGCAGATAAATATGCAGTTAACAGAAGATCTGAGAAAGCTCGAGCAGATGATGAGTGTGCAATCGAGATATGAAGAACTCAAAGAAGCTGAGTTGGAAATGGAAATTTCCATTTGTGGACTAGAACAGGGGGGAATTCTGGGTGAAGAGATTAGTGAGAAAGATCTCATGGACTATTAGAATAGTTCAGAACAATTTGAAGATTTGTTGACAAGGGAAGCAGATGAGGCTATGAAGCCTTGTATTTTTAAATCTCATAATTTGTGTATGTTTGCAGGATGTGCAGAAGATGGTGGAAAGTGTAGTGAAACTGTCACAAAAATGAATAAAGATCTTGAGGTGAAGTATGATGGAGAATTCCTTTTAGAGGAGGAAGGTACTGATTTATTGTAGTAGAAAGAATTCATAGATGAATTTCTATTTGGTGTAAAATAGCCAGTTGAAGCTATTATGAAGCAAAATCACAATGAAAATTCCATAGAGATATTCCAAGGAGGTAAACAAATGAATTTGTTTAATGAAATTGATGAAATAATTTTGCAATGTGATGATACAGAAAACGGGATAACTCAGAAGGATTGCCAAAAGAATAATGAAAATGGGAATGAAGGTTGTGATGAAATGATGGAAAGATTTCACAGGAAATAGAGTTCTTGGAAAGATGGCTCAAGGAACCTGAAGGAGAGATGAAGCTTGCAGAACCTAATAAAGAAAAGATTGCAGTTACCGTACATGATAAGGATGAAATGTTTCTAACGTTTATAGAGTTAAGTGAATGTTTTAACTCTTCAAATAATAATGTGGTTGTAGGTACAAAAGACGACATTGATAAATATGATGTCGAAATCAGAGGAATTGAATAGAAATTATTTGAAGATGAGATGAAAGATCAGGAGTAGAAAGGAAGTTATGTCCTTAGAGACGCATAAAGGAAACAACAATATTAATCTAGTAGGATAAAGATGAAAGCAGCCAGCAATTTAAAAGAGGATTCACTGAACTCCATAAGGTCTATTATGGGATATTGGTGCTTGCAGCATCAAAAGAGGCTGAAAGGTCTTGTATTTTTAAAACTAATAAGTTTTTGATGAATGCAGGTATAGCACCAGATGAGATGTCTGTTACTATAAGGACATTCAATGATTATAGTTGTGATCAAGGAGAATTCCTTGTTTATTCTTCATTTCAGAAAGATGAGTGTTCAACGCAAATGGAGATGGAAGCATCAGATAAAGAGGAATTACTCCAAGGAATTGGAGAAAGTAATTGTTGTAGAGGCCGATGGAATCCGGTTGACAGAATGAGTGATGTTGGTGATGCTGATGTAAAGCCAATTTGAGATTCTTTCAAAGCTAGAAGACTAGAAGAATGGGTATCAACGTTTCTACGCAAGTCTGTAATTCCTGAAATAAATATGGTGTGGTATGGAAAACCGAGAGTTACATTCAATAGTGTTCTGAAAATAATATTCTGGGAATTTTGTACAAAATTACAAAATGGAGTTGATACTTTAAAAGACCAGTGGCAAAACAGAGTTTGGAATCCTAGAGGTATCAAGTCATTGAGACTTGTGGTTATAGAAAAGTGACAAACCTCATAGACAAGAGTCTATGGAAACTTTTCTACGTGGAGAGTCTGATGCAGGAGCATCATGCTAAATTGTCATTATTTATTTGGGTGATTTAGGGGGTAATGTTTTATTAATTATTTTATAAATTATGCAAATTTTAAATAAATTGAGAGGAAAATCTGAGTGTGAGGTTTATTGTAAATATTCTCTTCATAAATTGAGAATATGAGTTGGAGTTGAGTTGTATATATATTTTAGGGATTATGAACTCCTTAAATGAAACTTAGTTGAGTCAAATGAGGGATAGAGCTATTTTATAATTTGGTTGAATTATTTTTGGAAAAAATCATGGATTCAAATTAATCCACAATTATGTATAAATATGAGCTATGTGTGAGGATGGAGGATAAAGATTTAGAGAGAAATGGTGTGATATTTTATGTAAAGGGCGAGAGCCGAGAGGCCCACAAATGTAATATTTAGCAAAGGAGGGTTTGAATTTGTAATTTTCCTACTTTATTATAGGCAAGTAATTTATTTGTTTCGGCTCTCTCTTCATATATATTCTGTATTAAATCTAGTAGTTTTATGAAGATTTTAATTGAAAATTTCATGTTAAAGGGAACACACACTCTATTGTGTGCAAGTATATGATTTTTGCAGAATTTCTACATAATATTGCTTTGGAGCATAGAAATTACCATGACACAAAATTTATTTCTAGACTATAAAATAGGCTAGCTCCTTCCATAAGACCTTTATGAATGAAATGGAATTTTTACTGCCTTTTTAAAATGAAAAACTAAAGACCTTTCATGGCATTTTTTACCCTAAATTTGACCTAAATGAGATGAAATGACATGACTTTAGACCACTAAATAAATATGAAAAAGAGTGAAGGATTAGCATATGTTAATGATACTTGTTTAGTGATCAAATTTATTTATGAAGACTGACTAAAAAATCAAAAAAATTTAACTAATGACCTAATGGAAAACTCTCAACAAATTTATCTTTGATCACTGAAAAAATAACTCTAACAATACCCATACATACCAACCCTCCTTTCAAGTGTGTGCAATGATCTGCCACCTCTAACTGTGTCCCCACTATCCAACCTGTTTCCGGACCGAGAACTACTATGATAGGCTCCAATAGTATTTTCTTCTTGCTCTTGAATGATCCTCATATGTCCCTAGTTCTAGAAATCTGTCGAGATCTGAAGAATCACCACATCAACCTATATCTTCTTTTCATGAGCCCTTGCAAGTCTTTCCTAAAACTCAACCAACTTGTCATTATCTGGATTACAACTTAAGATCTCTTCCCTCAATCTTGTCAATGTATCTCCCACACCAGGAGAATATTCATCTCCTTGCTTCCCAACTGATCTTTAAGGAGAGTCACGGGAACTATAGTCCACCATTTTTTTCTTGTCATCCTTGATTCTCTTCTTCGCACAAGTATATCATGTCAGAAAAACAAATAGATACAAAAATAAAATCCATACCTTATTGTTGTTCATCGGATGCTTATGTCATATGAAATATCATTCCACATTAGCATGTACATGTATAAACATAAACATATTTATATAATAATTATATCAACATATACCATCATGTAATATCATACCAACAGTACAACCTTATCCCATATATGATGACAATAACATTGACAACAACAAACGTTTCCCAAAGAGAGTGCAACCACGCTCTGATACCACCTACATGTGGTATCAAATACGACCTAATGAGAGTGAAAACTACTATGATACCACCTGTAACATAAACCCCTCCTCACATATACCCACTTTCATTGGCTTACCTGGGGTAAACATGATATGAGGGGAAATTTTTACCAAAATCAACCTCTTAGGTGACCTTAAGGAAATGGAGTCGACAAACAAACCTTCCTGACTTCCCTCAAGTGCCATATAACCCTCGAGGAGTAACTCAACCCCTCCAGATGTCCATCTGTTGACCCAACTTGACTTTTCCATGATTTTTATCCCCATTTTCTCCCTTACAAAGGCATTAGTGCAACTGTAAACCCTCAGTTGCTCCCATATCCTGCATCAGTGTGAATTTCGACTTTTTTACTCAGTGTTGTGCTCGTGACTGCAGATTTTAAGTCTAGATTATAGGGTTGGGGCTAGACATCTTCCCATAAATTCCTATAACTTTCAAAATTCATAAATTACACAAGTACAATTCTTGTAAACCAAAAACTAACACCAGTACTAGGCCTGACCATCCCCAACTGGCACTGAAATTATGTCAAACATTTGGCAATAATGGAATATATAGGTCATGAATAAAATACTGAGCCTAAGGGATTGTAAATTTATATGAAACTTATCAATAAGGATCACTACCCTCTCCCATTATTTTTCTTAACATCAATTAGTTCTTTCATCAATTATTATTTTAGTCACGAGTAAAAACATGAAATGAACCATGACTAGAACTAGTCAAATAACCATGCTTATAAACAACATGTAACTACAAAAATAACCATAATATAACAACCATTAAAGCCACATAAATACAAGTACAAAGAAAGAGAACTTATATTTCATTAAACATAGGCAAGAGCTAACCAGGTTTGAGACTTACACGTACCACCCAATCATAGATATGGCTTAACCAAAAATTTATTTCAGCTAGTCACCCTTGTGCCATATTCCAAGCATGAATGTGGGATATCATGGATAAACCAATCCAAAAAAAAACAAGGGAAACCAGAGGTTAAACCACCTCCACCCTCACCATACCATTATATCACATAAACCAACACTGAGATCATAAAACCAAACCAATATTGGAATGCCTCTAAATATCATCATTATCCTTACAGAATTTTTTGTCTCCTTATCTCTAGGTTTTACTGCAATTGAAAATTAATCACTAGGCCCTTACCGAGACACCAACCATAGGCTCTACCATGTATCTCGCCAAAAATGTTCAAGGGATTCCTAGGCCTTTGGGAATATTCTTGAGACCACCTCTGCCCCGGATTATGAAACCATCCAGAAAATCCAAAGTTCAAAATAGAGAACAATCGCATCACACCATGGATCTCCAGAAAAAGGCAAGGCAAGGCTTAAAACCACTATTGAAACTCGCCAAAACCATGCCATTCACAACAAAATAACCAAATATTGACATGCACATACCATGCATTTCAAAACCATCTAGGAAATCATGCATGCAATCTGTTGCCTTAAAGTATTCATGTTGAATTTTCTTGATCTTTTTCTTCCTTGCTTGATCTTTGTTTTCCTTATATTTTTCTTATCCTTCCTTTTCTTTTTTATCCTTCATTTTATTTTATTTTTCTTCCTTTTCTTGATTGATCTCTTTCTCCTCTTGGTTCTCTTCTCCTCTCTAAGTGTAATTCTAAAAATGAACTAACGAAAGGTTGGAAAAAATATACCAATTTATTATCTCAGGTGTTTTTATCATTCATGGCTCTAATATCTTCAATTCTCCGTTATTATCCCTCAATTTCCTCCTCACATGCAACCTCTGACCTTTCACCTTCATTTTCTCATAATTTCCTTTATTTTCATAAAAAATGTGCCAAAATACCTTTTTTTCCTTTTTAATGCCTTATACATTTCCTTTGCCAAGTTCCCCTTGGCCATAAAGGCATCCAACGATGCCCACTAGGATATCTTTGCCCCACATTCAACATTCAACATTGAATAAGTGTCCCTTAACCGTGGTCATATTTTTTCCTTTATTAACTTTTATTACATGAACTTTTAGTCCAATTTTGTTATGAATCATTAAGAGAGTGGTAGACTTACAATGAAACTACATGAAAACCACCAATAATTTATGCAAGGTACACAACACTTTTATATGAAGAAAAACTAACATTGCATTAGATACTATTTAATATATATATATATATATATATATATATATATATATATATATAATCTATTTTGTGCAAATAACAATGACCAAAAATCAATAATTTGATTTTGTATCACATTGTTTTCTAGGCACTCAAAGAATTATCTATTATGTTATAAGTAACACAAAACATTCTAGTGACATATGGCCAAAACAAGCACAAATAAAAAAACATTGTCAAATTGTAATCATCGAACTATAAGTACATTAAATTGCAAATCAGAGTGGCCAATGCGCTTTTGTATCATATTGTTTAATAGCTATTCAAAGCATTATCTACTATGCCATATATAACAAAGAACATTATTTACACACAATACCATAAAAATTGAAAATAAAAACCATTTCTCAATATTAATCATATTTCTATAAACACATCAAATTACATATGCACTTTACTAAATGTTTCAATTTGAGCAAAAGATATTGCACCAAAATTGTCTAGAAACGCAATAATTTAAGCTTACATAGTCACCCATCTTGGAATAAAGATTCCAAGTACATATATACAATAGAAACGGATATGATACTTACATCTAAATCTTATACCTACTAATTTTAGCATTATAATGTGCCAAAAATATTTTTGACATGAGACGTACTAAATCAAGAAATTCATCATTTAGAGAACTCAAAAAAAATTAATGAATGTTTCCCTTTAAAAATTATTCAATTCTATTTGAACAAAGATATTTCATACAACAACGCAAAAAATTGCACCATTTAAAACTTCAACTAATCCACCTTCCGCGGAAATTGCATCCAAACTTCTCATTGTTTTTCCTATTGTCTATTATATGTGAAAAGTCCAATTTCTAATCACCCAACCTCCTCCTTTATAATTTGTTGCAATGATATGGACAATTTTACAACTGCAAAATCCATGAGTCAAAATCACTCACAATTGCATAGCACTATTTTTTAATAGATTCTACCCAAACTAGTAAGCATTAGTTGAATCTAGTAAATCATCAAGTCAAATACTTATTTAACAACCTAAATAAAATTTCTCTTCAAATTTTTTTAGTGTCAATTGCAAAAAATAATACTAAAAATCCTATTCTAAAAACTATTTTTTTTAATTCAAAATGTTCAAATGTAAACAAATTATGCATTGAACTTCGAATCATACCAAACATCAAGTAACAATAAATGTCTAATCTAGGTATCTAGAAGTATTCAAAAAAACTTATAATTGTCTTTTAAGTGTTCAGAAATTAAATTCTCTTAAATACCACAATTTCAAATAACAAAGGTTGTAAGCTTCTTTAATTCCTTCTAATCCTCATTTGTCTTTTATTGCTTTTCCCCTGTTTTGAAGAAAAAAATATGTAACTACTACATGAAAACTTCAACAACGCAAAAATTTGCACCATTTAAAACTTCAACTAATCCACCTTCCGCGGAAATTGCATCCAAACTTCTCATTTTTTTTCCTATTGTCTATTATATGTGAAAAATCCAATTTCTAATCACCAAACCTCCTCCTTTATAATTTGTTGCAATGATATGGACAATTTTACAACTGCAAAATCCATGAGTCAAAATCACTCACAATTGCATAGCACTATTTTTTAATAGATTCTACCCAAACTAGTAAGCATTAGTTGAATCTAGTAAATCATCAAGTCAAATACTTATTTAACAACCTAAATAAAATTTCTCTTCAAATTTTTTTAGTGTCAATTGCAAAAAATAATACTAAAAAGCCTATTCTAAAAACTATTTTTTTTTAATTCAAAATGTTCAAATCTAAACAAATTATGCATTGAACTTCGAATCATACCAAACATCAAGTAACAAAAAATGTCTAATCGAGGTATCTAGAAGTATTCAAAAAAACTTATAATTGTCTTTTAAGTGTTTAGAAATTAAATTCTCTTAAATACCACAATTTCAAATAACAAAGGTTGTAAGCTTCTTTAACTCCTTCTAATCCTCATTTGTCTTTTATTGCTTTTCCCTTGTTTTGAAGAAAAAAATATGTAACTACTACATGAAAAAAATAATAGTATTCGATAATTCTATATTAAGAATAAATAATAGTAAATTGTATTAATAATATTAAGAATACTATTCGATACAATTCGATACTTATATTTTATCGAATTATAATAGTATTCTAAATATGTATTAATAATAGTATTCTTAATATTTTATTCATATATATTTTTTATATTAAGTATTTGTCGATAATTCTAAATTGTGATTTAAATAAATAACTTTAAAATTTAAAACAAGACTCATCTAGAGAGGAGAGAAAAAAAACATTAAAACTATTTCCTTATGTGTTTATATCTATTAAAAAGATTAAATTTAAATCAATTATCTTTTTCCCACTAAATGTGAAGGAGTGAATGCATAATAAAAACTAATTTTAATATATATCTAACTTTATATTCATAATCTATCAACTAATGATAGACATTATCATAGAACTCATTTAAATCATTTATAAATAATAATAATAATAAGAATAAGAAGAATAGTGAACCTGAGTTCTAGAAAACAAAAATCCAAAAAACTATGTTTTCAACGCATATTGAATAAAAAAGTATATTACAATCCAAATATGTATCAAAAAAAAAAAAAAACATTGAAAATAGAATAAAATATAATTTTCAAGTAATAAATGGCATCAACAATTTGAAATCTCAATAGAAATGATAACACCATGAAGCAAGATAATTTGATTGTTTTTATTCATTTCCCCATAAAACAACAAAGCACATTAATCTCGTGTAATATCAACATTAGTGTATAAGCAAATAATTTTCACTAAAATAATATTTAAATATAACCCATATTCCAACTTCCCTTCAATTCGCCATAGCCCATGCAAGCTTACATGTAGTACTGTAGTTGGAGTTGATTTGGTCACATAGTGTCAATAGTCGTGAGTGTCGAGAGACACCACTCTAACCACAAGGTTTCTTCTGACCTTAGCCACTTCTGACTTCGACTTGTTTTCAATACGGACCACAAAATAAATATATGCATATAGTTCCGCATGTTTGCAGAGTTGAATAGATCGCAGAGTGCCATAACACCACTGAAAAGACAATTCCTATCTATGACCTAATAGCCACCTTTAACTTTGACTTGCTTCTAGCCAATTATCCCTTCTTTGAAGAAAAAATAATTTAAATCAATCAACAATAAACAATACGAATTATTATAAAAATTATTTCCTTAGCTATTTACATTTAGAAAAAAATCCTAAAATTTATAGTTTCAATTTATATTGAACAAAAAAAACTGAATTACCAATAGAGTACTTTAATCTCAAATAATATGAGAGATAATGTATACGTCAATAATTTATAACAAAATAATATTTAATTCAAATAGATATTGAAACCTGCATTGAATTTTCTAACGTCGCACCAGCTCAAGGGAAGTATTGAGGTTCGAGAAGAATTGGTTGGGTAGCATCAGTAGTCGAGACTGTCTATAGAAACCATTCAAACAACAATGCCCACACCCAACCTCATAGTTGGGCCATCCTCTGACTTTCTTTCACTATCCTCCATAAAATAAATCCATATATTCATTTGTGCTTACAACCGCAACCTTTGACCTCATAGTTAGCTCGACCTCTGACTTTTCCGTATAGCAGCCTACATAAGAAACATATGTGTCTATAATATTTTTTTTTCCATTTAACATATTATTTAATAAATGTAATTTAAAATGCTATTTTTTATTAATAAAGAAATAAATTCAAAACTATTTTTATAAGACAAATTCATTTAAAGAAATTCTAGAGAAAATATCATTATTATTCACTATGTAGAAATCAAAAATATAAATTGAATAAATTATTCTTACAAGATAAAATGTTTAAAATACTTGAACACGTTATCCCTTATTTTAAGAAAAAAATAATGTCAATATGGTTATTTTTTTTTTTTTTCACTAAAGATAAAAATCAATCAACAATAAAAAAATATAAATTATTATAAAAAGTATTTCCTTGCCTATTTATATTTGGAACAAAACCCAAAAATGTATACTTTCAATTTATATTGAACAAAGAAAACTAAATTACCAATATAGTATTTTAACCTTAACTAATATGAACATTAATGTATATTGTTATGGCCTAAATCTACCTCAGGCTAAGGAAGGTGGAGTCTAGGGTAACATCAAACCACGCTTAATCTGGTAGCTAGCCCTACCAGATTAGGAGAGGGCTCTCTCCTGGTCAATCTCAGCAAAAATAATCAGTGAGGCTTGAGATGACCTAAATGAAGGCTGATTTTAGGCTAGGTATATATGTAAAAGAGTTTGATTTGATTTTGAGGGTGTTTGTTGGATCAAACGGAAGGGCAGATTTTGGGTCTGGGGAATGAGGCCTAGTTTTTGCAGAGATCTGAAAGGGGAAAGGTAGGCAATTGTTTTGACACTTCAATTTTGAATGAAATGGATAGCTCATACCGGTGAGGAGCTGAAGAGGGCAAGAAAATTTCAAGAATCCTCTTCAAACAGTTGAAAACGTGGAAAATTAAACAAACCCTAAGTAGAGCACTGCAAATTTTAATGAATTCCACCTTTATCCTTGTTTGTTTAACTTAAGAAGAAATGAAAGGGAAAATGATACACATAAAACACTAGTAGATTTACATTAACAGAGAGAAACACATCATCAAAACAAAGAGCCACATGAATCCCAAGGAGTGCTACAAACCCTAGTCTATTCCTTTGCTAAACTGCAGAGATGAAATGTACAATGATGCTCAAAGCATTCCCAAGTGTCCAACCATGCTAATGACTGAAAAAATACAAGATATAGACAAACAATAACTCATCCCCAGCCTCTAGGGGTTGAGCTCACAATTTTAGGAGCTGTTTCAACAAGATCTAAACTAAGAACTGGAAAATAGGAAATGGAACATCTTGCCTCTATAAGATAGGAAATTGATTCATTCAGTTGCAATTCACCTTTTGATGAATGAATCTACTTCCATGAGTAAAAATTTGAAAAAATTACATCAACACCCATCAAATTACATCAAATTACATCATAATTTTAACATTTGGAAGTAAGAAAGTCAAACTATCCAAAACTAGGCGAAAACCAGAGTTACTGAGTCCAAAATGAGCAAAAATCCCCAATGCGCCACGCTAGTTTTCCCTATGTGTCGCACTAGTTTGGAGCTAATTTTGGAGGCCTTCCCGATGTCCAAATTGGCTCCAAGTGGGCATTTTCGAAATTTCTGCCTGTCTACTTTCCAACACAAGTGGAATTTCTGAATTTAGCTTCCATTTGCCCCTCCAAAAATGAGTTCTCCCAACACTGCTTCCCGTGTGTCCAAAAAGGGGCAGAAAGGTCATTTTTAGGGTGTTTTTGACCCTTCTAGAAGCCCAAAACCTGTCAAAAACTCTTAGCCATAGGTAGGCATGCATAACTTTTCATGAAAAATCCAAAAATGTTGATTTTTCCCCAAGAGGAGCTCCCAATCATAACCGCACGCCAAGTGGCGCGATGCGTAGAGCTGAAAAATCTGTGTTTAGGCCAAAAAAACAAAATTTGCAAAATGTGTCCCAAATTTCTTGAAATTTGGGTTGAATGTCCTCCATCATGTACTATGTTGGGCCAAGGAAGCCTCGGCCAAAATCTAAAGTCTATCTTGCCTTTTCCGACGCTTTTAGGCCCTCTTCAACTTAGCCTTCAGGATCTTGATTGATGCCTTGCAAACATGATTTCTTGCCAATAATGATTCGCCATGTGCCTCAACATGTTCTTTTCCTTGCTGGCCTTCTCCAACAACTTTTCCAAATGAATATTTACCCTTTCAAGCCAAGTTTCACGATCAGCCTCAATCTCTTGCTCAATGGATGTCATCTCGGTTTGGCTCCTTTTGGCAGCTTGCCGGTTCTCACGTATATTTTGAAACTCCATGATGGTTTGCTGATCTTATAGCTATTTGTTTCTCTGCTCAAGGTAGCTGATTATCCATTGTGCCCTTTTCAACTTGATGGAAAAAGTGTTTATTTCCGCCTTATGCTCCTGCACAATCTCTCTCAGCTTTGAGCTTGGTGAGCCCAAATCATCATCAATGAGTATAAAATCTGTATCCTGGCCTCCTGAAGGCCCCTCATCATGTATTGGCCTCTTACCCTTGTCATGTACCTGTACTGATGATGAAGGAAGCGAGACCCCTTCCACCCCGGGTGGAGATAATACTCACCTGGCTGCTGCAAACAACCCTCTAGTGCCCCTTTGATAGGTGACAAACACCGACACACTAGCGGTCTATGTCTCATGACCTCCATGCTGTTATGAAGGTTCACCTACCTCATGAAAAGCCTCTGAATGTACCTGAGAAGCTATGAAGAAATCATTAGAAATGAAATCCTCCCATGAAATATCCTACAAGCCGAGCTGATGCATAACAAAAATTTTGGTGAGTGCAAAGTGATCGATACTGCTATACTGCTGCTCAGGAGTTTTCCTTTGCACGAGGGTGGTCATCTTCTCAATATTCCGGCATATGAAGTAAGGGAGATTCATCATTCTCACCCAGGTAAAATGCATCAGCAACCTGATATGATAGGCATAGAGACGTGAAAACCGGCCCTCACAACTGAAATATTTGATAATGAGTTTCATCAAAGGGGCATATGAATCCTTTAGAAACCGAAAGGGAAAAACTCTACTGAGTTGTCTCAAAAAACTAGGCTTGATATATGGCTCATAGTGTTCCCTGTCAACCTGCTGCCTTTTGTTCCATTGCTCTCCAACATTTGGAATACCGGTTGCTTGAGAGATAGTTTCAGGTGTTAAAGTGAATGTCACACCTACAAGAGTGACTTGGCCATTATGTAAATGCAATAGAAACAATCAGGCCAGCTGATGATGGTGGTGAACTCTAGCAACCATCTCACAAAATTGATAACATGACTGTTGTTGGAAACATGAAATAGAAAGAGGACAGGCCTGCAGCTCAACCAATGAAGTAGGCTCCTCCCTCACATGTCTGCCACTCTTATGAGGTCTCCTAGGTTCATGCAATTCAGTTGTGGAGTCATTGTCTCGGTCATAAGAAGAATCTGTCTCCATGTTTTCCAAAGTCTATGTTGCCTTAGGTGAATATGAGGAGTTTGGTGTCTTTGGTTTTTGTTGCCAAATGTGTGATAATATGTGGGGGACTATGGAGGGAGAGGGTAGGGGGAATGATGGGACATTTCCAATTGAAAATTTTCAATTGAATATTTTAGGGGCAGTCACTAGGTTTTTTGGGATAGCATTTGGGTTTGGGAAATTTGTAATTAGGATGTGGGATAATGGGAATATGGAATAGGGAATGAGTGATTTAGGGATATGGAAATGTGCTAACGGGACTAGAATAACAGTGATGAGGGAATAACAAGGTGGGGAAATGGAAGTGATAGGTACAAAACCAAATTCTAAACCCTAAGGAAACAATCCTTGAACAAGCAAATAGGGTTTGAATTTTCCTGTATTAAATCCTCATAAACAACACAAGACACATGTTCATTGGAAGTGGAGGGGTTACTTGACTTACTTGGACCGAAAGGGACCGAGCAGATTTGAAGTTTGAATGCAATTGGGGTTCAAAACACTTTGCGGCCCTACGCGTCGTACAGAAAACCCAACGCGTCCCGTACCTCCAATGCGCCGCGCAGGAGCAATTTCAACACAGTGGGGGCCAACCCAATGCGTCGTGCCCGCCCAATGTGTCGCATCGCCCAGCCAATGCACCGCGCAGCTGATCTTGCACAATTTCGCCTTCAAATTGCTTGCTTCGCTCCTCACGATTTCTCCTTGGCTCACTCTGTCCTCTTGGCATACAAATTAACTCTTGAAACATAAAAATGATTTATATACCAAGGATTTTAATTCTCAATTTCATAAAAACCCACTTTGTAATGTTTCAGATTTTGACACTTTTTAAAAAACTCTGTTTTGCTTCATTTTGGCTTTTTGACTGAATGATGTGCTTTCTATTTGTCCTGCAGGGAATGGATTGGCTGGAGCTTGACAAAAGTGACCAGGGTTGCCAGTGAAAATATTATTACAACTAATAAAACTTGAAATTACATTACATTTATACATAAAAGGATGAAATACCCTATTTTTCTTCAAAATAGAGTTTTGAAGAAAAATACATTATTAAGCATATGACGATTGAATTTTTAGTACTGAATCCTTATTTCAAACTCCTCATGTGCCTGCTAACCATTATGGGGGATTAAGAAAACCTTATTAATGAAACCCTAGACCTAATGACACTAAACCCTAAAAATGACTCTTTGTGACTGCAAATGATCTTAATGAACAGAAATCAGCCAACAGGTAAAGGACATGAGGGACATGAGCAACAAGCCACTACCGTTAGATGATCCATGCTCCTAATGGAATGCAGTTGACTAAGGGAGACACCTAATATGTAATGCAACAAGAGAAATTTTATCACTGACGGAGGGATGAAGATACCAACACTAACATATACGTCAATAATTTTGATTAAAATAACATTTAAATCAAATAGATATTGCAACTTGCTTTCAATTTTTCTAACCTTGCACCAGCACATGTGAAGTATTGAAGTTGGAGCTGAATTGGTCAAGTAATGTCAATATTTGAGAGTGTATACAAAATCCATTCACATGACAATGTTTACCCTTGACCTCATAGTCGAACTCACCTCCAAATTTTTTGAGGAGGTGCCACAAAATAAATATGTCCATATAGTCATTTGCGCTTACAACCGTAACCTCCACCCTCATATCTAGCTTGACCTCCAACTTGCTCATACAGAGGCCCACAAAACAAACATATGTGTCTATAATATATTATTTTCCTTTTCCATTTAGCATATTATTAAATAAATGTAATTTAAAGCACTTTATATTTTTGTCAATAAAAAACTAAATTCAACATTGTTTTTATTTTTATAACACAAATACATTGAAAAAATTCTATAGAAAATATAATTATTATTGCTATATAAAAGTTTAACATAAAAAACCAAAAACTACACACAAATTAAAATAAATTGGTATTAATAATTTTAAAAGATATCAACCCCTTTTCCATCGTCTATGAGAGTGTCTAGAGAAACCATTCAAATGACAATGTCGAACCCCGACCTCACAGTCAAGCGACCTACGACTTGCTTTTAGTAGGGGCCACAAAATAAATATGTCCATATAGCCATCCCTGCTTACAACCACAACCTCTGACCCCATAGTCAACATGACCTCTGAGTTTCCCATACGCAGGCCGACATAAGGAACATATGTGTCTACATTATATTATTTTGTTTTTCCATTTAACATATTATTTAATAAATATAATTTAAAACACTTTATTTTTGTATCACTAAAATAAAATCAACATTATTTTTAGAAGACAAATTCATTTAAAGAAACTCTACATAAAAATTAATTATTATTTTTACCTAAATATTTAACATAACAAATAAAAAAATACGCACAAATTAAAACAAATTAGTAATAAAATGCTTAAAAGATATCAACCCCTTATCCCTCATCTAAATAAACAAATAATGTAAATATAGTTCAACCAATCAATGTAAAATCTAGTTACAACTTCAAGACCACTCCAATCTTAGCATTTGCTAATATGGGTCGGAGGTTGACCTTTTCCTTATGATTCTTTTCCACAAACACGCCAACTTCTCTAACACAAAGTCGAGGCCGACCTCGAATATGAATTTCCTACCACTTTAAAGAAACAAAAAAGAACTGAAATTGAGATTGATGCCTTTATTCTAAATTTTAATTTTTTTAAATGTACTCTTACTACCGCGGCTCAAAAATGTTCATCTATGCAAAAAAATTACGAAAACCATACAGTAGAAAATCCCATCATTTGAAACTCAAAATACTAGTGGCATTGGTCTCAAAAGTTCTCCAACATCTCTGAAAGTTCAATTTTTGTGTCAATTCCTTTATGCACTTGTTTTCCTAGTTCGCAATTATCTCAGACTATAATTTACCAATGCTTAAACTACAACTTTTACGCGAATAAATTTATTGTTTTAAAAAAAAAATTAATAGCACTAGATGTGTCCTATGATGATGGCATGAACGTAAAATCCATGAGGAAACTTGTATACACAGAAAGAAGTTCTGAACTACAAATTAAACGATCTAACACAGATTATTATTTATTTATTCATATATTTATTACTCAAGGGCCTTGTGGAAATGAAAAATTCCGTCAAATTCGGACACTGAAAATTTTAGAAACTTAAAAATTTGTGTCTATGTGTCAGGCCTAACTCAAGTCGGTGTCATTTCCTTCGCCACTTAGATATTTATGCCAATATAATTTGTCTCCCTAATTATTCCTTGTCCACGAGTATGCTGAAACGCAAACATACACCAAATTATGACATCACAAATTTAAGAAACTTAATAATTAACATATCCTTGTGTCCATGTGTCACACTGGACTGAGCTCCAAGTTATTGTCTTCCACAGCCACATGCTGAATTCAATATAACGCCGACACCTCAATCATATAAAACAACATTATTGGGCGGAGACGCCACCTTGCTCACGGGCCTTCTCAAAATGCAAACATTCCTATACTCCCAACCTCGCAACTCCGAGACTAGATTCCACAAAAATTCACCGTAATAGCTTGAGGAAAGCATGAAATAGTAATTGGAAAACAATTTAAAACCATACCACATGCAATTTGGGTCGGCACATTGCTCACAATACTTCCGCAAATGCAAATATGGGCCAACCTCTGACCTACTCATGCTCAGTTACTACTGTTGTATTCTTATAGCATTACATAAAATCATCCAAACTCGGACCCAAAATATATTTAACACTTATATTAACAAATAAAATCACCCATTAAACCATAGTTTTCTCAAAAGGATAACTAAAAATCTCACCAGGTTACCATTGCTAGAATCCAACAACCCGCTTACCCAAACAATTCTTATGCTCTAAATTCTAAATTCTACTACACATTCTGCGAAACATTGAAATTGTTATAACCTACCTTAATATTCCGTGAAAACAATATATGGATAATGATGGCTAACCCGCATGCCTCATAATTTCATCCAAGGTTGAGCACTCAAAGGGAAGGCAACACCATATATGAATATATTCATGCCAACCCACAGGTGCCTCTAATGCATAATGGAGAATCAAAGAAATTTTTTTATAAGCTCACGGGGGGAAATTAAGGTCTTCTCATCTTCCCAAAAGATTATTTTCCATCCTAGCCAGGGGCCATCTTGAAAGCGAATCGACAGGGAAACATGCCCAGAGGTTAAACATCCACCCCCCCACCCGGTATTGAAAATTCAACCCAAAGATCAACAACTAAGATCTATTATGCGGGTTTAACATCCATCTGCCCGATCACCATCTGACTGCCAAGAAGCGACAGGGGCCTCCTGCGTCATGTTTTGAGTCCATGACTGCCTATAGCAAGAAATTGCACCATAAAAATTGTAAGGTAATGGGCCCACCTTCCCGCTACTTGTCCGCCACTTGTCTTCCACTTGTTCTCCATATCCACCTAATCTAGTTAAGACATGTGTCAGACCCAGTAGCGTCATCATTATGTCATCCTACCATTTTTTTCCTCCACATAAGTGCCTGACCTCTCCCACATTATATTCCTGATTATCACTCTTATTTTTCCTAAACTCTCCCTCTAGTCGAGCACCTCCACAGGAAAATTCCAAAGTCTCCTAGCTACAGCAGAATTGGTCATGATGTCATTTTCAGCCTCCTCCATAGTCACCAGGTATTTCTACCTCCCCTATCCACATGTGATTTGAGTTCCAACACTATTAAAATGAAAAATATTACCCCAGTAACCCCTAAGACCCGCGATGTTAAGTTTTCTCCCGAACCTAAACCCATCATGGACATAGAATCCTAGATATGCAACCCCATTTACCCATACCACATCGTTGACCTACGTCACAACCTAATGATTTATCATTGGAGGGGTGAAGAAATTTTTCGAGTAGTCAAAATCCAACCTGTATTACCAGATAGCTCAATTGTACATCACTTCCCTGAGTTCGTCTCATGTCTTGCAAAAGCTTACATTGAGAAAAAATGGTATTTTTTCTCCTCCATAGTAAACAAGATACTTGAAATTACCGTCGAGCTCATCTGAAGCGCCCTGGTTTACCCTACATATTTTGAGCTGCAAAAGTTCATTGATATTACCCTCATGTACCATTTTTTTGGTCTCCTTGGTGAAAGACAACAATCCATACTGTGGATAATCGTAGTTCCCGGCTCACAGAATTCATACCAACTAATAAATTTCCTCTCTCCTTGTGTGTTGAACCTGTTCAACCCATTGTGTTCGTAATTTCAGTTATGCTAGGGGAAGATGATGCAAATTTTGTGAAAAAATATTTCTTACGGTTTCTGGACATGATAATGAAGGCTGGCCAGCTCTTTGATATCCCATCCTACTTATTTGCAGCTGTCAAATTCCAATTTTGACACCTCGCCACTTCATCCAGCTTCTAATATTACTCTTTGTTGTTTTATCTTTTTATGTACACACATGCCGAGGAATTTGAGCGTATAGGCCTGAGTAAAATTACTCATAGAAAGGAGGTAAATTTTGTATTTTACTAGTCTGCTGCAAACAAAAAGAGGTAGAGTATTTATGGATATTCTAACTTGATATCAAGTTTCATGTCGATTGCATACCATATTATTCATATTGCACTTCCACCCCGCATCTTCCCACAACAAAAAGAGTTGCTCCA
The DNA here is from genome assembly GCA_034641835.2 of Pinus albicaulis. Taxonomy (NCBI): domain Eukaryota; kingdom Viridiplantae; phylum Streptophyta; class Pinopsida; order Pinales; family Pinaceae; genus Pinus; species Pinus albicaulis. The sequence goes on along the minus strand of CM076580.1, from coordinate 807,873,389 downwards.
ACTCATCGAGGTTGTCTACATAGGAGATTGGTAATTGGTTGAGGACAACATAGAACTCACGATCTATGGTTATGAGACACCCCTTTATCATCTACCAATATTCATGCCCATGAGGATATTTGCACTGGAATGCATGAGACAAAGCATAAATGCAAACCATATCCACTTTTTTCCACCAAAGAAATGATACATGTTTAAAATCGGAAATGTTATAGGCCCCTTTATTATCAACTCAATAAATTCCTTCAAAACTCTTAAGGACCTTCTTAAGATGATGGAGTTTCAATAGGGATATGTCTGGCACTGTGATCCTAAGGGTGTCATTTTTCGAAGGAGAGAAAATATAAAAGATTCAACCTATATACATGAACCCAGACCTAACATTGAATGGAAATGTAACTCTGACTCATGGCCTTTTGATATATATATGTAGAATGAGACCCCTATTATCACTCCCCCTTAAATTCCCAAGGATGAGAGTAGGATGGAAGGAAGGTAACCATAGACCAGGCTTTAGGTTAGGTGGCTAGCCCTACCAGGACTAGAGAGGTATCTCTGAATGTCACTTTGGAGTTAATGAAATGACTGATTATATAATGGTATTAGGATATGTATATAAACTCAGTAAATAAGGTTTTTGTTTGATGTTTATGTGATGGATAGGAGTAATAGTAAGGAGGCTAGGTTTAGGGTTTAGGTCAAAATTCAAGGTCAAGTTGTAGAGAATATGGATGAGGCCAGGTAGGTAGCTTAAAATCATGTTCAGTTTTTCATTATGTATAGGATGAAATGATAGAAAGTATGAATGAGAACTGTGGTGAATTCATTCATTTAGAAGAAAATAAACATATAATGTAAATATTGTTAAGACAAAGCATGAAAATGCATGATTTATGCTTATAAACTGACAAGATAAACACATAGAAGCATGTATGTGAAAAAGGAAAACATGTAATTCAACATGATAAGATAAGCATGCAGATAAAGAACAAATTCTCCAAGGCATACCATAATATTCTCAACACAAATTTTGTAGCATTGTCTTGTATTTCATTCCAAAAGGCTTGTACAATAGCTCCACTGCAAAAAAAAAAAATTCCAATCAAAGAAAAGACTAAAGTGGGTCTACTTATAGAAAATATGCAAAATGACACCTCATATGGTTGAAATCCCATCCAAAATGCATCATAAATACATGACATGACTCACTTCCTAAAATCTAGGGAGGCTAGAAACCATTCCCTTAAATTAAGCTAATGACTAGGAGTGTGTGTCCCCCACATTAAATTACATGTGTCCTCATGATAAGAGGAAAAAACCAACTCAATTATTCTAATTCCAGCTCAAAAGACAGCAAAACCTCAAAAATTTAACTTTAATTGGCCTTGACAAGTGTCCCGATGAATCATATGCAAATACGTAACTCTTTTTGATAGATGTGTAACACTTTTTTGTAGCTTAATTTGAGGGAATTTTAGGAATCAAAATAAAAATTTGTAAGATAGTTCAACTAGCCCTATGTTTCTAGTTTCAAGAACATCTTGAATTTTGTAAAATGACCCATGGGAAGGCCTTCAAAAGTTGATTCTCCCAAGGTTACTCCAGATGCATAACGAACTCCTCCATATGCATAACAGAGTTCCTAGATGCGTAACATACCTCTTTTGGAATATTTTTCTTGATTTTCTTCAAACCCTTGGAAATTATGGAGCAAGATGAAGGTAAGAGAGGAGATCTACCAATCATTAAAATATAAAATGAGTTGAAAAATCATTCTTTTTCCTCTTTATAACATCTTGAAATGACTTTTTTATCTTTTAGTGAAACCAAAAACTTTGAGGATAGTTTGTCCTTTTTGGAACAATTTGACTATGAAACAAGTTTTGAAATAAGACAAAATGTCTTAATTTATTCCCCTAAATATTCTAACTCCCTTTAAAATACTGACATGATGAAAATGAAGCCTTGTTCGCCCTTATTGGTGACATTTTTGGACTTTTTAGTGGAAAAGAAAGGACACATAGACAACATACCTAGATGGAGATGGAGTGACTAACCTAAGACTCTGAATGACAATGACTGACATGACCTATGAGATGATGATGGCCATGGATGGAATGAGGGGAGCATGAGGGGAGCAACATTTATGACCTAGACCATATTCAGTGACAAAAATTTATTTGAAAACTTCTTTGAAAAGACAAATTTTTGACCTAGGACTACTAATAAATAAAATGAAAGATAATATTTGATCACTGAATATATTGACACTAACATTGGCTCTATTTGGCGATGGAATATCCTTCAAGAGTTGTCAAGAACACCGTAGACCAAGTAGCCTCATCCATTGGGCAATGGATTCACTGTAGCTATAATCCTCAAACTGACTCAAACCAAACTGAAAGTTTAATTGCACATCATCAATTGCAAAATATACTGGAAACTGACATTGAAAAATATGCTCAGAATTTTGAGCTTATTCATCACACCTTACCTACTCTAATCGATCCATAAATCACTTTATCAAGTGAAGTCGAATATCCAATGTAACCAATAAAGTAAATCACTACTTGACTGATGCTTGTATTCAACTCTTCCATGCATAAACAAAGATTGAGTAAATGCAACTCAAAATGAAATATGTGCCCAAAACCTGTGTTGGTGAAAAAAACAAACTCCACCTTTTCTGATGTTTGGAAATGGTTACCCAAGGGGTCTTGAAAATCATGAAACATTACCTCTTGTTGATCAGTAGAAGAAGGGAGATGATTTTACATATAATGAATGATTGTTCTTCTTCATTTGGTTGATTTGTAGCAATTTTATCCTCCATATCATCCAGATCAGAGACGCAATTTCTATGTTCTTCAATAACTTCAATTAAGGTATCAAAATCAGTATCAACAAAAATATCTATAAGTGGATTTTCATGTATATCAGAAGGAGAATTTTCTTCGCTTTGAAAATTTTCTATATATTGATATTTTGAAGACTATTGAACATGTTCATCAAACTCAAGACATCAAACCTATTGTAGACTATTTTTTACCTCAATGGATAAATCATGTCTCTCTAGAGTTTCTTTACAAGCAAACTCAGAATTTTAATTTGCGCATATTTCTTCTTGAATTAAAAACTCATAAGAAGAAAGACATGAAGGGTAGCTGGACAAAACATCTTCATATATATCTTGATCTCTTGAATATTGGAAAGAATGTTTCAAATTAGCATCAACTTCGAAATATGGAACATCAATGTCATCCTTTGAAGAATTATGCTCAAGTTCCTTGTTATCCACGGTAGAATCCATGATCTTCTCATGGCGATGAAAATGATTTTCATTCAAAGCATCCAAGAGTTCATCATCCAAAAACTCTTCATCGCCATAAGAACTTTCTAGCTCTTGAATAAAATTCTCAAAGTGATCACAACAATCCTCAATCAAAAGCCAATAAGGATAGGTTTCTATATATTTCTAAGAAAATATAGAGTGAAAATCCTTGAGAGAATAAATACGAGTAGGAGGCAAGCTTTCATACCAAAATCGTGTTTTTTCTTCTAATGTGATTATGAACATCTTCATTAAACAATATCCATGAAAATTAATATTCAGCTTACGCACATGCATATGAAATATTTTTTAATGAAGTGTAGCATCATCACCTTTTCCATCTCTGAATTTTTTCAAGTATGTTTTCCAATCTACCTGAGGCATAGGATTTGGAAATCTAGGGATATGAGACTGGTCTATAAGAGCATACCTAGCATTCCCTCTTCCAGTTGAATCCGTCTTTAAAAAAGTGAAGTCACCAATAGTTCTTGAAGCTACTGATTTTGTAACAGTGGAGTCGCCATGAAAACTCTACATTTTCGGATTCTTCTACACTAGAGTCACTAGGTGAAAGATGCATAGACTTCTTGTGCCTGAACATTGTTTCCCTTCAGCAATCAGAGCTAATATTTTTTTTTCTTTCCTGTTAAATATTTAACCTTAACTCCCTAGAAACGGCGCCAAGAATGTTATTACTCCCCCTAAAATTCCCAAGGCTGAGAGTGGGATTGAAGGAAGGTAACCATAGACCAGGCTTTAGGTTAGGTATCTAGCCCTACCAGGACTAGAGAGGGCTCTCTCAATGTCAATTTGTAGTCAATGAAATGACGAAATATCTAATTATCTTAGGCTTGGTATATAAGCTTAGTAAATATGGCTTTTGTTTGATGTTTCTAAGCTAGATAGGAATGATAGTAAGGAGACTAGGTCTAGGGTTTATGTCAAAATTCAAGGTCAAGTTGCAGAGAATTTGGATAAGGCCAGGTAGGTAGCTTGAAAGAATTTTTAGTTTGTCATTTTTTATAAGATGAAATGATGGAAATTATGAATGGGAACTGAGGTGAATTCATTCATTTAGAAGAACATAAACACATAATGTAAATATTGTTAAGACAGAGCATGAAAATGTGTGATTTCTACTTATAAACTCACAAGATAAACACATGGAAGCATGTATATGAAAAATTAAAGCATATCGTTCAACATGATAAGATAAACATACATATAAATAAAAGATGCTCCAATCCATACCACAGGATTCTCAACACAAATTGTACAACATTGTCTTTAATTTCATTCCAAAAGGCTTGTACAATAGCTCCACTAGAAAAAAAAACTATCCATCCCAAGAAAATAATAAAGTGGGTCTGCTTATAGAAAATATGGACAATGACACCTCATAGGGTCAAAATCTCATCCAAAACTCATCATAAATACATGCAATGATTCACTTCCTAGAATCTAGGAAGGTTAGAAACCATTCCCTCAAATTCAACTAATGACTAGGAGTGTGTGTCCCCCAATTTAATTACATGTTAACTCATAATAAGAGGAAAAAACCAACTCAATTACTCTAATTCTAGCTCAAAGCATAGCAAAACCTCAAAAATCTAACTCTGTCTAGGCTTGACAAGTGTCGTGAGGAATCCTATGCAAATGCGTAACACTTTTTGACAAATGTGTACCAACTTTTTATAGATTCATAACACCTTTTTGTAGCCGATTTTGAAGAAATTTTAGGATTCCAAATCCAAATATAGAAGACAGGTCAACTAGCCTTGTGTGTCTAGTTTCCATAACATCTTGAATTTTGAAAAATGACCCATGGGAAGGCCTCCAAAAGTTGATTCTCCGAAGGTTACTCGAGATGCATAACAAACTCCTCCAGATGCGTAACAGACCTATTTTGGAGTATTTTTCTTGATTTTATTTGAACCCTTGGAAATTAAGGAGCAACTTGAAGGTAAGCGAGGAGCTCTACCAATCATGAAAATACAAACTGAGTTGAAAAAGCCTTCTTTTTCCTCTTTATAATATCTTGAAATGACTTTTTGTCTTTTAGTGAAACCAAAAACATTGAGCACAATTTTTCCTTTTTGGAACTATTTGACTATGAAACAAGTTTTTAAATAAGACAAATTGTCTTAATTTATTCCCCTAACTATGCTAACTTCCTTTAAAAGGCTGATATGATGAAAATGAATCCTTTTTCTCCCTTTTTGGTGACATTTTTGGACTTTTCAATGGAAAAACAAGGACACCTAGACAACAAACCTAGATGGAGATGGAGTGACTGACCTAAGAATATAAATTAAAATGTGTGACATGACCTCTGAGATGATGATGGCCATGGATGGAATGAAGGGAGAAGCATTTCTGACCTAGACCATATTTAGTGGCCAAAATTTATTTGAAAAGACAAAAATTTTGACCCAGGACTTCTAAAAATAAACTAAAATAGCATGTTTGATCACTGAAAATATTGACACTAACAACCCCCACTAGCAGAGGAAAGAAACTCAAAAGGACCATTGACCAAGATGAATATATCGAGGAAGAAGAGGAGGTGCATATAAGTGAGAAGGTTAGGACTCAAGGACCTGAAGAGGAACTGGAAGAGGAAGAGGAAGAGACTGTTACTAACATGGTAACAACATGACAAAAGGTGCCAATTTTCAAACTTGTCCTGGAGGAACCTCCATCAGCTCCCACATCAACTTCCACTGAGGTAACTATTTTGGGTGACATGGAAATTACATTTGCTGACATGACAAATTGGTTTGATATCAATGAAAGAAACAATAAGGTTATGGATGAGATGAGAAATAATATAGCCCTTCATTCTGCAAGATATGACACTAGGCTCATGGCCACTATGGATCTTGAGAAGGATTAGATCAAATTTTCATTGTAGCATCCATCAACTCAATCCTTACCATCTGTTAGTGTGAATTATAATCACAAATGTAAGAAAAAATATCACTTTAGCTATGCATAACAAACAACCCTAATATAAAAGATGGCTGTCAGTTTCCTTAGATCTGTAGTTAGTTGATCAGAATAAATGCTACAAATCCAAATCTATGCAGTTAAACACATTAAGCAACAAATAAAAGTAAGAGTTTCTCCATGCATCCAATAAACAAGACAATAATTTTTTAAAACAATTTTGTATTCATGACACCTCGAAAGGGAACATAGAAATATTTTACCAATCCACCTCAATGGGATGGGTTCTTGTATGTCCTTAGTGCTTCAGATCTAAGATCTCTCTCTCTTGTTGGTGTAGAAAACCGAGACAAAAATGGAACTCAAGGGGAGCTCACAAGAAAAAAGGTAGAAAAATATGACAATGATGGAGGATCAAAGTCAAACCAAAAGTATAGATCCAGAGCAATCTTTAGGGAACAAAAGGTAGTGCATGAATGGAAAAACCATTCTATTTATAACAAAATATTGAGTTAGTCTAGATATTGGTGCATAATTAAAATATTATTAACCAAATCTAGATCCAACTTTTATGGAATATTTTATTATTTTTGTTGGAGGGAAAAAGAATTTGAATTTGGTCAAACCCCTTTATTTGTAAATAATAAATAAATAAATGTTTTATTTATTATTTTAAGAATATGTTTGAGTAATAATTAAATAAATAGTAATTTATTCAATTATTTATAAATGATTTAGTCAAATTTAACAAGGAATATTATTTAAATAATGTTTAAATAATTATTCCTAGAAAATCATAAGATGAATAATGATTTATCTAATTAATTTTCCTGTTTTGGGTTAAATATGATCAAGAATATTAATTAAAATGTTGTTTAATTAATTATCCCTTGAGGAAAATAAAAAAAATAGGGATTTATTCAATATTTCCTCCTGGGGTTTCCTATCTAGACCATAAACAACTTAATAAATTATGGGTTACTAAGTTATTTTTCATAGTGAAAGAAATTTTACTAGGGAAAAATTGGTCTTACATGGTGTACTTTGGCCCATCTAATAGTAACAGGTTAGATGACCAAAAATTGGTATAACAGATTTCCCCCAGTGTGTGAGCATTAGAAGATAATCGTATGACCAAAGTACGTTGTAAGAACACAATCACCAGACATCGAAGGGGAGTCAAAGAGAGAGGAATATAAGGTAGGAAAAAGTGCTAGAGGACAAGACCCTGATGATGCGAGACTTAAGGGTGCGATAAGTCTCTTTTACGAGTGAGTACCTGTTCTACATGAGGCGAGGGAGGCATACCTATGCCCACCGAGATAACAAAGTACAAAGAATAATGCGTCCAATAAAAAAGGGACCGAACTATATAGTACATGTTGGCATAAACATGGGCCAGATAAAGACATGATAATGGATCCCACATACATCCTATTCTTGGGACAACAACCAGGACTTATACAATAATATCCAAGTACATGAGATATACGTACAACCAAAGAGGCCTTGTAAAACAGGAAAGAGCTCTAAAAATATGAATGATACATGCAAACTAAATAGGTGCTGCAAGCAGCTGAGGCCAGAACCATCAAATATATGGAGCTTCATCCAAGGTTGTAATATAGAAGTCATTCGGGTATGTGGTGGGCTACCTAAAGGGCCACCCCCTCATGAGATCTAAAACATCTCACACACACCTGGGAATCACGGGTACAATCTACTGCATCACTGAACCATCAACTATACGGATCTCAATCATGCCATAAGGAGATGGATCTGAGAAAAAATCGATTCAAAGGGAAATAAAGAGTCCATTTACCTAATCTGAGGCACCGAACAAGAGTAGAAGATGGAACCAAGGTACACTACCCTATAGACATGTCTTCCGGAATGAATAAGTTGATGTCGACATAAGGAGGTCCACCATAGGTGAGGCAATAAGGGATCCTCAACTAAGGCATTAGAGATAATAGTAGAGAGACTGATAGACTGACACTAGGGATAATGGTGGAATGGGGGGTAGTGAGTAGTGGGCTGATGATTTCCCTTGTTAGAGCATAAAGGGCATGGATGACCTGGTAGAAACTAACGCAACACTGGAGGGGATAGGGGATAGTATGAGTGAAGGAAAAAATGTGTGACACGAGAGAGGAAAAAAGCAATGAAGGATGGAGGATTGTAGTGGGATACAAAGGGACTCAGGATAGGCTCCATGGATACGATGATGACTCAACTCGGATGCTCTAAAAAAGGGAAACTCGATGATGTTGCCACACGGAATAGGCCCAGTGGGGACCATAAAAACATGAGTAAAAGATGGTTACTCACAACGAAAATCGACATGAGAATGGACAAGTATGAAGACAAAGTGGTGCCCCAAGTACAAGTGTTACAAGTGAAGAAATTTTATTTTGAGGAGTGGTGAAGTGACCCTTCTTGGAACAAATGTGTCTAGGTGAAGTATCAAATCACAAAAAACTAAAGGATACCCATTTGAGATCTCTGTGAGAGATTTCCAACGGTGCTGACGGTTTTTCAAACCAAGCTACCGTTTGGTTGCAAATATAGAAATAAAAATATGGGGTATATATTTTGATAGGGTGTTTTCCCCCCAATTTGATTCATTTGCAAGTGTAGCTATAGTTAATGTAGAGAAGAGAAAAGGCCCTAAATCTTGCGGTGATCATAGCGGAAAAATCGACCATTGGAATTGAGATTCGTTAGTTGCAGGTAAGAGGCCTAACCATACTCTTTCAATTCAGGGGATTAAAGTTTTAGGCACCCAGAGGCCAGGAACAAGTGAGGTCTCACTTTTTTAGGTTTGTTCTACGAACTGGGTAGCAAGTACTAGGCATAAAACTACGACCTATCTCAAGAAATGACTTGAAAAGTGTGACTTGTCAGAGAAAGGGGGTTTCAGTCTTGTTTTTGGCAGAGAGCTGGGATTTTTATGGTTGATGGGCATGCGTCCAAGAATGTTATGGTCATACCAAATGTATTTAGAAAAGGGGAATCTAAACACATTTTAATGATGTGGTTCACCATTTATTTATGTCATGGTTATCTTCTAAGGGAAGAATGGATAGATGCAGTTTGAGAAAGGGAATGGAGGATTACCAATCTCTTTTGGTACTGAATATATGAATAAAATGGACTAAATTTTTGGGTTGGCATACATGGTGTCACTATCCAAAAGAGTGGATTTGGAGATAATGAACTGGTGCTCACCTAGAAAACACACAGGTTGGTAAACAACAATGTCTAGGGGGCTGGGTTGCTAATGTAAGAGGAAGGAATGATGGGGGAGATCATCCCTAGAGTGATTTGAATTGATATGGAACTCTAGAGGTTCTTCTAAATGGGGAAGAATGATGGTACTAGAGTCGACATGACCATATGCACTATGAGGGTTGTGGAGAATTGATTCTCCTAGACTCTCAAATATGGGTGCCCCCTTACCAAAACATTGTGTGTCAATGTAATGACCATAAGGTGTATGTGGTTCTAATTTATGGTTTCGATGTAAGGGGGGATAGATAAGGTTAGGGGTGGTGATTGCTTCCATAATGTCGTCGTCATAATAGAAGTTGGGGTGACTAATGGAAGAAAAACCACCTGATGCAACGAAGCTACCTGACTCATCATCATCAGAAGAAAGGTTCACATGCGCATCGTCACAGAGGGTGACTGAAGAACAAGTAGATGAAGGATCCACCGATGTTGAGCCCATGGTGATCGCTGAAGGGAGGTCAGGAAAAATAGAAGGGGAAGGCCCAGGGGAGTCTTCCACCATGGATCTCATAGATGATGATAGGTAGTGGACAGTGACAGAAGAATCTGTCATCTCAACATCGGGAGGGTGAATGTCAATGGGAGTGGATTTGTCCTCTGGTTTTCCCGAAGAAAAAATTTCAAGTAAGGGAGCAATGGACGCATTGCGCTCGGCCTCGAGTTGGCGAACTGCTGCTAGATAGGTGCGGAAGTCAACAAGGCAGGGACAATAGTGACTATAGTGGCCATGGAAATCACACAAAGAATGAGGGTGATTTGTGTGCAAAGTCTTGATTTTCTTGGCTTAATCAGGTAAGGTGACATGGACCTCTAGGATATCAGACTCAAGAAATTCTTTGTTGACCATGGGCTTGATACAAGGAAATTCAAGATAGTTAAGGGTTGCATTACCAAAAACATCACACAAAGCACACTGGGTGGTACGCTTTGGAGGCTGAGGAGAAGCAGGGGTTGTCTGGGCAGACTTTTCCTTAGGTGCCTTCTTGTGGGATTTTCCCCCCTCACCTGAGGCTTTCGCAATAGGAGTGGGTTCGTGTTGAGGTGGTTGAGGCACAAAAGCCAAGGGAGGGATCATGGCGATAGGTTGGACCAGGGTCAAAGTAGTATAAGGTTTGGGTTGAACAAGTGAGATAGTGGTTGGGGGATCAATGTACCAGACTGGGATCCCCAGGGTCATGTTAGGAAGAGACATGTTAGCCATAAAAAGTACTAAAAATAATCTAGTAGGGGGAGCTAGAAAGGGTATCTGACCGGAGGGGTAATGGGCAGGCGGGACAGCTTCGAGATGGTTAAGGCTAGGAGGAACTGTTCTAGGAGTGTATATAGGATCATGGACACTAGCTACAGAAGAAGGGCCTAGGGGAGGGGGTCCTGAAGGCTGAGTCGAAGTGATAGGAGCAGGTTGCAGAGGGTGGGGCTATTGATTAGTGGAAAAATTCTATTTGAGGTCGGACCGAGATGATTGCATCATGCAAAAATTCGAAGAGATGGGATCACAAATAAGAGGAGTCTTTGTAGAATCCAGGTGAGACACTGCTTGGAGGTTTAACTATTTATTTATTGGCCACCGAAGAGATGATAGACTCAGGGGAGGTCTGAGACTTCGGTTCATAATATGTCAACTGGACGATGGTGACAATATTTCCGTTCTGAGGAAAGAACATCTTACAGTGAACCGCATATCAGATAGAAGACGTCGCATAAGTGTAGCTACGACCCAATACAATGTTTTAATCTAAGGGAGCATCAATGACTACTACGTCAACACAAACAGTCTTTCCTACAAGAGTAATATGAAAATTGTGGAACATTCCAAGGGGCTGGGAAGAGTGGCCATCCAACGCTCGAAGTGTGATAGTGGAAGGGTCCAACTCAGGAGATTCGACTTGCTTCCAAACCGAAGCGGGCATCAGACAGGTGGATTTGCCCTCGTCAATGATACAACAGGAGATGTTGGCATTCCGGATCTTGACAGGGATTTGGAAGGCGACGGAAGCAGGAAGGGGGGATGTTCTGACCGATCAACATTGAATACAATCAAACGATCATCTGAAGGATCCACAGCACCCATGGCAGTTAGTAGAGATTTTCATTGTGAAGGGCACAATTGGAGGACTTCCACCATTGACATGGCAGCAGTGGATTGCACCAAGTCATCTACTATACTATACGAATGGGCAGCTTTACCAGAAGTAGTGTTTTAGCATAATGGTCCCTTGTGGATCTTGGTATGAACCTCTACCTTAGGGTGAGGTATCAGTAAAGGATCATTGGGTGTCAAAAGAGGCTTTGTGGAACCTGAAGAAGGCGGCCTGAGGGCAGATGTAGTGGGGGTCTTGTTGTACTGATGGGACCGAGTCTGAAGGTTAAGGTCAATGGTAATGGGGTGGTCAGAGTTCATCATGAGAATTTTGTAATCGGAGGTACCAGATGGAGGAGGTTTAGTGGCCACCTGACTTTCAGGGGGTTGGGTAGCCACAAATCCTTGATGGGGAAAAGGATTGGTAAACACAACCGGTTGGATAGGGGAAGCATTAGGAAGAATCGAAGGGGAGGCTTGTTGTTCTTGGGATGTTGCTTGAGCTACCCACATCTGACACATATGTGGTAGAAGAGGAAAATTGTGGGTGTAGTGACGATAGACACTGCAACAAGAACATGGTTTGTTCATGCGAACAAGCCTGTCCTGCTTGAGCTGAGTGCCTTGTTGCTGGTTAGCAGTGTTAGGTGTAATCCCTTGGGGATTGAGTCCTGGATTACCTGGGGCAGATTTTTTTTGGTTGCATTATTGGAATTTTGAGGTCTAAAATGGGCCTCCTAAGGAAATTATAAAATAATAGTGGAAATACTAAAATAGTATTTGATTACATCATCAAATTTTAGAGGGAAAAAGAAAAAATTACTTTTTCAACTCATATTTTCAACTTATCTCCCAAATTTTTTACTCAAATTTCGAGTGGGAGTACTCGTTGGCTGAAAAAATTAATTCCTCATCCAAGGAGTACCCATGTTGCATACTTTCGATGGGTCCTGCTACACGAAAAATGACAAATACATGAAAAAAGTGATTGTAATTACGTTTTTTTATGTATTTCTCATTTTTCGTGTAGTAGGGTCCATCAAAAGTATGTAACATGGGTATTCCTTGGATGAGGAATTAAATTTGGCATCCAGCTAGTACTCCCACTTGAAATTTGAGTAAAAACTTTGGGAGACAAATTTAAAATACGAGTTGAAAAAGTAGCTTTATTATTTTATTATTTTTTAATATTTTTACCCTTTTACTAAAAAATGGTGAATCATCCCCATGGTTGACATCATCATATTGAATCCTATTGTTTCTTGTAAAGTTTATTTTTGTTGTACATTTTTCTTAGGAGGCCCATTTTAGACCTTTAAATTCCCCTAATGTCTTTCCTCTTGTTTTCGGAACTAGGAGGATTAGTCACACCCTAATGTGCATTCAAATGACCCTGGGGGATGGTGGCTGCTGTTGTAGGGTTTGAGAAGGCAAGGCAGGCTAAGGTGATAATGTTAGAGGATATGGAGCACCAAGCTTCAGATATGGATAATAAGGAGGTTGCGCAACATTGTAGTAAACAGGTTGGGAAAAAGGAGGAGGCATGTTGTATCCTGGATACATGCTACTGAGAGGGGGGGAAGTGCTAGAGGAGCTAGCCCCTCCCTAAGGGAAACCATAACCCATGGGAGGATGAGTGTACAGATGAGAAAGGGCTCCAACGATAACGTCAGCGGCATGAGATGCCCCCGGTGCATTGGCACCACCCGGTCTATGGAGATTAGGTAAGATGGTATAAACATAACCAGACTGTGAGTAGATCAGGTCATGTTTCAATGCAATCTAGAGGGAAACTTTTTCTGTCTGAGAGAAATGAAATGAAACATCTTTTCCAATAGCAGGCAAGAGGGATTTCAGAAACTACTCCATGTAGACACGGTCTTCGAAGGTAGGGGCTCGACATAGGCTCTTTCTTCTCCACCATTCCTGGACATGATTGGATAGGCGGGTCACAGAAAATAGACAGAAAGAGGTCAAAATTTTGATACCAATGTCATAACAAAGGGGAAGCTAGAAATAAGACATAAAATCCCCAGCAAGAGTTGCAAAAGTAGTATCAAAGGAGGAGGCCTGGTTGACATACCACTTGGAAGCTTCTCAGGTAAGCATGCACTAGAACAACCAAAGATGGACAGAGTCATCAGTGATGGATTTAGATGAACACCACATGTGGAAAGATCAAACATGGTTTGTAAGATCCTCTCCGGAAAGACCTTCAAACTTGGGGATGTCTAAAGGGAGCTTGGTTGGCATAGCAGGCCAACCAGGAACATGGTGTATGGGATCATTGATCAACTAGTTAAAATCGGGAAGACTGAGGCCTGCCATATAAGGGAGAAAGGGAGCAATCGGGATAGTTCATGTTTCTGTCCCACTAGTAGTATTCCCAGCATCAGGGTCGAGACTACCACCAGCATTAGGTCATGAACCATACATGGTGAAGGTGACAGGAGGAGAACCAGGGATAGAACCAGAAGGTGAACCAGATGAACTAGAAGCAGAGTTAGAATGGAGACTCGGTGGAGGACGAACTCAAACCCTATGCTGAGGAGTAATTCTTCCTACCAGAAACTGAGGATGAAGGCCAAGAAGTCTCCGGGATAAACGCCTTGGGCGTGCAATGATGGAAAAATAGACATGGATCATAGAAGGAAGAGAGACCAACAAGGGAAAGGAGGTGCAAGATCAAATGATTGCAATGTAGAAAAAAGGGTAGGGAGGTGCAGGATCAATTGATTACAATGTTATATTATTGGCCTGGCGATGTAAACCAGGTGCTCTTCACTTAGGGTGTGCGCGTATGTGATAAGTGTGTTAATTTTAATTAAACCCAGACATGTGTAGAGAAAACAAAAATGTTTTATAACTGTAAATAAATCTGAAAATAATAGTAAAGTAAACTGAAATATGACAGAAAATAAACAACTAAAGATGCATCAATTTAAACACAAGGAGGAGGGCTTCCAAACAACTAGTCTATGGGTGGGTAAAATGTAGTTAAAATAGAAAAAATGGCCAATGGATCTAAATTCATGAGGGACAGGGATATAAAGGTCGTATATGCTGGAAATAGGTGCATAAAGCAGCAAAAAACCATAGGGAAACTGTTGCAAATGAGGTGGAGAAAGGATACAACCTGAAGGGAAACAGAGGGGACCCTGAAGGAGGGCCAAACAAAACTAAAAATAGGTTTTTTGGATGGATGAATAACCAATCTGAAATGGATCTAAAAGTACAGGATCAGATCTTAAAAATGGCTGAACACACTGAAATCTCAGACGACCTGCTTAAGCTAAACTCCTCCTAAAAAGGTGGAAGCGTACTAAAGACCTAAGGGGCTTAGATCCTACTTCAAAAAGTAAAACATAGCAAGTAGAGGTCCAAAAAGAGTGGAGACAGAGGTTAAAAAAACCTGAACAGTAGCCCAGGTGAACCCTGAAAAATCACAAAAAAAAATTCCTAGAAAAAGGACAGGTCAGAGGTTCTGACCTATTTTATGCTAAGGTCAGTTTTTTGGCATTTTTCCACTACTTGAGAGCTGAGGTCATAGGCTTTGGCCAAAAAAGTGTGACCTGCACTTTTGGCCATCTCGGGATCAGGTTTCAAAAAAAAGTGTTGTCTCAGTTGCGGCTGATACTTGTCACCTGTGAAATATGCCCATAAACACATAGAAGTTAGAGTTTTTACTATTTTAGGGTTTTGAAGGGTTAAAAACAACATCAAGAAAAGAAAGATAAGAAGCTGAGGAAAAACCCTAGTGTTCAAGCAGCTGGTCATGTAGGGATCTGAAAAGTGACAGCGGTCGTAATTATAAACCCTTGTCGAGTCACTAGTTGTTAGTGTGAATTCTAATCACAAGCATATGAAAAAAGTTCACTTTAGCTGTGCATAACAAACAAGCCTAACATCAAAGATGGTTGTGAATTTCCTTAGATCTGAATTTAGTTGATCATAATCAATGCTAAAAAATACAAATCTATGCAATTAAAGACAATAAACAACAACTAAAATTAAGATTTGCTCCATGCATCCAATAGACAGGACAATAATGTTTTTAAAGAATTTTGTATTCATGACACCTAGGAAGGGAACATAGAAAGATTTTACCAGTCCCCCTCAATGGGATGGGTTCTTGTATGTCCTTAGCACTTCAGATCTATGATATCTCTCTCTTGATGGTGTAGAAAACCCAGACAAAGATGGAACTCAAGTGGAGCTCACAAGCAAAAAGGTAGAAAAATATGACAATGATGGAGGAACAAAGTCAGACCAAAAGTATAGATCCAAAGCGATCTTTAGGCAACAAAAGGTAGTGAATGAATGGAAAAACCACTCTATTTATAACAAAATATTGAGTTAGTCTAGATATTGGTGCATAATTAAAATATTATTAACCAAATCTAGATCCAACTTTTATGGAATATTTTATTATTTTTGTTGGAGGGAAAAAGAATTTGAATTTGGTAAAATCTCTTTATTTGTAAATAATAAATAAATAAATGATTTATTTATTATTTTAAGAATATGGTTGAGCAATAATTAAATAAATAGTGATTTATTCAATTATTTATAAATGATTTAGTCAAATTTAACAAGGAATATTATTTAAATAATATTTAAATAATTATTCCTAGAAAATAATAAGATAAATAATGATTTATCTAATTAATTTTCCTATTTTGGGTTAAATATGAATAGGAATATTAATTAAACTGTGGTTTAATTAATTATCCCTTGAGGAAAATCAGACAAATAGGGATTTATTCAATATTTCCTCATGGGGTTTCCTGTTTATACCATAACAACTTAATAAATTATGGATTACTAAGTTATTTTTCATAGCGAAAGTAATTTTACTAGGGTAAAATTGGTCTTACATGGTGTACTTTGGTCAAAATGGCCAAAAGCATTTTATAACACCATCAGGACCATTGTTCAAAGCACTGGAACTTTCCAGTGTCCCACTACTAGATAAGGTAAATCTTCACAGGCGGGTAGGAGAGATGTTGTATAATGAACTCAGAAAAAATGCAATGACAATTGATAAGGTAGAAAATTTACTGGAGAAAGTTGCTACCAAAGTGAAGCAGGAAAAAGAAAATTCGAGGGCCCTCAACATGCAAAAGGATACCTACAAATAAATTGTATTTAATATGGGTATAAACCCATAAGATAAATCATCTATGGAAACCATCCTGAAAATGTACATAGGAGAACTAAGAGTTGAGGCATAAGCTCAAAATTCCTTGTAGGGAACATGTGCACAACCAGGAATTGGCACGAGTAGAAGCTGAAAAAGAGGTTATGACCAAGAAACTCATTGATAGGAATGATGATATTATATCTCTCATACAACAAGCAATAGATATTCAACATAACATGGGTACACATGTCTACACAATAGTCATGCCTGAAGATCCCCAAAATCCTACTGATTATCTCACCAATGCTTTGACCAAAATTCAACTCTTTGAAGGAGAATTGAAGAAGATACAAAGGGACTTGGATGCTTCTCATGAAGGCTTGGATCATAAATATAAGTTGTTGGAAGCTTCTAGAGAGAATGTTGAGTTCACCTCCAAGAATATCCAAGCTGTTAATAAAGAAATAATGGACCTGAAAGAAAAGCTAAATGGGAATATGTCCCTACTGCAAGATAAAAAGTTAGTATGGGATGAGATCATCGATGAGATGAAACATAACTGGGAGTACATAACAATGATGAATGAGAAGAAAGCCACTATCAAGGAGTTCAAATTCAATATCATGTCAAACAAGGAGGTTGGAGTCAGGAACTCCATGGTCGCTAAGAAGTACATACAGATCGTAAATAAGATTTCAGTTAGCAACTTTAAGACGTAGACTTGGTAGATCATGTGAGAATTTTCATGGAAGTTATGAGGTCCATATTCAAAGAGGAGGCTAGGGTTAAAGTTGAGGCATGCTTGAACGTAATGGTCAAAAGTGTCGAGGTCTTCGATACCAATGTCGCGAGGATCATTGGAGTGGGATTGAACAACTGCTGGTATCAAGGAGGAGGATTATTGTTGTGGGAGTAGTATTATGAGAGGCTAGTAGAAGAAAAGAGAGGGTTGTATTCCTCTCATGATAAAACATCCATGCTGATAGGTAGAACAATAGTGACTTACCTGAGGAGGGAGTTTCACCTCTTGGGGTCGGTAAAGCATATATTTTATTCCAAGTTGGATTATTCGAGCTAACTCATCTTCAGATTGTATGTCGACTCTATTCACATGCTCCTATGTCATCTCCAGTCATGTGGAAAATATGTGAGGAGTTTTTATTGCTGCCCACGGTTCAGATCATTGATCCATCATCATAGACTTTGCAGCCTCAACACAACCAATGAGAATTTATAGGTCGTGCCTAGAAGACAATTTTTACTTTATCTTTTATCTTTAATGTAATTATTCAGTTTGTTTAAATTTCAGCTATCCATGTGTGCTACGAAGCATGGTTGATTTTGTTAAAGATTATGCTCTAGAAAAATCAAGAAATAATATTTTGATAATAGGACCTCTCTAAGGGCCTATATGAAGAACAATGTAACATTGAAAGAAGGTTCAAAATTTTGATAAGAAAATTTTCTCCTGAAAGAGGAATATGAGGTCTCATTATTGAATTTTTCTTTCAAGGGTAACTAATATATATATATATATGGTGATTTTGACTCATCCGTGTTTTATAGTATGTATTTTTTATGTTTATTTTTCATAATTGTATGCATGTTTCTGATTGGGTATTATGTAATTGAAGCTGTAGGATTTTTTTTTGGTAAACTCACAGATTGTTTAAGCTCAAGAATTGATAAAAAATGCCCTCCATGTTTGATAGGAACCTAAATACTTAATGGAGCTCCATATATCCTCACACTTCACCTTCACTCCTTTCATATTTCTTGCTCTGAGCTCAATTTAATGATTCTATAGTCTTAAACCTATTACATTTAGTTTTCCCCTCCATTGTTCCTTTTTCACCCATTTGTATCTATGATTTAAGATGTGGACTTTATACACTAGTGAGACCGGTCTCTGTAGTTTTGTATGTTACTATTTCCTTGAATATTCATTTATTTCTGAGTTAATGTATTATCTCAAATAAGGATGGTCTTGAACCCATCATTAAAAAAGTGTATTGAATGGATGATGAGTATGATTTTTAATTCAGACAAACTATCTAAATCACTCACTTAATATGTACAAGGGACTGGTCTCAAATCAATACAGGGATAGTCTCTAGGGTTTACAATAGAACGATTAGAACTCCAAGTTATACACCACGAGAATTAAATCACAAAAAAAATTCCCCACATTCACTTGTCAAACGGTTGTCAAGAAAGCTGGCAATACTGCTAATGAGCTCCATCATTAGACATATTTAGAGGGGTTGATGGTCACCTTTCTTCCTTCTTATATCTCTTTCTATTTAATTTTTATTATTATTTGGTTTTATGGTTCTATTATAGGTGGTGATTAAGGCTAACATACCTTGAGTTCCTAATATGAGTTTGAGTGCAGAAAATCATGATTTAGTAAGAATTTTTATAAGGATTTTATCATAAAGACTTGGAGGAGACAACAACGAGAAATTATTGGAGGATTTTCCACCCTCATTGACTCTCAAAGGCATCCAAATGATCCCAAAGATTCTCTCCAGCAATTCGAATTCCAAAGGTAGCCAAACGAACCCCGAGGATTCTCTCTAGCAATTCGAATTCTAGAGGCAGCCAAGCACTCAATATATGTTTACTTGGCGTCAAGTGGACTTAGTCACTATTTTCTAGGGAGCTGTTGGTAGTTGCCCTGTAGAATAAATAGAGCAGAGGTAGAGCTAGGAAGATTTAGTTGATTCTAATTGAAAATTTGTTGCAAGATATGGAGCTTTCTATTATTATACTCATTGATCACACTTTCAAAGATCTATGAGGTTATTCTTTTATGAAATGAGTAGACTGATTTCATTCGACTTATTTAAGTTTCAGAGAGCTAGGATTGTGGGTTAGGGCCCAATCCATGTGCCTCAGCTTCTCTGATGTTTTCATTCTTTCCTTTCTGTCATTTAGCTAGTTTTTCTCCTTCCATTTAGTTAGATCTACTTTTGATAGTTTCATTGTTTCTTAGTCTTTTCTTTCAGTTTGTTGTTGTAGTTTTCATTTTCTTGTGAGTAGCAGAATAGATGATAAACTAAAAGATATGGATCTAGACTTCCCTTCTCATCTCTGTCGATAGAGCTCAAGGAGGGTAAGCCCTCCCACAGACCAAAAACATTGATTTCTATTCACTATTTACGTCTCTGCATTATGCCTCTAAACCTTGCTTTTATGCCTCCATTCCCTCCTTTTTTCCGCTTATTTTAACTGTTGCACCCACCTTTTTCCCATAAAATCACATAAAACATTCAACCACCTTATTCCTTCGTTTCTATTGGCTACGTTCACCTTACTCATTTTAACGCAAGAACGTTGGAACAACAATTGAAGTTGGCCTTTGCCTTTCCTCTTCGAAATCCTCGCTACCATAATTCACTCATCACTGATCACAGTTTTCATTCGGTTCTTTTCAAGACTTACCACTCTTTTTCCGAATGCGATATTTCGATATCACATATTGCAGATCTCAACCTTTATGTATGTTGCATCGTTTCCCTCTTTCCTTCAAGACTTATCACTCACTATTTCCTTACCCTTTCCAATGCAAAACACTTAAAAACCATTAGAATTAGACCTCTGCCCCTTCCTCCTAAGAAATCTCGCTCGCCATACCTCACTCCATTGCCAATCAAAAATCGCTTGTGATATTTGTTAACGCTCTCTCATTCCAATCTAGAATAAGATAACCCTTTCTACTTCCCTTTGCTGATATTTTATTAAAAAAATAAAAAACATTAGAAACCGCATTTTTCTCCCTTTGGACTTACCATCACTCCTCATCTCAGATCGCATAATTTTCCTTCTACCTTTAATACTTACCACTTTCAAACACCGATTGCGATATTTCGATCGTGCTCCGCCACATCGCAAATTTCCTTTCCCATTTTTTTTTTTTCTTATTAACCTTTACTGCTCCAACCTTGCGACATTGAGATTGTGATATCTCACATCACATATCACACTTCTATCTACCATCGGATATTTCAATCATTCCTCTCCAAATGCATCTTGGAACCACATCATCAGGTTTTATAAGGGTTAAACCCCTGCTTTCCACTCCTGTGCCCTGTTTCATGTGTTAAGCCCTCCATTAGCCCCTTTAGCCCTTTTCTTTCCTCCAAGCTGCAAAATAAACACTTTTTCAATTAAGTTAAGTCACAGATAGCTTAGTTGCATGGATAGAAGCATGATAGATAGACCATAGGATAAGTAGACTGAATTTAGTCATTTAGCCAAGTTAAGTGCAGTTTAGAATAGTTTCCTTTCTATCATTTATTTTTTGCAAAATAAATTAGTTTCATTCTTGTCATTTATTTTTAGTAATTTAGTTTAGTTTCATTTTTGTGATTTCCTTCCAGAAATTTACTTTCCAGTTCTTATCATAGTTTAAAAAAATAGCACCCTTTCATAAAGCAGAAGAGGATGACATGAACATATTGCATCTGTTGTGTATATAGCACTGTCACCTTCATGTTTTTACGAACCCCAAGTTCATAAAGTAAAGTAGGGAAGCCTCTGGGAGTTTCAGCACTCTTGGTGCAATGCGAGGGCTCACCACTTTCAGGCATCGTTGCTAGGGAGGTTTGTAGTAGATGCTTTGATTTTTTTTTAGCACCCTTTTTTGCTTTCCTTTCTTTTCATGTTATTTTATAAATATTGAAAAAATACAAAAGTATCTGATTTTCATGCCTCGTAGGACTAGGAATAGTCAAAGAAAAATCTTAGTTAAAACCCCCATATCATGTCGTAGCCACCACTCATTCTTATTTAGTGGTAGTGAGATTGAACCCCCTATAACAGAGCCTTATGAATACTTTGAGGATCCTATTGGGGAAGAATAAGAAGACCTTGTTTCAACTGAGGGACATACTTCACCTATCTTAACCATGGGTGGGACCCAGAGAACCTTTCCCATAAGAGAGGCAGATGGGGAAACTAAGATGAAAACATTAGCCCCTCAGCTCTCCCACACTTTCATGGACTCATTTTTGAGGACCCTAACACATTCATGTTTGAATTTGTTGTTGTTTTTAGGACTTATGACTCCACCTCTAATGATCAGAAGTTGAAGTTATTCCCATCCACCCTTAAGGATGCAGACTTGCGCTAGTTCATGGGTCTGCCTGGGGATAGCATCACTACCTGGGAAAAGATGGAAGAGACCTTCAGTAGCAAATACATAGAATACTATAGGTCCAAGGAAACTAAGGATGAAATATTTAGGATGACTCTAGGACCTGAAGAATCCCTAGAGTACTATGAAGAGAGGTTTCCATTAAATTATAAGAGAGCTAAATACACTCTTTATCCTTCATCACTTAAACTTTTACTTCTTCGATGGATCAATGAAGAGATGATAGAACACTTTAATATTATATCAAGAGGAGACATCTAACAACAAGCATATGAAGCAATCAAAATTTTCTTCTGGAACCATTCTAGGGCATTTAGGAAGAAGGGCAGAGCTAGAAAAAGGATACCCCTTCCTCTTCCACCTTCATAAAACATGATATTGGAAACATGCTAGACGACTTCAAGAGTGACATGTTTCACACCTTTTCTTTGCAAATGGACACAATGCGGGTCAAAAGGAAGCAAGAGGAAGTAGAGAGATCCCTAGCCATATTTTTTCCTAGATGTACCAGGAAGCACCCAAGAAATGAATGTCCATTGAATCTTATAGAGGCTTTCTTAGTCTGTGAGGATAATCATGCCACCGAATAGTGTCCCTCCTTACTTGGACTTAAGGTTGTATTTCAAGGTGGGGTAGCAATGTTAGATCAACTCTATTTCATCAACTAGAGAAGGCCTCAATGCCCTCAGCCATATCAACAAGGTATTCAAGGTGCGCCTTACTCTTACTATCACAACAATCAGAGTGCACCCATGCATCCCTCATACACCCCCACTCCTATACACCTCCTATTTGGCCTTGCAACCATTCATATCATCCTCAACCAGTAAACCAACCATTCCAGCAATATGTTCCACAACAACCTCAGTGGAACACTCCATCCCAAGGGTGGAAGTCTTAACAAAATAAACCACCTATTGTAATGCCTCCACCCCAACCTCAACCTCAGCTTACTCATGATGGTCCACCTAGGCTACCTATACCTGTAGAGCCCAATCCAAACCTGAACAACAGACAGACACAGCAGGATCCCAGTGGAAAAACATCCTAACCAACTTATGATGTGGAGATACAGGAGGTTAATATCAGGTACGGAAGTGTACTCCCAGAAAACCATCCTCCATATCCACCTGTAGAGGTTGAGGATGAAAAGGAAGAAAGTAACACTCAGATCCAAAAACCTGCTTTTCCTGAGCGTTTGATCCACCCTAGTCAACACACCCAAGAGGAGATTGAACTCCTGGAAGAATTGGAAAATTTGTATGTAAATATACCATTTCTCTAGGCCATTAAGGATGTCCCTATCTACAATAGGCTCATAAAAAAAAGTTCTTCAAGAAACCTAGAAGAAGGAAGAGAGATACCCTCACCATCAATGTGGAAGGACAACTTTTTGACGTAATGTTGGGGAAGGTGATTGATGAGCTCAATCATTAGACATATTTGAAGAGGTTTATAGTCACCTTTTTCATTCTTAGATCTCTTTTTCTTGCATTTTTATTATAATTTAATTTTATGATGCTAGTATAGGTGGTGATTAAGGATAACATACTCTGAATACCTAATATGAGGTTGAGTGTAGAAAATCATGATTTATTAAGAATTTTTATAAATACTTTATTATAAATACTTGGAGGAGACAAGAAGGATAAATTATAGGAGGATTTTCCACCCTAGATTATCTCTAGCAATTCGAACTCCAAAGGTAGCCAAAGGATCCCAAGGATTCTCTCCAGTAATTTGAATTCCAGACGGAACCAAGCAACTCAAAGAGGAGTGCGCTCAATATTTGTTTTTTGGGAGTCAAGAGGACTCAATCACCATTTTCTAGGGAGTTGTTGGTAGCTACCCTGTAGAATAAATAGAGAAGAGCAAGAGGCAGGAGGAGTTAGTCAATTCTAGTCGATTCTAGTTCAAACTTTGCTGCAAGCTATTGAGATTTTTATTTTACTGAGTGATCAACTTTCAGAGATGTATATGGTTATTATTTTATGAAATGAGAAGACTAATTTCATTCGCCTATTTTAAGTTTCAGAGAGCTAGGCTCGTGGGTTAGGGCCCAATCCATGTGCCTCAGCTTCTCTGTTGTTTTCATTCTTTACTTTCTGTTATTTAGTTAGTTTTGCTTCTGCCATTTAGCTAGATCTTCTTCTGATAGTTTCATTGCTGCTTAGTCTTTGATTTCAGTTTTCTATTGTAGTTTTTCATTTTCTTGTGAGTAGCATAATAGAGGAAAAAATCCAAAAGTTGTGGTCAAGCCTCACCCTCTCATCTTTGTCAATAGAGTTAGAGTAGGGTATACCTTCCAACAGGCCAGAAATTGCTTTCTGGTTGAGTTTAAGGAAGAAACTACATTACCAAGTCCAGGTATCTCTTTTATTGTTGTTATCGCACATTTTTACCTACTTTCTATGAATGAATCTGCATGTGTGTTACACTTCTGAGCACTACTGGTGCACCTCCATTCCCTCCCGTTTTCTGCTTCTTTTTACTGTTTCACCCTACCTTGTTCCCTAAATGCACTGAAGCCCTTCAGCCCACCTTATTCCTTTGTTTTCTTCTTTCATGGTTACCTTACTTTTTTTAATGCAAAACACGTACAAAAATTTTCGAAAACCATTGAAACATGACATCCACCTTTCCACCTTGAAATCATTTCTATCATACTTAGTTGACCACAAATCGCAGTGTTCAGTTCTTCCTTTACAACTTACCGCAACTTCGCTGCATCGCAATCACACGCCACAACCTTTTTCCCTTTTCATTAACACTTATCACTCCTAAACCCCGATTGTGAAATATCACAATCACATTTCGCATCACCTTCCCAAATCTTATTTCACATTTCGCACATTGCAATTTTCTCATTCCATTTGCTTTCTGTTAATACTTTCCGCCTCCAAGCCCCGATTGTGATATTATTGTCCCAATGCCACGTCACCTATTGCACATCACACTTCGAACCATTTAGTTGGTCTTCGTTATGCTTACCACTTGTTTCCATTGATTTCAATATTGTTATCACAATTCGCCGTTCTTCTCGACCGCATTTTGCACATCGCATTATTTATCATGTTCCCTTTAACACTTACCACTCCAAATCCGTGATATCGTGAGTGCGAAATCAGTCCCACCTCCACATCGCATCTCCGCCAACACATATTTTGAGTTATTCTACTCCAAATTATTTTGAGCTATAATAAAGTCTTAATCCATTTTAAACCCCTGCTTTCCACTTCTAAGCCTCATTTCATGTGTTAAGCCCTCCATTAGCCTCTTTAGCCAATTTTCTCTCCTCCAAGAAGAAAATCACACTTTTTAAACTAGAAATATGTCATGGATAGCTTATTTTCATGGGTATAAGCATGGTAGATAGACCAAAGGATAAGTAAAGTGCACTTAGCCATTTAGCCAAGTTAAGTGTGGTTTAGAACTAGTTTCCTTTCTGCCATTTATTTTCTGCAAATTAAATTAGTTTCCTTTATGAAATTTAGTTTTGTTTCTTTCTATCATTTTCTTTCTGCAAATTAAATTAGTTTCGTTCATGTAATTTATTTTCCGCAATTTAGTTTAGTTTCCTTTCTGTCATTCCTTTCCGACAATTTACTTTCCAATTCTTATCATATTTTAAAAAATAGAACCCTTTCGTAAAGCAGGAGAGGATGACATGAATAGACTACATCTACTATGTATATAGCACTGTCACCTCCAAGCTTGTATGAACCTTGGGTTGATAAAGTAAATTAGGGTAGCCCCTGGGATTTGCAACACTCTTGGTGCAATACCAGGGCTCACCACTTTTTGGCGTCATTTCCGAGGAGGTGGCTAGTAGATGATTTTATTTTGTTTTTAGCATTATTTTTCTCTTTCATTTATTTTCACGTCACTTCAGAAATATTGAAAAAATCCAAAAATATTTGATTTTCATGCCTTGTAGGACTAGGAATACTCAAGACAAAACTTACCTGAAACCCCCACATCACCTCTTGGCCACCCTTCACTCCTCTTCAGTGGCAGTGAGAGTGAGTCCCCTCTAAGAGAGCCTTATAAATATTTTGAGGATCCTATTGGGGAAGGAGAAGAAGACCTTTTTTCAACTAAGGGACCTGCTTCACCTATATTAAGCATGGCTGGGATCCAGAGATAATTTCCCATAAGAAAGGCAGATGGGGAAACTAAGATGAAGAACATTAGTCCCTCAGCTCTTCCACACTTCTATAGACTTACCTCTGAGGACCTTGACACATTCATGTTTGAATTTGTTGCTATCTGTAAGACTTATGACTACACCTCTAATGATCATAATTTGAAGCTATTCCCATCCACCCTTAAGGATGAAGCCTTGCGTTGGTTCATGGGTCTGCCTAGGGATAACATCACCACCTAGGCACAAATGGAAGAGACTTTTAGAAACAAATACAAAGACTACTGTAAGTCCAAGGAAACTAAGGATAAGATCTTTAGGATGACTCTAGGGCCGTGAATCCTTAGAGGACTATGAAGAGAGGTTTCAACTGAACTATAAGAGAGCCAACTGTACTCTTGATCCTGACTCACTTAAACTTGGAATTCTTCGAGGGATCGGTGAAGAGATGATAGAAAACTTGAATATTCTACCAAGAGGAGATATCTACAAAAAACCCTATGAAGCAATCAAAATTGCCTTCCCAAACCATTCTAGGGCATTTAGGAAGAAGGTCAGAGCTAGCAAAAATACATCCAATACCCCTTCCTCTTCCAACTTCATAAAACATGAGATTGGAAACATACTAGAGGACTTCAAGAGTGACATGCTACACACCTTTTCTTTGCAAATGGACACAATACAGGTCAAAAGAAAGCAAGAATAAGTAGAGAGAGGCATGTCCATATTTTGTCCTAGATGTACCAGGAAGCACCAAGGAAATGAATGTCCATTGAATTTCATAGAGGTTTGCTTACTCTGTGAGGAGAATCATGCCACACAAAATTCCCTCCTTACCTGGACTTAAGGTTATATATCAAGGTGGGTAAGAAATGCCAGAGAAACTCTGTTTCATCAACCAAAGAAGGCATCAAGGCCCTCAGCCATACCAACAAGGTATGCAAGGTCCACCTTACTCTTAGTATCACAAAAATCAGAGTGCACCCATGCAACCTTCATACACCCCCACTCGTCCATTCTAGTCTACACCTCCTATTTGGCCTTACAACCCTTCATATCATCCTCAGTTAGTAAACCAACCATTCCAATAGTCTGTTCCACAAAAATATCAGTGGAACAATCCATCTAAAGGGTGGAGGCCTCAAAAAAATCAACCACCTTCTCTAATGCCTCCACCACAACCTCAACCTCAGCTTACTCATGCTTCTCCACCTAGGCTATCTATACCTGCATAGCCCAATTTGAACCTGAACAACATATAGACATAGCAGGCTCCTAGTGGAGAAACATCATATCCATCTTATGTTGTGGAGATACAAGAGGTTAACCTCAGGTGGGGAAGGGTAATCCAGGACAACCATCCTCCATATCCACCTGTAGAGGTTGAGGAGGAAAAAGAAGAAGGTAACACTTAGATCCAACAACCTCCTTTTCCTGAGTGCTTGATCCACCCTAGTCAGCACACCCCTAAGGAAACTGAACTCCTGGGAGAATTGGAAAATCTTTGTGTAAAGATACCACTTCTCCAGGCCATTAAAAATGTCCCTATCTACAATAGGCTCATCAAAGAAAATTTCTTCAAGAAGCGTAGGAGAAGAAAGAGAGATACACCCACCATCAATGTGGTAGGACAATTGTCTGACCTAATGCTGGGAAGGAAGATATTTCCAAAGTACCTGGACCTCGGTAGTCCAGTTTTTGATGTGCATATAAATGGTTTCATAGTCCCCAACACTTTGGTTTATGTAGGGGCTGCCATCAATTTCATGACCAAGGAAAATATGTTGAAAATTCATCTCCAAGGGACTTTGAGGAAAACCACAACAGTTCTGCAACTTGCAGGTCGATCCACAGTAACTTTGGAAGGAATTGTTGGGGATGTCATGGTTACCATTGACTCTTGGGAGTATCCTATATATTTCCTTGTCACACAACCAAAAACCAAGTTTAATGGTTATCCCCTCATCTTAGGGAGACCTTGGATAGCCACTATAGATGCTTATATTAGTTTTCAGGCCGGAAACATGACTATAAAAAACGGGCCTTTGCCTAAACAACTAGTGTTATAGCCTCCAGCCCATCCTTCCATTGATCCTGATCTCCCTATGTGGTTGGAGGATGAAGATGATGAGTTATATAAGACTGCCCCTATGTGTCCCACAGATGCTATTCTTAGAGTGGGGAATCTTGATGAAGATGAACTTATCAACCATGCCATTCAAAACCAATCCTCCACTCACATTCCTCTCGAAACCTTAGTTAAAGAGTCTAAAAGAAAAATTTTGATGGAAGGGCACTTAGTTGATTCAACCTCTGAATCCACCAAGGCTATTGAATTTTCCCCATCTAGGTCTCTGAAAATCGACCCAAACCTCTCGAATGAAGAAGAGACATAGTTGTGCCAGCTTTTGAAATATAATCTCGATGCATTTTCTTGTGATTACAAAGACATGAAGGGGGTGTATCCTTCAATGTGAAAACATCATATTTACATCAAAGAAGGCTGCAAGCCCATGATACAACCCCAAATAAGGATGAACCTAGCTCTTAAGGACATAGTCAAAGAAGAGCTGCAGAAACTATTCAATGCACGGTTCATATATCCTATATCTGATAGTGAGTGGGTATCTCCTTTTGTTTTAGTCCCAAAGAAGAATGGGAAGTGGAAAATTTGTGTTGATTATCGATAACTTAACAAAGCCACCAAGAATGACCATTTCCCTTTGCCCTTTATAGACCAAGTCATGGATGGCCTTACGGGGAAGAATTTTTTTTCCTTCTTAGATGGGTTCAGTGGGTATAATCAGATCCAAATCAGCCGTAAAGACCACGATAAGACTACTTTCACCTGCTCTTAGAGTACCATTGCTTATATATTCCTACCCTTTGGGTTGTGCAATGCCCCATCTACCTTCCAAAGAGCTGTCCTGAGCATATTTTTTGAGTTAGTCCACGACTCTGTCGAAATCTACATGGATGAATTCACAACATATTGGGATGACTTCCAGGAAGCTCTCTCTAATTTGGGTAAAGTACTAATAAGGTTCATTAAGATACATCTATCCTTGAGCCTAGAAAAGTGTTAATTCCTAATGAAAGTAGGGGTTGTGTTAGGACACTCCATATCCCAAGAAAAAAATATAGGTAGACCCAAACAAAATCACCATCATCAAAAGGGTACCTTCTCCTCAAAATAAGAAAGATTTCAGGTGTTTCTTAGGCTTATTTGGTTACTATAGAAGGTTCATCAAAGATTTTAGCAATATGGCTTCACCATTATTTGGGTTATTGGAAAAATATTATGAGTTTATTTGGTCTGGTCCTTGTCAAGAGGCTTTCGAGCTTATTAAGAAAAATTTGACTACTGCCCCCATCTCGCGAGGTCAAAATTGGACTCTGCCTTTCCACATCCACACTGATGCATCCGAAAAATTTGCAAGGGAAACATTACGACAATTAGAGGAAAAAATCCCTTATGCCATTTATTTCATCAACAATAATTTGTCAAAGGCCGAGCTGAATTATATTGTTAATGAAAAGGAGATTTTATCCATTGTCCATGCTTTGAACAAGTTCAGGCATTATGTAACTAGATATCAGACCTTTGTTCACATTGACCATGCAGTCATCAAGTATGTAATGAATGAACCGCATGTTAATGCTATAATAATTAGATGGTTGTTACTTTTGCAGCAATTTGATTTGACTATTGTTGATAAACCTGGAAGGGAGAATGTTGCTGTAGATTTTTTTTCTAGGTTAGCTCTCCCTGCAGGTGAAGAAGGAAAGGTGGTTGACCAACTACCTGATGAACACCTCTTTTCTATATCATCACTCTCACCATGGTTTGCTAATATAGCCAACTACTTGGTTGCTAGGATACTCCCTCCTAATATTTCATTCAGGGAGAGGATAAGAATCATCAGAAAAAGAACCCCTTTCACATGGATTGGGGGAAACATTTTCAAGTTAGGCCCTGATCAAATCCTAAGAAGATGTGTCAGGGAGGAAGAAATTTTTGATATCCTCTCTGCATGTCATGACAGCCCATGTGGAGGAAAATTTGCTGCAAAGAGAACTTCTTACAAAGTTTTGTAGGCAGGATACTATTGGCCTACCCTTCACCAAGATTCCAGAATATATACCAACAGGTGTGACCAATTCTAGAGGATGGGGAAACCCGCACAAAGGGATGACATGTCATTACACCCTCAGGTGGCTCTTAAGCCATTTGAAAAGTGGGGCATGGACGTTTTTGGACCTATCGATCCACCATCCAGACAAAAGAATTATATCATAGTATGCATTGATTACCTAACAAAGTGAGCTGAAAAAAAAGAAGTGAGGGTAGCAACCGAGGATAAAGTAGCAGAATTTCTAAGGGAGAATGTGTTTTACAATTTTGGATACCCCAAAGAAATAGTCATTGATCAGGGCGCACAATTTTCCTCTCACCTCATTGAGAATATTTTGAGGAAACACAAGACTAAGCATAGAACTTCTACTGCCTATCACCCTCAGGTGAATGGCCAAGTAGAAGTAACTAATAGAGCTTTAGAAGGCATCCTCACCAAGTTTGTGAGCAGCAGCAGAAAATATTGAGCAGAAATATTGGTAGAAGCTACTTGGGCCTACAACACTACTTGGAAGACAACAACAGGATTCACTCTCTATGAACTAGTATATTTTAAGAAGGCTTTACTTTCAGTTGAGTTTGAGTTCAATACTTGAAGAATGGAATCTGAATTAAACCTAGATCTATCGAATGCCCAAAAATAGAGGTTTTTGCAACTAAATGGATTGGATGGGTTCAGAATGCAAGCACTTCTTCACATGGAGGTAGTTCAACTGCAAAGGAAGGTCTGGCATGACAAGAACATCAAAAAAAAGACCTTCTAAGGAGGATATTTGACACTATTTTATGAATCAAGGTTTAAATATTTCAAAGGAAAGCTAATGAAAAGATGGTTAGGACCTTACACAATGGAAAAATGTTTTGATAATGGCGCAATCCAAATCAGAACCATAGATGATGAAGGAATCCCCTTGCTTGTCAATGTTGATAGACTGAAAATTTACAAGAAGCCTTTGTCAAGGGAAGAGTTCATAAATTCAATAACCAGAGAGGTGTATGTGAAGGGAAAATACATTGTTCCCATCACTTCCTAAAAAAAACAAAAATTACATCTGCATCTCTGTGTTTTCTGTGTTTTCTATTTTGCAGGTCATTAATGGTTTCTAAAAACATAGAGAAGAATTCATCTTCCTTTCTCTTTTGTTTTAGCATCCATCCCATCATTCACTCCATTCATTTTTTTAACCTCCTCCATCACCTTCATGCACCACATTCCTCCATTCATTAGCATAATGTAGCAAGGAAAGAAAAACACAGACTGCTATAGACATCACGGAATTCATACAATGCAAACACTTGTTCTTAAACAATAAAGAAAAATAAGGGAGGAGCTCATGAAGAAGACCTCAGGAAATACAAGAGTGCCACCCATGGCATCTGGAGCACCCCACGTAGTGTCTATAATAGGAAGAAACAACAAGGACAAATTATCAGTTCGCTCAGACAGCTACTCATTCAGCAAGATGCTCACTTAGAGAACAAAAAATAGTGATCAATGCAGCATCTAAAAAGCTTGTCTCCTCAATCCAACTCCTGCAAACACCTCTAAAATGATAGGTAACCTTAGGTATATATTCTTGCCCCTTGCTACGCATCCATAATAGCCAGAAATAATTAAATTTGCAGACTTAGAGTTTAAGGGGCAGAAAGCTGGCCAATTAACATGGCCACCACCATGAGGTATGACTAAAAAAACTGGAAGTACATGGCACCTAGGCATGCAAAAGAAAGAATTTAAATCTAGTGGAATAGAGGAGAACGAGGGGAGGGGACATGCAGTCCATCACGAATTAAAAAGGAGAAGGAAAAAATGGTCTCTAATGAAAACTAGAAGCTGAGGTTGAGTTACATAAGCACTCCAAAAATTAGCTACGTCGTCTAATAATAAAGAGGGTCGTCTCATCCAAACCAGTAAATTGAAATTTTTTAGAGGGAGAGACCGATGTAAGCCCGCAACGCTTAGAGAAAAAGAAAAAGAACCAGCAGAAGAGGAAGAACTAGAAAAGGAACTAGAAGAAGAACCAAGAAGAACCAGAAGAAGAAGAGGAAGAGACAAAGGGCCAAGGAAAAACAGAAGAGATGGCCATGGAATTCATAGAGATAGCAAAAAGTGAGCAAGAAACAGACTCACAACACAGCACCACATCCCCTCAATACAAAGATGCATTGTCCACAGTAGCTCCACTGAGCACAAAGAGAAAGAGGTAGACCTCTGTGTATTTCAGAGCTGAGAAGAGTTAGAGGATAAGTTGGAGAGAGCGAGAAACTCCTCCCACGAGCATGATTATCATTGAAGAATCACCAAGGGAGGAGGGAAGAATCAGGGAAACAGTTCAGAAGGAGTAGTTGCATAAGGCACAGGAATATAATGTAGCACTGAAGGAGAAATTGCTGCAAAAAGAGGAGTAGATAGCCACCATGGTAGTCTTATGCGTAGAATCTCTTCAGCATAGATTCCCTTTTGACTCATATGTTTTGTACCTGAAGGAACAATGGCTTCTATTTCAAATCAAAACTCTAGCCTCCCATGGATCTCTACATTTTGAATATTGTAGGCAATTCATGAATTTCTACAAGCAAGCTAACATGGATGATCAGGCAAAGATGATAGAGCTTTATGTGCATAACTTTGTGATGACAAATCTAGATATTTGGTACCCCAATCCTACAATGGGAGATATAAACTTAATGTCTCTAGAATCTTGGATGGTGAATGAGGACACTAGGAAAAAAGAGATATGGAAGGTCATGGGAAGAAGAAATAGAGAACCCTTACATATCAAAACAGAATTGTTCATCCCAAGAGGAGTCATCCTTAACCATCAAGAGATTGAAATGGACCCTGCACTGGTTGAAATCTACCTTCAGACTCAAACCCAGGTGATGGGCCACTTTGATGATGTTTCTAGGAATATAGAAGATGAGCTCATTATGGCCATCCAGAGGAGATGGAACAGCCTCCCACAAAACCTTATGAATAGGGAGTAACATACTCTAGAAATACTGAGGGGTGCATTGGAAAGGGCACCATTATACAAGAGGGCCATGCAGGCCAAACAAATCCAATGGTTGGGGCTAAATCTAATCCCACCTTTGTTGCTGGGGATGAATGATGAAAAGGACACATATGCACAAGATAGTGAATGGGAGAGTGCATGAAAAAATAATGATTTTTACTCCCTTGGGGAAACTCCAACACTTATTCCTCAGGAACCCAGAGGGGCCATCTAAGCCTTGAAGGAAATGCTGGAGGATTAGTTTCTCAAAGGATGAGAAATTGTTCAATAGGGGGGTGATGATAAGCTCCATCATTAGACATATTTCGAGGGGTTAACAATCACCTTTTCCCCTTCTTAGATCTCTTTTTCTTGCATTTTTATTATTATTTGGTTTTATGATGCTAGTACAGGTGGTTATTAAGGCTAACATACTCTGAGTACCTAATATGAGGTTGAGTTTAGAAAATCATGATTTATTAATAATTTTTATAAATATTTTATCATAAAGACTTGGAGGAGACAACAAGGAGAAATTATAGGAGGATTTTCCACCCTAGATTCTTTCCAGCAATTAGAATTCCAAAGGCAGCGAAAGGATCCCAAGGATTCCCTCCAGCAATTCGAATTCCAGAGGCATCCAAGAAACTCAAAGAGGAGTGCACTCAATATTTGTTTACTAGGAGTCAAGAGGACTCCATCACCACTTTTTAGGGATTTGTTGGTAGCTACTCTATAGAATAAATAGAGCAGAGCTACAACTAGGAGGATTTAGTCAATTACAGTCGATTCTAGTTGAAACTTTGTTGCAAGCTATTTAGATTTTTATTTTACTCAGTGGTCAACTTTCAAAGATGTATACGGTTATTCTTCTATGAAATGAGCATAATAATTTAATTTGATTGATTTAAGTTTCAGAGAGCTAGGCTCGTGGGTTAGGGCCCAATCCATGTGCCTCAGCTTCTCTGTTGTTTTCATTATTCCCTTTCTATCATTTATTTAGTTTTGCTTATGCTATTTAGCTAGATTTGCTTCTAATAGTTTCATTGCTACTTAGTCTTTGATTTTAGTTTGCTGTTGTAGTTTTTCATTTGCTTTTGAGTAGTAGAATAGAGAAAAAACTCCAAAATCTATGGTCAAGCCTCCCCCTCTCATGTCTGTCAATAGAGTTCGAGCAGGGTAGACCTTCCCATAGGCCAAAAATTGCTTTATGTTTCAGTTAAGGGAAGAAACTTCATTACTAGGTCCGAGTATCTCTTTTACTGTTGTTATCACTCATTTTTGCTTGCTTTCTGTGCATGAATCCACAAGTGTGTTACACTCCTGAGCACTACTAGTTCACCTCCATTCCCTCTTATTTTCCGCTTATTTTTACTGATGCACCCTACCTTGTTCCCTAAACACACTCAAGCACTTCAGCCCGCCTTATTCCTTTGTTTTCTTCATTCACGGTTACCTTACCTTTTTTAACACAAAACCTATAAAAAAATGTTCCAAAACCATTGAAACATGACTTCCACCTTTCCTCCTCAAAATCCCCGCTATCGTACTTTGTTGATCGCAAATTGTAGTGTTCAGTTCTTCCTTTACAACTTACCACAACTGTGTCGCATCGTAATTCCACGCCACAACCTTTTTCCATTTTTTTTAACACTTATCGCTCTAAACCCTGATTGCAAAATATCGCAATCACATTTCGCATCACCTTCTTGAATCATATTTTGCATCTAACACATCGCAATTTTCTCGTTCCATTTTTTTTCCATTAATACTTTCTGCCTCCGAACCTCGATTGCGATATTACTGGTACCACTGCCACGTCACCCATCGCACATCGCACTTTGCACCATTTAGTTGGTCTTTGTTACACTTACCACTTGCTTTCACCGATTGTGATATTGTTATCACACTTTGTTGCATTTCGCACATCATATTATTTATCCTGTTCCCTTTAACGCTTACCACTCCAACTTCGTGATATCGTGATTACGACATCGGTCTCACCTCCACATCACATCTCCACCATCACATATTTCAAGTTCTTCTACTCCAAAGCATTTTGTGCTATAACAATTTCTTAATCCGGTTTAAACCCCTGCTTTCCACTTATAAGCCTCATTTCATGTGTTAAGCCCTCCATTAGCCTCTTTAGCCCTTTTTTCTCTCCTCCAAGCTACAAATCACAATTTTTAAATTAGAATTAAGTGATGGATAGCTTAGTTGCATGGGTAAAAGCATGGTAGATAGACCAGAGGATATGTAGAGTGCATTTAGCTATTTAGCCAAGTTAAGTGTGGTTTAGAATTAGTTTCATTTCTGCCATTTATTTTCTGCAAATTAAATCAGTTTCATTTCTGCAATTTATTTTAAGCTATTTAATTTAGTTTCTTTATGTCATTTCCTTTCCGCAAATTAAATTAGTCTCATTCTTGTCATTTATTTTCCACAATTTATTTTATTTTCCTTTATATCATTCCTTTCCATCAATTTACTTTCTAGTTCTTATCATAGTTAAAAAAATAGCACCCTTTCGTAAAGCAGAAGAGGATTTCATGAACAGATTGCACCTATTGTGTATATGGAACTATCACCTCCAAGTTTGTACGAGCCCCAAGTTGATAAAGTAAAGTAGGGCAGCCCATGGGAGTTGCAGCACTATTGGTGCAATACCAGGGCTCACTAGTGATATTTCCAAAGTACCTGGACCCTGGTAGTCTAGTTGTTAATGTGTGTATAGATGGTGTCATAGTCCCCAACACTCTGATTGATCTAGGGGTTGCCATAAATATCATGACCAAGGAAACTATGTTGAAACTCAATCTCCAAGGGACTTTAAGGAAAACCACAATTGTTCTGCAACTTGTAGATCGGTCCACAGTAACTTAAAAGGAATTGTTGAGGATGTTATGGTTACCATTAACTCTTGGGAGTATCCTACAGATTCCCTAGTCCTACAACCAAAAACCAAGTTTAATGGTTATCCCCTCATCTTAGCGAGACCTTGTTTAGCCATTGCAGATGTTTATATTAGTTGTCGTGAAACATGACTATCAAAAATGGGCCTTTGTCTAAACAGATAGTGTTATATCCTCTAGCCCAGCCTTCCATTGAACATGATCTTTTTATATGGTTGGAGGATGAAGAATATGACTTATATAACACTACCCCTATGTGTACCATAGATGTTATTCTTATAGCAGTGTAGCTTTATGAGGATGAACTCATCGACCATGCCATTCAAAACAAGTTCTCCACTAACATTCCTCTTGAAATCTTAGTCAAAGAGTCTGAGAACCAACCTACGATTGAAATGCACTCAGTTCCATCACCCTCTAAAACCACCAAGGCTATTGAGTTTGGCCCGTCTAGATCACTGAAAATCAACCCAAACCTCTCGAATGAAGAAGAGAAGCAGTTACGCCAGCTTTTGAAAGAGAATATAGATGCATTTTATTGGGATTACAAGGACATGAAAGGGGTGAATCCTGCCATGTGTAAACATCATATTTACACCAAATAAGAATGCAAGCCTATGAAACAACCCCAAAGAAGGATGAACCCAGCTCTGAAGGACATAGTCAAAGAAAATTTGCATAAACTATTGGATGCAGGGTTCATATATACTATATCCGACAGTGAGTGGGTATCTCCTCTTTTCCTAGTCCTGAAGAAAAATGGGAAGTGGTGAATTTTTATTGATTATCGAGAACTTAACAAAGGCACCTCAAAATACCATTTCCCTTTGGCCTTTATAGACCAAGTCCTAGATGGCCTTGTGAGGAAGAAGTTATGTTCCTTCTTCGATGGGTTCAGTGAGTACAATCAGATTCAAATCAGCCTTGAAGACCAGGGTAAGACTACTTTCACCTGCCCTTGAGGTACCTTTTCTTATAGAGTCCTACCTTTTGGGTTGTGCAATGCCCCAGCTACCTTCCAAAGAGCTATCCTAAGAATCCTTTCTAATTTATTCCATGAATCAATCGAAATATACATGGATGATTTCACAACATACAGGGATGACTTCTAGGAGGCTCTCTCTAATTTGGGTTAAGTACTAAGAAGGTGCATTGAGATGCATCTCTCCTTGAGCATGGAAAAGTGTAAATTCCTGAAGAAAGAAGGGGTTGTTTTAGGACACTCCATATCCCAAGCAGGAATACAGGTAGACCCAAACAAAATCACCATCATCAAAAGGGTATCTGCTCTTCAAAAGAAGAAAGATGTCAGGATTTTCTTACGATTAACTGGTTACTATAGAAGGTTCATCAAATATTTCAGCAAAATAGCTTTGCCATTATTTGGGTTATTAGACAAGTATTTTGAGTTTATTTGGTATGGTCCTCGTCAAGAGGTTTTCGATCTCGTTAAGGAACAGTTGACTACTTCCCCCATCCTCCGAGGTCAAAATTGGTCTCTGCCTTTCCACATCCACACTGATGCATCCGACAAAGATGTAGGGGCAACATTAGGAAAATTAGAGGGAAAAATTCCTTATGCCATTTATTTCATCTGCAAGAATTTTTCCAAGGGCGAGTTGAATTATATTGTTACTGAGAAGGAGATGTTAGCCATTGCCATGCATTGAACAAGTTCAGGCATTATGTAAGTGGATACCAGGCCTTTGTTCACACTAACCATGTAGCCACCAATTATTTAATGAAAAAACCGCATTTTAATGCTAGGATAATTATATGGTTGTTACTTTTGCAACAATTTGATTTGAAAATTATTGATAAACCTGTAAAGGGGAATGTTATTGAAATTGTTTGTCCATGTTAGCTCTCCTTAAAGGTAAAGACAGAATGGTGGATGAACAGCTACTAGATGAACATCTCTTTGATATATCAGCACTCTCACCATGATTTTCCAATATATCCAACTACCTGGTTGTTGGGAGACTCCCTCCCAATATTTCATTCAGGGAGAGGAGCATAATCATCAGAAGAAGCACCCCTTTGACATGGATTGGGGGAAACCTTTTTAAGTTAGGCCCTGATAAAATCCTAAGCAGATGTGTGAGGGAGGAAGAATTTTTTTATATCCTCTCTCCATGTCATGACATCCCATGTGGAGGCCACTTTTCTACAAAGAGAACCACTTACAAAGTTTTACAGGCAGGATACTATTGGCCTACCCTTCACCAAGATTCCAGAAGATACACCAGCATGTGTGACCAGTGCCAAAGGATGTGGAAACCCACACAAAGGGATGAGATGCCTTTTCACCCTCAAGTGGCTATTGATCCATTTGACAAGTGGGGCATGGAATTTTTTGGACCTATTGATCCACCATCTGGACAAAAGAAGTATATCATTGTCTGCATTGAGTACATAAAAAAGTGGGCTGAAACAAAAGTAGTGTCGACAGCAACCAAAGAGAAAGTAGCAGAATTTCTGAGGGAGAATGTGTTTTACAAGTTTGAAAACCCCATATAAATATTCATTGATCAGAGAGCACAATCCACCTCTCACCTCATTGAGAATATTTTGAGGTAGCACAAGATTCAGCATAGAACTTCTACTACCTATCACCCTCAGGCGAATGGCCAAGTAGAAGTAGCTAACAGAGCTTTAGATAGAATCCTCACCAGGTTGTGAGTGGGAGCAAAAAATATTGGGTAGATGGATTGGTAGAAGATACTTGGGCCTACAACACTACATGGAAGACAACAACAGGATTCACTCCCTATGAACTAGTCTATGGTAAGAAGGCTCTACTTTTAGTTGAGTTTGAATTAAATAATTTAAGAATGGAAGCTGAATTAAATCTAGATCTATCAAATGCCAAAAAGAGAGGTTGCTGCAACTAAATGGATTGGATGAGTTCAGAATGCAAGCACTTCTTCACAAGAGGTAGTTAAGCTACAAAGGAAGGTCTCGCATGACAAGAACATCAAAGAAAAGACCATCCAAGAAGGAGATTGGGCATTGTTGTATGATTCAAGGTTTAAATTTTTCAAAGGCAAGCTAATGAAAAGATGTTTGGGACCTTACACAATAGAATTTTTTTTTGATAATAGCGCAGTTCAAATTAGAACCATAAATGAGGAAGGAATCTCCTTGCTTATCAATGGTCGCAGACTTAAAATTTACAAGAAGCATTTATCAAGGGTAGAGTTCATAAATTAAATAAGCAGAGAGGTGTATGTGATGGGATACTCCATAGTTTCTGACACCTCCTGCCTAAAAATAAAAATAAAAAATTCCATGGGTGAAAACCTCTTTGAGGCACCCAATGCAAGCTTGTGGGTTGAAAACCTCGATGGAGGCATTTCACTTGCTCAAAAAATAAAAAATAAAAAAAAAGGCAAGAAAGAAGAAAAGAGAATAAAGATCCATGGGTGAAAGCCTCTCTGAGGTTACCAAGGCAAGTATGTGGGTTGAAAACCTCAATGGGGGCAACCCACTTGATTTCAACAAAAAAAAGAGGAAAAAAAAAACAAAAAAAATTACATCTGCATCTCTATGTTTTTTGTGTTTGTTGTTTTGCAGGTCATTAATGAATTTTGGAAACAAAGGGAAGAATTCATATTCTTTTGCCTTCTTCTATTTTACCATCCATCCCATCATTCACTCCATTCATTTTCATAACTTCCTCCATCACCTCCATACACCACATTCCTCCATTCCTGAGCACAATGTAGCAAGGGAAGCAAAACATTAACTACTATAAACATCAGGGAATTCCTACAGCACAGACATCTATTCATGAACAACATGAAAAACAAGGGAGGAGCTCATGAAGTAGACCCCAGGAAAGACAAGAGTGCCACCCATGGCATTTGGAGCACCCCACACGCAACATCTACAATGGGAAGGAACATCAAGGAAAGATCGGAAGCTCACTCAGAGAGATGCTCATTCAACGAGATGCTCACTCAGAGAAAAGAAAATAGTGAAGAACACATCATCTAAAATTCTTGTCTCCTCAATCCAGCTCCTGCAAATGCCTTGGAAACAACAGGTAAACTGAGATATAGCTTCTCTCCCCTCGCTATGCATCCATAATAGCCATAAATAATTAAATTTGTAGACTTAGAGTTTAAGGGCCAGAAAGGTGGCCAATTAGCTTGGACACCATCATGAAGTATGACTAGGGAGAACTGCAAAGTCACGCCACCTGGGCATGCAAAAGAAAATAATTTAAATCAAGTGGAGTAGAGGAGACATGCAATATCATCCAGTTAAAAAGAAGAGGAAACAACTTTCTACAATAGAAATTGGAGCTGAGCCGAGTTATATGAGCACTCAAAAATTAGTTGCGCAATCTAATAAAAGGAGATCTCGTCTCATCCAAACCAGTAAATTGAGAATTTTTTAGGGAAAGAGACTGAAGGCAGCCACAACACAGAAGTACCAAGAGCGGGCTGTGTACTTGAACAATGTGTAACAACAACAGCAGAACAACGTCACCCTACCCATGGGTGCAACCCAAACAAGGTAGGATTCCACTCCTAGACTTAGAGAAGATGAAGAAGAACCAGAAGAAGAGGAAGAACCAGAAGAAGAAGAAGAACCAAAATAATAAGAGGAAGAGGAAGATACAAAGGGAAAAGGAAACACACAATATATAACCATAGAAGTCATAGAGATAGCAAAAAATGGGCAAGAAACAGACTCACTACACAACACCACATCCCCTCAATACAAAGAGGTAGTTTCCACCGTAGCTCCCCTGAGCGCAAAAAGAAAAAGGCAGACCTTTATGTATTTCAAAGCTGACAAGAGTCATAGAGAGCCAGAAAATCCTCCCATGAGCCCGATTATCATTGAATAATCACCAAAGGAGGAGGAAAGAATCGAAAAAAAAGTTCTGAAGGAGCAATTGCAGAAGGAACATGTAGAGAATTTAGCACCGAAGGAGAAATTACAACAAAAAGGATAGCAAGTAGCCACCATTGTAGACTTATGCATAGAATCCCTTCAGCACAGATTCCCTTCTGAATCATATGGTGTTTACCTCAAGAAGCAATGGCTTCTATTTCAAATCAAAACTCTAGCCTCCCATGGATCACTCACCACCTTTCCAAGATTGTAGGAAATTTATGAAATTCTCCAAGCAAGCTAACATGGTTGATAAGGGAAAGATGGAAGAGTTTTATGTGCATAACCTTGTGCTAATAAATTTGGATATTTGGGACCCCAATCCTACAATGGGGGATATGCAGTTGATGGCTCTAGTATCTTGGATGGTGAATGAGGACACTAGAGAAACAGAGATATGGAGGTTCATGGGAAGAAGAAATAGAGAACCCTTTTATATCATACCAGAATTTTTTAGCCTAAGAGAAGTCATTCTTAACCATCGAGGGATTGAAAGGGACCCTTCACTGCTTGAATTCTACCTTCAGACTCAAACCCAGATGATAGGTCACTTTGATGATGTTTCTAGGTAGCTAGAATATGAGTTCATTATGGTCAGCCAGAGGAGATGGGATAGCCTCCCTCAGCCTCAAGAACAGGGAGTACCATACTCCAGAAAGACTGAGGTTTGCATTGGAAAGGGCACCCTTATACAAGAGGGCCATGCAAGCCAAAAAGATCTAATGGCTGGGACTAAATCTTAGACCACCTTTGTTGTTGGGGATGAATGATGAAAAGGACACAGATGCACAAGATAGAGAATGGGAGAATGCAGAAAATAATAATGGTTTTTACCCCCTTAGGGAAACTCCCACACTTCTTCCTCCAGAAATCAGGGGAGTTATCAAAGCCTTCAAGGAAATGCAGGAGGAGGATTATTTTCTCACGGGATGAACAACCATTCAGTAGGGGGGTGATGATGAGCTTTGTCATTATACATATTTGGAGGGGTTAACGGTCACCTTTTTTCCTTCTTAGATCTTTGTTTCTTGAATTTTTATTATTATTTGGTTTTATGATGCTAGTATAGGTGGAGATTAAGGCTAACATACTCGGAGTTCCTAATATGAGGTTAAGTGCAGAAAATAATGATTTATTAGGCATTTTTATAAGGATTTTATCATAAAGACTTGGAGGAGACAATAAGGAGAAATTATTGGAGGATTTTCCACCCTCCTTAACTCTCAAAGGTAGCCAAAGGCTCCCAAAGATTCTCTCTAGCATTTCGAATTCAAAATGCATCGAAAGGATCCCTAAGGATTCTCTTCGGAAATTCGAAACCTAGAGGCAACTAAGCACTCAATGTTTGTTTACGCGGAGTCAAGTGGACTCAATCACGATTTTCTAGGGATTTTTTGGTAGCTACCCTATGGAATAAATAGAGCAGAGCTAGAACTAGGAAGAGTTAGTCGATTCTAGTTGAAACTTTGTTGCAAGCTATTGAGATTTTTATTATTTTACTCAGTGATCAAACTTTCATAAATGTATGATGTTATTTCTTTATAAAATGAGCAGACTAATTTCATTCGACTCATTTAAGTTTCAGCAAGCTAGGTTCGTGGGTTAGGGCACAATCCACGTGCCTCAGATTCTTTGTTGTTTTCATTATTTCCTTTCTATCATTTAGCTATTTTTTCTCCTGCCATTTAGTTAGATCTACTTCTGTTAGTTTCATTGTTGCTTAGTCTTTTCTTTCAGTTTTCTGTTGTAGTTTTCATTTTCTTGTGTGTAGCATAATATAGGATAAAACTCTAAAATTTGTGAATCTAGACTTCCCTTATCATCTCTTTCGATAGAGCTCGAGGAGCATAAGCCTTCCCACAAACCAAAAACATTCATTTATGTTCATTATTTCCATCTCTGCATTACGCCTCTAAACTTTGCTTTTACGCCTCCATTCCCTCCTTTTTTCCAAACAAGCACTTAAAACCTTCAGCGGCCTTATTCCTTTGTTTCTATTGGTTACGGTTTCATTACTCGTTTTAACGCAAGAACGCTGGAAAAACCATCGAAGTTGGCCTCTTCCTTTCCTCCTCGAAATCCCCACTACCATACTTTGCTCATC
Source organism: Pinus albicaulis (assembly GCA_034641835.2). Taxonomy (NCBI): domain Eukaryota; kingdom Viridiplantae; phylum Streptophyta; class Pinopsida; order Pinales; family Pinaceae; genus Pinus; species Pinus albicaulis. The sequence continues at coordinate 807,830,229 of CM076580.1, read as the reverse complement.
ATCGATTGCATTTTTCATTCGATTCTTTTTAAGACTTACTTCTCTTTCATTGATTGCGATATCGCATATCGCAGATCTCAACCTTTTCATAGGTCGCATTGTTTCCTTTTTTCCTTCAAGACATATCTCTCACGATTGCCTTACCCTTTCCAACGCAAAATTATTGAAAACCATTACAATTAGACCTCTGTGCCTTCCTCCTCGAAACTCTCGCTCATCCTACCTTGCTCCATCTCAAATTTCTTTTGATCTTTGTTAATGCTTTGTCTTTCAACTTCCCTTTGCTTCTTTTTTATTAAAAACAATAAAAAACATTAGAAACCGTATTTTTTTCCCTTTGGACTTACCATTGGTCCTCATCTCATATTGCATCGTTCTCCCATTTCCTTTAAGACTTAGCGCTTTCAAACATCGATTACGATATTACGTTCGTGCTCCGCCACATCACAAATCACATTTCACAGTTTTTGTTTTGTTCCTGTTAACCTTTACCACTCCAACCTTGCGACATTGTGGTTGTGATATCACAAATCTCATATTGCACTTCTATCCGCCAATCATAATTCTGCCATCGCATATTTCAATCATTCCACTCCAAAATCATCTTGGCACCACATCATAAGGTTTTATAAGGCTTAGACCCTCGCTTTCCACTCCTAAGCCCCGTTTCATGTGTTAAGCCCTCCATTAGCCTCTTTAGCCCTTTTCTTTCCTCCAAGCTACAAAATCAACACTTTTTCAATTAATATTAAGTCACAGATAGCCTAGTTGCATGGATAGAAGCATGATAGATAGAACATAGGATAAGTAGAGTGAATTTAGTTGTTTGGCCAAGTTAAGTGTGGTTTAGAATTAGTTTCCTTTCTGCCATTTCATTTCTGCAAATTAAATTAGTTTCATTCTTGTTATTTCGTTTCAGCAATTTAGTTTAGTTTCCTTTCTATCATTTCCTTCCAACAATTTACTTTCCAGTTCTTACCATAGTTTAAAAAAATAGCACCCTTTTTTAAAGCAAAAGAGGATGACATGAATAGATTGCATCTGTTGTGTGTATAGCACTGTCACCTCCAAGTTTGTACGAACCCCAGGTTGATAAAATAAATTAGGGCATCCCCTGGGAGTTGCAACACTCTTGGTGCAATACCAGGGCTCACCAACAACATACTGAAAGTTCACTGCTTCAACACTCCACACACAAAGTCCATTTCTTCAGTGTTCTGCATCGAAAGTTCACTACTCGCATCCGCTGAAGTAAAGAAAACTCACTTGCTAATAAAAATCAAACCCTGAAAAACAATAATTTTTCCGCAAAGACACCACAGCCACAGAAATACCAAATGCACTAGAAATGAGCATCACAATAGCACCTTTGAAGGCTAAAAACACCTAAACATGTTTATTTATAATGAATTAATGTTAATAAATTCTTCACCAACACCCTTAACACAAAATTTACACAACTGGAGCTCAACATCACCTAGCTTAACTCCTAGTTGCATAAACAATTCCCCTTTCATGTACCTCCATTGTACAATTGAATCAACACTTGTCTACCGCGCATGGCAAGATGATGCCAAACCTCGAATTTCAAAGCTAGGCATGTGGCAGTGTGTTCACGTCATCTAAAATTTCACTCAAAAACCTAATGTTAACTATGGAAAAATGAAATTTTACTCTAGTACAAACAAACTATTCATTCCCAAGCAATCATAGATGTTATTACATGAGTAGTGACATAAAAATATGACTTCCTCTTAATATCAATAAAATCAAAATTATAATAATTAAATATATATGAAAAATATTTCAAATTTTATACAATGATAACACCATTAAAAAAAAGTGTACTCTTACAAATATTTAGGTATAATTTTAATTGTCATTGAGATTGGAATTACGATATTGTGAAAAGAGTAGTTTATGATTTAAAAACTTACCATAAACTACAAATAATTGTAAAACTTATAAGATTTGAAATCAAAATTTAAAAAAAAATCATTTTAACATTTTAGTTATATTATTTAATATTCTATTTTTCATAATATATAATTTTAAAATAAAATATAAAAATCTTACCACATAATCTTGATTATAGCTGGATGTACTTTCATGGAACGTTATGATTAGATATTGAAACTATATATATAAGTTGGTGCAATGAATTCCTTGTTCCTATTAGATTAATAATATCCACAATATAGTTAAGGGAGATTAGGCTAGGGATTTTAAATATAAATTGGTGTAATGAATTCTTCGTTGCTATTAGCTAATATTAATAATACGGTTAAGAGAAATTAGGGTAGAGATTTTAAATATTGACTCAAATCAAATTAATCAAATATAAAGAAACTAATCAAATTAATAAAATTCAGAAGATTAAATCATACATTTTAGTGAATTTTGAATATAAATGAAAATAAAATTATTAATAAAAATATATTAAATATTTTGTAAAACCCAATCTAAATTCCCAACATTCATTTTACATTTCTATAAACTTAAAAAAAACAACGCGCTCATTTTACAATTCTTTAAACTTGAAAGAACAAAAAAACGAATTGTAAAAATTAAGACTAATCCTCATCAGTCAACAATGAAACAAAGAAAGTTGACAGTGAGCACAATTTTTTTTTTTTCTCTTGCTCCATATTCATCTTCAACTTTCTTTGCTTCACAAATTTTATTTTATTTTTATTTTGCTTCATATTTATCTTCAACTTCCTTTGCTTCACAATTTTTAAACGTAAAAAACGAGTTAATTTTATGATTTTTTAAAATCTTAATTTAATATTTTATCATAAAAAATTCAAAATTTAGAAAAATTCATATAATTTCATATCAAAATAAAAAAACAGATCATTGTTAGAAAAATAAAAATGAAATTTGACCTTTGAAATTTTGTAATCTACAAAGATCGAGTAATTTGTTTTTTTTTTATAGATATCGGGAAGAATATAAATAATTTTATTTATTTTAACATTTTGATGATATGCCATATTTTTTAAAATTAATTAAAAAATAATAAAGATAAATAATGTTAAAAATATTTTGAAATGATTATGTAATAAATATTAGTATTATCATTATTTTATCATTAATATTAATTTAAAATAAAACTTTAAAATAATATTAACGACATATTATGATTAAAGAGTTTTTTTTTAATTGAACTCGGAGGATTTGTGGTTCATCAAGACATAGGTAGAAGAGCTAATCTAATAAGAAAAATATATAATGTAGAGATAATTTAAGAAACTAAAATAATATGTTAAAAAATCACATTAAATTAAAAATAAAAAATATAACTAATTTATTCACCACTAATTTATTTAAAAATTATATAATAAAAAATAATAAATTAAAAATAAAATTAAAAAGAATAAATAATAAGTAAATAGGGAAGAATGTATAATAACAAGAATTAAATAATTTGAAATACCTATAATAATAAATAACTAAATTAACAAACAAAAACAATAAAAAGTAAAAAAAAAAAAACTTATTAAATCAAAAATAAGAAAAAAACAAAAATAAATGAAATAAAAATATAACAAATTATTTATTTTATTATTACTATACATACATCTATATTCTAAAGAATATATATATATATATATATATATATATATATATATATATATATATATATTACACTCCCCAATATGTATTAAATAAAAATTAATAATTAATCAACTGAATTCCACAATTATGATCATTCATATATATATATAATTAATTGAATTTAGAATGGAAGAGAAGTGATCCATTTGCTCCTTATTGTTAACATGTTTCTAAATTTCTATACTATCCCTAAACTTCCTAGGATAGAAATGATCAATCTTGGAAATGATCTAGGACTCCTCAATACATATGTGGTGTTTAGTATTATAAGCATGCTCTGCTAAGACAAAAGAGCAGGATCTATTATGTTTAATGTTTGCCACATGCTCTTGAATTTTCTGCTTGATAGAGTGGCTAGTTTCTCGAATATAGGGTGTTCCACAAGGGCAAGGGATTAAGTAAACACCCTTCATATCCTTAGGTTCAACCTAGTATTTAATTGATATTAGGGAGACATGGATTCTGTTGAGAGGCTTAAAGGTGGCATGCACCTTATTCCTACTAAGAATTTCAAAGATATTTTTGGTGGTACCGAGAATGAAAGGAAGATGCACACAGTTAAGAAAACAAAAGGGATCCTTTTTTGGCCTAGGTCCTTTGTGAGCTTTTGAAAATCTCTAAGACCTAGGTGCCTACTATAGCCATTTTTTTCAAAATCTTCAAGGAGATGGGATTTTCACTACAAGGAAAATACCCTCTAGCGGAGGTTATAAAGGAGGTTTTTAGTGTTATAAAATTGGCCAAGATTATCAAAAAAACATATGCTACCACATCCGTTTTTGGTAACGGAGGTTTTGGCAGAGCTTTTAACTGAAATTCAACACAACGAAAAAAAATGGGCAGTTGGAGGTTATTACGAATGTTTTTTCATCGGTGCTCTTATCAGGTTTTAATGCACTGGTGCATATCGGTAGACAGTGCACCAGGGCAGTCGAAGGAGAATGCACCAGGCCGTTAAGGAAAATAACAGCATCGGGCCTGGTGTTGGTGACACAACGCACAGGGTCGTTCTAATTGGTCTTTGGATTTGAGCGGTACCCATAGGTCATATCAACACACCGGTGCATATGCTTATATAAACGCCCTCGTGCATCGTATCACACAAATGCACTGAGGTTTACAATTGGTATCGGTATTCGTGTGGTGCAAATATGTCATACAAATGCACCGACGCTTATCGACACATAAACACCACAAATGCACCGATATTTGTAATTGGTATCGGTATTCGTGTTGTGCCTATTGGTCATCCAAATGCACTAGTGCGTATAGACAGAAAAAACACTCTGGTGCATAATATCACATAGACGCACCACAATTTATAATTTGTATTAGTATTCATGCGGTTCTCATAGGCGGTAAAACAACACCAGTGCGTATAGATACATAAACGCATTGGAGCGCCGTATTGCACAAACACCTCGATATTTTTAACTGGTTTTGGTATTTCTGCGGTCTCGATAGGTAGTAAAAACGCACCGGTGCGCTTAATAATACAAGCGCACCGGTTTTGATTTTGTATTTTTTTAGAAACATCGACCTGTGGCAGTGCAATTATTGTGATTGTTTTAAATTCATTATTCATCAAAAGTCAACACATATTATAACAATATTCATATTAATTAAATTTTTATTAATGGATTTGAATGTGATGTTTAGATTAATTTGTTATATCATATCATAATTATTGTGGTTTTTTAAAATTCATTATTCATCAAAAGTCGACACATATATATGTTATAGCAATATTCATATGAATTAAATTTTTATTACTGCATTTGAGAACGACAATGGAGAACGCAATAGCGACAATAGAGAACACAATAGAATAAATACTATATATATATATATATATATATAAGACATTCTTTGTCATACAAAGTGGGACAGTTATTGGTATCCCTTTATCTTTCAATTGGGACACTATGTCCATTACATTAAAGAAAATGTCTGATTTCACAGACATTTTTCCAAAAATAGTACAACGCCTTGCTTTTATATCCAAACATAGTGATCATCATTCTTCGCTTGAACTGATATCACTGCTAGAGCTACTTCCATGACTTGGGTTATTTTCAAAAATGTTTTGTTCACAATGTTGATTGTTTTCTTCTTCTTCACCTTCTTCCATCTACAAACATAAAAATAAATTGTAATGAGTGTATATACATTGGTGAGAATAATGAAAATTGCAATATTAAATAATATACGTCAATGTAAATCGAAAAGAAATGATGTACCAATGCAACAATTGACTCATAAACTATACACATTCTTTCAAAACCATGTAACATGCCAAATTTCAAGATTTGATCTGTTGGCGCAGTGCCATACTTTGTTTCCTGCAAGTTTTATACCCCATAAGAAATCATATATTTAATATAAAAGATTTATTTTTTCTATTAATTATAGACGAAGCTAAGTAAAACAAGATCTATAGATGCTTACAAATTCCACAATTAAGTTCTGATATTCCAACATATATGCACAACCCATATTTAAACCAATTTCAATCAATTCCTCTGATGGTTCTTGTTTGTATGTTAGCACATGTTTGGAGACATTCAATGATGATTTTTGTAAAACAACTTAAAAATACAAAAATGAAATCTATTTAAGTTGTTATAAGGAAGTAACAATTACTCACAAACTTAGATATCAATCCTTTTCTTCCTTGTCGTCTTGTTTTATGTGTTGAATGGGTTCCATTTTCTTTTCTTTTCTGCAAGAAAATACTTGAAAATTAATATCTAATGCTAAATTGTTTATTTATTTTACCTAATGATCAAAAAATTCAATGATTACATATTACATTTGAAGCACGTTGTTGTTGAGATGGCTCCTCCCATGATGAAATTTTTTCCATTTCTTTGACCATCTCCTTGTACACCTTTTTGGACATTCCTACTGGCATATTTCTGATATCAGCCCGTTCATATTTTGAGATTTTCATAATCTTTCTGAAAATGTAACATGACAATAAACTATTTAATTTTTATATTGATATAAGAAAAGTAAGTATAACAAAAGTGATATTTATAAATAATTATAGACAAGCATCTAAAGGAATATTACGTTTTCATTCCTTCTTTTTTGTTGTTGTATGTTTTTGCTATTAAAAGTCTCACATGTCTCATTGACCAATTCTCTGGAAACTCTTCCTGTAGTTTACATAAAATCTGGTTCTTGGAATCATTGGATTGGTTTTTGTATTGTAAGTGGAAAGAACATCTATACTTATGTTCCACTAGATCCCTCAAACATTTGTAAAAGTTTTTTCCCCTTTCGTTAACCTCCAACACCACTCCAGATGAGCTAAGGAGCAATTCATTTTCATTTGCATGTTCTATTGTTTTTATTTTCTTAGAACAACATTCCTTTTTTGAGTTGTTGGTCCCTATAGAACATTAAACATAGGTGAATTAATAGAATTTTTCACACATGTTATCTAATAATTTTAATTATATTATTAATGAAAAATAAAAAAATAAACTCATATTAGATCGATAGTATTTTTTCACTCACCTGATTCATGCTTTTGCAATTTTTCCATCAAGCTTATACGTTCTTCTGGTCCTAGATCAAAAATACTCTTATAGAGCTTCTTCATTTTGTGGCTCTGCATGATACACATTAAACAATACATATTATTTAAACTTACATATAGTTAAAAAATAATTTTTTTGTAAAAAAATTACAAAGAACTTGCCTTTTTTGCATTTCTTGATGTGTTATCAGTATTTTTGTTACTTGTTCTCTTGTGAGTAATTTCTTTAACAATATCAAACTTATATCATATTAGTCAATAATATATTTTGTCAACTTCTCAATTAAAAAAAAAATCTCGAAAAATCGGTGCACCATTCATGGTTAACGCACTGAAGTCGGTGTGTGTATGTCTTTCCCACGCACCTCAAAAATAGTATAATAAACCGTACGGTGCTCTATGACAACAAGAAGCCCCAGTGCGTTACATGTCAATAACCGCACTAGTTAACCATCATAAAAATAATAAAAATTGTCCAGTGTTAGTTTTTTTAGCACAAATCGGTGCTATATTTTACAGATGGCACACCGTTTAAAAAATATTTTTTTTTCACATTGCTTATTTGGTGGTCTTGTAAACAATAGAGCACTGGTGCGCTACCTTACATAAGGTGCACTGGTAAAAAATCTGTTTTTTTTTAAATCATTCCAAGGCCCACATGGATTAGGATATGACTATGCTAATCGCCGCGTCGGTTGCATGTCTTAGGTCTATATTTAGCAATACAAACCCTATAAATCTAAATTAAAAAGTCCTAATTCTGAATCACAGAAAGAAGAAGAAGAAAGGGGAGAAACAAAAAGAAAGTAAGGTTTGTATTTTTTGAAAGTTTTTTTTTTCGAAACTGAATGTTCTGAGTGCATCATAATGAAATAGCGCACCGGCTACATATTTTTCTATTTTTTTATGACAGTAATTTCGTGATGTGCTGTGATAATAGAGTGCCTCAGTGCACTCTTTCAGACGGGATGCACCGAATTTGTTTTTTTAATTTATGCAAGGGACGACATAGATTGGGATCCGACTATGTAGGTCAACCCGTTCATTGAATGTCTTAGGTTTATATATAGTAATATAAACCCTATAAATATAAATTGAAAAGCCCTAATTCTGAAATCACAGCAAGTGGGAGAAGATGGGGCATAAACAAAAATAATGTAGGGTATGTTTGTAAAATGGTTTTTTTAAAAACAACACGTTGTGTGGTGCACCATAATGTAATAGTGCACCACACTGATAAAAACATAATTTGTTTTTCTAATTTTTTATCACTGTACTTGCGCGGTGTGCTTGTATAATAGAGCACACCGGTGCGCTATGTTACGAAGGGGGAATTGACAAAAAAAAATGATTTTTTTTAAGATTGACGCAAGGGCCAACATGGATTGAGATCTGACTATGCATATCCTCCCATTGGTTGCACGTATTAGGCTTATATTTATCAATACAAACCCTATAAATATAAATTGAAAAGCCCTAATTCTGAAATCACAGCAAGTGGGAGAAGAAAGAGCAGAAACAAAAATAATGTAGGGTATGTTTGTAAAATGGTTTTTTTCCAAAACAACATGTTTTGCGGTGCTCCATAATGTAATAGTACATCGGTGCCATATGTTACAAATAGCGCACTGATAAAAACATATTTTGTTTTCTATTTTTTATCATTGTACTTCAGCAGTGCGCTGGTATAACCAAGCGCACCGGTGCGAAATGTTACATAGGGCGCACCAGCGAAAAAAATCTGTATTTTTTTGAAGATTGACGCAAGGGCCAACATGGATTGGGATCCAACTATGCAAGTAATCCTATGTGTTGGATTTCTTATGAGTACAGAAGCCCTATAAATCTAAATTGAAAAGAAAGAGGGAGAAAAAATGGCAGAAACAAAAAGAATATAGGGTTTTGTTTCTAAAAATTGATTTCTTTTTATATTTTTGTTTCTGAAAACTGTAGAAAATGTAAAATACTGCAGAAACAAAAAGTTAAAAAACAATAAGATTTGATTTTTTATTTTACTTCATAAAAGACTAGAGAAGAAATAAAATAAAACAATAGACTTTGATTTCTTATTTCACTGCATAAAAAAACTGCAGAAAAAAATGCAAAAAAGAAATAAACTTTACTCTCGCCGTTTACAATTCTATGGTACAGGGTTTGAATTACCAGAGGTTTGGAATTTGGATTGTTAGAATACTTTTGTTCGAACGTATTTCCCTGCTCCATAGTGCTCTATGCTCTGTTTTCTCAAGGTATGTATCCTCCAAATCTTTGGCTGAAATGTTTTGCAAAAATAGTAAAGTAATGAAAAGTTTTTGGTATTTAAAGAAATGTTTTATGAAATTAGATTTTCGAAAATATTTTTCCACTGAATTTTCAATTTATTATTATTACTTTCACTTAAAGAAAATAGGGTTGCACTTTTTTTTATTGTGGTTATTCATTTACCAGTGCGTCGTTTAATTGAACCGCATTGATGCTACTTGTTACTAAAGCACATTGGTGCGCAAAATAAAGAACTGTTTGGTGCAGTTATCTGAACAGTACGCACCGGAATTACATTTAGGTTTGTGCACCAAATTTTATTGTTGTTTTTCTCAAATGCAGGGAGAAAATATCATATATTATATGAAATGGACAATTCTTCAAAATCCAGCTTGTTCCATAATATTTCTCAAAGTCCATTGCGGAGTTCTCCCTATCCATGTGGAGACGTAATATTTACTTCAGATTTGTTTTATTTTTTCACTATCTAATTGAATGTATGTATGTTTTTTTATCCATGTAGTCAATCATGCACAACTTAATTAAATTTATAATGTATACAAATTTGTAGGTTCATGTAGATTCATCATCGAGTTCAGATGCACAAAATTATATTCAAATTACTGCTCCAAAACATCGAAATTTATTATCAGGAGCTACATACCGCAAGACGCATTTGGTAGATGAAAATGGACATCTGCTTCACCCTGCCAATTGTAACAATATTGCATCTTCTAGCCACAATCCCGGGACAATGATGGTAATTATAATTACAATTGTTTGGTATATATATTGATTAATATGTAATTATTTCAATGTCAAACCAATTTATAATCATGCAATATTGTCAACGTGGTTACTAATTGATATCATAATATTTTGTACTAATCATGTTCAATTTTTTTTTTTAATTATTACGATTCTAATGATGTTGAATGACCTACCTACCATCCTCTGTTGCACCCCACGACAATTTCAAATTGAGAGAATACTGAATTAACAGAAAAAATCAGAAGAACGATACCAAGAATGGTTGAATCAACCACCGATTCAATTCCCGCTATGTCTAGATTCACCAATTAGGAATGACTACAACAATAGTAGTTCTTCACAAGCTGGCAATGGAGACGATCAAATAGAGGTTGGTATGGATGATTACTTAAGGGATACGACTGCCATTGAGACAATGTTGTTAGATGCATTCCAAAATGATGATCATCTAGGAGATGATGCTCATATCGCTGACACCTTTTTCGAAAGCCTTAAATTTGCTTCCACCACCCCTCTCTTTGGACCCAGAGGTCAGTCAAAGTCTACCCAGTTGGGGACAACAATGTTACTGTACAACTTGAAACCAAATTTTGGCTTGTCGAATGCATGTTTCTCAGAACTTTTGAGGTAAGTTACCATAAATTACTTCCCTTATAAATAAATTTGAAATATAATCAATACACTGCAATGAACATTACAAATGTTAAATTTTATGAACATTAATAATTATATCGACATTAATGTAAATTTATTAATATAGTTTTCCATGATCACCAACTATAGGTTATTCAAATATAAGGTTCTTCCGAGTGATAATGTCTTGCCCGGTAACTGCGAAGTGGCAAAAAAATTGTTGCAAATGTTGGGTGTTGAGTACATATCATATCATGCATGTCAAAATGATTGTATTTTATATAGAGGAGAATATGCAAACAAAGATATGTGTCCGAAATGTGGGCATGACAGGTACGATAAATCAAAAAAGAAGGGTAAATCACGTACTGGTCCTCCTTTTAAGATATTGAGGCACATGCCTATAATCCCAAGGATTCAAAGTCTCTTTCATTGCAAATAATTAGTTATGTTGCAGGGATGGCATGCCTCAGATAGAGGTGAGTTGCGAGTTATGCGAATACCAACTGATTCAATAGCCATAAAGCATATAGAGGATACATGGCCCGAAAAATTCAAGAATGAAGTACGAAGTCTACGACTCAGCATAGCCATGGATGGCGTCAACCCATATTCCCTCTACAACACCAACTATTCTATTTGGCCTGTAGTAGTGATCAATAACAATATCCCCCCATGGTTGTCTATGAAGAATGAACATCTTATGTTGGCTCTCATAGTCCCTGGTAGAAGAAAAATGAAGAATATGGATGTCTACTTACAACCACTGGTAGATGAATTGAAGGAATTATGGGATGGGATAAATGTATATGATGTATCAAGACCCATTGCAGCAAAGAGGAGTTTTACGTTGTATGGCATATGTGCTTACACGACACACGATTATCCAAGCTTAGGAGTTTGCTCTGGTAAATTTCATGTTTAATCTATTGATTTGTTTATATATAATGTAACAATATTCTTTCACATATTAGTTATTTAATTTGTTGTAATATTATTTGTTCTGATCTTCATGATATTATTTAACGTGTCATGCATATTAATTAATGTATACAAATATAATCTCGTAGGTCTTGTAACAAAAGGGTATTTTGGATGTAAATGTTGTGGACCTTCTCTGAAAGCTAGATGGTCCAAGGACCTACGAAAGCCAGTGTATGATTTCTCCAGGATATTCCTACCAGAACAACACCCTTACAGAAAAGCAACATCGGCTTTCAATGGTAAACGAGAAATAACCCAAAGGCCTCCAATAATGACACCAGTTGAATGGCTTAGAGCATATGAAAGAGAGAAGGATAAGGAGTTCACAGAAATGTTCGATTCAAATGGGGAGCCTGAGTTCGATGATCCAGATTTCTTCAACACCTATGTTGAGAAATTTCCCATTGGGATGAAAAGGAAATCTATTTTTTTTGACCTCCCATAATGCGAGCATCTTAAGATTGCCCACTTATTAGATCCCATGCATATATTTAAAAATGTTTCATCTTCTTTATGGAGGCACATATCATCGAAACAAAGTGACACATTGGCGGTTAGGAAAGATCTTATTACTTCAAAAACTAAAAAGAAATATTGGCCAAGACGATTAGAAAGTACAGGATCAGAGGCAGGCGTTGGTCCCTCTAATTCATTGTTTTTCAAAGAAGGTGATGTCCCATGGATTTAAAAAAAAAATGATATATCATTGGCAAAGGAAGTTATAATGGATGTGAGGGTGCCAACTTCATATGGGTCTTCACTACAGTGTTGCTTCACCATGGATGACCATTTGTAGGGGTTGAAATTGCATGACCATTTGAGTCTTCTAAGAGTACGTATAATGTCAAAATCATGTTTTTATTATTTGTTATATTAATAAATTTTATCCCATGCGGTGATCATAAAACATAACTAATTTTGTATATTATTGCACGTTTTTATAACTTTGCAGTGTCATTATCCTTTGTTTTTGTGTGCGTGTGTGAAACATGAATTCCCTCAAGACCTAGGATGTGCCATATCTAAATTATCTGCATTTGTATGTTGGATAATGTCAAAGGAGATTTATGTGGCTAACATTCCACGGTGGCGTCAAGAGATAGTTGAGATTGTTTGTATGTTTGAGAAGGAACTGACGATGAGTTTCATGGACTTACAGGTTCATCTTCTAATCCACCTGGTATATGAGGTTGAATTAGTTGGGGTTGTTTCTTGTCGTTGGATGTTCTTCTTAGAGAGGTACATGAAGAAATTGAAAGGTTTTGTTCGACAAAGGGCAAAACCCGAGGGGTCTATGGTAGAGGGGTACATATCATATGAGTCTTTCTACTATGCCAGTGAGTACATCAAGTAGATCAAAAACAGACCAGGTGCGGTGATTTGGGGCAATGAATTGGATGAAGAAAAAAGAGAAGGAGAGTTGCTCCAAATAAGTGGAAAAAAGTGCTTGATAAAGACTAAGCAACTTATAATTTTTCAAATTTACAAAAAGTAATTAATATTCATGTTGAACTTTGATATAATGTATATTTTGATCTCTAAGTACTATATAATGTTGGTTTGATTTCATTAGCGAATGCAGAAATTGAAGCAATCAATAAATTCATTCTTTACAATTCTGAAGCGACACAACTGTGGGTCGCATTGTACGAACAAAAAAGAATGAAATGGGATAGTGACAGGAAAGAATTTAGATGGTTGAATGGTAGAAGTGTGCCTTATCCCGATCATTTAAAAGAAAATATGCCAAAAATATGCCCCAACAGTTGGGTTGTTGACCAAATCAAGGAGAAATACGGTGCTACTGGTCGTTACCCGCGTGATGAAGAGGATGCGCTAAACGTAGGGATTGGGTGTAGCAACTCGGTAATAATTTATATGTAAATTTGAAACTTATATTAAGACATCTACATTTCATATTTTAACTGTTGGATTGTTATTTATAAGACACATGACACTTATATGATTTTTTAAACTTTTTTATAATAGGTGCATTTGTTCCCATCTATGTGGGCATATGGACACCATTTTCGCACAGAAAATGCTGATGCTGGAAACATCACACAAGATTATGTAGTGGAAGTCGAGTTTGATCAATCTAGTCGATCTAGCCACCATGATCAACAACTAGTAAGAGGGACATTAGGTTACGTCGGAAAGATACAAGAGATCATTGATGTGGATTTTTCTTCTTTCCAATGTGTTATTTTTAGGTGCAAGTGGTGGGACACCTTTGATCAGAATAATGTAAAGGAAGATCGCAATAGTAGGTTGATATTTATCAACTCTAGAAAGATGTGGGATGAAGCTAAGGAGCCCTATGTTTTCCCTAAACACTTCAACCAGGTGTTTTTCCACCCAGATGTGTTGGATAGGGATTGGTGGTTCGTATTGACACATGACCCTAGATCAAAACATATTTTTGAGAACAATAGTGTTATCATGCCATGCGAGCTAGAAGATAATGAGGGTGATCATGAGAACCGAGAGTGATATGGTACAATATGTGTTATTTCATCAATATTTATACTTTTTAAGATGAGTTTTTTGAAATATTAATTTAATATGTATTTTGAATTAATTGGTAATTTGCATTGTGTTAATGTTAAAATCAATAATTCACTTGATAATTTGGTATTATGTACTTGATCTCAAAAACAATGGCGTACTGTATAAATTAGTTCTTTTTTTGTATCTAAAAGCATAATAAAATAATGATAATTCTAATTAAGTACAGGAATTTATTTGCATTATTTTCTAAATTTCCTTATGTTACAATAAATCATATTATTCTATAATTATTATTTTACAATTATTTAAAATTTACAAATTTAAAAATTTTAATAAATTCATTTCGCATTAATACAATTAAAATTTTACAAATATTTTACAAACAATTAGAATTAGAATTATTAGAATTACAATTTTACAATTTCACGTACAATAACAATTTTACAATTTTACATATATACAATTACAATTTTACAATTTAAAAAATTACAACTACAATTACAATTTTAGAAATTTACATATATATCATTACAATTACAATTTTAGAATTTTAAATACAATTAGAAATACAAATATTACAAATTTACAATATCATGATCATTTGGTACTTATAAATTAATTAATAAACATCACGTTCGTGATAAGCATCGTACAAACATCATATTTGACTAAAAAACACATTCAAAATCGCTAACTGCATCATCGTGATCATGATCATCTAACAAAACACATTTAACATTATATATTAACATCATCAGTACAACACAAACATCAAATATACATCTCATGCTATCACATACACATCTATCTACAAGTTGCACATTAAATGAACATATCTAACATGACCTAACAACATACACATAATGATGATCACCAACATGTAAATAAAGTACAACTGCAAAATGAACATAAAATACATGGACCATATAATATATATATATATGAATAATGTTAAAAATATACAACTGTAATATAAATGTCATGGATCAACCAATGATCGAGCCTCATATCCATGATGACTACTAGTAGATGCTACTTGAGGCTCATGCAAATCTGGCACGGCGCGAGGCCGTGAATGATCATGAGATGTCGATGGTACGCTGCACCGCCTCGTAGACTGTCCATCATGTGTTGTGGCTCGCTCGTAACGTGCGACAGTCCTCGTCAGTCACGTAAAAGCTGTCATAACTCCTACGACATGCTGCATCAAGCTATACATGTCACGCGACATGCCTCTCCACATCTGTAAGAGCCTATCATCGGCCTCTATATCTCTAAAATCAATGGGGCAGATGCCCACCTCAACAAACAATGCAATGAGCTGGTCGCCCAACTCCATCCTGTATCTAGCATCACTCAAACGTCGACCGCGGGCTGGCGCATCAGAAGGAGTAGGTCTCTGATCTGCACTGGCCTCCTGATGATCCTCGGAAATATGTGGCATCATTCCCTCTGCATACTCATCAAGATCCATAACTGGATCAGGTGGTGGTGGCGACATCTCCTCGCCATCATAAGAGCCAATGTCAGCAAAATTTATACAAGTAGACAACAATAATTAGACAATTTCATTACACAATTTAATAAAAACAAGTTTAATAAATTGTTAGAATAAATTTAAATAAAACAATAATATTAGCTCTACAATCTGGCAGCTCATCATCTTTGAAAAGGATGTTGGCACACCCTCGCCAATCCAACCCTGCACAAGGACAAGGGACCATAATGAAGGGATGCTCAAAAACACTGGCTAGCAACCCGAGTGCATCATCTGATATCCTTGCTGGAAACAGAGTCTCCTCCCTCTAGGACATCATCTGCCCCCACATATGTATATATTCCTCAGTGTTCGGCCTACGAGGCTATCAAAGAAAAGAAGGTCTCGTCTATGGAAACCTCTCAAAAAATAAACAGAAAAGCTTTGAAGAAAAAGGGAATTTGACCCTCCCTTATGCATGAGCATGACATATATCTAATGCTGTATAGAACTGCTGTAAAAAATGGTAGACCACCTGATAAGTCGTGGCTAATGTAGTAAAGAATCAACATAATATAAAAGCTAGCAACTAATGTGTTTCCCATCACTGGTTTTGTGCAAAATGGTCAAAATGATAAGTGAGAGACACTGGACCCCCTCACGACCAAACGCACCAATACATAATTGTCCTCCAGAGACCTGAAAATCTAAAGGAGACAATATATCTACTCTAATGTATCTCTGGGAGTAAAATAACTAACTCCCTACCACACAGCCACCTGGAACCTCGGGGAACGAGGGAAAACCCACCCCTCTCCTCGAAAGCCCAGTAATAAAATATACATCCTCCTCAGTGGGTGTGTACAACTGGTCGATACCAACTCGGAAAGCCTCTTGCTGGGCATTCCACCTTCGGATAAGATGTCTCAAAAAACCACTATGGGACTTTAGGGAAGTAGCCTCCTCATAGAACTTGAGGAGGCCTACCTGCCTTAGGAGCCCCTACGTCGCTGCTTTAATAGGGCGAGGGTACGCATCTCTCTCCCTCTCTCTTGCCTCCCATAGGCAAACCATGTTATATTTTTTCGCCTATTGTTGTTGTTGTTGCTCCTCTTCTCTTCTTTCACATCTCTGAATGATTGACATATTAAACAATTTTTTTTAATTAAATGACACACGTATTTAAAAATATACGTGTATAAATATTTTTTGAAAAATAAATAAAACAAGAGTCGGTGCACCAAAAACATAGTCACGCATCGGTAACAGTGCGTCCCTCCACAGAGACGCACCGGTAATGGTGCGTCTCTCCACAGAGACACATCGACGACAGTGCACATAATGATACAAAAAGCACCGGGAGTGGTGCTCTAGAAAATAATTTTAGTGCACCATTCACTAAGTGCGGTGTCAAGAGGCCGGTGCGCTGACTTCACTATACGCCCCGGGGCTTATAGCTAAGTCAGCACACAACCCTCCTACCACCGTACATAGTCGTACGGTGCGGCCAGGTATCCGAGCGCACCGCTCTTTGTCGTAAAATTTATAGTTACATAGTGCACCTTTGGAATCTGTCGTGGAACCGCTGTGGATACACTTAGCACTGGTTTACCAACTCGAACCATTGACAATGTCGATTTGCGGTTCTGGTGCGCTGAAAAATTTATGTGCCCCAGGGCGAATAATTTGGCCAACGCACTTGATGGCTGCAATTCAACATTGTCAATGGTGCGGTCTGGTAAATGAGCGCACCGCACTTTTAAAAAAATTTAAAATAACACCGTGCTCCTCGTGGTACTGCCCCGGAACCGGTGCAGACTCCTTCAGCACCGAGTGCAATGCGACTTGTAAATTTACAGGCATCACTACAAACCGGTGCAAGAAATGTTTAATTATGGAAAAACAAGAAAAATACCTGTACATTTACCCATCGAGGAGGCATATTGACTGTACAATTTAAAAAAAAAAATTTGTCTAATGTTTTATAAAATTCAAGCTGGAGATTGGTGGCAATGTACAGTAGTAGTGCATGCAATAAGTGCAATGGGAGCACGGATGTCAACGCGGCTCAAGCAAGGATAACTTGCATCGGTGCTTGAGAGCTCTGTAGCATTGAAAAAAATGAAAAATGCAGTTTTTTGGCTGTAAATTTTTTTTTTTTAACCCTCTTCTGGTGCACGGGGTTTTTACTGGAGTATCGGTGCGTTGTCTTAATGTCGCACTGGGCTCTTTCTGTTTTCGTATGCTTTTAGGAGGCACTAGGGTAGCGTAATTGTAATGCACCGGTGCGCTACAGTAACTCGACACATTGGTAACGGTGTCTGGTGAACCAATGATTTTTGCGGTTTTTTGGCCATAATTTTTTTTATTTAACCCTATTTTGGTGCATAGGCTTTTTACTGTAGTATCGGTGCGTTTCATGTATGCTGCGCCAAGCTCTTTCTGTTTTCGCGTGCTTTTAGGAGGCACCGGGGCGGCGTAATGTTATTGCACTGGTGCTCTACAGTAACATCACACACCGGTAATGGTGTCTGGTGAACCAATGATTTCTGTGGTTTTTTGGCTGTAAATTTTTTTTATTTAACCATATTCTTGTGCGCGGGGTTTTTACTAGAGTACCGGTGCATTTCCTGTATGCTACGTCAGGCTCTTTCTGTTTTTCACGCGCTTTTAGGAGGCACCAGGGTGGCGTATTTTTAAAGCACATGTGCTCTACAGTAATATGACGCACTGGTAATAGTGTCCGATGAACCAATGATTTCTGCGATTTTTTGGCCATAAATTTTTTATATTTAACCCTATTCCAGTGCGTGGGATTTTTGCTGGAGTACCGGTGCATTCTGTGTATGCCGCACGGGGCTCTTTATGTTTTCGCGTGCTTTTAGGAGGCATCGGGGCGGTGTAGTTTTAAAGCACCGGTGCTCTGTAGTATAATGACGCACCAGTAACAGTGTCTGGTGAACCAATGATTTCTGCGGTTTTTTGGCCATTAATTTTTTTTATTTAACCCTATTCTAGTGCGTGACATTTATGGGGACCCCGATGCGTTTCCATCATTCCGCCCCGGGAATTTTATGTTCCCCTCGATTTTATGATGCACCGAGGTGTGGGGATGTGACACACCGGGGCTCTACAGTAACTTGACACACCGGTAACGGTGCCCGGTGAACCAATGATTTCTGTGGTTTTTTGTCCGTAATTTTCTTTTTCTTTTTAACCCTTTTTCGGTGTGTGACATTTACGGGGATCCCGGTGTGTTTCAGTCATTTGGCATCGGGACGTTTATTTTCCACGCGCTTTTTATGAGGCACCGAGGCTGACGATATGACATGCATCAACACGGTTGCTGAATTAAAATCACCGGGAGAGTGTCTACGGAGCGTATTGTTTCCAGTGTGCTAATGTTTTATGTGGTTTTTTTGCCGTAATTTTTTTTATTTAACCATCCACCAGTGCATGCGTTTTGTGGGTGCCCCGATGCATTTAATTTATTCCACACCAGGCGGTATCTGTGCGGTCGACATGTAAAGCATCGATGCTCTACAAAAATAAAACACACCAGGCATGTGTGTACGGAGCGCACGGTGTCCGGTGTGCCAATTTTTGTAATGCACTGGTGCTTTGTCATATTGAAAGCACCGATGCATTTTAGGTTGATAAGAGCACCGAAAGAAATACATCCGCAAAAACCTCCGCCTGCCAACCTCCTCTAGGATCCTCCACTAGAAACAGACGTTTGCGGTATTTTTCTGTGGGGTTCCTCAAAAACATCCGCTAGAGGGTCTTTTCCTTGTAGTTTTTTCACTATCAAAGTGACCGTCATCTAAAATCCTTAGAGCTTAGGTTTCCAGTGTGTTGAGAACACCATATTTATGTGGAGGATAATGATAAGAACTTGCATTAAGGTATTTCTTATTTTGATTAAAAAAAAAAAAAAAAAAACCTAATGACCAAATGAACCATCTCCTTTGCTAGGGATAAGAACATCAAGGAAAGGGATACTACAATTGACTTCTGTCTCCATTGTAAACTTGATGGAGTCAAATTGATTATTTAGATGAAAAATGAAAGAGTCCAACATGTCACGGCCATGAGGCCAATTGATGAAGGTATCGTGAACAATCTCTTCCAAAGCTTAGGGTGAAGCAGTGCAGAGGCTAATTATCTAGTTTCAAAGTCTTACATGAATAGGTTAGCGACAATGGGGGCGAGCGGAGAACCCATGGCTAATCCACAAGTCTGCTCATAGAGTTCACCTAGGTCTCAGAGCTTTTCAAAAAACTAGCAAAGGACCTACGCCAAAAAAGGATCCCCCTGATTTTGTTAATTATGTGCATCTTCCTTTAATTCTTGGTACCACTAAAAATATCGCTCACATTCTTAGTAAGAATAAGGTGCATGCCATCTTTAAGCCTATCAACACAATCTGCAACTCCCTAAGATTAGTTAAAGTTCGGGTTGACCCTAAGCATATGAAGGGTTTTTACTGAATCCCTTGCTCCTGTGTAACACCATATATTGGAGAAATTGGTCACCCTATCAAGCAAAGAATTCAAGAGCATGCGACAAACATTAAGTATAATATATCTCGCTCTTATGCCTTACTAGAGCATGATTATAATACTAAACACCACATATGTATTGAAGATTCCTAGGTCATTTCCAAGATTGATCACTTCCATCATAGGAAGTTCTGAGATAATGGTTGGAAAATAAGCAGTGACTCGATCTCTGCTCTTCCATCCTATATATATATATTCTAACTTATAGAATTGTTTACCTTAATCTGATAAAACAATTCAAGAAAGAATGTGATTTTTTGTTGTTTAGAATGAATTTTTGAATTCATGAATAGATTCAACACCCTCAAAAACTCCATGGACACCCCAATTATGCAGATTAAACAACTTAAAATGAAAATATTTAGAAAAAAAATAAAAATAAAAATAAAAAAATAAATATAATAATTTTTTGGTCAAACTTAAGGAATCAAAGGAATAATCCTATTAACAAGAATCTAAAATAATAAGGTAAAAGGAATTAGTAAATCAAAGTTATGATCACAAAAGAAAAAAAAAATGCAATAAATAAAGAAACACATCAAACTAAAAATGTCAAAAGGATAAAGTTAAAATTAATAAATAGGGAAGAGATTAATTCGTAAAAGAAAAATATTAATATAAAATTGAAACTAAAAAATTATATTAATTATTTTTTTTCGTTCAAAATGCATTCAATATATTTTCAGAAGAAACGGTGATTACAAAATATGTCTCAATGACCTCCTTTTTCTCATTCCTACCAGATTTGTTGGAATTGGGGTCGGAGGATGTCATAGATAAGTCTTTACATTCTTTATTTTCATTAGGCTTTGAAGCCATACCTTACTAAAGAGATACAAAAAGATCACCAGAACTAAGAACAACATATCACGAAGAGGGATGGGGAGGGAGTATAGGGGGAGTTGCAAACTATCCAACACGATCATGCATGTGAAAATCAATATGTTCCACCTGCGCTTCCACGCTCCGAAGGTGGTGATTGGTTCAACGGTGGTTGTGGTGAAGGCTATCCAGTTGTTCCAATATCTCACTTTGACTTAATTATATATCATTCACATAAGAAACTAACTCATTTTGATTTTCATACTTGTGTTCTTGAAAAATATCCATAATAACCTCGATGTTCCTGGTTTGCTCTGCTATGGAATCCATGGTTGTTGGAGCCATAATAGAACCTAGAGAACGAGTAGGAGATATCGCTACTTAGGCCCACTCCCCGCCCCCCCGTGAGGCCTCCCTCATTAGCGTTATATTTTAGGCACTGCAAAAGGGCTAGTCGAAGAGGTCTTGGAGTACCCTTCAACGTATCTATTAGAGAAAAGAGGCGAATAATCACTAGAACTATATTGGAGCATACAAGAACCCAACCTGGAATTATTCTAGGCCAGGCTATGAGAGACTCCACCGAAACTGAAAAACCTCCCAGAATAGACTCGACCCAACAACCCGCTAAATTTCGGATATAGATGACAATTCCTCGGACTGGAAAAGAGAAATCCTCTATACTAATAGACCCAAAGTGGGACCAGTTCAAACAAAAATGAACATGAGAGGGAGAAGTACAAAGACCCAAGGTTAAGAAACCACCATAGTTGAGCTCCGAAGGCAAGGGAGAGGTGGGCCACCTGTAAGAACCAAACACATGAAACCCATAGTTGAAGCTAAGAACAAGAAAACATTGGGATACTTTGGAAACTGGCATACATGAGAGATGCAATTAATAATAGTCCTCAACTAAAAGCTCCCAGGGATGGTTTAGGTGGCAGTAAATATCGCACTTAGCTATAAAAAGAAGGATGGGACAGAGTTAGCTTTTCAACCTAAGCGGAAGAGACCTTGAGGAGCCTGCTACTCCAATTTGAGAGTGGGTGGCGGAGCTGGAAACCAAAGGTGAAGTGTAAACCCAATTTACTGTCCAAGGGTGTTCCTGGATCCTAGATGCTCGCTTGAGAGCCAAATTCAAACCATACCAAGGCGGACCAGGTTGCCACAAAAACCCTGACGAGCTTCCATGGTCTCTTTCCCTCACACTGCAGTGCTCGTTACGTCCTAAATTCATCACCCGAAATTTGAACAAGAAGAAGAACTCCTTGCTTCTTAACATAATCGATACACCATCTCGAGAGTTCGTCGCGCAAGTGGGCGGGTTGATTGGACCGCTCATTAAATTGAGAAATATTGTTGCGTGGTAGAGGGGGAAGCCCCGAGGGCCTCCATTGAGACGTTTGGTCCCCCCCCCACGGGAAAAAATATATATATATATATTAATAATTGTAAAGCATTAAAATGTTTAAAAATAATATAAAAATGATTAAAAAAATTTAAAAAAATTAAGAGATTGATATTTTTTTCTAATATATTAAATTAAAAAAGAAATAAATATGAGAAAAAATCTTTCGGTAAAAATCACATCCAAATAAATTTGGTCGACGCGTTTCGAACCAGCCAGTGTGGTTCATCATCAGGACTTGATGAAAAATCTGATCAAGAGACCCAATTAAATAGATATGAGAAGCTCCAACTAGCCGTTGAAAAATAACGGCTAGTTAGACTAAATCAAAGCCAAAAAAATAAAAAGTCAAGAAATATATATAAAAAGATTAAAGTTTATAATATGAATATTATTTAATATTATTTTTAAAGAACTTTCGGATTAATCAGATCATTAGGATTAGGTCGACATTTCGAACGAACTAATGTGGTTCATCCTCGGGACAGGTGGAGAGAGACTCATCGATCTCGAAGAATAAATAGTGAACATGCATCATTGCCCAGAAGTAGCTATTAAGACTAACCGTTAGAAAATTAGTTAGTTAGTTAAAAATTAATTAATTAATTAAATTTTCTAATGGCTAGTCTTAAGGGCTATTTCTGGGCAATGATGCATCTCCACTCTTTATTCTTCGAAATCGATCAGTCTCTCTCCACTTGTCCTGAGGATGAACCACATTATTTGATTTGAAACATCGACCTAATCCTAATGATGTGATTAATCTGAAAGTTCTTTTATCTACATTATGATCACGAAAGTCTTAAATCTAACATATTAAATGTTATTAATATAATCATCCTTGATACATTAATTGTTTTGGTAGATCAATTGTACGATTTGAAAGAGGTTCATTTGAATACTTAAAAGAAATAAGTATGACAACATATCGGAGGTGTATGCAATAATGAGCACTAAACTAAAATGGAATCATCCAATTTATATATATATATATATATATATATGTGAATCATGAATATTTAAAATATATATATATATATTCTAAATATTTTTTTGTTAAATTATATATTCGAAATCCAAAATATTAATATAATATTTTCTTATCCATAAAAGTTAGGAGGAATTGGTTCACTTCATATTCAACTTTTGAATATTGGGATGAGCTCATTATAGTGCACAATCCCTTGGAAACACTTACCTATATTATGTTATGAGAGTACTATGGTGGCATCATCTAGATGTAATGTAATTATATTATTACAATGACATCGTGTAAATGGAAACAAATTAGTGGACATTTTTTAAAATGGAGGGAAGAAGAAAAGCTAATTATTTAATCATTTAAGAAGTTATAAAAGTATAAAAATAAATAAATTAATAAATTTCCTCTACATCATGTAAACATTTTCCATAAGATTTTGTAAAAGTATGGAAGTGTAGTTAATGGTTATATAAAAAATTTCCAATAGTATTATGATTATGTCATGGAGATCTATTATAATAAATGGTTCATTTTTATTATATTTTTAAGGAGAGGAAAATAAATTAAAAGGAACTAATATAATTGACGATAAATATTTTAATATCATAATAAAAAAATTATTAGTTAAAAGAAATTTTGAAAAGTTTGTAGTGATAATTGTAAAAAGATTTTGTAAATAAATTTAAAAATATATATTATAATAATCATAATAATAATAATAATATATTTTTAAGGTTATAGGTAAATTAGATATTAAATTGGGTATAAGAACCTTTATTTATAGAAAATGAATTAAGTTAAGTATTATTTATGTATTCATATTCTTGGATTGAAAAAAACATTTAGAGACATCTAGATATATTGGGTTAAATCTTTTTTAGAGTTGGAAAATATAACTAAATTTAAATTATATTGTAATTATAAATTCAAATTTAAAAGGAGTGGAGTATCTATATTTTCATAATCTTTAAGAGTCAAATTTGTACATTGATTCAATCACACTATTATATTACATCAAGTGATGTAATATACATCCTAAGTTAATATTTATTGATAATTTTATTGGTAAGATCTTGAGTCAATTGTTAGTAGGTCTATCACTTGCAGTCCATATTGTGTGGTTTTCTCTGACAATTTAGTCAATTCCGGTTTCCAAATTTTGTTTGCAGGTTGCCTTTAGTTCAGTTTGGGCAGTAAGGAGGTTGTTTGGTTTTCATTTTGGGTTATAAGGTTGAATTGTGGTAATTTGGATAATATATTGGGTTTTAGGCATCTTGTATGGTCTTTGGGCGATGGCCTTCTTATTTTCAGGTCTGGTCTTCAAGGGCTTATGTATCGTTCTTCGTCCAGTTTCATTAGTCTAGGTTTGTCTAGTAGTTGTCCTTTGTTTCTATTTGTAGCAAGCATCATGCCTCAATGCAATAGGATGAGTAGTTGGAGAGGAGGTGGAAGCAACATTTGACACAAAAGGGTTCACCTTTTTTCTTATGACATTGTGGTTTCTACTATTTATGTTGTTCCTTTGAAAGTGAAGAAGGAGTTATCTAAGTCTTGGGGAACAAGGAGGTAGAGGGCCATCCTTATTTCTTTGAGTCACAATTGGTGGGTGAAGATGCCAAATGGATCCTGATTCTTGGTAGATTCAGGAGAAGGAGGTTACATTTCATGATTTCTTTGGCCCTTAATCAATAGATGAAAATTTTGTTGTATCTGGTTTTCAAATATAAACAGGTTGAAAATTAAAACATGTTTTCTTACTTAGAAGATATTAAACAATTGCTTCATAATATGATATTTTGTCTAGATAATGTTGAGTCTCGTCTGGGTAAGGTAGATGGTTTCTTTGTTAGTGATTATGCTTTTGGAGATCCTACTCAATGATAGTGTTCAAACTCCTACTTTGATTTATTCAGACCATGATTAGTATGCTGGTTTCAACTCTTTTTGAAAACTCCACTTAGTTTTATGGCTTCTGAGAAACACATTTGAGTGTTTGTTTTGATTATTTTATCTCAAGAATTTTTTGGACCTAGCCCTTTAGGGCATTTGTTTTGGTTCATTTTCTCTAAGACATGGCATATTGTTACTTGGCTATATTTTTTCAAGGTGGTTGTTGTGGTGTTTCTTTTGTCATTTTTATGAGGCGTGGTGGAACATTTAGATAGTTATTTTTTCTTTCTGGCATATATTGTGTGGAGTTTCAATGGATGGATGAACATCTATGGTTTTGACTATTTGCTAGTTGATGTTACTTTATTCTCTTTTTCATCGCATGTATGTCGCTATTTTATAAAGTTGTATCCTTTTTTAAGGGTTTTGTATTTAATTACAATTATTTTTACTGTAATGGTTTTGTATGGGTAAGGGTTATCTCAATATTTTATAAATTTGCATATTTTTTTAGGGGTTTGGTATTTAATTGCAATTATTTGTACTGTAATGGTTTTGTATGGGTAAGGATTGTCATGTATTTTAAAAGTTGGGGTGGTGTTTTGGTTTATCTCGTGGAAAACTTGGACATTGATAAATAACCTAAAATCAGGGTTTTGATCCCGAGCTTGAACGTTTTTGTTCATGTGGGTGATGTATTTTTTTGTCTCAAGGTTTAGGTGATTAGAGTTTAAATGAATATCTCTATTACATTGTTGCTCATGTAATCTTCAGATTTTTGAAATGATATATAAAGTATTTATATTTGAAACAAAAAATATTAGCATCTATTCTTAATATTAAGAGGATGAAATTGCAATATAAGTTATAAGTCTTTTTTTTTTTCAACAATGAAATAAGAATTATATCTATATTTGGGTGGAGAGGTGTTATAAAAGGAGATGTTGTTAGAGAAGGTTACATTTAAAAATAATAAAATAAAAATTACATTAAAAAATAAAAGTAGTAATGAAAGAAATCAATGTCGATCATCAATAAATTACTTCAATTTTCACATTGATTTTACATCAAGTTATTAAAAGATAAAAGTTAAAAAATAATAATTTATGTAGTATGTAATTTCTTCAATTACTTATATGGAGTTTCCAGATGGAATGTAAACTTAATATTATTAATATTGCATGATGGATAATTCCTTTTATTTTCACTTATATGTAATATTTAAAAAAAATATATACTAACAATGAAAAATTGTTTAAGTGTTAGCCATATTAAATAACATAATTCTATATAAATACACAAAAATAAATTAATTTAAATTCTCATATTTTTACTTTCTTTTGTGAGGTACATGTGTAATCTATTCCATTCTTAATATGGAGTTGATATGTAACATTTAAAAACAATAATAAATTTTAAAAGTTCAATGTAGATTATAAATGAAATATTTCAATATGTATGTTCAATAAAATATTATAACATCAAATATATAGAGAGAAAGAGTGTGAGAGTTATTACTCTAGTGGGGAAGATAACAAGCATTCCACCCAACCATTCAAGATAACTAAAATTATCTCTCCATACATAGAGAGACATATTCTCTACTTCAGAATATGAGGGGCATGTATTAACATTTTAATGTAAAGAATGTGAAACATAAATAAAATATTTCAATGTCAACTATGCAAATATTAGATAAAATAAATGAAAAGTAAAATATTTTAATTAAAATATTCTATTAGTGTGTTGCTTAAAACTAACATAGATGTATCTTAACCCGGATCTATTAAGAGGTGCACGGAATCAAATCTCTTAAGGTGCAAATCTTTTTTTCAAATTTTGTGTTCAAAAAATAGTTTGCATCTTGAGATATCTAATCCTTCTAGACGATCTAAAATTAAGATGGATCTATGGTAATATAGACTTTAACCCATATCATATGTATAACTTACTTTAAATAAAATAAATAACTTTTATGAATAATAATAATAATAATAATAATAATAATAATAATAATAATATAAAAACATATGAATACCATAAGTTTTTAAATTTTTTTTAATATTTAAATAATTTAAAATAAAATAAATTTAAATTCATAATCTTTTATTATAATTAAAAATAAAATAATTTTTTACAAAACTTTTTTATAAATATTTATTTAAATTTGTTAATAGAAGTTATGAATTTAATTTTATAAATTCAAATTTTATCAATATGTTTTAGAATTTGATGTGTTACGTTTATTTTCAAAAATGTCATATATTTAATCATAAAAAAAAATAATCTCTTATAAATTCTATATTAATTTTTTTTTTACTTAACCTTTAATCAGTTTTAGTATTATTAATTATTATTTTTTTTACTCAACCTCCAACCAGTTTTAGTATTATTAATGTTATATAATTGTTGTAAAATTAATGTTGCTTATGTATTTTGATTTTAGATTTCATTCATAATTTAGTTAAATTAAATTAATATTTTTATATTTTAATTTTTTTTTTTATTAATTTTTTTTTTTAATGTTTAATATAATTAATTATTAATTTTTTTTTGAGATATAACTATTTTTTTTTTTTTTTAATTCATCTTACTAAATGGCTTTTTCCAATGTAGTCTATTTTTTAACTTTATACTTTATATTTCATTTTTCACCCATTTCATTTTATATTTTGTTTTGTTTTCTTGTTCATGAAAATGTGATATATATATATATAGATATATATTATTTTCTTATTATAATGAATACTCCATAATAAATGGAGTAATCACTAGAAATGATTGACATTTAAAATTTTTAAACGATTTATTAATAATAAAAAAAGGCACTTTAAACCGGATGACATATATTGAGGATAATCATTTCATTGATAGACATAGATGGACAAGTGCAGTCATATTCAAAGGGGAGGCGAGATGGGCTCCCCATTCATGATTCTCTTAAATCAATAATTCCCACCACGAAAGAGATTGGGTGGGTGGGTGGTAATGGAAGGAATTGTAAGTTGAGTGAAAAAATGGCCACTACCCTCGTAATCATACAAAGGTACCTTTGAGTAGGTTACATCAGAATTGGAAATACATTCTTTCCCGGGGAGACGGTGATTGGATGGCAATAATATAGGAGGCACCAGTGATCACAAGTTACAATACAAAACAGAGAAGCATAAGGCATCAGTGATCAACAAAGGAATAGGCATAGATGCTTTGACGTACACAACAACCGAAGTGATTCATTGAGGTTATAGGCATCCAAATAATTAAGCCTAAGCCCGCCCATATGGACTAAATTCTCCTCCACCCAACTCAACGTTAACTTTTCCAGCCTAACCCCGCCCATATGGACTAAATTCTCCTCCACCCAACTCAACTCAACTCAACTCAATGTTAAATTTTCCAGCCTAAGCCCGCCCATATGGACTAAATTCTCAATGTTAAATTTTCCAGCCTAAGCCCGCCCATATGGACTAAATTCTCCTCCACCCAACCCAACCCAACTCAACTCAACTCAACTCAATGTTAAATTTTCCTCATTGCGTCGTCTATTCCATCTTTTCTTCCACTTTTCGCATCAAATGTTAACATGCTTCTGACGTAGTCACAGAATATTTATTGGTTCCCAATGTCAAGTCATTTGGTCTTAACAATGTTTGATCGTAATATTAAATAAATACAAGAGCAAGCCACAAACACGAATTTTATCGCACTACTCTACTCATAAGTGCGTACTGTTGAAGAGAATGATTGATTGATTGATTGATGAATGCACCACCCACTGCGCCCTTCACAAACGTCACGTCTCTTTAGATTCTGCACGCACTTACCATTCTGAACAATTAGAATTAGAATGTATCGTGCACATGCGCGTCACAATAAAAAAGAAATCATTGCAAATTGTACCTCTAACCTCCTTCCTTTTCATGCTGGTTCACGTCTTTACCGTCACCACCATACCTCCTAACTATAACTATATCATTCACTCGTCTTAACTCTCACACGCCTCTTACTTACAATAATTGCACACTTACTTACTCATCTTAACTCTCACAAGCCTCTTTCAAGCTTGTTTTCCAGCTTCACAATAACTGCACACTTACTTACCATTTAAGTTGTTGATGAAGGTTGATAACCATTCACACTCACATCTAAACTTTATTAAACTTTCCATATATCTATGTATTTGAATTTGATACAACTTTATTAAACTTCCCATATATCTATATATTTGAATTTGATACAACTTCTCATATGTATCTGTATCCATTCATTGCTATTTGACTTCTCACTATCCATTCATCTATCCTCTCTGACTTCTCACTATTCATTATCCATCCATATTTTATTTGACAACGGTCATTGTAATTTTATAATTTTCTTACTCATGTGAAAAAACAAGTTTAACAAGGCAACTGCAGTACGTGGCTACATGCAATTTCCGGAGACACAAAAATTAAATTAAATGATAATAAATTAAATTAGATGATAATTTCATGAATCTAGGTAAATATCTTTAGGTTTAGGTATTGTCTTAAGACACGTCATGGTGAAAAGGTCACCCAAGTCTAGTTCACACCAACATTTAATATGATTGCATTTTTGTCCACATAGTTTCAGGTGACCTTTTCACCATGAAAGGCATTTGAACCCAAAATATCTTGATCCATAATACTTCATTTTCACAACATTTTTCAAACGAATTACTCCCAATATACTCTATATATCAACATTTTTAATTTCTAGTCCTTTTTTTTCTAGTGTAAAAAAAATCAATTAAAAAAAAATAATCACCTTCAACATTCATAATTGTTTTGATACAATTGGGATGAGACACCTGAATGTTAATAAAAAAATCTGTTAAAGTTTTGTTTTGTTTTTTTAATAACTCTACATGAATTGAGACAAAGCCAAATTGTCTTCCACCCCTTTATTGGCAAGGAGGTCCATCAATATATTTACCTTCCTTGTCATGTGAATGAAAGTTATTGCTTTCCCTTCTGCGATGACCACTGCTAGTTGTTATACACCATGGTTTAGGTGCCATGTGTTGAAGCATTTGTGAGTTGGGGAGCCATTAAGTAGAAAGTTGGCTATTTTTGATATCACATGAGAGTACCCCTCTACTATGAGCAGGTGGAGATTTTGCAATCATGTGGTGATTAGTCCTTGCATGAGTGCTTCCAATTCAACCATGTTGGTGCTTTCCCGGCTAATTGAACCTTTGTAAGCTCGAATAACCTCATTGTGTTGATTACGAAACGCTCTTTTGATGCCTACAAGACCTTGGTTTCCCTTAGAGGCACCATCAAAGTTGAGCTTGTAGAATTTAGGCGAAGGAGAAGACCAATGATGTGATCTCGTTGATGTGTACTTTGGCTGTTTTTTTTGGCATTTGGAGGTTTGGCCAAGTTCCACCAATCAAGAATTTATTTCTCTGATTGAGGACCCTAAAATTTCCTTTATTCCCATTTTTGGATGACTAGTGTTTCATTGACATGTTTGTGAAGAAACATCCAAATGCCTTTCATTATTTGGCCTTTTTCATCGAAAAGTTGACTATTTTTTCCCTTCCAAATTTCCCACACTAAGAAGAAGGGGATTAGGGACCATATTTTGTTGAGAATGGGGGATCGAAAAGGGTTCAAGATCTAATTATTTAATGAATGGGTGATGTTCGATGCTTTGTCTTGCATGTGAAAGCCTTTTTCTATTATTTACCATAGTTGAATGGCGAGAGAACTTGAGTCAAATATATGGTCAATTGATTCATGCAAAGATCGACACATTCAACACCATGAGGGGCCTACGAATCCTTGTTTAGTGAGATTCTCCCAAGTAAGGATGTGTCGTATGACTAGGAGCCACATGAATATGCTTAGCTTAGGCGAGAGGTGCAGGGTCCATAAATTTTTCCGATATGGGTCAAGGTCCTAATATTAGGTTTGGTAGTAATGGTTATAAACCTCTTTGATGTTGAATGTACTTGCATTTTTGTATCCCCGCCTTAAAAATTTTGAGCCATTTTTCCTTTTAATAGTTCTACGAGCTAGAGCCTCTTGAAGGTAGGACTGATTTGATTACGTATCTTCCTCTTATGGCAGAGTAGGGAGGATCCATTTGTGCCCTTCATGAGAGGGGTCTTCTTGCTAGTATTATGAAACTAGCAACCTAATAGAGTCATGATCTTGTTGTTGGTTGATGGGAGGTTTTAACTCTCTAGTAAGATTGAGCTTTTGCTTCCATCATTATATCCAAAATCATCTAGAACAACCATCCCTTATTTCCCAAAAATTGTGATTTTGTACCATGGATCTGTTTTTTTTTTCCATATTCCAAATGTGGGAACCCTGAATGGGTGAGTTCAATAGGATAAGATCCTTCTTGTAGGCACTCTTATCATACTTAGTGTGCCATAATTTGGTCTACAGTTTTGTGGTGTGATTGGCTTGTATCCACCAAATCTTAGCCCCCGTGACTTTGTTAACTTTTTTCGGGTCTTTTGGTCTAATCCCCCCTTTTGGTTTTGAGAAGTAGAGTGTGTCCCATTTGACCAATGACCATTTTTGTTTAATTTGAGAGCCCCCCCACAGGAAATTCTGTTGTCTATTTCTGAGAGCTTTTAGGACCCATTTGGACACTGCTAGGAAAAAAAAGAGTTAGGAAGGTAGGGCTTGTAGGATTGATTTAAGAAGTACAACCCTACCTGTTATGTTTATAGGTCGAAATGACCAACAATTGAGTTTCTCTTTTAACTTGTCTAGGAGGCTTTTCCGAGAGGAACTTTTGTTGGAAAATGTTGAGATGGGTACTTCGAGGTACTTGGAAGTGTAGAAATTATACAAAAAATATGTATACCAATGGATTCAATCTGATCATGCGATATGCTAAAGAAATATACTTAATCCTTATACAAATTAATTGCGGAAAATAAGCATGATCACATAATCACACCAAGTAAAGAAAGAAGAAAATCAATCCACAACACAGATATTTTTCTTGGGGAAAGCTTGCTACTCAAAACCCCTCTATCTTCTATTATATATTCAACCAACGAATCATGAAATAATACAATGCACTCTTCTCACAAGAGTCTGTTGTACTCTACGAACTGTCTCACACTGATATGGACAAAATTGACCAACACTTAGCCAATTTCCTGATTTTTCTCAACCTGCCTTGCTTGCACAATTCCTGTAGAATTAAATCCCTATTCTTTAGGAATTTCAGCCTTGAAAAACTGTGCAATGCTCATGGGCAATCCTATGGGTGTATTACTACATGCGGCCTGTTTTCTAATAATACAAATGATAGTTAACATCCCTTTAACTTCTGTCTCAATTGGGTCTTCATCAAAACTAACATGCATGCAACTATTAATCATAAATCATCAGTTACTTGACATATCATTGCATGTGAAATAAATATGTTTTAATTCACTTGACCTCTCACTAGTGCAACAATCAATTACAACTAGTTAAACTGATTTTAACTCAATTAATTGAGTTAACTGATTTCTTATGCATTAAACTAATACACTAACTGCAAATTGGACTCTAAAACAAATAGAATCACTCTACATGCCTCACCAACCACCCTCAACTTGAATTCCATGAGCTAACTGAGTTTATCACACTCAGTTAACTATTACAAGTGTTTATGAGATAATATTACAATTTATTGTCCAATTTAATTAAGGGATAATTAAATTAGATACACATTTCTTGTTGAATTTTCAACACTCCCTCTCAACAAGAAAGGGATTATCAGCTACCTCGATCCTGCCTCTATGGTATTCAAATTTTCTCTTAGCGAGCGCCTTCCTTAGAATATTTGCATCATGATCCTCCATGGGAATGTACTAAAGTAACATAATGTGTCTTTGAACACAATAATGAGATGGTGGTACCGGATGTCTATATGCTTGGACATGTCATGGAATAGTGGATTAATCGAGAGTTTTCTGCAACTCTATTTATTACAAAGTATCATCGTCGAATCCATCTGACGACCAAACAAACCAAAAAGTATATTCCTCATCGAGATGGCCTCACATGCCACCCATCTAGCTACCATGTACTCTTCCTGGGCTGAACTGAGTGAAACTACTCTCTATTTCTTGCTGTACCAAGAAACTATTGTCGATCCTATGTTGAAGATCCCTCCTAATGTGCTCTTTCTGTCTGATGGATTGCCTGCTCAATATGGATCGGTGAAACCTTGAAGCTTCACTCCCTATGTCTGTCTGTACCATAATCCATACTTTGTAGTTCCCATGAGATATCTCAATACATGCTTCCCCGCCTTCCAAAAGAGCTTGGTCGACTTAACCATAGCTTTACTAAGCTGTTTAACTGCATAGCATATGTCTTGTCGTGTGTTCACCAAGTACATGAGTGAGTAGCGTTGAATACCTCACCTAAAGTAGCATCCTCCTTCCTCCAATTTCCTGCAAGAAGAGTCTCCATGTGCTTAAAACCCTCCATGTGAAACTTCCTCATAATCTCTTTGGCATACTTGCCTTAAGAAATAGATAGCTCCCCATCACGCTGCCATACCTCCAAACCAAGGAAATAGTGAAGGAGTCCCATGTCCTTCATCTTAAACTCTCTTGCAAGATCCTCTTTGCAAGAAGTTATGATTTTCTCATCACCTGTCATAATAAGATCATCAACATAAAGTACAATAATCAAAAGCTTACAATCAACCACAATCTGGTATAGGTTTGCATTTGCTTCATTCTTCATGAAGCCCAACCCAGTGAAATAGTTGTGAATCCTAATGCACCAAGCACGAGGTGTTTGCTTTAGCCCATATAGTGCTCTCTTGAGTTTCCACACATGCGACTCACTATCAATGGTCTCAAAACCTTATGGATGCTCAATGTACACTTCTTCCTCAATAAATCCATTGAGAAATGTAGTATTCACATCCATCTGATGTATCTACCACCCCAGTTGTGTTGAGAGTGCAATGATCTAATCGATTAGTACCTTGCAACTGGTGCAAAAGTCTCCTCTTAGTTAATCCCCTCAACTTGTGAGAATCCCCAGGTTAAAAATATAGCCTTGTACTTCTCCACATTCCCATCTACTACTTGCTTCACCTTATAGATCCATCTAGATCCAACCACTAATTTCCTGACTGGTCTTGGGACAACTTCCCATGCACTGTTCCTGACGATGGAGTCATACTCCTCAACCATGGCATCAACCCAAGTTGGTTACTGGACTGATTCCTAAAAAGAGGATGGTTATATCAAAATAAAATTGCTCATAAGAGCCATGTATCCAGTAAACCGGTCTCATGACTGCCTCTTTCTGCGCAATGATGTAGATGCTCCTACATGTTATGCTGCATCAAGTCTCAATCTGTCAACTTAAGTGGTGCGCATCCTACCATGTATAGTGGATGGATATGAATGAGTGGTTTTTTCCATTCCATGATCATCTGCATGTGGCTTCTCCACATCTTGAGGTTCATCCTTTGGAACCAAGAGTTCCTCATCTGCATGAAAATTAGTCTCCCTCTCAAGGGACAATCACATGGCTTTATCCTCATCAAATTTTACATCCTGTCTAACAACTTTCATCCTGTTGTTCGACAAATACACCCGATAGTTATGGGGAGTACCATTGTACCCCACAAATATCCCAATCTCAACTATTGGTTCTAGCTTCTTTCTGGAATCTTTGGTCACATGGAAATAGACAGATGAGCCAAAAATTTTAAAATATGAAGCATCAGGTTTCTTACCAGAAAAAGCCTCCTTTAGTGTACTCATGCCAAGTATCTGATGAGGAATACGGTTATGCACAAATACTTCTATGTTGCATGCCTCTGCCCACAGGTGCAACGATAGGCCCTGATAATGTAACATCGCTCATGCTGTACCCAAAATTGTTTTTTTCTTTCTTTCTGCAACCCCATTTTGCTGTGGGTTATGATGTGCAATCAAATCTCTCTGAATTCCTTCTTTGGAAAAGAGGTTCTTGAATTCATTGGAGATGTAATCACCACCATTTTCTCTCCTTAGAGGCTTCTCATGCTTCCCTGTATCTTTCTCATCCAGTGCTTTGAACTCACAAAATTTTGAGAACGTCTTATATTTCTTCTGCATGAAGTAGATCCAACACTTTCTAGAAAAATCATCAACAAAAATCACATAATACTTGTGCTTTGTTGTAGAAGCTTTAGAGAATGGTACACACACATCTGAGTGAACTCTCTTGAGGATTTCCATTTCTCGGTTCTCCTTCTTATGAATAGTTACCTTTGTATATGTCCCCATGGTACATCCCTTGAACGTGTCTATCTGCTCAAGAGTATCATTTGGAATCCCCGTTGAAATCTACAGCATGACCTTCAAAGCACCATGGTGTATATGGCCCAATCTCCTATGCCATAACTCACCCTCATCCCGGCTCACCACTCTATCTGATTTACCCATCAATGATGCGCAACCATCTACATCAATTTTGTAGAGGTTCTTGATAGGAACCCCAATCTTATGAACTTTTCCTATGGCTTTGTGATGAAGGAATTCTTTCCCTTCAGTGAAAACCACGTCATATCCTCTATCCTCCAACATAGCAACTGAAACTAAATTATTTTTCAAGCTTGGTAGATGCATGACATATTTTAATAAGAAAGGTTTACTTGATTGTCTCTGGAAAGTAACTGTACCAATCTTAGTAGCGCTATACCTCCTGTCATCACCCATCTCGATGTGCATCTGAAGATATTTCTCCTCCAAGCTACTAAAGAGTTCTTTGTCTCTCTTCATGTGAAAATATGCAACACTATCCAAGTAACACATTGATCCCATCACACTAGACACCATGCATGCGATCAATGAGAATTCCAACTCAAACTGTGAAGCCAAAGCTTCATCCGCTACAGATCCTGAAGCCTTCTTATTGTTCTTCTTCTTCTATGGAAAATTAGTGGCATAATTTCCATGATCGTGACAGTGAAAACATTTCACTTTGGACATGTCATGCTTCTTTCCTTATTTTTCAATCTCAGATTTGGAATAGGATTTATTTCCCTTCCCCTTCTTTGCCTTACCATCCAAGGCATAATTTTCCTCATCATCTATCTTGGATGAGGATCCATCCCTGGTATTCTGCCTGAATTCTTCTTGTACCAAATCCAACCAAAGTCTCTCCTAATATGGTATCTTCTCCCTCCCATTGACAGAGTCTTGATAACTATGCAAACTCTTAGGAAGGCGTAGAAGTGTTAGGCTCACCAATTTATCATCCTCTATAGTAATCCTGACACTCCCAAGCTCATCCCGATATTGGATGAACTTGGTTAAATATTTCAGAATAGTGTCACCTTTCTCCATTTTGATTTTACTAAGCTTGTCCTTCAGTGCCAATTTTATATGGTCACTGCTACTCTGAAATAGATCTGTCAAAGCCTTCCACATTGCATATGGAGTCGCTTTTCGATGGAGTCTCGAGACAATGTGGTATTGAAATCCGTCTAATAAGATCCTCCTTGCCTTTGCAACCTTATTTTTCCAAGCATCAAGAAGAGTGGCATCTGCTACTGTGGGGTTGGGAATATCATTATCAATGAATTCTTTCAACCCGTTGTCCTCTAGAACTGCTTCCATGCTGTCTTTCCACACAATATAACTAGAACTTCCCTCGAGTGCATATTCCAATCTTAAGCCATTGAAAGCCATCTTGATCCACCTGTCACACCAAACAATATTTTTGCAGATTCGAATGTTGTTCAGCACAAACTCAATTTATTCTCCACTATAGTGATTTCCTATGCTTTGATACCATGTATAAATTATAAAAAAAATATTTATACCAATGGATTCAATCTGATCATGCCATATGTTAAAGCAAGATACTGAATCCTTTTACAAATTAACTGCGGAAAATAAACACGATCGCACAATCACACCAAGTAAAGAAAGAATAAAATCAATCCACAACACAGATACTTTTCCTAGGGAAATCTTGCTGCTCAAAACCCCTCTATCTTCTATTCTATATTCAACCAAGGAATCATGAAACAATACATTGCACTCTTCTCACAAGAGTCTGCTATACTATACCAACTATCTCACACTGATCCAGACAAAATTGACCAACACTTAGCCAATTTCCTGCCCCTGCTCAGCCTACCTTGCTTGCACAATTCTTGTAGAGTTAAGTCCCTAATATTTAGGAATTTTAGCCCTGTAAAATTGTACAATTCTCATGGGAAATCCTATGGATGTATTATTGCATGCAGACAATTTTTTAATAATACAACTGATAGTTAACATCCCTTTAACCTTTGTATCAACTGGGTCTTCATTAGAATTGACATGCATGTAGCTACTGATAGTAAATCATCAACTGTTTGGAAGATCACTGCATGTGAATTAAATCGGATTTAATTAACTTGACCTCTCACTAGTGCAACAATCAATTACAACTAGTTAAACTGATTTTAAGTCAATTAATTGAGTTAACTAATTTCTCATGCATTAAAATAATACACTAACTGTAACTTAGAATCTAAAATAAATAGAATCACTCTACATACCTCACGAACCACCCTCAACTCGAATTCCATGAGCTAACTGAGTTCATCACACCCATTTAGCTATTACAAGTGATTATGAGATAAGATTACAATTTATTGTCCAATTTGATTAAGGGAAAATTAAATTAGACACGCATTTCTTGTTGAATTTTCAACAGGAAGGCAGTTTTCTGACAAATAAGACTAGAATGTCCTGTATGTTATTTTGGGTGGCAAGGGGAGTGTGAAAGAAGAAGATGAGAGATTTTCCAAAATTGATGGTTGTGAGAGCCAGTGGAGAATGAGTCAAGAATCCTTTTGATGGATTGAGATTCCTTTACTGAGGAGTGATTTTAAAGAAGAGTGTCATAAAATATTGGTGATGGGGGAGGGTGAGGTTTCCATGGAATCTAAGACCAGAGAGGGATCCCTGTGTGATGGTAGCTTTTAACACTCTGCCCAATCCTTCTGCCATGAGGATGAAGAGAAAGGGAGAGAGTGGATCACCTTCCTTGATGCCTCTAGAAGGCTGAAAGTTGTACGATGAGGATCCATTCACAAGCATGCAGAATAGAGTTGAAGTAATCAAGGACATGACACAGGAGGTCCAAGGCAGATTGAACCCAAATGCAAGCAAGACCTGATCTAAATAGTCCTAGTTATGGGTGTCAAATTCTTTTGAAATATCAAGCTTGATGAGCATGCCTGATTGCTTTAGTGTTAATAGAGTGGATGGCTTCATGGGCTAGGATGATGCCATCAAGGATCTTCCTTCCTTCTACATAATTTGATTTCTCTAGGGATACGAGGTTCGGGAGAACGGGATTTAAGTGGCTTGAAATGACCTTGGTTATGATTTTATAAATTACATTGCAGAGTCTTATGGGCTTATAATGACTTGTTGCAGCAACATTTTCTTCCTTAGGATCCAGAGCAAGGAAGGTTTCCTTGATGGCCGAAAAAATATATTGGTGTGGAGTACTAAAAAGGTATGCTTTTGATGATTATTTCAATGGCTTTTTAATAGAATTTGTGAACCTTTTGAATCATGAATTTGGAAAGTAATAAGGAACTATAACAAAACATATGAGAATTGATGTGCATAACTTAGCCACTGATAATGGTTATTTTCTATACAGGAAAAGGAGAAAACGAAGAGTTGTCGCTCCAAAGGAAAGGACAAAGTGGAGATAACTGCTGTCTCTCTGGATGAGAACCGAACGCAAACATAGGGAAACAGATCAAAGTAAATCGGCTCGGGAAAGAAGGAGAGGACACTAGCTCAGCGCAACAGCAAAGACAGGATGAAGAGTTAACAGTTTGGCGAATCCCTCAGGATCGAAGATCCTGAGGGATCGCTGCTTTATTTATCTAGTTGCTTGGACATCTCCGCCGTCGTATTTATAAAAAGAGACAGCACTGTTAGTTTAAGACAGATAAGAGAGAGATAGGATACGTTTTATGTAATCTTTTGTAAGACATCAGCTTTGGTTATTAAGTTTTGTTGAAGACTGGTTCGATGTATTTTTGATCGATGCATTAATAAAGGCTTGGTGATTATTCCATCTTCGCGTCTGCATTAACTTAAAGCGGTGTATCCTTGGAGGCTAAGGGCCCGGCCCCGAAGGACACTTGCTTCTGTACCATTACAGCTTCACTTCTGTGTGGTTTGTTTATTATTGTTATTTGATAAATTGATATGCCTTACAAGTTCATATTATATGCTCTGTTCAAGTTTGAATCATTGAAGTTTCTACAGATAGAATTGTATGTTGACTTTGTATCAAGTTATTTATCCTTTCAAGAGTTAATCGCACATTCTTACTGTTATATTACAGAGCTGTTATACTAAAACGTTCGTGTGGTGTGCGTTCCTAATTTATCAGTGTTGTTCTATAATTCATTCGTTGTTATTGCTGTTCCATTAGTGTGATCTGTGTAAATCGCCTTTAGAGTGACAGAATGTTCTTTGATTGCAAAGAGTGTATAGATTGAGTTTGGTTATAACCCGCGGGACTTAGTTATTCAATTGCTGTTCCATTTTAAAGTTGTTGTTCCATTTCAGAATTGTGGTTCAATCCTTTATTCGCTTTGCTGTTTCATTTACTTGCAGTTGTTGGTTTGTTGTGAGAGATGATCTAAGGCTGTAGTGAGCAGTAGCAGTCACTGTCTAGCTCCCAGGCTCGTGATCTATGCTCTAGTTCCTTTTCTATCAGTTTCTGAAGGGATGGGTTATCATTGCCGAACCCTTGACTGATAAGTTATTGAGTTTTCTGAGTGTGTGATTTATTTCTTTAAAGTAATTTGATTTCAGTTAAGCATCCGTTTACTCTTGTATTTCTTAAAGCACTGTACTACTAGCATTACTCCGACAAATGAGCCTCGGATTGAGTCACTCTTTGTAATGACAAAACGCTCTCGGGTTGACATATTAATGTGAGGTAATTAGAGGTGAAAGAGACCCTTTTTATAGCTCTACATTTTGGCGCCGTTGCCGGGGAAAAGAGTGAAGCCATTTGTCTTTTTCAGAGTGGTGTACAAGCCTGCTAGGGAGGAGTTGGATCCTAAAAACGGAAGGTAAGAACCTACGTGCAGAGCATGTAAAAGACCTGCTCATTATCCGCTTTCCTAACAGATTTGTTTTTGCTTGTTTGAATAGAAGTTGGTAGTTTATTTTTGAGTGCATGACTAAGCAGAAAAAACCGGAAAAGAATATCAAACCCCCATCCAAACCTGAAAAAGCTAAGGGGCCGGTGACCCTTGGCCGAACGACCTTCATAGACGAAATCTATAAGAAAACAGAGTCTCAGCCATCAGTAGGTTTCAAGAAAAACACTTCCAAACCACCTACTAGTTCCCTTCAGGCCACAGGATCACCATCTATAGCCTGTGCTGAGGTGCATAGTCAAACTGAGGAGCAGGACTTTCAAGAAGTTGAAAATTCCACTCCAGAATTATTGCAGGAAGGGAACTCTAGCAACTTTTGTGAAGGAGAAGGAGAAACAGGGGAAATCAAGGAACCAAAATCTCCTCTTGAAACAAATCAGCCATTAGATAGCCCAGATAAAGGAAGTACTGCGAAAGTCATTGTTGAAGAGATTCAATCTCCTCAAACACCTGGTATTCCCATTATTCCAGATAAAGGAAGCGCTATTAAAAAGATCCCTGTCAAAACCGTTCCCACCCAACCTAAGAATACCCTCCTAGATATCCCGAAGGTTACTGGCATATATTCGATCCCATGGCTCAAAACCAACCAAACGCTCAAAACCAGCCAAACACTCAAACCTCTACATTACAATATCCTATAGTGGATTCTGCAGCAAATGCACCCATGAAAGCTATCCCTCTTCGGCATATCCCTACATTTCACGGACTCACATCGGAAGATCCAGATGCATTCCTATTCGAATTCGATGTGTTATGTCGGGGGTACGATTACACCACCGATCCCCAAAAATTGAAATTATTCCCCTCTACATTGAAAGGGGCTGCTTTAAGATTGTTTATGGGGCTAGGTGGCGGGGTTATCAACAATTGGGATCAAATGAAAGAATCCTTCTTAAAGAAATACCAGGATTATTGTAGGTCTAGAGAATTAAAAGACGAGATATTTCAAATGTCAGCCAGACCAAATGAAACACTAGAAGAGTATGTGGAACGTTTCCAGTATAATTTACAAAGATCTCCTTATGCATCGCTACCTTTACCTGATAATGTGTTAAAAACTGCATTAATGAGGGGCATGAAGGAGCAATGGATTGAAACATTAAACATTATGGGCAAAGGGGATATTTATCAAGAGAATTTTACTGACATCCTTGACTTATGTATCGGGAGTTCGAGAGGCAGCACAAGAATAAAACCGACAGAATATGATCGGTTCGCAAGAGATAACAAAGTATCAGCAGAAGGAGTAACACGTGCAGAAATTGGAAATTTATTAGAAAATTTTAAAACTGATATTATGGGGACACTAACTACACAACTTGATATGGTGCAGGCTAAACAGAAGCAGCTGGAGGCAGAACAGAATATGGCAATCTTCTGCCCCCGATGCAGAAAAAAGCATAGCCACAAGGAGTGTCCACTGGATAAAGTCCAAACATGCGCCATCTGTACAAAAGATCACCTTACGGAGAGCTACCCCTCACTTCCTGGATTGAAAGCGGTATATAAGGAAGCAGAAGAAGAACCAGAGTCGGTGAATTCGATCAACCAGCGCCGCCCGTGGCAGCCGAGACAACCTGGTATGTTTCCGGACCCAACCTCTTTCTTTCAAAACCCACAGTATAATGCCCAACAATATGGTATGTGGCAAAATCAATCTCAAACCCCATTTACAAACTGGTCACCACAATCATTTCCTTCTTCAAATCCATGGCTGAATCAAACAAGCCAAACTGGTTGGCCGAATTTCCCATACACTCCACCATATTGGCAAAATGGCCCGTATCCTTCACAATGGGCTCCCTCTACTTCACAAAGTTCACCCTGGCAGACAAGCTGGCAAAGACCAATGTACCACCCAGCTGGAACTATTCCGCTCCCTCAACCTACTTTGCCAGCTCTACAACAAAATCCCCAGTCCAACTTGAGGCCGCAACTCCCAGCCCAACCCGATCCCAATCCAAACAACAGGCAGGTCCAATCCATTCAAATCATAGAATCACCAGAAGCAGGACCCGACTTAAGGGAGTGCAATGACCTTCAGTTAAGATCTGGGCGTATAATTGAAACTGAGGGAGATAAAACAGTTCACATTGAAGAGCAGTTACCCAGAGAACATCAGTCACAACAAGAGGATGTAAATAAGCAACAAACTCATAATCAAGAAACCACATCCTCTCCTCCGTTCCCAGAACGATTAGCCATACCTCGATCCATACAATATCCTGACTTTGACATTCTGGGAGAATTACAAAATCTGTACATAAAAATTGCATTCCTCCAAGCCATTCAAGACATTCCCATATACGCCAAAACTATAAAAGAATTGTGCATAAAGAAACCAAGGAGGAATATAACAAATAATCCAAGAGTCCAAGTAGTCGGTACCTTATCTGACCTATTGTCTGGAAGAGAAACACCCCTTAAATATGAAGACCCCAGGAACCCAATTATAACTGTTCAAATTTATGGTCAGACCCTGTCTAATGCCTTAGTTGATCTAGGGGCTGCAATTAATATTTTAACAACCACAACTTGCCAAAAGCTCGGCATTACATATGTAGAACCCACCTCTACTCTGTTAGAATTGGCTGACCGATCTGTGGTTAGACCAGAGGGCACTCTACATGATGTCATGGTCTCTGTAGAATCCTGGGAGTATCCAACTGATTTCCTGATAATTAATCCAAAAACCCGACTTGACGGACACCCGCTAATTTTAGGTAGACCTTGGCTCGCTACTGCCGATGCCTACATTGGCTGTCGGCAGGGAAATATGACCATAACTAGAGGACCAAATAGCAAAAATTTAGTTCTATATCCTCCAGCGCAGCCAAGTGTCACAATGATTAAAACGAATAAGCACCCTGTATCATATCTTACTGATAACATCAGA
Source organism: Pinus albicaulis (assembly GCA_034641835.2). Taxonomy (NCBI): domain Eukaryota; kingdom Viridiplantae; phylum Streptophyta; class Pinopsida; order Pinales; family Pinaceae; genus Pinus; species Pinus albicaulis. Next base: position 807,786,662 of record CM076580.1, on the reverse strand, counting down.
TCTCCATTAACTATACAAGAGGCACTCGATTTCAAAGATCAAACAGAAGACGATGCCATTAATAATTTCATTACTCAAACTGAACCTCGCACGCAGTGTCACATGATAGAAGCGGCATTTGATAATGAATTGGAAGAAGATCCCCTGAAAGATATTCATGACCAAACAATACCTGTTACTTCTGTTGCAAATAGTAAAACTGTGGAAATTGCACCGGGGAAAACTTTAAACATCAATGCTAATCTCACATCTGAACAAGAAACAAAGCTCATCCATCTGTTAACAAAATATCAAGAAGCATTTGCATGGGACTACCCTGATATGAAAGGAATCGATCCGCAATTATGTACACACCACATTTATATAGAAAAAGATGCCAGACCTGTGCGTCAGCCGCAAAGGAGACTTAATCCCCATCTAAAAGATGTCGTAAAAACTGAACTTCAGAAGCTTTTAGATGTGAATTTTATCTACCCGATTTCTGATAGTAAATGGGTCTCTCCACTTGTGGTGGTACCAAAAAAGAATGGGAAATGGAGAATTTGTGTGGATTATAGGGAACTTAACAAGGCAACACAAAAATATCATTTTCCTCTTCCTTTCATAGATCAAGTATTGGATACTTTAGCAGGGAAGAAGTTTTTTTCTTTCCTGGATGGCTTTAGTGGATACAATCAGATTCAGATTGCCCTTGAAGACCAGGATAAAACTACCTTTACTTGTCCCTGGGGAACATTTGCCTATCGAGTTTTACCTTTTGGCTTATGTAATGCTCCTGCCACATTTCAGAGGGCTATCCTTAGTATTTTTGCAGATTTAATCAATGATGGACTTGAAGTTTACATGGATGACTTTACACCATATGGAGATGATCTTGATCCAGCTCTAGACACCCTAGAAAAAGTCCTACAACGCTGCATTGTTACCAGGCTTTGCTTAAGCAACGAAAAATGTTTCTTGATGATGACTGAAGGACTTATCCTAGGACACTATGTCTCAGCAGCCGGCATTCAGGTAGACTCGGCTAAAATCCAAATACTTTTGCTTATTCCCACTCCTACTACTCAAACAGAGGTACGCAGCTTTCTTGGATTTTCCGGTTATTATAGACGATTCATAGAGCATTATTCACACATTGCTGCTCCTTTATATGCACTAACTGGTAACGTTGATTTTCTTTGGACAGACAAATGTGACCGTGCTTTCGAGAATCTAAAGAAGCTTGTATCCACAGCCCCAGTCCTTCGAGGACCAAACTGGGACCTACCATTCCATATATCATCTGATGCCTCAGATACAGCCATTGGTGCAGTCCTTGGGCAGGAAGAGGATAAAAAACCATATGCTATCTATTACATCAGCAAAAATTTATCCCCTGCTGAATTGAATTACACTGTTACTGAAAAAGAATTCCTAGCTATAATACATGCTGTCAATAAATTTAGACATTATATTACAGGCTACCCTGTTATCTTATATACAGACCATTCTGCTATAAAATATTTAGCAAATAATCCTGTCACAAATGCCAGAGTAACTCGATGGTTAATCTTATTGCAGGAATTCGACATCACAATCAAGGACCGCCCTGGCAAAGAAAACCCTGTAGCCGATTTTCTTTCAAGAATACCAAAATCAAGCGATGCAGCAGCAGTGGAAGATCAATTCCTGGATGAGCACCTATTTGCTGTTGCTGTTCAAACACCCTGGTATGCTGATGTTGCCAACTACCTTGCAGTAGGTAAATTACCAAAACATTTAACTCCTAATGAGCATAAGAAGATTATTCAGAAAAGTTCTCGATTTTCGTGGATTGGAGGTTATTTGTTTCACACAGGAGCAGACATGCATATCAGGCGATGTGTTAGAGAGGATGAAATTTTTGATATCCTAAAAGCCTGTCACGATGGACCGTGTGGGGGGCACTTCGCTGAGCGTAGGACTGGACATAAAGTATTGCAGACAGGATATTACTGGCCTACGATCCTCAAAGATGCAAAGAAGTTTGTCCAAGCCTGTGATAGCTGCCAGCGAGCAGGACGACCTGGTCAAGCTGATGAGATGCCTCTGAAACCACAGTTAGTCATCGAACCATTCGAGCGGTGGGGGCTTGATTTTGTCGGACCCATCAACCCTTCATCAAATCAGAAAACATATATTTTGGTGGCAACAGAATATGTCACCAAATGGGTTGAGGCAGAAGCATTGCCAAGAGCCACAGAGGACTCTGTCATACAGTTCATGTTCCTTCTATTTGTTCGTTATGGCCTTCCTAGGGAAATAATTACAGATGGAGGACCACAATTTGTTGGGCATAAATTAGCTGCAACACTTAACAATTATCATGTCCGGCATAAGATCACTACTCCATATCACCCACAGGCGAATGGGCAGGTAGAAAGTAGCAATAAGATAATAGAATCAATCCTAACAAAAACCATTGCGTCACATAGGCGTGATTGGGCCACCCGACTGCCTGAAGCACTCTGGGCATATAGAACCACATGGAGGAGCACCACCGGTTACTCACCTTATCAACTAGTGTTTGGGAAACAACCCATTTTTCCCATAGAATTCGAAATCCAAACACTGCGAACAACACAGGAAGTTGGCCTAGATCTAAGCGAGGCACAACTCAATCGACTATAGCAAATCAATGAATTAGACGAAATTCGGCTCTCTGCACTACAAAATACAACATTGATTCAACAGCAGCGAGCCAAATGGCATGATGCGCTCATCAAGAACAAAGTCTTCCACGAGGGAGACTGGGCTCTGTTATACGATTCTCGGTTTCAGGACTTCCCTGGAAAACTTCAGACTCGATGGTTGGGACCATACGAAATCCAGAAGGTACATGACAACGGAACCCTTACTCTAATCACCATTGACAGTTCTGGATATGCATTCAAGGTAAATGGCCACCGAGTCCGTCTCTATCAGAAACCACTTACTCGGGAATCCTTCTGCCAGCAGCTACGCCGAGATACTGATCTGGAGATCTTAGGAGAGGAAGAGAAATCTTCCTCACCAGTAATTCATTAAGGGTCTATTCTCTTTTACAATTTGTACATAAGTTCTTGTTTTTGTGTGATTCTTGTACATAAGTTTGATTTGAATATTTTCTTGTCATTTTTGCTGTTCCTTTTCTAAAGGAACAGCATTCGGATCTCTGCTGCTCCTTTTTCAAAGAAACGATTCTCGTTGTTCCTTTTGGTTACCACTGTTCCTTTTCCTTCAAAGAAACAACGTTCTTTTATTGCTGTTGTGTCTTTTTCAACGGAATGGCATGTTGAGTGTTTTATAGTATGATTGTCGTTCCTTTTCCCAAAGGAACGGCATTTGCATTTTTTTCCTTTTTCTATTATCCATCGTTGTTGCTTTTCCAACGAAAACACCATTAGCATACTTTTGATCTCTTTTGCTGATTTAAATTGAGGATGCTTTTTGCCCGTCTTCTTTCTAGTCTTCAAGCTTCAGCTATGTATTTGTGCGATGAAATATAAAAACACAACATACCGAAATCTGCAAACCATAAATCGCTATATCTATAAGGCTCTGCATTAATAAGAGGACAAATGGAAGGACATACTTATTTCTTACCTTTTGTTGACATGGTTTTACTAATTTTGCCCTGATTGGTTATCTTTATCATGCTGATTCCCTTGAACTTTTTTATTAGTACTTGGGAATAAGAGCAAAGAGTTTATATCTTCCTATTGAGATAATAAGACTTCTTCCACCATTCCTACTCTTAAGGAGTGCTGAACCACCCTTTGTGTATAAATAAGGAAAAGAATTCTATGGAAAAGAAAAAGTATGTCAAGTGTCAAATGCAGGATAGGGGGTCTCATCGAGAGCCAGCCTACCATGATCATGAGGATGGAAGTGAAGTGACATTCCCATTCTGGCCACCACACCAGGGATATGGTCCAAAAGGTATATCAAATAAACAAACCTTGGAACAAAAGGTCTCATCACGAGCCGGCCTGCCCACGTTTCGCTCTTTCCTCGTGAATGGCATTATGGTTAACTGGTCACCAAGCCAGCATAATGGTCTACATTTTGATATAACAACATTCCTAAGTATACACAAAGGATCATGGTTCCGAGGGTGAAAAACAACTCTGCCAAGGTTATGGACACCTGTTGGCAGCAGAGTAATGTTAATGGTATTGAAGTCACCTTGCTTACACCAATGGGTAAGATACTAACACTCTTTTGTTTCTTATATCCTAGGCACTAATCATATGTCATTTCCCAATTTATACATCGCATGAATATTTATCATTACCAATCATGGCAACGGAAGTGACCATGACCACTTGAGATTGGCAAGTACGATACATGCCCTATCCATCAGCCTCAACTCATAACACAGCAGCCTCTTATATCATACGCGATCAATTCTCCACCTCGATTTCGGTAATCTGTTGTCCTTTTTCAACATGGCATAAATCCACATGCTGTTCCTTTCTGACTTGATTGCAGACTGGGTGCCGCTCCTTTATTTGCCGGCTGGGACAGCCTATCACACTGCGGGGGGGGGAGGTTAACCTCATCATTCCCTATATTACGTGTCAATTCACCATTCGGAAAAATTAGTTTACGACGGTTTGGCATGGTTTCACGGCATGGCATATTTTTATTTTCACACAAGTTGTTTTTGTTGCACTGTTGCATACTCTGTGTTTTCTGTCTCGAAACCTTGCGATTACTCTCTGTGTTTCAAACCAAAAACGTTTTTGTTGTTCCATTTAGAATTCACAGTGAAATCATGGGAGGAAAGGCAATTCGAAGTGAGCCTCAACAGCTGACGATCTCCGCTGCTGCCCGGGAGATCCTGGAAAGGGCGGGATGGTTGAATTATTTCAATCGCCTACAGGAAGCTAATGAAACAGTAGCAATGGAGTTCTTGCAGAATTTACAAGATGACTACTCCACAGTAAGAGGGAAACGGATAGCGGTCACTGATGCCATAATTGCAGAAGTCTCAGGACTACCAGCCACCGGACCGGTATGGACCTTAAAAAAGGAACGATTACAGAAGGTCATGGAACTGTTCCAGGACGAAGGCCAGAATTTGACAATTAAAGGAAAGGGGGTTCTGCCAGCAACCCTAGGTGAACCCTGAACGGAGCTAGCAAGAACGGTGCAGAGTTATATTACTTGCGAAGGAAGAAAAGACGTGGTAAGACCACGACACCTTAAACTTTTAGCTGTTTTAAAGCAGAGATGCTCTGTGAATTTACCGGCACTCCTAAACTCGTTACTGCATGATGCTGCACAAAGTATGAAAAGGGCACAACACGTAGAGGCAATTGTTAGTCACCATGGGTTGATTCGACTTGTTGTTAGTTATGGTCTTACCCAGCAGCAGAGCAGCTGGGAAGAGCTCATTGCAATGATTGAGGGGGGATTGGCAGAGCCATCCCCGAAACGTAGACATTCTATAAGCCCACCAGAACAACCGGCAAAACGCAAAGAAAATGTTGCTAGTACATCACAACAACCAGAGACACACCAAGAATCGGCAAAGCGCAAGCATGCCGTTGATCCACCCGAGCAACCGGAGGAACCCAGAAAGTCGGCTCGGTTAGCTCAGATGAGAGGAAGCATAGATAAGCCCAGAAAATCAGCCCGGTTGGCTCGGATACGAGGAAGGCTGGAGAAGCTCCAGGAAAGCGCCAGCCAACCGGTGGTAATTGAGGACGAACAATCCAAAGAGGGGGCAGAGGCTGAACAGGAGGAGGAAATAGAACAGCAGGAAGATAGCCCATTACAAGACCTACTGGGAGAAGATGACTTGGCCGCCATCCTAGCCAATATGAGTAAGTATGGTCAACCTTCTAGTTCAGAGAACCCCCAAGACCAACCCCAGGAAGAGAACATGCCTGTTCATGATGAAGAGGAGGAAAATACTGAACGGGAACAATCTGTTCCCATGTCACAAGAGGAAAATCTAGAGGAAGTAGGAGCAGAAACAGCATTTTCTCAGGAAGAATCAGAACCAGTCGAGGTGCATACCCCAGAACAGCCGGAGCAGAGCAGTGAGGAAGAACCCCAAGAGGAAGATTTAGCAACTGGTCATGATCCAGTCCACCATCGACAGACTGTTGTTCCTTCAAATGAAACGATGGAAATTAAGAAGTTGCGGAAGGAACGGACTAAATTGTTAAATACGATAACCCAGCTCAGACAACAAATTAGGATTCTGAAAAAGAACCAGAAGGTAAAGAGGAAAAAGAGGGCCAACAAACGGCCTGCTGACCAAAACCCTAAGGATCCAGCTGCCGTTCCACATGATGCTGAGGATCGGGAACAAACGGATGTTCGTGTTAAAACGGAAAAGGATGATAAGCAAATTCAGACAGAGGCACCACCCTCAGGGGTAATAAGGGTTCTGAACTCCAAACAGCATAACAAGAAAGTTCAGGTAAAACTCCCGGCCTCCACTGACCTATGGAAGAAAGATCCGAAAACAAAATACTTGCATAAGATGATGAAGCAAGCACAGCAAGAAGCTGAGCAACTTAAAGAGCAAACGGTTCCCCGAGAAAAATATGAAGAGTTGCAGCAGCAACTAAGGGACGTCAGTCAAGCTAAAAGCCAGGCTTTTGAAGGGTGGATGAAGGAACAAGAGGAAGTCGCACGGGTAACTTGTAGACTAGATACTGCTATCAAACAGATGAATGACTTGTGTTCTTTATACAATAATGTTTTAGCATGTAGGGCCCCTGCTAAAAACTATGCTCTGTTTTTATTAGAACGGTATTTACATTTACAAATAAAAGCTGTTAAGGCAGGCACCCCTATACAAATCAACAATGTCAATGATTTTATAGACTGTTGTAAACATTATGGAGTGAAAGTCCAGATATTATTGTGTGAACTTTATTTGCACGACCTTGTGCTAAGTCAGGAGACTGAATTGAACCCTGGCCCCTCCATTGGTGATATCCAATTCCAAGCATTCATTTCATTCGGGGTTAATCAGATTAAGTGGCTCAAAGCCTATGATACTTTCCAGAGTCAGGAAAATGGCCTAGATTTACGAGTTAGGGCTGAGCCTAGGAACCCAGTACAGTTATGGAAAGCTCATATAAACCATATAAGGACTCCAGGTGTCATTGAAACATTAGGGCCCATGCATGAGGCACTCATTCGAGAGAGTTTAGAGTATTTCCTTTCCATCAAAGACTTGGCCATTAATGCAACCAAATTTCGATATCGAATCTCTGATCCACACATCCAGCTCAAAGAACCATTTAAGTATGAGAACTTTGAGTTAGCTGTTGACCGTTTGAATCTCTATGGCCAGAGCATTCTGAAAGCAGGGTCATCTTGGTTAGGGTATAGATTTCGAGCTCCAATTATTTGGCACCCTGCACCCGGATACCAGGCTCTGTATGATATGCCTGAGGGGCAAGCAGGTCAGTTCTTTGACTATTTAATCACTCAACATGGTTGTAGGCCTCCGCATGAGACTCCTTCTCCAGCATACTCTCTCACTGCATTACATGTCAACTACAATGTTTTCATGAGGACATGAAACAAGGTAATCAGGGGGGTGTGTGGAGTACTAAAAAGGTATGCTTTTGATGATTATTTCAATGGCTTTTTAATAGAATTTGTGAACCTTTTGAATCATGAATTTGGAAAGTAATAAGGAACTATAAAAAAACATGTGAGAATTGATGTGCATAACTTAGCCACTGATAATGGTTATTTTCTATACAGGAAAAGGAGAAAACGAAGAGTTGCCGCTCCAAAGGAAAGGACAAAGTGGAGATAACTGCTGTCTCTTTGGACGAGAACCGAACGCAAACATAGGGAAACAGATCAAAGTAAATCGGCTCGGGAAAGAAGGAGAGGACACCAGCTCAGCGCAACAGCAAAGACGGATGAAGAGTTAACAGTTTGGCGAATCCCTCAGGATCGAAGATCCTGAGGGATCGCTGCTTTATTTATCTAGTTGCTTGGACATCTCCGCCGTCGTCTTTATAAAAAGAGACAGCACTGTTAGTTTGGAGATAGACAAGAGAGAGATAGGATACGTTTTATGTAATCTTCTGTAAGACATCAGCTTTGGTTATTAAGTTTTGTTGAAGACTGGTTCGATGTATTTTTTATCGATGCATTAATGAAAGCTTGGTGATTATTCCATCTTCGCGTCTGCATTAACTTAAAGCGGTGTATCCTTGGAGGCTAAGGGCCCGGCCCCGAAGGACACTTGCCTCTGTACCATTACAGCTTCACTTCTGTGTGGTTTGTTTATTATTGGTATTTGATGAATTGATATGCTCTACAAGTTCATATTATATGCTCTGTTCAAGTTTGAATCGTTGAAGTTTCTACAGATAGAATTGTATGTTGAATCTGTATCAAGTTATTTATCCTTTCAAGAGTTAATCGCTCATTCTTACTGTTATATTACAGAGCTGTTATACTAAAACGTTCGTGTGGTGTGCGTTCCTAATTTATCAGTACTGTTCTATAATTCATTCGTTGTTATTGCTGTTCCATTAGTGTGATCTGTGTAAATCGCCTTTAGAGTGACAGAATGTTCTTTGATTGCAAAGAGTGTATAGATTGAGTTTGGTTATAACCCGCGGGACTTAGTTATTCAATTGCTGTTCCATTCTAGAGTTGCTGTTCCATTTCAGAATTATTGTTTAATCCTTTATTTGCTTTGCTGTTCCATTTACTTGCAGTTGTTGGTTTGTTGTGAGAGATGATCTAAGGCTGTAGTGAGCAGTAGCAGTCACTGTCTAGCTCCCAGGCTCGTGATCTATGCTCTAGTTCCTTTTCCATCAGTTTCCGAAGGGATGGGTTATCATTGCCGAACCCTTGACTGATAAGTTATTGAGTTTTCTGAGTGTCTGATTTATTTATTTAAAGTAATTTGATTTCAGTTAAGCATCCGTTTACTCTTGTATTTCTTAAGCACTGTACTACTAGCATTACTCTGACAAATGAGCCTCGGATTGAGTCACTCTTTGTAATGACAAAACGCTCTCGGGTTGACATATTAATGTGAGGTAATTAGAGGTGAAAGAGACCCTTTTTATAGCTCTACAATTGGGAAGCTCGAGAGTATTCTACCAAGTTCGTAATGTCCTAATGCAGGAAGTGCCAAAAAAATTTGAAAAAGGAAACTGTAAATCCATTCAGTTCTATATCCTTTCCTTCTACCATGTTGAATAGAGATTCATGGACCTTTTCCTCCTATATTTCTATAAATAGGGAAACGTTGTGTTCCTAAGAGACAAGACAAGGGATTTAATATGTTATATGTTTAATATCATTCGCTCTGTCGTGAAACCAACTCCAAAAAGAAAAGAAAAAAGATATCAATGCCTTATAAATTAGCCACTTCGAGGGGGGAACCTCTAATACATTACATAAATGAACAATTCTTGGATGATACACATGAAAAAACTTCCTTTCTATATATAGGAGTCCATGGGGCCACAATGTAATTCTAGTCGACCTAAAAATAATAATTTAAGGCAAGAATAATAACATTATGGGGGTTACAAGGGTACACCAATAACAATAAGGGGGGCTACACTAACATAATAAGGGACTACACTCTATTAATATAGGGACTTAACATCCCCCTCTCCTTCAAACAAGTGTTGTCCTCAACGCTTGATTATTTCTTGATGCTTATGTATAGAATTATCATCCTCCCATGTGGAATCTTCTACAGGAAGGTTCTTCCAGTTGCTGAGATACTCTGAAATTGATGTTACTTGTAGATTTCTTGTTTCTGTGACTGATTTAGAACTTCTTTTGATGTGATGTTGATCTTCCTATTGTTTCATTAGATGTTTCACAAAAGTTAGGTTATCCTTTGAGAGTTGGAGAACTTGTTGTTGATGCTCGATGTGATCTTCCACTAATTTATCATCCATATTAGCTATTATTTTATCCTTCAAACCATCCGACTTAGCCTCCATTTATAATTTTAAACCATCTATGTAATCTTCGGTTGCTCTTCGTAAGATCGAAATTTGTTGCACTTGGTACCATAATTTTGATATCTCATACTACAATTCTTCCTCTTCATGCATCATAGTATAGCTTTTTGAGGTCTTAATGGGTATGGAATTATTGTTTTGAAGCATTATAGAACCCAATACTGATAAAAATTCTAAAATATGTCCTTGGAATCACTTCAAACTGCTTTTTCAAACAAACTTTATGCAATTTTAAAAACCAAATACACACTTTTTTCTTGATTTTGAGGAGCTCGATATTGAAATTGAATTATCTCTGTGATTGTGGATCTTCAATATCTGAAATTTTTTCCTGTGGTAGCCTTCTGAATCCTCTTTTGAGTGCCACAGTTCTGACTTGATTTGGATTCTTCAAGACAAATTTATGTCCAATCTCCCACAATGACCTAATTATGGACTGGTTCAGTAGAGAAAAATTGTAGGACTTTCCACGTGGCACTATTTGCTCCTTCAGCTCTGAAATTATTAGACAAGAAACTAGAGTCCATGTTATTCTAGACAATTTTTACAGAATTCCAATCGGATGCTGAGAGAGAGAGTTATGAATATTTTCCCATGATCACCTCTTTGAGATGAAATTCAGGAGCCTGAAAATGACCTAACTTGCACAGATCATATCTCCGAAAATGTTACAAAACAAGCTCTGAAATTTTGCAACGATGTTCCTCAGGATTTTGGCTCTGTGCTTTAAAAATTTTAGCTTCTGAACCTTCGTAGAAATGAAGTTATAGTGAAAATTCCACTATGACTTGTTTGGTGTAGTGAAACCCTAGAATCCAAAGCTTTGATACCAAATGTTGTGAAACCAGCTCCAAAAGGAGAAGAAAAGAGACATCAACGCCTTAGAAATCAGCCATTTCGAGGGTGAATCCTCTAATACATTACATAAATGAACAATTATTTGATGATACAAATGACAAAACATCTTTTCTATATATAGGAGTCCATGGGGCCACAATGTAATCCTAGCCGACCTAACAATAATAATTTAAGGGCACAATAATAACAATCTGGGGGTTACAGGGGTACAACAATAACAATAAGGGGGGCTACAGTAACATAATAAGGGACTACACTATGAATATAGGGACTTAAGATGCCCTTTTTTATCAGATTTTCTGAGAGGATGTTCAAGAAGTGGTTGACCAGATTGGCTTCCAAGTCCTACTTATCTATGATTTCCCCATTGTCTAGACGCAATGATGTAATGCAGTTGTTGGCTCTATGTTGGATGGTCAAGTTATGAAATAATTTTGTGTTCCTTTCTCCTTATTTGAGCCAAGATATTTTGTAATTTTTCCTTTAGTGAATATCTTCTTTTTTGTAGCATTCCTATAATTTCTTGATGAGTAGGCATTCTTCACATTTGAGTTATGATGTGTATCCCCTTGAGATGATAACATGTTGGAGGGAGGATAATTGTCCTTCTAGAATTATATTTTCCTAGAATATATTGTTGAACTCTTCCCGATTCCATTTGCGGAGAAGATCTTTGATTATTTTTAATTTTTTATGGAATATGTACATATTGGTTCCCTAAAATTTTATGCTATGCCACCAGTACTAGATTTTGTTGAAAATTCCAGGGTTTGTTAGCCAAAATTGTTCAAATCAAAAATGGAAATTTATAGTATTACCAAAAGAGCACTAGGATAAAGATATTGTTCAGTGATAAGGGCCCATTGAGGTGAGGATATCTACCACAACATCGTCACTACCTGTAAGCCTATGTTGTGCCACCAAGAAACTGTCAACTCGAGAGGATATCTGGAAACACCTCCCCTCTTGTTGTTCTAGGTTTAAATTCCACTTTTTTCTTTATGTCCACCAAGTTGGAGTCCTATATGAAGTTTGGTAGCTCCTCTGCTTTTGGCTCAATATGCATGTGTTTACCTTTCTTCACCCCTAAGGAGAGGATGAGGTTTAAGTCCTCTCCTATGATCCAAAGGTTGGGGTTGAGGGTATCATAAAGGATTTCTATATATTGTATCATTTCATGTTTCCTAGAGGTAATTTGGGGACCATAGATATTTGAAAGGTATCCATGTTTATTTTTTCCTAAGAGTTGGAATTTAACTGTTAGGGCACTGGGGTGTTGTGCATATTCCTCTACTTGTATGAGTTGTGAGTTTTATGAAATTTCAAGCCCCGAGAGTCATATTTAGCACTTATTTCTTTTTTGTGGCCTTTCTTCCAATTGTTTTACATGATGCGATTGAAGCCAGTGTCAAAGCACTCAGTTTCTTGGATTAACAAAATTGTCAAAAGATCTTGTTTCACTTTCCGACATAGAATGTGAAATTTAGAGGGGGAATTCAAAGCCCTAAGATTCCAGGATATAGTATTCATTATTTGGGGGAGGTTTGTGAGGCACAAAACTCAGTGATATGTTTTTATTGACCTGATTCAACCAACTTCCCCCAACTACATCTAGGTGCTTCATGGTGGTTTTACGGCCTCATTTTTTGAATTTGTTTTTCTCTTCTTACCATATTTGGAGATGTTGACTTGAACACCAAGTTTTTGATATACCTTTTCTTTCTATAGTGATGCTACTAGCAGATTGATTTTCTTGGGTGGGATGCAGTCTAGGGTGTTGTGTTTGCAAATTTCTTCCATAGCTAAGGTGTCAAGAACTTCTAGATCTACTTGGTAGTTCTCATCCATGGTGGAAGTTTCTTCAGTGGTTTTTTGGTGTTGGCTTGAGGGGTCCTAACCCAGGTTCAGAGTGTTTTGCACAACCAGCAAAACCCTCCAACTACTGGCTTTCGGTAGTGATCTTCTTGCGCATACCAAAGTCTCACCTGAAGCAGTATGCGGGAGTGTTGGAACTGCGTTTCCACACCCTAAGGGAGAGTTTTGATGTGTGATTTACCCTTATTTATCAGATCCAAGGCTTATCATCTTGTGTGAAACTTTACAGAGACCATATCTAAGCACGGATGAAACCCTTAACAGATATGCACCAACAAATTATTATAATTTAGTCAGATCTAGCTTATTAGAGCAGAAACAATACTCGTGCAATCACATAGATAGTTTTCTAGTAAAAAATTTAACACATATGTAACTCTTTCACAAACGTAGAGATATTTTCACAAATAATTAACTCAGATAAATGTTCATTCAACAAAAAAAGAACAACAGATAATTAACAATCATGCATAAACACTAAATTTCAATCGAGTTTGCCAAAACTTCTTCTTTATTAATCTGTCTTCAACCCAATACAATTCTTTCTGTCTACGCACATAGTAGCAGAGTCCTTGCACACAGCTCAAGACTAGGTCTTTGCGCACATAGCTAGCACGAGCCTTCCTACCCAAACCGAATACAAACTAGATCAAAACATGAACATAAACATAACATCACTAAAAATTAAATTTACTTACTATCCTTACTCAACTCAAATTCTTACATATTTATATGACTTCAACGCGCACATACCATGGTCTCAAACCATGGTTTGAGACTCATGGTTTACCTTTTTACCCATTACAATTATAAAGGATATTTGACCCACCCTAAAGCCCCTTGACTTCTGCGCACAGTGTGTTTAAAAAAAAGTAAACCAAAATTATACAAAAACTTTCCCTTAGGGGACCCCATCCCAGCAGGCCCCCAAAACAATCTAGTGACTCATCCTAAGTCTTGCATCTTGTCCTTCATTGCTATAATGGAAGTTTTAAGTGGCTGAATGACTTTTGAACTCCACGCTCCAGCGTTCTGCACTTTGTCAACTAATTTATCTGTAGTTGGTCCCTCTACTGCCAAGATGATACTTCTATGGGTATTTTATAGGCTTTTGAGGGCACCATATATGTTTTGGGATAGCTGCAAGGCCTCCTCAACCTAAGGCTGCATCCTGCTGTCACAAAAATACTACCGTAAGCGCAGTGTGTCGATCTCTTCCCGCAAGTGGGCCAATCGTTGGGCTAGAACTAGGGTCGACACAATGATGCAAATATCATTAAATTGTTGTTCCTTGGTTGACAAATCCATCTTGTGTGATAGGGTCATCTTGGACGGAGGTCAAAATTCTCATGGACTCCTCTAGAAATAAACTGCAAGCATCCACAACAGTAGTGATGCTAGCAGTTGACTCCTGAACTACTTTGGCGTGATGTGCGCAAAATTTTGGAGGCATCTCAAGCTAAAAATTCATCTACAAATAGGTGATATTATGCTTGAATTCCACTTGGACTGTTGTGATTTCTTACTGTGAGGATTTTAGTGCAGCAAACAACTTTTCAAATTTGACATTGGGAACTACATTAGTTGGTATTGTGATTTCGGTGAGGTCTGAGCAGAACTGATATATCATGGTTTCCAACTAGACGCGTTGGCTATTAACGGTGAAACATGCATCCTCTACTAGCTGCTAACCTTTAAGTGTTGTGAAGGCTTGTCATTGAGCTATCGTGGTGTCCCGAAAGGCCTTATAATCTCTTTAATACAACGCGTATGTGATCATCATATGCATAGCATGCAAATTTTCATTGAAAAAAAAAAAAAAATCAATCCAGACCTCAGAGCTTTCAGGAATGACCATGTGTAGCTTGGAACTGGAAATCTAAAGTGTTGCACCTGAAACTTGAAAGATACGGCTTTTGGAGATGGATGGGTGTTGAATGGAAAACTCCCTTGCCTGTATCATGCTCACTTGTCCCGCGTTTGCTCGACCAACACTTGCTTGTATGGAATTCGCTTGCATTCTGAGCTGCTAGATCCCTTGTTACACATAATCAAGAACTAATTTATAATGTGCCTCGACCTTGTTCCATACATCTTCAGTGACTGCCTGGATTGTGTCACCAATTTTGTCAAAATCATCCTCTATTAGCATTAATGGATCAGTCCCAGTCTTCTTAGAGGCTTTCCTTTTGCTGCACGACCCTAGGGTGGTCTGAGGCCCTCTTTTGGTTCCTTGCCACGTGTCTGCTGGTGCATTGACACTGTCTCCATCCTTATATTCCATCTTGTCATCAATGCGTAGGTCAACTATCTCTGTCGTAGTGGTGGGTTCTAGTCCTTCTGCACATCCTTTGGATGTTTTGTTAGCGTGCATGGCTCCGTCGCGGTATTTTGTGGTACTCAGGATGACACACCACCAGTTGTGCATGCTTCGAGCCATAATGGGGGCCACTTGGTCATAGTTTGTACAAGGTCATCCTCCGTAACCATGTATTTCAGC
This sequence comes from Pinus albicaulis, assembly GCA_034641835.2. NCBI lineage: Eukaryota > Viridiplantae > Streptophyta > Pinopsida > Pinales > Pinaceae > Pinus > Pinus albicaulis. The sequence goes on along the minus strand of CM076580.1, from coordinate 807,771,443 downwards.
TCATACCAGTCACCTACCATGTCACTCTTTGCGCGGATGTGCACATTATGAAAGGTGGCTTTGAAGTTTTCAATGTGCTTGTGTTTCTCATGCAACGTAGGTTACTTTCATGGCTTGGACTCCACCGCTTGAAATATTTCTGCATCAAATAGCACCCAAAAGATTTTATTTTCTTTTATCCTAGATGGCAGCTTTGAGTTCCAAAATGACACATACTTGGAAGCTTCAGAAAGATTGGGTTCAATATATGGTAATTGTGACTACGATGGAAGCCTCCAACTGATTAGCGCGACCAACAACATCATCCAAGCATAATAAAAATTCTTGCCACCTTCTTGCACCTCGCAATTTGTTTCCAAAAATTCATTGCAGAGGTACTTTTCCCAATTATATTGCACCCCTTTCATGCACTGTGCAACTTGTTTGTGTCAGTATTTTCATACTGCCATCAATTATCAAAATACTCTTTTCATATGTGTTAGGACCTCACTATGTACCATTTTTTACTATATATTTTGACACCACCTTATCTTTATAACCATGTTTAAAATGGATTCCATCATCATTTTCATTCACTTTATCCAAAGGTATATAAAATCCTCTTCTTTACTATATATTTAATCAGTTTACATATAATTCCATATTACTCTTATATTTCATCATTAATCGAAGGTAGATTGTTGCTAACATAAGTCTAAAAGATCGCAGATAATTTATGTGCTGTGCTGGAACAATCGGTCGTTGCTGAAACAGTCAAACTCTGTTGCTGAAACAGTCGACTCCATTGCTGAAACAATCGACTCCATTGCTGAAACAGTCAGCAGGCACGCAAATTTCGGCACTACTCGTAATTTGCGATTCTGGAAGAGTATTTTTTGGAACAATGGCAACAACATGAAGACGAGCAAGGAAGTGGTTACACGGATTATTCTGAAGATAGTACTCTTTTTGTATCTGTTGTAACAATATCTTTTTATGGAAGAATAGAATAGCCCTGTTTTAAGAAAGAAGAACAGATTTGGGATAAACATAGATTTGATCTAATGTAATTGTAAGAGATGTCTCCTCTTTAAAAAGAGGAGACATCATCATTAGAAGGGGAGTTCGAAAACTACAGGAGAACATTGTGTTTGAGAGGACAGGAGCTAGACTCCATTTGTAATGTATCATTTCTTTTGACAGATGAATAAAAGTTCCTTTTGAGAACTTCAATTTAATTCTTTCCCTGGGGAATCTTGTGAGAAGGAAAGGGCCTGCCTTCCTCACAAGATTCGCCCGACTGTTCCTGTAGTTTGTTAGATTTCTTTATGATATTCGCACTTTACTTTAATTCTGTTTGCTGAAACACCAGTTACACAGTTGTGTAGTTTATTGGGCATTCTGTTTCCTTTAACGCTGCATGGTTTAGTACATTCAATCTTAAGAAGTTAAGGGATCTATTTCTGTTATTTGTTTGAATGTATGATTGATGCTGGGAAGCAAGTGCTGAAGATTCCTGTACAAAGGAATAGGGTCCTGTTCCCATTGATTGTCTTTCTTTTTCCTACAGTGTGATTAGAAACAGGAGACAGGTGCTGAAGGTTCCTGTTCATGGGAATAGGGTCTTGTTCTCTTGAGTTTATCTTTTCTACAGAGTGATTAGTGTCAGGCAACAGGTGCTGAAGTTCCTATTTAAAGGAATAGGGTCCTGTTCCCTGTTATGGTTGATTGGTTTCCTTTCCTGCAGAATGATTTCCCTTTATTTGGATTCTTAAAAACTGCAATAGAGGAATTGCTTCTATAACATAAGTAACTTCAGCTTTGATTAAACATGGTGTGAATAATTAGGTTTGTATGATTAATAATTGTGTGACTTTTTACTACAACATTATTTTTGCTTTTGGAATTGAGCATATCCAGTGCGTGATTGTCTTTGGAATAAACAGACCTCCTCAGGTTGACAATTTATGTGGAGCTTGAATTGTTAAAACAATTAAAGCGACCAACATTTTGGCGTCGTTGCCGGGGAAGGCAATTGTAGATTTCAAAAGCATTAATATTTTCTTTCTAGATGTGCAGATTGTATGAGAGGACGCGAAACCCAGAAGAAAACTAATCCCACAGGTGGCAAAGGCAAAGGAAGGGGAGGAAGAAAGACTTTCATTGACGAGATTGTATCAAAGGCTGAATCATCACAGAGATTAAGTTCTCAAAGACCAAAACTTCAGCACTCCCCTCAATCAGATTACAAAACAGAGGAAGTTGTGGGCCCTGAAAACATAGAGGAGCCGGTGATTAAGGAACCAGCAGTCAGTGCTGGAGAGTCAGAAGAAAGTGCTAGCAAATCAGCAGAGCACGTTGAGGAAATAATAGAGAGTATTGGACGACCAGTGGAAAACATTGAGGAGCCAGTAGAAGATCTTGACGATCGAGAAAGTGCAGTAGGAGAACAGCCAATGGAAGGAATCAACGAAGACTTCTTTGGTGGAGGACATGTAGATCCTGAAGGAGAAGGAAAGGATGAAAATTCTCTCTCTACCTTGGGATTTCCTATCAGTGATCTCCCTAGAGGAACAAATCCTATGAAGAACATTCCATTGTCAACATTACCTAACTTCCATGGTTTATCCTCTGAAGATCCGGATGAATTTCTTTTTGAATTTGATATATTATGCAGAAGTTATGATTATGTTACTAATGCTCAAAATTTGAAACTGTTTCCAGCAACATTAAAAGGAAATGCTTTAAGATGGTTCATGAACCTTGGGAGTCAGGTAATCACAACATGGGAACAGATGAAACAGAAATTTCTGCTTAAATATCAAGATTACTGTCGGACGAGAGAAAAGAAGGACGAACTATTCAATATGGCACAAAAGCCGGATGAGAACCTGGAGGACTATGTAGAAAGGCTGCAGTACAATATACAGAGATCTGATCATCCGAATATAAGTAAGGAAATTCGTAAAACAATATTACTTAGAGGATTAAGGGATGATTGTTTAGACATGTTAAACATGCTTGGCAAGGGAGATATATCTAAAGAATCATATGATGAGATTGTTGAACTTTATAAGAGGTGTTCAAGGGGAGCTGCAAGGAACAGAGTAAGTAATAGAGATCCCACCTATTCAAGAGTGCAGAAATCAGCCAGTGGGGGAGCAACAAGAGCTGAAATAGGTAATTTACTTGAAGAATTTAAAACTGAGATGTTAAGTTCTTTTGCTTCACAAATTGACACTTTGTAGGTTAAGAAGAAGCAGGCTGAAGCAGAAGCAACTCTGGCTGTCTTTTGCCCAAAGTGCAGAGACAAACATCCACTAAGGGAGTGCCCATTGGACAAAATACCAATCTGCACCCTTTGTGAGAAAGATCATGAAACACAGCAATGTCCATCTCTACTAGGAATAAAGGCAACATTAAAGCCAACGAAAGAAGAAGCTGAAGCAGTTTACTTGCTAACTCAAAGAAGACAATGAAAACCAAAAGGACAAGGTATGAACTCTAACATGCCATTTAATCGTTGGAATAATTATTCTGCTTTCGGTCAAACAAATTACCCTCCCTTTAATCAAATGAAATACCCACCCTTTAATCAAATGAATTTCCCACCCATGCAACAATCAAACCCTCCCTTTGTTGATCCTACAATGTGGACTCCTTGGCCCCCACAGCAGCCATCTTCTTTTAACCCTTGGAATTCAAATTGGAGAAGCCAACAACTCCCGTATCCAAATCAATTTCCTCAATTTCAACAACCACTTCCTCTGCCATAAAATACTCCACCAAATAACCAAATGAGACCCCAGCTACCTGTGCAACCAAATCCTAACCCCAATAATAAAGTTGTGCAAGTCATTGATATTCAGAATTAGTCTATATTTCCTACTATGCAATGTAATGATATTCATTTAATATCCGGGAAAATAGTAGAGCCTATTATTGATGACATAACCTCTTTTGATTATGATAAAGAGGAAACTGAGAAACATAAGAAAGCACAACCACCCTCTAACAAGAGTATTGAAATAATAGAACCACTATTCCCCGAGCGTTTAGTTTTAACTAGAATGCCTGAAACACCTGCTTTTAATCTTTTAGGGGAATTGAAAAACTTGTATGTTAAAATTCCACTTTTACAAGCACTAAGAGATGTACCAATTTATGCCAGAACAATAAGGGATATCTGTGTTAAGAAACCTGGTAGGAAAACTAAAGATCCCCTTACAGTACATGTGATGGGTGATTTATCTGCATTAATGTCCGGAAAAACCCCTCCTGTGAAATATGGTGACCCCGGCCATCCTACCGTGATAGTTCAAATTGGTAAAAAAATGATTCCTCAAGTTCTGGTAGATTTAGGTGCTGCAATAAACATAATGACTCTTGAAACTTCACAATTGTTACAGCTGAATAACACAATCAGAGATACACCTACCATTCTAGAGTTGGCTGACCATTCTACAATTAAACCTGAAGGAGTTGTTGAAGATCTACTTATCTCAGTTGAATCCTGGAATTACCTAACTAATTTCGTTGTATTGCAGACTAAAAAAAAGCTGGGGGGACATCCTTTAATTCTGGGGAGGCCATGGCTGGCCACAACTGATGCCTTTATCAGTTGCAGATCTGGTTCAATGACAATTTCTAATGGTTATGAAACCAAACAACTTACTCTTTATCCTCATGCTACACCCATAATTAATAATGAAGATTCTATGTGGATGGATTATGATGATAATGTTGTTCAACCCATTCTAACTATTAGACAAGCCTTAACTCTTAAAGACAATACAGAGGATAAAATAATTAATAATTTTGTTTGTGAACCTTCCTCTGTAATTGCTGAAACACACAATCAATTGACTGCAATTTTTGAAACAGATACCCAAGAAAAGATTGAATCTGAAGACTTATCTCAGAAATTAACCACCATCTCATCTAAAAGCATAACAGTTGAAATTGAACCTGGCAAGACATTAAACATAAATCCTGATCTAACAGTTGCTGAAACACAGCAGTTAATGAAGTTATTACATGAAAATAAGGAAGCATTTGCATGGGATTACACGGATATGAAAGGGATCTCTTCTGAACTATGTACTCACCGAATTTACATTAAAGAGGGATGCCGACCAGTCTGTCAACCCCAAAGACGAATGAACCCTAATTTACGATAAATTGTTAAAGAAGAACTTCAGAAATTGCTTAATGCAAGATTTATATACCCCATATCTGACAGTGAATGGGTTTCCCCATTGGTAATTTTCCCTAAGAAAAACGGGAAATGGAGAGTATGTGTTGATTACAGAGCCTTGAACAAAGCTACTCAAAAGGATCACCTTCCTTTACCTTTCATTGATCAGGTGTTGGATAGTATGGCAGGGAAGAAATTCTTTTCTTTTCTAGATGGATTCAGTGGGTATAATCAGATTAGAATTGCACCCCAAGACCAAGACAAGACCACTTTCACTAGCCCTTGGGGAACTTTTGCTTATAGAGTTCTTCCATTTGGGCTATGTAATGCACCAGCAACTTTTCAGAGGACTGTTATAGGAATATTTTCTGATATGCTGAATGACTCTATGGAAATATTTATGGATGATTTTACTCCTTATGGTGTGTATTTTGAAGATGCATTACAAAATCTTGAGAAGGTACTTAAACGATGTATACAAGCTCATCTCTCCCTAAGCACTGAAAAATGTCATATGATGATGAGTGAAGGAGTAGTGCTTGGACATTTTATTTCATCTCAAGGTATTCAGGTAGACCCATCTAAAATATTCGTCATTCAGAATCTTCCTGTTCCTAAAACACAAACTGATGTGAGAAGTTTTCTAGGACATGCTGGATACTACAGAAGATTTATTAAAGATTTCTCTAAGATAGCTTCTCCATTATTTGTGTTGCTTATGAAAAATGCTGAATTTAAGTGGACTAATTCTTGTCAGAAAGCCTTTGAAGAACTCAAGCATCAGTTATCTACTGCTCCTATTTTGAGGGGACCTGATTGGGCCCTCCCTTTTCATATATCTTCTGATGCTTCAGACACTGCAATTGGAGCTGTCTTGGGACAAGAGGAGAATCATCTTCCTTATGCTATCTACTTTATCAATAACAATATGACCCCTGCTGAGCTTACTTATACAGTTACCGAAAAGGAGTTTCTTGTAGTAATTTATGCCATTAATAAATTCCGACACTATATCACTGGTTATTCTACTTTTGTGCACACTGACCACTCGGCTACTAAGTATTTAATGAACAAATTTGTCACAAATGCTAGAGTTACCAGATGGCTATTATTACTGCAGGAATTTGATATTACAATTGTAGATCGGCCTGGTAAAGATAATGTGGTGGCTGATTTCCTTTCACGGTTAAAAACTGATAATAATATTCCAGTAGATGATTCTTTTCCTGATGAGTATTTGTTTGCAGTTTCTGCTCACTCTCCATGGTATGCAGATATTGCCAATTATTTGGTTGCAGGAAAATTACCATCACACCTGTCATACAGAGAAAAGAGAACAATTTTTCAACAAAGTGCCAGGTATAGCTGGATAAGTGGGTGTCTTTTCTACACGGGGCTTGATCAGGAAATCTGAAGATGCATTAGGGAAGACGAAGTGTATGACATACTGAAAGCTTGTCATGATGGCCCTTGTGGAGGGAATTTTGCTGATAAAATAACATCACACAAAATTTTGAGGATGGGTTCCTATTGGCCCTCACTATTTATGGATGCAAAGAAATATGTGAGGGCTTGTGACAGCTGCCAGAGAATGGGTCAACCCAATCATAGAGATCAAATGCCATTAAACCCCCAGGTAGTTTCTGAACCATTTGAAAGATGGGCCTTGGATTTGATAGGACCCATTAATCCTCCATCCAATCAAAGAACTTATATATTAGTCTGTACAGACTATATGACTAAATGGGTGGAGGCCAAAGCACTTATTAGAGCCAATGAAGAGGCTGTCCTAGCTTTCTTATTTGAAGAAATATTCACTAGATTTGGAATTCCTAGAGAGCTAGTCACAGATGGAGGACCTCCATTCAATTCTCATGGTTTTAAGTCTACCCTTCAGAAATATCATATTCATCATAGAATGACTACACCATACCACCCCCAGGCCAATGGGCAGGTGGAAAGCACAAATAAAGTATTATAAGCCATTCTAACTAAAACAGTGAAGGACAACTGGAAGGATTCGTCTCAAAGGCTCCTTGAAGCACTATGGGCTTACGGAACTACTTGGAGAAACACTACAGGTTTTTCTCCCTATGAATTGGTTTATGGTAAAAATGTTGTTTTTCCTGTGGAATTTGAAATTAAAACTCTAAGAACTGCTTTAGCTGTTAATCTTGATTTGACTGATGTGCAGACAGCTAGGCTGCAGCAGCTTCTTGAATTGGATGAAAAGAGATTAGATGCCATTCACCAAACAACCATGATTCAACGACAAAGAATGAAGTGGCATGACAAAATTATCAAACACAAGCAGTTCCAAAAAGGTAATTGGGCCTTATTGTATGACTCTCGGTTTGAAAATTTTCAGGGTAAGCTACGTACACGTTGGCTTGGACCATATGAAGTAGATGCTATTTTTCCTAATGGAACAGTAAGACTTCTAACAATTGATGATTCTAAAACACCTCTATTAGTCAATGGTCATAGGCTTCGTTTATACCAGCGTCCTGTTTCTAAAGAGGATTTCAAGACTGCTTGCATGACTGATACACATTATCTTTTTCTAGGGGAGTCTTCTGCTCCTCACAGCATTTAATTTTCTGCACTGTATTTTTAGTATTAGATTAGATTTAAAACTAATAATCCCTGTCAAGGGTTGGCATATTACAATTGAATTTTGCAGATTCTGGAAAAACTCATCAAGGAGGACAGATTCATTACAAGAAGATCTGAAGCTTCAATCACAGAAGCTTGTTCCCTTCATTTCAACCCATTTCCTAGCAATATCCCTTTTATCCCATTTCTACATTATTTCCCTTTTTCCATTTTTCCCACTTCTACCATTCCTGAAATATCATCCTTCAGCTAGTATTTCCAGTTCCTCACTGCTGAAATTATCCCGTATCAAATACTTCCCCCACTTGTCTTAAACCCAAATCATTATATCCCATTTTCCTGATTTTCCCCTTTGCTGAAACACTAGTTTCAGCAACATGTCATTCATTTTTCCATTGTTGAAACACCAGTTTCAGCAACCTGTCATTTATCTTTTCATCATTAAAACATCATTTCTTTCCTCTGCTATACAAGCTTTTCAGTTCTCCACTTTTACTCTTCAGATCCCTTGGGTGAATATTATTCAGTATTGAGCAGATCCTGATATGCTCCTGTTCTACATTTCAGAGAAATCTACATATTCTTCCATTAATATCAAGCCATTATGAAGCACTCTATACTTCGAATTTTTAAAGACAAAGGTAAAAATATGAGGTATGTGGTTTTTATGTAATGCAGTTAAATAATATTTTAAAGAGAGGATCTTGCTCATAATGATTACAATCTCCGCACGCTTAAACATCATTGCACCATACGTAAGGGGGGGAATTTTGAAAACTGAATCATCATTCCAAACCATCCAATCCTCCGTCACTTTTCATATCCATTATTTCCACCATCATTGAGACTCCATATCCTCTGTTGCAACAATTAGCTTGTCCAAAGCCTGTGTTTCTGTTCTTTGCACCTCTGCATGTGACTCAAGCTAGTAGCTATGGGAGGGTTGGCTATCAGACACGCGCCTAGTTCGATAACTCTTCTTGAATTGTTCCTGGAGGCCTACCAAATCTTTCAACAAGTAGGATGGACAACATACTTCGAAAGGTTAGGAGAATTTGATCAGCAGCAAGTTTTAGAGTTCGCACAGAATCTTCAGGGGAATTATTCAGTGGTTCAAGGGGTCTGAATTTCAGTCACAGAGGAAGATATAGCACAAGTTTCAGGTTTTCCGGTTATAGGTGCTCGCTGGTTCAGTAGGAAACAAGTTATTTTAAATGCACAGCAAGATTTTCTTCTTCCAGAAGAACCGGTTGAACTTAAAGGCCGCGGTATAAGTCTGCATTCATTACCTCGACCATGGCCAACAGTAGCTAAATTCATCAAGCACTATTTGACATGCGAAGGGCGTTACCAGGTAGTCTATCAACACGACTTCGTTTTAATGAATCATTTGAGGCATGGTCGATTAGTCAATATTCCCTATTATCTGCTTGGTTGTATCAAAAACATGTCATATTATTGCAGACGGGTTAAATTCCCATTGTTATCCCTTACCCATCATCGTTTATGTAAATTATTAATTCAGAGGGGTTTTTCTCAGCAAAACCCCCCTCTGAATAATCCACTCCTCATTCCCCAGCAAGCCGAAGTTCCCCAGCAAGCCGAAATTCCCCAACAAGCCGGAAGTTCCCAAGAAACTCCTGAGAATTCTTATGAAAGGCAACTGGATGATATCCCAGACCACCCAGTAATTCCATCCTCAGAACCAGTTGACCTACCCCCAAGTTCGTCCCACTTAGTAGAGTCACCCTTTCCCACTATTCCTATCCCTAGAAATGACTCTCCAACACCCCCATCTCCACCTACTCATAAAAGAAAGAGACGAACCCCAACAGTCTCAGTCTCAAAATGACAAACAAGGGCCACATCCCAAATTTTCACTTCTTCCGAAAGCCCTTCCCCTAGAAAAGAATCTTCTCCTACAAAGAAAAGGAAAGACATTGACTTCTCTGCTTTCCTACCAAAAAGGAAAATGAAAATGACTGTTGAAACTGGACTTACTCCCATTTCCCCTGACCCCGCCACTATCCTATTAAAACTTCAATCCTCACCACCATTCCAAATTCCCCAACCCGTCTCGTCCTGTGGTGCTGTCACACAAGAACCAGTGGCCCGGGATAACATGACATCGTTTATTGCTCAAACAGTGACTGCCACACAAGAACCAGTCACTTACCCAGAAGATGAAACACAAGAACCAGCCACTGTGGTACAAGAATCATACACCAAGCATGATAATACAGGGAAACCAGCTGTAGCTGCTCCACAAGAACCAGCTACAGCTGTGGATCAGCAGACAACTCCAGCAGAATCAACCAGCACACAGGGTTCACACACTATGGCATCTTTGTTGGAGGAAAATGAGTTTTTGAAATCAGAACTAGAGGCCTATAAGAAAGAATTGATCATGGCACGAGAAGCCTTTGATAGAGAATTGAATCTCTACATGCTAGCACACACAACATCAGCACAAAAGAAGGATCCATGCAGAGAATACATGTGCCATGAGTGTGGTAACATTTACCAATAGGCAGGATACAAAGTAGTCAAAGTTCAGGTATCTGAGGTATCTACATCAGCTGCAATTAAAGAAGAATGCCCTACTGCCACACAAGAACCAGTAGGGCCCTCAAAAATTCTGGAAAAAGAAACTAAACCACAGATATCCTGCCCTGTGTTAGTCAGCTCAGCCACTCAGACAGTGCCCCAGCCACAGATATCCCGCCCTGTGTTGGTTAGCTCAGCCACTCAGACAATGCCCCAACCCAGTACTTATAACGCCGTGACACAGACCCTGCCATGGAAAAAATTAGAACTTATGAACAACTGGAAGAAACAATATGTTGTAGATCAAGATAAAATATTGCAGCAGCATAAGTTAGCATGGAAGAATCACATGTATGCCAACTAGGATATTTGGGAACAGACACTGCAACAGCTCAAGGACTCTAAGAAAGAAGTCAAGGAATCAAAGGAAAAGTTGGTTTTGATGTTTTCATTAGTGCAAAAATTGATGGCTACCCGAAAACCCTCCTTGAATTATTCTCTCTTCCTCTCTGAACGTCTGGTTTATTTTCAATTGAAGGCAATAAAGGATGGCAGACCTCATGAATTGTTTACTGCGGAAAAATTTGTTAAAAATTTTGCGGAGGCCCCTGAAAGTGACCAACATTTTTTGTGTGAACTTTATCTCCATAACGAGGCCATGCCTGAGAATAGAAAAGTAAATCTCACTCCAATTGTAGGTGATGTACAAATAAGGGCATTCGTTTCATTCCTGGCCAATCAGCTCACCTGGAAAACTGCGTTCATTGCAAGTAGGCATAATGAGGAGAATCAGCTCCTTTGGATTAGACCGGAACCTTCAAATCTGGCTATGTTTGTAGCACAATATCACCGATTCTTGCAGAAGCTAGGAATGCACAGGTACATACAACAACTGCAGGCTTCAACACTTTTAAAGTGTCTACAGCTAATCAGAGTAAAGGAGACTGCTGCATTGAATGCCAACACTATGTTTTGGCAACAGTCATGTAAGGAAAGACAAGAGTATCACCCTTTCAGCCCTGATAATCTTCAAGCTGCACTCTCTAGGGTACCTAACTACATCAGATGCATTCGGCATTGTGGAGAAAACTGGATTGGTTACCATTTTCATTTTCCAATTCTATGGATGCCTACAGAAAAATACCAGTGTCACTACCAATTGGCTGACAGAGATGAGGCTATAGCATTGCAGCAATTGCAGAACAATCGAGGATTCCGAGCTCCGACAGAAGCCACCTTCTCCAGCTACTGCTTGAGCAACTTGCATGCACAGAGTCAGTACTCAGACTCTGACTCAGACTAGGAGTTGCCTGAGGACATGCAACCCTTTCAGCTGGGGGGGATGTTAGGACCTCACTATGTACCATTTTTTACTATATATTTTGACACCACCTTATATTTATAACCATGTTTAAAAAGGATTCCATCATCATTGTCATTCACTTTATCCAAAGGTATATAAAATCCTCTTCTTTACTATATATTTAATCTGTTTACATATAATTCCATATTACTCTTATATTTCATCATTAATCGAAGGTAGATTGTTGCTAACATAAGTCTAAAAGATCGCAGATAATTTATGCGTTGTGCTGGAACAATCGGCCGTTGCTGAAACAGTCAAACTCTGTTGCTAAAACAGTCGACTCCGTTGCTGAAACAGTCGACTCCGTTGCTGAAACAGTCAGCAGGCAAGAAAATTTCGGCACTACTCGTAATTTGCAATTATGGAAGAGTATTTTTTGGAGCAATTGCAACAACATGAAGATGAGCAAGGAAGAGGTTACACAGATTATTCTGAAGATAGTACTCTTTTTGTATCTGTTGTAACAATATCTTTTTATGGAAGAATAGAATAGCCCTGTTTTAAGAAAGAAGAACAGATTTGGGATAAACATAGATTTGCTCTAATGTAATTGTAAGAGATGTCTCCTCTTTAAAAAGAGGAGACATCATCATTAGAAGGGGAGTTCGAAAACTACAGGAGAACATTGTGTTTGAGAGGACAGGAGCTAGACTCCATTTGTAATGTATCATTTCTTTTGACAGATGAATAAAAGTTCCTTTTGAGCACTTCAATTTAATTCTTTCCCTGGGGAATATTGTGAGAAGGAAAGGGCCCGCCTTCCTCACAAGATTCGCTCGACTGTTCCTATAGTTTGTTAGATTTCTTTATGATATTCGCAGTTTACTTTAATTCTGTTTGCTGAAACACCAGTTACACAGTTGTGTAGTTTATTGGGCATTCTATTTCCTTTAACGCTGCATGGTTTAGTACATTCAATCTTAAGAAGTTAAGGGATCTATTTCTGTTATTTGTTTGAATTTATGATTGATGCTGGGAAGCAGGTGCTGAAGATTCCTGTACAAAGGAATACGGTCCTGTTCCCATTGATTGTCTTTCTTTTTCCTGCAGTGTGATTAGAAACAGGAGACAGGTGCTGAAGGTTCCTGTTCATGGGAATAGGGTCCTGTTCTCTTGAGTTTATCTTTTCTACAGAGTGATTAGTGTCAGGCAGCAGGTGATGAAGTTCCTATTTAAAGGAATAGGGTCCTGTTCCCTGTTATGGTTGATTGGTTTCCTTTCCTGCAGAATGATTTCCCTTTATTTGGATTCTTAAAAACTGCAATAGAGGAATTGCTTCTATAACATAAGTAACTTCAGCTTTGATTAAACAGGGTGTGAATAATTAGATTTGTATCATTAATAATTGTGTGACTTTTTACTACAACATTATTTTTGCTTTTGGAATTGAGCATATACAGTGCGCGATTGTCTTTGGAATAAACAGACCTCCTCGGGTTGACAATTTATGTGGAGCTTGAATTGTTAAAACAATTAAAGCGACCAACAATATGATTTTAGGAGTCCCACATAAATTTTTTAAAAATTTTAGTCACTGATGGTAGCCCTAGTCCAAAAACATCACTCTTCCTCAAATTTGATTACTTGCTCGTATAGTTTCATACCTTGTTGACTGTACATCATTCGTAAAGTTAATGTCATCATGCCATAATGTTACTCATGTCATCTTAAAATTCAGCCCTTCAAGGTCTCATTAGGTCTTTTAGGGTTTTTCAAGGTTTCATCAGGTCATTGGGGTTTCCATGATTCAATAAAAATCCATTCCATTGCATAATACCAGCAAGTAAAAGGTGATCCAATAAAATTCTCTTCACCATGTGAATATGACTTGTAAATAAAATTTCTTGTTTCAACATGAAATTTTTATATTTCCATTATGTAATTTTATGTCATTTAAATGTAATAATTTCATCATCCCAAGCTGCTAAATCGGTGTTCCAAACATGCAAAAGCACCAAAAAGTCAAATTCAAAAAGTTCTAAAAGAGCATAAAAAGATCAATTTGTCAAAGGAAATAGTCAAGTGAAAGGGTAAAGTTTTGAAAGGTTAAGATGATTCCAAAGGGAGATGTATTTTCCCAAGGGTGCCCAAATCATCATTTTCCATAAGCACTAAACCCTAATTTCCTCTCCCACCGAGCTAGGGTTTGATATGAAATCAGATGCATCTGAGAAGAGGAGGAATAAAGGAGGTAATTCATCAACTATGAGGTCATTCCAACTCATAAACACCATTTCTCCATCATTTTTCAAGAATTCATTCCAAGGGACAAATCATTTGCCACACATAGGGCCAGTTTTTTTTCTTCAAAATGTGTTTCTAACCAAACATAGATGAATTTGACAAAAGTGAGAGAGGTTTTTTTCCATCATAGGCCAAGGAAGAAAAAAATCCTTCATTATTTACACATGTGTCATGGTTTTGGAGAAATGTCAAAAATATAGTTGCTACAAGAGGTTTTCTGCACTCTTGGAGTGACCTTGGGAAAAAAAAATTTCATCCCTGATGGAGTGTCCAAATGACTTTACTGATGAATGAAATGATAAATAGACCGAGATATATTTCCAATGAGTTATCTTGATCTCAATCTGGAGTTGAGGAAGGTCTCCAAAATTTTCCTGCAAGAGCACACTTCATTTTTGCACCCTCATTCTGCACTTTTTTACCAGTCTTGGGAGAATTGATTTTTGAGGGGCTATACTTGATCATTTTTAGTTTTTGATAGGTCCATTGTGTAGCCAAGAGAGACATATTTCCAACGAGCTATCATGAGCTCAATTTGGAGCTCGGGAAGGCCTCCAAAAGTGTCATGCAAACTGTGTTGCGCGCCTGTGTGTTGCGCTGTGCCTTTCCTCTTGGCACTGCATGCCTGCTTTATGCGCTGCAGGTTTGCCCAATTTATACAAAAAGCTCCAAAATTCATGTAAATTTCCTTTAAACTTCAGCAAAGGTTTCCACCTTCTCTTAGCAAGTAATTAAGACACATTTGTACCTTCCTTTCATTCCTCAAAGAGCAATTTTCATGAAAAATTTGAAGTATTCCTAAGATACAAACCCTACCTACATTCCCTCATTCCAAATTTGATTCCCTGGCACTTTCATTCCATTCCCACATCATAACTAACCCTATCCTCACCCCCTTATATCATAATCCCCTTTCCCAAATCCCTTTTCCTTTGAAACCTGAAGACCTAGGCTACTCATTTTCCTAGGCTCCCAAAATATCTAACCTGTAATAAAATTTTGTATCCTAAATCCCTTATCATTACTAATCTCTGTCTCCTCCCTCATTTCATAAATCCTTTCCCCCATATCCCTACTTGTTTACATACGATTCCCCATTCCCTAAACCTACATTTCACTCCCAATTCATCTCCCTAGAGTTTCTAGACCTAGACACAATGGAAGAAAAAAAATACTACATGTAAGAGGAGGAGGATAGACAAGAGGAGGAAGACAGATCAAAGGAGGAATATAGAAAATAGAGAATGACATACAAAGGTGGATGGAAAAACATTACTACAAGAGACAAAATTTCAAGGGCAAAGCTTAGATAAGCCAATGCAAAAACTGAGGCTTTGAACATGCAAGAAGAGGAAATGAGGCTTGGCATATTTGCAGAGGCTTCACTCCAAGCCTAGTCACACCATTAGCATCCTATGCCCTCCCTAACTCCTCATCAGTCTTAAACCATCTCACCAAATCACCTTTGAGTGCTAAGCCTTATACCTACCTTTCCCCATCGAATGGACTACAATCCCATCTAATTTTCCCTGACCTAGTCCCCTTGACCTAATTCTCATCCAGAAAACCCAACCCAATCAAAATAAAACAAACCCTTTTGCACTTCTTGCCTAGCCTAAAACCCTTTTTATCCATCCCTCTTGGCTATGATTTTTGTGGAGAAAGCCCTTTTCGTTTTGGTAGGGCTAGGTACCAAGTTAAAAGGTTCGTCTGTGGTTACCTCTATTGGGATCTCTTCTTCAACCTTATAAATCTGGCAGAGTGATAAAACAACTAGCTTAATCACATATGCATGCACCTTTGCTGTGCGAAACTTCCTGATAATTTTGTAGTCAAGGATCACGGTGGAAATTTTAACTATTGGGGAATTGATATCTGTGATGACAAAGCCTCTAGTGTTCCTATTTACCCCATAATTTTTCTTCACCTCATCGACGACCTTTTTCTCCAGTCCCTTCCCTCTGAAGGCCACCCCTGGATCCTCCCCTTGGTAAGGCAACACAGTGATATGATGAATCAATATATCATCGATTGGAATGGGCTCTCCAAGCCACATACAATTATCGTGCACCAGGGCAAGCAGATGGCACAAACAGATGCCATTTATGGTACTGCGCCCAAAATGCGGAATGTTCAGAAGGTTCAATAGACCATACTGCTGCAATCCGAACACCCATGTCTTTGGTTTGACTTTGATGACTCCTCCGAGATAGGGCACTTGCTCCAAATAAGACAATGGCACAAGTTTGGGGAACTTTGCGCGGTCAACGATAACCTATTTTTCCAATTTGAGCAAAGGCACCTTTGCCAACATGTTCCCTTCAAATGGAATATTCTTCGGGAGAAGTGGCATGTTGATATGGGATTTGAGCTTATCTAGGTCCCTCGTTACTTCCACATTTGGCTTGCATGACATGATATGTTTGGGCAGCCATGATATTGGATCAATCTCCTCGAAAATATCTTCATTGATGATTACTTTTGGTTCTTCAGCCATTGGTCTCTTATGTCACTCAGCTAGGGTTGACATAGGCTTTGAAGTCTTCTTGAGTGGAGACTTTCGAGTCTCTGAGGTATGCCCTTTATTCATATTTTGAGGCTAAGGTTCCGGTGCAGATGTTTCTTTAGCGGGCATCGCAGAGGAGGCAAGCTTTGTAGAAGTCACACTTGGAGGGATTAAATGTCTTAACCCTCTTGGGCGCAGCGTCTCGATTTTTTTTTTTCTGAATGCTCAAACATAAAGTTAAGAAAATACAATGATATAAATAGACACAGATACGTTATAAATAAAAGGGAACTAATGCGACCCTTCCTTCCATATTTATAGTGGTGGCATGGCATAAACGACTTGATGTTCATTGATGCAGCCTCATAAATGCTAAAATGGATCCAAATCTGGCATAATCTCCTCCATAAATTCTAGTTAGACACTCCTCCGAACGCTAATAAAGTTGTCTTGTCCATATTAATTGTTCCAATGGATAGTTTTTGGCCCATCTGTGACAATTTAAACCTCCTGGCATAGCATTTGCGCGGTGGTTGCAGGTATCTTTTCTTTCTCAATATTCATGACACATGCATACTTCTCCAATGCTTGGAGGACATCTTTATGGTACTGCACCCTCTCACAATTGTGCAGGGCACTAAGACACTTCTCCGGCCATATAGTCATTTTGTGCATGCAGGGATGGGATCATCCTTGTATTGTTTCAACTGACTTCCATTCACGTATCTAGGAAGGACTTCACCACTTAAGGTAACCAAAAATACCACACCTACTTCCGTGATATCCTTAAAAATATAATGTCCAAGGAGATGCATTTTGGACTTTATTTGGTGGTGCAGAAACTTGTTGTCATATAGAAAAAACAAATCATCCTACCTGAAAATCTTTTGTCTGATGTGCCTATCATGCCAAGCCTTATCACGCGCCTTTTTCAATTGCTGGTGGAAACCAATAATGAATCTGTCCTCCTCCAACATAACTATTTGTGAAAATCACTCTTCCATAATATCCTTATTAGCCATGTTAGTTTCCAGTGAAATGTGTAGACTAGGGACAATATACTCCATTGGAATAACAACTTCTTGTCCATACACCAACCTGAACGGGTATCTCTTGTCAATTTCTTGCAGGTAGTTTTGTATGCCCATAGAACCACAAGTACGTGCATTATAATTACAGACTTGTCTGAGCGAATTCTCCAAAAATCTTATTAAAGGCTTCTACAATACGATTAGACTATGTATGATATGGTGTACTCTTATAATGGTGCATCTTAAACTCCATTGTCAAGGTTTGAATGGTTGCATTCACAAAATGTGTACCCTGGTCACTCATCAAGATCTTAGGACACCCAAACATTATCAATATATTCATAAAAATAAAGTGTGCAGTTGTCTTTGCGCACAATCCTTCACAGGCTTAGCTTCTGCCCATCTAGTCAAATAATTCGTCGCAGTAATGATATAGCATGAACCATTATTCTTCTCTAGAGGCTTGATCGGTCCTACAAATTCAATGGCACATTTACAAAAAGCCTACAAAGTCACTTGTGGTTGTAGTGACATTTCATCTCTATGCAAGGGTTTCCCCATTCTTTGACACACATCACAAGCATGACAATATTATTTTGCATCACTATGCACCATAGACCACCAAAAACTAGCCCTTAAAATATTCTATTCAGTTGGTCTACCTGCATAGTGACGTCCTGCAACCCCTGCATGTTCTTCTACTAAGATGCTCTGCCTTTCAATTTCTAGCACATAGCACCTCAATACCTCACGAGCTCCCATCTTATACAACTGACCAACAATCAAACTAAATTTTGATTCGCGCAAGACCATTTCTTTCTTCCACTTAACTATATACACCGTAGGTGCACTTGTAGTGGTCAAAAAGTGGATAGTATTTGTGAAGTGGTCATTGACTACTTTAACAGAAATAGCTGTATGTCTGGCAATCTGTCCTCCAAACTAGTTGGCCCCTTCCCACTTTCAATGCGCGATAAATGGTCTGGACCTACCATTAGGGGAATTTTGAGGTTTAAAATGGGCCTCCTAAGGAATTTATAAAATAATATTGGAAATAATAAAATAAGCTTAGATTACATCATGAAATTTTAGAGGGAAACAATAAAAAATTACTTTCTCAACTCACATTTTAAAATTATCTCCCTATGGGTTTACTCAAATTTCAAGTGGGAACACTCATTGGATGCATAATTTGATTACTCATCCAAGGAGTACCCATGATGTATACTTTTGATGGACTCCACTACATGAAAAATGAGAAATACATGAAAAACGTGATTGCAATCACATTTTTTCATGTATTTCTATTTTTTCGTGTAGCAGGATCCATCAAAAGTATGTAGCATGGGTACTCCTTATATGTGGAATTAAATTTTTCATCCAAAAAGTACTCCCACTCGAAATTGGAGTAAAAACTTAGTGAGATAAGTTGAGAATACAAGTTGAAAAAATAGTTTTATTATTTTCTATTTTTTTAATCTTTTTATTTTTTTTACCCCAAAAATGGTGAATCATCCCCCATGGTGGACATAATCATCTTTAATCCTATTGGTTATTATAAATTTTAATTTTGGTGTACATTTTTCTTAGGAAGTCCATTTTAGACCTCAAAACTTCTCTAATGATTCAATCTTCCTTGTTTTACAATCACCTCAAAATCATACTCCTGAAAAATAATAAGAGCCATCTACAAATCTCCCCCCCCCCCCAACACAGGCTTGTTGACTAGGTACTTCAAAGTAGAGTGATCAGTGAACATCTTAAAATGTCCTCCCAGCAAATAATGACAAATCTTATGTAGTGCATATACCATAGCTAACCCTTCTCTCTCCATTTTTGAATAGTTGTGCTCAACATTTAATAAATTCCTTCTCACAAATGCAATTGGGTGATCAATATCTCTAGCTCCTGGCTGCATGAGTACAACACCTAACGTGATGCATGAAGCTTCCACATGCACATGGAATTCCTTTGTCCAGTCTGGAAATATCAATATAGGTGCAGTCACCATTTTCCCCTTAAGCAACTCTAAACTCTTCTCACAATCCTCATCCCAACAAAAAGAGGTGTCCTTCTTCATCAACTTCTCCATCGACGTAGTAGTCAACTGATAGCCTTGAATAAATTTTTTGTAATATCCAGTATGGCCCAAAATTGAGCGCAATTGCTTCACATTTTTTGGAGCCTCCACTTTAACAATAATCGAAATATTAGCTGGATCGACCATCAATCCATGTTGATAAACAATATGACCCAACCAAATCCTGAAAGGGACACAAAATATACACTTCTTAACATTCAACGAAATATGATGCTTCCGAAAAGTGTCCAACGTCAAGTGCAAAATTGAAACATGCTTCTTCAATAAGCCAAATATAGTCCAGTAATCAAAATATACTTCTAAGAAGTTATGTATATACTCCTTAAATGCAGCTACCGCCATGCACAAGAATATATATGGTGCATTCTTCAGACCAAATGCCATGACTGTGTATTGGAATGATCTCCCTTCTGATAATAAGGCCATACCCTTGCCTCTATGTGAGGATCTATTATGCTCTTGCTTCCTTAACTTGCCATCATGTTACAAAATGAATCTTGTATAATCTAGGTTATATGCCTTCACTACATTTGGATGACCTTGCTAACATTTTTAGCTGTCACTAATTTTTAACCCTTCTGCAAAAGCTCTTCTTTTTCACATAACCTTCAATCACTAGAAATTATCATATGCAGAAGTTTGTTACAAGATTTAAACCAATATATCAAGAATCAAACTATGGTGGCCGGGAAACTATTATGAAAACTCAATGCTACCAGAATATCCTTGTTGTTATTTGCTCTGGACTTCTGTCTCTAATTTATGTTCTTCACCTTGAAATGCTTTAACACTTATGTATTTCAAAATATTTTAACTAGGCATATAACCTGCATATTCCTGCAATTGAGCGCTACAGGTCCATGTACCCAAGATCATAAGCATGAATACAAATTACTATGCATCGTTTAACTTCATTATAAATATGGTCACAATTCATACATTGAGTTCACCATATACCAAGCATATCATTATGCAATTCATACCATGGATTAATACCAATACTTAAATTGATATCATCTACCACATATCTTTATTATTGGGCATATTTGGCAAACCTTTTGTTCCACGGTTAAATACTCTACACCTGAGATTAGTATAGGGCTTTGGACAATGTGCTCTTACCATTATCCAGTGGATTTACATAGACTTGCTCTTTAGCAATTTTGATCATGTATATGTTCCACAATCTCTGCCATCAAATATCCGATTAGCTCCATGTTATTTCAATGATCTCAAGATTCAAATCTTGATATCCTCACTTGATACACTCAGTCTTTTCATATTCATCACATTACACCTGATCTCAGATCTGGGTGATCTTATTTGCACCACGATCAATTGCACAAGCAAGAAAGGGTAATATGTTGTCAAAGTTTACCTCAATGTCTAACAATGACCTCTTGGAATTAACATGCTAGTGAATTCACCTTCAACAGAGAATGCACTTCCACAATGTTTCCCAAAATTGAATTCATACTTTGATTTTTCTGTATCTAAGATTCACAAAAATCACTCATATAATTTTCAGATTTACACAACATGGGAAAACATTCATCAAGAGATAGTCATAAATTACAAAAGATAGAGATATTTCGGAGCTAAAAACTACATAATAATGTTATTTATTCCTACAATAATATACATAAAATTCTGCTCAGACACATCCCATGTTTTGATCTTCACTCTATTTCTCTATGGCTTGATTTCTCCTTCATTTAGCCATCCATATCTACCTATCTCTCTCTGCCCATAGGCCTACAATAAAATTCTTTGTAAGCCTAAATCTCACAAACAAAAATACCTATAGATTTGTAGTCGGTCCTTGAGTAAGAGTAGTTGTTTCTAAAAACAGGAATACTAACCTATCTTATCTATAACTCTTCAAATTTATTACTATATACATGAGATCTGTTTGTATATTTATCTTCAGTCCTACGAGTCATTCCCCAAACTTGGGAATTAGTTACATGAATATTGCTTGCTATTAAGCTTATCCATACTTGAATCTTCTATGTCTATGCTTGCTTGCTAATTAAGAGAAACTTAAACATTCTTACAAGTATTTTACAAAGAACCATTCTTGGGCAATTGTCAAGACTTAGGGTCCGACCAAGATTTGGAACTTTTTCTTGAGAGCTAAGGCTCCTGACTCACATTCTGTCACAAAGGTTTTCTTACTTATGTCTTTAGGCACAATTCTTACCTGGTGGTATCCATAAAATCCATCACAGATTGATTAGGTCTCTCGCCCACCCACATTTTCCAATACTTCATTCGAAAATCGAGCTGGAAAAGGTTCAGGCACATAGGCATCATTCAACTTACGCAGATCCACATAAATCCTTATTTCTCCTTTGGTCTTATTTTCTTGGACCACCGTGGGGTTTACCCAGCTATATTCTTCTACTGGTTCAATGATCCCTCCGACAACCATTTTCTAAAGCTTCTGCTTGACCTTCTATTTATACAATGGATTCAAACTGTAAGGGCTCTGCTTGACACACATGGAATTTGGCTTCATAGTTATTTTCATCGCACCAAGGTCCCTAACAATTCCTTATAACTATGGAAAATTTGTGGGAAATAAATCTTGATATTCAGTGAGTAGTTTCACAACCTTAGCCTGTGTATCTTCATCCCAATAATCCCCTATTTGGACAATAGGTTGATCTTCTGTTCCAATGTTGACTTGCCTAATCTCCATGGGTCCAGTGAAATCTAGCGATTCAACCACAGGCCCAGTAACTATGCCCTCAGCTTCAGAATCATGGATATTAATGTTTCTTGGGTCTTCCTCATTATCTTTAATAGTCATGTTGTGGAATTAAACTGTATCCTTCATCTGTGCATCGCATGCTGGCAAGGCTCAGTCTTTTGGTTTCTCTGGCATGTCAAAAACCATATCTTGAATCATATGTAAGGCAATATTGATGCATGGGAATTCACTCTCAAAACTAGAAGTTAAAAAAAAAATTCCCTTAGCATAGCCCATTCTTTCATGCCACATCGCATCTCAACCTCCAGATACTAGTTCATAGGTATCCGACTTAAATTATGAATGTGTTAGGTCCATATATTACTAGTCTAGTCCCATATTATGTTAGATTATCCCCTCTTATTGTTATTGTTGTACCCCTGTAACCCCCATATTGTTATTATTTTGCCCTTACATTATTATTGTTAGGTCGGCTAGGATTAAATTCTGACCTCATGGACTTCTATGTATAGAAAGGAGGTTTTGTTATTTGTATCATCCAAGAATTTTTCATTTATGTAATGTATTGGAGGTTTCCCCATTGAAGTGGTTGATTTATAAGGTGTTGATCTCTCCTTTCTTCTATTTTTGGAGCTGGTTTCATAACATTTGGTATCAGAGCTTTGGATTCTAGGGTTTCGCCGATCTAAACATGTCATCGTGGAATTTTCACTACAATGTTTTTTCTACGAAGGTTTAGAACCAGAAATTTTTACAGAGAGAAGCCTAAATCTTGAGGAAGTTCGTGTAAAATTGAAAATCTTGGTTGGAAATATCTTCGGAGATATGATCTGTGGAAGTTAGAGTTTTTTTCATGCTCCTGAATTTAACCTAAACAGGTCATCATAGAATGTTCACTACAATTTTTGTTTTAAAAAGGTTCAGAAGCTGACATATTTATAGAGCAAAGCTGAAATACTAAGTAACGTCGTGTAAAAATTTCAGATCTTGGTTCGCCATATTTTCGGAGATATGAATTGTGGAAGTTAGTGTGTTTTCAGGCTTCTGAATTTCAACTCAAAGAGGTGATCGTGGGAAAATCATCATAACTATCTCTTTGAGCATCAGATTGGAATTTTGTAAAAAGTGGCCACAATTACACAAATTGTAGTTTCTTGTATATCAATTTCAGAGCTGAAGGAGGAAACAATGACACATGGCACACCATACAAGTTCACTCTACTGAACTAGTCCATAATTAGGTCATTGTGGGAGATTGGGCATAAATTTGTCTTGAAGAATCCAAATTAGGTCAGACCTATGGAATTTGAAAGAATGTTCAAAGGGCTACTGTAGGGCCGAATTTTAGATATTGAATATCTGAAATTACAGATATAGTTCAGTTTCATTATCAATCTCCTTAAAAGCAAGAAAAAGGTGTGTATTTTTTTTTGAATTGCATAAGTCTTGTGTGAAAAATCAGTTTGAATTGATTCCAATGGCATATTGTAGAATATATATCAGTATTGGGTTCTAAAATTCTCCCTAAAATGAATTTAACACCTATTAAGCCTTCAGAAAGCTATATTATGACACATGAAGATGAAGAATTGCAGTATGAGATATCCAAATTACAGTACCAAGTGCAACAAATTTTGATATTACAAAGAGAAATAAAAGATGACAAAGATGGTTTAGAATAAAAAAATGAAGGCTAAGTTGAATGGTTTGAGGGATCAAATGAAAGATAATATGGATAAGGAAGTAGTGGAAGATCACATCGAGGATCAACAACAAGTTCTCCAACTCTCAAAGGATAACCTAACTTTGGTGCAAAATCGAATGAAACAATAGGAAGATCAACATCACAGCGAAACAAGTTTTGAAGCAATCACAGAAACAATAAATCGACAAGTAAAAAATCAATCAATTTCAGATTATCTCAACAAGAAGAAGAAGTTTCCCGTTGGAGATTCCACATGGGAGCATGAGAATTGTATATATAAGCATCAAGAAATAATCAACCGTTGAAGAAAACACTTGTCTGAAGGAGAGGGGCATGTTAGGTCCTTATATTACTAGTCTAGTCCCTTATTATGTTAGAGTAGTCCCCCTTATTGTTATTGTTGTACCCCTGCAACCCCCATATTGTTATTATTGTGCCCTTACATTATTATTGTTAGGTCAGGTAGGATTATATTATGACCCCATGGACTCCTATATATAGAAAGGAGGTTTTGTTATTTGTATCATCCAAGAATTTTTCATTTATGTAATGCATTGGAGGTTGCCCCCTCGAAGTGGCCGATTTCTAAGGCGTTGATATCTCTTTTCTTCTATTTTTGGAGCTGGTTTCATAACATAATGAATGTATGAACTCATCTTGGTTGTGGCTCTTCTCCCAAAGTTGCAGTCCACTTGGCTAAATGCATGCATAGATCCTCTTTTCCTCCATAGTTTCCTTCCAACCAGGTATTGGGTTTTCTGAATCACAGTTGCATCATGTGGGTACATTCTTCCCAATCCAAAAATTTTTCCTGTGTGTTTCCCACCAGTGTCCTGGGGTTGAGCACAGAGCTAAGTCAGGGGCATGGAACCATTGTGTTTATGGAGCATCCTTTTTAAATTCTTCTAAAAAATAATTCACACTGTCTAGACCATCATAATAAGGTAATTCTAAAACCTCAGAGGATATGCATCATAGAGATCTGGTTACTTGATTGCAATGCAATGTAGATACTTCATGTAAATGGTTCTACTAATTATCCAATTCCTAATTTGATTATGAGTGGCATGAACAATCCCTATCCCAGCAAAGCCTACCATTTGCTATAGGATTCATCCAATATTCATCTATCATAGTTATCTTGTAGATATGATCAACATACTCTTCTACGCACATTGGTTTTGTGTATCTTTCTCCTTTCGCAGGGTCCAGTGGGACCACAACCCTGGTTCCATTGTTTTCAAACACCATACTTCTGTGCTTGAGGTTGATGATTGCATCCATGTCACTAGCCCAATCCAGGCCCAACAGTGAAGGGTACGGATTTGAATCATCAAAAATTTGAATAGCTTCAAATTTAGTGAGTCCCTTAACTCCTTAAATATCAACCATGACCCTAGAAATTATACCCATTGGGATAATCTTCTGTTCATTTTCCATGCGCATGTGTATTGTAGACCATTCTAGTTTAGGCTCTCCCATTTTCTGCCAAGTCTGCTTTGGTAATACATCTGCGTCAAACGCAAGATCCAAAATGACCTAGTCCATTTCAAACTCTCCTATCTAAGCAGTGAGGTACATCTCCTGGCTAGTTCTTCTCTTGTTCTTGTAAATCTTATTGATAACCTTTTACTCCACCTTAGGCTATTCTTTCTCGACACAACTATTAATCATAGCTTGAATATTCTCAACTGCCTTCTTATTGCACAGAATCTTGATACGGGAATGAAAAAAAGGTTTCATCTCTATAGGATCGGCCCCTTCAATGGTATTGATGGCAAGCTTTCTTGGTACTTTAGATGTGCCAGGATCTGTGAAGTCCTTCTTTGTTGCGACAAAGGTTTGTTTCTCCCTTTATAGATTACACACTTCCTTTTTCGGAGGAGCTCTCTAGACCCAAAAGTCCGTGACAGGTCTCTTACCTTCTACTTTATCTTCTCCAGTTGATACACTGTTCCTAGTCACAATATTTATGCTAGGGTCTTCAGTGTGCAGTTCCACTCTCATAATTTGAACATTCTCCATAGGTATCTGCGGTTTCTTTTCCTGAATTTCTGCAAACAATATAGGGAAATATTCAAGAACATGATCAAACTGTCTACAATACTTGCAATATTGTTTTGTTGGGTTTGGGAAGTCACACACATAATGACCAACCTATCCATAGTTATAAAAAATGATTTTTCCCCTTCCACAACTAGCTCCTTGTCCTCTTCCTGGAAATCCACTGCGTCGAGACGACAATCCAGGTGAATCAAGTCCCCTACCCTCGACCTACAATTTACGTGAAGAAACCTAGTCAATCATCAGATCAAAGTTGCAACAATTCTTCTCGTCATGTCCCATAGATCCACAAAATGTGTAGTAAGGTTGTTTGAGCTCCAGAATATATTTACCAATCCTAGGGTAGAATTCTGTCATGTGGAACCCATTCACTTGAAAAATTGGGCACCATAGTTTAGGAACTTCACTAGGCCCTACCCCATTCTTAATCGTACTTGGTCCTCCAATTTCCAGATAGTTATTATATACGAGAAACTGATCCTTGTGATTCCCTTCAGATTTACAGTGTGTGCACCATACTCCTACGCACACATTATTTTATTTCTGTTTTCGCATAGTTTGTATCTCTGAGAGTAATGCAACTAACTAGATTTGGATTTTTTGAGCCCTCACCTATGTAGTAGGTAGAGGTGAGGCTTCTAACTTCATGGCGATCTCCACAGCTTCAGCCTATGTTGCAATCTTCTATTGGTTTAAGGATTGGCGCAAATGCGGCATCAACAAAGCAATGCACCACTATTTTTGTTGCATGTCATCGATAGTAAACCCTTTGTCCCTGATGGTGCACTTCAATCGTTGATCGACCTCCCATAAAGATTCATTCACTTCTTGGTGGATCTCCTTTAATTTAGTCACGCATTGAGAATATGATTTCATGATGCAAAACTCGGAATATCCACAGTCTTCATGTTTAGTTGACGTTTCGAGTCTAAATCGAGACTTATATTCAAGACAAACCTGCTAAGAAGAGAAGAGATTAGGGTAAATAAATAGAGAAAAGAAGGAGAAGAGAGAGCTGACCGGTTCTTAATTTTTAATTTTCATTAATTAGTTGTTTATTTTATTTTTTCAAATTTTAATTATAACACATTTTATATTATTGTTTATTGAAATTTTTATTTATTTTTGGTTATTTTTTTACAATTAATTTTATTAAAAAAATTTAAATATTTTTTACCAATACTGAATATTAGTGGTATTTATAAATATTTGAAAGAAAAGTTTAGGTTATTTTGATAGATATTTTAAGATGATAAGTAACTAACCTATATTATGATGGGAAATTATAAATAATTATATATTTTTATAATAATGCAGAGTTTGTTATTTACTAATATTAGAAGGGTTTATTTCTTATTATTTTATTAAAAAATAAATAAATATTTTTTACTAATACTAAATATTAGTGGTATTTATAAATATTTGAAAGAAAAGTTTAGGTTATTTTGATAGATATTTTAAGATGGTAAGTAGCTAGCTTATATTATGATGGGGAATTATAAATAATTCTATATTTTTATAATAATGTGGAGTTTTTTATTTATTAATATTAGAAGGGTTTATTTATTATTATTTTATTAAAAAATAAAAATAAAAATAAAAATTGAACTTTTATTTTTTTATTAATACTAAATATTAGAGGTAATTATAAATATTTGTGGTATTTATAAATATTTGAAATTGATGTTACTAAAACTAAGGATCTAAGAATTGTTTAGGTTATTTTAATAGATATATTTATTTATTTATTATTATTTTTTTTGGCAAGTAAAAGGATAACCTATGTTATAATGGGAACCTATAAATAATTCTACATTTTTTGATAATGTGGAGTTTATTGTTATTAATATTAGAAGGGATTATAATTAAGAATAATATCTTTTCTATTTTGTTACATTTTATTAAAAGAAAGAAAGGTGGTCTAAGATGTGATTTAGGTGTATTTTAATATTTAAAGGAGGTTTAGAAAGGTAGCATGTTAATGGGAGGGAAGGGTGCAAGGCAAGGATTTAAGAGAGAAATAAATAAGAAGGATAGAGGGCAGGTGGATGGCGTGAGAGAAGGAGTATTATTGTGAACGTGATGTGACAGGAAAGCATGCAAGGAAAATGACATGGGGGAGGATGGACAAGATGTCAACAAAAAATTTAGGGGGGCCAGTTTATTTGTGGGAAAGAACATGGATCCAATTCCTGTTAACTTCTAAGCCTCCATCTCTATTGAGGTTGTGTGGGTGCATAATGATTTCCAGGGCTTCACGCACTTTACACTTAAAATGATGTTTTTCATTGGTAATGACCACTGCCTCTTCAAGGCATATGTGGTGACATCTCTTATTTGAGTGTTCTTCCAAAGACGAGGTTTTGGTTCTTCCAAGTTTGATGTAAGAACCATATTCTTTAAGCCTAATTTTGAAGGTCCTACCTGTTTCCCCAATATAGCATTCTCCGCAAGAAAAATTAATTTTGTAAACCCCTTTTTGTTGGAGGTGGTAGGGGTCATATTTGACAGATTTCATCCTCTTTTTGATGGTAATTATAGGTTTGAAGGATTCTCTAATGTCATTCTTGGCTAAAACTTTGGCCATGTTTTCCGTGACCCCTTGGATATAGGGGAGGTATGCTTTTGTTGTTGAGGAATTATTAGGTGTATTTCAATATTTAAAGGAGGTTTAGAAATGTAGCAAGTTAATGGGAGGGAAGGGTGCAAGGAAAGGATTTAAGAGAGAAAGAAATAAGAAGGATAGAGGAAAGGTGGATGGCATGAGGGGAGGAGTATTATTGTGAATGTGATGTGACAGGAAAGCGTGCAAGGACAATGACGTGGGGGAGGATGTGCAAAGTGTCGACAAATAGTTCAGGGGGGGCAGTTTATTTGTGGGAAAGAAAATGGATCAAATTCCTGGTAACTTCTAAGACTTCATTTCTATTGAGGTTGTGTGGGTTCTTAATGATTTCTAGGGCTTCATACACTTTACCCTTAAAATGGTGCTTTTGATTCGTAATGACCACTGCCTCTTCAAGGCATATGTGGTGACATGTCTTATTTGAGTGTTCTTCCAAAGACAAGGTTTTGGTTCTTCCAAGTATGATATTAGAACCATGTTCTTTAAGCATAATTTTGAAGGTCCTACCTGTTTCCCCAATATAGAATTCTCCGCAAGAACAGTTAATTTTGTAAACCCCTTTTTGTTGGAGGTGGTCGGGGTCATCTTTGACAGATTTCATCCTCAGTGTGTCATTTCTTCTTGAACACTTTGTGTCCAAGGGATCCATCTTCATTTCTTGAGAGGAGAATGTCAAATGGGATGTGGTTCTTTTCTTCACCTTCCTTAACTTTTTGTCGACACCTTGTCCAAAGATATACAATTTACAATGGAAGGTGAAGAAAACAACTACACCCCATTTTACATTCTCCTCTCAAGAAATGAAGACGGATCCCTTGGACACAAAGTGTTTAGGAAGAAATCACACACTGACAATTACCTACATGTGGATTCACATCACTACCCTGCCCAGAAGATGGGGGTTCTGTTGACTCTTTTCACACGAGCTTTTAGAATATTGGACAATACTCATGTTGAAGAAGAAATAGAATATCTAAGAAGATCGTTCATAAACCCAGGATATAGTAATAAATACATTAACAGAGCTATTCAAAAATTTATATCTGGTAATAAAAGAATTACAACTAATAATTCCTCAACATCAAAAGAATATCTCCCCTATATCCAAGGGGTCATGGATAAGATGGCCAAATTTCTAGCCAAGAAGGACATTAGAGCATCCTTCAAACCTGTAATGACCATTAAACAGGTTGAAATCTATCAAAGATGACCTTGACCACCTCCAACAAAAAGGGGTTTACAAAATTAATTGTTCTTGCGGAGAATGCTATATTGGGGAAACAGGAAGGATCTTCCAAATTATGCTTAAAGAACATGGTTCTGATATCAGACTTGGAAGAACCAAAACCTCAGCTTTGGCACAACAATCAAATAAGACATGTCACCACATATGCCTTGAACAGGCAGTGGTCATTACCAATCAAAAGCATAATTTTAAGCGTAAAGTGTATGAAGCCCTAGAAATCATTAAGCACCCACACAACCTCAATAGAGATGGAGGCTTTGAAGTTACTAGGAATTGGATCCATGTTCTTTCCCGCAAATAAACTTCCCCCCTGAACTATTTTTCGGCACCTTGTACATCCTCCCCCTCATCATTGTCCTTGCACGCTTTCTTGTCACATCACATTCACAATAATACTCCTCCCCTCACGCAATCCACCTTCCCTCTATCCTTCTTATTTCTTTCTCTCTTAAATCCTTTCCTTGCACCCTTCCCTCCCATTAACCTGCTACCTTTATAAACCTCCTTTAAATATTAAAATACACCTAAATCACATCTTAGACCACCTTTCTTTCTTTTAATAAAATTTAACAAAATAAGAAAGCTACTCTTCTTAATTCTAACCCCTTCTAATATTAATAACAATAAACTCCACATTATCACAAAAAGTAGAATTATTTATAGGTTCCCATTATAACATAGGTTATCCTTTTACTTGCCAATATATATATATATATATGAAAATAATCTAAACATTTCTTAGATACTTATTTTTAGTAACATCAATTTCAAATATTTATAAATACCACAAATATTTATAATTACCTCTAATATTTAGTATTAATAAAAAATGAAAAGTTTAATTTTTTTTTTAATTTTTTTAATATTAATTTTTTTGTTTAATAAAATTAATTTTAATAAAATAATAATATATAAACCCTTCTAATATTAATAAATAACAAAATCCACATTATTATAAAAATATATAATTATTTATAATTCCCCATCATAATATAGGTTAGTTACTTTCCATCTTAAAATAACTATCAAAATAACCTAAAATTTTCTTTCAAATATTTATAAATACCACTAATATTTAGTATTATTAAAAAAGATTTCAAATTTTTTAATAAAATTAATTCTAAAAAAAAAAAATAGGGCTTAAAAAAAAATTTCAATAAACAATAATATAAAATGTGTCATAATTAAAATTAGAATTAAAATTTGAAAAACTAAAATAAATAACTAATTAATAAAAAATTAAAAATTAAGAACAGGTCATCTCTCTCATCTCCTTCTTTACTTTATTTATTTACCCTAATCTCTTCTCTTCTTAGCAGGCTTGTATTGAATATGAGTCTTGATTTAGACTCAGAATGTCGACTAAACATGAAGATTGTGGATATTCCGAGTTTTGCATCTCAAAATCTACACCACAGAAACCTCCAATCTATCAATATGATTTCGTATTTTTGAATTGCTCCTTTAATGCGGTTTTAATCTCATCAATCTTTGCATTAGGGTTTTTTTATCACTTCCCCCAAATTTCCAAGGCTGAGAATGGAATTGAAGGAAGGTAGCCATAGACCAGGCTTTAGGTCAAGTAGCTAGCCCTACCAGGACCAGAGAGGGATCTCTCAATGTCACTTTTCAGTCAATGAAATGACTGAATATATAATGATGTTAGGCTAGGTATATAAGCTCAGTAAATAGGATTTTTTTTTGATGTTTCTTATGTTGGATAGGAAATGACAGTTAGGAGACTAGGTCTAGGTTTTAGGTCAAAATTCAAGGTCAGGTTGCAGAGATATGGATGAGGCCAGGTAGGTAAATTGAAAGCATGCATAGTTTGTCATTTTTTATATGATGAGATGAAGGATAATATTAATTACCATTTAGGTGAATTCATTCTTTTATAAGAACAAAGAAATATAATGTAAACCTTGTTAAAATAGAGCATGAAAAGGCATGATTTCTGCTTATAAACTAACAAGATAAACACATAGAAGAATATATGTGAAATAGGGTATTATATCATTCAACTTTATAAGATAAACATAAAGAGAAAGAAAAAATACTCCAAGGCATACCATAGGAGTCTCAACACAAATTCTCCAACATTGTCTTTGATTTCATTCGAAAATCCTGTACAATAGCTCCATTACAAATAACAACTATCCAATCTGATAAAAAACTAAAGTGGGTCTACTTATAGAAAATATAAAAAATGAAAACTCATAGGGTCTAAATCCCATCCAAAATGCATCATAATTACATGAGATGCGTCACTTCCTAGAATCTAGGGAATTTAGAAACCATTCCCTCAATTTTGGCTAAAAACTAGGAGTGTGCATCTCCCACATTAAATTACATGTCTCCTCATGATAAGAAGCAAAAGAAAACTCAATCACACCAATGACAGCTCAAAGGAGAGCTAAAATTTGAAATTTTGTGTTTTTCTAACTTGACAAGTGTCCCGAAGGAATCCAATGTAGAAGCATAATGCATGTTGATAGAAACATAGTGCCATTTTTCAGAAGCATAGCACCACTTTGGAGGTGCTTTTGAGGGATTTCTAAGGCTCCAAATCCAAATCTAAAAGATAGTATAACAAGCCATGTGTCTACTTTCTAGAACATCTTTAATTTTGAGAAAACACCCATAGGAATGCCTCCAAAATTTGATTCTCCCAACATTACTCCATAAGGGTAGTGCTTGGTCAAAAACACTGGCAGAAGCATAGAAAAATGGTGGTTTTTGGATTTTTCTTCAAAATTAGAGCATTTCATGCAAAACCAGTTCCAGATATAAAAATTTCTAATCGAAATGCATCCAACTATATAAGCCAATCTTCATTTAGGTGTCATGAGAAAAAACGTAGCGCCTTGGCGCTATGTTTCTATGAAGGCAAAATTTCCAATTTTTTCAATATTTTGTTTGCAAAAATAGGGCTTACATATGGATCAATATTTCTCAAAAACTAATTTTTTTTGAAAAATGGAAATATTTTTTTGTTCTTTGGAATTTTATGAAAAAACACATCCTCCCTTTTTCCAAAATACTTTCCCATTTTCTCATAATCCAAGTTTGAAGTTGATCGCTCACAATTTGCAGAAGCATAGAGTGTACCTTGAGAGGGACTTTGGAGGTCTTCCCAGAGACGCTGTCGGTTGAACGTTGTATGGCTAGAAATCTTAGGATGTCTGCCACAAATTGTATTCGTCAAGCACAACAAACCGCTGCTCCAAACCCTTGAAAAAGTGACTTGAAGAAAACCCGTTCAAATGTAGAAAATAACCTAGAGCAACAATATTTTTGGAATTTATCTCACATGATAAAACCTGTGCATAAACAGAAGGATTTTTTTGTTATTTTTCCTATGATTGATAGATAAAACTTTCACGTTTGGCAAAGTGATATCCATTTCTTCAGAAATTGACTTTTAAGAAAAAATGTCCTTGTGTGCACTATTAACCCTAGAAAATGATCAGAAAAATTTGAAATGATGCCATGGGTCTGAGTTGGATTCAAACATGGAATGATGACCTCCCTTATGAGGTTTTCTCTTCTCCCTCTATGGTTTTTATTAATAATATGAAGACCTTAGCTAGATGAAATGGGTAGGGGAGGTGTAGAATTAGGAAAACAAGGGATAGTGGTAGGGTGTTTTTGGGGGCAGAAATGGGGTAGACGGAGGCTAGGGAAAAATCCCTAAAAAAATGATGAGGTAGGGTGATGATTTGGCTTTATACCGCAAGGGAAATTTCTAGAAATGGGCACGAGGAAGGTGCCAAAAAGGTCAAAACATATGAATTTCCAAGTTTTCATGCAAAAATGTAGTGAAAATTAGGGTTTTAATGAAATTGATGGAAAGGATGGTTGTGAGTGATAGGGAGTGTTAGGGTATAATGTATGAATGTTGTATGAAATATGTGGATGGTTATATAAGGTTTTTATCAATTGAAACAAGTCAAGGATGAAAAACACCAAAAACGTAGTGGAGATGACCTAATAAAGGAAACCACTCATTTGTTGAAGAATTTAACTTGAAAGAGGTGTGAAAAGCATCCAATTACTAATTAAGAGATATCTAAACCTTTGTGCAAGCTGATTTGACCCTTGGATGGCTATGGAGAGTTGTGAGAATTACAAAGGAGCTCTTTTGACCATGTAGCATACTTCATGAAAAAAGAAAAGTTGCCTTTGTTTTATTGCCTATCTTTGCTAACTCCCAATGAAGGTGATTTGACTAATGAAAATGACCTTTATTTGCCTTTATTTCATGACATGATTGGACATCATGGTGGAGAAAAAAAATACACCTAGACCATGACCTAGATGGAGATATGGTGTTTGATCTATGACCATATGTGATGATGAATGACATGACCTTGAAATGATGATGACCATGAATGGATTGAATGGAGTAGCATTTAGACCTAGACAAAATTTCAGTGAACAAAATTTGATTTGAGAATTGGTTCGAAAGCATGAAATTTTGACTTAGGACCACTACCAAGTAAACCTAAAAGAGTATATTTGATAAATGAACATTTAGACACTAACATTGGCTGTAGGTGGGGATGGAAACTTGTTCAGGAGGTATCAAGAACACCATATATCAGGTAGCCTCATCCATTGGGAAATGGAGTAAAAAATAAAACACTAGACACTCAAATGACTGACTAAAAAAACTTAAGAAAAAATGAAACTGATTTGACTTGACTCAAATCAAACTGGGAAATGAACTATACATCATCATCTACAAAATCTACTGGAAAATGACACTAAAAATGGTGCTCATAATTTTGATCATATTCATCATACCTTACCTACTCTAATTCATCCATAAGTGATATGATCAAGTGAAGTCGAAGATCCAGTGCAACCATGAAAGAAAATAACTATTTGATATCTTTCTCCTTCTATTTTCCTCAAAGGAAAAGTGTTGTGGTAATGACAACCCCAATTGAAAACTGAACCCAATAGCTATGTTTGCGAAGAGACAAACTCTATATTTTCTGATGCTTCCAAAATATTTCCCAAGGGGTCTTGAAAATCATGAAACATTACCTCTTGTTGATCATCAAAAAGAAGGGCAATGCTTTCAAATATAATGGCTGATTGTTCTTCTTCATTTGGTTGATCCCTCTTAAATATAAATGCAACAATGTGTTCTTCCATATCATCCAAATTAGAGACAAGATTTGTGTTTTCTTGCAGATCTTCATTTGAGGTAGCCAAATCAACATCAACACAAATATATACAAGTGGCTTTTCATGTATATAAAAAAGAGAATTTTCCTAGATTTGAAAAAATTCTATATCTTGATCATTTGAAGGTTGCTGAACATGTTCATCAAATCGAAGACAACAACACTTTTGTACACTCTTTTTGACCTCAATGGATAAATCATGACTCTTTAGAGTTTCTTTACAACTACAAGCAAACTCAAAATTCTAATTTGCACATATTTCTTCCTAAATTAAAAACTTAGAAGAGTAAAGGGATGAAGGGTAGTTGGATATAAAATATTCATATATATCTTAATCTCTTGAATATTGTAAATACTGCTACAAATTATCATCAAATTTGAAAGATGGAAGATCAATATCATCCTTTGAACAATTCTTCTCACGTTCACTGACATCCAGGGTAGAATGCATGATCTTCTCATGGCGGTGAAATTTTTTTTCATTCAAAGCATCTAGGAGTTCATCATCCACAAAATATTCATCGCCATAAGCACTTTCTAGCTCTTTAATAAAATTCTCAAAGTGATCACAACAATCCTCAATCAAAAGCAAAGAAGGACAAGTTTCTCTATATTTCTCAAAAAATACTAAGTGAAAATCCTTGAGAGAATAAATACAATAAGGAGGCAATATTTCATACCAAAACCATGTTTTTTCTTCTAATGTGATCATGAACATATTCATTAAACAATATTCATGTAAATTAATCTTCAAATTACGCAGATGAATATGAAATCTTATTAAATGAAGTGTAGCATCATTGCCTTTTCCATCTTTGAATTTTGGCAAGTATATTTGTCAATCTACCTAAGCCATAGGATTTGGAAAGCTATGTATATGAGACCAATCCATAGGAGCATACCTAAAATTCCTTCTTCCAATTGAATCCATCTTGAAAATAGTGAAGACACCGATAGTTCTTGAAGCTACCGATTTTTGAACAATGGAGTCACCATGAAAACTATGAACTTTTGGATTCTTCGACACTGGAGTCACCAAGTGAAAGATGCACAACCTTGTTGTGCTTGATCATTTTTCACCATCAACAATCAGAGCTAATATTTTTCATTCTTTCCCGGGAAATATTTAACCTTTGCTCCCTAGAAATGAAACCAAAAATGTTATCACTTCCCCAAAATTTCCAATGCTGAAAATGGAATTGAAAGAAGGAAACCACAGACCAGGCTTTAGGTTAGGTAGTTAGCCCTACAAGGACTAGAGAGGGATCTCTCAATGTCACTTTGAAATCAACGAAATAACTGAATATATAATGATATTGGGCTAGGTATATAAGCTCAGTAAATCAAATTTTTGTTTGATGTTTCTTGTGTTGTATAGGAAGTGACAGTTAGGAGACTAGGTCTAGGGTTTAGGTCGAAATTCCAGGTCAAGTTGTAGAGATATGGATGAGCCCTGGTAGGTAGCTCGAAAGAATTCTTATTTTTTCATTGTTTATAGGATGAGATGAAGGATAATCTGAATGAAAATTTAGGTGAATTAATTCATTTACAATAAAAAAGACATATAATGTAAACCTTGTTAAAAAAAAGCATGAAAAGGCATGATTTCTGCTTATAAACTAACAAGATAGACACATATAAGCATATATGTGAAAGAGGGTATTATATCATTCAACTTCATAATATAAAAAAAAAGGGGAAATAAAAAATACTCCAAGTGATACCATAGGAGTCTCAACACAAATTTCGTAACATTCTCCTTGATTTCATTCCAAGATCTTATACAATAGCTCCATTGCAAATAAGAACTATCCAACCCCAAAAAATTGAAAGTGCATCTACTTATAAAAAATATGAACAATGAAACATCATAGGGTCGAAATACCATAAAAAATGCATCATAATTACATGAGATGAGTCAAATCCTAGAATCTAGGGAAGTTAGAAACCATTCCCTCAAAATTAGATAAAGAATAGGAGTGTGTGTCTCCCGTATTAAATTACATGTCTCTTCATGATAAGATGCAAAAAAAAACTAAATCA
Source organism: Pinus albicaulis (assembly GCA_034641835.2). Classification (NCBI taxonomy): domain Eukaryota; kingdom Viridiplantae; phylum Streptophyta; class Pinopsida; order Pinales; family Pinaceae; genus Pinus; species Pinus albicaulis. The sequence continues at coordinate 807,734,261 of CM076580.1, read as the reverse complement.
CTCCAATGATAGCTCAAAGGACAGCTAAATCTTGAAATTCTTACTTTTTCTATCTTGACAAGTGTCATGAGGGAATCCAATGCAGAAGCGTAACACCTGTTCACAGAAATATTGCACCATTTTGCAGAAGTGTAGTGCTACTTTGGAGGTGGTTTTGACAGACTTTTAGGGCTCAAAATCCAAATATGAAAGATATGTAAACTGTCCCTATGTGTCTAATTTCCATAAAATCTTTAATTTTGATTAAAAAACCCATAGGAAGGCCTCCAAATTTGGATTCTCCCAACCTTACTCCAGAAGTGTAGTGCCTCGTCAAAAACACTGGCAGAAATATAGAAAATGGTGGTTTTTTGGATTTTTATTCAAAGTCATAAAAAATAGTTCCATATATAGAATTAAATAATAAATATGAATCCAAAAATATAATCAAATCTTCATTTAGGTGGCCTAATAAAAAGCTTAGCACCTTGGCGCTATGTTTCTATGAAGGCATAATTACCAGATTTTTTAAAAAAAAATCTGCAAAAATGGGGCTTAAAGATGGATCAATATATCTCAAACCATAAAATTTTGTGCAAAAATGAGATTTTATTTATTTATTTGGCATGTTATGAACACAACCTCCTCCAGGTCTCCAAAATACTTTACCATTTTCTCCGAATACAAGTTTAAAGTTGATCACTTAAAATTTGCAATTACGTAGCATACTTTGAGAAGAAGCTTAGCACTTACGTTGAGAGGGAGTTTGAAGGAATTTCTAGAGGATTTTTGGGCTTCAAGTTGTATGGTTGGAAATATTAGGATTTCGTCTAGAAAAATGAGTCATCAAGCATTGCAGAAACTGACTCCAAACCCCTTAAACACTAACTTGAAGACAACCTGTTCAAAAGTGCATAAAATGACCTGGAGAAACTGTATTTTTGGCATTTATCTCAAATAATAACACCTGTGAATAACCGGAAGGAGGTTTTGGCTATATGGACTATTATTTACAAAAACCTCTTTCATTTTTGGAAAATTAATCTCCATTTCTTCATAAACAGATTTTGAAGCAAAATCGTCCCTGTGTGCATTGTAAACCCTAGCAAATGATCAGAAAACTCTGAAAATGATGCCATGGGTCTTAGTTGGCTTCAAACCTAGAATGATGACCTCCCTTATGGGCTTTTATCTTCTCCCTCTATGTTTTTTATCAACAATATGAAAACCCTAGCTAGATTAAATGGGTAGGGGAGGTGTAGAATTAGCAAAACAAGGGATAGTGGTAAGGTGTTTTTAGGGGAAGAAATGTGGTAGAAGGAGGCTAGGGAAAAATACATAAAAAATTTCGGAGTTAGGGTGATTATTTGGCTTTATATTGCAAGTTAATTTTCTAGAAATGGGTATGAGGAAGGTGCCCAAAAGGTCAAAACATAGGAATTTCCTAGTTTTCATGCAAGGATGTAGTGAAAATTAGGGTTTTAATGAAATTGATGGAAAGGAGGGATGTGAGTGATAGGGAGTATTAGGGTGTGGTGTATGGAAGTTTTGGATGGTTATATTAGGTATTTATCAACTAAAACAAGTCAAGGATGAAAAACTCCGAAACAGAGTGGAGATGACCTAATGAAGGAAACTACTCATTTGCTGAAGAATTTGACTTGAAAGAGGTGTGAAAAGCATCCACTTACTGATTAGGAGGTCTCTGAACCTTTGTGCAAGCTGATTGGACCCTTGGATGGTTGTGGAGTGTTGTGAGCATGAGAGAGGAGCTCTTTCGACCATGTATCATACTTCATGAAAAAGGACAAGCTGCCTTTGTTTTATTACCTATATTTGCTAACTCCTAATGAAGGTGATTTGACTAATGAAAATGGCGTTTATTTTCGTTTATTTCATGACATGATTGGAAATTGTGGTGGTGAAAAAAAGAGACCCAGACCATGACCTTGATGGAGGTATTTTGAACGATCTATGACCCTAGGTGATGATGAATGACATGACCTTGAAATGATGATGACGATGAATGGAGTGCAGGGAGTAGCATTCGTACCTAGAAAACATTTCAGTGAGAAAAATTTGATTTGAGAATTGGTTTGAAAGCATGAAATTTTTACCTAGGACCACTACCAAAAAAACCTAAAAGAGTATATTTGATCACTGAACATTTAGACACTAATAGGTTGGTTTCCATATACCTCAGGTACCAATCCAATGCGCTTTCTTGAAATGCAGTAGCCAGTTGCGATTTATTAACATTATCATTACTGATTTGCTACATTGTCCAAATATTTTATGCAATGAAAAAAAATTGGTCAACATGTTCATTTCCAACACCCTTGAAATTCTTCGGCTTTATGGAAGTATCTATATCGACTTCTGGTGGTGGGGGTGGATGTGGAGTGGATGACTTGTTAGTGTGAGGTGAATTTGGAAGTGGAGTGGATGGGATCTGAACTATGGCTAATGACCCAAAAATAATTTTATCTTTCAATACGTCTTCTTATGAGTGTGCATATTCACCAAAGCTACTTTTTTCAGACTCCTCATCATTGTTAGATTTACCTTTTGGAGGGCTATAAAAAAAACCTTCTTCTAGGTCTACCCTGTAATTTTTTCTACTATGCGTAGTCAGGCCTCTTCGGGACATTCACTCAATGTGGTTGCACAAAGTACCCTTTTCACATAAAATAATTTTAAGCCATAGTTTTAATGAGCATAGGAACTTACCTATAGGGCCATTGAAAAATCTCCTTTGAGCTTCAGAGTACGATACAAAATTATCAATAGAAAATTTAGTCCCAAACCCACAGAGAATAGTATCAATTCAATAATCTATTGTGTGGGTAATTTTACTTCTATATTTCTGCATCTTTTAAACCCGTTCAAGAGTCCACCTAGTGATCACATCATCCTTTGCATAGGTCTTGAACTCAGCAAGCCGAGATAACCACTCTTGCAACTTAGTCTCAAAGGAATAAAAGAACATTTCGTAGATCTTTGTATAGATATTCTTGTTCTCCCAATCCTCAGTAGACAAATTAGGGTTTCAGTTTTATTGGATTTCAAATTTTCGCACCTTCTGATCAAGCCAATCTTGCAGTTCGTTCTTCATCATATGCCACAACATCGAATCATCCTCAAACAGATCTCGGTCCCAGAAACAGAAGCATTTTTTGGCTTGAGGGGTCCTGACCTAGGTTCAAAGTGTTCTGCACAACCAAGAAAACCCTCCAACTACTGGCCCTTTCAGCAGTGATCTGCTTGTGCAGACCAAAGTTTCACCTGAAGCAATATGGGAGGGTGTTGGAACCAGGTTTTTTCACCCTAAGGGAGTGTTTTATGTGTGCTTTACCCTTACTTATCGGATCTAAGGCTTATCAGACTGCGCAGAACTTAATAGAAACCATATCTAAGTGTAGATGAAACCCTTAACATATATGCACCAATAGATTATTATACTTCAATCATATCTAGCTTATCATAGTAGAAACATTACTCGCGTAATCACATATATAATTTTCCAGTAAAATCCTTAATGCATATGTAACCCTTTCATGAACACATAAATATTTTCACAGATAATTAAATCAGATAAAAGTGCATTCAACAGAAACATATCAACAAATAATTAACATAGTCATACATAAACACATGAATTGAAATAGAGTTCACTGAAAATTCTTCTTTATTAGTCAGTCTTCAACCTAATACAATTATTTTTTTCTGCGCACACAGTAGTAGAGTCCTTGCACACAACTCAAGACTAGGTCTCCCTGCACACAGCCAATAGGAACCTTTCTACCCATAAATAATAAAAACTATTTCAAAACATCAACATAAACACAATATTGCTAAAACTTAGCTTTACTTACTATCCTTACTCGACTCTAATTATTACATATTTATATGACTTAGACGCACACATACCATGGTCTCAAACCATGGTTTGAGACTCATGGTTTCCATTTTTACCCATTGCAATTATAAAGGAACTTTGACCCATCCCAAAGCCCATTTTCTTCTGCGCTCAATGCGTTTCAAATTTTTTTTTACCAAAATTATAAAAAAACCTTGCCTTTAGGGGACTCAATCCCAACAGTTATATATTCGTGGGATATTTATCTAGAGTTACTTGTTGATTAGGAAGTTCTTTTTGGTCAATAATTTTCATTGATGGAATATAGTCTCTCTTGATGAGCTCTCTTAATGGAAGACTGATAGATGCTGCACTATGACATATGATGACTTGGAAGACACACCATGATGAAGAAGCTCTAATGATCTCTTACTGTCCCAATGACCTTCTGAACTAAAATTTTATGAACAGTCACAAAGAAAAATAATTTTAGACACCTTGGAGGCATCGTTCCACAATGAATCCTAGACCATATTAAAGAGGATTTTTCCCTCTTTCCAACAAGATCTTACTTGCCCCGAAAATCCCATTAGTTTGTGAGAAACTGAATTTTTAAGATAAAAAAATATATATTTACAGTCAAGCTGACCTATGCAGTCATATAATGTCGACCCTTCTTCCAATGGATGTGTCTCTTCATAGGGAAAAACTACTATATATATAAATCTGTGTTCATCCATTTCAGGGTCATAAATTCGGTGAAGAATATCTAAGAAGCACAAAACTAAAAGGAGATTTCACATCTTGTGAACTAAGGCCAAGGAGGACTTAAAAAACACATTTGTTTGGGTTATTCTTCCTCAAGCTCGGACAACGGATTACACGGTCACCTTTTATGTGGTTCGGATTTGTGACAGGTGCATAAATAGTCTGTCTGCGGAGGAACCGTGGACAGTCACCTACTTGTGCCTTAACCTCAGTACCTCAGACATGTAAGAAGGTTGAATTGTGGACATTCAACTCGAATATACTTGTGGTTTCTTGGACACAGCTGTGGAGAAACTGTAGCTCGGATAGACTTGTGGAATTACACTTTGTTTCTCTAGAGGACTTATAAATTTTGGACCTAAGGAAAATTGTTTATGGAGGCTCAGAATTGTCAGCTAGTGAACCTGTGATACTTCAGATCTAAACTTGTAGAAGGATTGGACTTACCCTTGAAGGCTCAGGCTTAGAATTTCAAGCTATTAAACCTGTGATACTTTGGATCTGAACTTGTAGAAGGCTTGGACTTACCCTTGAAGGCTCAGAATTATGTGAGGACTATTGAAGTCACATGATGGACAAAGTACAGTTAAGAAATAACAGTGAAGAATCTTGTTGATGACAGTCAAGTAAATACAGGACACAGTTTTAATTAAAAATAAGACCGAGGTATTGGTGTCCTTGGGGTAGGTGCCCTAAACACAAGGTTGGTGCCTTGAGAAGATAGGGTCGAAGCCCTAGAGGTCAGAGCCTCATCAAAGTCCAAGTTGGTGCTTGGAAAACAGGTTGGTGCCTATTTCATTCAAAGGATTGGTGCCCTTCTCTCATCTATTGTATACTATTATTAAAAGGAGAGCGAAGTTCTCTTTAATTCTTAATATTATTATTATATATATCTCTCTATCTTTAATTGTGAAGAATATAACTGGAAATAATTAACAATTGAAAAGAAATATTGATTCACCCCCCTCTTAGTATTTCCAACAATTGGTATCAGAGCTAGCTTCTTCATTATTAGCCTAACAACATGAAGAAGGATTCTTAGGCACAATGGATAACATGGAAGCAATAGGGAAACTCCCTATCTTTGATGGAACAAATTTCAGTTTATGGAAAAAGAGGATGTCCTACTATCTAATGTCTCTTGGCCCTTAAGTATGGAACTCTGTTTTGAATGGATACAAATCTCCCACTAGTCTTCTAACTGATCCAGATGAAATAAAATCCTACATTGATAATTCCAAAGATTTAAATTCCATCACTAGTGGAATCACCGATTCCGAATTTACAAAAGTCATGAATTGTGACTCAGCCAAAGAAGTATGGGACAAACTAGTTTCTCTATATGATAGGGACTCCAAAGTTAAGAAGGAAAAGCTTCAAACCTATAGAAGATAATTCAAGAGTTAGAAAATAGATGATGAAGAAGATATTGCATCATACTTCCTCAGAGTAGCTAAAGTGGTTAACTCTCTTAAAATAATAGGGGAAAATATTGAAGAAAGCACCATAGTTCAAAAATTCCTGAGATCACTTCCTAACAAATTCGACTCCAAAGTAAGTGCCATAGAAGAAATGAAGGACCTAGATACTCTCAAGATGGATGAACTTAATGGAATCCTTATTTCCTATGAGATGAGGAAAGGGATCCCAAATTTCAAAGAAGCAGCTTTCAAAGCCTCAAAGTTTACAAAAGAAGGAAAAAGATGGAATTACAACAACGATGAATCAGATACTAAAAAAAAGTTAGCTCAATTTGTACAAAGACTAAAAAGGGGATCCAAGCTAAAAGGTAAGTACCCTCTTATTTTTTTCAATTGTGGAAGAATAGGTCATTACGCTGCAAAATGTCCTCATAAACATGATAGTAACTAAGAAAAAGTCTCTAAAAGAATGATGTACAAGAAGAAAGGGTTTAATAATAATAACTTCTTCTCTAAACAAGATGAGTCTAATGAAGATGAATTCGTAGTCATAAAGAGGAAATCAACTAGAAATGTGCATCGGTACAAAGAAACAGATGATGAATCAAATGAGGAAAGTAATTATGTTGGAAGCAGAGAAACACTATTCATGGCATTTACAAATGATGATGACTCAGAAATAAAAGATGAAAGAAACATGGATAGTTTGCTAATGAATTCCATTGAAGAAAATGAGAATCTACAAAAGAAGATAATTTCTCTCAAAATAAAAAGAGAGGAAGCAAAAAGAAGGGAATACTTCTTGAACATCAAGTTAAAAGAGAAGGATGATATATATGAAAATCGTGAAGCTGAAATAGTGTCCCTAAGAAAGGAATTGGAGAAAATCAAAAGGAGTTGGAAAAGCTCTCTAGCTCTTGACAACATTCTTAACACTCAAAGACCTCAAATGACAAGTCTGGAATTGGTTTCAAAGGAGAATCATCAAGTATGAAGAATAATGGCAGAAGTTATGCTGATGTACTCTCTTGCCATCCAAAAGAAGAAAAATCATCTCAGGAAAAAGGTCACATCTCAAAAACAAGATTTGGAAGAGCAACTCCAAGGAATAATGTTGATTCAAGCTACGGATACTACAACAGGTATCAAACTATTTTTCTTGGACATCGTTACAATTGTAAAAACTTTGGGCATCAGGCTAAGCATTGCAAGGCTCATAAGAATGAAGCACCAAGATTGAATAATCAACCAAACCAACTGCATGGGCCTAAAGAACAAGAACAAATAAAAACTTACAATTCCTTTGATCCTTTGGCTAGGTTTGATCCATCTTGCTCATTATGTGATGATTATGATCATAATGAACAAAATTTCCCTCTCAAAAGGGAAAAAGCTAAAAACGTAAATCTCAAAACTGAAAAATGTGGCCTAGCTCTATGTGCTCATAGTGAAGAAAATAATTGGTTCGTGGATAGTGGATGCTTGAGACATATGATAGGTGACCAAAAGAAGTTTATCTCATTGAACAAGAAAAATGGAAATGTATCCTTTGGAAGTGGATCTGCTAAAACCACTGGAAAAGGGACTACTACCCTTGTCAATGGACTAGGAAAGTCTCAAAATACCTTGCTGGTAGAAGGGCTCAAACAAAATCTCTTAAGTGTCAGCCAAATTTGTGACCAAGGACATAATGTTGTCTTTAATACAAAAAATTGTGAAATAAGAGACTCGTCCTTAGGAGAGCTTGTGGAAAAAGGAATAAGAACACCAGATAATGTTTACATTCTCAGTAGAATCCAAGAATATAAATGTTACTTAAGTCAAACAGAAGAAATTTGGTTATGGCACAAGCGATTGGGGCTTACAAGTTTTGATAACCTAGTCAACATTAGAAATATTTATGCAGTGAGGGATATTCCAAAAATTTTCAAACCAAATCAAGTTGTATGTGGCCCATGCCAACATGGAAAATAAACCATAACTAGCCACAAAACTAAGGAGTTCTCAACAACAAAACCTTTGGAAATTATTCATGTAGATTTGTGTGGGCCAACAAGAACTCCAGCTCTTAAGGGTGAAAGGTATTTTGCTCTATTTGTTGGTGACTATACTACAATGATGTGGATATATTTCATAAAATATAAATTCGAAGCATTTGAATGTCTTAAAAATATTAAGGCTCTCATTGAGAATGAGAAATATTCTAAGATTAAATGTCTTAGAATGGATAGAGGAGGAGAATTCACCTCAAAAGAGTTCGATAAATTCTGTAAAGAGCATGGAATCAAAACATAACTCTCTATTTCTAGGACACCCTAGAAAAATGGAGTAGTTGAAAGAAGGAACCGAACCATTCAAGAAATGGCAAGGACAATGCTACTAGCAGCCGATTTGCAACCAAAATTTTGGAGAGAAGTGTTACACAGCATTTTGTCACCATCCCTGCAATCCCTTGTCATGTACATTGGAGGACTATTCCCAGGACCTGTGGATAGTAAAATTTCCTAAAAGCACCTTGATGGTATCCTTATGCATAAGGGTAAGAATTCTCCTCAAGAACATTTCCTCTGAAAAACCATAAAACCCATGTTTTGGCATTGACGCGAGTAGCTACTTCATCCCTAGCGCCAATGGGGAAAATACACACTAGTGGGCGTGCCAGATGGCGCTCTGTCCCTGTGTTGTGCTCATGCCAAGCCTATTAAGGAATGTTTTTAAACAATAGAAGGTAGAATTTTGATTCTAATAACTTCAGAAAGAGTCATCAAAAATAGGTTGGATTGTTTGGCTCTGGATCTCCTTGATTAGGAAGTGGTTTTCCACCTCTCATGGAACCTTCCCAAGAGATAGGACTCTATCCCATGATGATAGGGATCCCAACTTCCCTTCCTCCCTCTATAAAAGCCTTCCCTCTCCATTTTCAAGCTATATGAACTTCTAGGAAGGAAATTATAGCCGAGTGACAATCAAGAGCAGAGCTAAGGAGAACCCTGTGAGAGAGAGATTTTTCATATCCCTGATGAGCTTTGTGAGACACATCCTACTAGAATCTTGTCGAAGGAAGATCATGACGTCAGAGCACTGGTTGTAATCGTTCTCTTGTATCTTAATATACATGACTCTGCTATTGGTTCCATGATTGTGTTTTTCCATTTAATAATGCAATTTCATTCTTTCCTCTTTGACTGATCGATAATTATAAAGTGTGAAATATTACATTGCATTTTGTCTCTCTTCTTTGCATGTGCACAGGTATCTAGATGCAGCAAGCTCACGGATCGTGACCTGTCCAGCTAGGAACCGAAGCGCCAATTCTTCTTCAACAAGAGTAGCGAAGGGATAATGGTAAGCGATCTATCACGATTCTATCTTTTGTAACTAGGAATCAATAGATTTGCGTGCTTCGATTGTTGCTAGACCCACTCTAGGGATAGTGGGATCGCCTCTATCTGCAGAGGGGATTTACCTCCACAACAATTTGGTGACCATACTGGGGATCAGTGGGAGTTGGTACTTCCTCCATTAGGTTGTTTTTTGGCTTTTTGTTTGACTAGTCTGCTTTCCTGGTTCACCTTCCTTGGTGTTAAAACCGTGTTCAACCCCCAGAAGACCAGATCTAGCCTCTGTTAGTTCATTTTCATAATTTTTTAGATAAACCTGACTGGCACGGTTATCCCTGTGACAGTCATGCCAAAGGGAATGTGTTTCTAGTTAGGCACCTGCACCATCCCCTGTTTAGCACAGATTACACCCAGACAAGTGCGCCAACCGTGCTTGGTTTTAAGGTTTGCCTATTTTTGGACTTTCTGAGCTTGAGTCTTGGTCCTGGTTTATTTTTTCTGATTGTTTGAATACTTTTATGTCATTTTTTACTGTGTTTAGCCATTTTCCTCTGGTTTTTTTCCCTTTTCTATCAGTTTTTCATTTTATCCCTAGGGCTTCTAGGTGCTTCAGTGTGCTGAGCCTCTTGTGGGGAGTTTTGGGTCTTTTCTTTCCCGGTCAACTTTCTTTCTGATTCTTTGCATTCATCTTGCTGAATCCAATTGAGTCATTGCATTTATTGAGTGATTGTCTTCTCTTTCATTTAGTTTCTCTTTGTGTTTCTCCAAGCCTAGATCACATAGCTTGTTTGAGTCTCTTTCGAGATTCTTCTTCGCTTTGAGGGATTTCATCATCGGTTTGAGTCTTGATTGTGTTTTTTTGAGTTGAGTGAACTTGTTTTGTTTCAAATCTCTCTTTATCATTCTAAAATTGATGTTTTCATTATTTTTTCATTTATTTAGTGCATTTTCTCTAATATAGTGAAAAACACAAAAAAAATATTTTGCATTTTTTGGCATAGTGAAAATTGAAAACTCTTTCGCATTACTAGTGTTGTATAATTCTAGAGAAAAGTTTTCCAGTTTCATTAGCTTGCATTGGAATTGGTAGTGGATGTTTTGTGTGTTCATTTTGCTATCATTTGAAAGCTCTCAACTCTCCCGTAGATAGCTCTTCATTGAACGAAATGATATTTTGTGGCATGTAGTTTGCATCTAAGAGGTTTTATGAGATCCAACATTCGATAGGGTCTTGAAATCGAAACGTAAATTGAAGATCAACTTTAAAATTTACTGAATTAAACTAAGGAAGCATTGAAACCTATCAAAACATTTTTAGTGGTCTAGGGTAGAGACGTGTTCCGGTGTCTTTAAGCCTAGTAGCTGTCCCTCGCCATCCGGCTATAGAAAACGCTAGTACAGACTTGTGCTCCCCGTACCATCATGTATATAAAGGGAGAACCCATTAGGTTGCAAATATTTTATGCATAGGAAGCCGAGTCTGCCACCTTTTACCCATGATACACCGGACACAGTATTCGGAGAGATTACCTGCACGTACATTAAGTCCTTGGTTGATTTCTCTTTCATTTTTACCAAGGTGTATATGGCAGTTCACAGATATCTAGTACACCTATTTAACTAGATTACCAGAGCAGTCACTTTGATATTTACTGACTCTTTTAATTGAAAAGATCATCGAGCTCTTGTCCTTTCAAGCTCGTGTCCAACCTGAAAGTGATAGAGTCACCTTTTACTTGTTTCTCGACTCTTAAAATATGAAACAACAGAGTCTGGTTTCAGTGTCTTAAAAAATTAATTGCCCACGAAATATTCCTGGTTAGAATTTTTGTCCTTAGTGTTTTATTTCAAGGTCGTTTCCGATGGTAACTTTTCCGGAGTTTTCCAATCAAGGAGTCCCCTCTAAAGGGAGTCCTAGTCCTTTTCCTGTTTTAGTAAATATTGGTGCTCCTTATATGGCCACGTTATCCCTCCCTAGGTTAACTGTTGGGTTGCTTGTTTGGTTGTTTTCAACCTCTGTAGTCTCAAGTGTTCTGGCTACCGTACCATCCACTCCTCCACCTGAGCAGCGCCATATTGATTCGAAGGTGGGCCTCTCCCCTTCTTCAGCTATTTCTTCATCCTCATCTTCTACTTCACTTGGTGAAAGTTTGGATTCTAGTATCCAGGTGGCTAAGAAGAAGAAGAAGAAGACTAAGAAGAAGAAGTCAGATAAGCGAGAGGCTAATTCTACGGCTATTGCTTCTAAAACACCTGCTCTCAAGGAACCTGCCAACCATCCGCGGAAAGTTAAGTTCCCTTGCATGTTGTGCTAGGGAAAACATCTTCTTCGATATTTCCTTAGCATTCCCAAGGTGCTTGAAGTATGGTCCAACGATCGCCCGCCGTTGCCTTTGGCTTCCGGTAGTCAGGTTGGGGGCACGTCTTCAGCTAGTGTTGGTAAAGCTCCTAAGATTCAGAGTAAGCTCACCAATCCTTGTAAGTTGTGTGAAGGGCATCATGCCATTCACCTTTGTCCATATATGAATGAAGCCAAGAGAGTTTTGGAAAACTCGACTGTTTCTGCACTGTGCCTTCTGGCTGGTTACAAACAAATTTCTTTGAGTCCTTCACCAGTTGATTCAATGATCAGTCAAGAGTCATTCTTGCTTGATCATACTCCCCCAGAAATTCACCATCATGAATCCATCCCTGACTAACCATTGGTCGTGGGATTAGTTGAGCTGGCCCCGTCTGCGGTGCACCAGGTCTTTTCCATTGAGAGTGGATCTCACATCCCTCAAGTTCTTCTTGTTTCTTCAGATTCCTTAGACTTGGAGAAATATTCTCCTATCCCTATATCCTAGGAAGCTATTCCACCGCCTCCCATGATGGAGGTCCCGGAGGATACTCCTTCTACCTCCATGATGGAGGTGGCAGAGGATGCTCCTTCTTCTCCCATAACACTAGGGGAAGACCATCTCAGTTCGATGGCAGCCCCTCCAAGTAGTTTGGTCGCTTCCTTTGATTGGGTTCGATTCGCAGGTTGTCACCTTCCTTCATATGTGCCCTTTGAGATCATGGTACAAGCCTCCCATCTGGTCATACCCATCACATTTGTAGATGAAGGCACGTCTATTAGTATTTTATCGTCGACTAGTTGGAAAGATTTTGGTTCACCGCCGCTTATGCCTGTTACGCAGAATTTTTTGGCATTTAACAAAGGAACTGGTCAATCGTTAGGGATCCTTCCAAAGTTTCCTGTTACTTTGGGAGGGAAAACTGTCCATATTGACGTGATGGTTGTTCCTGGCCCTTTTGACTTTAATTTACTCTTGGGCCGTGATTATACTTATGCCATGGGAGTGCTTGTCTCCTCCCTCTTTCGTGTGATGTGTTTTCTGCACCAAGGTCGGATCATGACCATCGATTAGCTTGCATTCTTTGGTCCTAATATGGCAGCTAGCCCACCATCATCTCTACCAGATCTTTATCTGCCAGTTGTGTGTTTCTCGCCACATGTCAATTATGTGGTTACCTATCCTGTGCCCATATTTAGTGATAGTGTCGTTGTACATCGTGTGCTGGGGGCATTGGGTCCAGACTTCCAAGATGTTTTCCTTCCATAGGATGGGCAACCCTTGGAAGCTATGACCTATTCATCATTATAATGAAGTCAATTGGAGCATTGTTCATCTGCTTGTGTCAAGCTCCTTAAACCATGAAACAAGGTCTGTTGAAGCATAGTTCATCTGCTTTTTTCAAGCTCCTTAAACCATGAAACAAGGTCTATCGAAGCATAGTTCATCTTCTTGTGTCAAGCTCCTTAAACCATGAAACAAGGCCTGTCGGAGCATAGTTCATATGCTTGTGTCAAGCTCCTTAAACCATGAAACAAGGTCTATCAGAGCATAGTTCATATGCTTGTGTCAAGCTCCTTAAACCATGAAACAAGGTCTGTCGGAGAATAGTTCATCTTCTTGTGTCAAGCTCCTTAAACCATGAAACAAGGTCTGTCGGAGCATAGTTCATCTGCTTGTGTCAAGCTCCTTAAACCATGAAACAAGGTCTATCGGAGCATAGTTCATCTGTTTGTATCAAGCTCCTTAAACCATGAAACAAGGTCTGTCAAAGCATAGTTCATCTGCTTGTGTCAAGCTCCTTAAACCATGAAATAAGGTTTGTTGGAGCATGGTTCATCTACTTGTGTCAAGCTCCCTAAAAATGAAACAAGGTCACTATGAGGACAATTCGTTTACTATGTCAACCTCATCAAAAAAGAATTAATTCATGAGGATAGTTTGTTTAATGTGTTAGCCTCGTTAAAACAATGAAACATGTTCTCGTTCGATTCGAATCTTTGCCAGATCTCGTAAAATCCCAGTCGAGTCTTTCTATTGATCTCGTAATTTGAACCTTCACTCCATCTGCCGTTCATATGGACTGAAGCTTGGGGGGCATGTACCTCAAATTGAGTCACCATGTTGGGGGCATGCTTACTTTTTCAAGCATAGTTTGTTTCTATTTCAAGCTTGTGTAAAAATGAAACTAGTTTCAAGCATAGTTTATCTTTGTTTCAAGCTTGTGTAAAAATGAAACCAACTTCAAGCAGAGTTTCCTGATTTCAAGCTTGTGTAAAAATGAAACCATTCCCATTTTACCTCTTGTGATTTCCATTTTATCAGCCTATTTTGCTAGATGAGCCTTGGTTTTTTCATTCCATTGTCCCTATCTGCTTGGCCGATCATATTCCTTCACTTGGTTTGTTTCACCCATTCCCAAGGAACCGTTGTGATGAGTGGTATTTTTAGCTAGCCTCTTGAATTTTATCATGTTCTGAGCACTTCCACCATCACTGGAACCATTAGGTACCCTTAATACCACTTGTTCCTCTAGGAGGAGTCATATTTCAACTCTTTTCTGACTCTTAAAAATTGAAAAGATTGTCGAGATTCTTGTCGTTTTGAGCTTGTTGAATGGCTGCGAAACGATATCTACCTAGTATACGTTTAACCCTTTTTTGGGCTAGGATAGATTATTTACAAAAAAGGAATACCTTAGCCTATTGCGATTAAGAGGTTCTCTCAGACACTGTTTTCTACCTTTTCGGATCTGTGAGACTACCTACGAAAAGGGACTACTAGAGTTTTCTTTTCTGCTTTCTTTTCAAACTCCATAAATATGAAAATATTTCAAGTTATTCCTTTGTCAGAATCGTTAAAAACTGATGACATCAGACTCCATCGCAATGATGTTACTCGAGTTTATCCTTCCTAGGGTTCATAAAATGTACTAGGTTGGATTTTTCCGAAGGACAAAATTACATCGCAAGCACATGTTATCCCCTTCAAGATTGTTTCCATAAATAATTGGGGTACTCGCCAAAAATGGTGGGGGAAAATGGAACCAAAATCATTGTCGTATCTCCAGTATTTCGCTCTTGAACATGGCACTTGTCTGTATTCATGTCGGGTTGGGGACATCCCATCTTGTTATCTGCTTGCTTCCATGGGTTTGGGTAATCTCTTTTGACCAATCATATGCTCTTTGCCACGTCACCATGACCTCAGATCCCTTGATGTCAAATAATTCCAAATCTAGTGTTGTGCCACCGAATATGTTCAAGAGAAGTTGGCCTCTGCAGCTTTCAACCTCCCTCTGATTCTTTGTTGGTATTGATTCACAAAAATTATATCCCTCTATCTCGTTTCGATGATGTGGGAAACATTATGGCCCACCTTCGATCAAGGTCACTTCCTATCGACTACAACTCATTATCAAGAAAGTTGGTCTAGAGAATCCCTTCAGGTACCTTGGAGCCGGCATGCCTCAATGGCAGGTTCTTCGCATTCGACGTAAGGTTTTCATTATTGGCCTTCGATTGAGTGATTCTGTGAGTGTTCGATGCCAGATCACTATTCACATTCCGTGGATTGTACCTCTTGTACCTTTAGAGATATTCTCATTATTGGTGGCTTCTCTCGCGTCTATTAACAATTTTCATCATTGGCTAGTAATCAGACGATGTTCTTGCATGTTTGACTTCAACTCACATATTCACATGCTCGAACTTGTACTTTGTTCGGATCGAGATGGAGAGCAAGACCCTAGATTTTGTTTGATGAAATCCAGACTGCAGGTTCTTTGTGGATTATTATGACTTATTACATGACTTTTTTGATTGGATGGCTGTGACCATACCTGAGTCTACTTGTTGATCCTTATTTTACTGGATGGCTACGTCCATACCTTGGATCCCGATTTTTGTACACTTTATTATGGATGGCTACCACATATCATGTATCAAAGATATCAGTTGTATTTGTATTTGCAGGTCCTTCGACAACACCGTTTTTAGTTGGACGCGTTATCATAAAGCATTTCACCCCTCCCTCTCTCTCAGACCTCATGCTTTAGGGGCATTTGTTACACAAAATTTTGTCACCGTCCCTGCAATCCCTCATCCCGTACATTGGAGGACTATTCTCGTGACCTGTGGATAGTAAAATGTCCTAAAAACACCTTGATGGTATCCTTCTTCATAAGGGAAAGAATTCTCCTCAAGAACATTTCCTCTGAAAAACCCTAAAACCCATGTTTTGGCATTGACGCAAGTATCTAGTTCATCCCTCGCGCCAATGGGGAAAATACACACTAGTGGGTGCACCAGCTGGTGCTTTGTCCCTGTGTTGTGCTCATTCCAAGCCTATTAAGGAATGTTTTTTAACAATAGAAGGCTGAAGTTTGATTCTAACAACTTCAGAACGAGTCATCAAAAAGAGGTTGGGTTGTTTGGCTCTGGCTCTCCTTGATTAGGAAGTGGTTTTCCACCTCTCATGGAACCTTCCTAAGAGATAGGACTCTATCCCATGATGGTAGGGATCCAAATTCCCTTCCTCCCTCTATAAAAGCCTTCCCTCTCCATTTGCAAGCTATCTGAACTTTTGGGAAGGAAATTATAGGTGAGTGAAAATCAAGAGCAAAGCTAAGCACTGTGAGAGAGAGAGTTTTGTCATATTCTTGACGAGATTTGTGAGACACATCCCACTAGAATCCTGTAGAAGGAAGATCATGATGCCAGAGCATTGGTTGTAATCATTCTCCCGTATCTTAATATACAGGAATCTGCTACTGGTTCCATGATTGTGTTTGTCCATTATATAATGCAATTTCATTCATTCCTCTCTGATTGATCGATAGTTATAAAGTGTGAAATATTACGTGGCATGTTGTATCTCTTCTTTGCATGTGCACAGGTATCTGGATGTAGCAAGCTCACAGATCGTGACCTGTCCAGCTAGGAACGGAAGCACCACTTCTTCTTCGACAAAAACAACGAAGGGATCACGGTAAGAGATCTATCATGATTCTATCTTTTGTAACTAGGAATCAATAGCTTTGCATGTTTCAATTGTTTCTAGACCCACTCTAGGGCTAGTGGGATCGCCTCTATCCGCAGAGGGGATTTACCTCCACAACAAGAAGCAGTTGGCACCGCAATTTACACCTTAAATCGAACTCAACTAAGACCAAATAATGAAAATAATCCTTATAAATTATGGAAAGGAAGACCTGATTCAGTAAAATATTTCAAGGTTTTTGGAAGCAAATGTTTCATAAAAATAACTGATGACTCAACAGGTAAATTTGATTCAAGAGTTGACGAAGGAATATTTCTTGGATACTCCACTAGGAGCAAAGCTTACAAATGTTACAACTATCATCTACAAAGAATAGTGGAAAGCATTGATGTAAATATTGATGAAGGCCTTCCAGAAAAAGGAATTGAAGATCATGAAGTTGAGCCTTTCTTTGAACAAAGTGAAGAAAAATAACCTGAAGAAGAAGAGGAGAATGAAAAACCTCAAAGAGAACCTCAAAATGAATCTTCACAAACTCCCTCCAAGATCAAGTTTGTTCAAATATATCATCCAGAAGAACAGGTCAGCGAAAATATAGATGAAGGAATCAAAAATCGAAGAAGGACGATAAGCACCCCTAGAAAAGATGATGTGGCTTTATTATCTTTAATATAACTTGAAAATTTTTCTCAAGCAAGCAAATATCCTCATTGGATAAAGGCCATGGAAGAAGAAATGTTTCAAATCGAAAAAAATGAGACTTGGGAACTGGTACCTCGCCCAAAATATAAAAATATAATTGGAACAAAATGGGTGTTCAAAAAAAAGATGAATGAAGATGGAAAAATCATTAGAAATAAAGTCTGACTTGTCTGCAAAGGATACTCGCAAATCGAAGGAATTGAATTTGAAGAAACCTTTGCACTAGTAGCTCGAATGAAAGCCATAAGAATTTTTCTAGCATTTACTTTCTCAAAAAGATTCAAGGTTTATCAAATGGATGTAAAATAAACATTCCTGAATGGAGATCTCAAGGAAGAGGTTTACATGGAGCAACCAGAAGGATTTGATCTTGTTGAAGGAAAAGACATTGTATGAAAACTAAAAAAGGCCTTATATGGATTAAAGCAAGCCCCTAGAGCATGGTATGAAAAGTTGGATCACTATCTGCAACAAGAAGGTTTCAAAAAGGGAGTGGTAGGTAGAAATCTTTACATGAATATGGACAAGGAAAAACTTCTGATCACTCTTGTTTACGTCGATGATCTAATATTTTCTAGCAATGATGAAGAAATGAGCCATGAATTTGCTCTAAATATGTCAAAACAATTCGAGATGTCAATGATTGGTGAGTTTTCATACTTTCTTGGGCTACAAATATCTCAAAAATCTGTAGGCATGTTTATATCTCAAGAAAAATGTCTTAAAGACATGCTTAAAAGATATGGGATGGAATATTGTGCACTTATGAACACACCAATGACCACAGATTGTAAATTAAGCAAAGATGATGATACCCCCCAAATAGATGCAACTCTTTACAGGTCAATAAATGGAGCTCTCATATACTTAACTGCTACAAGACCATATATTATGCAAGTAGTAGGAATGGTAGCGAGATTTCAGTCAAGTCCTAAACAATATCATCTAGCAGCTGTGAAAAGAATTCTCAGATATCTGAAAGGAATAACTAATTTCGGTCTTTGGTATCCTAAGAGTTCAACTCTTATTGTGAAAACTTATTTTGATGCTGATTGGGCCGAAAGTGTGGATGATCGAAAAAGTACCAGTGGAAATGCATTATTTATGGGAGATTGTGTTGTATCTTGGTTCAACAAAAAACAAGCATCTATATCCATTTCTACAGTTGAAGCCGAATATATAGCTGATGTTGATTGTTGTACACAAATTCTATGGATGAAGGAAGCCTTGAAGGATGTCAACATAGAAACTAAGCAACCAATTACTAATTTTTGTGACAATACTAGCGCAATCAGTCTTTCAAAGAATCCCGTGATGCACTCAAGAACCAAACATAATCCAATAAAATACCACTTTCTCTGTGAACAAGTTGCTAAACACAATATCAGGTTGGAATACGTCAATACAAAAGAGCAAATTATGAATATCTTTACAAAACCCTTTCCACAAGAAGAATTTGAGTATCTTCGCCAAGAGATGGGGGTAATTTCTCTTGCATCACATTAAATCAAGCATCATGTCAGGGGGAGCATCATAACAGGGGGGTACCTGGGCACCCCATTTTCCATTGATGTCAAAGGGGGAGAGAATTCTATAATATTTCCATCAATGACAAAGGGGGAGATTGTTGGTCAATAATTGTCATTGATGGAATATAAGCTCTCTTGATGAGCTCTCTTAATGGAAGACTAATAGATGCTGCACTATGGCATATGATGACACTGAAGACACACCATGATGAAGAAGCTCTAATGATCTCTTAGTGTCCCAATCACCTTATGCACAGTCACAAAGAAAAATAAATTTAGACACCTTCGGAGGCATCCTTTCACAATGAGTCCTAGACCATATTAAAGAGGATTTTTTCCTCTTTCCAACAAGCTCTTACTTGCACCGAAACTCCCATTAGTTTGTGAGAAACTGAATTTTTAAGATAAAAAAATATATATTTACAGTCAAGTCGACCTATGCAGTTATATAATGTCGGCCCTTCTTCCAATGGATGTGTTTCTTCATAGGGACAAACTACTATATATATAAATATGTGTTCATCCATTTCAGGGTTAGCAATTTGGTGAAGAATATACGAGAAGCACAGAACTTTAAGGAGAGTTCACATCTTGTGAACTAAGGCCAAGAAGGACTTAAAAATCACATTTGTTTGGGTTATTCTTCCTCAAGCTCTAACAATAGATTACACAGTCACCTTTTAGGTGGTTCGGATTTGTGATAGGTGCATAAATAGTTTGTCTATGGAGGAACGGTGGATAGTCACCTACTTGGTGCCTTAGCCTCAGTACCTCGACGTATAAGAAGGTTGAATTGTGGACATTCAGCTGGAATATACTTGTGGTAGCTCAGACACAGTTGTGGAGAAACTGTAGCTCGGATAGACTTGTGGAATTACACCTTGGTTCTCTAGAGGACTTATAAATTTTGGACGTAAGGAAAATTATTTATGGAGGCTCAGAATTGCAAGCTAGTGAACCTGTGATACTTCGGATCTGAACTTGTAGAAGGATTGGACTTACCCTCGAAGGCTCAGGCTCAGAATTGCAAGCTAGTAAACCTGTGATACTTCGGATCTGAACTTGTAGAAGGCTTGGACTTACCCTTGAAGGCTTAGAATTATGTGAGGACTATTGAATTCATAGATGGACAAAGTACAGTGAAGAAATAATAGTGAAGAATATTGTTGATGACAGTCAAGTAAGTACATGACACAGTTTATATTAAAAAGAAGACCTAGGTATTGGTGTCCTTGGGGTAGGTGCCCCTAAACAAAAGGTTAGTGCCTTGAGAAGATAGGGTCGAAGCCCTAGAGGTCGAAGCCTCATAAAAGTCCAAGTTGGTGCTTGGAAAACAGGTTGGTGCTTGTTTCATTAAAAGGGTTGGTGCCCTTCTCTCATTTATTGTATACTATTATTAAAAGGAGATTGAAGTTCTCTTTAATTATTAATATTATTATTATATATATCTCTCTGTCTTTAATTGTGAATAATCTAACTGGAAATAATTAACAATTGAAAAGAAATACTGGTTCACCCCCCTCTCAGTATTTCCAACAGTTTTGGGTCTTCCATTGGAGCTTTTCCTTTTAAATTTTGATATGTATCAAGGGATGATGACTTTGGTTGTGAATTTTCTATATCTTGGTCCATTTGAAATTTTTCTAGTTTTCCTAACACTTCAAAGTTGTTGTTGGTGGCTTGCTTCTTTGATGATCTAGGAGCATGCTCTCTCCTATTCTGATGCTTTTTACTGGGAAATTTGGTGAAACCATTCTCTCCTAGTGTGACTTCTTGGTGGGTTTTTAGATTTGATTCATTTAAGGGATAGTCTCTTAAGAGGTGGCCATGTTGATGGAACTTGCGACAAAAAAGTGGAACATGCTCGTAATCCAGAGTTTGAATCTACGCATTTTATTCAGATTTGAGGGCTATTTCTTCTAGAAACGAATTTGAGATGTTCAAGTAGGCACAAGTCAGTGCATAAAAGGAATAGAAACCATTCTTGGTTTTCTCTAACATGCAAATGAATTGACCCAATTTTTTACCGATATCATGCAGGGTTTTAGGATCCTAGTATCCTAACGTGAGAGAATACAGACGGATCCAGAACGGGGTCCATGAGAAGTATTCCTTATCTAGGTTTAATTTTGGAATCTAGTGTCTTAGGTAAAGGCTTGTCGAGTTGAGAAAATATGGGTTTCCTTCCATGACAATTTATAGTCTTTATGGCGACCACATACTATTGTGAAGAAGCCTTTAGAGCCTAGTTTGACTTCATAGTGTGCCTTGGGATTCCATATATGCGTAATCCAATTGAGGAGGGTGGTTTTAATTACCCAATTTTCTATGAATTTGTAGAACAAAGCATGATCTTGCATGAATTAGATGTTTCCAATAAGACGAGCAAGCGTGACATTGAGCTTTGGGATAACAAAGGACTTGGTTATGTAGGTGCACATGCTATGTTCCTAGGGATATATAGGCTTATAGGGGGAGGAAATTATCATCACCTTGTGTGGTTTGTAGAGGATGTGTTTCCTAAGCACAATACTGTGGATTTTCTACAATTGATTTCTCATGGGGCAGTAGGGAGCAGAGGGATTGGGGGCCCCTCATCCCAAGGATACCATGGCCGAGTTCACTCAGAGTCGATATGAATTACTTAGCATGAGAAGGAAAGGAAGCACCAATGATTAGAATGATTTGAGTATGCATGCAACAACAAATTGAGAACCCAATAAATATCTCAGTTGATTGAAGGAAACTTTATGATCTATAGACAAAACTACGTTACTATAAATTTAATAAAATAAATTAATAATAAAGTTTTATTTTATTTTTAAATTATTTTAAAAAAATTGATACCATATATTTGATAATATTTATTTTTTAAATATAAATTTATTTTAATGAAAAAAATCACAGAAAGATAAATCAAAACAATGACATAAATTTGTGAATGCTTTAAAGATAGCAATTTTATTATATATCATTTATTTGATTACTATGATTTTTTTGCCTTTTAAAAGTGTTGATGATTTCATTTTTTAGTATAATTATTAATATTATCTAATACATGTACATCAGTTACAATGTACATTTTTTATGCAAACACATCTACATATGATTGAAGTATACACACATAAATGTTTTTAATAAATCATGAGATGTATTTAGAGTTGATAGCTTGTTTTATAAAATTTTGAAAAATTTATTAATTATCTCAATAATTTGATTTTCTTGGATAATTACATTTATTTGATTTATTATTATTTATTTTTTTACGAAATTATTATGTATATTTTTTTAAGTTTTAAAGGTTTTCTAATGAAAATTTTTAGCTCTGCATAATCGAAGTTCCTTAGCATTTTTTTTGGGTGTTGAATCAATTAACGTATTCAAAAACTGATTTTAGAAAACAAAAAAAACATGGTGTGACAAATAATTGTTTCGCCTAATTCTAACAAAAAATTCCAAAAATATAGAATGTTGAAATTTGGTACCGGAGGACAGGTGGTTCCCTAAGGCTTTGATCTTTGGCCTAGGGAAAAGTGTCCAAAAGAATTTAATTTTTCTCCTAAAGTAACTTTATAATTTTTTATAAAGTTAAACTAATGAAAATGATTTAAGATAAGAGGTAAAGTCAAATCTAATTTAAAAGTGACTTTAAGTGATAAAGTTACTAAAGTCTAATTTAAAGTGACTTTAATAAAGTCAATGTAAAATTAGAAAGGAAAAGTGACTTTGGAAATAAATGACTAAGTGGGTCTTTATTAAAGTGGGGTGAATTAAAAAATAGAAAGTGAGATTTAAATGAGCATTTAATTCCAGCCCTAGATCTAAATCTATTTCAGCCATTGGATTTAGGGATTCCCCAAAAGTCACTTAGGGTTAGGTTAAAGGAGGAAAAGGAGGAAAAGGTCATTTATTCTTTCATGAGCAGATTGAGAGAAGGAGAGCAAGAGAGCAAGGGAGATTTCTGGGCAGTGAGGAGAAGGAGGCAGCAGCTTGACACACATTCCAAGCAAGGCAACATTTCAAATAAGACATTTTCACAAGATAGTTTCAAGAAATTTAGTACAACAAGCATACATTTCTTACATGATTTTTGAGAGACATTTGTCACTAGGCTGCATGCTGAGTCGCGCCTGGCTAAAGAGGCCGTACGTAGATTTTTCACTGCGCATTTGCAATGATTTCGAGAGCAGATTATGTCTCTCAACTGTGCTGGGGTATATAATTTTGTGTCATATTTCAGCATTAAACTATAGCAGATTTTTGGACAGCTTGCACGCTTTTCTAGGCAGCCGTACAGCAGCATTTAAGGCTGTTATTTGGCACGAAAATCGAGAAATCTGTACAGCATTTATTGCTGTTCCTATTTTGCTGTTTGCACGTTTTCCGAGGTGGTGGTTAAGCACGGAAAAAGAGATAAGTTGTAAAAGTCTGTTTGCTGATTATTTATTTTGCTGAATATTTCTATCACTGTAAAAAGCATTTTTCCAGAAATAAGAAGGAGCTTTCGAACTGGTTTTCCCCAAGAGTTGTAGGGGTTTTTCCAGGGTCACCTTGACCAAAAATACTGAGTTATGATGTGTTGAATGACTGTTTGTTACTGCTGTTATTTTATTTCTGCATTTTCAGCATTCTGAAAAATTTCCAGAATTTGTGTTTTCAGCAAATTTATTTTCCAGTTTATTAAATGTATGGATATGGGAAAGGGCATTTAATTATTTTGGAGTAATAAAGTGAAAACTGAAAACCGGGGTGGGAAACAGAATTTTCTACATGAAATGGCAGAAAGTTGAGGGCCGAAGTGAGCTTGGGGATGCTAAGGGGAGGCTCACACTGCTGATTCACTGTGAAAAATTTAAAGAAGCTGATTTTTCACAAACAATAGATTTTTACCTTTACTACAGCAGTGTTATTTTTCAGTTTTAGGACAGCAGGATGTCTTTGGGATTGAGGGTGGAGGATAGGCTGGATGGGCATACAAATTACAGTGTTTGGAAGGAGATAATGCAGAGTATCTTTGAGGAGGCGGAAGTCTGGGATATCATGGTTCATACCACACAGCAGCCTGTTAATGTGCCTACTGATCCTGTTCAGTTGGCAGCATATAACAGAAAGAACAACAAGGGTAAGAGACCGATTCTAGACGGAATCAAGGACCATTGCATTCCTCATGTGAGAGGAAAGAGAAATGCCCATGAGATGTGGTCAGCATTGACCAACCTCTACCAGAGTACCAATGAGAACCGAAAAATGGTCCTGAAGGAGAAGCTGAAGAACATTAAGATGGCTAAGACTGATAGTGCAGCTGGATATCTCACAAAGATTACTAATGTGAGAGATGAGTTGGCAGCGATTGGAGAGGCCATTCCTCCCACTGAGTTGGTGCGGATTGCAGTGAATGGCCTCCCCAGTTCATGGATGAACTTTGTTGATGGGGTTTGTGCACGTGAGACCCTTCCCACATGGGAGAGGTTTTGGGATGATTGCATTCAGACAGAGATCAGGAAAGGTCAGCTTGGGGCAGCCAAGCCAGTTGAGCAGGATGAGGATGTAGCACTGTTGGCAGGACGCAAGAAAGGCAAAGGGAAGAAGCAGACTTCCACAAGCAATGGTGGGGGCAAAGGCAAAGGTAAAGGTAAACAGGATAACACACAGAAGGACTATTCCAAGGTGAAGTGTTGGAATTGTCAGAAGATGGGACACTATGCAGTTGTGTGTCCGGAGAAGAAGAAGAAGAAGGGTAAGAACCAAAGCATGGCAGCTTCAGTAGAGGTTGAGGACTTTGAAGATCGTTTTGACCGGGAGTTTGGGTTCACTGCGTGTGAGTCCTCTAGTGCGGGATCATCTGCCATAGAGGTTCAGAGGGAGCATGCATTTCCCTCGATTAGCGGAGCATATTTGGGTATCTGGTATGTGGACAGTGGGGCTTCACGTCACATGACAAGAGTCCGTGAGTACTTCTTTATTTCTGTGAGTGGCACCTGATGCAGAGGCACTTTAATATAGAGTTGAAATAGAAGGCTGTGGAACATTAATATCTGTGAGTCCAACTTCCTATGGAAGTGCCTATGTTTTATGTGCTGTGGATGAGGAAGAACCCTTACATCCGTTCTAGTGGAGGACAGAGGATATGAGATACTATTCAGGGGAGGACATGTATTGATGTATCCCAGGGGCACTCCAGCTGATTCAGCTAGAGTGATAGGTGTACGCCATGCAAAGGTGCACAAGTTTGCATTTCAGTCCCTTTTGGCATTGAGCAGTAGTACCGATAGCAGAGCTAGCAGTTCTGAGCAGTGTGAGATTTGGCACCGCAGGATGGGGCACATGCATCATGGAGCCTTGAGGACTTTGCGGGAGATCACTACAGGTGTCCCAGAGTTCAGTACTGATCACTTTGATACTTGCAGAGGATGTGCGATGGGCAAGTTTGCCAAATCCCCTTTTCCCAGCAGTGACAGCAGAGCGACTGGGATACTTGATTTGATTCATTCCAATGTGAGCGGTCGGATGTCTCATGTTTCCTTGAGTGGGTATGAGTACTATGTCTTATTCATTGATGATCACTCCAGGAGGACCTGGATCTATTTCTTGAAGACCAAGAGTGAGGTCTTCAAGCGGTTTCAGGAGTTCAGAGCTCTTGTGGAGACACAGACAGGTCGGAAGATCAAGTCCCCGAGGTCGGACAATGGGGGAGAGTACACCCTTGGAGAGTTTGTTGACTATTGTGCGGAGGCAGGCATTAGGAGGGAGTTCACTGTTCCTTACAACCCCCAGCAGAACGGGGTTGCGGAGAGGAAGAACAGATCCATCGGGGGGGCTGCCAAAGCCATGTTTCATATGATCGTGGGTTGCCATTGTTTTGCAAGAGGTCACAACAATGTAGCCTTGCTATCACAGAACAGTAAATTTGGGATCAGCCTGGGGCACATGACTCCGGAGGAGGCTTTTTCTGGGAAGAAGCCTGATATTGGTCATCTTCGTATCTTTGGGTGCATTACATACTCCTACCTACCCAAGGAGAAGAGGACCAAACTAGAGCCCACCGCAGAGAAGGGTATCTTTGTGGGCTACAGTGAGACCTCCAAGGCCTTTCGGATTTACATTCCTGCGCACAGGAAAGTTGTTGTCAGGCGGGGATAGGAGAGTTGTTGTCAGGCGGGATGTGAAGTTCGAGGAGGACAGGGCCTTTAGGAGGTCACGGGAGTTAGAGTATCTGGATCAGCCAGACCCTCAGCAGCAGTTGAGTCAGTCGCAGGGATCCAGTGGGCAGGGATCAGGAGGATCCGGAGGTACATCTATGACAATGTCAGGTCCGTCAGTGGGGAGTGGCTCGCAAAGTCAGAGGGGTGGTGCTATGGGCAGTACGCAGAGCAGTCCACAGAGCAGTTCACTGGGGAGTCCACTGATGGACAGTTCACACGGTACCTCAGCATCTATAGGTTCAAGTGCAGGCAGGAGGACAGCAGACAGACAGTCAGGAGTTCAGGCTCCTGATGTTGAGGAGGAGGAGTTTTATTCTCCGGCGGGAGAAGTGTGCTCAGGGAAGAGGAAGCCCAAGTGGCTTCAAGACACCTTGAGAGATGCCACATCTGTTGCTGAGCCTAAGAGGCCGGTCAGAGAGAGCAGACCACCTGAGAGGTTTTGTAGCTATATGGCAATGGCCACCAGCATCCTTGACTCTGAGCCTTCTAGCTATGAGGAGGCAGCTAGCCAGCAGGTCTGGAGAGAGGCCATGCAGGAGGAGTATTCTTCTATCATGAAGAATGATGTTTGGGAGGTGGTGCCGAGGCCTGAGGGCAAATCCGTGGTTACTTTCAGATGGCTTTACAAGGTAAAGCATGCTGCAGATGCCAGCATTGAGAAATTCAAAGCGAGGTTTGTGGCTAGAGGCTTATCCCAGGTAGAGGGAGTTGATTATGAGGAGACCTTCGCTCCCGTGGCTCGATATACTTCGATTCGCTCCATTATATCGATAGCAGCAGAGATGGGTTGGAAGATCCACCAGATGGATGTGAAGACCGCATTTCTCAATGGCTTCATACAGGAGGAGGTGTACATTGAGCAGCCACAGGGCTTTGAGGTGCATGGGAAGGAGTCCATGTGTGCAGACTGAAGAAGGCCCTTTATGGCCTGAAGCAAGCTCCAAGAGCTTGGTACTCCAGGATAGATACATACTTGCAGGGGATGGGTTTCACAAAGAGTGAGGCAGATCCGAACCTTTACTATATTGTGATAGGTGAGGAGCCTCTGATTTGGTGCAGGCGTGGATGACTACTGCCAGTGAGAGACACTGATAGAGCACCGCTAGAGAGATTCCTATATGAGTCCAGGATTTGAGATGGAAGGACATCGACAAATGCATTACTTTCTTTGGGTTTGGAGGTGTATGGTGTGAGGAGGGAAGTTCTTCCTAGACAAAGTATATTGTGACATCCTCAAGTGTATTCCACATGGAGGATTGTAGACCCAAGGTCGACACCGATGATCACCAACTGGAAGAAGCTTCATGCTTCTGATTCTGAGTTGGTGGATCCCACATTGTACAGGCAGCTGATTGGTTCCTTGATGTATTTGGTCAACACTAGACCAGATATCTGTTTTGCAGTCAACACGATGAGTCAGTTTATGTGTGAGCCTAGGAAGGTTCATTGGGTGGCTGCAAAACACATTTTGCGGTACTTGCAGGGGACAGTGGATTATGGTCTGGACTACAGGCAGGGGGATGGAGTGAGATTGGCAGGTTACACTGATTCTGATTGGGCAGGTTGTGCTTCCGATAGGAAGAGCACTTCAGGGTGTTGTTTTGGGTTGGGTCTTAAGTAGCTATTATGGATTCACCAAAGTGTTGAAGCCAAGATACCTGGGTTCACTAAATGGGAAAGACAGAAAGTGAATAGCTGCTATGAGGCTGCTTTGAACTTCAAGATGCTGTTTGGCCATGGAATGCCCATTGAGACCTCAAGATTTACTGTGATAATCAGAGTTGCATTAAACTCACGGAGAATCCAGTATTTCATGACAGGTCAAAGCATATCGGGATCAAATATCATTTCATCAGAGACTATGTTCAGAAAGGAGCTGTGAAGCTTGAGTATATTCCCACCGATGAGCAGGTTGCAGATATTCTTACCAAAGCCTTACCACGGGGCAAGCATGTCTACTTCAGAGACAAGATGGGTGTGGTGAGGAACACCTTCCTCGGTAAGAGGGAGTGTTGAAATTTGGTTACCGGAGGACAGGTGGTTCCTAAGGCTTTGATCTTTGGCCTAGGGAAAAGTGTCCAAAAGAATTTAATTTTTCTCCTAAAGTGACTTTATAAAGTTATAAAGTCAAATCTAATTTAAAAGTGACTTTAAGTGATAAAGTTACTAAAGTCCAATTTTAAAGTGACTTTAATAAAGTCAATGTAAAATTAGAAAGGAAAAGTGACTTTGGAAATAAATGACTAAGTGGGTCTTTATTAAAGTGGGGTGAATTAAAAAATAGAAAGTGAGATTTAAATGAGCATTTAATCTCAGCCCTAGATCTCAATCTATTTCAGCCATTGGATTTAGGGATTCCCCAAAGTCACTTAGGGTTAGGTTAAAGGAGGAAAAGGAGGAAAAGATCATTCATTCTTTCATGAGCAGATTGAGAGAAGGAGAGCAAGAGAGCAAGGGAGATTTCTGGGCAGTGAGGAGAAGGAGGCAGCAGCTTGGGACACATTCCAAGGCAAAGATTTAAAGAAGATGATTTTAAGAAGACGGCTCAAAGATTCAGCACATGTTGAAGGCATTTTGGCACTGATTTGAGGAAGAAGGGCCAGACAAAATTAGGTCGGATAAAGAGGCTCGGGGACACACAGCCTTCTGGGGACAACTGTGATTTTGGTAGAATCATACTCTCATAGATTATAAGGTGATTTTTACATACTTGAGGAGAACAGAGAAGTAGCGGTTTGACTTTTTGGCATGATTGAAGGCATAAAATCGACAAGAGATTTTTTGGACACAATAAAGCCAGAAGTTCTCCAGACAAAGACATTTAAGGTCGCTATTTGACAATGTAAAACGTAGAATCAGACCGCCATTTATTGTTGTTCCTATTTTGCTGTTTGCACGTTTTCCGAGGCAGTGGTTAAGCACGGAAAAAGAGATAAGTTGTAAAAGTCTGTTTGCTGATTATTTATTTTGCTGAATATTTCTATCACTGTAAAAAGCATTTTTCCAGAAATAAGAAGGAGCTTTCGAACTGGTTTTCCCCAAGAGTTGTAGGGGGTGTTTCCGTGGTCACCTTGACCGCAATTATCGAGTTAAGATGTGGTTGATGATGCGCTTTTTGTTACCTGCCTGCTATTTTATCATTTCTCATTCTCAAAATTTAGACTCTGTGTTTTCAGCAAAATTTATTTTCCAGTTTATTAAATGTATGGATATGGGAAAGGGCATTTAATTATTTTGGAGTAATAAGGCGAAAACTGAAAACCGGGGTGGGAAACTAGAATTTTCTACATAGAATAGTTAAGCAACACCTTAGAAAATTTATGTCTTAAAGAGATAATCTCACACATACAAAATTAGGGAGTTTGATTACACCCTATTATAAAAAACATATAATCTATCATCCAATAAATCCTTATTTTTGACCTTTCATTTCCAAACTTCATAGTCATGATAAGGTTACCACCTTACATATTGAAATAGAAAATAGTGTTTAACAAACCATGTAAAATTATATCAAAAAGCTAGAAATTTTACCTTTCAAGGTCTTGTATCTTCATGGCCACACAAGTTTGCATATTAGCTTCCTTAGATTGCATTTGCTCTTCATTTTGAGATAAAGGGTCGTATTCACCTATGACACCCATTACTACTGATTTTGAAGAGCGTAGGTTGTCCATATCCTCATTTTCTAGAGAAAATGACAGATTGAGGTGTTGATTGAGAATGTAGAGTCTGAAGGGGGCGGATATGAAAAAATATTGAGTAATGTTAAGGTGGGATTAAATCATTTAATTTATATACTTCAAAGCTATAAATAATTTTAATAATTAATTTTCATAAATGCATTAACCTATTTCTCCATTTCCTTGAGTTCTAGAAGACGTGTTATAGTTTTCAGTACACATTGGTATCTAAACTTATTTTTTCTTGATATTCCTATTGATTTCTTATCTCCATCAATTCAAGAATATGGTGGAACAAATTAAACTACATTGTCAAATGACGAGCCCCAGTTTTACAACAAGAATGTTTCAACTCCCAATTCTACCAACTTTAATTATCAACCCAGGGTTCATACAAACTTAAGAGTTCTTGAAACTATATGTGCAACATACAATGTGTCCTTGTTTTTCTGATCTGATGTAATGGAGAGAATTTCATTATATCAAAGCCTCAACTAATTATAGAAATCGAAGTTTTGTTTTGAAAAGAAATTAAATTTGTAATTGAAATCCTAAGAGAATGAATTCAAATAAATAGGCCTAATATAATTTGTAAAAATTCATGTCCTAAGTGCTGTTTATTATTCCTCAATCATGGATTTATATCCTAGGGATCATTATTCAAGCCTAACATACAAAAACCAATATTGGGAATAAAAGTCAAGTTTACATGTGCTACAAGAGTGCCACAAGAAGTTTTGTTTTGGAGATAAATCACCGATGAATAAGTAAATCAAATGAAAAAGGTATGAGACAATTGTTTTTATTAATTATGATGTATTAGGTCTCCATTCGAAGTGGAAACACTCCAAATAACCCCTGTTCATACGTGCTAAAAAATAACAAAAAATTACTACTCTAAAAACTGGAAATTCAAGAGCTAGTGAGCTAGTTAACCTATCAAATTCCTAACCTTATATAGTAAAAATGAAGTGGGGTAAATTTTTTTTATTAACCTGAATGTTTTTATGACCTAATACAAGTGGAATAAAATAAAATTAAGCTCATTAACTCATTCTAAAAAGTAGCAGAAAATTACTATTATTTTGCTACAAGGCATTTTCAGAAATCCTATATTCGTGAACTTGTAACCAAATCCAAGTAGCTCAATGATGAATATGAACTTCGAAAGTTATTCAATCATTTAACTCAATCCTACAACAATAAAAGAATCAATACGAAATAAAAAAATTAGACAAAACAAGAATAAGAGATGCATGTGAATGAGAAGTGAAAAGAACATAAATAAATTGTGCATGAGTGCTCTTAGGCTCTTGGGATGGCCAAGAACAATGAGACTTAGAGTTATATGGAATAAAACAAGACTTAGAAGCTGAAAAAGGCACAAATTTTCATTATTTGAATTAATCCAAGTACATCCCTACAATAAATGAAAATGAAGTTGCTAAACAACAAGTTTCATCCACAATCAGACTAAAAAATACATGCCCCTAGAGGCAAATTCAAATTGGTACTTATAAAAAATTATGAGGAAGCATTCTCCTTGAAAGGAGGAAGCTTTCCACTCGAAAATCCCTCAAATAGTGGATCTGGTTCCCAACGCTAAGAGTTTGCATTAAATGACAGGGAACACATTCCTAGATTTTCTTAATCATCATAGTTCCAAAATATATCAATAATTTCATGATATTTTTTTCATGTATTCTCCAATATTCCTCCTATA
This sequence comes from Pinus albicaulis, assembly GCA_034641835.2. NCBI lineage: Eukaryota > Viridiplantae > Streptophyta > Pinopsida > Pinales > Pinaceae > Pinus > Pinus albicaulis. The sequence goes on along the minus strand of CM076580.1, from coordinate 807,702,714 downwards.
GTGGTGAGTAAGTCCCTAAATTATCTCCTCCAAGTCTTCATAATTTTTTCAATATTCTCAAAATGTTCTTCAAAAATAAATAATATTAGGCACAAATATAAACCTTCCTAATAACATATTACAGCTTAAAACATTATTAAGTGTAGAAGGAGAGATTCAATATAGCCTTTATGTGCCTAAGAAAGGTTACATGGTCCTTAATTTATGTATAATTTAGAGGCCCATCACACCCCCTACTGAAACTGTTGCTCTCCTTTGAGCAACATATTTATCCTCCTTGACCTATGGTTCTTCATGTATGCTGACCTATTTCATTCTCTGTTTGTCGGTCCATGTGCTTCTCCTCATGCTACTCTTCTATTTTCATTTCTTCCCCTATCTCAATTTCCCATTGAACTTCTAATGCAATTTCAAGTTGCTTCTTTCTCTGAGGTGATTCTTCAACTGTAATGGGTCCTACTTTTTAGGGTAACAGCTTGCTTTTGGTTCATATTATTGTCCACCTAGATCTTGTAAATTGACTGAAACCTCAAGTGAAAGCTCATCATCATACCCCCATAGCATTTCAAATAATCCCATCTCGCTGCAATTTTAGAGAATGATAAGCACTTTAGGATGATGATAGATTCTCCCTATGTTGATGGGTTTTCTCCTGTTAAATCATCCCCCTATTTTTGAAAATTGTGAAGTCTATGAATTTTATGTGCAAATATAGGTTCTTACTTGTACCATTCAGTTTTTAATTTATAGGAGTTTATGTGTCCTTGATACCTCCCAAAATACACTTGAAGTTTCCCCCAAATGCCTTTTCCTTCTAGCCTTTGTATAACTTCTCTCAACAAAAAATAGGCAATCTGGTGGAAAACAAGGGATGCTACAGGAAACAGAGTTTCCTGTAGCGTCTCTGAAAAAGGAATAATTTTGATAATGGTGGCTTTATTTTTCAATTGCAAGAGTGAATTTTGAATCCTTGGCCATGACACATCATAATATTCATTAAATTTTATGAAAACCCTTGACTAGCAATGTGAATTATATTTTCTCATTAAATTTTAAAACGGAAAACACTTAACATAGAACATTTTCTCCTTATAAAGAGTGAAATGATGGTGAATAAACTAAAGAAAAAGAAAGGAATGATGTGAAACTAATTTACTAACTTGGATACCTTTTACCCTTGAATAATTTACCATTATGCAGCCCAAAATGCATGTAACAAATCCTGTGTAGCTCTATTGTGTTTCTTTGTAACTTTTAACACTTAATTAATCACTGTCCAACACCCTAGTATAAATTTTTCTCTCTTGCAACCCTCTTTTAACTTCTTGTAGAAAAATTGTCCTTCCTGTAGAAAATTTATTCTTCCTATAGCAGATATGTTTTTCATGTAGCAACTTCCTTTAGCAAATATTGTGCTTGTAGCAGCTCTAGTTCTCCTATAGCAGCTAATATTTTCATGCCAAGAGGTGGTGGGTCCACCTCCTATTTTTTATTTTTTATTTTATTTTTATCTCTTTTTTTTTTTTTTCATTCCATGCAAAATAAATTCAAAGTGATCTTTTTTGTTAAATGAGTTCACCCTCAGTTACTCCTCGGCACTCCTTGTCTTCCATCACAACTAACTGCTTACTACCTAGTTTCTCAAGTTCTCTTCATTTCTATCTTGTTCCTCTCCCACATGTATGCGTGTGTTGGTGGAAAATTGAACCTAACTGCTAGATAAGGCCGAGGTTGCTCTGCTACTAATTTTTGATATAAAAAACCTTTCCTTATCACACTTCTCATATTTTCTTAAGTTAGAATAGATTCGAAGGGTGAGGTTAGAGGGTTGCATACCTGAGCCTTACCCTTTATCTATTTTTTCAGGTGATATTGAGGCTACTGATATGATTCTTGAAGCTACCTTTGGTGGTTCTGAGGCTGCTACTAATGATCCTAAAGCTGTATGTGATAATATGTTGGAGATCACATTGTTGATAACCTTGAATATGGAGGTCTTCTAAGTTTTTTTTGTTTTTTTTGCTTCTACTTCACGTCCCTAGATAAAAATTTTCTCCTAAGATGCTCATGATACAAATGTTGTAGTTGATTATTGACTCTTTTGCTTCTATACAATTCTTCATAACATGATTATTCTTTGACTGATAAAGTTTTTTATGTTTGAAATCTTCTTCCCATCATTCAATATCCTTCTGATGGAGTGGATGGACTGCTTCCTAAGGAGGGTGTGCTCTTCTCAAATTCAAAAATGGCTTCATGATGCTCAAGGTGGCTTGGTATTCTACTCTATGGGTTAAAAAAGAATTGATGTTGAGTTTTGATGTGACTGCACATGCTGCTACAAGAGGAATCATCTTCATGTACCGGTCACTTAGTTCCTTTTCAATACATCATTATTTCTTGTGGGATTTATGGAAATTCATAGGACGCATAAGGACAAGGTTGCGATCATCAAGACGTGGTGTAGGTGGTGGAAAATTTGATGACATATCTTTTGCTAATTTTTTATGTAAGGAAGAGTGGAATTTGAGGATGAATTTGGCTAGATGGAGTGGATAGGTGATGGAAGTGGTATTAGAGGACATCTCTCAACCTTCTATAAAAATTAAATGATCTTTTTACCCTTTTCTCCAATCAGCTCTGCTTCATGTAACATATACAGGACTTCCTGTAGCATCTACAAGACTTATTGTAGCATTTTAGGACAACCCTCTTGTAGCAGAATTATTTTATCTATAAATCTAAAAATTTAGATTGGATTTACCAGAAATTATTTGAGAATGTTACCATAATCCTTATGCACCTCCCCATAAAAAATATAGGCCATTTGATGCACGAATCACAAGAAAAATGAAAAATGGATGTAGGTTATGGAGGTTGATTTCTCACAAAATGTGCACCAGAATTTGCTGAAATTTCTTGAGTAGGTTACCATCATGCATATGCATCTCCCCATGAAACATCGCAGCTAATGGATGCATGTTTTTCAAGAAACAATAAAAACAAATTTCTTCTAAAAAACAGGACTTCCTGTAGCAAAAAAAGGATTTCCTGTAGCATTTTAGAACAACAAAGAAAATGCGTGAGAAAATATTGGAAATGACGGGTGGATGTTGGAAATGGATGAGGGTGATGGATTAGCATGACCTTGGCCCTTTTGGAGCATCTGAGCTTAGGTGGATAAATTCCATGTTTGAATTCCTTTGACTAGATTTTTGGCCAACTTTTTCTTTTGTTTCCAACTTGTTTTTTGTTGCTTGCAAAGGTTGAAGAGCATCTACATTCATTAGAGGAGATACATGAAAAAATATATATTTTCTTTTCATTTTTTCTCTTTTCTTAGGCCTATTAGCGGCCTCAATGATTTTTTCAACTAGTAGGTCTTCCAAGGTGTCTCAAAGGAGGTTTTCACATCTGATATTTTATTTTTCTCTTATTTTGTCTTTTTTCAACCCATTGACCGACTCATGGAGGTTTTCAATTAGTGAGCCAATCTCAAGCGCCCTAAAAGAGGTTTTCACCTGAGATTTTATTCTTTTCTTTTTTCTCTTTTTTTTTATTTTTTATTTTTTCTATCATACTCTACTTGAAAAAACCAAAATCTCTTTCAAGTATAGGAATAATTCCAATGGATCCATGCTCACATTAATATTATAGATAGAATTATGTGTAGGCTTGAAATACATTCTTTGACATGTACTTGAATATGAGAGACAAACTTCATTGATTGAGATGATATCAAGTACTGTTAAAGAAGAGTGTGTTGCTGTAACCCAATGACTGTTTGGAACCATATTTAAATATAGCTGTGATGCCCCTGGTCCACTTGCACATTTGGATCTCCTTTTGTGTCCTCTTCTACCATGACATTCAAATCTTCCTATTTTTGTTGATTGTGGCCTTGAACACATGGAGGATATAATGGTTAACATAATGTAACTTTATCAATCTCTAATTTTGATGTCTGTTCTTCATCCAGTGCAACCCATGATTATTTGGTATTCTCATTTGAATCTTCATTTTTTTTAATTTTGTGTTTCAATGACATCAAGAGAATCTATTTTTTTCAATACCTTTCTTGATCTAAGATGAATACCATTTAGATCAAGAGGAGATGTTTGGAAGTGTTGTAACTCAACATTGTAAGTGGGATGATATACTTATTTGTATGGGTTTGGACATGGTGGTACAAGTAGTTGAGTGGGAGTGGAGCTATGAGATGGATGTGGTTGAGGTTGTGGTTGTGGTGGAGGTGGATGGTAGGGACAACATGGATTTGGGTATGGAGGATATTGAGGAAAATATTGAGGATATTTTTTATTTATCCCATAAGGTTCTTGCCAACCTTGTTTCCAAGATTGGTTTTGGGGTTGAGATGGCCAAGGTTGCCAATGTTCCAATTACTTTGAGATGGATGTGAATAAGCTTCAAATTTTGAAGTAGTTCCTTGCATCATATAAATTTTACTAGGATCCCATGGTCTTCTTGGAGCTACATAACATGGCTTCTTTGGTAATTTAATTACTCCATTTTACTCTTGGTAAACTTCCTTCAAAATTTGTAATGATGGGTAATATCATTCTGCAAGGATAACACAAATGTCATCATCTTCTTTTTTCTCATCTTGCATTCTTAACATTTTTACTTGTTCACTTAGATTGCCATGAATTAATGTACCAAATTTCCAAGTTCAACTTGAATTACCAATGTTGATGTTGATTTACTGTAACTCTTTCCCTTCCTCTTGATACGCGCTTGCATGTTTCACAACTTTCTTCAAATGATAATTGGTATACATCTCCTCTATTCATGAGATTAAGGAGATAAATCTACTCGTCCCTAATTGTTCTAAGTAAGAGGGTTTTTAGTGTGTCAAATCCTAAATGATGTAATTTTTCCCTCTTAACATTATACACGAACCTCTCTATTAGATCCTCAAGGCAATAATCATCTTCTTGATTCATTCTAAAAATTTCTTCTTTGAGATTATGATATTTATATTTTTCTAGAAATATATTTTTCATATCATTCCATGATCTTATAGAATTAGTAACTAAAATCATGAACCATTTAAGAGATCTATCCTTCAATGTTTTTGGAAGAAATCTCAACTTTTGAGTGTTTAGTAAGTAACCATAGGATCTAAAAAGTTTTTCAAACTCAAAGAGAAAGTCTTTCGGATCCTATGACCTCATTCCATGGAATTTGGGAAGGAAATATTGATGGATGCTCTTCATATGCACACTCACATAAGTATCTTGAATGAGAAATCCAAGAGGATAATTTTCATTTTCATCATCTCCATCCATTTCCTCTACCTTCTGTGCCACCTCTTCTTATTCTAACTGCAAAAGTGCAAGGTGATGTGGTTCTTACTACACCTCATGATCAAATGGGGGGAGGGGGGTTGGTGTTGGGATTTTTTTTTGAATAAGAATTATAATGCAGTGAAATTTTCAATGAAAACAAAATGAAATATGCCTAATGAAAATATTTTTTTTGTGTTTGAAGAAAGAAAAGAAATGAATCAACTAGGGAAGAAAAAAATGAATACTTTGGCACCTTCCCGGAAACGGTGCCAAAAAGTAATGAGATTTAGTTTTTCAACAAGAATGTTGAAATTCCCTTGGCTACCAACTTTGATTATGAACCCGGGGTTCATACAAACTTAAGAGGTCTCAACACTATATGTGCAACATACAATGTGTCCTTATTTTGCTGATATGATGTAATGGAGTGAATTTCATGAAATCAAAGCCTAAAATAATTTCATAAATGGAAGTGTTGCTTTTAAAAGAATTTAATCCTAGGTAAGAACACCAATTTGTAATTGAAATCCTAAGAGCATGAATTCAAATAAATAGGCCTAATATACTTTGTAAAAATGCATATCCTAAGTGGTTTTTATTCTTCCTCAATCATGGATTTAGATCCTCGGGGTCATGATTCAAGCCTAAGATACATAAACCAATATTTGGTAGAAAATTTGGTCAATTTTACATGTGCTACAAGAGTGTTACAAGAAGTTATATTTTTTCTACAAGAAGTTTTATTTTGAAGAGAACTCCTGGAATGACTAAGTAAATAAAAAGAAAATGGTATGAGATAAATTTTTTTATTAACTATGATGTATTAGGTCTCCATGCCAAGCGGAATCACTCCAAAATACCCGTGTTCACATGTGCTAAAAAATAACAAAAAATTATTACTCTAAAAACTGGAAATTCAAGAACTAGTGAGATAGTTAACCTATCAAATTCCTAACCTAATCAAGTGAAAATGAAATGGGGAAAATTTTGTTATAAATTTAATTTTTTTATGACCTAATACAAGTGGAATCAACTAAAACTAATCTCATTAATCCATTCTAAAAAATATCATAAAATTACTACTATTTCGCTACAAGGCATTTCCAGAAATTCTATATTCGTGAATTAGTAACCAAATCCAGGTAGCTCAATGATGAAGGTGAAATTCAAAAGTTATTCTAAGGATGAATAATTCTTGTGAATCTGTAAATAACCTGCAAAAGAACTCACTTCAATCATTTAATTCAATCCTACAGCAATAAAAGCATTAATACCATATACAAAAATAGGCAAAACAAGAATAAGAGTTGCATGTGAATAAGAAGTGAAACGAACATAAAGAATTTATGAAATAGGGCTTTGAGGCTCTTGGTATAGACAAGCCCAATGAGAATCAAATTCATATGGAAAAAGACAAGATTTAGAAGCTAAAAATGGCACCAATCTTCATTATTTGAATCAATCCATTTACATTCCCGCAAGAAATGAAAATGGAGTTGCTAAACAACAAGTTTCCTCCACAATAAGACTAAAAAATACATGCCCTTAGAGGCCAATTCTAATTGGTACTTATACAGAAGGATGAAGAATAATAATCCTGAAAATAAGGATGCTTTCCCCTCCAAAGTGATGAGCCTCAGTTTTGCAACAAGAATGTTGCAACTCCTAAGGCTACCAATTTTAATTATCAACTCGAAGTTCGTACAAACTTAAGAGGTATCCGCACTATATGTGCAACATACAATGTGTCCTTATTTTGTTGATATAATGTAATTAAGTGAATTTAATGAAATCAAAGACTAAACTAATTGAAAAAATGGAAGTGTTTCTTTGAAAAGAAATTAATCCTAGGTAAGAACAACAATTTATAATTGAAATCCTAAGAGCATGAATTCAAATAAATAGGCCTAATATACTTTGTAAAAATGCATGTCTTAAGTGGTGTTTATTCTTCCTAAAACATGGATTTAGATCCCAGGGGTCATGATTCAAGCCCAAGATAAAAAAAACCAAGCTTTGGGAGCAAATTTAGTCGAGTTTACATGTGCTACAAGAGTCCTACAAGAAGTTTTGTTTTTGTTATAGGAATTTTTGTTTTGGATATAACTCACCAAATCACTAAGTAAATAAAATGAAAATGATATGAGACAATTTTTATTATTAATTATGATGTATTAGGTCTCTGTTACAAGTGGAATCACTCCAAAATACCCTTGTTCACACGTGCTAAAAAATAACAAAAAATTACCACTCTAGAAACTTGAAATTCAAGAACTAGTGAGCTAGTTAACTTATTGAATGCCTAACCTAATCAAGTGAAAATGAAATCGGGTAAATTTTGTTATTAACCTGAAATTTTTTATGACCTAATATAAGTGGAATAAGATAAAATTAAGCTCATTAACCCATTGTAAAATATAGCAGAAAATCACTACTATTTTGTTACAAGGCATTTCCAGAAATCCTATATCGTGAACACCAAATCCAAGTATCTCAATGATGAATTTGAACTTCCAAATTTATTCTAAGGATTAATAATGCTTTTGAATATGTAAATAACCTACAAAATAACTCATTTCAATCATTTAACTCACTCCTACAGCAAGGAAAACATCAATACCAAAATACCAAATACAAAAATAGGCAAAGCAAGAATAAGAGATGCATGTGCAAAAGAAGTGAAAAGAACATAAATAAATTTTGCAAGAGGGCTCTGAGGATCTTGGGATGAACAAGCCCAAGGAGACTCATATTCATATGGAAGAAATCAAGATTTAGAAGCTAAAAATGGCACCAATATTCGTTATTTGAATCAATCCAGTTACATCCCCGCAAGAAATGAAAATGGAGTTGCTAAAAAAGAAGTTTTATCCACAATAAGACTAAAAAATACACGACCCTAGAGGCCAATTCAAACTCGTACTTATATAAAATGATGAGGAATCATTATCCTTGACAATAGGAAGCTTTCCCCTCCAAAATCCCTCAAATAATAGATCTAGTTCCCAACACTAGGAATCTGCATTAAATGATAGGGAACACATTCCTATATTTTCTCAATAATCGGAGTTCCAAAATCTCTCAATAATTTCATGATAATTTTTTCATTTATTCTTCAATCGTGATCCTCCTATAGCATGGAGCAAGTCCCTAAATTATCTCCTTCTCCAAATCTTCATAATATGTCCAATATTCTCATAATATTCTTCAAAAATAAATAATATTTGGCACAAATATGCAATTATCTCTAAAATTTCCTAAGAACATATTAAATCTTAAAAAACATTATTAAGTGTAGAAGGAGATATTTAATATAGCCTTTATGTGCCTAATAAAGGTTAGATATGCCTTAATTTATGTCTAATTTAGAGACCCATCATTAATTTACACTCATAGCATTTGAAATCCCTATGGAACTCCTCTATCTTGCACAAATCACAACATTTTGTTTTGCAACATTAATACGACATTGTTAATTTACAATTATATAGAGTCTTGGCAAGGTTGTACCAAAGTAAAATTCCTTGTAGTGCCCTTGTTACACTAAATCACAAATCAAGGAGTAATAGCCGATCATCATCATCAAACCAAAAATATTCTATTTCTCTTCTATATTAATCAAACAAATTCCACTCAAGAGAAACACATGCAAACATACTTGCCTCACACTAGTTTCAATTCAGTTTGTAATTAATAGGCTTCCTATCTAAGTTATAATATCTTTTCCCATTTAACAACAAGTATCTAATAAATAATAAATGAAAGCCTTTTCCTCAAGGGAGAGCTTATGTATATTCAACGTGAAGTAGGAGTGGAATCTACCAAAGTTACGAAGATACAAAGATAGTGTATACCTCTTATTCAACTCGTATATTAAGGTATAAATTCATACTACAATATTAATGATAATGTTTATCTCAATCAAAAGCAACTAGTATAATTTTATAACTTTTTTGTACACTAATAATTACCTTAATTCCCTCTTGGAACATATCTAGGACTTTTCTTTCATCTTGGTATGCCATAGCCACCATTATTTTTTCATTTTGAAAGACTAACCCAACAATTCCTCAATGAATATTTAGTGTTGTCATTTAAGCTTTGGATAGCTATATGTTAAGATTTATTCTAACAAATCTACTCATATCAAAATTAGACTATCATTCAAGGATTTTGACAAACACTTGACAAACATTCCTTTAACTTTTTCTTAAAACATAAAATTCTATATCAAATTTAATTCAAATGTAATAGCATGAAATTTAACTAAAATGAAATATATTCACATACTACACATAGCACACCCATTTAGATAAATTTATTAGAGTAAATAATAATCATGTTTGTCTTGATTTCTCCAATTTGATCCATCACCAAGGATAGCACAATGGATATTAAACGAATAATAATTCCAAATTTCACATGTAAATATATCCACATAAACTACACTTCACTTTTAGTCAACAAATTACCAAATAACATAAGCTCATAATTAAAATTACACATTTACCACTAAGTAAAATTTCAACAACTCATTCTAAAATTTCAATAATTATATAGTATAACTAACTAAATCTCCAACTCTTTCAATCGAAAGTATCCACTAGCTCCAGTTTTATTTTCATTTCTAACTCTCATGGTGCTTACTAGTTTCTTCCCATCCTTATGCAAGGACAACTTCTATAGCATTTTTAAACTTTGTATGTCACCCTTCCAAAACCATGAGGAGCCTCATCTGTTGAATGTATGCAACTCACCCTAATGAAAAATTGTTCATCTTTTAATTAATAATTTCCTTGATATTCATCACTCTCTACACCACATGTCCTAATTTATTTATTAATCATTTATCTCTTAATAATTTAATTTTCTTGCATAAATAATTCAGATTTTAATATTAATAATATATTTAAGATCCCTTGAAAATGGGTAGTTTGAAATCCTAACTAATTCCTCCATAAGGTACTTTTACCTATCACACCTTAGTCAATCTAAAAGGTTTAATTCTTAGGAAGAAGGGATTTGTATCCCTATTACACACCCCCAATGAAAACATTACGTATATTATGTAGATAAAGACTCAATTCATTTATTGAGACTATATGTTGTAGTTGAGACTCTATGCTTTCATTAGTTATGCTCCATATCCATATATTGTTAACCTGGAAATGTTTTTCCTTATATCTATTTGTCTACAAACCTAGAGTTCTCACAAATAGCCAAATCCACTTGTATCACCCCTCAGGTAGTGAATGTTCCATGCCACTAAGATGAACGCAATCATATCATAACAGATCCTTGATATGAAATATAAGCAACATAATATTGATGAAAGTAAATTAGTTTCATTTAGTTTTCACACTATTTAATTTATCTTGTGTATCCTTCCTCTTCATTCAATCAACTTCACATAGAAGTCTTACAGGTCGTGTCCATTCGCCATAATTCAGACTTGTTCAAAACATTACCAATCTTTTCATGATCTAAACATACATTTATCAAGATGCATATGATAACCAAGTCAATAATTAAAAACATAAAATAATTTTTGTCCATCAAATACATTCCACATGTGACATATATATATATATATATATATATATATATATATATATATATATATATATATACATACTCTGAAACATCGTCCCTAAGGAGGGGCACCCTAATCTACATCCAATGTTACTTTGTCATTCAAGTCCATAGTAATGATATTAGGATATACCATGATGACATTCTCTATAAACCCACATGCATAGCTATTGTACTTAATCATGCATGTCAAAGGGAAAAGGATGAGGCGAAGTGAGTGACAAGACAAGCTCACTAGAATGAAGTTTTGAAGAGTGATATGGTGGAACAATGATACTAAATATGTTACCATGTCACATTTCAACTTTACATTAAAACTTCTAAATAATTATAAAACTTATGTTATACTTAATTATAATGGATTTGTTTAAGTAGGCAATAATTTTGTGTGAAGGACAATTTTCTCATTGAAATTTGATAAAGAAATAAAGAAAATTAAAAATGGAAGTTTTTGAATCATTTTTTTAATAGTGAATATAGATTCAACACCCTCAAGAACCAATGGAACACCTAAATTTCTGAAACTTGATAATAGTTGTAACTTGGGTTCCAAAAAAATTCTACTAAATTTCATCAAAATGCTACTAAAAAAACCATTCTTTTTTTAGATAAAATCATCACTTATTTAAACTATGGTAATCATAATTAATAATACTGAAAATTAATCCAAATTACTCTAACCCATTTATTTATTCAAATAAGTTTATGTTAACTTTTATATTGTTTGATTATCAATTAAAATAATAATAATTTATTATAAAATAAAATTATTTTTAAACATTATTATAATAATATTAAAACACACCACCTTTATCTTAATACAATAAAAAACAATTAAATATTACTAGAACCTCGTATGTTTTAAAATTACATATAGATCTTTCATTTTTATATAATTGTTGATTATCATAGCAAATTCGCATGCACGGGGGCCCATAAAACTGGGTCATTTTTGAAAGAACTATCTTAACAAAAAAGAATGGAATATTAGGGGGGCCACATCAACCAAAGATTAGATCGTCTAAATTTGTAATATTTGTGATGAATTTACTTGTGAAATTGAGACGAATCGAACCAATAGAAGTTCCAAAAAGAAAGGAATCGAGAAGTTTAGATCAACATGATCACGAAATTTGAGAATATATTCTTCCAATTCTCTTTTTTAACAGAAAACGAAAAAACACTGTTTTTATTATAAAAAAAAAACAGTCATTATCCGAGCCTGCACATCTCCAGAGAATACATTTTTCCTTTTGTTGCTCCACCCAGCATAATAGAGTTTCCACTTTGGTAATTGAATTACTCCATTTTACTCTTGGTAAACTTCCTTCAAACTTTGTAATGATGTGTAATATGATTCTGCAAGGATAACACAAATGTCATCATATTCGTTTTTCTCATCTTGCATTCTTAATATTTTTACTTGTTCGCTTAGATTGCTATGAAGTAATGTTTTAAAGTTGTCAACCAAATTTCCAAGTTTAGCTTGAATTACCAAGGTTGATGTTGATTTATTGTAACTCTTTCTCTTCCTCTTGATATGCGCTTGCATGTTTCACAACTTTCTTCAAATGATAATTGGTATACATCTCCTCTATTCATGAGATTAAGGAGATAAATCCACTCGTCCCTAATTGTTCTATGTAAGAGGGTTTTTAGTGTCTCAAATCCTAAATGATGTAATTTTTCCCTCTTAACATTATAGACGAACCTTTCTATTAGATCCTCAAGGCTATCATCCTCTTTTTGATTAATTATACAAATTTCTTCTTTGAGATCATGACATTTATATTTTTCTAGAAATAATTTTTTCATATCATTCTATGATCTTATAGAATTAGTACCTAAAATCATGAACCATTTAATAGATCTATCCTTCAATGTTGCTGGAAGCAATCTCAACTTTTGAGTGTTTAGTAAGTAACCATAGGATCTAAGAAGTTTTTCAAACTCAAAGAGAAAGGCCTTCGGATCCTATGACCTCATTCCATGGAATTTGGGAAGGAAATATTGATGGATTCTCTTCATATGCACACTCACATAAGTATGTTGAATGAGAAATCCAAGAGGATATTTTTTATTTTAATCATCTCCATCCATTTCCTGTACCTTTTGTGCCACCTCTTCATATTCTACCTGCAAAAGTGGATGGTGATGTGGTTCTTACTACACCTCGTGATCAAATGGGGGGAGGGGGGTTGGTGTTGGGAATTTTTTTATTATTAAGAATTATAATGCAATGAAATTTTCAATGAAAACGAAATGAAATATGCCTAATGCAAATATTATTTTTTGTTTTTGAAGAAAGAAAAGAAATGAATCAACTAGGGAAGAAAAAAATGAATACTTTGACACCGTCCTGGAAACGGTGCCAAAAAGTGATGAGATTTAGTTTTTCAACAAGAATGTTGCAATTCCCTTGGCTATCAACTTTAATTATGAACCCGGGGTTCATACAAACTTAAGAGGTCTAGAGATTATATATGCAACATACAATGTGTCATTATTTTGTTGATATGATGTAATGGAGTGAATTTCATGAAATCAAAGCCTAAACTAATTTCATAAATGGAAGTGTTGCTTTTAAAAGAATTTAATCCCAGGTAAGAACACCAATTTGTAATTGAAATCCTAAGAGCATGAATTCAAATAAATAGGCGTAATCTACTTTGTAAAAATGCATGTCCTAAGTGGTTTTTATTCTTCCTCAATCATGGATTTAGATCCTATGGGTCATGATTCAAGCCTAAGATACATAAACCAATATTTGGTAGAAAATTTGGTCAAGTTTACATGTGCTACAAGAGTGTTACAAGAAGTAATATTTTTGCTACAGGAAGTTCTGTTTTGAACATAACTCCTAGAATGACTAAGTAAATCAAATGAAAATGGTATGAGACAAATTTTGTTATTAACTATGATGTATTAGGTCTCCATTCCAAGTGGAATCACTCCAAAATACCCCTGTTCACATGTGCTAAAAAATAACAAAAAATTACTACTCTAAAAACTAGAAATTCAAGAACTAGTGAGATAGTTAACCTATCAAATTCCTAACCCAATCAAGTGAAAATGAAATGGGGTAAATTTTTTTATTTTTTTATGACCTAATACAAATGGAATCAACTAAAACTAAGCTCATTAATCCATTCTAAAAAATAGCATAAAATTACTACTATTTCACTATAAGGCATTTCTAGAAATTCTATATTCGTGAATTAGTAAGCAAATCCAAGTAGCTCAATGATGAAGATTAAATTCAAAAGTTATTCTAAGGATGAATAATTCTTGTGAATCTGTAAATAACCTTCAAAAGAACTCACGTCAATCATTTAATTCAATCCTACAGCAAGAAAAGCATTAATACCAAATACAAAAATAGGAAAAACAAGAATAAGAGTTGCATGTGAATAAGAAGTGAAATGAACATAAAGAATTTATGAAATAGGGCTTTGAGGCTCTTGGTATAGACAAGCCCAATGAGAATCAAAGTCATATGGAAAAAGACAAGATTTAGAAGCTGAAAATGGCACCAATCTTCATTATTTGAATCAATCCATGTACATTCCTGCAAGAAATGAAAATGGAGTTGCTAAACAACAAGTTTCCTCCACAATAAGACTAAAAAATACATGCCCTTAGAGGCCAATTCTGATTGGTACTTATACAAAAGGATGAAGAATAATCATCGTGAAAATAAGGATGCTTTCCCCTCTAGAGTGATGAGCCTCAGTTTTGCAACAAGAATGTTGAAACTCCTAAGGCTACCAACTTTAATTATCAACTCGAAGTTCCTACAAACTTAAGAGGTATCCACACTATATGTGCAACATACGATGTGTCCTTATTTTGTTGATCTGATGTAATTAAGTGAATTTAATGAAATCAAAGACTAAAATAATTGCAAAAATGGAAGTGTTGCTTTGAAAAGAAATTAGTCCTAGGTAAGAACAACAATTTATAATTGAAATCCTAAGGGCATGAATTCAAATAAATAGGCCTAATATACTTTGTAAAAATGCATGTCTTAAGTGGTCTTTATTTTTCCTCAATAACGGATTTAGATCCTAGGGGTCATGATTCAAGCCCAAGATAAAAAAAACCAAGCTTTGGGAGAAAATTTGCTGGAGTTTACATGTGCTACAAGAGTCCTACAAGAAGCTTGTTTTTGTTATAGGAATTTTTGTTTTGGAGATAACTCACCAAATCACTAAGTAAATAAAATGAAAATGGTATGAGACAATATTTTATTATTAGTTATGATGTATTAGGTCTCCTTTACAAGTGGAATCACTCCAAAATACCCTTGTTCACACGTGCTAAAAAATAACAGAAAATTACTACTCTAAAAACTACAAATTCAAGAACTAGTGAGCTAGTTAACTTATTGAATGCCTAACCTAATCAAGTGAAAATGAAATCGGGTAAATTTTGTTATTAACCTGAAAATTTTTATGACCTAATATAAGTGGAATAAGATAAAATTAAGCTCATTAACCCATTGTAAAATATAGCAGAAAATCACTACTATTTCATTACAAGGCATTTCCAAAAATCTTATATCGTGAACACCAAATCCAAGTATCTCAATGATGAATTTGAACTTCCAAAGATATTAGAAGGATTTATAATGCTTTTGAATATGTAAATAACCTACAAAATAACTCATTTCAATCATTTAACTCAATCCTACAACAATAAAAACATCAATACCAAAATACCAAATACAAAAATAGGCAAAGCAATAATAAGAGATGCATGTGAAAAAGAAGTGAAAAGAACATAAAGAAATTTTGCAAGAGGGCTCTGAGGATCTTGGGATGAACAAGCCCAAGGATACTCACCAATATTCGTTATTTGAATCAATCCAGGTACATCCACGCAAGAAATGAAAATGGAGTTTCTAAACAAGAAGTTTTATCCACAATAAGACTAAAAAATACATGACCCTAGAGGCCAATTCGAATTGGTACTTATATAAAATGATGAGGAATCATTATCCTTGAAAAGAGGAAGCTTTCCCCTCCAAAATCCCTCAAATAATAGATCTAGTTCCCAACACTAGGAATCTGCATTAAATGATAGGGAACACATTCCTATATTTTCTCAATAATCAGAGTTCCAAAATCTCTCAATAATTTCATGTTATTTTGTTCATTTATTCTCCAATCGTGATCCTCCTATAGCATGGAGCAAGTCCCTAAATTATCTCCTTCTCCAAATCTTCATAATATGTCCAATATTCTCATAATATTCTTCAAAAATAAATAATATTTGGCACAAATATGCAATTATCTCTAAAATTTTCTAACAACATATTAAATCTTAAAAAACATTATTAAGTGTAGAAGGAGATATTTAATATAGAATTTATGTGCCTAATAAAGGTTATATATGCCTTAATTTATGTCTAATTTAGAGACCCATCAGTAATTTACACTCATAGCATTTGAACCCCCTATGTAACTCCTCTATCTTGCACAAATCACAACATTTTGTTTTGCAACACTAATACAACATTGTTAATTTACAATTATATAGAGTCTTGGCAAGGTTGTACCGAAGTAAAATTCCTTGTAGTGCCTCTATAACAATAAATCACCAATCAAGGAGTAATAGCCAATCATCATCATCAAACCAAAAATATTCTATTTCTCTTATATATTAATCAAACAAATTCCACTCAAGAGAAACACATGCAAACATACTTGCCTCACACTAGTTTCAATTCAGTTTATAATTAATAGGCTTCCTATGTAAGTTATAATATATTTCCCCATTTAACAACAAGTATCTAATAAATCATAAATGAAAGCCTCTTCCTCAAGGGAGAGCTTATGTATATTCAACGTGAAGTAGGAGTGGAATCTACCAAAGTTACGAAGATACAAAGATAGTGTATACCTCTTATTCAACTCGTATATTATGGTATAAATTTATACTACAATATTAATGATAATGTTTATCTCAATCAAAAGGAGGTAGTATAATTTTACAACTTGCTTGTACACCAATAATTACCTTAATTCCCTCTTGGAACATATCTAGGACTTTTCTTTCATCTTGGTATGCCATAGCCACCATTATTTTTTCATTTTGAAAGACTAACCCAACAATTCCTCAATGAATATTTAGTGTCATCATTTAATCTTTTGATAGCTATATGTTAAGATTTATTCTAACATATCTACTCATATCAAAATTACACTATCATTCAAGGACTTTGACAAACACTTGACAAACATTCCTTCGTAACTTTGGTAATAGGATGAAATTTAACTAAAATGAAATATATTCACATACTACACATAGCACACTTTTAAGATGCCACTCCTACTTCAAACATAGTTTTAATACAAATATACCACTCTTAAAACATAAAATTCTATATCAAATTTAATTCAAATGTAATAGGATGAAATTTAACTAAAATGAAATATATTCACATACTACACATAACACATCCATTTAGATAAATTTATCAGAGTAAATAATAATCATGTTTGTCTTGATTTCTCCAATTTGATCCATGACCAAGGATAGCACAATGGATATTAAACGAATAATAATTCCAAATTTCGCATGTAAATATATCCACATAAATTACACTTCACTCTTAGTCAACAAATTACCAAATAACATAAGTTCATAATTAAAATTACACATTTACCACTAAGTAAAATTTCCACAACTCATTCTAAAATTTCAACAATTATATAGTATAACTAACTAAATCTCCAACTCTTTCAATCGAAAGTATCCACTAGCTCCAATTTTATTTTCATTTCTAACTCTCATGGTGCTTACTAGTTTCCTCCCATCCTTATGCAAGGACAACTTGTATAGCATTTTTAAACTTTGTATGTCACCCTTCCAAAACCATGAGGAGCCTCATCTGCTGAGTGTATGCAACACACCCTAATGAAAAATTATTCATCTTTTAATTAATAATTTTCTTGATATTCATCACTCTCTCCACTACATGTCCTAATTTATTTATTAATCATTTATTTCTTAATAATTTAATTTTCTTGCATAAATAATTCAAATTTTAATATTAATAATATGTTTAAGATCCCTTGAAAATGGGTAGTTTGAAATCCTAACTAATTCCTCCATAAGGTACTTTTACCTATCACACCTTAGTCAATCTAAAAGGTATAATTCTTAGGAAGAAGAGATTTGTATCCCTATTACACACCCCTAATCGAAACAGTACATATATTATGTAGATAAAGACTCAATTCATTTATTGAGACTATATGTCATAGTTGAGACTCTATGCTTTCATTAGTTATGCTCCATATCCATATATTGTTAACCTAGAAACGTTTTTCCTTATATGTATTTGTCTATAAACCTAGATTTCTCACAAATAGCCAAATCCACTTGTATCACCCCTCAGGCATTGAATGTCTCATGCCACTAAGATCAACGCAATCATATCATAATAGATCTTTGATATGAAATATAAGCAACATAATATTGATGAAAGTAAATTAGTTTCATTTAGTTTTCACACTATTTAATTTATCTTGTGTATCCTTCCTCTTCATTCAATCAACTTCACATAGAAGTCTTACAGGTCGTGTCCATTCGCCATAATTCAGACTTGTTCAAAACATTACCAATCTTTTCATGATCTAAACATACATTTATCAAGATGCATATGATAACCAAGTCAACAATTAAAAACATAAAATAATTTTTGTCAATCAAATACATTCCACATGTGACACACACACACACACACACACACACACACACACACACACATATATAAAGAATACTCTAAAACATCATCCCTAAGGAGGGGCACCCTAATCTACATCCAATGTTACTTTGTCGTTCAAGTCCATAGTAATGATATTAGGATATACCATGATGACATTCTCTATAAACCCACATGCATAGCTATTGTACTTAATCATGCATGTTGAAGGGAAAAGGATGAGGTGAAGTGAGTGACAAGACAAGCTCAATTCCCTATCCATTTTTGACTAGAATGAAGTTTTGAAGAGTGATATGGTAGAACAATGATATTAAATATGTTACCACGTCACATTTCAACTTTACATTAAAACTTCTAAATAAATATAAAACTTATGTTATACTTAATTATAATGGATTTGTCTAAGCAGGCAATAATTTTGTGTGAAGGACAATTTTCTCATTGAAATTTGATAAAGAAATTTAAAAAAAAAATGGAAGCTTTTGAATCATTTTTTTAATAGTGAATATAGATTCAACACCCTCAAGAACCAATGGAACACCTGAATTTCTGAAACTTGATAATAGTTGTAACTTGGGTTCCAAAAAAATTCTACTAAATTTCATCAAAATGCTACTAAAAAAACCATTCTTTTTTAGATAAAATCATCACTTATTTAAACTATGGTAATCATAATTAATAATACCGAAAATTAATCCAAATTACTCTAACCCATTTATTTATTCAAATAAGTTTATGTTAACTTTTATATTGTTTGATTATCAATTAAAATAATAATAATTTATTATAAAATAAAATTATTTTTAAACATTATTATAATAATATTAAAACACACCACCTTTATCTTAATACAATAAAAAACAATTAAATATTACTAGAACCTCGTATGTTTTAAAATTACATATAGATCTTTCATTTTTATATAATTGTTGATTATCATAGCAAATTCGCATGCACGGGGGCCCATAAAACTGGGTCATTTTTGAAAGAACTATCTTAACAAAAAAGAATGGAATATTAGGGGGGCCACATCAACCAAAGATTAGATCGTCTAAATTTGTAATATTTGTGATGAATTTACTTGTGAAATTGAGACGAATCGAACCAATAGAAGTTCCAAAAAGAAAGGAATCGAGAAGTTTAGATCAACATGATCACGAAATTTGAGAATACATTCTTCCAATTCTCTTTTTAACAGAAAACGAAAAAACACTGTTTTTATTATAAAAAAAAACACAGTCATTATCCGAGCCTGCACATCTCCAGAGAATACATTTTTCCTTTTGTTGCTCCACCCAACATAATAGAGTTTCCACTATTTAAAAAACGCAACCTTTCATTTTCATTTATAAACTATGTTGTTCAAACATTAATTAAATTTATTTTATAAATTGCGATTTGGTTATGGTTTAGATGGAAGACGTTTATATATATATATATATATATATATATAATTTTTTAAAAATGTATTTATATGTATTATGAGCTAGAAATATATTGCACAAACATATTATATATATAAGAATTGAAATGCCAATTTTTTTTCTTAACCATTTAAATGATATCCAATTTCAATATATAAATAAATAGTCAACATAAAAATATTACTCAAAATATTCAAAAATGATGTTAATAAAATATCAAGCAATATAATAAATTTATAAAAATAATAAAAATAAAATGTTTATAATAACTAACGATTTCAAATAATTACAAAGCAACAAACACATGTATGATTTTCAAGTGTAGTTTTCATAGACCATCAAACCAATGAAATTACATGATTATAACAACAAATGAATAAACACAATGTAGCAACAAACACATGTATGATTTTCAAGTGTAGTTTTCATAGACCCATCAAACCAATGAAATTACATGATCATAACAACAAATGAACAAACACAATGTAGCAACAAACACATGTATGATTTTCAAGTGTAGTTTTCAACACTGGAGGAGTTTTCAAATACGCATACTAATCACACCCAAACAAACAAAGTGCTGAGATTTACCCTATAATGATCATGGTCCCTCTATCTATTCAAATTTGCAAGGTTTACGAACCCTCACATACTTGATATGGATGTTGTGTGCTTAATTATGGCTAAGATGATGAAACGGAGCAACCTTTAAAAGATTTAGATATGCTCAATATTCAAGAGAATGATGAAGATAATGTTATAAGTGGTGAAAACATGTTATATCTAATGGAGTCGAAACATATTTCAATAAGAAGTTGGGATGTGCTAATAGCTTGAAATTTATTTAGATATGTGAATTAATTATATTTTTTTAATCAAATCTATAATGCATAGGTATTAAGTATTTGGGTTGAATTCAATAAGTATATAATGTTAAAAAGTAGAGTATTGATTTTGATGATGATATATTAAAAAATTGTTTTATAGAAATCAAGTAGTTGTATTGATTTCAATATATACTACAAAACAATAGAATGTATTTGTTTGAGTGATAATATAGTAAAATGTGATTTGAAACAACTATAATTACATTGATTTTATTAATTTCATGACACAAATAGTACGTTGTATTCATTTTGATGATGATATAGTGAAATTTTTTTATGATGATTCAATGAAAACTGATTTACAACAATTAAGTAGCTATGATGCAAAACAATTAAGTGACTTGGTTTCATTGTCAATGTAGTGAAAAATCATTCAATGCATTGATTAGAAAAATGATACCAAGGAAATGTATTTGATGCATTGATTTGCACACTAAGATAACACAAGTTATTAAGTGAAATGATTTTAGTAATAATATCATGCAAATTAATTTCAAATATAATACAGGTTATGAAATAGATTCTTAGTTATAAGTTAATTTCTATCACTTTGTTTGTTGAGGTGTGATTTCTCTATTACTATTTACACATTAAGACTATATAGAATTAAAATATCTTTAGTTACAATATTAATATATATAGAATGGATTACTTTATACAATACATTGCAACAAAAAACATAAAATAGAACGTAAACATAAATATCATAAACACATTGTTGGAAATGTAACTAGTGTTGGTTTTCATAATGTAATTCAATTGTACTATTGATGTATTTATAATATTTATTTTCTAGTCAAAGCATGTTATTCATGTTTATAGAGTCAATTGAGTAAAAAAGAAAATGTATTATGAGTCAAAGAAATGTAATTGAGTCAAAGTCTCAATTGGAATTCTTATAAGAAAAAAAAAATTGTTTTACCTTGAGTCAAACATTCAAAATGTCCTCCACAGACCAAGTAGTCCCTCCCTGGACAAGTTGGCATAAAGAGGAAATTTTTGACTTCCTAGACATGTATAAAAACAAGGTAGTTTGACCTCATTCACCATTCATCCATACACATCGATTTATCTGCCAAGATAAGAAGAAAACCCAACGAAGTCAAGTGAGAGATAAGACAATCTAAGGTGAGATAAGATGAGCTATTTATAGCTTAGTTATACTCAAATGTTCAAGCTTTCCTGAGGCAAAGTATGTACTACTAGGGTCCCAAAATTCCAGGAGATGACCAAATATTTGACCAGCATTGACTTTTGTTGACTAGGACGTTGGAGATGGCTTGGAGGAGGGTTGACTTGGGTGTTTGTGGTAGTATTAGTCTTAGTCTTGGGTCTTGGATATCTCACTTTGATCCTATTCTATAAGAAGAGGATTTCTTGGGTTTTCCCCCTTTTGGGGTTTTTTCTCTGGCTTGGAGCCTAAACTCTTATGTCCTTTGTCTCTTCGTGATCTTCATTTTTTGTATATTTTGGTAATTTCTTGATGAAAGGAATATGAATTTAATAAAAATCCAACGAGAATTGACAAGTAATTATCAAGTTGAGAGAAATAAAACATTACCTTTACAAGAATCTTGGTTTCTCACATGGTACCAGAGCTAAGGTGAAAGGAAGGTGGTATGAATATCAGATGTTGTTGGCATATTTGAAGACAAACCTACAACAATTATCTCTCCCTCTCAAAACAAAGAAATACGAATTTATTGCGGAAACCATATTTGAAGACATATCTGTAGTAGGCATCACTCAAAAACATCTTTGAAGATTCTTGGAAGCATCATAAAGAAATATATTCCTTTGGAAGAATGAAAGGTCAATTTCTCTCTAGCATCCCTATAAACCAAGGAAACAAGTTTTTTTTGTGACCTATATTTCAGTAGGTCGAGCTTCTTTGTAACATATTACCTATGCAAAATAAGAACCAAAGTATGTGGAGGTAGAGGGAAGAAAGTTTGTACATTTTGTGAATGAACGTCAAGAATTTGTAGTAAAGAGGATGAATTACTAAAACTTGTTTCTATCATCAATCAAGGCATATAATGAATGAAGACCTAAAGTACATCAAATATGGGGATCGAATTTTAATCACTATGTTATGCTCATAGGTAAGGGCTAAAAGGAAGAACACTGAAATCATTGTTAACTATGGTAACCCTAAATCAAAGGTGCCTTTTCCTATGAAGCACTCATGTCATCCTCTTCTCGTCAATGTGAAATATTTGTACTCCTCTATGACACCCAGGCTCACTGTGGAAATCATTTGAGGTCGGTAGAAGGCACCCAAACTTGTTGTGAATCCAAGAAATTGCGAATAAGCCCAAAAAAAAACTTATAAGAAGTATTATTACTTCATATATAGTAAATACTAGATGGCTTTATACTTCTCCAACATGGATCACGTCCTATGAAACTTCTAGATTCATGCAAATATAATTATATCCAATGATTCATATTCGATCATTATATCTTTTTTCATCTATCGCAATGCATTCAAAGTGGAAAAAGTGGAGGAATCAGCTTACGAGACAGTTTTTACAGGTAGGACCTAGTTTGGTGACACAAAGTCTGAAACCTTCCGGGATCATTTTGAGGCATCAAACTATGTTTTTTGGGGGTAAAAATTGCAGCTTTAGTGTAGCATAATTTTATGTTATTCTATATACATGTTTTTTTCTAGCGATGCAAGAAGCACATCAATGCGAGCCCATATGCAAAAGTTATGCCACTCATAATTTGACCTTCCTATTTTCACACATATAGTTTGGGAGGATGCTGTGTCAACCCCC
This sequence comes from Pinus albicaulis, assembly GCA_034641835.2. NCBI lineage: Eukaryota > Viridiplantae > Streptophyta > Pinopsida > Pinales > Pinaceae > Pinus > Pinus albicaulis. Next base: position 807,678,984 of record CM076580.1, on the reverse strand, counting down.
ATTATTCTTGGAAAATGGTATATCTACGTGTTTGTGATGTAAATGACTCTAGAAGATTATTTTTTTTAACTCTATTTAAGAGATGACATAGTCAAAACTAACCACGAGTAGGCTATCACATTGTGCTATAACTGGGCCACTAGGAGGAAGAGGCATTCCATTCCTTCAAGAGAATATTTTTCCATAGTTAAGTAAAGATAGTAAGGAGAGATATAAGGTATAACACACAAAGAGGATATATGCATTGTAGAAGTCCATGGACCACATACATTACTTCTTTGTACTTACAACCATATTTCCACACATAGAAAGAGAGTGAAGTGACCTGACCTTCCAGCTGAGTTTTCTCCCAAAAGGATTTCCAAGATATCATGTATTGTGTATTATGTGTGTTTGTGAGCTTATTTTTTCATTCTCTACTTTTTTTCATAATTTCCTTTCACATGCATGCACTAATTATAGTTAAATCTACAAATCTAGAATTTTAATAAAAACTATAATAGTGTAAAATTGTAGTATTTTAATATATTATTATTATACATGTTGTGACAAAATATATAGTGGAGTATCCATGGTGGTTTATGGAAAATTTGGTATCAGAGTAGTTTTATTTGGATATTTTGTGGATATTTCAAGGATCTAGATCAGTGGGGCCGAAAATCATAAAACCCTAATCATGGGAGACAAATTTGTAAACGAACCTTGTGGTCCTACAGAGATGAGGTTTACACAGCTAGAACAAAAAGTCACAAATATCAACCATAATGTAAACCTACTCATGGTGGCCTTGAATAGAAAGATAGGGATACTTAGAGAAGATGGGGGTTCGATTGAAGAGGATAAATCAGAACGAGGATCAAAATATCGGGGAGAAACAGAGAACTAGTTGAAGAAAGAGCGCAAAAAATATCAACCCAGTTCAAATGTCGTGAACCAATCATAGTCCTTGTTTAAAATGGAATCAAAAGTTGATATCAAGCCATAACATGGTGAGATCTACACTTTGAATTTGACCATTGGTTTTAGAAACTGGAAGTCTATTTCAACATCCACCAGATTGAAAAAGGACATAAAATCTCATTTGTGCGACTAAAATTGGAGGGCTATGAACTTACTTGGTGGGAGAGCCACAGGGAAACCCTGTGGTTGGAGGGAGAACCTCCAGTGACCAAGTAGGAAGATTTCAAAACCCTCATTAAGTCAGAGTTTTGTCCCATTGTGTACGTGGAGGACTAGTGGATCCGATGGCATTGATCACACAAAATATGGGAAAAATCATGTAGGAGTAAACCATGGAATTTAGGAATATGGATATAATGTTGGGTATCTCTCCAAAGAACCTAGATGTACTACTCAAGTATTTTGGGGTTCTGCAAAGCCATATTTGTGAGAAAGTGATGTTGTTCAATCCCAAATTGGTGGACAAAGCTTGTGTACAAGAAAAATACCTGGATAAAATAGGCTTGAATAGAGCGTAATCAAGTGGATCTAAGGAGAAGGAGTAAGAAGATTCTTCTAAGAAGGGGAAGAAGAAGAAAAAAGGGGGAAAATATAAGAATACAACAACCAAAACACACCAGTGCAAAGATCGTAGCAACCACTGCAACATCGATGGCGATATAAAGGAAAATTTTTGGAAGTTGCATCTAGAGCTAAACTTGAAGAACAAGAATAAAGATAATAAGAAGAAGAATCTCATGGCCACATATTTGAGCAACCAAGTTGAAAAGGATGTGGATGAGAATATTGTTTGTACATTAGTGTAGAAGGAGGTGAATCTCAGTAGCCTTCAACAACAGGAAGAGAAAGAAACTACCAACCTCATCCATATAAAGATACACATAAAGAAGAAAAATATTAATGCTCTATTGGACTCAGAATTGTAGGAAAATATCATTGCAATAAAGTTTTGAGTGGTATAAATGCAAGATTTATGTACCAACATTTAATATGTCAATCCAGGTTGTGTGAACTTAGAGGCACATCACAATCAATGCCAGAAGAATACCTCAGGGATCTATGAAATAGCAATCAAGATCTTGCAAACAATTCAAAGGTATCACTCACGAAAAAAGAAATTCAAAGTAATAAGACTTACACATTAAATGTACACCTAGCTCCTCTTTTGGGTTGAGTGACTCCTGCAAAAAGTCTGACTCAGTTTTCTAGGGGACAAGGGGGTGTAGGTTTCATTCAAGTTGACAATCCACTATTGAAATAAAAATGGAAATATTGTTTTAAAGTCTCTACAGGGATTAATTTCTATGCTGAAAGGAAGGAAAGCATTCAATATTCAAACTATGAAATAAAACTAAGAATTATTCAAACAAGACAAAGTCATTCCCAACTAATTCAAAACTTACCATGATCTTAGAAAATCATTGAATACTTTATTTTTCAACATAGAGGTATTGTTACTTACAAGGAATCTAGATTGTATGTCCATTAATCCTTTGGAAAAATATGCAATATTCAATTATGATGAATCATACAAAAGTTTCCTCAAGAAATCAATCATGACCTTTGACCGAAGGTAATCTCAAATTTTTTTGTGAATGATTCACTTTGCAAACAAAACAAGAATAAAATATCTTCTCATATTGACCCTGACATTGAACCGAGTATTACAATAATATAAATTAATATCATTTAATTAAAACCTTAGGATCAGTTTCAAATCCGAGATAATGATTTAAAATGCACATGAAAACTCATAGAATACATGATAATTAAAATCAACCAAAAATCTTAATGATTATACCCATACTGCCTAATAAGCAAATGTTGTCTTCACCATTGAACTCTTGTTTAACTGAAAGGAGATTGCGGTATGTAGAAAATAATATCAGAGTAAATAAAACATTAAGCTTTAATGTAAATGAGAGATGCAATGTTCAGTTGTAATGAAACACCCAATATCTATACTCTTTCCTCACGGTCTCGATTTACATACATAACCTTAATGTGTTGAATATTGATACACAATTATGCATTCCGAGGAAGCAAGCATACCATTTTACTCATCGATCAAATCCATGCTATTTAACACCAAAGAATAAATGAGAGCTATAATATGAGATTACAAACCTATACCAAGTCAAAACCTCACACTATGCATTTATCAAATCAAACACAAGAATTATAAGAGGAAAGGGATAATAGACTAGATGGTGACACCAAACCACCCAACTCATTTCCATTGTAAAAATAAAATCACAATTCCAGAAAAATCAAAGATAATGAACATAAATAGAATGTCAACTTGTATTAACTTCTTTAGTCTGTTACACAAGCATGAGATAAATCAAAGCTTAGATCCAGTGGTCACCTCTAGGGATCATCCCACTGAAAACATTCTATCCTTTATTAACTCCCTTTCTTTCCTATTAATCTATTTTCCCTTTACAGTACAAGGTCTTCCCATATATAACAACAAATTTCCTAATTATCTGAACGAGAGGTTAAAATACATATATAATTTTAAAGTTTTAATATGATTCTTGAACCAAAATAAGGAGTGTCCTTCTTTGACTGGATTCAAATCAATCCTAAGGTTCCATATAAAAAAATTTACCGGTACCAAATCATAAAATCCCTGTCATAGTATCCATGATAATTTTGATGTCTTAGAAACACATGATTGATGAACCTTGCTACTTATAGAAAATGATTTACCAGATGCTTGACCCTCACTCTATGCATTGTCTTGAAGACCTGGGTGCAGTTAAGGAAACCCAACACAATCTCAAGCCTTTTCTTCACAAAACCCATATGCTCGATTCTTATCATGGAAGCTGAATACACTGAATACATAGAAATCGTGGAGATGGGAATAGGAAATGTATTGCACAAAAAAGAACTATGATGTTGGAAAAGAAAATGTGGTACTTGAACAAGAAATGTACACCTATCACAAAAATAACATGTTATTAGTGACATTCTCACATAAATCTCTTCAAATCATTAGAACAAAGGAAATTCATAAAATTATAACATGTTATTTCTTAATGCCTCTATAATGGCTAAAAATGTACAAAAAAGGATGGTAGTAACTAAAAAACTAGGTGAAGACATAAGAGATCCTTGGAAAAAGATGTAAAAATCTAGACAAAATGGAGGCTTGATGCACCCGCACATCAATCTCCTTGCATGTCGTCATGCAAGCCAAACCTTAAAAGAAAGACCAAATTTTTTAAAAATATGAGGTTGTGGACTAGAGCCCAGTTGTATTAAACAAAATATTCAAGTTCCTTCCTCCCCTGTTTCTGGCCACTTTAATCTTTCTTTTTAAGATCCTATTATGAACAACATAATGTTTAGCTAGTTTAATCCAGTTGCAGCTTCTACAACTTCTTGTTCTTAACAATCAACTTATTGTTTTTATGCTGCATTTTAGTACTGTGTGCCCTCAAATTTTCATTCTCTCCTTTTATATTTCCTTAAAGGGCAATGAGCTCCCGTATTTTCCTTTTCAATCTCTTTATTTTCCGGTCTTTCTTCATTGAGATATAGCCATCTATGGAATATTTTGGTTTTTGCTGATTTATGGAATAAAAATAAATGGTTTATGCTATGGTAGGATCAAATGGAAAATAAAATCCTGAATTTACCTCTACCATAATAGTCTCAAATTGATTAGTTTCTTTTACAGGACTTTTAATTTGAGTTATATCCACAACAGTATTGTTAACCTGAGTTGTATTAGTTGATGGATTCTTGATTCGAGACATGAATTTCATAGTAAATTATTCAAAACTAAAAATTTTATCTTCCCATTTATCAGTGGCACCTGTGATATCCATCACTGCTTCTTCTCCCTCCTATTCCATATCCAAATCAACTATTTAAGGCTCTAGGTGTTTATAAGGAGGTCGACTATTTTTCATCATACTTCATGAAATGATTCGTCCAACAGTAGGGGTTAGAGGTTCAAATGGTGGGGTTTCAAGGGTTTCCATTTTTCTCTTCCTCGACTTTTTAGGGTATTAGGAGAAGATGTCATCCACTTGATTACCGTTTAAAGTATTTTCTGCCTTACACATTTCATAATTAAGTTGGATATGTGACTTTTAAATGACTGTTATAAACCCATTCTTATGTGGAAAACCATCCAAAATATCATTTCTCATACCTCATTCATCCACAAACAATAATTTAATAAGCCTGTAATGGTAAAGGCTATCCCTATGGTTTTTGACAACTTTACGGACCCCTTATGACATCTACTGTAAACCCTTTAGCAAAAAAATAAGGGATATTGATCTTCTGATCTCTAGTAAAATGTAGTAACAACCTAATGTGATACAAAATTTTTGTTGTGTACCTGTCCTCATAAGTGAAATATTTCATAAGGATGAATAGAAGGCCCCACCATTCATATTTAATCTAGGAGAGCGATATTCCCTTCACCCAATTAACTTCTTGGTGTCCTACTTTGATAAATTTCATGCCCATCTATTTATATATGCTTTTATTTTTTGAGCCATTTAAACCCTTCCAATGGTAATCCAGTTGCTCAAGAAATAGTCTTCTCATTCATAGTCATAACAAAATCTCTAATTCGAGCTAATTTTCCATCAAACCCTCATGAAAAATGCAATGCAACCTCATGTTTGAACCCTTGAAATTTATCGAGGAATTCATGCCATCCTTAACCAATTTCTGCTTGCATGCATTATATTCAGGAGTTTTCGCAAGCTCATCCATGGATGATGACTCATGGTGATCATACTTCACTTTATTCATGGATTAAGGATTAAAAACATGATATGAAATTAGGGGTGAACAAGGCGATTACTGATATAAATAAAGTAAACCAAAAATGCTCCAATGATGTACTTAAATAGCACAGGGAATCGAATGGTCTCAAAAAACTAGGCAAGACAATTCATCTTTTTCTTAAGCAACATAACTACTCATGATGAGTGTTGGATAAGATCCTAAAGTCGGTTTGATGGAACTAGTACCCAAGGGAAATATGTAATAATCATGGGAGATGATAGTGGTGCGGTTACAAGAATAAATTATATCATGAGAACAATTGCATACAAGCCTCATTTGACCTCCCTTCATAACAGAATTACCTTAGTCAATAAGTGTTGGACCAATGTGCATAGGAAACATCATAAGGAATAATAATAAAATGAGGTAATTGAGATCATTTGGAACATAAATAACATATATTGATAGTCTTCAAATGATATTCCAAGTATGTAAAAATAAATTCATGATTACAAGCTCAGGGCACTCCTCACGTGGACACTTGGCATCAATATTTAAAACACATTAGAATATTTTCTCATAAATCAAACATAACATTGTCCTTCCGTCTAAATTCTAAGGCATATATTGGAGTACCTTGCTATGACATATGAAAAAGAGAATAAGCGCAAAAAAATGGAATATATAAGGGAGTGAAGGATGCTTAAAAATTAATTGACATACTATACCTCCCAATATAAAAGTGCAATGCTTATCATGAAAAAAATATCACCAACAAGGAAATATAATGGTACCCAATACATCAAGTTTCATTTAAAGTGCTCATCGAGTCTACAACATCATCATCACAATTTCAAATAAACCATGTTATGATCCTTTTGAAAGCATCGAGAGTGGGTATATCCAATGTGAAGGGATGATAAAATTATTACAGGTGGGCATCTCTGATGTGAAAATAAGGCCATCACACAACAAGATCTCTGACATATTTTACTTTTGAAAAATAAATTCAAGGTATCCAAAATCAAGTGCAAATTAGATAATCAGGAAATTTGTTATTGTGCAAAAAACTTATGCCATAAAAATCCTATCGGTTAGCTCCCCTTGCATAATTAATATGAACAATGCATAATCATTGTCTATCTTAAATAAACTTCCTGATTTGTCATAGATATTTCCAGTATTTCATTGTTTGTTCCTTGTAATAAGAGACTAATTAACATCAATGATTAAAAACAAGGGTCTGTGCTGGAACAATGTAATTTCAAGAAGAATACACTAGAGGTCTTCTGGAAATTTCCACAATATTCCTATACCTACTATAGTAATCTTGCACCCATACGATGTAGTACTTATTAGAGGCAATTGCAATTGAAAAAAAATGTTGTCTACCAAAGACCTTTTGATTGATCATCAATAAGTAATTCATCACTCTAAGTACCTCGTTATGGATAAAAGTGAATTTTTTCATGTTATGATGTCAAAGAAGAAGAACATAAAATATGACATTATGACACATTCCAAGATAGATCAACAAATCCTTTATTGGTTACTTTTAATCTTGTTGTCACATAGGTGAAAACTGAATCTCTCCTTCTTCAAGCACAGAGAATTACCTGCACTAAGGGTACCACATCCATGAAAAGTTTCTTATTTTTGAAGAATATAACTCCAAAGAATTACACCCAAAATATATAAATCCATTTTCCAATAGATAAGTTAATGAGTTTTAGGGCAAGCCAAAGATTGCCAAGTAAATCATAGTTTGAAATTAAATTTCATACCACAGACATGGACACTCTTCCCATAGGAATCTATAACCTTGGCAGGGGTGTCTTTTAACCCAACGAAATGCTTGTGTCCCACCTAATTTATATATATTTAGAGTTATATATTTGGTTTCAAAATTGAATGAAGGCCATTTTACTGGCTTGGTAACTAGTTAATGGAAATGCCATTCACAAGAACTAACAAGAATGATAATGTCTACCCGTGATGAGACCTCTTGTCCTCCAACCTTTTGAGCTAAAATCCATTACCTTGGCTTGGTGACCATTAGGGGTAATTTCATTCTTGTTATTTCCTATGATCATGGTAGATAGACTTGTAGTGGTACATCCTATAATTTAATCAATCCTTCTATGTAAACTCTGATTATGATTAACTTTAAAGGTTACTTAATAAGTGGGGAGGATGATATGCTCCTTAAGAGTATGGATGGAATGAAATGTTTTTAATGAATAATATTTTCTAGTTGGTCCCTCTACCCTAAAGACTATTTTTAAATAATACATCTCAGCTAATGGCTGAAATATTCCTCGAGTTAATAATGCTAGGGTGCTCATGAGAGTTTATATGAAAATGATTGTTAGTTTTTATGTTCTAATATCAGTTTCAAATTTAAATAAACTTTTCTTTGGTTTGTCTATCCATTAAGGGTTTATTCATGAGCATGTGATTTTTTAACCATTAAACTTGGTGAAATTTAATATTTTTTATGAATTCAAATGCATAAAAACTAATTGCTGTGAAACAAAAAATAGGTACACAAAAATCACAAATAACAGAGCTCAATACACAAATTTTTGATGAAGGAGTTCACCCCTCCTAGGCTACATCTCCTTGGCCCAACTTCATAGTGTGGGCCTTTGTATTAGATTCAAATGTGAAAAATTCTTCTTTACAGTCTCTTGTTGCCTCTACAACCTGCTCCAATGGCTTCAAAACATTAAAATATACCATAAATGACTCTTCCTGAGCACATTTTGGTCGAAAATTGCATGAGTTATGACAGAACAATGTTTCCTAGCTTTTCTCCTCCAAAACTAGAGTTTCGCCAGTTAAAAATCTAAATTTGGCAAATTTTTCCGAATTTGGTGCCTCCACTAAATCCGTCACCCAACTAATTGGTCAATAATTAAGGGATACACGATGTTAACATAATATAAGCCCTGTTTTAATGCCATAAGAACATTTTAGCGCTAATTACATTTAAATGTGTGTTAACCACGATAATCCGAGGCTTAACCTTAATACATATGGATTATCTCTTTAATCTCAAATTTAAATTTCCCACTGGTCATTGTGAACTATCCATAGGTCTTCAGGTGTTGATCATGTGGGAGGGGGCTAGCCCCCTCTGAACCACCATAGGCTGGTGTGTAAAACCTTATCATGCGGGGAAGAGCATAGTGGTTAAGAACCATGAGTTAGGCGAGATGGTAGGGCGGTGTATTGGTGCTAGTGAGGTCATGGGTTCAATCCTGACCCACCCCTTAATATTTTGTTCAGACTTATAGTGATTCTGCCAAATATCTAAAGTCCTCCACCCTTAGTTACCTCCACCAAATAGTTAGGATCTCTTCCATATATAGTTAATCTTTCTGGTTTTTAAATTTTTGTGGTTATAGTTATTGTCATGATCAATTGGATAATCGACGGTATCATAGAAGAATTTTCAAGTCTTCTATGATACTCTGGATAATCCGATTTCTGATGAAAATAGTTAATCTTTCCAGTTGAATAGTTTAAAATGATAGGCTTAATATATATGTGACATATATAAATATGATATGTCATATGGTCCATAACCTATAATTTCAACCTTGTCATAAAACTTGATATGAGCCCACATGTAAAACATTTCGGATATATGCCAACTTAATAACTCAACCTGCCAATCCAATGGGGGGGGTACGTGACATGCCATGTGGCCCTTCCCCATTGGCTCATAAAAATTCCTCCTTAATAAAATAATGAGCCATAAGAAAAAAAAGTTTCCAACTTAAGAATTGGAGGATAAATTCAACTTCCATGGAAAACCTTGGAAAATATGAGGATGAGACTTATGACAGTGTCACTGGCTAAAACTGGAGAAAACCTTAGGAAGTTGGCTAGGCTTGCCACATCATCCTTGTACCTGTTCTTCTAATTTTTTTTCATGTTTGGGAAAACAAATAGAAGGCCATAATTCCCTCATATGAACTCAAAATTTGATGAAATGAGTTGTGTTGGAATCCTGGAGATGATATCTATCTAGGCGTTCAGGTTTGAAGCATTTATGAGCACTTTCAATTTTGAGCTGAAAACTGAGCCTTAGATCATTCCTCCCCACTAGAAGCCTTTTTAACCCCAAAATATACTATCAATTGTTCAACATTTGAGGGTACAACTCCCTCAATTTTCCAATCTCCAACCATTTTTCCTTTGAAGGATTTTGACCCTTGAGTCCCACTCTAAGGTATTCAAGATTCCCTATTCTTGAAGTTTTGATTCTTATGTCAAGTATGAGATCTTGCTGAAGTTCATCAAGATATTCTTGTGAGAAATTTTCTATTGATGGTAGCTGAAAATTATCTCCTTGATCATCAATCAAAGAAGGCTCAAACAATCTCAAATTCTCAACATTAACAACAGAATAAATTTTGATATAAGGAGGCAAATCTATCTTGAATGCATTTGTACCAATCTTTTCCAGAATTTTCAAAGGACCATAATGGATTGCTTTGAACTTTTTACCTTCCCCTTGCAATATTTCTTTGATTCTATACAACCAAACTTCATCACCAACTTGGAATTTGTGATCAACCCGGTGTTTTTCATGCCTTGCCTTGTAGCTTCTTTGACTCTTTTGAAGTTACTCTTGCATGGTGTGATGTATCAACTGAATTTTCTCAATCAAATTCCTTGCCTTAGATATTTCACTATGTCCCTCTATGACGACATATTTCTCAAAGATGAATTCCAATGTTGATCTTGGAAAATAACCATAACATGCCTCAATGACAATGTGGTCGTGGAAGAATGTTTTTCCATGTTGTATGCATGATGTATGTAGTGTAGCTGCTCATCCCACAACTTGGGATGCTTGCTACAATAACCTCTAAGAATATGAATAACGGTCCTATTAACCACCTTTTTTTGACCATATGTTTGTGTATGAAGTGTTATACTCTTCTTCAACCTTGTGTCCATCATGTCCCATAATTTTGACCAAAAATTCCCAACAAATTGAGAATCTCGATCACTTACAATAGAAGTAGGAAGACCAAAATAGACCCAAAAATTTTGAAAGAAAAGATTAGCAGTTTGTTCAGTTGTAATGGTTTTCTTACATGACATCAAAATGCACATTTTTCTGAACCTATCTACCACAACATACAAATAATCACGACCTTTCCTTGACATAAGAAGACCACCTACAAAATCCATTGAAATACACTCCCAAGGATGTGAAGGAACCGAACGTGGAGTGTAGAATCCAAGCCTCCTATTTCTAGGCTTACTTATTGCACATAAAGAACATCCTATAATAAAGCGAGATACACTATCAATCTTGCGTGGCCAACAACAATACCTTTGGAGATTCGCTATTATCTTGCCTACAACTAAAATGTCCTACAATCAATGATGTGTGTGCCTCCCTTATGATATTGTTTCTTTCTCCCTGTGGAATACATAACTTTCCCAAGTGATACAACAAACTATTATGCACGTGATAATCTAACCCTTCATTTTGTTTCCCTTGACTCAAACTCTCATACACATCTTGAAAATCACTATCATTTGCATAATTTTCATTGTAAATTTCATGCATAATGGAATTGTGTTTGAGTATACTAGCTGAATTTACAATAGGCCTAGAAAGCATACAAACCTCCTTATTTTAGATTCCATTTTTTTACCTGATAACCAAATGAAATTTTTGTATAAAACCCATCCATCGGAAATGTCTTGATTGCTGCAACTTTAACTGTGATTGTAAGTACTGCAATGGATGATGGTCGGTGTGGATAATGGCTCTCTCCCCATCAATTAATGCTTCCATTTATTTACACTTTGCACCAATGCATATAAATCTTTATCATAGGTGGGATATTTAGTCACAACTCCATTAAAATTTTTAGAATGAAACGAGATAGGCTTACCACGCCACATGATCACTGCTCCCATAGCATAATCACTTCCATATGTTTAGATCTCAAATGGTTGTCTAAGATATAGAAGTGATAAAACTGATGTTGAAATTATCTTTTGCTTCAAAGAATCAAATGAGTTATGTTGTACATCTCCCCTATGGAAGACTTTCTTCACACTTGTCAATGCATGTAATAGAGCTGCAATGGAAGAAAAATTAGCAATAGGTTTTCTCCAATACTGTGCTGCCCCTAAGAACTTCTTACCTATGTAACTATATTGGGCTTGGTCCTATTCAGAATGACCTAAAATTTGGAAGGATCAATCTTAAACTCACCTCCTCCAACAATGTGTCCCAAATACACCAATGAGGTCTTACCAGAATCTCACTTTGACATGTTTAAAAATAATTGCTCTTTCTTCAAGACATCAAGTACCTTGTTCACATGCATGACATGTTCTTCTCTTGACTTGTTGAATATGAGTATGTCATCTAAGTAAACAATGACAAATTCATCTAGAAATGGTCTAAGTACATCATTCATGACTTTGATGAAAGTAGCTGGTGAATTTGTTAAGCCAAATGGCATAACTAACCACTCATACAATCCTTGTATACCTTTGAAAGCCGTTTTCCAAGTGTCTTCTTCAGCTATTCTAACTTGATGATAACCACTTCCTAAGTCTAACTTAGTGAAACACCTTTCATGCTTTCATTAGGGGAATTTTGAGGTCTAAAATGGGCCTCCTAAGAAAAATGTACAACAAAAATAAACTTTATAACAACCAATAGGATTCAAGATGATGATGCCAACCATGGGGGATGATTCACGATTTTTTAAATAAAAGGGTAAAAATATTAAAAAATAATAAAATAATAAAACTACTTTTTCAACTCGTATTTTCAACTTATCTCCCAAATTTTTTACTCAAATTTCAAGCGAGAGTACTCGTTGGATGCGAAATTTAATTCCTCATCCAAGGAGTACCCATGTTGCATACTTTTGATGAACTCTACTACACGAAAAATGAGAAATACATAAAAAACGTGATTGTAATCACGTTTTTTTATGCATTTCTCATTTTTCGTGTAGTAGGACCCATCGAAAGTATGAAACATGGGTACTCCTTGGATGGGGAATTAAATTTCGCATCCAACGAGTACTCCTGCTCGAAATTTGAGAAAAAAATTTGGGAGATAAGTTGAAAATATGAGTTGAAAAAGTAGTTTTTCCATTTTTCCAGCTAAAATTTGATGATGTCATCAAATCTTATTTGATTTTTTCCACTATTATTTTATAATTTCCTTATGAGGCCCATTTTAGACCTAAAAATTCCCCTAATGAACTTATCAAGTAAATCATCAATATGTGGGAGTGGGTAGTGATTCTTTACCATGATTTTATTTAGTGGACGAAAATCGATACACTTGTGCCAAGTCTCGTCCTTATTTGGAACCAAAACTATTGGTGAACCACATGGTGAAGTAGATGGGCGTATGATACCTTTGATCGACAACTCTTGGATTTTCTTCTTGATTTCCAAACTCTCCATAATTGACATGGGATACATACCAATGTTTGGAAGTGGAACATCCTGTTGCAGCTGAATCTCATGTTGAATTGCCCTCTTGGGTGGTAACCCCTTTGGTTCTTGAAACATCTTGCCATGCTGACTTATCACATCAAACAAATCAGATTTCAGTTTTTCATCACATCCATCAAAAGATTCATATTCAACATCATCCTTTTTCTTGATCATGAGAAGCACAAAATTTATACTTGGATTTACTAGCCTCTTCATTTTCACTGCATTAACTAAAGAAATGTGCAGTTTCTTGCGATGATCTCTCACAATATACTCCACCCCATCCTTTGATCAAATGATATTTGCTCTCATGATGATAAAAAACCACTTTTGTGTCATATAAATATGTCATAGAAATATGTACTTCCCAAGATAATCCCGGAAATATCAAGTGGAACAAAATATAACTTGACTTCATCAACAAAGTTTGCAGTGATAGAAAATATAAATGTGCATTTCCTTGTAACTTGTAAATTGGCATTCTTAACTATCCATCCCAAAGGGTATGGTTTATGATGTGGTAGAGTTTCAAGGTTAATATTTTTTCCTAAGTCTTCTGAAATAAATTTTTCTTGTTACCCTATATCAAATAATGCATCAATCTTTGTATGATTAGAAATCACTCTAAGATCGAACAATTCTATCCTTGTGTCTTCATTCGGAGTGTTGTTGTGACTGTTTGAGGAACTAGAACTTGCTATGGCTTCATTTCCTTTGTTAACCATGGCAACTATCTTGGTTTCATCTCTTTGATCGGATCCAAGATCTTGTTTTGTAGTGGCAGTCATCTTTTGTTTCCCTTTGTTATTTGGTTTCCTTGGTCTTAATTCGGGATGTAATTTCCAACAATGGGCTTCATCATGTCCCTCTTTGGAACAATGTTTGCATGTAATTTTCTCCCCTTCTTTCTTGATACTTGAATTTTTCTTTCCCTCCTATTTTCCCTTATCCTTGAATGGCTTCTTCTTACTACCCTCTTTAGAAATGTTTTTTCCCATTGCTTCAAGATGTGTGGCTTGCACACATACTTCATCTAAGTTGTTTGGGTTAAAAATAAGGATACTATATTTTAAGTAGGAATGTAAACCTTGTATATATTTCAAGAGTGTATCTTGTGAATTCAATTTTACTCCTAGTAACAAAGCCCTCTTTCTAAATTCTTGTGTGTACTCTTGAACAATTTTTCCTTTGAGCTGCCTAAAGGTTTTCCCAATCATAATTTCTTCTTGCATATAGGCTAATGGATAAAACTGTCTTTTAATGGAAGAAATGAATTCAACCTAAGAAATGGAAATATTAGCATGGATTCACATTTCCTCTTGTGTCTGTGCCTCCCACCAAACTAGAGTTGCTCCTTCTAAAATTAATGAAGCCAACTGGATCTTGATATTGCCCTCTTATAGATTTTGAATTCTGCAGTATACTTCCAATTCACGAATCCGATTTTCTAGCTTCTCAGCATTAACTTATACATTGTATGTGGGAAGTTCAAACTTGATGTCCAACTTCAGTAATGGAGTATTTCCTTTTGGGATCTTGGAATGAGTGTGGGTATGAGTTTTTGTGGGGGATGTGGGAGATGAAGATGATGATGAGGATGAGGAATATGAGTATGGTGGATATGGAGGTGGCTTTCCTCCACTTCCTTTTGAGCTCTTCTCTTCATCCTTCTTAATTTTTGAAGATCCTTCTCCGTGAGGATGCTTTTAACCTTCTCCAGATTTTTCTGCAATGAATGCTTCATACATGAATTTAAGCATTCTTTTCATTTCTTTGACGTCTCCCTTAAAATTATCTTCTTCCAAATGCTCATGAGTCTCTTGATAGCTTGAAATTTTGGTTTTGGATTCAAGCTCAATCTCTACAGCTTGTACCCCTTCAACCACTTCAGCCTCTTGTGCAATTTGGACCTCTTCTATCTCAACTGATGGAGATGGAATTTGAGGTGCTTGAGGTGTTTCTTTGAGTAGTCCTTTGGGTGAGAATGATTCCTTATAAACATTATTCCTTCTTTTCCTAATCTCAAGACTCGCTACCAATAGCTTCCCTTATCCTCTCTACTATCTCAACCTTGTAATCATCACAAAAATTTCAACTATTACAACCCTTCAAGCAAAACAAGCAAGCAACATTATGCTTTGATACCAACTTGATCTAAAAATGATTGTTAGTTTTGCTGTGCCGATATTAATTTCAGATTTATATAAAAATTTCTTTGGTTTTCTTATCCATTGAGGGTTTATTCACGAGCATGTGATTGTTTAACCATTAAACTTGGTGAAATTTAGTGTTTTTAATGAAGTTAAAAGCATAAAAACTAATACTTGAACAACAACAAAGAGGTCACAACAAGCACAAATAACAGAATTCAATACAGAATTTTTTTATGAAGGAGTTCACCGCTCCCGAGCTACATCTCCTTGGTCTAGCTTCAAAGTGTGGGCCTTTGTATTAGCTTCAAATGCGAAAAATTCATGTTTACAGTCTCTTGTTGCCTCTACAACCTACTCTAATGGCTTCAAAAAATCAAAATATACCATAAATGACTCTTGTTGAGCTCATTTTGGTCAAAAATTGCATGAGTTATGACATAAAAAACTTTTCCTAGCTTTTCTCCTCCAAAACTGGAGTTTTTCCAGTTAAAATTCTAAATTTGGAAACTTCCGTCGAATTTGGTGCCTCCACTAACTTCGTCGTTGAACTAATTGGTCATTAATTAAGGGATAAGCATTGTTAACATAATGTAAGTGTTTTTTTAATGCCATAAGTGCATTTTAGTTCTAATTACATTGAAACATGGGTTAACCACGATAATCCACAACTTAACCTTAATACATATGGATTAGCGCTTTAATCTCAAATTTAAAATTCCCGCCAGTTGTTGTGGACTAGTCGTTGGTCTTTAGGCATTGATCATGTGGGAGGGGTCTAACCCCCTCCGAACCCCCATATGCTGGCACGTAAAAATTTATCATGCGGCAGAGAGCATAGTGGTTAAGAACCACGAGTTAGGTGAGATGGTAGGGTGATGTATTGGTGCGGGTGAGGTTGTGGGTTCGACCCTGACCCACCCCATAATATTTTTTTCGGACTTATAGTGATTAAGCCAGATAGCCAAATTCCTCCACCCTTAGTTACCTCCACCAAATAGTTAGGATCTCCTCCATATATAATTAATCTCGTCGGTTGAATAGTTTAAAACTATAGGTTTAATATATATGTGACATATATAAATATGTTATGTCATATAGTCCATAACCTATAGTTTCAACCTTTTCATAAAACTTGATATGTGCCCACATGTAAAACCTTTAGGATATATTCTAACTTAATAATTTGACCTAGCAAGCCATGGCGGGGGGGGGGGGGGGGTGTGGGTGCGGGGTACATGGCATGCCAGGTGGCCCTTTCCCATTGGCTCATAAAAATTCCTCCTTGATAAAATAATGAGCCATAAGAAAACATAGTTTCAAACTTAACAATTGGAGGATAAATTCAACTTCTATGCAAAACCTTGGCAAATTTGAGGATGACACTTGTTACATTTTCATTAGCTGAAATAGGGGAAAACCTTGTGAAGCTCACTAGACTTGCCACATCATCCTTGTATATGTTATACTAATTTTTTTCCTATTTGGGAAAACGAAAAACAAGCCATAATTCCCTCATACGAACTCGGAATTTGATGAAACGAGTTGCGTTGGAATCCTAGAAATGAGCTCTAGCCAGGATTTCAGGCTCAAAGAATTTCTGAGCACTTTCAATTTTGAGCTTAAAAATGAGCCTTAGATGAAGAGCTCATTATGGTTTTACAGTAGTGGCCTGCCATAGGATGTTTTTCAATAATAAATTCTAAGAGAAACTTGAAAATATTTCCCAAATAAAAACACATTAGAGTGACTAAACCAGAAGTATGATTTTAAGTTTGTGATTGGGAAGTAACAAACATAATGATGACCCAAACCACTTTATCACTTAATGAATGATCTTAACTATTCAATAGAAAAAAAAATTCATCCAATTAATCATGGTCACTTTACAAAATAATGGGGTATTAGAGTGAATCATACTTAATAATACTTACCATATATGCATGTGTTAAAAACCAATGGTAATAAAAAGCAGTTTCAATAGCTATGCTTTGGGAGTCACATCCTTAACAGTGTTGTTATAACAAATTTATTTATGATAAGGGATGCATTGATTTATTTGTTTATTCCTTTTATCCTACCCTATCTTAAAAAACATAATACCTACTTCAAGGATAGGATTACTCCCAATGCAATCATGTGCATAACAAAAGGACAATCCTACTCATGTTCAAACTTGAAAAGTATATTCGAGAAAATACAAGAATGTGGGGAACCAACTACATTAATTGATGTGATTCTAGGAGCTATCGAATAATAAAGGAAGGGTGGGTGCTGGAAATCATTTGAAACTAATATTCAATGGGGTCCACATATTTTTTGTCATTTGATTCATAGGTAAGATTCGATGCATCTTCCTTTATTATATCATGCAGATCTTCCAATTTTCTCCAATTGTCTCCGAAAGTGTAGGATGAATTATATGATAAATATAGTGGGTGCTATTTAATCTCTGCTTCTAATGGTCTCTCCTCATTAGACATTATTACACAGTAATTTGTCACTTAGTTAACTTCTCGTCCATGATCCTGAAGTTCCCTATGATGAATCATGTGCAATATATCCACCTAGGAAAAATACATAAATACATCCTCTAAAGACTAAAATAAATACACCTTGAAATATTATTGAAGGAAATTAGCTAAAACCCTAAATTTATGAGTCAGCGTGCTTCGCTAGTTTTCCACCTGTGGTGATGGCAGGTTGACAATTCTATCCTAGTGCCATCAACACACTTTTGACTAAGAAAACCATGTTGAACCCTTTCTAGAAGTGTTTCCTCAAATGGAAGAGAAGCTTCGACCACTAGAAGTTTCCAGGACGACGAGATGAATGTCATTCTGTGGAGATAGGGTCAAGCTCTCTCATTTAGAGCTTTGTATATTATCAATGGGGGATTATCCCTTGAAAATTGGACCTTCCTCCTTTCATGGGCTTCTAACTCCCTCTCCTTTCCTATAAATTTATCCCCATCCTTCCACTACTGGTTGGCCATTGTTGGGCTGGTCTCATATTTCATTTTTCTTGCATCCCTGTATTGTGATAATTCCTAAGCTATCTGGGAGAAGGAGTGCTTTAAGAGTTTTGGTGAAGGAATCATACATAACCAAAGGAAGGCCTCCAACATCAAGGCCATGCTTGTAATATCTCTCTTTCATATCTATTAATATTTGATTTCTATATTTGTCTAATATTTTACAGAAATAGTCTAATGTTCCTTAATCTGTTAGATATTTGATATAATGTATGTTTTGTATTGGATTACATTTTCTGTTATCTCTTAATCTCCTACAGGTAAGCATATATCACTAGTAGCGAGGATCGAGCTTGAGGGATTGTGGATCCAAGCCATCATCAAAGGGTTCGAGCATAGCATCAGAAAGAGGTAGGCCTATTTCCTTTCTCATATTTTTTTTCATATTGGATAAGAAATCTTTCATTAGATATTCTCATAAGTTTCTAGACCCACTTTAGAGCTAGAGAGATCACCTTTGTCCATAGAGGGGATATATATTCACAACAAAATTGGCGACCCTACTAGGGAGCTTTAACATCTTTGTCTTCCATTTCTTGGGTTGATTTTTGATTAGTTTGACCGATCACTGAGATCCGAGTCTTCTTAGGTCTCTATAGCTCTGCATAGGAGTTAATAGTTATTTCAGTGTGTCAGGTCTGGTTTTAGTGTGAAATTATTTTTTATTTTTCTTTGTTTTTAGCGCTTATCCCATTTTATTCCCTTATAGCAATGGTGACAATATGTTTTATACAAAGCACCCGTGCTGATTTTCCTTTCAACACCATTTTGTTCATCACAGATGCGCTGATCCCAGGGCTAGGAAATGGTTAGGGCTTCCCATGATCTTTCTAGTGCTTCTTGAACCTTTATAAAGTCTGTCGAGTTTGAATGACCTCCTACCATTTTATTTGGTTTTCTTGTGTTGTTTGAATGGTTTGTTTTCTCTCTTTGACTTTATTGTGGTTAGAGTGAAGTCAAAACATTTACGTGGTATTTTCGGTAAATTATTCTTCGCTTGTCACTTGTGTTTATCATCATATAGTTAATAGGATATGATTTAGAGTTCTATTCCAGTAAGTTTTAACACCATCACACATTGCTTCCAGATTGTTTTGAAGTTGCTTTCATTTGCATTGGTCATCACCGCACTTAGAGATCACCTTCAATTAAGTGTCAAACATAAGATAAGGATTGTTTGATTCACAAGTTTGGAAGAGAGTTCCTTATATAGTTTCTGAATTGAAAGTGATTTTCATCTTGAAATTTTTATTTGGTTTGTTTTTCATCATTTTGAAAAAGAGTGAAAGTGATTTTCATTCGTGCATTTTTTTTAAGTGATCTTGTTTTCCATCTGAAATAAAGAAAAGTGAAATTATTACTTTTGAATTTCTTTGTTCGTTGTTTGATTTTACTTTAGTCCATTGATTTATTTTTAATTTTTATATTTCAAAGTAAAAGAAACAAAAAATGTGCAAATTAAATTTTTTCAGTAAGTTCTCATCTTAGGGAATAGTGAAGTGAATTCGATCTTTAAAAGATGCATTTCATAGTTTTGAACTAGTTGGGGGAATCATTGTTTGTTGCATCACTTTCACTCTTGTTGTTTATTCTTCCCTCATTCTTTTAAAATTCATCAAAATGGAGAGAATATCTCTTAGCATTTAACAACATTGTAGGGTTGAGGTGACATCGATATTGAGCCTTAAACTGAGACTTAACTAAAGATAAACTTTAAAATTTATCCAATTAACCTTAAGGAGAATTTTAAATTAACTAAAAAATATAGAGGTCTAGGCTAGAGATGTGTTCCGACATCATTAAATGTAGGATATGTCGCTAACAGTCTGTGTTACATTTTAGAGATGTGACCCCGTCCCACGTATGGAAGTACATAGGAATATGTTCCATGTACGAAAAGTATAAGGGGATGATCTCATCATACAGTTACACATTAGAAAAAAATACTATGGACTAGACTCCCACATACCGTCGAGTATATATGGGGAGAAACCACTAGGTTGCAAGACTTCCATAGGTAGCCAAGTCGAACGCCTTGTAGATGTGATACACCAAACACAATGTTAAGGGAGATTGGATGTTGCATGTTAACTCTTTGGTAATTTCTTCAATCATTTATCACCAAGGTGTATATTGTAGTTCACGGATCCCTCATAATCATTTATGCCTAGTTCATCCTTTTTGATTTATTTTTTGTTTAATTTCTACAAATCAACTGCCCACGATAACATATTACCTATTCAATTCTCTAACCTCATACTTTCCTGGTTAATTGTAAATTTTAAACTACTCAAAATTGATTCACCTTTTCTCTCTTTGATCTTGCCTTAAAGATATCGGTTGAATCGTTGGATTAACCTCCTTCCTATTTTTAAGGATCTAAGGTTCCTCCTCATGAGGTCCCCCAGTTTCCAGTTGGACCGCTTGAAGCTAAGGGTCATAAAAGACGAATTGTCATAATTTTAAAACCTATTTCATTGTGACCACCACCTAAAAATTTTATTTCATCGTCATCTGAGGATCTAGAGTCGGAAAGTCCTGAACTGTCTACAAATTTCATGGTATTTCCTCCAAATCTAATCTTTGATCCATTAGTGGTCATGCCTCAATAGGCTTATAGTCCTTTTGACGAACCAAATATTCCCTTTGTTGCTTGTCTAGTAGCATCTCACACTACTGCGCGCTAGTTGTTTCCTCTTGAAATGGCATCTAAGGCTAATGATATTCCATTTGTGAGTGCTCCTCATAGTACTTCATAGGAAATCACTGCAACTTACATTCCAAAAGACATCTCATCTGTTGGGCCAGAATTGTGAATTATAGATAAATCACGCTTCCCTAGACAGGTGCTAGTCTAGAACAATAGGTGAAAGACTATATGAAAATTTATCCTAACTCAGAACAAATACACAGAGAGGATTGGAGGCTTACTTGTTCTGTCACTTCAAAATGGTTCCTTATGTCGCTTATGTTGCAGCTTCAAATTCAAGCGTTTTGTGAGCTGAATGCTTCCTGCAAGAAAGAACACTAAAACAATAGAAGATGCAATAATATACGTATCTATTCAAGCTAGTTAGCTAAATCAGTAAAGCATAAACCATACACATCAAATAAGATCTTACAATATGGAAAATCAAAGCCAATACAGATGCATATAGGGAAAAATAAGCAGTACTCTTTATTGATGATAGAAGGACAGGTTACAACCTAGTGACTGATTTGAAGTGACCTTCCAGCAACGTTTCCAAGCCTCATCACAATATAAATCTCTCCAGGAATAGCTTCACAAATCTAGCTTCCAATTGAAAATTCTCCATCTTTTCTCTACTCAAATTCTTCCTCCTCAAGCACTTAGATCTATGCTCAATTAATAGATGAATTGTAGGTTGTTTTGCAATCAATAACTTTCAAAAAATAGGAAAGAAATGCTTCCAGTCATGTAGATTTCAAATGGACACTTGGATCTGAAGCTTGACACATGTGAAATCTTCTAGAAGGCACTAGCCAAGTGGAGATTTCGGAACAATGAGAATTTTTCTCCCAATGTGACCAACGCACCTGTGAATGTTTGGAAGTGCTTTATAGAGCAGCCTTTCATGGGGTTACCTACATATGCAACGCACTTAGGCCCCTTAGAGCCTGCATTGGTGAGCTCTCATATGTTATATAATAAGATTCAAACCATGGAAACCTTTTCTTGATGAAATTATTTCTTGATTTGTCTTGTTTCTTGTCTTAGGGCATGTAACAACTGAAATGATAGGGAATGATAGACCCTTGATCATTGGTCCTAGAGATTATGTCCAGTTAACCAGGTCATTGGGAATGGTGCCCAAATTGACCTATAATAATTTCCCCCTAAAGCATGAGATCCAAATAATAAGAAAATTTGATTGAGATTATTTACACTGTGATGAGCCTGGAAATGAAGCAGAGTGGTCACCTACATCAATCTTACAATACATTACATCATGATATATCCTCTTTGATCATAATTTCTGAGGGTAGGAATTCCCATATTCAGCACATAAACAATCTAATAACATGTACATAATTTACAAATTTGTCTACATTGGAATGTTTCCCAGATGCAGACATGCCAACAGATATAGGCCCATGTTTAGATGGAAATCTGTATTTAAGGTCACCGTACAGATGATAAGTACAACAATCCTGAAATCGCAGCCCGGATGGTTAATACTAGATCCGAGGTCTTCTTATCTCGTTCACTCAATCATTCGGGTACAAGTCTAGCCATGCAAATATATGATTTGTAGTCGAACATGGAAAGACATCGTTTGATTACCAGCGAATAATGTGAGTTGTTAACAAATGCAAGAGAATCACCATTAATGTCAATGGCCCTTAAGGTACTGTAGTACATTTCCTAAGGTGTGAATAGATGATTTGATGTCGAACGGAAAACCAAATATTTCATTCAAAGGTTCAGAAGCGAGGATCTTGTTGATGCTGTAACAAGCCTCATGGTACTCGAATCTGATGTTTCTAAGTGAACTTCCTAGATATTGATTTGTCATCGATAGGAAGTCACCTTATTGCAAAACTAGAGTTACTAATTTTAGAGACAAGGGTTGACTTGATATAGAAATTTTTAGGGATGACGGTCATGAAAATGAAGGTTTACGAGTATTGCAGACGGATGAGTTTTTAATCACTAGATGACTTCTCTTGAACATATCGGTGACACTATGATGAGTTGGCAGCATTGACCCAAAACCGAAGTGAAGGTATGATGAACCATAGGTGTGAATGAACCGTCAAGATGATTACCCAACCCAAACAGTCACGGACATGGAGTGAAAGAAGTGTCATTTTCAAGAGTGACTTGCTACCAAAAAGAAACTTTGCTTACTTTTCCCAAATTTTCCTCGGTCATTTATTGATCAGTACCTCTTTATTTTTTAACAGGTTTGAGGAGGATAACATTTTCTTGATCTATAATTCAACCCTTCGGGTGAATAAAGTATCGCTATTTAATAATTTAGCGAGTCTAGCGATGAATGAAACTCAATTCTTGCCATGATCGACAAGCCTGTCGCTATTTTATGTTTTAACGAGCTTAACGACAGTGATAGCCCGGTCCTTTTTCATGTTTAGAGTCTGAAAAAGACGATGAAAGAGAACTCTAAAATTACTTTTTCATAAATTTCTCTCTCAAATCCGAAAAAGTGTAAAATAATATCTGAAAGAACCTCTTTGGTCATGTTTAACCAAGGTATTCCTTTTTCGTAAATAATCTATCTCAGTCTGGAAAAGGGTTAAAATTATACTAAGTAGATATCAATTCATTTACTTTTACGAGCTCGAAAAGACAAGTGCTCGACAATATTTTCACATTATCAGAGTCTGAAAAGAGTTGAAAGAAGACTCCAGGGGTTCCTTTTTCGCTGTTATCAAAGCTCGAAAAAGATATAAAAGTGCGCTTCAAATCCTTTCTCATTTTTAACAAAGCTTGAAAAATAAGGAGAAAAAGTGTGCTTTGTGGTCAAGTCTTTATTTGAATAAATCTACACAACTAATCTGTTCATCAGTTGTATCTCCGGTTCAGAACAACATCAAATGGACTAAAAATACCTGTTTCATGATAAAAACATAATAAAACCACAGTTTCACTCTTCATTTTTACCATTACATAGTTACCATTTGCATTTTGGAGCTCTGAACCTAATTTTTCCCCCAAAATTTAGTTGTTGATTGCAGTCGTTTCTATGGACGGATTTCATCGCCGTTTGATCTAGGTTAGTACTATGAACCTGCTCTTCCTTTTAGTAATCATTTCATTTCCATTCTCTGCAAATTCTTAGGGCTTTAAGGCTCATAGGGTAAATTCTGCCCAAAATGAGGGCAACGCACCCCTGAATTTTGAAATCTACTTTCCATAGCAGGTACAATGAAGGGTACCTACATGTGCAATGCACTGTCTCAACTGAAGGAGTGCATTGGGTGCAGTTAAAGTTTTTGGTTTTCATGTTGTGCTCAAAATTTACCTAGTTTTTTTGCAATGAATGGAAACTAATAGATATTATGGTTATATTTCATGTTTCCATTAGATTATAATGAAGATTACATGGAGGGAAAGAGAACATGAAGAAAAAGATATGATTTCTTTGAATGATTCGAGTACTGTAAGAGCCTTAAGAGATTGTGGACTACTTGAGTACTTCAAATTGTTGGGAATGAGGCAAAAAATAGAACTGTTTGAGTTCTTAGTTGAGCATGGGATCCGGCGATAGAGGCATTTCACATAAAAAATCAAATGTTACCCATAACAGTTGAGGATGTGTATTTTCTCACAGGTTTTTCGAGGAGAGGTTTGCCCATTTCTCTCATAGGGTCTACCATTGGAGGAGAGACAGTGAGGGATTATGTTATGTATTATTTCTATCCAGGGGAAAAACATAGCAAGTATGGAAAAATAAACATCCGGGATGTCAGGGATTTGCCTTTGAGAACCATCCTTTTCACGATTGCTAAACTTGCTGGCACCATTACACTACATGTAGCAAACAGGTCATATATGTGGTATGCGCTAGAGTGCTTAGAGCCAATAGTCTTCAAATGGTTTGAAGCTATTCTATCTCAAATAAAGGAACAACTAAATAAAGAAAAGGGAGGAAGGAAGAAAAATTTCAGTTATGGTTAAATCCTTATCTCCTTTGCTTTGGAACAGATTCCACTTATGTGGCCACAACATGTAACACTGGATATATCTAGTCCTAGAGATCCTCAAATGCAGAGATGGGTAGAACTCATGGGTTGGCATGTAGGCCAATTGACCATTGTGTTCTCTACTGCATTTTTTGCCTGGTTCTGGTGACATATTATTGCCATCGATGAGTATGCATATGCAGGTGTCGACTTCTGAGGAGATCCAGATCTAGTATTACCAGAAGGCACTCAGTGGGGTGCATTAACAATTATTTGACCATGTTTTTGATTTTTCTAAGGTTTATACAATGTTTTTGTGTTTTGATTTATTTCCAAGACTAAATTAAATATTTGATGTAATGTAGATATCAGTTTTGTTCAACCAGTAGAGGAACCAGAGCATGAAGTAGATGTGCTAGCAGAGAGGGTTGTCGGGAGAGCAGTCCTTCAGGACCTTGATATTGCTGAGACTCTGGTTGAGCTTTGGCAACACATAGAGGGTTTGACCTTGGAGATTCCATATTTCCAGATCTAAGAGCTTCCCATGCAACTGCAGCGACACACTATTAGGGTTCCTAACCGTTGGATGTGGTTGCTCCTTAGGATTGCTAGATCTATAACATGTTACCATGAGCACCACTATTTTACTAGTGACATTTTGCATACATTTTGAGGTTAGATGACCAATGTGTCTTGGGCACAAATTTTGTAAAAACCTATAAATATCTATCTATATGTTTTCAGAGTTTTTCCTATGTTTAATGTGTAATCTTATTCAATGATGTGAATATTTTCTTTACCTGTGTCGCAAATGTCTGTCTAAATGTAATGTTCCGTTTTTCGGATTTGCTACAATAGGGTCCAGAGGGATGTTGTATAAGGAATACAATGAAAAAATAAGCTGAAATGGGACTTGGATCCCTTTTTAAACCCTTCATACATTACAATTCCAGAATATTAGCTCAAAGAAATAACCCTAGGTGGGTTATTTAGATCTCCCACTCCTAGGTATCTCAAACAATGCTCAAAGATGAGAGCTACAATAATACATGAACTGCAACAAGTAGCAGCAGTGAAACATCAAAACATATGGTGCAATAAGAGAGCATAGCCATTATATTATGTGCAACTGCAAATAGATATGCAAAAAATTGAGGAAAAGACCTCTCAAGATAGGCCAGATCAGCCTTAAGACAAATGTACATGCAAAAGTGAAAGTACACTGCTACACAACCCAACAACAAGCTATGACTGCGCAGTCCATAGTGGGAAATGACTGAAAACTGATATGCACACAATGATATAGCAATAGCAAGCTAAAATAAAGTGGGGGAGCAAGATCTCAACCCCGGAAAACAATACTACAACAATCCTCCAAGGGATTGGCCAAAATGTACAAATTTGCAAAATGCCGAAGTGCAGTGTAGCAGCTACAACTCAATAACAATAAAAAAATGGATAAGGATGGAAATGCTGAAAATGATGAAGAAATATCCTCCAATGATCTTCAAAGTGAAAGGTTTCTCCCTTCACTGAAGATTACACCCTCCAATCCACAGTGTGAACCCCTCCTGCAAGTTCCCTCTGAAAATAATGAAGTATGGGGAAGAGACTACGCTAGGAATGAGATGAAACATATGGACCAATGCAAAAATCTGCAATGAAGCTTTGGGATCGTCCTCACTGATCTCCCAGAGAAATAATGAGCTCATTCTCTGTAAAACTAGCTCCGGAAGTGGGTGCTAATGAATCCTCACTGCAACCCCCAGCACCTCAACATTTCTGCCCAACTGAAAAATGATGTAGCTGAAGATGGTTACCTTGGCCTCAAGCCTGGATGTGAGGAGAATGAAGAACAGGTCCTCCAAAGCTTCCCAATGAAGGAGAGGAAACTCCTAAACAGGAATCTCCCTTGTGCTAAGTAGCACAGCTATCTTAGTTGAACAATTGGAGAGAGAAGACCAAATTCGAAATCTCAAACATAATGAATAATGGCTCCCCTTCCCCATTTTATGCCAAGAGAAGGATTCCTTTCCATGGACCCCAACCATTAGGGTTTCTCTCATCCAATGATATCCCTCCTATCAAAACTGTGTTGGCTTCTCATGCAAGCTACACCTCTTTAGGCAGCGCTGTTGACTTGGTCAAACTTGACCTAGTCTTCTTGTATTTTCTCTTTTTCACATTAGGAGATGAAAAATAAGCCACTTAGGCAACCCCTTTGTATATTAGGAGTGTTTATTATGCTTCTTCATGGGCCCCCTTACCCATTTTATTCTTTTTATTAAAAGGAAAGAAAAATTAGTGTTCCAATTAACTTAATGAAAATTTTAGAACATTACAGTCCTCCCCCCCCAAAGATTTCTTGTCCTCAAGAAAGTGCAAGGGTAGACTGATTCCTCTTCTCCTGTCCTATAACTTCAATGTATGATGATCTCCTCCAAGAAATACGATGCTATATCATCAATAAATCTCCCACGCTGCTTCTCCTCAGCATGTAAATTAGCTACCAATCTATCATCATGAAAAAGTGAGGTGCTCAAGAGAGTGGCAAAGTGATGTCTAGAGGTCCTTCCAAGGCATGGAGTCTGAAATATGTTGGGAGACATTCTCCCCATGTGGACTTCCATCCCCAAGCAATCAACCATGCAAAATGAGTCACCTTCCAACTAGGCAACTCCTGGAAATCATCCTCCACCTTGGGCTCATGTAAAATAGGTGGGTCGGAAATATGAACATGGTAGGCTTCATAGCCTAACCCACGTTGTCCTCTTTCCCACTTATGATAAGTGTGGAGTGAAAGCTGAACTTGGGCTGCAATAGTGTTGCTCTCAAGTGGCAAGATGAAGTCTAGATCTCCAAGGATCTCTCCTCCAACACTGTAAATCAAGCTGGCCCAAATCATCTCATATGTGATGACTTAGAAGTCATCATCATATGGTATCCAATAAATCATATGGTTCACCTCATGGAGAAACAAATATCTTGTCATGGTGACCATATCCTCTTCCATACTCCCCTTAGAGCATGTGCTGCAAAGAGTATGGAGGTATTCTTCCCCAAAGGGCACATCCTCCCAATGTGTCTCTCCCTCCTTATGATACATATGGGGCTACTACTGATACATGGATGAAACATAATGGTCCTCAAGAGAGACCCAAGCCATCCCATCAAATCCAACACCCATGGGGTGCCTCCCCAAAGAGCTCAAGCTCTCCAAATGGCTCCTCCCATTTGAAAGCAAGAGGTGTAAAATGGAAATCAAGGCTATCCCACTTGTTCTTCTGAAATATACAGCGTGAGAAGTATGGAGAACCATACTCCATATGGGCATCCTCAACTCTTGTGCCACTTCTCCAATGGTGCTTCCCATGTCCAACATTCTACTAGCAGAATATGGAAGCATAAATATGTGATAGGAAGGAGGTGAAACATAGCTCCACACATGGAACCAATGTAGGGCATCATTGTCCTACCTCAATATATAGTGCAAAAAGTGTCCTTTCAGCCACTTTTTTGCTGCCACATTCATCCTGTAAGATGAGATCATGAAAACATAACTTGGTCCCAATGGTGCACACCGAAAATCCTGTGGCTTTCCCTCACAATCCACCAATAAGATGGCCATCATAATTGCTGCAATTGACCATAAGTACAACAGAACATAATGTGCAAGAAGGAAAGATCCTCCTTGATATGATATGCTACTCATAAATATAAGAGAGTGCAAAACATAAAGCAAATAGTTACGTCCCTCATCATGTATTGCGGTCTTCGAGCTGAAATGGCTCAAGTGAAAATTCTCCGTTACTGCAATAGATTAGGCAAGTGGTTGCACAAACCATCTCATCATCTCTTTGGCTATTCATCTATCCATATGTTGATATACATCCATTAGGATGCCCTCTCAAGTGGACTCCTCCATCAATAAATAGTATGCATAAGAATGCATGAAAGGAGAATCTATAAATGCTACATGTAGGTATCTCCCCTTGTGCTTATGAACCCAAGCCAAGAAGCTAAAAATATAGTAAGGGATGCTTCCATCCATTACTCCCTCATCCTCATCTCCTACATGCCTCCAAGGTACATCACTTGTGAAGTGGTCTTGGGAACACTTCAACAAGTAATCCCAACTCTTAAGTGACAATGTTGTTGGCCTGTGGAGTAGGGCCACTGTCATCTCAAAGCTCAACTCTTTGACATGGATCTTGCCAAAGACTCTACACATCGTGTTGCTTCACATATAGAGTCCCTCCCATGAAGAAGGTACTTCTTGGGAATCTAAGGACAAGGAGCAGCCCCTTTGCACTATGCTAGTGCCTCCTCCTGCTCCTGTAACATCCAAATAAAATTTGAGCAACAAGAATATTTGTTGCTCCTCTATACTCCCACCATACCAAATGTGTGATGGTGAAATAATGAGTGGTAAGAAGAATTCCATCTCATCATAATGCACCCATGCTCTTTTCTGCCCCATGGTGTAAGTATCCTGCCAGTCCTCCTCCTTCTTCACATCCCGTGAAAAAAAAATAGGTCCTATGCTGGCCAAACTCTCTCAAGAGTAGCCAACACAACATTTCATCTTGCTTCCCTATGTCATAGATTTTCAAGAGGCTCACCATCCTCTTGCCTCCCATCCACATCCACTCAACTCCTTGTGGATGTCTCCCTTCATCCTGCATCTTGGTAACCCCCCAACACGGGCTACCATCTTCCCAAAATATATTTTGGCCTTTGCATTTCATGGGACATTGAAATCCAATCTCTTCCATGATAAATTTTTCAAACCCCAACCTCAAGGGTGGTGCACAACACATCAATGGTGTATGAATATGATGGCACAACGTAGTGAAAGTTTCCTACTCTAGTTAATCAGCATGTAAATATGTACATTCCTCCATGAGAGATAAAAACTTAGGCATACCTTGGAGAGATTTGGAAGAACCTTGTGTTGCTGCAAGAGTTTCTTCCTAAATAATGTTGGCTACCTAAATTACTAGAGATGAAGGTTTCTTCTCCATCACTATGACAATGCTGGTATGTGCCTCTTCAAATGGTTGTGAGGGCTCCTCCCTCTTTTGACCAAATCTTCTAATCAACCTTTGAGAAAAATCAGCAAGAGTAGAAACCCTTGCATGACTCTAATGGCTGGACCACCAAGTCCTTGCTTCACCCTCAAAGTGCAGTGCTGCAACTTCTCGAGCCTCTCTGTCTACTACAGGATGTAGCAGGAAGAAAGCCTCTAGCTTCTTCACCCAAACCCCTGCTGCACATGTGAGTGATCCATTGAATGTGGACAATAAAAATATATTGCCTCTCATCATCCCATAGCTGTGGGGTCTTCTCTCTTCTTTCTGCTGAATACATTGTGGAAAATATAGAGTCTATTGGAAGGCTCTAGGTTTTTCTTGGTATTCAGTAAGATACTCACTTAGAATCTCGAATTCAAAGTGTTTTTCATGCTCCATTTTTCTTCCTCAGTGAGAGTAGGAACTGCATCGTCCTTCATATTCTCCTTTTTCAGTCTTCTCAATCTCCTTGGAGAGGTCTTTGCTAGATCTAAAAACTGATGAGAAAAATATCATCCTTTGCATCATCTTGACCTCTTCTATCTTTTTGATTCGAACTTCATAGGCTGAGCCAAGTTCGAAGCTCTAATGCCACTGTAATGTTCTGTTTTCTGGATTTGCTACAATAGGGTCCAAAGGGACGCTGTATAAGGAAGCCAATAAAAAAATAAGCTGAAAGGGGACTTGTATCCCTTTTTTTACCCTTCATAAATTACACTTCCAAAATATTATCTAAAAGAAATAACGCTAGGTGGGTTATTCAGATCTCCCACTCCTAGGCATCTGAAACAATGCTCAAAGATGAGAGCTACAGTAATACATGAACTCCAACAAGTAGCAGTAGTGAAACATCAACACATATGGTGCAAGAAGAGAGCATATCCATTATATTATGTGCAGCTACAAATATATATAAAATAAATTGAGGAAAATACCTCTCAAGATAGGCCAAATCAGCCTCAAGATAGATGTACATGCAAAAGTGAAAGTACACTACTACACAACCCAACAACAAGCTATGACTTCATAGTCCATAGTGGGAAATGAATACAAACTAATACAGACACAATGATATAGCAATAGAAATCTCAAATAAAGTGGGGGAGCAAGATCTCAACCCCAGAAAATAATACTACAACAATCCTCCAAGGGATTGGCCAAAATGTACAAACTGGAAAAATGACGAGGTGTAGTGTAGCAGCTATAACTCAATGAAAATAAAAAAATGGAGAAGGTGTAAATTTTGCAAATTATGAAGAAAACTCCTCCAATGATCTTCAAATTGAAAGGCTGCTCCCTTCAATGAATATTACACCCTCCAATCCACAGTGTGAACCCCTCCTGCAAGTGCCCTCTGAAAATAACACAATATGGGGAAGAGAATACGCTGGGAATGAGATGAAACATATGGCCCAATGCAAAAATATGCAATAAAGCTCCAAGATCATCCTCACTGATCTCCTAGAGAAAGAATGAGCTCCTCCTCTGCAAAAATAGCTCCGGAAGTGGGTGGTAATGAATCCTCACTGCAACCCCTAGCAACTCAACATTTCTGCCCAACTAGAAAACGTTGTAGCTGAAGATAGTTACCTTGGCTTCAAGCCTGGATGTGAGGAGAATGAAGAACAAGTCCTCCAAAGGTTCCCAATGAAGGAGAGGAAAGTACTAAACAGGAATCTCCCTTGTGCTAAGCAACACAACTATCTTATTTGAACAACTGGAGGGAGCATACCAAAATCGAAATCTCAAACATAAGAACAATGGCTCCCCTTCCCCATTTTATGCCAAGAGGAGGCTTCCTTGCGATGGACCCCACCCATTAGGGTTTCTCTCATCCAAATATATCCCTCCTATCAAAACTTTTTTGTCTTCTCATGCAAGCTACACCTCTTTAGGCAACACTGTTGACTTCGTCAAACTTGACCTAGTCTTCTTGTATTTTCCCCTTTTCACACTAGGAGATGACAAATAAGCCACTTAGGTGATCCCTTTGCATATTAGGAGTGTTTATTATGCTTCTTCATGGCCCCCCTTACCCATTTTATTCTTTTTATTGAAAGGATAGAAAAATTAGTGTTCCAATTAACTTAATGAAAATTTTGGAACATTACACTAAAACTTGATTAGCTAATGAATAAGTTAAAGTGTTCAAATTTCTAGAAATGTGTTAATATTGAACAAAATCAAAATGTCTTTCCAAAATTAGAACTCTTAGGAACAATATAAGAAGTGTTGTATTTCTAACAGTATAAACACTAGTAAGTTGTAATACCACAAGTTGTGAGTCTAACCTTATGATTATGTAGTTAATACCAAATGAAATGGCATTAGAGAGAAGTTTGATCAATGCACTATACTCGACGATATTGTTCATTAATCTACCAATACAAATCTGTTGAAAACTCACTAACTCACCATTCGGAGTGAAAATGGCCCACGGTGTAGAGGATAGATTCTGTGTACTACGAATAGCACCATCAACATATCCAACAAATGGTTCTAAAGATTCAGACATCTGCCATAAAATGTAAAGAGGATTACTAATGTCAAGAAAAATCCAAAAACAAATTAAGATAGTGAATGAAAATCAATAACATATAAACAATATAATACAAAAAATTACTACGTTCATGATTTAAGCATAGTAACGTTTCAAATAAAACCATTTCTAGGCTGTGCCAATGGAATCCCATCGTAATCAACTAACTTGTAGGCACCCTTAGCAAGAAATTTTTTACAATATAGGGGCCATGCCATAATGGCTTGAATTTCCCTGTACCTATTACATCAGCTTCTTGGTCGTAAATAAGGACCAAGTAGCCCTCTGAGTAGATGCAAGGTTGTACATTTTTGTTGTATTGTGCCTTTATATGTCTCTTATGCGCTTCTTTAGCCAATTGGGCTTCACAATGCATTTCATCAAGATGGATGAGGTTAAGGAGACACACTTCTTCTTCTGAGGTGTCAGGTAACAAGTCAATCGCAAGTTTTAATGATGATATTTCACATTGGATTGGTAAGATAGCTTCCAGACCATACAAAAATTGAAAAGGAGTAAATCCGGTTGTTTTTCTCACTAAGGTTCGATACGCCCACAAGGAGGAGTACAAGATCAAGTGCCAGTTCGTTTTATGGACTCCTATCATTCGTTGAAGCATTCGTTTAAGAATTTCATTAATAGCCTCAACTTGTCCATTTCATTGTGGATAATAAGGAGTAGAATTATCATACGAAAATCCTAACTTGGTAGTCAATTCAGAAATTATATGGTTGCGAAAATGCTTCCATGATCCGTAACTATAGTTTGTGGGACCCCAAACCGTGCAATAATATGGTTGAAGAAAAACAATGCATATGTTTGTCCTGTGTTATTAAATGTAGGCATCACTTCGGCCCATTTGGTAAAATAGTCGACTGCAACAATAATATAACCATGCCCCCAGACGAAGGAGGGTTACAAGTCATGAAGTAAATAACCCATTTTTTAAACGGTCTAGTAGAGACAACATGATGCATTGGCGCTCACAGTTTTCATATTTTATAATAAAAAATATAGCATGCATGACAACTTCTGACTGCGAGGATGTAATCTCGAAAGATAGTAGGCCAAAAGTAACTGGTGTGGAGTATCTTCCACGCGGTAGCATATCCATATAAGTGTCCATGACAAGCCCCAACATGATAATCATTTAACACTTTTTCGGCCTCCTCATGAGTGAGGCACCTCCTTAAAATGGTATCGACACCACGATGATAAAGAGTATTGCTGGCGATCAGATAATATTTGGCTTGGTATCGAATACGTCGTTGTTCAGAGAGAGAGGTACTAGGTCAAAAAATTTGGGTTTATAGATAAATGATGAAATCCCCATACCAAGGATCAGATGATCCGATTAGAAGCAGAGACTAGTCTAGAATAGATGGTTCCGACGTAGTAGGAGTATTATCAGAGGGAAGGTCACATATAAGCTCAGCCAAAACTAAAGACTTCTTTGACTTGGATTTTATGAATTCCAAATCAAATTCCTGTAAAATGACAATCCATTTTGAATATTCACCCCCCCCCCCAGCAATTGACGTGATAAGATATAAGTCATGGGGTTGCAATCTGAAACTATTGTTGTTTTTCAAAGCAGGATATAATGGCGAAATATTTGGATAGCTTGAACAGCTTCCAAGGAAAACTTCACTAGCCTCTCTCAAAAAATAATAATAAATCCAAAAATAAATAAATAAATTAAATATTACAAGTTAGGAATTTGTCCCTAACCCTTGGGTTGTTCCTCTAAGATAGGAGTTAGTTTAGGTAGCTCCTATATTCGTGTGTTTTTGGTCGAGAAATTATCTCAACAAGGTGTTCAAGATAGCACGTACTATCTTGAAACATTGTTTCCTCATCTATTTAATTGTAAAATTACATTCTTTTAATAATGAGAAAATATGCGAGGAAGCCGTGAGGGTGAAGCCTTTTCTGCCATTATTTGGTGTCTAGTTTTTAATGTGTGTTTTATATATTTTTCAGAGTTAATTTTTTTTTAAATATGTGGTATCGAAGCTTGTTAAGATGCTTGTTTTGAGTATATAAATAGACTGTGTGTGCAATTGTGAATGCAGGAATACACACATTAGGGGAAGGTGTTGATAGCCAGCGCAAGAGAATTCCTTCTGCATTAGCAATGGAATCAATACTGAAGTTAAGTGGATGGATGTGAGGCAGAAAAAATGGTGATTAGTGTTTCCAGAACATATAACGCAAATGGTACGAATAAATTAAATTTCATATATACATCATCTGTGGGTAATCGTCGTGAAGGAGAGCAGTCGTAAACACTGCTAGCGTATCAATGAATTCAAGGATATTCAAGGAGTGTTGAAATGAACACAGAGTAGAAATATGTAGAGCCAATCACAAATTATACGTGAAATCTGGGCTAAGTAATTCAGCTAGCAAAGTTGCTTCGTTTCTTTTGTGCGTTGGTGATTCTGCAGAATGGTGAATGTTTGCTCACTATCGTAGAGACCAGCTGTCTCTAAACCGTGATGTATTGTTTCATGGATTCCAAATTGAAGAATACACTCTGCGCTGTGGAAATGAGTATGGTTATGGCTGTAGCAAGAGCCATAGGCCAACGTGAATACACTATTTTTCTGTATGATTGAAGGAATGCCATGACCTATATAGCTGGAGTCACTAGCAAACACATGTATATTACCATGGACGTTGAATGAATGAAGTCACATTGTTTGAGAGGTGAATTTGAAATGTTGTAATACTTTTTTTATAGAACCATGACAGTAAGGGAGTCGGAGGCCAACATACAGTCCAATGGATAAACCGTGAATGGCAACTTTTCCATTGCTGGGAATTGACAACGCCGCGTTTTGCTTGGGGTCAGTTCCATCGTAGGAATCATTGTTGTCTTTGCAATGTTGTGTATCCAATGCCATAGTGACCACACTGTAGGCATTACATATGGTATGGTTTTAGATAAGTTTGCGTGGAGGCATTACATATGTCATAGTGTTAACGTTGAAGTTGCAAATGTTAACGTTGAAGTCTTGAAATAACTACAACACGGTTTATACAACGGTTTGTAATGATGAGAAGGTATGAGGTATGGGCACAGCCCATATGGCATTAGATTTAAGTTTATTTCATTCAATAAACCTAATGGGTATTCATTTATTCATGATACATTTAGAGTGGAATATTAAAATACCATTTGGGTTGAATAAATGGTATGTTTTTTTATGACACTTTTATAATTTGTGATGGAAAATAAGTGGCATTCTATGTTGATTGACATAGTATGAATTTGGCATATTTAGACCAACAAGAGGTAAACTAATTTCGTCTTGTTGGAAAGTTTGGGCCTTGGTAAAATTGCACATTTTACTATAGTACTTCGAGGGTAGGAATTGTGTTGTTTGGATTTTCCTACATTATTTGGTATCATTTGCAGCAGCTTAAAAAACAATGCAACATTTTATTCCAGATCAATGATTTGTATGAAGATCTGAAATATGAATCGATTTGGTGCAACGGAATTATGAGGCAAGGAAAAAGGTATGATTGAGCATGTTATGTGTTGAATTTTTGGGGTTTTCTTAATTGAACTTATAATTAAGTATTTTGCGGAGATGATTATGTCAACATGCTGCAAATGAGGAGGTATAAATGTATGCAAAGTGAATGGAAAGGGAGAATGCGCAAATACTGGGTGATATAGAGAGGAAAATGCATTTTTATGTGAGATGGTTTTTATGCATAATATGTGGGTTTTGATATCTGCATGAGTAGAATTTATGTGAAGGAGTATGAATGATGTACCATTTATAATATGTAGTTGTATGGTACATGAAAGTACAGGTGAGAGATGGAACAAGATCACACAGAGATCTTGAAGGTGAGCTAATATGTTTTATTTTAACTCTGGTTTGAAGATAATATTGAGAATTCAGGTTGCAAATCTCAGCAAACAAAGATCACAATTTTAAAATTATTGATGAAAGAGACTAGTAATAGTTTCTGAATGACAACAAGGTGTGGAGCAGAACCTTGAAGAATTCCAAAAGAGATTGGATAGAAAGGACAGCTGTGTTCTTAAAAAGTGTAGGTGAGTTGAAGCGGGCATAAGATTAAATAAAGTGTTTCTTTTCTGGAGTGATAAGGTGCATTAAAACTTTTTTAACTTGGAGAAATAATGTTTTTGTAAGTTCGTTTAAAAAAACAAAAAAAAAGGGTGGAATGAGAGTTTTTTAAGTAAAATTCTATTTGTAATTTTTGAGTAATAAGTGATTTTGTGGAGTGATGAGGATTCACCTTTTTTGTAAATTTGGAATGATCAAAAGAAAGCTCATTGTTGTAGGAGGTTGAGTCTATTTTTGAATACATTCTTCTTCCAAGAAGTTCTAAAACTTTGATTCCATGAAGATGTTGTGAAGTTGAAAGATTATGTACTCCAAAGTTTCATAAATATATAATTTTCTGGTGATTGTGTCCTAGATCCACCCAAAATTGAATAAGGAGATCTTAGGTACATCATGTGTGTTTGTGATGGTGAGTGTTTTTATGGCTTCATGTTGTTGCTTTTGATTTGTGTCTAGTTTTGAGACATAAATTATTTCATTTAACACATACATAAAATTCAATACCAGCAAGCACAAAATATGTAACAAAGTAGCTACAAGGAAGGATAATTAAGCTCAACACATGCATTTGCACCACTACAACAAATAATTAAAGTTGTCAACATCATCATTCTACCTCAACAAGAAAATTCACTTAATACAATCAAATTCATGTACCTTCAAACTCCAGCGTTTCAAAGAAAAGTCTACATCACTACAATCAAGCTAATGAATCTGCAAAATTCAAAATTTCAGAGAACAATCTACATCAACATTCTTGCAAATACATTTAAGAACTGGTAATCAAATTCATTGCTAATGAATTTTTAAGAGGACAAGTGAATTCATTGTTTTAAGCGAATCATTAAAATCATTGTAAGCTTTCTTGGGTGCATTTTCGACAGTGCTCGACACCCTTCCTCTAAGCAGAATCAAGTGAATACACGATTTTTAACTCTAAAAGCAAACAAGCAACAAGTTCACATCTCCTGCAAGCGAGCATGCGTATTCATTCAAGCAATTTTCATCAAGTTAGTACAAAGTTCAAACCTTCAAGAAATCCAGTGTGAATTTAATTGTAGCAACCATCAAAGAAACCAAAAATGTTCAACTCTAACACCAATCAAGAAATTTGAACTCTACAGCAAGCGAGCGTGAGTTCCCCTAAACTTGAAACAAGAAAAACAAGTTTTCACCAAGCAAGAGATCCAGCAAATTCTGAAGCAAGCGAGCATGAGTATTCATTCAAGTGAGCGTGAAGTAATAAAGAAAGTCAAGTAAGCATTCAAAGAAAAGCAATCGTCATAAAGCGAGCGTGAATACAAGAGTTCAAGCAAGAAAATTCTACAATTCTAGCAAGTGTTCCAAGCAAGCGCAGTAAGAAACAAATCAAGTGAGCATGTCATTCAAGCCACACAACAAGTGATCTTGTCATTCAAGTAACAAAATCAAGTGAAACGGTTCAAAGCATGACATCTACAACAAGAGAGCGTGAATTCAAGAGATCAAGTTCACATGGTGCAACACATTCAGTTGTTAAAAATTCTTCACAATTTGATCATCTCCAGTGATGAAGACATGGTGCAAATCAACAAAGAAACTCTTGCTGATCTTTCATGGCATCTACAACAAACAAATGAAACCATTGAGTTTCTTCAACTAGAGTCACAACTACAATGAAATGAGTTGCAAAAAAGGAGTGATACTTTCAAGTATTTGAACCATCCAGATAATAAGTCATTCATCCAAATAGCTTCAAGTGTCGAAGTTGTTCCAGTTCAACTTTCTTCCAAGTCGATCATCAAGCCATGGGAAGAACTCCAAAATTACAGAAATTGATGAGGCTTAGGATATGTCAAAGATGATTCCCACTTACATATCCCAGATTATTCCAAGCCAATTAAGTTCGTTAGTGCAAGATTTCTTGAACAAATCACCTCAACAAGTTCTGAGAAAGTTGCAGACAAACATAAATGCACGCAACATGAATTTGAACTCAAACCGAGATGTTCTCATTGTGAAAGAACCAGTCATATGGAAGATCATTGTTTTGATCTCCATCCTTGTCGCCATTATGGAAATCCAACTCATTAATCTGAGAAATTTCGCAACCAAAAAAAATCATCCAGATTAAAAATCAACTATGAATGGATTGATCCTTGGAAATGGTCATCCACAGTCAAAATATTGTCTCAGTTCTACAACCATATACAATCACACATAGTGCAGCCGATAGTGAAAATTATATGGTACTCTCATGCAATTGAATGGGGGAGTACACCAATGTAAAACTCCTACACCTGAAAGGGGGGAGTTCAGGAAAAGTTTCCAGAGAAGTGTCTCTCCTTTCAGCTGACAAAGGGGGGAAATGTCAATGAAATTGAGGGTGGTTGTCAGAATGAAAGTATCGAGAAAAGAAGTTAGTGGGAAGCTTTCGTAGCCAGTGGGTATCAACAAATTCGCCAGTGGGCAGTCGACAACAAAGCAGCAGAGAGCAGTTTTCAACACATCAAAAGCAACAGTGAGTTGTTTTTGACATCATCAGCTAGTGGACGTTCAACAAATTTTGTCAGTGGACAAAGGATGTTGATTTCACGCAAAGGACAGATGGATATTTTTGCAACTTAGCACGTGATGGAGTTGCCAAGTGAAATTCAAAGATGAATCAAACATGCAGCTGACTCATGGTCTCTTCAGACTGCAGTTTTTCAGCATCCAGCTTTGGCGGTTTTTTAGGAAATGTTTTTGAGGATGAACATGAGAAATTGGAATCTGGTTGCTCATTCTTATTTTGGATTTATCATTGAAGGGGGGAATGTTAGCCTCTCTCACAAAACAATAATAAATCCAAAAATAAATAAATAAATTAAATATTAAAATTTAGGAAATTGTGCTTAACTCTTGGGTTGTTCCTCTAAGATATGAGCTAGTTTAGGTAGCTCCTATATTGATGTGTGTTTGGTTGAGAAATTATCTCAACAAGGTGTTCAAGATA
Organism: Pinus albicaulis; assembly: GCA_034641835.2. Classification (NCBI taxonomy): domain Eukaryota; kingdom Viridiplantae; phylum Streptophyta; class Pinopsida; order Pinales; family Pinaceae; genus Pinus; species Pinus albicaulis. The sequence continues at coordinate 807,639,210 of CM076580.1, read as the reverse complement.
GCATGTACTATCTTGAGACACTATCTCCTCATCTATTTAATTGTAAAATTAAATTATTTTAATCATGAGAAAATATGTGAGGAAGCCATGAGGCTGAAGTGTTTTCTGCCATTATTTGGTGTCTGGTTTTTTATGTGCATTTTATATATTTTTATGAGTTAATTTGATTTTCAATAATATTTTCCATGTATGAGTACTTATATTCCGTATCATTGAGATTACGACTCAAATAATAAATTGGATGTTCAATTCCATCTTCTACTTGCACCAAAACCATAGCCATGGTCTTTTCAGCCGTAGCGATATATAGGAAATAATCATTTTGATAATTTGGAGGATACATTAATGATGCTCAAACAAGAATGTCCTTGACAACATCAAAAGAAGCTTATGCAACTTGGTACCAATGGAATGGAACCCCCTTTTTCAATAATCGAGTAAATTATTTAGCCATTTCGGCGTAGTTTGGAATGAACCTTCTCAGGAAGTTAGCCTTTCCTTGAAGTTTCTGTATCTGAAGTAAGTTTCATGGTGCAGGAAGATCAAGAATGGCCTGAAACTTCTGTGGGTCTATTCAAATTCCTTATTTTGAGACTACGAATCCAAGAAATCGGCCAGAACCAACACAAAACACACATTTATGTGGATTGAGGTGTATCTTGTAGTTTCGATAGCATCATAAAATGGCTCTCAAATGCATCGGGTGATCGGTCTGATTTTGTGAATGTGCTAGTAATTCTTCTAGATATGGTTGAACAATGTGCTTGATGTCATTGAAATCATAATGAAAAGTTTCCCCAGTGTTATATAAACAAAACAGAAGTTTCCTATATGAAAATATGCCCCAGGGACATATGAATGTTGTCTTATGTTGTTCATCTAGGTGGATATTGATTTGATTGTAGCCGTAAAATCCATCCATGAAAGAGAATATTTTGCATCCAGCAAAATCATCAATAATCTGGTTGATAAAGGGAGTAGGATAGTTTTATTTTGGACAAACATGATTAACATGCCGATAATCAACGCACACTCTAATCGTTCCTTGTTTTTTCATAATAGGAATGATATTGGAAACCCACTCAGTTAGTGGAACAGGGTAAATGAAACCAGCATGCAAATTTTTTTCAACTTCTGCTTTGATGGCAGCGGCTTTCTTCAGATGAACAGGATGAAGCTGTTGGCACACCGGTTTGACATCAGGATACATATTAATAGTGTGTTCAAGTATACTAGTATCTATGCCTGAAATTTCCTCGTAAGACCAAGCGAATACGTCACGAAATTCACGAAAAAGAGAGCAATATGAATCAAGTTCTGATGGATAAAAAGATACACTGACATGAATATTTTCTACAATGCTAGGTTTGGTCGAAATATCGATAGAAATAATTTGTTTGATATTTGATAAGTTTCACTCAGAATCGATTGCATTAATTGGAAAAGAATTCGAAAAGAAATTTTTGATGGATGGGTGATATAGTTCACTGAGATTGTTTTTTTCATAATCTGGAAGATGGAAACGATGATGATAATCTTCCCATGGTTCTTCTTCTAACATCATAGCTTAAAAAATATTTTCATCTGTCAAAAATTTTAAGGAAAATGGACCTGATGGAGTACCAAAATCTAAGGAACGATCAACCCAAACACTCGGCGACGCTGATTTTGGATTTGCCACCCAAGCCAAATATATTGATTGCTATGCCAGCTCAATAGGGCTATGCGGTAAAACATCATCCAACGTAGAAATTTCATAATCACCTGTACTCTACCTTAAGCCAGATAGAGTAGAAGAGATCATGTAGCAGGACTCTATACATGGAATTTATGCTAACGTCGCGGGCGGTGGTAATGCAAAGGTTACCATAAGAGTGGAATCCTTTAAGAGTCCTACACCAATGTTCTGAATTTCTAATTGGGGTAAGTGAACAAACAGAACTCTTCTAGTTACCTGCGAGGTAGAGGAAAAAAAGGATAATTGATTAATGACTGTGATTGTACCTTTATGTGGAAAGGCAATCATTCTAAAATATGTAGAAACAATGACATTCATTGCATATACCCATGATATTCCATGTAAAATATTATAGTCAAGGGGTCCATCAACAACCTCAACATCAATATTCATTTTTTTGCCCCCTAATTCAACATGCAACTTATTGATAATACCACAAGGTTTATATGTTCTTCCATCAAAATTCTTCAATGTCGTTGATGATTGTGATAATCACAGTGATCCAAGTGACTTCCAATATTTTAAGGACATAATTCATGTAGATGCTCCCTCATCAATAATAGTGCAATGAACAAGGTGATTGAGAACATTTACTTGTACGGAGAATGCCAATTCTACTGGCAGCTGCGGTACATAGCCTGTATGATTAAAGATAGTAAGATTAGAATCAGTCGGATCAATTCCACCAATGGCCGACAATAAAGCTTGCTTCTAGGAGGGAAATTTTTGTAATACTTCAAGAGTAGACATAGCTGAAGGGGATTGATCCAAATCTTCAACTATATTATAATTTTTTGCAGCTCTTGCTCGAGGATTATATGTCGATTTATGAATTACTCCCTTCGGTGGCTTAATTGTCAATTCAGGAATAACAGTAGGAGGTACTGATTCAGTAGATGGATTTGTTGTCGAGGTAGTAGGTTGATTAGTGGTCGGACTACCATAGTCTTTATTCTGCGTCGAAACCAAAATATCTTCTGATGTTTTTATGGTGGATAGAATTAACACTTGGGAACTAGGAGCTGGATCCGTAGCAACCAAAATAGTGTTTGGATTTTGGAATGGGTCTGTCAACACAGCTGATGCATGAGAAGTCTTGATGATTTTTGAGACTTCAACACGGTGAGGAGAATCCCTAAAAAAATGTTACTCATTACAGACTATGCATGGATAACGATGTTTCCGTGGTCCTGATGGTTGATTAGATGATCTTTCATGTGGGTTAGAAGTTTTATTTTTCTTTGATTTCCCCTTTTCCTTACTTCCTAGTTTCTTTTCACTTTTTCCTTTGTCAAATGACACATAATTAATTTCGGAAGTAGGAGTAGGATCAGATGAAGTAGCGTGGTGTGTGTTTGTAGTGCCTATCAAGCCGTCTCCAGCATGAGAGTCCTTTATTTATGGAGGAACATTGAAATTAGATCGCGACGCATTAGGAATTTTTTCATAGAGAATGCCAGACTGAGTGTAAATCAAGTCTAAATATTGGGCACGAGCTATAACTTGCTCTTCTGTGATGATGCCACCTTTAGCCACATCCTCAGTTATAGATGGTAATAGGGACTTAATAAACCATTCAGCAAGGAGTTGATCAGGAACAAATTTCTTAACCATTCCTCGACAGTGACACCACTCATGAATATGATCAGAAATGTGAGTAACATTAGTCTGTTTGAAGTTGGTCAAGAGTTACGTTCCAGTTTCGTATCTGATCAGTAGCTGGAAATGGGTCAAAATGGTAGTAGCTAAGGCAGTGAAATTGTCAAAAGAAGCTCTAGGTAACTCAATTTACCATTTAGCAGCCGAACCTGTAAGCGTACGCTGGAAAATAAGTAGTCGAACATAATCATAATTCAGGGAATTGGATGAACACCATAAATGATAAGTCATTACATGAGTCGACGGATCTTCTCCAGGGTTTCCATTGAATTTAGGAATATCGGATGGTAATTTATGAGGTATCACCGACCACCAAGGAGCATAATTTATAGGATCATTGGTTAACCAGTTTAAATCTGGTAATTCCAAGGTTGCAACAAAAGGAAACTGTCGATTAAGGTCAGGTTAAGCATATCCAGGGTAAGATGGAATTTCTTGGGCAATAGGTCTTTGAGCACCAACATATGAAATCTGCTCCTGGTAACCCAGATAGGGGTTATTTTGCATGGAAAATGCTTGAGAATTTTTTTGACCAAAACCTGGATATGATACTTGTTGAAATGAAGTTTGAGTCATTTGTGCCTATGGCTACGAAGGGATATTTCCACCAATGTTATAACCCAAATTCTTATAAGTTGGATTCGGTTGATATGTATAACCAGGTTACGTTTGTGACATCCCATAAAATGGTACACCATCTTGTGAATAAATGATTCCTGATACAGGTTGTTGTAAATTAACCAAAGGATTTTGAGTCTGTGGACCCAAAATTTGATGATATTGAGTTGAAGAACTCGCCCAATAAGGTTTATGTATAATATTTTGATTCAGTAATAGGGGTATATATGTATTAACAAGTGGTAATGAAGTGGGTGTAATAGGTTGAACCGGTTGATATGAGTGTACAATCATTTGTGGTTGGATAGGCAGAGTGGGCTGCCATTGACAAACATTCATGAAAACATTAGTTTGACCAAAAAGTGACTGAGTACTGTCATATTAGGTGACCAAAGGTTTCTCCCCAGCATAAGGAGGATAATAAGACGAAAAATATTGTTCCTCGAATGTTGGGAGTGTAGTTGATATGGTATTTAAAGGAATTGACCCAAAAGGACCGACTTGATATTGCCCTGATGATGTATGTAATGAATCAAGTCGTTTAGTACTGACGATAGGACTACTAGTTAAAACACCAGATGATGACATTAGCAAAGACCATGAATCTGAAGATGCACCAGAGAAAGTGCCAAACAATGATTTGTAACCTGTTGGAACTGAAGGGCCACCGTGCAAATATGACTCTGGTGAGGTTGTGAACATCGACGGAGTAGCGAGGTTAGGAGCTGACATAATTGGAATAGCAGACCAAACCGAAGATGTTGGTTCAGACATGGTTGCTTGACCAAATGTATACCCTCAAAAATCGATGGGAGATTGAACGGAAATAGGATAATCAAAAGCATATGGAAACGATTGAGGAAAAGACTGGTATAGGTAAAGGTCACCCCCAAAATGGGTTGGAGTTAAAGGTGTATCGTCTTGTGGGATTTCTTCAATCGCAATTAAACCAGGAGGAGAAACTTCACTGTCAGGCCCAAAATATATTTTAGACGGTTGACTATGTGATATAGGAGTTTCAATAGCTATAGAACTTTGTGGGATGACGAAGTTAGGAACAAATTCCAGTTCTTCAGCTTCAGGATTCAGATGTTCTGGCAAAGAAGAGACAGGATCTGGATCAATTTTTGATTGAACAACGTGAGGTCCAGGAGGTATGGTCTCAGCGATTGAATGAATCGTGACCACGGGTGGCTCTGAAGACTCTGTTTCGACAACAGTAGATGAACCAAGATGTGTGGAAACAATTTGAGCTAACTCTGGGTTAAAAGATGATTTTTCACCAAAGGTATGAATTATACTTGATTCAGAAGATCGTGATCGCCTTCGCCTACCAAAAGTAACTTCTGGTGGTAAAGGTGGTTTTAATTCTAATCTATGCGAATGACGAGGGATGGGATCTTGTTCTTCCACGATTAATGATTTATTTTAACCAGAAAAAAAATAAACAAAAAGAGGGTAATGCTAGGCAAAAGGGTTTACCAAGAAACTGTGAACTGCAAAATACCTCCTGGCGAACCAAGAAATATGGGCAGGTAATCTCCCTGGATGTTGTGTTTTGTGTATCACAATTTTCAAGGCGGCTGACGCGGTTCACTATGGATGGATAGCACCTAAAATTTTTCCTCCCAAATATAACCGAAGGTACATGGAGGCCCAAGTCCGTATTAGCGTTGTCTGATGCAAAACCACATAGTGAGAGCACCGCTTTATACTTATTGTGATGTAACACTGCCCGATATACCTGAAAGTATGTGGACGAGCTATGATATACTTACGTACGTGGAGTGAGGTATCACACTCATAATGTATCACAAACAAGTTAAAGACAGCTGCTATGTTTTACGACGTCAGAACACGTCTATAGCCTAGACCTTATAAATGTTATCGTTATGGTTCCAATGCGTTGTTAAGTAAATTGAGATTAACTTTATGTTGATCTTGCTTAACAATTTTCCTTTCAAAGGTTCACCGCGATGATGTGTATGAAATTCCTAAAATGCAAGCTAAGAATGATAAACAGTCTTTCACTTTTACCCTTTTCAATGAAGAACCTAGCTACTAAGGGAAGAGAGAAAATAATTTGAGAGAAAACAAATCAATCTGCAAAAAAAATCAATGAATCTCAAACTAAATGCAGATTTCCTAATGTTCCTTTTGCAAAACACACATTATTCTACATGTAAATGCAAGTTTTTCTTTTCAATTTCCTTAATGTTATGAATGCAGAAAAGAAACTAGGTGCACTAAATCAACAATTCAAATGATTTTTACTTTCGAGAAATGAAGAATAGAAAAAATAATTTCTTTTTTGAAGGAAAAATGAGGATTTCAACAATAATTTCTCCTATCAAGGAAATGAAGATTTTACGACAATTTCCTATTTCGAAAGCGAATGATTATTAATGAGACCATAAAAATTACTTTGAAATCAACTTGTCAATGATAAAGAAAAACTTTTTTAAAACAACATTGAATAAATTTTCAGTCAATGGAGAAGAAGTATATAGAGTCACTGGTCAATTGAGCATTAAAATTTTCAGAACACAGCAACAAAAAAACTGAAGCAAGTTGCAAAGTAAAATTCAAGAGTATTTGGTCACTTTCAGGCATCAACGTAGTGTCCAAAGGGAGACAATTCTCTGCAACACAAGCTAGGAAGGGAGACAATGCTCTGCAAAGCACTGTGTCCAGTCTAAGGGTGTGTTGGGCGTAGTATACAAAGAAAAATACTATTGTTTAACTCACTGTCTTTGAAAATTAAGCTCTGAAAAAGTTTAATATTTATGTGTAACAACTAATGGGTGGATAAACAAAGAAAATCAGAGGCTTTAACACCTAGAACTAAGAGAAATTATCCCCAGCAAAGTCGCCAATTTTTTGGGCCAGAATTGTGAATTACCAATAAATCATGCTTCCCTAGACAAGTGCTAGTCTAGAAAAATAAGTGAAAGACTATACGACTATTTCTCCTAACTCATAACATATACACAAAGAGGATTGGAGGCTTACTTGTTCAGTCGCTTCCAAATGGCTCCTTCTGTCGCTTCTTTTGCAACTTCAAATTCAAGAGGTTTTGTGAGCTGAATGCTTCCTGCAAGAAAGAACACTGAAACAACAAAAGATGCAATAATATAGATATCTATTCAAGCTAGTTAGCTAAAGAAGTAAAGCATAAACCGTACACATCAACTAAGATCTTACAATATGGAAAATCAAAGCCAATACAGATGCATATAGGGAAAAATAAGCAGTACTCTTTATTGATGATAGAAGGAGAGGTTACAACCTAGTGACTGATTATGACCTTCAAAGAATGTATCTGCTTCATCATAGTATAATATCTCCAAAAATTAGCTTCACAAATCTAGTTCTCAATTGAAAATTTCCGCATTTCTCTACCCAAATTCCTTCTTTCAATTCACTTAGACTGGTGCTCAATTTATAGATGAACTGTAGGTTGTTTTGCAATCAATAACTTTCCAAAAATAGGCAAGACATGTTTCCAGTCATGTAGATGTCAAATGGACACTTGGATCTGAAGCTTGACACATGCAAACTATTCTGGAAGGCACTGGCCAAGTGGAGATTTCGAAACAATGAGAATTTCGCTCCTAGTGTGACCAACACACCTATGAATGTCGGGAAGTGCTTTGCAGAGCAGCCTTTCATGGGGCTACCTGCATATGCAATGCACTTAGGCCCCTTAGAGCCTACGTTGGTGAGCTCTCATATGCTATATAATAAGCTTCAAACCATGGAAACCTTTGCTTGATGAAAGTCTTGCTTGATTTGTCTTGTTTCTTGTCTTAGGGCATGTAACAACTGGAATTATAGGGAATTATATACGCTTGATCATTGGTCTTGAAGATGATGTCCAATTAACCAGGTAATTGGGAATGGTGCCCAAATTGACCTATAACATCATCCACATTTCCTCCTATAGGCTACCCTTACATCATGACTCCTCAAGATACAGAAAGTAGGACTGGAATACCCTCTAGTCAAGTCATATATTCACTTTTGCATGGGTATGCCTCTCTTAAAAGCCTTGTTTTAGGTGCGTCTATAGCCACACCTTTATTTCCAGATCCCATTTGATAAAAAATAATCCCCCCATATTCCGGCCCATTCATTTTGAATATGGTTAGCGTATCTCAACCTGTTCTTTGACCTACAGTGACTATAGGTAAAATGACCCTTTCAATAGGGTCCTCTACCCCCTATCGCTATCTACGATTACTGTGGTTCCACCATTGATTGGAAAGTCTACAAGTTCTTCCATTCCTAGGAGGTAGTCCAATCCTCTTTACATGCCTCCCCTTTCAAGTGGGGGACATCTGAACTTTGGACCCGTTTAAGGGGCGAGACAACCCATCGCTACTCTAGGTGGAACATTACTATCATAGTTGACAAATATTTTTGTAGAAACTCATCCATGAAATGGTCAACCTACTTCAGCTTCACTTGTCTATCAACAACCCCACATTCAGTATTCTCAGGTTCAACAACCCCATCTCCAACAACTGAACATACTATATATGTATGTTAAGAAACCCAACATACCCCATTCATATGTTCAACAACCAAATATATAGTATCAGTATGTTCCTCTACCAAATGTCTCGCAGTAGTATGTACAACACCCCAACATCCAGTGGGTGATTTTGTGACTAACCTTCAATTTGGTCCTCATACCCAAACTCGTCTGAATATCGCTTTGGGTCAATCTGGTGCTCACCCCAATCAACACGGTGTCCAATACTAGAAAATTCCTCAGGGTCAGTACCAACAACCCTAGTTGGGGCCTCAACATGGTACTCAATATCATCATATCACTTAGTACCAGCAGACTCACCCAGGACCCCAAGATGGACCTCATGTTCAACAAGGACCTCAAAATAGACCCTATGTATATGAAGGACCACAATTTCTCACCCGGCAGGATCCTTATCAACAACACCAATAGGGTCCCTACATTCAGCAACAGCTGCAACTAGGTCCTTACCAACAATTGGAGCAATACCCATATCAATGTAAAAATCTTCCCTATTGGGGGCATAATCCATATCAACTAGGTTGGATCCCTTAGATGGGTAACTTCCAAAGAAAATTTTCCCCTCACCATCCTCCCTTGCCATTTTTGGCTACGTTGGAACTTGCATATTTTTCTAAGCTTACAAATGACCCCATACAACATATGTCGCATTGGCCACTAGTTCCAACCAAAACTCCAGGATATTTGCCAAATTTTGAAGGTAAATATGGGGAAGATCCCAAGCCCACGTCACGATGTACCACTTACGGTGATCTTCTAATTATTAGGTTGAAAATTCAATTCGTTTACATATTTTCCGGCGCACTTTGGTAGGTGTCATGGCTAAATTGTATATTGAACTCCCTCAAGGTGTCTTCTTCAAATTTAACACCTTGGCCATGCCCTTCCTCACTCACTTCCAACTACCTATATGGTATGAGACCGAAACCCACATCCTCAGATATTTGAAGTAGTCAAAATCTATCCATATTTCATACCACATTTAGGAATGCAGGTGTAGATGTTGCCTCATCAAATTTGAGATCCCCGATCAGTTGTTGACTGAATGCTTCACTAACTATTTTTTTCCAAAAAATTCCAAAGATATAGCTATGGGTGGTTGTGTGACTAAAGAGGAAGTGATCACTCGAACTCAATATCTAGATTTGGTTTTTTCCCAATCTAGAACCCTGTATGAGCTCCTAACTGATGCACCATGACCTTCAACTAATCCAGAATCATCTCAACCTCCTACCACACCTCCAGTTGATGACATTATTCAGTTAGTGGCCCATGTTGAGAGTAGTGCACCCAAGGCTTCCTCGAAGTCTATGTCCGCTGTTGCCACTGCACCTTCCAATCCTTCTAATAACCGGAAGAATCTTGGAAAAACATCTAAGGTAAATGATGTCTAATCAATCGTAAAAGAAAAATTCTCAAAAGGTAAGAAAAAGGGCAAAGAAAAATCCAAATACGATAACCCTAAATAGTATTCAAATAAGCCATCTATTGACAATGCTTCCAAATTCAAGCCTAAATAACCTTGTATGATATGTGATTATGACCATTGCACCAAGGATTGTCCTCGGCATGCCGAATTTTTCTGTCTCTTGAAGGGTGCAACCAAGACTCTGACTGTCTTGAAAGAGTCATTTCCCTCTCAGTAGACACAAATGATCGATCAACCCTCTACGTCCAGAAATTTCCATGTTTTTATGGTTGCAAAAGAACCTGTTTATATTCCAACGTAATCAAAAGACTACCCGGATACATCAAAATCTCCTATGGAACAAGCAACATAGATAACCCTTCCTCTTATGTACCTCCTAGTTATGGTCCTCTCTAGATTGAGAGACCCAGTAGTGATTCCATTATCTGACCATCCCCAAAGGGTGTTCTTTGGAAATCATATTATAATCCAAATGAAAGACCTATTCAACATTATATCATTGTAGAGGATTTAGCTCAGGTGCCTTCGGCAAATTTGGCATTGGAATTCCTTCAGTCTTGTCCATCACAACAGAAGGAACTATTATTTTCCATTCGAGAGATTGCTCTGGCGGATTCCAACCTCATTACTTTCGATCTCGGCAACTTTGTTCCTTGTCTCCCATCTCAGGTGGATTTTTTGATTCAAGTCACTATTATGGGGAAAACCATTCATAGGATTGTTGTTGATGAATGTTGTTCGACTTGAATCATGTCTATCACTTGTTGGAAAGCCATTGGATCTCCTCCATTGAGTCAGTCCCCAAACAATATTGAATATTTCGATGACAGAGGTTCTTGGCCGTACGATATTCTCAAATATTTCCGATCCTATTGGAGGGAAAGGAAATGAACCTAGAAGTGGAGGTGGTTGATGCCAACCTGAATTACAACCTCTTTCTTGGATTTAGTTGGAATCATGTAATGGTTTGCATGGTTTCCACCCTCTTATGTGTTCTCTGCTTTCCTCATCAACAGAAGATTGTGACTATCGATCAACTCACTTTCTTCTCCTATGGTTATTTAACAAGAAACATTCCATATGTTGGGAAGACCTCTATCCCCTATGAGAATGTTGGGCCAAGTATTTGTAAGGACTCATCCCTTATGGGAAATTTTCCACTCCCGCCTCCTAATGTTGCTACTATCAACATGATATCATCTGCCGACGATACATGGATTGTTCCTAGTCTCGACCAACTTGAAATATTTGGTGATGTTATGCCCCTCAACCCTGCAGAAAAAAATTATAAGAGAATTATTATGGCTTCCGAGGCTGTTTCTGAAACCAACAAAAAATTGGTTTCATTCCTGGATACTTATGCGCAGTATCCCTAGTTTTTTTCTTGAGATTTAGATGATCCATTGAAGGATACATTCCCCACTGAAGAGAGTATCGTGGAGGTTATATCTCTTGAATAAAATCCATGGTATGATGGCCATCATCGTTCCTCATTTCTCCAAAGCTTAGATGAGATCTTCACTTGTCTTGAATCCCGTGTTTCATTTGAATCAATTGACCTACTTCAGAATCCTATTTTTGTTCATGGGGTGTTGTTTGAAGGAAATATGGGTAATATTTCCACTACCATTCCAATCGACATATCTGTCAAACTAGGGATTGTTGAGAATGCTCATATCGATGCGCCTTTTTCTCCTTATGAGGTCAATAATTACATCAATATTTTTAAGGAATTCCGTGATGTCTTTGCCTAGTCTTATGAAGAAATTCCTGGCATAGATCTTAATATTGTAGTGCATGAAATCCCTACATATCCGTAATTGAAGTCCATTCATCAATGAATTCGTCCCATGCACCCAAAAAATGATGATTCCATAAAGGGAGAAGTTAAAAAAAAATCTCAACGCTGGTTTCATCTATCCCATACCATTGACGGATTGGGTCTCCAATATTGTTCCTATTACTAAGAAACAAGGGACCATCTGGGTTTGTGTTGACTACCATGATATCAATGGAGCATGTACTAAAGATAATTACCTCACTCCCTTTATAGATCAAATCATTTACAAATGTGCTCGGAGAGAGATAGTTTTTTTCATGGAAAATTTTTCAGGTTATAATGAGATCAACATCATTCGAGCTGATTAACATATAACCACTTTAATCTGTCCATGGGGAACCTTTGCCTACAAGAAGCTCCATTTTGGTTCGAAAAATTTCGGGGCTACCATCCAATGAGGTATGTCATATGCCTCTCATGATATTAAACACATATTTCAACCATATCTTGATGACCTTCCAGCCCATTCTGCAAAATGTAGAGATCACCCCGAACATCTCAAAGAAATATTTCTTCACTATCGACACTATAATATCCATTTAAATCCTCATAAATGCATATTTTTCATAGTATCAGATCACCTCTTAGGTTTCATAGTTTCTAAATAAGGAATTCAGATAGATCCTTGTAAATTTTAGGAAATGATCAATTTGCCTCGTCCCTCTTCTGTGTATCAACTGCAAAGCTTGCATGGGAAGGCCATTTTTCTTCGTTAGTTTGTCTCAAACTACGCCGAGCTTGCCAAACGATTCACTTGCTTGTTGAAAAATGGAACCCCATTCATCTTGGATGAAATTTCCCCAAAATTGTTTGATTATTTAAATAAAGCCCTTATCAATGTTCCTTTATTGTATCCTCCCAACTATCATCGTGATTAATTCCTACATTTGGCCGCCGCAAATAGCGCTATTGGTATGGTGCTAGTTCAGGATGGTGATGATGGGAAAGAACATGTATTTACTACTTGAACCAAAATCTCTTTGATGCCGAGACCCGCTACGCTCATGTTGAGAAACTCACATTGGCTGATGTTCATGTTGTTCAACATTTTCGTCATTACATTCTCCTGCACAAAACTATAGTGATTTCTAACTACAAACCCATGACTTACATTCTTACACGTCAGTTATTTGGGGGAAAATACTCAAATTGGATTTTTATTCTCCAAGATTTTGACTTGGAGTTTGCTACAGCCAATTCGAAGAAATCACTTTTCTTTTTTGAGTTGATCTGCGATCTTCAAAATTGATTGCAGATTAATCAGTGTTTTTCATCAGTACTATTGACCCTTGGTATGGAGACCTCATCACTTATCTCCAAACATAAACCTTCCAAACAGATCTATCTCACTCTGAGAGACTACGAATTCATCACCAGTCCCAACCGTACCACATTATTGGAGATACTTTGTATCACATTTCTTTTGATTTCATCTGCCATTGATGCCTCACGCTAGAGGAAGTTGAGAAAGTTCTTAATGAATGCCACTCTGGGTCTATGGTGGTCATATGTCTGGTTATGTTATCAATCAGAAAATACTTCGAGCAGGATAACTTTGGCCATCTATTTTAAATATTGAATTCTTGTTATTCGAAAATGTTATCATTTCCAAATATATTCTCGAAAAGAGTGCACCCCACCCTCACTCTTGTACCCAGTTTTGACCTCCAAGCCATTTGTGAAATTGGGAATCGATTTCATGACCTACAATCCTCGTTTGGTCTGGGGGCATGGTTATATTATAGTCATCGTCGATTATTTTCCAAAGTGGGCCGAGGGGATGCTTTCATATGTTAATGAAGGTCAAACTATGATGCAATTCCTGTTTAATCACTTCATAGATCGGTTCAGTGTCCCGACAACCGTTGTCACTGATCATGGCTCTAATTTTTGAAATAATATGATGACAAATCTTGTTTCTCAATTGGGGCTATGTCATGATAGCTCCATTCTTTACTATCTGCGGGCCAATGGCCAAGTTGAAGCTGTTAACAAGGTTTTGGTAATAATGCTTCAACGAAGCATTAGGAGACACAAATGGGATTGGCATCTAATGATTTTCTTAGCTATGTGGACTTACCAATATTCCTCTAAAACTACCATAGGGTCTACACATTTTAAACTGGTGTATGGTCTAGAAGCCACACTCCCAATCGAGTGCGAAATCCCTTCTCTGAAGCTAGCCATTGAGCTACTTCCTGCTACTTCGCCACAAGAGGAACGTTTGGTTTACCTCTAGCGTCTAGATGAGACTCAAAGAATTGTTGATTTAGTAATTGAAGCACAACATAAATGAGTTAATGCTGAGTACGACAAATTTGTCAACCCTCATGGTTTTGTCTGAAGGTGACTTGGTCCTGCTTTATGAGCAAGCCCATGATAAATTGGGAGTCAGGAAGCTCTAAAAAATGTGGCATGGGCCCCATATTGTTTAGCACATATTGGAAAGAGTTGCTTATGAGCAAGTAGATTATGAAGGTAATCAGTTAGTTGAGCCCCATAATCGGGTCTATTTGAAGAAGTATTATGCTTGATCATAAGTATGATACTTTGTACATTAGTGTGTTATTAATTAGTGTGATTTTCAGATTCTTTTGTGTGATTTTTTGCTTTGCATACATGTTTTTGCTACTTACGTAATGTTCCACTTGGTTTGTAGATGTCTTCGAACCATTATATAAGTTTCGCTGATGGTGCTTGTCATAGCTCACAGAGCTTATCTTCTATAGAATGGGCACTTTTTTCCCGTGATGGTGAGTTGATTAATCTACAAGGTATTTGTTTGGGTCAAACAAGTAATAATATTTCTGAATATAGTGCGATTGTTGAGTTATTATTGGATGAAATTGATCTCGATATTAGAGATTAGGTTGTTAAATTAGACTCACAACCCATTGTGTTGAAATTAAATGGTCATTATTCAGTAAGAAACCCTCAAATTTTGCGCATGTATTTATGTGTTCGATTATTGGAAATGCGTTTTGATTACGTTACATATCAAAAAATTTCAAAAGATTTGAATACATTAATAGATACATTAGTGAACTATGTATTAGATAGGCATTTGCGTAACATATAAAAAACCAATACATCATCTTATATGAACACTTAGTAGTTGTCGAAACATGCATATATATATATATATATATATATATATATATATATATATATATATATATATATATCGAGTTTGTCAAGTGTCTTACATCAAAATATCAAAAAATATGTGTTCTGTGAGCCTACATCAGTACAAAAATGTAAACTAAAGGCTTCTATTCACCCACATGGTGCTCATGATAGCATGTGACTTCTCGATGGCTTGCCACATTAACTGACACAGTATTCCTGGGACCCAATTGTATGCCTCTGGTAGCGTAGTGGAGTCTCATCAAATGTAACATACTCTTGGATGCTTCTCGCAAGTCCTGTCAGGTTGCGCTCCACCTTTGCTAGTGGGTCTGCTCCCTCATAAGGAGCATCCTCAATTTGGCGAGATATCTTCCTTGCAATCTAGGACATACCACTACGCTACGAGAGGCATAAAATTGGGTCCCAGGAAGACTGTGTCAGTTAATTTGGCGAGCCATCGAGCAGTCACATGCTATCATGAGCACCATGTGGGCGGATAAAAACCTTAATTTTACATTTTTCTACTGAAGTAGGCTCACAGAACACAAAATCTGTCAATTGTCAAGCGTCTTACATTAAAATTTCAAAACGTATGTGTTATGTGAGCCTAGATCAGTACAAAAATGTAAAATAAAGGCTGCTATCCACCCACATGGTGCTCATGATAGCATGTGACTGCTCAATGGCTCACCAAACTAAGTAACACAATCTTCCTGGGAACTAATTGCATGCCTGTGGTAGGGTAATGGAATCTCATAAAATGTAGTGTACTCTTGGATGCCTCTTGTGAGGCCTGTCAAGTTGCGCTCCACCTCTACTCGTGGGTCTTCTCCCTCGTCATAAGGGACATCCTCAATTTGGTGAACTATCCTCCTTGCAATCTAGGACATACCACTATGCTACCAGAGGCATACAATTGAGTCCCAAGAAGACTGTGTCAATTAATTTGGTGAGCCATCGAGCAGTCACATGCTATCATGAGCACCATGTGGGCTGATAACAACCTTTATGCCCTCTATAAAAACATCATAAGTTTATATCTCAGAATACATGACAAAAACATTAAAAAGTAAAAAATTCTAAAAACAATTATTTACCTGCATTGGACCACTGTGCGCTTGGCGAAAGAGATAAATATGGATCTCCTCTGAAATTGGTGCCTGCATATCCATAGTCCTGAACCATGATCATTTGAATATGCAACCAGCTGAATTTTTTTTGAAAAGTGCATCTATTTCCCCCGTCCCTAATAGGAAATGATCTTGCACCACCTCAGTAGCCTTAGATCCCTCAGCTTTGGATCATATATCTCTAACTGTTGGTACTTAAACAAAGTCACTCTCTCCAAGAAGAAGGTAACTGGGATGGATCCATATCCAAACTGTTTCAGTCATCTTGTCTTGCACTTGGTTAGTCGGTTCTTCATATTGGCCAACAACCCCTCACACCAGTTAAACATTGTGGGAGCTATACAATCCACTTCATACTGGAACTGGGATTTCATTGCCTCATGCAACGCTTGGGCCCCGGCTACTCGGGCCATACAATGAAAATTTTTATTTAAAGGTATAAAATTGATGGTTTTGATGTCTACCTTCCCGCTGCTAATATTTTGGGTGTTTGGACAATGTCTCTAGATGTGCATGCTCCGGAGAGTTGGATCGTATCCCATATCCTAGAAAACCGTATGATGAAGTAGATGTATGTGGCCTCTTAACTCAATTTATTGTTCCCAAATTATGAAAAATTGGTGATCTATGTCCCATATACAGATTAGATACTTGAGCAGCTCTATCTAAGCTCTTAGCCCTAAAGTCTGGAAGAACTTAAGCAATCCACAGTTCCTTGGTACATTTATGAAATTTGGGTCTTGGATATCTTGGTGGTATTCCACCTCGTGGCCCCTCTCTTTCCATTCAATCAACATTTTCAATGAAAACACGTATAAAACATGTTCAAATGGAATTTTAGGAGCTTTCATTAGAATGTTTTTTGAAATAAATCATTTAAAATGGATAGTTTTCCTGTTTTAAATTATTCCTCGCAGTCAACAGTTCTATCAGAATTAAAAAGGCATTGACAAAGCGCTTCCCTAATGGGCTAAGAGCGATCGAGATGTAGGTCTAATCACTTGAACCTGTGCAGATCTCCAGTGAAAATAAAATTTGGAATTCTTCCCCCAAAACCAAAATTTCTAAGCTAAACCACTTAATAATGGAATTAAATCAAAGAGAAATTTTTGAGCTCTTGCCTGCAGTTAATGGATTTCTAAGCGGTGTCCTGGATCAATTGCAACATTGATCTGAATTTTGAAGGAAAAAGTGGTATAATGCACTTTCACAATTTATTCCAAATAGAATGGTTAAAATGATTTACGTTTTGTCTATCTATGGATTTTTGAAGATATTTTGACCATTATATTATTATTTTTCCTCGATATCACTAATTTTTTTCATTTTTATGTAGCAATAAGATTCCTTATACTGGTAGTGATTATTTTTGATGCAACGAGTTTTATTTTATCTCTATTTTCGAACTCGGTAAAAATAAATGAAAAAGGAACTCCCCTTGAGTCATCTTTTAGCTCTTTTCTGACTCTCAAAAAATGAAAATATTTCCAAGTAATTTTATATTTGAACTCGTTAAAGTAAATGGATTGATGTGATTTTAGTATACATTTAACCATTTTTTTGGGTTGAGATTAACTATTTATAAAAAAGGAATACCTTGGCCAAACATGATCAAGAGGTTCTCTCAGATATTGTTTTCTACCTTTTCAGATTCGAGAGACGATTTACGAAAAGGGACATGATGAAGTTTTCTTCTCCATTTATTTTTCAAACTCCCTCAATAGGGGAATTTTGAGGTCTAAAATGGGCCTCCTAAGAAAAATGTACAACAAAAATAAACTTTATAAGAACCAATAGGATTCAAGATGATGATGTCAACCATGGGGGATGATTCACCATTTTTGGAGTAAAAAAGTAAAAATAATAAAACTACTTTTTCAAATCATATTTTCAACTTGTCTCTCTAAGTTTTCACTCAAATTTCGAGCGAGAGTACTCGTTGGATGAAAAATTCAATTCTTCATCCAAGGAGAACCCATGTTGCATACTTCAATGGAAACTGCTACATGAAAAATGAGAAATACATGAAAAAACGTGATTGCAATCACATTTTTCATGTATTTCTCATTTTTCGTGTAGAAGTGTCTATTGAAATTATGTCACATGGGTACTCCTTGGATGAGGAATTAAATTATGCGTCCAAAAAGTGTTTCTGCTCGAAATTTTAGTAAAACCTTAGGGATATAAGTTGAAAATACGAGTTGAAAAAGTAGTTTTATTATTTTATTATTTTTTATTATTTTTTCCCTCCAAAATTTGATAATGTAATATAATATTATTTTATTATTTCCACTATTATTTTATATTTTCCTTAGGAGGCCCATTTTAGACCTCAAAATTACCCTAATGAAACATGAAAAAGACATCGATTTCTCCTTCCGCTAGACTTGTTAAAATTTAAACGGTTAAAGACTTGCCAACTTGATGAGATCAAGTTACTCCTTCCTAGGGTTCGTTAAAATTACTAGGATGGATTCATTCGAAGAATGAGCTTAGACACTCCACATATGTTATCCTCTTCACGTTGGCTACAAAAAATAAAGAGGTAGCTTTTAGAAGTAAGAAGGGGAAATTGAAAGTGAAGCATCTTATGGGTTTTGGGTAGCTTATCGCTCTTGAAGTTTGCACTCATCTACTGTTTATGTCGGGTTGGGGATATCCTTCATTCGTCTTTTTGCTTCCTAGATTTGGGAAATCCATTTGTCTCTCATTTGATCACCATTTCTGTCGTCATGACCTCTAATCTTATCTGAGCTGAATGCTACCATACTTTGGAGTTGTTTCCCTGATATGTTCAAGAGAAGTCTTTTTTGTCAAAGTCAAACATCCTCTGCTTATTTGACCCTCTCTGTAACAATCATGAATCTCTCATATTATCTTGAGATATCCATTGTTTCGAGTCGATAATGTGGGAATCATTATGGCCCTCATTCTACAAATCACTTCTATTTGAATTTATCTCATTATCCAGGAATATGGTTTAGAAACTCGTTTTTAGTACCTTGGAGCTTTCATGCCTCGATGGAAAGTTATACGTGTTCGACGAAATTTAACCTCATCGGCCTTCGATCAAATGATTCTACAAGTGTTCAAATTCAACTCATTTATTCACACTTGTATACTGTGTTGTTTTACCTTGAGAGTTGTTATCATTCTATAGTTTTAAGATTGGCAAGAATAATGATAAAATGACAACATCAAAACTAGTTTGGAGCCTTCAATCTAGCCCTCCTAGACTCATAGAGGGATCTCTCTTTAAGATTTAGCTTTGTTTTTATGATTTTTGATATTAGGCTAGTTATATTGATTGTGAAGGTTGTTTTTTGATTAATATTTTTGGTTGGATTAAGGGATCTGTTTAAAATATTTCCATTGGGCTATGGATTCATAATAGGCTAGGTTGTTGCATCAATTTTTCTAGATCATTTGCAAGGAAAACTAACTACACTTAATGAATATTTTAAACATAATGAATTATGGAATGAAATAAAGAATGAATTCAGTGGTGGTAAAAAAGAAATTAAGTATTTTTTAACCAGACTTCAGGAGAGGAACACTTATGTTGCAAACACAACTAGAATTAAGGTGCTCTATGCAACAAATCTCATTCTTCAGATTTATGTTTTACAATTAGAATTAAAGGATGCACTAAAAATAATAACAATGGAAAACATTAAACACAGTAAAGAAAAGACATCACCAGATAACTATAGCTCAAGAATCTTGCAAAATGGTCTTTTATTATTGATGCTCCAGCTCCAAAATTAGAATGCTCCAAAAGGAAAGTTTACAGTCTAGGGTCTGGCCCCTGATACTGAGAAAAATGCAGTATTTAACTAATTACTAGTGATTGTCATATCTACATGGGAAATCTGCTATTTATTACAATAATGATTTGAAAATTGAAAAATTTGACCACAAAGTGGACACAATAGTATAATTGTGACATGTGGCCCTAGTATCCAAAAGGTTGTTACTGTGTGCTTTAATTTGTTGTTGTGTTGAAATATTTAGATAATCTGATGCTGATATGCTCTGCTGATACATTGATTTGTAGAATTAGTTGATTTGTTGAGTTGGCTATCTTGCTGATGCACTGAGATGTCACCCTTCTTGGTAATCACACAATTTCTCCCACTGTTGTGCATTTGGGATCTTGATCCTAATTAACTTCCTTTAAATATCATCTGTCTCTATGAACTTCATAAAATTTGGACTTAACTAAAAAATATGCTTGATTTCATGATATATGTATAAATCATTTTCCATAGCCTCTAAGAAGGCTCTTCTAGTCATTGAAATTTTAATCCTTGCAAATTTTGTTGTATCTTTTGAAATCTCTTTCAACTTCTTGACATAATCCCGCATTCGCATGATCTTATCATTGATTACAAATATTGATGGTAACCCTCTCTTGGTCAATGGATAGATTTTGTTAAATAATCTACTGACACTAATTTGTATGTTATGACACTTTTCTTCTAATTGTGTGACCAAATTATTTTTGTTGAGTACCTTCTTGACTTCTAGAATGGTTGTTGTTCTGTCCTCCACTCCTATTTCTTCCAAATCAAACCTATTCTTGGAATTCAAAAATTTGATAATATTATTTGTTGTTTTAGGCATGTCTGCTAGTTCTCTTTTTTTTTTGTCTATGGCATCATTGACTAATCCAATAAGGTCTTTCTGTTCAAATATTATTTGAATGGAAGGCCATATTTCATTCATGGAATCAACAATGCTTGTCCAAATAATTCATTTTTCCTATCCAATGGTATGTCCAATAGAAGCTTCACTCTCTGATTTTATTAATTTTTCAATTTGTTTCTGAGCTCTATGTATCTCAATTTCATGTGCATTATCTAACCTTTTATTCTAATAATTCAGAGTGTTGATTTATGCCTCCAACTTTTTTATTTATGTTTTCTGTAGGGTCATGTTCTCCATGGATTTGTCCAGCTGTTATGTACCTCTTGATGTGACTGTAGTGGTTGGTGTAGTTGTAGGGATGGATGCAATAGGAGCAGCCTCGAAAGGAAAAATGGCCATTTCTGCTGCTTTCTCCTTTTCTTTAAACTAATTTTCCATAGTTGTCTCCATCTGATTTAGCTATGCAAAATCCTCCATTATTAGCTTCATCATTTCAGATTTATGTGCTTCATTCTCCTCAATGTGCTTTGTTAAAGGGACTTCGGTTGCTGACATTTTTAGTTTTTTTATGAGGGTTACTATATCAACATTCTTCTTCTTCAATATCTCTTCCACAGCCTCTACATTCGTTGGGCCATACCCAATCTTTGCCACTAAGTCCTCCAGGGATTTTATTCTTGTGTCTTTGGCCAGAGAATAAATATTCTCCATTTTAAGATGGGATTGAAACTTGGCCAATGATACCTACATCTTAGATAGGCTCATTGCAATGCTTGTCAATGTGGAGGAATTCATCTCTTCAGTATGCTTATGCATCTCCATCTAGTCTATTGGATGGATGTCCTTGACATCAAATTCAAAATCAATGTGCTTGAAGTCAGTAGGTGTTTTAGGCTGAGATATCTAAGCTTCTAGGAAAATCATTCTCATATTTCCTTTCTCCAAGTCAAAGGCTGATAAAATCCTACTTTGTGAACTGTTGGATTTCTTCCAAAACTAGTTGTAGGTGTTGGTTTTTAGGATCTCATTCTTCGTCTTAATTTCCCAGAAAGTATCATAGATTTTTTCCTCCTTTCCCTGTGTAGTAGCAATAGATGTAGGGGTTTGTAAATTATGCTGTTGGAATGGGATTGTGGCTGAAGATGTAGAGAATATGGTCTGGCCACTTGCTAGAGAAGAACTAGGAGAATCCATGATTGTTATAACTGTCTGCTGCTCTTTTTCATTGCTTTGATCAATATCCATGCGTACTGTAGCTCTCTTTCTGTACTTCATCTTGAACACTCTGCTAGATGTATCAGTCTCCATGACAACCTGGTCATCTTTGGGCCTCTTTCCTATTATCTCTTTATCATGTTATTTTCCTCTGCCTTTTTTGTCTTTTGAAGTTTTCTTTTCTTGTGGAGTAGGGGTTTGAATACTTGAGGAGGAAATCACATGTTCTTCAGCCTCCTACTGTGTATTTGCTGCCCACTCTGTTTGGTTCATAAACTGGTCAATCTCATCCATGTGAGTGTGGATGGATGGGGTTAATTTTCTCTCCACCAGTTTCTTGGAAATGATGCCCATAGGGTCATAAGACCAAGTGAAGTCGTGATTAAATTTCATCTCCCTCAACATGTTGTCAGCCTCCTCTCCTACTGCTATTCTATTACAAATAACAAGACCAATTTGGGACTTGATCCTAAATTGAGACTTATTTTTGGCAGAAACAAAGTGTGCTTCATCTGCATTGATCATTTTCCTTATGTATTCTAGGGCCAAGATCCTCATGGGAAGGAACTTTGGAAGATTTTAAGGGGCTAGCTCATACCCATGAATTTTGATCTCATTATATTTTTGGTAGAAGTACCAATCTCCAGTTCTAATTTGGTTTGACAACTACATGATTTTATTGATTTCCTCATTAATCATTGGTTTCAATGAATTGCTGAGTATAATCATTGTTGGATGCCAAAATTCATCAAAAAATATCTTGTAAGTATAATCATTTTGCTCCTTCATTAGCATGGTTTTCCAAAAGATTATTGATTGAGGCTGAGAGTCATCATTAGCCTTCCTCATTGTAAACTGGAATCTGTTGGCTTGAAAATAGACAAACATATATACTAAAACTGAAGTGTATTTGAATACTTCCTTTGTGTGAAACTTTAGAAATTGATCATGGATGGCATCAGCTAAGAATTGGTTAAGGTTAAACATAATTGAGGGCTTGGACATAGATTAAATAATGGACAGGAAACCTATCATAGCCTCATCTATCCACTAGTTAGAATGATACCCTAGTAAATATTAAAGGACAATGACAATATGTTGGGTTCTATTAAGGAAAGTGGATGAGGTATATGGAGGATTCATGTTGGGAAGTGGGGCATTAGTAGATATGAATAACTCTAATGTTTTAGCTCTGATAGAAAAATCCAGTTTTTGGTACAGTTCTCTGAGAGCTTCATAGGAAAATGGAATAGTTTCTTCAACAGTAGGAGCCTGCATCATTTACAGGATCGACTGGGCACTAATAGAAAAAGGGACTTATCCTATGGGGGCTACTACAACTCTCTAATTGATATCATAACATGCATGAAATTTCCTCACAAATTCGAGGCGGTTGTGGTTCTTTGGAAATATGAAATAGGGTAATCTGGTCTCCCATAACCCTATATCATCAACTTCATCATTTAGCTTATCCTCTAGCAAACAATAGACATCGAATAAATCAAAATATGACTCTGTCTCATGTATTTTGTAGTCTCTGTCAACCAGAGCCACATGGTCCAGGTTTACCTGAGGGTAAACCATTGGATTAAAGGGTTTTTGTTCCTTCTTTGGAGGCATTGTTGTACTTGAAAAATGAAAAAACTCTATTTTTCACTATTGCAAAGAAGAATGGGATTAAAAGAAGATGGGAATATATAAAGGGACTCTTATGATCAGAATGGGGAGGAGAAATGGTAGAAAGGGAATTGTGATTGATTTGTTAGAGAATTGAAAACCTTTCTGTGCCTGTCTTTTTCTGTAAAACCTTTAAAAATCGATCACCTGCAACAACAAGGATATGGGATATGTGGTAAAAATTGAAACAGGTGAGGAGAATTGGTTTTGTAGAGTGATTGGGTGACTGTTGACATGGCGCAGGCCCGTTGGCTAACGACCTAAGCCATTAATTGTCTAATCAACTTAAGGCACGAGTGCAGGTGATTGGATGGAGGTAACGGGAGGGATTTTTCGTGGCGCAACGGTAATGGATGAAATAGTCATTTGCACAATGGTAAGTGGTGTGGTTTTGGCATAGTGAAAACAAATTTTTGCAAGGGGGCATGGCCGGTAAGTGATATGGTGTGAAGGGGGTGTGAAATAACTTGTGCCTGACATGTAGAAGGCATGGTGGTTTGGAAAACCATCCATTTCGGACCCCCCGCCTGATGTTAACGTTCAGAGGATGAGGGGGGGGGGGGGGGGGGGGGGGGGTAATTTGTGGGCCGTCATATGAAATGGAGTGAGAGGAGATGGGACGAGAGATGGAGGGATTTTAGAAGTGATATGATGGGTGAGTGGAAGGTGGGGTTGGGGAGTGTTAGTGAAGAGCGGGTGAAAGCATATAGTTTCGAAGCTTATGATATAGGGGATATGACATGTAATATGTCAAATGTGTTTTCAAATAAATATTAATCCTCGAACTTTAGAATAAATACACCTTTGTCCTTTCATTTTTCCTTTTTTAATCTGGAACACATGAAATCCTTTGACTGAAATTTTAGGATGAATTTCATATTTCATCCATACTTTCTTATTTTCATCCCTACCTACCCATGTCACTAACATGGAAAATTTTAGGGGCTAATATTCGTAGGTGGGCTAATTTTCCATGGTTTTTCCAAAAAAAATATTCGCTAATTTCCATTTTTTTATAAAAATGATTCGCCCAAATTTTAAAATATAAAATTATTTTACCTTAAAAATCACCAACATTATATAGAAAATATATATAATATCATTATAAATTTTAATAGTTTTACAAATACATCAATAAACATTTTATAGTTTGCATATTAGGGACTAGTGAGATTCACCATCTTTTTAAACTTCAAAATAATTTTCCATCATTAAAATTTTCCCTGGTCACAAATATAACATTTTTTTTTCTTTGCAGGGTGCGCTTAGACTGACAGACCCAATTAATTTTTTCTTCAAAACTCTAACCTACCCCTATCCTTATTTCTTCCATTGACTCAGATTAAGCTATTGAGTCAACTTTATTTCTACCTAACTGTTGATCTACCAAGGTTAAACATTTTGGCAAATCCTTATTTTCTAACCTATCAACAGAAATTTAAAATTGTAAAATCATTCTTAAATTGTATGATTGAATAAAATAATCTAATCAGTAGTGTCATTTTTATTTGCAACACTTTCAGTATTATTCTTTTTGGGGTTTTACTTTCTTTTTCTTTTTTCTATATACCCTCTTTTATTTTCTTTTTTCATATATTTTTTTTGTTTCGGAAATCACTTGAATATTGAAAATCATACTCAATATGAAATTGAAACTTATGAAATACTCAATCACCTTGAGATCCTATGATTTATAGGATACTAATAGTGGCTCTAGCTAGGGATGACACTTCCCTAAATGAAGTGCCAAGAACCTAAGACCAGTAGTCTTGAATGCTCCATTTTCTGCAAAATCTTCATCTCATTTCTTTTTGTATTTTGTGACAGCTCATGAAACCAGGCATAGGGCCTTATCCATGGGATTTCAACCTTGGTTAATGAGTTATTAAATAAAAAACTATAAAATTGTGGTATTTACAATGATGAAAGACCAACCTAAATTTTCAAGAGAAATAATTTTTCAGCATCCTGCCATGGACAAGACCTCCAGTTATCTCTGTTCCACTGAACTCTGGAAGGAAATATGCATTGTTTCCTCTAAAAGCATCAATTATGTATGGCCCTTGCCAAATATTGTCAAATTTTCCATGTTAACCTTTGTCTTTTGTTCTGGAATCCCATTCCAAAACTTTATCTCCTAGATGAAAACAATCATGCTTTGTTCTTTTATAAAAAATCGTCTTGATATTCTCTTGAATTACTTGATTTCTATTAGAAACTTCCTCTCTAGATTACTGCAACTAAACAGTTTGATTGATCCTTCTCCATATATCATTTGGTTCAGCTTGAATATCCTGAATTATCTTCATGAATCGAACTCCTAAAGAAGAGGGATGCATCCATTCCAAAAACCAATTGGTATGGAGACATGCCAATTGATTTTTGGTAGTAATTCTATCAACCCAAAGTGCATTAATCAAATTTTTATGCCATGATTTCTTGTTATCTTCCAGGAGCTTTTTGATGATATTCACCAAAATATTGTTCGAAGATTCAACCAATCCATTACCCTGAGGGAAATAGGATGTTGAATGCCCCAAAGTTATATGATACCTATGACAAAAAACAACCATTTTCTTAGACTTGAAGGCTGCAGCATTATTAGTGATGATTTTTCTAGGACAACCAAATCTGGAAAGGATATTGGTTTCAAAGAATTTTATAATGACATAATCAATGGAATTTCTAGAGGGAGTGGCTTCTATCCATTTGGTAAAGTAGTCTGTGGCAGTAAGAATCTATTTATGCTAGGCAGAGGATGGGGGATGAATTTATCCAATGAAATCTAGTCCCCATTGTTGGAAAGGGCTCTCAACAGAAATAGGAATTAAAGGCAAGGGCAACAATTTTCTCTTTCCTTAAAAAATTGGCATTTGTGACAGACAATTACCATCTTGTGGATGTAAGGAAAAAGAGTATGCCAGTAGAAACCAACCCTCATGATATTATTATATGTGGCTTTCCAATAAATATGGCCACCATAGTCACCTCCATGGAATTCCTACATAAATTTATTTACATCATCTTTTAGCAAAAATTTGAGCAAAATACCTCCAATATATTTCCAATACAAAACATTTTCCAAAATGTAGAATTTGACAAATTTCAACTTTATAAATCTTTCTTTATTTTTGGATATACTAGGAGGAGCATTCAAATTAAATAAAAAATACAATATATCTACATAACAAGGAGAGTTTAGGAATGCTTCATCAATTTGTGGAGTTTCTAGTTCCTCTTGATCATCCAATGAATGGACCATGTTAATGTATAATGCATGAAAATTTGGTTCAGACATCAATTTCGCTAATCCTTGCCCTTTAATCAATTTGGTAGGCTTTATTTCCACATCATACTCCAAAATAATAGAAATCCATTTGCCTCTCTTTCCATCAAGGCCATTCTATGTTAAAATGTCTTTGACTATTGCATTGGGCACATAAGCAATAATATGTGAATGTATAATGTAACCTCTGAAATCCTTTAATTATTTAACTAGAGAAAAATCTTTTTTTCAATGATATTATATTTCAACGATGCATCTCTCAATTATTTTCTGAAAAATTCTATTGGTTGTCCATTTCCTTCACTGTTTTTCTGTAATAAAACAACAACAATAGTATGTTCAGAAGCAGAAGAAAAAACTATGAAGTCTTTGGTAAAATCTGGGCTAATTAGGACTGGATATTTTGTCAATGCTTGCTTGGCTGGATCAAAATATTGTTTAGCTTCAATGTTCCATTTAATTTCTGAATCTTTTTTAAGCATGTTGGCTATATTTCTCAAAACGTCTGCAAGATTGGGTATAAATATCCTCAAAAAGTTGATTTTATCAATGAAAGATTGAAGTTCCTGGGACGACTAATTTTGAGTATTCCTTCAATCCCGCTAGGATCAATTATGATTCCATCTTGAGAAATAATATGACCCAACATTTTTCTTTCTTCAAGAACAAATAATATTTTCTTTGGATTAAGGAAATTCCAAACCTTCTTCATTTTTCAAAAACTCTTCTCAAATGTGGTAAGTGCTCTTCATAAATTTTTGAATATACAGTAATATGATCAAGATAGATCACAATGAAATGGCCAATTTAATCTGAAAAAGCTATGTCCATGGATCTTTGAAAATTAGCTCTAGCATTCATTAATACAAAGGGAATTTTCATATACATGAAAGTTCCCAAAGGAGTAGTAAAGGTTGTTTTTTCTTGATCACCACGATGTACTAAAACGTAATTATAACCTGAAAATCCATCTAACAAAGAGATTCTAGTGGAACCTACTACCCTCTACAATATGTGGTCCATTTTTGGAAAAGGGTAGTTGTCCTTAAGAAATACTTTGCTCAGATTCCTAAAGTCAATGAAAATTTTGATTTAACATATTTTATTTCTTGTAGGCACAATGTTGGATACCCATTTAGGATATCTGAGTGGAACTGTGATTTTGGATTCATTCATTTTCTTTATTTCCTTCTCAATAAAATGCATTAAGACATGATTTATCCTAAGCAGTTTTTGTTTAAAGGGTTTTTGATCCTCCTTGATTGGAATTTTGTGTTGTATGATGCTAGTATCATAATATTTTAAGTCCTCATAGCTCTAAGAAAATACATCAATGAATTCCTTAAACAGAGCTATATATATTTGTTTTCTAATGATAGGCAGTGATTTTGACAGTTTTATGATTTTTGGGTTTTGTTCAGTGCCTATGTTAAACTCTTCAATGTTTTCCCCTGTTGGTTCCATTTTGGGTTTCTTTATTGCATCATTAAAGTCAAGCATTTCTTCTAAAGGGACCAGCCCTCTAGGCAGTATATTATCTTTGATTTGCAGTACTTTGAATTCCTCTTTTTCTAGTTCTTTATGTATTTTTGTTTTATGTAAAGTTTTATTTTCTGAATTATTTACATCATAAACAACAGATTCTTTTTCTACACTAATTTGTACATTAGAATACTATCTTCTTCACAATCTAGGTCTATATTTCTATCTTCAAATTCATCTTTAGATTGTAAGAAACTTTCAATTTGTTTGTCACTAACAAATAATTTCCAATATCTCATGTTATCTAGCACAGATGGACGATGTTTAAGCTCTACAATGTATTGTTTGTTTGGATGAGGCAATTGACATGTGCTTGCTGAAAAGGCTAAACCATTTGCTAGGAAATTTTGATTTCTGGGGATAACTGCTAAATCATATTCATCAAATGTTCTTAAGAAATCAAGTACAAAATTTCTATATTCTCTCAACTCGGAATTTTTTGCAACATATTGTCCCTTTATTTATTTTATGACTAATTTAGAATCACCATAGATAGAAATCCTCTTAGTTCCTAATATTTTCAACAATTGTAATCCTAAGAGCAAGGCTTCATATTCTGCAATGTTATTTGTGCACTAAAAATTTAGCTTGTATCAATGACCTTGTGCACGATTATTCTTTGCATTATACTCCCAAATACATGCTCCTCAGCCTGCTTTGCCACATGAGCCATCAAAACTCATATTCCAAAGAGGTTCATTTTTAGGATCCTGTTGTATAGTTTGCATTTGACTGTCATGTTTTTATTTAAGATCATTTTATGTGTGGGTAACCTGTGAATCATTGTCTCCATCATTATAAAGACTGAAGGATTCAAGGTCAGTATGAACAGAGTAAAAAGGTTAATTGTTTGGTTTTTCTTGACTACTCACCATGTACTTCATTAAGGTTTCCCTAATCTTCTTAGTTGACCAAAATCTAGTATTATAGCATAATTCATGTCCATTTGAAGGGTCCCATGTAATTTTTCTCTCCATGAGCATGATAAAAGCATGCCATACTTAGGAGGG
Source organism: Pinus albicaulis (assembly GCA_034641835.2). Classification (NCBI taxonomy): domain Eukaryota; kingdom Viridiplantae; phylum Streptophyta; class Pinopsida; order Pinales; family Pinaceae; genus Pinus; species Pinus albicaulis. The sequence goes on along the minus strand of CM076580.1, from coordinate 807,609,729 downwards.
ATGTCATATACCACTATATACATCACTAGAATCTTTGCTGGTATATGAGCTAGAGTGACACATAGATCTTTGATAAGACCTAGACATCTAACTTTGCTAGAATCAAATGAGTACAAATCTCTGTAGGGTATAGTGATTTCAAGACCAAGCTTCTCCATATCAACCTTTGGCATAAGATTATGTGATGCACCTGAATCCAACATGGAATTATGGAGAATTTTGTCATGAACATTAATACTGACATAAAATGGATGGACACCTCCTTCTTGGGGTTTGCCATCAACTTCTGGCCCAAACAAGAGTTTAGGTTGATCATAATTTAAATTAACAGTATCAATAATCTCTCCTATGTTTAGTACCTTTAGGACCTGAGACCTATATACATTCTTTTTTACCAATTCAGTGAGAGGAATATATATTTTCAATTTAGCAAGTTCATTCTCAATACTGAATGGTGTTTGAACTTTGACCAGATTTGAAAAATCAGTTCTTTCAGCCACTACTTTTTGGGTAGATTCAGTTTGTTCACTTGTACTAGGAATATCTGTTTAAGAAATTTTGGTAGGGAATATTAATTGTTTTCTTCGAATTGTTTTCTGTGTTCTTACTTTCTGAATTATTCATTGTTTTCTTTGAATTTTCTATTGTTTTGTTGAGATCAATTTCAAAGACTTTTTGGAAATATTTTCTGAATTTTTTTTATTGGAATTTTCAAAAAAAATCTTACTTCTAAGGTTATATTGTCTGTGAATTTCCATGATAGTGTTCTCAAATACTTGTTTATAATCATAAGATTATTTATATTCTAATTCTATTTGAGTCAATCGAAATAATTCTTGTTCTTCTTGGGTGAGAAAAATAGAGTCATGTTCATTAATTGTCATCAAATTTATCTAATTTTATTCTACTTCCTCAACTTCTCCTTCATGCTCATCAACATCATTCTCTTGGAATGGAGACCTAATCTGCTGATCAGGACCTCTTTGCTCTCTTTGTCTTATCTAAGGAGGCTTTCTCCTAGGATTTTGGTTTCTATTTTGAGGAGGTGGTTGATTTTCCCTAGGAATATTTCTCTCATTTAAATTGATTCTCTCCATAATTCTCTCCATAGTTCTAACCAATGAGTCTTGGTGAGCCCTGGTATTACACTAAGAGTGTTTCAACTCCCAGGGGCTGCCCTAATTTACTTTATCAACCCTGGGTTCATACAAAATTTGAGGTGACAATGCTATATACAAAGCAGATGAATTTTTTTCATGTCATCCTCTTCTGCTTTACGAAAGGGTTCTACTTCTAGGGGCTCTCAGTGAAGTTTGTCACACGTAAATGAAACTAAACTAAATTGCAAAAAGGAAATGACATAAATGGAAATAATTTAATGTGCAAGAAATAAATGAATGTAAGAAATTGAATTAAATCGCTAAAAGGAAATGAAAAGAATCAAAATAATTTAATTCGAAGAAAAAAAATAGTAGAAAGGAAGCTAATTCTAAACAACACTTGACTTGGCCAAATGGCTAAATGCACTCTACTTATCCTACGATCTATCCACCATGCTCCTAGTCACGTAAATAAGCTATCCATGTCTTAATTTTAATTAAAAAGAGTTAATTTTCAGCTTAGAGGGAAGAAAAGAGCTAAAAGACGCTAATGGGGGGTTTAACACATGAAACGAGGTTCAGAAGCAGAAAGAGGGGTTCAAACCCTTATGAAACTTTATTATAGCACGAGAAATGGCTTTGGAGTGGAAAGCATTCAAAAGTGTGATGGCGGAGTGCTGTGGAGGACAAAAGTTGCGATGTGCGATGTCGCAATCACAATATTGCAAGCTTAAAGGGATAGCAGTAAAGGTTAATGACATGGTAGAGTGCAATGGAGAATGAAAGTTATGATATGCGATGTCGCAATCACAATATCACAAGTTTAAAGGGATAGAAGTAAAATTAAAAAGAATGAGCTAAAATGTGCGAAGTGCGATTTGCGATGTGGTAAAATTTGTGGGTTGTGATATGTGATGTGGTAAGTTCAACAAAGTGTGAATTGCGACGGGTGTCGTGGTGGAGTTATTGCATTGACAAAATGAGTATTAAGCGTTATGTGAAAAGCTAAATGATGTGATTTGTGATTTTCAATTTCGCAATATTGCAATTGCAAGAACGAGTGGTAAGTGTTTAAAGGTAAAAGCTAAAATGTGCGAAGTGCAATTTGTGATGGGTGGTGTGGTGGTGGGACCGATGGTGTCGCTCGATTTTGCAATATCGCAATCGTAAGAACAAACAGTAAGTGATTAAAGGTTAAAGCTAGAATTTGTGATTTGCGAAGTGCAATGTACGGTGTTGGGAGACTCGAGGAGCAAAGGTGGAGGTTGGGTTTTTGATGGTTTTGAATGGTTTTTCACGTGTTTTGCATAAAAAGGTTAAGGCGGCCAGGAATGGAGAAAAAAAGAGAAAAAAGGATTTGAAGGGCTTAAGTGTGTTAGGCAAAGAAAAGGTAGGTACATCGTTAAGATGAGAAGAAAAGGAGGGGAATAGAGGCGTAAGAGAAGTGCTTAGAAATGAGACACACCTACGGATTCTTCCACGGGAAAAAAACAAAAATGTAGGATGAAACAGTGAAAGAAAGGCTTGGAATTGGCAATATAAATTCTTCCCAAAAATCAAACAGAAAGAAATTTAGGCCTGTGGGAAGATCTACCCTACTCAAACTCTATTGACATAGATGAGAGGGGGGAGACTTGACCATAGTTTTTGGAGTTTTTCCTCTATTTTGCTACGCATAAGAAATTAAAAATACAACAGAACAATAACTAAACAATAATGAAACTTATCAGAAATGGATCTAACTTAAATGGCAGAAGGAATACTAGCTAAATGACAGAAATGAAAACATAATGACAGTAGAGAAGCTGAGGCACATGGATTGGGCCCTAACCTACGAGCCTATCCCTCTAAAACTTAAATCAGTTGAATAAAATTAGTCTGCTCATTTCATAAAAGAATAAATTCATACATCTCTGAGAGTTTGATCACTAAATAAAACAAAAAGCTCAATAGCTCACAACAATAGTTCTAAATGGAATTGATACTAGAATATACTAACTTTCCTAGCTCTAGCTCTACTCTATTTATTCTACAGGGAAGCTACCAACATCTCCCTATAAAATGGTGATTGATTCCACTTGACTCCCAATGAACAAGGATTGGGTTCAGTCCTCTTTAAGTTGCTTGGCTGCCTCTAGAATTTGAATTGCTCAAGAGAATCCTTGGGGATCTTTGGATGCTTTTTGAATTCAAATTTCTAGAGAGAATCTTTAGGATCCTTTAGCTGCCTTTGAGGGTGGACAACCATCCTATAATTCCTCTTTATTGTCTCCTCCAAGTATTTATGATAAAATACTTATAAAAATGATTAATAATTCATGATTTTCTATACTCAAATTTATATTAGGCACTCAGAGTATGTTTTCCTTAATCACCACCTATACTAGCATCATAAAACCAAATAATAAGAAAAATGCAAGAAAAAGAGATCCAAGAAGGAAAAAAGGTGACTATTAACCCCTGCAAATATATCTAATGATGGAGCTCATCATCACCCCTTTAATGAATGGTTTCTCATCCTCTGAGCAACTAATCCTCCTCCTGCATTTCCTTTAAGGCTCTGACATCCCCCCTAATTTCTTAAGGAAGAAGTGTGGGATTTTCCCCAAGGGGGTGAAAACCATTACTCTTTTCTACATTTTCGCATTCTCTATCTAGTGCATCTGTGTCCTCTTCATTAGTCAACCCCAACACAAATATGGGCTAAGATTTAGTCCCAACCATTGGATCTTTTTGGTCCAGATGGCCCTCTTGTATAATGGTGCCTTTTGCAATGCACTCCTCAGTCTTTCTGGAGTATGGTACTCCTTGTTCTTGAGGCTGTGAGGGAGGTTGTTCCATCTTCTCTGGCTAGCCATAATGCATTCATCTTAGATACTTCTAGAGACATCATCAAAGTGGCATATCACCTGGTTTTGATTCTGAAGGTAGCTTTCAACCAGTGCAGGGTCCCTTTCAATCTCTCGATGGTTAAGGATCAATCCGCATGGGATAAACAATTTTGGTCCGATATATAAGGGTTCTCTATTTCTTCTTCCCATGACCTTCCATGTCTCTCTTTCTCTAGCATCTTCATTCACCATCCAAGATGCTAGAGCCATTAACTGCATATCCCCCATTGCAGGATTGGGGTCCCAAATATCCAGATTTGTCAACACAAAGTTATCCACATAAAACTTTGCCATCTTTTCCTGATTAACCATGTCATCTTTCTTGTAGAAATTCATGAATTTCCTACAATCTTGGAAAGGTAGTGATCCATGGGAGGCTAGAACTTCGATTTTAAATAGAAGCCATTGTTCTTTGAGGTACACATCATATGAGTCAAAGTGGAATCTATGCTAAAGGGCTTCTATGCATAAGTCTGCCATTGTGGCTACTTTCTCCTCTTTTTGCTACAACTGCTCCTTCAGTGCTACATTCTCTGCCTGTGCCTTCTGCAGTTGCTGCTTTAGAATTATCTCTTCAATTATTTCCTCCCCCCTTGGTGATTCTTCAATTATAATCGAGCATGTGGGAGAAGTTTTCGGTTCTCTTTGATTCTTGTCAGCTCTGTAATACCTAGATGTCTACCTTTTTCTCATTGCGCTCAAAGGAGCTATGGTGGCAACTATATTTTTGTATTGAGGGTATGTGGTGTTGTGTTGTGAGTCTATTTCTTGCCCAATTTTTGCTATCTCTATGAATTCTATGGACAAATATTTTGTTTTGGTTTGGCCCTTTGTCTCTTACTCTTCTTCTTTTGGTTATTCTTATTTCTGGTTCTTCCTCTTCCTCTTTAAGCAGTACGTGCTTTCGTCGGTCTCTCTCCCTTTAAAAATTTTCAATCTACTTGTTTGGATGAGACGAAATCTCCTTTTATTAGATAGCACAACTAATTTTGGAGTTCTTCTGTAACTTGCCTCAGCTCTAGTTCTGTTGTAGAAAGTTGTTTTCTTCTCTTGTTAGTTCATGATGGACTGTGTGTTTCCTCCCCTCATTATCCTCTACTCCACTTGATTTAAATTATTTTCTTTTACATACCTAGGTCGCGTGTACTTCTAGTTTTATTCCACTTATACGTCACGGTGGTGGCTCAGTTAACTGGCCATCTTTCTACCCCTTAAACTCTAAGTCTGCAAATTAATTATTGTTGTCTAATATGGATGCGTAGCAAGGGGTGAGAAGTTATACCTGAGTTTACCTATTATTTCCAAGGCAGTTGCAGAAGTGGGAGGTTGGAGACAAGCCTTTTAGATGCTGCGTTCCTCACCATATTCTTGTACTCTGAATGGACAACTTCCTGAATGAGCTACTAATATTTGCTTGTTTTTTCTCTTTATTATGGATGTCGCATGGGGTGCTTGAGATTCCATGGGGGGTGTTGTAGCTCCTAGGGACAACCTTGAGCTAGAAAAGACTAGTGCCTAGGACATGTTAAAATTAGAGGTTAAATGTAGATAAACATAAAGATGCCTTTGATAAATTATGGAATAAGAGAATAATGGTCTTGGTGGTTCAAGGATGGAGAAGTCCTTGGATTTGATTCATGTGAATTCCCTATACTGTGAGAGGGCTTAGGAGGCCGTGAGGCTTGATGGATTTAAAATCAACCAAGTATAAAAAAGTTAGCAGAAGCTTTAAAATTATACAGAGGCACTGAGAAAGAACAAAGAAGGAACCAACAATAGACCGGCTTGAGAAATAGATTATGAGACGTCAGATGTATTGATGTGGAGTAGAGCTGAGGGCAGGATGGTGGAAGCGAAAGTGGAGTTATCGAGACTTATTAACACTGACAAGAGCGGAAAAAAGGCCATGGGAGGGCTATTGATGGTGTGGCAAGGATGGAGGTGGGGTCATTAGGGGAATTTTGAGGTCTAAAATGGGCCTTCTAAGGAAATTATAAAATAATAATGGAAATAATAATATAAGATTTGATTACATCATCAAATTTTAGAGGGAAAAAAGAAAAAAAAACTTTTTCAACTCATATTTTCAAATTTTCTCCCAAATTTTTACTAAAATTTGGAGCAGGAGTACTTTTTGGATGCAAAATTTAATTCCTCATCCAAGGAGTACCCATGTTGCATACTTTTGATGGACTTTGCTACACGAAAAATGAGAATCACATGAAAAAACACGTTTTTCATCTATTTCTCATTTTTCATGTAGCAGGGTCCATCAAAAGTATTCAACATGGGTACTCCTTGGATGAGGAATTAAATTTTGTATCCAACGAGTAATCCCACTCGAAATTTGAGTTAAAAATTTGGGAGATAAGTTGAAAATACGAGTTGAAAAAGTAGTTTTATTATTTTATTATTTTTTAATATTTTTACCCTTTTTCTTAAAAAACGGTGAATCATCCCCCATGGTTGATGTCATCATCTTGAATTCTATTGGTTCTTATAAATTCTATTTTGGTTGTACATTTTTCGTAGGAGGCCCATTTTAGACCTCAAAATTCCCCTAATTCACGTCCACAGATTGCATATCACAAGATTTAATCGCGAGCAAGCAGAGGTTAAATGTTAAAAGTTATAGTGACCGATATGCGATAGGAAGAAGTGATGTGGCAGACAGAGGTGGGTTCCCAGCCACACATCGAAAATCGCAAGATTTATGTGTGCGCAACGAAGGGTAAAGGGCAAAAAGTGCAATGTGTGAAGTCCGATGGTCAGACAACGGTGGGGCCACCCGTACATTGCAAATCGCAAGATTTATGTGTGAGCATCGAAGGTTAAATGTTATATTTTGTGAAGTGTGAAGTGAAAGGGTGAGGAAGGTAACGTGGCATTGATGGAGGTGGGGTCCCACCCACAGGTCGCATATCGTAAGATTTAGTTGTGCATGACGAAAGGTAGGAGTTAAGACTTGCAGGGAGCGATGTGCGATGAGCGGGGGGATGAGTGACATGGAAGATGGATGATGGGTTGCTTATGTCATTGCAGTGGTGCTCTGGGGTATGCGCACCCATCCGTAATTTTCCCCCATAGTTAGTGTGAACCGTAGATCTGTGGTCATCATACTTTTGGCATTGTCAACTACGTAGGCACCAACACTGATAACCTCTGGGTTGTTTGTGCCCGCAGGTTTTCATTGATCTGAGATTATCGTTCATTTATTTAACTCCCACTCGATGATTATCATGGATGTTAATACATGATGGGTGATGAATCATGTGGCGTGGCAGAAGTGGGGGCCGCCCCAGCTCACGCTTGAAGCATTGAGCCTTCATCTTACCCGCTTCAACTCTTCATTTGCTTGAATTTGATGTTTCCTTATCCCTTCAAAAGAATCACAAGCCAACAAGTGGGATTCTCGTTCTCCTGGAGTCTGTTATGAAACTTTTTTTCTTGTTCTTCTTGGCAGTCCATGAACAACATTGTTTTTTTTTAAGGAACTTCCTGTTGTTTGTGTGTTGCTTCTCTTGCTACATTATGCTCAGGATTTGAGGAGTGTGGGGTATGGAGGTGATGAAGGAATTTATGAAGATGAATGGAGTGAATGATGGGATGGATGGTAAGATAGAAGAAGGGAAAAGAAGATGAATTCTTCCTAGTGTTTCCAGAAACCGTTAACAACTTGCAAAATAGAAAACACAAAAAACATAGAGATGCATATTTTTTTATTTTTTTATTTTTATTTTTATTTTTTATTTTTTATTTTTTTGTTCTTTTCCTATTTTTTTTTCTTTTTTTCTGAAAAAGTGGGCTTCCTCCATGGAGGTTTTCAACCCATAAACTTTCCTTGGGCGCCTCAGTGAGGTTTTCACCCATGGACCTTTATTCCCTTTTTCTCTTTTTTGAGCAAGTGAGTTGTGTCCATCGAGGTTTTCCACCCACAAGGTTTTTTTTTTCTTAGGAGGTGTGGGAAACCATGGATTTTCCCATCACATACACCTCTCTACTTATTGAATTTATGAACTCTACCTTTGACAAAGGCTTCTTGTAAATTTTAAGTCTGTGACTATTGACAAGCAAGGGGATTCCTTCCTCATCTATGGTTCCAATTTGAACTCCACCATTATAAAAACATTTTTCCACTATGTAAGGTCCTAAACATCTTTTCATCAACTTTCCTTTAAAATATTTAAACCTTGAATCATACAACAATGCCCAATATCCTTCTTGGAAGGCCTTTTCTTTGATGTTCTTGTCATGCCATACCTTCCTTTGCAGTTGAACCACCTCTATGTAAAGAAGTTCTTGCATTTTGAACTCATCCAATCCATTTAGTTGAAACAACCTCTCTTCTTGGGAATTTGATAGATCTAGATTTAGTTTAGCTGCCATTCTTAAAGTATTGAATTCAAACTCAACTGAAAGTAGAGCTTTCTTACCATAGACTAGTTCATAAGGAGTGAATCTGGTTGTTGTCTTCCAGGTAGTGTTGTATGTCCAAGTAGCTTCTACTAATCTATCTGCCCAATTTTTTTTGATGTTGATCACAACCTTGGTGAGGATGCTCTCTAAAGATCTGTTTTTTACTTCTACTTTGCCATTCGCTTGAGGGTGATAGGCAGTAGAAGTTCTATGCTTAATCTTGTGCTTCCTCAAAATATTCTAAATGAGGTGAGAGGTGAATTGTGCTCCCTGATCAGTGACTATTTCTCTGGGGTATATAAATTTGTAAAAAAAATTATCCCTCATAAATTATGCTACTTTCTCCTTGGTTTCTACCTTCACTACTTTTGCTTCAACCCACTTTGTCAAGTAATCAGGGCAGAGTATGATATACTTCTTTTGTCTAGATGGTGGATTGATAGGCCCAATAAATTCCATGCCCCACTTATCAAATGGCTCAAGATCCACCTGAGGGTGTAAAGGCATTTCATCCCTTTCTGTGGGTTTCCCCATCCTTTGGCACTAGTCACACTTGCTGGTGTATCTTCTGGAATCTTGGTGAAGGGTAGGCCAATATTATCCTACCTGAAAAACTTTGTAAGTATTTCTCTTTACAACAAAGTGGCCTCCACATGGGTTGTCATGAAATTCAGAGAGGATATCAAAAAAATTTTCCTCCCTCACACATCTCCTTAGGATTTGAGTAGGGCCTAGCTTGAAAATATTTCCCCAATCCATGTGAAAGGGGTGTTTTTTCTGATGATTCTGCTCCTCTCCCTGAACTAAATATTAGGAGGGAGTTTTCCAGCAACCAAGTAGTTGTATATATCATAAAACCATGGCGAGAGCATTGATATGGAAAAGAGGTGTTCATTTGGCAGCTGGTCATCCACCATTCCTTCTTCACCTACAGGGAGAACTAACTTGGATCAAAAATCCGCAGCAACATTTACCTTTCGAGGTTTATCAACAATAGTCAAATCAAATTGCTGCAAAAGTAACAACCATATAATTATCCTAGCATTTACATTTATTTTTTTCATTAAATACTTGATGACTGCATGGTCAATGTGGAAAAAGGTTTGATATCCAGTGACATAATGCCTGAATTTTTTCAGTGCATGGACAATGGATAACATCTTCTTCTCAGGAGAAATATAATTTAGCTTGGCCTTTGACAAATTATTGTCGATGAAATAAATGGCATAAGGGATTTTGTCCTCTAATTTTCCTAATTCTTCCCCTACAACTTTTTCGGATGCGTCAGTGTGGATGTGGAAAGGGAGAGTCCAATTTGGACCTCAAAGGATGGGGGAAGTAGTCAACTATTTCTTAATGAACTCGAAAGCCTCTTGACAAGTGTTGGGTTCCAATTTTGTACACTTTTCCTACACTTGTTTTCCCTATTTTACCTCATAACTATAACCAATGGGAGTATATTTGCCTCTTTTTCTTACCTTTCTATCCTAGCTTGTGTTGTTTCACCTTGTTTCTATTACTCTACCAATTCATCAGATATTATGATAAATCGTGCCTTTTTATGACTAATTGAGGATGAATGTTTTGAGAAGATCTACGGTCTTTGTGTTGTCTTTCCAGATGCCATTTATAGCACAAAATATCTTGAGCACGAGGTCCACAGGAGAAGTTAAGGGGGTGTTGTTACAGAGAGGTGAAGCTATTACACCTTGCTGTTACAGACCCACCATCACAATGCTGTTACTGACCCACTGGAAAACTACTGATATAGTTGTACCGCTGACTGGATCTCATCAACACCTGTTGCTGACCTGTCCTTTAGCTGTTACACTACAACTGTGGTTTTGTTACAATAGCCATAGAATTTGTTTAGCATTGTATTTTTGGATAATAGCCTAAGGGCAGTTTTGATTGTAACCTATAATTCTCTAGTCAAAAATTTATTAGGAACTGTTGATAACTATATGAGTTCTATTTCGATCAGCATGATAATCATAAGATTCTCATGAATGATCTATCCCTTGATTTTATGAGATGTAACCACTATATAGTTCTCGGCCCTAGAGGTCGAAAAGCTAGTGGAGAATAAAATTATTTTGGCTTTGTAATTGTGTTTAGATTAATACAGATTACCATGTTATTGCTGTTTCATGCATTATTCAATTTAGTTTCCATCAAGTTATTCCTCTACATGCGCCCTACTAGGGAGGAAGGGCCCTCCTTCTTAGCAGGGATTGCAGTGATTAAAGTATTTTTGTGTATGTATTTCTATTTCAGTTTATGTATCATTAGAGTGTTTTTGCTATTGTTCAACTGTGAATATATCCGATTCAATTTCAATACTTTGTATACTGTTACACATATGATATTAGAGACACCAACTGGATACTTGTTGTGTGGCACACTAGAACAGATTTATTGAAGTGTGATTCCAGCCTTGTAGATCCTTTTATTTTTTCATGAGTGATTTACTTCTAGCATTACTTCAACAACGATTTATTTTCATTGGAATTGCTTCTGGTTGGTGTATCGACACTGACAGTGTAGCTGTCATTGGAATAAAAATATGTCCTTGGATTGATAATTAATATGTATTGTTTAGTCATTTTACAGTGATTAATGTAGCCCAACATTTTGGCGCCATTTCCGAGGATGGTAGTGACGATCCAATAAATTAGAGTTGTTTCTTAGAGGTGAAATTTCTGTGTGTTTTTAGAGTGTCTCTAGTTGCAAAATTGCCGAGCGGTAAGGTGAGAGGTAAGAACCTGTGCATCACTCTAAAAAAATTGAGTGGGCTCACAAATGTCTTTTTGGGACACTTAGGAGTTGAATTTTGGGTTTTTTTTAGGGTGTCTTCAACTATACAGTCGTTGGGCGATAAGACGAGAGCTAAGAACCTGTGCATCGCTCTAACAAACTTGGGTGGGCTCACTTTTGTAGAAACTGAAGCACTTATAGTATGAATTGATACACATAGGGCCCATGTGTGCCAATAGGACAACATCAACATATACAAACACCCCCCACTCTACTGACTGTAGGAAAGATGGGTCATAAGAAGGAAAATAAGAGTGCATATTTGGGAAGAAAGACATTCTTTGGAGATATGATCTCAAGGGTAGAAAAAGAACAGTCCACGTCTTACAGAGATAATAGGAAGACATGACCATAGAAAGAATCTACCATATCAAAGCCTGGACCATCGATGTCTTCCATCTTTGGACCTCACCATCCTTCGAACAACATATCCACCCCTGATATCAAAACTCTAGATTCAAAACATCAGTGGAGAATCATTGATCAGGATCTGAGAATTGAAGGACATGGAGAGACCAGTGGGGAGCATCATGGACCTGAGGAACAACATTCAGGTTATCATAAATTGTACACTAGTAATGCTATTAAACAATTGGTCCTGGAACAACCTGATCCTTTTATTCGTCAATCTCCAATACACTCCGAGGTTAGTTCATCCCATCAGGAAGAATCAACCATGGGGGATGAGAATGTCAAAACAGATAGCTCTGTTACTTTTGAATTCCCAATAATAGTAACACGAGATGAGGCTCCTATGAAGAATATTCCTTTATCATCCCTACCATCCTTTAAAGGTATGGCTGCTAAAGACTCTGATACCTTTCTATTCGAATTCAATTTGTTGTGTAGAGGTTCTGACTACACTTCTCATGCCTAGAAGTTGAAATTATTCCTTGCTACTCTGAAAGGAGCAGCGTTAATATGGTTCGTGAGATTAGGTCCTAGCATGATTCGAACCTACAATGACATGAGAGAGTTCTTCCTCTTTAAGTATCAGTATTACTGTCGAACCAGGGATTTGAAGGATGATATTTTCAAAATTGCAAAAAAGGAGGAGGAAAGCCTAGAAGACTATTTGGAGCGATTTCACTACAATTTATATAGGTATAAGTTCAGTAACTTAGATCCAGAAATTCTAAAGACAATATTTTTAAGAAGTATAAGAGATGATTTTCTGGAGCATATGAACTTTTTGGGAAAAGGAGACATATCGCAAGGAACGCTTGATGAGATAATGAAGGTTTGCCTACTTATCTTAAGAGGATCGGTCAAAGGGAAAGTTTCAGTTCGAGATCCTTCAGTTCGGATATAGAAGTCCAGGAGAGGGGGAGTAACCATAATAGAGATCAGGAACTTATTTGAGGATTTTAAAACCTACCTCCTTAGCACTCTCTCTACACATATTACTACAGTACAAGTCAAGAAAGCGCAATCAGAAGCTGAAGTAGCCTTAACAATATTTTGTCCCTCATGCAAAAAGAAACATTTGGAGAGAGAATGTGGGATGAATAGTTTCAACCTATGCAACATATATGAGTTGGTTCGCTCTATGAATCAGTTTCCTAAATTACCCAGACTAAAGGCAGCACTTCAAGAATCAAGCGAGGATGCTCAATTTTCTTATTTCATCAGATCAAAGAGACCATGGTAGCCATGACATACAGGTATGCCTTCAGAATTTTCCTCTTTTTATCCTTGGAGTAATGTTTATAATAGTCAGCAATATCCATGGCATTATCCTACTCCTTCCTAAACACAATTTCCTTCACCGTGGAACCATTGGTCGTCTCCTCCACCAATGCAATATCCTACATCACAAACCAATACTTTGGGTTATAACTCGAGAAGTAATGGCCAACGTCCAGTACCCCCTCCAATACCAATGCAAAAACAACAGTTAAAACTGCCTTCTATTCAAAATCCTACACCTTCTGTCGAACCCCAATTACCTATGCAACCTAACCCCAATCCAAATAATACGGCAACCTAGAGCATGGATGCTTCGGTTACCTTCCAGACTTATCTTATTACTCTTATTGGACTTAACGAGGTTCAAATTTTACCGCAAAAAGTAATCATATATAAACATACTCCCATTATTACCAAAGAATGTGAATCAGCTAGGAAGGATATGGACGATTCTGAGGCAACTTTTACACATGTGACAACTGATTCAACACCTACTGTTACATCTTTACCAGTCAGTTCGACAGGATTTTTTGTTTCTACAGCAGCAAATCCTAGTAAGGTTGGTACATCAGTGATATCTGACTCAGCTGTTAGCATTCATCATCCTCCATACCCTCAACAATTAACTGAAACTAGGCTAGTCTCACAACCTGAATCTGAATTCCTCAAGGAGCTGCAAAATATGTATGTGCAGATTTCACTATTACAAGCTCTTAAAGAAGTGCTGATATATGCTAAAACAGTGAGGGATCTATGTGTCAAAAGACCTGGAAGGAAACCTAAAGACCCTACTACTATCTATGTCATGGGGAAATTGTCTGATCTTATGATTGATCAGCCCTTGTTGACTAAATATAATGACCCAAGGAACCCTCTAGTGACTGTCGATATTGACAATCATCCCATAAAAAATACTTTAATTGATGTAGGGGCAACTATTAATGTCATGACTAAAGACCTCTTCTTCTCTCTAGGACTTCATGGACTTAGACCTACACCTACAGTGCTTGAATTAGTGGATAGGTCCTCTGTCAAGCCAAAGGGAATGATAGAAGATGTGGTTATCACTGTGGCTTCCTGGAACTATCCGAATAAATTTCTCATTTTAAAAACCAAATTGAACCTAGGGGGTCATCTTTTAATCTTGGGGAGGCCGTGGCTGGCCATTGCAGATGCATATATCAGATGTAGGTCTAGATCTATGGTGATCTAAGATGGGCAGGCCACTCAAAACCTAAACCTTTATCTCCTATCAAAACCTCATACTGATTCAAGTAGTCCATGGTGGGATGAATTTAAACCTCAATATGATCTTTCCCTACCTCTTCTCACACTTGGAAAAGCACAATAATTTAAGGATGAAACATAAGATGATATCATTAGTGGTTTTATTAGTAATTCACTCCGTTTTGCCTCCATTAGATATTTGGGAGAAGAAGAGGAGGTAGATGATGCAATTATTGAAAATTTGAAAACAACTCTGCATACTATCAGTAGTCCTGTTGAAATTGAACTGGAAATGTTTAAACATCAATCCTAAAATGACTGTTGAACAAAACATATTGCTGATACAACTGTTACAGAAATACAAAAAGGCATTTGCATGGGACTATATGGATATGAAAGGAATCCATCCTGGTCTATGCGCTTAACACATTTACCTTAAAGAGGACTGCAAACTATTTAGACAACCTCAGCACTGAATGAACCCTGCACTTAAGGAGATAGTGAAAGAGGAATTGTAGAAACTCCTTAATGCGAACTTCATCTACCCTATTTCTAATAGTCAGTTGGTGTCTCCGCTTATCATAGTTCCAAAAAATAATGGAAAATGGAGAGTTTGTGTTGAATATAGGGAGCTTAACAAGGCCACTCAAAAGGACCATTTTCCTTTACCATTCATTTATCAGGTCTTGGACACTCTTTCTGGAAAAAAATTATTTTCATTTCTAGATGGGTTTAGTGGGTATAATCAAATATAGATTTCCTAGAATATCAAGACAAGACAACCTTCAACTGCCCATGGGGTACTTTTTCATACAGATTCCTTCCCTTTGGTCTTTGTAATGCACCAACAACCTTTCAGAGGGCAATATTGGGAATTTTTTCTGATCTTTTAAATGACTGTCTTAAAATATTTATGGATGATTTTACACCCTATGGAGATGAATTTTAGAAAACATTAGCTAACTTGGACAAAGTGTTGGAACATCGTGAACAAAATAATGTTTCTCTAAGCATGGAAAAATGCCACATGATGATGACTGAGGGAATTGTGCTGGGACATTTCATTTCAGCAGATGGAATCAAGGTAGATCCTGCAAAAATTGAGGTAATCTTGAAAATCCCGACCCCTAAGACTCCAAAATAGGTACATAGTTTTTTGGGACATGCAGGATACTATAGGATATTCATAGAGAACTTTTCAAAAATTACATCTCCTCTATTTTCATTACTCATGAAAGATGTGGAATTTGTGTTGAAAGGGAAGTGCGAGAAATTCCTTTTAAAGTTGAAAAAATGTGTAACAACAACACCTGTTTCATGAGGAACAAACTGGGAATTTCCATTTCATATTGCTACAGATGCATTTGACATGGTTTTTGGTGTTGTTTTGGGGCAGCTGGAGGAGAAGAAACCTTATGCCATTTATTACATTAGCAAGAACTTAACTCTAACATAACTCAACTACACTTTTACTGAGAAGGAATTCCTAGCAGTAGTGCATGCTATCAACAAATTTCAGAACTACATCACCATGTACCAAGTATTTGTACACACTGACCATGTTGCAATTCGATTTTTGATGAACAATCTTGTTACTAATGGTAGAGTTACACGATGGTTATTGTTATTATAAGAATTTGATGTTACTATTTTAGATAAAACCTGGAAAAGATAATGTAGTTGCTAATTTTCTTTCTAGATTAACCATAAGTGATGATTGCACTGCCACTGAGGATTATTTTCTATATGAGTATATTTTTTCCATCCCTACTCACTCACCATGGTATGCAGATATAACCAATTACCTTGCTGCAGGAAAATTCCCACACCAATTGTCTTCCAAGGAAAGAAGGAAGGTTATACAACAGAGTGCTACCTACTCATGGATAGAAGGCAATCTCTATCACGCCAGGCTAGATTTTCATATTAGGTGATGTGTTAGAGAAGAAGAGATATTTGAGATCTTGAAGGCTTGTCATGAGGAACCTTGTGGAGGACACTACATTGACAAGAGGACAGGACATAAAGTACTCTCAACAGGGTACTACTAGCCAACTATATTCCAGGATGCCAAGAAGTTTGTGAAAGGATTTGATAGTTGCCAAAGGATGGGCTAGCCTCTGAAATTATATGAGATGTCGTTACAACCCTAGATAGTGATAGAACCATTTGAGAAATGGGCCCTAGACTTTGTGGGGCAAATTACTCCTTCATCAAAACAAAAATCATATATATATATTTTACACCGATTATGTCACAAAATGGGTCAAACCAAAGGCACTAACTAGAGCAACATAGTAGGTTTTTTCAGACTTTTTGTTCCAAGATATCTTTATTCGCTTTGGGATACCCAGAGAGATAGTGACAGATGAGGGGCCTCAGTTCACATTTCATTTGATCAAGAAGCTGGTTTAAAAGTATGGAATTCATCATAGAATCACTTCACCATATCACTTACAAGAAAATGGTCAAGTACAAAGCACCAATAAATTCATTGAGGGAATGTTAACAAAGACAATAGCGAGCCACCGAAGAAAGTGGGCTGAAGAACTTCCAGAGGTATTGTGGGCTTATAGGACAACATGGAGGAATAATACAAGCTTCTCACCATATGAATTGATGTATGGTAAGAATCCCTTATGCCCCATAGAGTTTTTAATAAAGACATTAAGAACAACATTGCAAGTCGATCTGGATTTGAGTACAACATAGACTCAAAGACTGAACTAGCTCAATGAGTTGGAAGAGAAATGGTTGGCTACCATCCAACAGACACAGATCATTGAGCAACAAAGAGCTAGATGGTATGATGGGTTTATTAAGAAGAAAAATTTCCAGAAAGGAGATTGGGCTATTTTTTATGATTCAAGGTTCAAATACTTCAAAGGAAAGATCTGCACCAGATGGTTAAGTCCTTATGAAGTGGATACAGTCTTTGAGAATGAGACTATACAATTGGTTACCATTGACAGTACTAAGACATCGTTACTAGTTAATGGGCACCATCTAAGGTCATATTATCAACCCGCTTCGAAGGAATCATTTGTCAACATTTTCGCGGACTCTGATCTTCATGTTACAAAAATAGGGGGAAATTCTCTTGTGCAGCCCCAAAATTGAAATTCCAATAAGTGCAGTAGTTGAAAACCACCTTTGTGGCAGCTATTACACCTGTTTGAAAAAAAAAAGAGAAAAAAAAACAAAAAAAAAGAAAAAGAAAAAGAATAAATGTAACCGTGAAAACCATTTCCAGGGCGCAATCAGACAATTGGTAACAACTGAAAGCCACTCCTGTGACAGTTGTTACACCCATGTTTTTCTTCTTGAAACATCATCTTCCCTTTCTGATCTATTTTATAGGATGATGGTATTCATGCAATTTTATTTTCTATACCAATTTCTCCTGATTATTATGTTTTTTTTGAAGAATAATATAATGGTTGTCTTGGCTATTACACATGTAACACACGATAGCCACGAACACTGTTTCTTATATTTTATTCCATAACAAAAATAATCGTGCTAGCCAAACACAATAACATGAGCACTGCAAGTAGAATGCCAATTCAAAATCTTCCTCCATGTCACCTCATGTATGTCATTCAAAAGGTAAACGTTATCATTTATGATTTGGTGATTAATTGATAGAAGTAATGATACTCCCATGACAATCGTGGGTGGTCGTCACCATTAAGGTGGGGGGGGGGGATATGTTGTGAAATCATTGCAAAAATCTGTAGTCATAAACATCTATCAAATCCACATGCACCTAATTAATAATAGAATTGCCAATGATGACCAAATCCGGTTGGAAAAGAGTGTGTGTACTAGATCCCATTACTTTCCGTAACGAGACATTTATGAATATTAGTATGATGTATGGTTCAGTAATCTGTGAAAGCTATCACCTACCATCAACCTCCTCGGCTGAAACCTTGCATCCTCATTGTAAACTCGTCAATTGGGATAAGTAGAGACACCGAGAAGCAGCAAATTCAGAAACACAATGAAATTAAAGTGGGGCTAAACAGCAAGAAGAAAATTTAGAAACACAATGATATTATAGTGGGGCTGAGAAGCACGAAGCAAATTTAGAAGCAAAAAAAAAAGATGGGTGGACCAGTGGTCAGGCACGAGCCGGATTCTATGGATGCCTTGCAGAATTATCCAGAAGCCTACCATATATTCAGAGATGCCAGATGGATTGAGTATTTCCAGAAGCTTGAAGGCCCAGACAAGGCGGTGGCAATTGAATTTTCTTAGAATTTGAACAATAATCAAAACCGAGTAAGGGGTATGCAATTGTAGGTGAATGAAGAGGCAATTACCCAGGTAATTTCATTTCCAATAGAGGGGTGGAGGTGGTTTAATATAAAAATCAATGACCCCTCCTTGAAAGAAGACTTCTAGTAGTAGAAGAAAAACTAGAGAAGAAAGAGAGAGGAAGTTGTAGGTTCTCACTTCCTCATCCTGGGGAAGAAGTTGCCCTGGGATTAATTAAATATATCACTTATGAGGGAATATCCATGACAGTTTTCAACTATCACTTTCCTCTGATTAATCACCTTCGACACCATCAAAAGATTAATCTTCCATTCTATTTGTTAGGGAGAATGAAACATATGGCAGCAACAGTAAAAATAGTAGCACACCCAGAGGCATGTGTGACTAATCACGGACTCATAAAGTTAATAATTCTAGATGCACTAGGCTAGCAAGGAAAAACTTGGGAAAAATTCAAGAAAAAGAGGTTGAGGACAAGCCGAGGGAAACAAATCATGACTTGAGAAGGAAGTCAGGCAGAAGTGGAAACCCAGACTCGGCCTGCTGGAGTTAAAATTGGGAAAGAGCCTATTGATGAACCAATTGGGGATAGAAGGCCAAAAAAAAGAATGAAAATCAACATAACTGTAGAACCTTTTCCTACGACTGGAAAGAAGATGGAATCAGAATTTTTAGAAGAAGAAATAAAACCCTGCTCATTAGGTAAGGACAAAACAAATGTCCTGTTTTTAGAACTCATAAATATAAGAAAGGAAAATAAAGAATTAAAGTGAAAATTATCTGAGGGGAAGGAAATCCTAGTGTCTGTATGCATGAAATTTTTTCAAGACTTAACAAAAATGGTATATAAGGTCTGTAGAGAAAATATTAGCCCAATGGAAACAAAAACAAAATAGCAGGAGGCTGTTACACACGAACCTACTGATGATATTTTTATTTCACAAGAACCAAAAATTAAAGTAGAGCCTCTTGTAATAATTGACCTAGAAGCCGACCCACAATAACCTGTGGAGGCCACTCCTATTGTAGAAGAAACAAAAATGGACACAGAGGCTACTAGTCTAGGTGGAAACAAAGGGGATGACACACAAGAACCCATAGAGGAAGCTACTGTTATAAAAGAATTAGCATAAGAGGTGGAATAAACCCATGTATCAGAGGCTGTTACACCCAATATTGATGTGGATATTTAATGTAGGAGAACGCCAGGTCCCATCTCGAGATGGAGTTATGAGAAAATCTTGTTAATTTCCCAATTACCAAAGTGGAAACAGGAAGCAATCTCCCTTCGGGAGGGGACGATTTCACTAAAGGAAAATAAAAAAGAAATAGACAATTTACATGGAATATGGATGAAAGAAGAATTAAAGAAAGGATGGGAGATTTATAATAAGAAAGAAGCTCTAAAGAAATAGGAGGGACAACTGCTACTGTTACAGCAGCAAATTCGAGATCTCACCATAGATAAGAACAAACTTCATGACCTCGCCCTCAACTTGCTGGGTTGTAGGTGGCCTTCTCCATCCTATCCTATATTTCTATGGGAACATTACTTCATGTTCCAGATGAAAGCTGTTACAGAGGACAAGCCTTATTTATGTTCTTCCACTCACACATTTCTAGATGTTTTCCTTGCCTCCAATTTCAATGAGAAAATATTGTTGTGTGAGTTATTCTTACACAGTATTATTTGTGAACATGTGAGTATGCAGATGGTTGTGACATTATTCTCCTATATAGAAGATATTCATTTGAGAGCTTTTTTTTCCTTAATGAATAATTAGACTGAATGGCATTTGGCCATCAAGTCTATGGAGGCTAATGAGGAGAGGATGGCATTGTGGGTTCGGGCAGAATCAAGAAGGGCTACCGAGTTAAGGCGATAATTCATGAGAATGTTGAGTACCCATGGGATTAAAGAACTAGCTACCACTTATAGAAGAATAATTGTGAAATTTTGCCTCAATCAGTTCTTAATGATGAAGAGTTGAGCCTTGACAGGGTACTTGAACACACGGAAGCCAACAGTGCTGAGGTACTCAAGCGAGACCCATTCTCATTCCAGAATTTTGTGATGGTTGTTAAAAATGTACCAGCTTATGCATAGATCATACAATCCCTTGGTGCTTTATGGTTGGGATTGAGATTCAAGTTTCTTTTGATATGGCTACCAATTGAGGATTATTAGAGTAATTATGAATTGAGTAAGTATGAGTCAGAGTCCTAGTTATGGAATTTGATGGACAATCAGTGGTGGAGGTCTACAGACGAAGATGTAGCTGGTGCTTATGATCTAACCAACCTGCACTAAAGATGTTCCCATGAGAGATGAGTTTGCATGAGGACATGCAAGTATTTCAGTTGGGGGGAGATGTTGGATGCCAATTTTGTACTCTTTTCCTACACTTGTTTTCCCTATTTTGCATCATAACTATAACCAATGGAAGTATATTTGCCTCTTTTTCTTACCTTTCTATCCTAACTTGTCTTGTTTCACCTTGTTTTTATTACTTTTCCAATTGATTAGTTATTTTGATATATCATGACTTTTTATGACTAATTGAGGATGAATGTTTGGAGAAGATCTATGGTCTTTGTGTTGTATTTCTAGATGTCATTTATAGCACCAAATATCCTGAGCACGAGGTCCACAGGAGCAGCTAAGGGGGTTTTGTTACAGTGAATCGATGTTGTTACACCTTGCTGTTACAGACCCACTAGAAGAATGTTGTTACACTCTACTGTTACAGACCTGCTGGAAAACTACTGATACAATTGTACAGCTGACTGGATCTCATCAACACCTGTTGCTGACCTGTCCTTTAGCTATTACACTATAGCTGTGATTTTGTTACAATAGTTGTAGAAGTTGTTTAGCATTGTATTTTTGGATAAGAGCCAAAGGGTGGTTTTGATTGTAATCTATAATTCTCTAGTCAGAGCTTTATTAGGAAGTGGTTATAACTATATGAGTTCTATTTCGACTAGCATGAGAATCAAAATATTCTCATGATTGACCTATCCCTTGATTTTCTGAGATGTAACCACTATATAGTTCTTGGCCCTAGAGGTTGAAAAGCTAGCGGAGAACAAAATTATTTTGTCTTTGTAATTATGTTCAGATTAATACATATTACCCTGTTATTGTTGTTACATGCGTTATTCAATTTAGTTTCCATTAAGTTGTTCCTCTACCTATTCCCTACTAGGGAGGAAGGGCCCTCCTTCTCAGCAGGGATTGCAGTGATTAATTTAGTTGTGTGTATGTATTTTTATTTCAATTTATGTATCAGTAGAGTGTTGTTGTTGCTGTTCAACTGTGAATATATATGCTTCAATTTCAATACTATGTATAATGTTACACATATGATATTAGAGACACCAGCTGGATACTTGTTGTGTGGCGCGCTAGAATAGATTAATTGAAGTGTGATTCCAGTATTGTAGATCCTTTTATTTTTGCATGACTGATTTACTTACAGCATTTACTTCAACAATGGTTTCTTTTCTTTGGAATTTCTTTTGGTTTTTGTATCAACACAGACAGTGCAACTGTCATGGGAAGAAAAATACGTCCCTGGATTGATAATTAATGTGTATTGTTTAGTCATTTTACAGTGATTAATATAGCTCAACAACAAGGTCTAGACCAAATAAACTCAGAATCCTTGACCAATAACCCAAATAATGGTGGAGCCATCTTGCTGAAATCTTTGATGAACCTTCTATAGTAACCAGCTAAGCCTAAGGAAATCCTAACATATTTCTAGTTTTGAGGAGTAGGTACCCTTTTTATGATAGTGATTTTGTTTGGGTCTACCTATATCCCTGCTTGGGATATGGAGTTTCGTAATACAACCCCTGATTTCTTCATGAATTCACATTTTTCTGGGCTCAAGGAGAGATGCATCTCAATGCACCTTCTTATTACTTTACCCAAATTGGAGAGAGCTTCTTGGAAGTCATCCCCATATGGTGTGAAATCATCCATGTATATTTTTATAGAGTCATGGACTAACTCAGAAAATATGCTCAAGAAATCCCTTTGGAAGGTGGTTGGATGTTAAATAACCCAAAGGGTAGGACTATATCAGAAAAGGTACAACAAGGGTAGGTGAAAGTAGTCTTATCCTGGTCTTCAGGGCTGATTTGTATCTGATTGTACCCACTGAACCCATCTAAAAATTAAAACAACTTCTTCCCTGTAAGACCATCCAAGACTTGGTTTATAAAGGGCAAAGGGAAGTGGTATTTCTTGGCAGCTTTATTAAGTTCTCAATAATCAACGCAAATTTGCCACTTCCCATTCTTCTTTGGGACTAGGGCAAGAGGAGATACCCACTCACTGTCGGATATAAGATATATGAACCCTGCATCCAAAAGTTTCTACAACTCTTCTTTGACTATGTCCTTCAAAGCTGGGTTCATCCTTATTTGGGGTTGTCTCATAGGCTTGCATCCTTCTATGATGTAAATGTGATGCTTGCATACTGAAGGATGCACCACTTTCATGTCCTTTTAATCCCAAGAAAGTGCTTCAAGGTTTTCTTTCAAAATATGGCATATCTACTTCTCTTCTTCATTCGAGAGGTTTGGGTTGAGATCTGGATTGGCCAAAATCAATAGCCTTGGTAGTTTCAGAGGTTTTCTCAACTGAGTGCACTTCCATCCAAGGTTGGCTTTCAGACTCTTTGACTAGGGTTTCGAGAGCAGTGTTAGTGGAGGACTGGTTTCGAATGGCATGGTCAATGAGTTCATCTTCATCAAGCTACGCCCCTCTAAGAATAACATCGATGGTACACATAGGGGTAGTGTTATATAACTCATCTTATCCATCCTCCAATCATATAGGGAGATCATGATCAATGGAAAGCTAGGCTAGAGGATATAACACTAGATGTTTAGACAAAGGTGCATTTTTTATTTTCATGTTTCCGACCCGACAACTAATATAAGCATCTGCAATGGCTAACTAAGGTCTCCCTAAGATGAGAGGATAACCATTAAATTTTTTTTTTGGTTGCAGAACTAGGAAATATGAAAGATACTCCCAAGATTCAATGGTAATCATAAAATCCTCAAAAATTCCTTCCGAAGTTACTACGGACCAATCTGTAAGTTGTAGAATTCTTTGTGGTTTTCCTCAAATTCCGTTGGAGATTAAGTTTCAACATAGTTTTCTTGGTCATGATATTGATGGTGGCTCCTAGATTAATCAGAATGTTGGGGACTATGACACCGTCTATATGAACATCAACAACTGGACTACCAGGGTCTAGGTATTTTGGAAATATCATCTTCCCTAGCATCAGGTCAGACAGTTGTCCTACTACATTTATGGTGGGGTATCTCTCTTCCTTCTCCCAGGCTTCTTCAAACACTTTTCTTTGATGAGCCTATTGTATATAGGGACATCCTTAATGGCCTCGAGAAGTGGTATCTTCACACAAAAATTTTCCAAATCTCCCAAGAGTCCAGTCTCCTCCGGGGTGTGCTGACTAGGGTGGATCAAGAGCTCGGAAAAAGGAAGTTTTTGGATCTGAGTGTTATATTCTTCCTTATCCTCCTCAATCTCTATAGGTGGAGACGGGGGATGGCTTTATGGGAGGACTCTTCCCGACCTGAGGTTAACCTCTTGTATCTCCACAACATAAGCTAGATGGGATGTTTCTCCACTGGGAGCCTATTGTTCCTGTCTGTTGTTTGGGTTCAGATTGGGCTGTGCATGTATAAGTAGCATAGGTGGAGTAGCATGAGTAAGTTGAGGTTCAAGTTGGGGTGGAGGAGTTAGAGCAGGTAGTTCACATTTTTTAGGCCTCCACCCTTGAGATGGATTGTTCCACTGAGGTTGTTGTGGAACATACTGGTGAAATGGTTGCTTTGCTGGCTGAGGATGGTATGAAGGGTTGGAAAACCAAGTAGGAGGTGTATATCAGGATGGAGGAGTTGGGGTTTATCGAGGTTGCATGGGTGCACTCTGATTGTTGTAATAGTAAGAGTAAGGTTCACCTTTCATACCTTGTTGATATGGTTGAGGGCCTTGAGGCCTTATCTGGTTGATGAAACGGAGTTTCTCTGGCATCTTTTCCCCACCTTGATATACAAATTTTAGTCTAGGTAAGGAGGGACACTTTTTCTGTGGCATGATTCTGTTCACATACTAAGCACACCTCTATGACATTTAGTGGACTTTCATTTCTTGGGTGCTTCCTAGTACATCTAGGAAAAAATATGGCCAGGGCTCTCTCTGCTTCCTCTTACTTCCTTTTGACCTACATTGTGTCCATTTTCAAAGCAAAGGTGTGCAACATGTCACTCTTGAAGTCCTCTAGCATGTTTCCAATCTCATGTTTTATGAAGGTGGAAGAGGAAGGGGTATTGGATGTACTTTGGCTAGCTCTGCCCTTCTTCCTAAATGCCCTAGAATGGTTTTGGAAGATAGTTTTGATTGTTTCATAGGGTTTCTAGTAGATATATCCTCCTTATAACATATTCAAGGTTTCCATCACCTCTTCACTAATCCTTCGAAGAAGTGCAAGTTTAAGTAAGTAAGGATCTAGAGTGCAGTTAGCTCTCTTATAGTTCAATTGAAACCTCTCTTCATAATCCTCTAGGGATTCATCAGGCCCTAGAGTCATCCTAAATATCTCATCCTTAGTTTCCTTGAAACTACAATAGTCTTTGTACTTGCTGCTGAAGGTCTCTTCCATATGTGCCTAGGTAGTGATGTTATCCCCAGATAGACCCTTGAACTCGCACAAGGCTGCATCCTTAAGGGTGGATGGGAATAGCTTGAAATTCTTATCATCATAGGTGTAGTCATAAGTCCTACAAACAACAATAAATTAAAAGATGAATGTGTCAGGGTCCTGAGAGGTAAGTCCATGGAATTGTGGAAGAGCTGAGGGGCTAATGTTTTTCATCTTAGTTTCCGCATCCGCCTCTCTTATGGGAAAGGCTCTCTAGGTCCCAACCATGGTTAAGATAGGTGAAGTAGGTCCCTTAGTTGGAACAGGGTCTTATTCTTCTTCCCTAATAGGGTCCTCAAAATATTCAGAAGGCTCTCCTATAAGGGGTTCAATCTCACTGCCACTAAAGAAGAGTGAAGGGTGGCTAGGAGGTGATGTAGGGGTTTTAGGTATGATTTGTCTTTGGGTATTCCTAGTCATATGAGGCATGAAAAGTAGATCTTTTTTTGTTTTTTCAAAATTTATGAAATGACATTAAAATAAAAGAAAGTAGAAAATAATGCTAAAAACAAAATAAAAACATATACTAGACACCTCCCCGAAAACAACGCCAAAAAGGGGTGAGCCCTGGTATTGCGCCGAGTGATGCAACTCCTAGGGGCTGCCCTACTTTACATTATCAACACAAGTTTCATACAAAATTTGAGGTGACAGTGCTATATAAATAATAGATGCATTATTTTCATGTCATCCTCTTCTGATTTATGAAAGGGTGCTATTTCTATGGGTTCTCAGTCAATTCAGTAACACTTCAATGAAACTAAACTAAATTGCAGAAAGGAAATGAAAAAAATGGAACTAATTTAATCTGCAGGAAGGAAATGACTATAAGAAACTAAATTAAATTTATGAAAGGATATGACAAGAATGAAACTAATTTAATTCAAAGAAAAAAAATAGCAGAAAGGAAGCTAATTCTAAACCACACTTGACTTGGCCAAACGGCTAAATGCACTCTACTTATCCTACGATATATCTACCATGCTCCTATTCATGCAATTAAGCTATCCATGCCTTAATTTTAATTAAAAAGAGTTAATTTTTAGCTTAGAGGGATGATAAGGGGTAAAAGAGGCTAATGGGGGGTTTAACACCTGAAATTAGGTTTGGAAGTAGAAAGAGGGGGTTAAACCCTTACGAAAATTTATTATAGCTCAAGAAATGGCTTTGGAGCAGAAAGAATTAAAAAGTGCGATGGCGGAGTGCGACGGAGGAAAAAAATTGTGATGTGCGATGTCTTAATCGCAATATCACAAGTTTAAATGGATAGCAGTAAAGGTTAAAAAAACGAACTAAAATGTGTGAAGTGCAATTTGCAACGCGTGACGTGGTAGAGTGTGATGGAGGAAAAAGTTGCGATATGCGGTGTCACAATCTCAATATCGCAAGTTTAAAGGGATAGCGGTAAGGATTAACAAGAACGAACTAAAATTTGTGAAATGCGATTTGAGATGTGTTAAAATTTGCGTGTTGCGATCTGCGATGTGGTAAGTTTAGCGAAGTGCGAAGTGCGATGGCTGACGTGGCGGAGTTATCGCATCGGCAGAATGAGCAGTAAGTGTTATGTGAAAATCTAAATGATGTGATTTGCGATTTTCGATTTTGCAATATCATAATCGTAAGAATGAGAGGTAAGTGTTTAAAGGTAAAATATAAAATGTGTGGAGTGTGATTTGCGATGGGCTATGCAGCAGTGGGACCGACAACAGGGCGTGATTTCACAATATCGAAATCGAAAGAACAAGTGGTAAGTGATTAAAGGTAAAATATAAAAGTTGTGATTTGTGAAGTGTGATGTACGGTGGCAGGAGAATCAAAGAGAAAAGGTAGAGGTCAGCTTTTTTGTGGTTTAGAATGGTTTTTCACGTGTTTTGCATAAAAAGGGTAAGGCGGCTGTGAACATAGAAAAAAAGAGAAATAAGGCTTTGAAGGGCTTAAGTGCATTAGGAAAATAAAATGTAAGTACAACGTTAAGATGAGAATAAAAGGAAGGGAATGGAGGCGTAAGAGTAGTGCTAAGAAATGAGACACACCTGCAGATTCATGCATGGGAAACAGACAGAAATTCGGGATGAAACAATGAAAGAAAGTCTTGGATTTGGTAATACAAATTCTTCGCAAAACTAAAATAGAAAGAAATTTAGGCCTATGGGAAGGTCTACCCTACTGGAACTCTATTGACAGAGATGAGAGGGGGGATACCTGACCAAAGGTTTTGGGGTTTTTCCTCTATTTTACTATGCATAAGAAATTAAAACTACAGCAGCCCAAAAACTAAATAGCAATGAAACTTATCAGAAATAGATCTAACTTAAATGGC
The DNA here is from genome assembly GCA_034641835.2 of Pinus albicaulis. NCBI lineage: Eukaryota > Viridiplantae > Streptophyta > Pinopsida > Pinales > Pinaceae > Pinus > Pinus albicaulis. The sequence continues at coordinate 807,582,236 of CM076580.1, read as the reverse complement.
AGAAGCGAAACTAGTTGAATGACAAAACAGAAAAGATAGTAACAACAGAGAAGCTGAGGCACATGGATTAGGCCCTAACCTAGGAGCCTAGCCCTATGAAACTTAAATCAGTTGAATGAAATCAGTCTGCTCATTTCATAAAAAAATAACTTCATACATCTTTAAGAGTTTGATTACTGAATAAAACAAAAATATCAATAGCTCACAACAATAGTTCTGAGTGGAATTGATACTAGAATAGACTAACTTTCCTATCTCTAGCTCTAATCTATTTATTCTATAGGGCAGCTACCAACAGCTCCCTATAAAATGGTGATTGAGTCCACTTGACTCCTAGTGAACAAGGATTGGGTGCAGTCCTCTTTGAGTTGCTTGGCTACCTCTAGAATTCGAATTGCTGGAGAGAATCCTTGGGGACCCTTTCGCTACTTTTGAAATTCGAATTTCTAGAGAGAATATTTGGGATCCTTCGACTACCTTTGAGGGTGGACAACCCTCCTATAATTCCTCTTTGATGTCTCCTCCAAGTCTTTATGATAAAATCCTTATAAAAATCATTAACAATTTATGATTTTCTGCACTGAACCTTATATTACGCACTCAACGTATGTTATCCTTAATCACCACCTATACTAGCATCATAAAACCAAATAACAATAAAAATGCAAGAAAAATAGATCTAAGAAGGAAAAAAGGTGTCTATTAACCCATCCAAATATGTCCAATGATGGAGCTCATCAAGTCTATTTTAGCATCAAATGTCGAAGTTGAAGGTTCTTCTCTTATAGTAACTCTTATTTCAGTTCTCATTCTAACTCTTTTTGCTAACAAGTTGGCTTCTACACTCATTGCATCCCTATGAATTTCCTCTAATGTGGATGAGTTTTTTTCCCTTATCTGATAAGAAATTTTTGGTTCAAAACCATCTGGGAATTTCACCAATGCTAAACATTGTGGTGGTTTTATGTGAGCAGGTATTGAATTATATAAAGTGTTGAATCTAGTGCAATAGTCTGGAACACTTTCAGCTTGGGCTCTTCTAATTTTTTCATACTCAGACAAAATTTGAAGAGGGTTCTTTTTTACTACCCACCTATTTAGGAATGTTTGATGAAATCTAGGGATGTCATTAATATTGTTTTCAGATAAATATTTGAACCATTTCCTAACGTCTCCACTAAGACTCTGAGGAAACATCCTTAGTTTAACACTTTCTTCATCTACCTCTTGAAGGTCAAAACATTCATTGATTTTGTCAACATGTTTTTGGGAAATTACAGGGCGATTTCCATCATATAATATAATTTTTGACTGGCAATCCTGTGGCATAGGTACCAAAGGTGCTGAAAACACCAATGGAGCATATCTAGCTACCATGATTGGTGGAGGTGGAGGAGGAAGGGGAACAATGGATGAAGTAGGATGGATGATAGGATAAGATGTATGTATGGAGGTTTGATTTCTCTTATGAGGAATAATAAAATAAGTGGTGGGGATTATGCAAGTAGTAGGACTAGCTGACTTAAGATGGGTAGTTTGAGAGGTAAAAGAAGAAGCTGCTATAGTCAATGAAGTTAATTCTACAGATTTTTGGAGGTAAGCATCATCAATAGTTGAAGTAAACTCTGTTACTAAATCTTGGATAATATCAAAATATTGGAGAAGCTGAACATCAGATTGAATTTGTGAGTAAGCTTCTCTCACCGGAATTTGTTGAAAAATAGATGGATCAAATACTATTGATCGGTCCAGTTATTAGTTTTGGTCCTTAATAAACATTGTTCAAAATTTAAATCAAATTGAGCGTCTTGTAAAGTGACAAAGTTTTTAGGAAGAAAATTTGATCTCCAACGAAATCTACTACTTGTTTGTCTTTTAGTTCTAAGAGTTTTTATTAAAATCTTCTTAGTATTTTCCACTATTGGAGGAGGATTTGGATCAGGATTGGATCTAGTAGAGATCCTTTTAGGAGCCAGAATTTAGATGAGGAGCACAGAAAAAATGATTATTTTCAAAAACTAATAGAAACCAATCTTAGAAAATACTTCTATCATACAATTCTTTTAACCGGGGTTTTTGAATTCGAATGAAACAATTTTTTTCAGTTTATGTCCCTAGTATGGTTGCCACTATGTTATCATTCTATAATTTTAAGATTGGAAATAATAATCATAAAATTAAAAAATCAAAACCACTTTGGAGCCTTGGATCCAGCCCACCTAGACTCAGAGAGGGATCTCTCTTTAATATTTAGCTTCGCTTTTATGATTTCTGATATTAGGCTAGTTATATTGATTGTGAAGGTTGTTTTTTGATTGATAGGTTTGGTTGGATTAAGGGATCTGTTTAAACTATTTCCATTGGGCTATGGAGTCATAATAAGTTGGGTTGTTGCATTGATTTTTCTAGATCATTTGTAAGGCAAGCTAACTACAGTTACTTGATATTTTAAACATAATGAATTATGGAATGAAATAAAGAATGAATTCAGTGGTGGTAAAAAATCAATTGATTATTTTTTAACCAGACTTCAGAAGAGAAACACTTATATTGTAAACATAGCTAGAATTAAGGTGTTATATGCAACAAATCTCATTCCTTATATTTCTATTTTACAATTAGAATTAAATGATACACTAAAAGAAATAACAATGGAAAACATTAAACATAGTAAAGAAAAGACATCACCGAATAACTATAGCTCAAGAATCTTGCAAAATGGTCTTTTATTATTGATTCTCTAGCTCCAAAATTACAATGATCCAAAAGAAAATTTTACAGTCTAGGGTCCAACCCCTAATACTGATAAAAATGCAGTATTTAACTAATTCCTAGTGATTGTCGCATCTGTTAGGGTCCTATAGTAATAGGGATCATAATTTTGAATTGAATATGTTAAGTCTTGTAATATTGTACATATCTTTGCTTTCTGCAAATGTTTTCCCATACTAAAAAATGAAAAGAGGTTATGTCCTAATAGAAAAATCAATGGAACAAAAGAAATAAGATCGAAAAAGGATACAAAATATGAACCCCTCAAAAAGAAATCAAAATAAATCCTTAAAGTGTTGCACATTCAAATGCCACTACTCTTAGTTTACTTTACTTTGAAAATAAAAATTGTATGCAGCTTGTCCAAAATGCCACAATTCATGATGATCATACAGTTTAATCTTGATTCATTCATGCCTTTAAATTTCATGTCATGATAGTTAGTGAATAAAGATTTGACCAAACCATTTAATCTTTGCAGATCAGTAGTTAAGTAGAGAATAAAATGAGCTCATAAGTTTAACCTGAGAAATTGGAAGTTATAAGGTTATAAGTAAGTTAGTTTTCTTATCAAAATAGAATAAAAGGGTAAGAAAGCTCAAATGAACCCAATAAAGGAAGTAAAAATGTTAGGATAAATAAAGGGTAGGTAGAAGACTTTTACAAGTCATGGAAAGCATCAATTGGTTGATCTCTTATCACTAATGTCCTTTTAACATTTCCCCTTGTAAAAATCCCTTTCCTTTTGACAATATCACTTTCCCCTTATTATAGCCCTTTTCCCCTCCTAGAAACCCCTTTTCTCGTCCTAAAACCCCTTTCCCTAGCTAAAATCCCATTTCCCTTTGAAATTTCACTTCCCATTTACTAACTCCGCTTTTTCCAATAAAAACATGAAAACCCCATTTATCCAAAGTTTGTAGCGCTTCATATATATTTGGTCCCACTTAATTTTAACCCCTACTGCTCATATATATATCCCGACCCATTTATATTTATTTATCCATTCATATATTAAATTCCTGACTCCCTTTATATCATTTTAGCCTATATTTTCTATTACATTAACTCCTTGCTATCATTTTAAAAGCCCATATGTAATTTCCTAACCCATCGCATATTAATCCCCAACTCATATTTATATTAAAACATTTTCGCATAACATATAAATCCCCGGGTCCCACCTATCAGAACCCCATACTTTTTCGGCCACCCGATCGCCATTCATCAGATCTAACGCCCAATAGACCTTTCCGCGCCCCTGTATGTCTGATGTTTAAATATGGGGGGGGTGTGGGGGTGTGTGAAATGGGTGGTTTCACACCTCCAATCCCTTGCTACGTTTTGTTCCCACGTCTTATCACACCTCCCATCCCATAAAACACTATACTACTTCTCATGGTACAATAACTCACCATACCACCTTGTTTCTATGCGATGAAACCCCCACTGTTTGAATTCAACCACACGCCATGTGATTTATTATCTCTTTTCAAAAGTATTAAAACCCTCCATTTACTGTTAGTTGTCTATTCTCTATTGAAATCACATAAAGAGTCCAAGAAACCTTTACCGACCAAGTTTGAAGCCATTGCCGATTGCAATTGAACCTTGTTGCCTCCTACACTTCTGCAAACCAAATTCAACCATTTTTGAGGTAATCCTAAGCCCTGTAAACCATTAATTAAGAAAAAATAGTAATAATTAAACAAATAAATGGCCTCCCAGAGCATTATATCCACAAATCCTCTGCAATCACCTGAGGTAGATTTTGACCACACTCCCTAGTTGATAAGGACTTCAAAATCAGTGATACAATGACTGATTTAAACCTTTTGGATCTCCACTGCTGGAGTGATGAAAAATTCATTGATCAGGCTTATGATATCCACCTCTAGGACTCAAACCTACCCAAATACATCTTCCAACAGAACATTCAATTTCTAGAACTCATTAGATTCTGCCAGATCAGCTATTTGCCTAATGAAAGGGCTTTAGTTACCCCAAACCAAGACATCCTTTTTACAATCACTACTGAAACCATTAATCAGATGTCGGATATTCAACCAAAATCTGATGAAGTGCCATTATCCATTGAAATCATTACTGAACTCTACCTGAAGCTAGATTTGCCCAAAATATTCCAAATATTTCACACTTTCCTCCCTTCATCAGAAGAAACCCCTAAAAGTAATCCTCCATATTCAGCTTCCATATTTTCATAGAGAACCAAACATATTATTACAATTCTATCATGTATTTTAGGGTATTTCACTGATGAACATGTAGATGCATCTATCCTAGGTTTCCTATCCATATTTTGCCCAGGTCAGCCTCCAGCTTCAACCTTCAATTTTTCCCAATACCTAGGAGATGCAATCCATGATCAGCTATTCACGCTACCAGAAGGAGTATTCAAATACTCCTCATTTTTTTTCCATATGTTCATATATTTCCAATCAGAAAATTTTGCAGTTAGCCTCCAAAAACTGGACTCAGAGGGTAACCCCCAATCTGTAGTCTTTTGGACATCCTTGATCAGAAAGGATTCTACATAATTCAACTATAAATAATTCATTGATTCATTTTTTTATCCAGTAGTTAATATGTTGAGCAATAGCATTAAGCCTAGATTCAGTGAAGAGATAAAGAAAGTGTTACAATTGTCAGATCAAAGTAAAAAATGAGAATGGTATTTATACCATAATCATACAAAAATTAGGGTGTATGGAAGCCAACTTACTCCATACAAACTTCCCAAATACCTCCCAATGAGTTTATTTGCATTGGAATACATCAAAAAAGTCTTGAATTCAATTTCCTTTTGACAAAGAAGAAAACTCAATTTAAGATTAAGAACCAGCTTGGTCCTTTTATTTGCAATAGTAGGAATGTTGGTAAGCAAGAAGAGAAGTATTTAAAAGATTTCAAATTCAGTAGCAATTTCAAATGGAAATATGATCCCTTGGGAGTCATAAGTAAAGTAAGAGTCAAATTCAAATTGATCCCTTTTTCTCATGAGTCAAAGCCTGAGGTTGAAAAGTATTCCAACCAGTTAGAGTGGTTGGAAAATACTTTACAAGAGGTGGAGCAATAGGTTGATACTAGTTCCATCTTGCTTACTCCAGCCCTAAAGGGTAGGAATTCAAATAGGGAAAGAGAGTAAGGCTCTTATTCTGCAAAGACTACTTCTAATACCAAATTTAGGCTAATGTACAGGGAAAAGTAAAAAATGAATCCAGTGATAAAATAGGAAGAAATAGTTTATACAGTTAAATTCATTATTACAGATATAGTTGTTAGAGATGATGCACCTCCAACAGTTTAAGAAGAAACACAACTGCCATCAACCTCGAGTACACAAATCATTCAGAAAAAATGTAGTGAAGAGGTTTCATCATCAAGAAAACCAGTGGATAAAGAGAAAGACATAATGGAAAAATACAAAGAAATAAAAATCAAGAATGAAGCATTTAAAGATGTAACTTATGCCCAGTACAGGAAGCAAACTCCCAGTGACCAAAACAGATTATTTTCAGCTTTCGATTACAAAAATATAAATATGAAAATGAAATTTTTACATCCAATAGTGCAAGCTCCAAAATCATCAGCAAATTACAAGAAAACAACCTTTTAATTTCTTTCTAAAGATGTGCATCCAATATATCAGATTGAGTTTCATAAACAAGCAGGAGAAATGATCTATTCCACCATGACTCACAAAGCTTTAAGTGTACAAATGTTACATAATTTTCTAGAAAAAATAAGGGCATAGTTAAAAATAAAGAAAGCTTCTTCCCAAGCAAAGGATAACCAGATAAAATTACTTGAATATTTGGTTATGGAAGTTGGTTATGATCCAAAAAATATCAAAGCAGAAAAAGAGATTATCAAGAAGAAGAATGCAGACATAGTTGCATTGAAGAAACAACTGAAGTTACCAACAATAGAGCATCCACAAACTAAAGAAGTTTTGGAAAATGAAAATCAGAAGGATGAAATGATGAATCTCATCATTCAATTAACAACTCAAATTAAAGAGATGGGAAATAAAATGGACAAATTAGTGCAGCAAAATCAAGCTAACATGGAAGCAGTTCCTATTACTACCATTCCTATAGCTTCTACATTAACTCAATTATCGACAACAGTCCCAAATACCACAGCAGTTCCAGTGACAACAGAAGTTCCAGCGACTACACCTGCTAGTACACCATCAACATCATCAACCCATCCCACTGATGACGCAAGTAAATTGATTAAGGAAATGTAGGATATTTCAATTCACCCTACTGAGATCAACAAGCTCAAAGAAAAAGTGAAAATTCTAGAAGATGAAAAGAAATTGGCTCAAGTAATGTATAAAGATGAAACATAGAAATCCAACAGATTGAATGATAATATCCAAAATTTAGAAAAGGAATTGACGTTAACAGAGCCTTTAGCCCAAGAAAATCAACAACTATGGACCAATATCATTAAATTTTTTAATGATATTTGGCCTTCTAACTGAGTTATATTTGAGCAGAATGATTTGATAATAGAAGCAGGAAATGAACTTCAAAAGGTTACATAAGAGTTTGGAAAGAAACCAGAAGAAGCCACTGAGATCATCAAGTTCCTTAATTCCAAAAACAAGAAGGAATTAGAAGAACTTGGAATAAGTGATAGAATAGAAACCATCTTAGAGGTGAAGAAAGTGATTTCCAGGAGAAATGTGATGACACAATTTGAGGACAAGTGTGAAACTATGGAGCCTATAGTGAACATATTCATGAACAAGTTTGATGTTTTGAGACAAAAAGGTTTGCCTAATCCATTAGTAATCAATGATAGACTAATGAGAGAATGAATATTATGATAAAAAGATCAAGGAAGTAGCTAAAGAACATTCCAACAATTCCTCATTGAAAGGAATTCCTATAGGAAAAATACTCTTTCAAATATTTGAAAATCTCTTTTACCTCTAGAATGAGGTAAATCATCTTTTTGTAAACAAGGCTACATTTACCAATTATACTGAGGTATATGAGATTTATAGGAGGATGGTAAAAATCAAACTTCCAGATGAATAAGCCTAGGAAAAATGTGTGATTTACTGTGACAGGTAAAAATAAAAACATGTAAAAGAGAGACAAGTTAAAGAGCACGAAGATGAAGAAAATACATGTTAAATAGTAAACAGATAATAGAAATACGAGATGAAAGAAAATTAAAATGACAAGCATCATGAAATACAAGCCAACATGAAAGAGAAGCGAGCGTGAAAGACAAAAAAATATCAAAGAAACAAACAACAAATCAAATAAAAAAGGGAAAACTTGCAGTTAGTTAATAGGTGTGTCTTTCTTCTTGCATGAAGATATTTTATTTTCCTTGAATAAATCCTAAATAAGTTGATAGTATATTTTGTAATAAGTTGTATAAATACTTCATCAATTCAAAGTATTAAGTGTGGATTCCTAGATATTTCTATAGTTGAATTGATCTACTACCTGAGGGTTTACTGTACCATTTCCAAGTTGACAGACGAGACAAGTAATAAAGGTATTTCTTTACAGCATTCATGTGTTGAGCTACTTTAGTGAAGTATATTTCAATTGTTCATGTTATTTTCTTAAGTATTCCATAAAATTGCATGTTTTTCTAAATTTGAATGTTATAATTAGAAATTTACTGCAGAATTTGTTCAATTACACTCTGCTTTGAACTATTATACATTTTAATTTTTTCCTCTCATAACTGGTTTAGATAATCCTTAATTTCTCTCTGATTCTGATTGACCTCCTTCATCTTCTCTCATTATCTGGTTTAAGGAATCCTTAACTATTCCTTGATCCTGATTGAAAACCGCTTCACCATTCAGCCTTTAAGATCTAATTTTGCTCAGCTACCCTGCCCTATAACACTTCCTTTAGAACTTAATTTTGTTCTTTTTTCTTGATATATTGACTCCATAGCTCAATGGAAAATAGAAAAGAACCTATCCATCTAAATCAGTAATTCCACCAAAAAATAAAAAGAAAACCAAATCCTTCATACATAACTAGCCTAAAATCAATTAAAACAACAAAGATAAATCATTTAGAGAGAGCCCTCTCTGAGAATTAGGAAGGCTAGATCCTAATATCCAAAAGTGGTTGATAATTACCTCTAATATTTCTTTAAACACACATAAAAACCGTTGGAAATTTTGGAGAGATAACATACTAGCAACTATATTGGGGAGAATCAGTCCCTAGTTTAAACATATCTTATAAGAAAAAATTATTCTCATTTTTTTCATTAAGATTTGAAAGGTTTGTTAAAAGTTATAATTGAAAGTTAAAATTTTGGCATCTAGAAGAAAATATTATAATAGGGTTCATCCTGATCCACAACTTTATATAATTGTTGATGATCTTGACAAAATTTTAAGAAAACCTAAAAAAGTAGAAAGTCTAGGAAGTAAAAGTCAGTTAATCAGAGAAAATTAACTGCCTAAAGAATTATCAATTATACACGATATTCAATTTGATTTTTCATTTGAGCATTCTTTATTTAGAACCAAATATGAAAAATCAATCTATAATATTGTAATAGACCCTAACTTTATTCAATTTATTGAAGAAAAGAAGGAAACTATACAACTTGAATTAGATGAATAGGTTCTAGAGACTTTTGATAAACTTGATATTTTGACCTCAAATTTGATTAAGGATGTAGATTGTTATGTAACCAGCTCCAAAAATAGAAGAGAAGAGATATCAATGCCTTAGAAATAAGCCACTTCCAGGGGGCAACCTCCAATACATTACATAAATGAACAATTCTTCGATGATACAAATGAACAAAAATTTGGGTAACTGATATTCCAGAGGAACACAGGATTGATCTCTTCATAGGCACTCTCAAAGGATAACCCAACTTTGGTGCAGAATATAATGAAACAACAGGAATATCAACATGACATCGAAAGAAGTTATGAAGCAGTCATAGTAACAAGAACTCGACAAGTACGATCAATTTCAGAGTATCTCAGTAAGTGGAAGAACTTTCCTGTAGAATATTCCACATGGGAGGATGAGAATTTTATATAGAAGCATCAAGAAATAATCAAGCGTTGAGGACAACACTTTTTTGAAGGAGAGGGGCATGTTAAGTCCCTATATTAATAGTATAGCCCCTTATTATGTTAGTGTAGCCCCCCTTATTGTTATTATTGTACCCCTGTAACCCCCATATTGTTATTATTGTGCCCTTACATTATTATTGTTAGGTCGGCTAGGATTACATTGTGGCCCCACTAGGATTATATTGTGGCCCCATGGACTCCTATATATAGAAGGAGGTTTTGTTCATTTGTATCATCGAAGAATTTTTCATTTATGTAATGTATTGGAGGTTTCCCCCTCGAAGTGGCTTATTTCTAAGGCGTTGATATCTCTTTTCTTCTATTTTTGGAGCTGGTTACACAACATAGATGAAGCCTATTTTCAACAGTATGTTGAATTAGTTGCCATAACTGCTGCTACCCCTAAGCATTCTACCATTACTTCTGAAACTATAAATAAAACTTTATTTAGTACCACCTCATCTATTATATCCACCACAGTTCATTCCATAGAATCATTCATCCTCAAGCTTCCTCTTCAGCCTAAAGTTTCATTCTCATCCTCAAGTGTTGCAAGTACATCCTCAAGTGTTCCAAGTACATCTTCTAGTATTCCAAGTTCATCTTCAAACACTTCAAGTTCATCTCCAAGCACTTCAAGTTCATCACCAAGAACCACTACTTACCTCTCAGTCAAGATAGCATCTTAGCCATGGCAGCTAGATATGCCCCTTTGGCCTAGTAGGCCCCTTTACCTGCCATGCCATAGGATTACCAAAGTAAAAATTTTCAATTTGATGGTACTGGTCAATATACATCTCAACAACATGTGAATAAAATGACTTATTATTTTAAATTACATAAAGTAGATGAGGATGATTTTCAAATGAGATTATTTGCACAAACTCTAGTAGGAGTTGTTAAAAAATGGTTTAAATCTTTACCTATTGGTCATATTGTTGATTTAGCTGCTTTCCATATATATTTTATCAATAGATGGGAAAGAAAGAAAAACCATTTAAAAATATTATTTGAATATGGGAAAATTAGAATATCTCCTAATGAATCTGTTCAGGATTATTGTATTAGGTTTAACAACATTTATAATGCAATTCCAAAAAATATCAATCCTCCACCATAATTATCCCTAATCAAATTTCCAAATGGTTTTGACACTAATATCTCCTATCAATTAAAATAAAGAAACCATGAAACATTAGAACAGATGCAGAGTAATGCAATTAGTGTAGAAGCTAACTTATTAGCTAAAAGAGCTAGGATGAGGAATGAAAGAAGAGTTACCATTAACGAAGAACCATCTAATTCAGACATTAAGATATATAGTTTAGCTAAAAGTATGGAAATATTAATGGATAGATTAGAAAACATGGAAAGAAAACATTAGTGGGAAAATAAACAAGGTCCTCAAATTAGAAACCCCAACTTTAGGAAAAATCCTAATACTAGTAAATCTAGAGAAGTTGCATTTGATCAACTAATTAGACCACCTTTCCAAGAAAAATATGCTGAAAGTTCACATCAAAACGAAGAACTCCAGGACACGTAGATAAAATTGATGGGAATAAACAATGAAAATACTAATTTTCTTACCTAAGAAGAACAGGAAATGTACATATTACAACAATTAAAATTAGATTCTGGAGAATCCTTTGACTGTAAACAAGGCTATGAATCTTCTATTTACGAAGTTCATAAAAATATAGCCTAGAAGCAAGAATAAAAAAGAAGCTCCTACTAAGAAAACAGTCCAAACCCAAACTAAGAAAGCAGTAGAAGATCCTGTGACCAAAAATCTACAAATTATCCCTAGAGAAACTCAGAATAATTCTAGTCCAAAGATTGCAGCCAGTCCAAAGATTGTAGACATAACATCAACTTCTACTCAAACTTCAACTACTACTAAAAATTCAACTGCTACTCAAACTATTCCTGATAAGAAAATTGAAAATAAAGCAGTAGATACACAAACTAAATTAGATTGATCCATCATAATGGAAATAGATTGAATAGATATTCTTACATAGGAAGAAGTGATGGATGAGATATTCCTAGAAAAATACCACCACTCGGATTTCAACCGAGATGCCAAACGTTGAGAAAAAGGAAAAAAAAACATACAAAGTACAATTGGTAAAGATGAAATCATTCAATTAGGAAAAACTCAAATTCCATTTCATATCAAAATTTAACTAGCTAAATTAAAAATACCAGTTCCTTTAACAGAGCTGGTGAAAAATGATTCATACAAATCCCAAATCACTGAAACACTAAACATAGGTGAAGACGAAGATGTTTTTAACCTCAATGATGATTAAATTGAGTTATTATTTGGTCCTGAAGTTAATGGCAAACATCGACAAGGGTGTGCCCCTCCATTCTACATTAACATAAACATTCATGATAAAATCTTACACAACTCTATGTTAGATTCAAGAGCATATCATAACCTAATGCCTAAGGAAATAATAGAAAAATTGAACTTAGATATAACCATACCATACAAAGACCTGTTCTCCTTTGATTCTAGTCAAGTTAAATGCCTTGGCTTGATAAAATACCTCTGTGTAACTCTAGTCCACTTCCCAACAAAAAGTATTGTTATGGATATTGTAGTTGCTGATATCCCTCCAAAATATGGAATGTTGTTATCTCTCTCACGGGGAGAAAAATTACAGGGATCACTACAATTAGATATGTCATATGCTACCATTTCCATTTTTGGTCAGAAAGAAAGCTTTACAGATAAACTTTGATGAAATACATGGTCAATAGTGCAGAAAATCCACCAAATTATCCTATATATTTCCTACATTCTGATATGGACTCTTTTATCTTATGCAATTCAGACACTGGTAAAGAAAAAATAACAGTTGTAGAACAAAAACACAAAGAAATTAACAGTGACAATATAGCTCACGAGTTGATGTGGCATTTAGATTTCGATGGTTTTGTAAACAGATTAGGAGCATGAGTTGGAGTATGGATCTATAATTTAGAGGATGATTATTTAGAAGGACATGCTTTCAGGTTAAATTTCAAATGCACTAATAACATGGAAGAGTATGAAGCGTTAGTGTTAGGAGTGCAAATTGTAATAAAACTTGGTGCCGAAAGAATTTCTGTTATGGGAGACTCAGAACTTATCATGAAACAAATCAAAGGAGAGTATCTTGTTAATAATCCTAGACTTAGCCAATAGAGAGAAACTATATTATACTTGATAAATTGTTTTCTTCAAACTGAATTTACTGTTATTCCAAGAAAACAAAACATGCAAGCTCATATTTTGGCCACTTTTTCCAACACATGTAGATTGCCCTTTCAGCCAAATCATCAGTACACTATAGAGGTAAGAAATAGGCCAATTATACCTAATAATTTAAAATATTAACAAATCTTTTCACAGGACTCACAAATTTACAATTTTATGAATGCTGAGGGAGAATTTAAAAAATGTAATATAGATACTGACTGTACATTAGATTATACCATGAATAACGATATAGATGTAAATGATGTAGATAAAATTGAACCAACTAGATTTAGTAAAGTAGAAATAGAAAAATTAGAAATAGTAGAGATAAAAGAATTAACCAATGATGAGTCATAAATTTTAAACCCTAAAGAAAAAAAAAATCCTAAGGGATTAGCCCCATTAGAAGATATTTTTGACTCCAATGATGTAGCTAGAAAACCCAAAATGGAGCCTTTAAGGTCATATATAGAAGAATGCAACATAGGAGCAGAAGAAAATCCTAAATTTTTCAAGATATCCAAAGCATTACCTCCAGAAGGAAAGTTGATGTACATTAGTTTGTTTAAAGAATTCAAAAATGTCTTTTCTTGGAGTTATGAAGACCTCAAGTCTTATAATACCAGCATTATCCAACATAAAATACCAATCAAAGAAAATGAGAAGCCCTTTAAACAAAAGCTTAGGATAATTAATCATGTTCTTATGCCATTGATAGATAACTAAGTTAAAAGGATGTATGAGGCTCAAATCATAGCACCCATTAGATATTCTGATTGGGTCTTTAATTTAGTCCCCACTAGAAAGAAAACAAGAGAAATCAGACTCTGTGTTGATTTTAGAAACTTAAACAAAGTCTCATTAAAGGATAGCTATCCTCTCCCTAAAATGGACCATATTATACAGAGGGTACTAGGGTCATCCAAAATTTCATTACTTGATGGATTTTATGGATACAACCAAATCTTAGTTCAACTTGAAGATCAAGCAAAGACAACATTGAGGTCTTCTTGGGGAACTGTCATGTACTTGAAAATTCCCTTTGGAATGATGAGTGCTGGAAGAGCTATGGACATAGCTTTTGCAAAGAAAATCCATGAATTTTTAGTCATTTATCTATATTATTTCACAGTATTTTCCAAAACAGATAATGAACATCTAGATCACATGAGAAGAGTATTCATTAAATGCAGAAAGTTTGGTATTTCCTTGAATCCTAAAAATACACTCTTTGGATTAGAAGAAGGAAAACTCCCGGGACGCATTATTTATAAGGAGTGCATTAGAATTGATCCAACTAGAATAGCAACAATCTTAAACATCACTCATCCTAGAAATATCAGAGAATTACAAGCATTTCTATGAAAAATAAATTTTCTTAGAAGATTCATTTCTAACTTACCGGAGTTACTTAAAAATTTAAACAACATGTCAAATAAAGATTCAACACTTAAGTGGACAGTAGAGGCTAAACAATATTTTGAAGCAGTCAAAGGAGCCCTTACTAAAACATCTATTCTCATAAGTCCTAATTTCAAAAAAAAAATCATAATTTTTTCATTTGCTTCAGAACACACCATTGTGGTAGTCTTGTTGCCAAAAAATGATGAGGGTTATGAATAACCCATTGCTTTCTTCAATAAAACCTTGAGAGATGCAACGCTAAAGTATACCATCATGGAAAAACAAGCTTTATCTTTAGTGAAAGCCATACAAGATTTCAAAGTGTACATTATATACTCTCACATAATTTCATATGTTCCAAATTCAGTTATAAATGACATTCCAACTTAGAATGGGACTGATGGAAAAAGAGGCAAATGGATTGCCACAATACTGGAATATGACATTTAAATCAAACCTACAAAATTAATCAAAGGCTAAGGTTTGGCAAAAATCATGGATGAATCAAACTTTCAGGCTTTAGATATAGATTTCATTGCCACCGTTGATGATAAAGAAGAGAGGGTGACTCCAAAAATCAGTGAACCTTCCATAGATTCACCCTGGTATGCAGGCATTATATTTGTTTTACTCAACTTACAAGCTCTTCCTGGTTTATCTAGAACTAAATGTAGATTCTTAAAAATGCAAGAAATTAAATATTGTATCCTTGATAATGCTTTATTTTGGAAAGATCATGGTGGCATCCTATTGAATTGTTTATTAAAATATGGAGTTGATAGAGTCATGTAGGAATTTCATGCAAGAGATTGTGGTGGAAACCTCTACTGGAAAACAACTGCTAATAAAATTTTGAGGGTAGGTTTTTAATGGCCCTCTCTTTTTTCAAATGTTAGAAATTATGTGACCCCCTATCACAAATGCCAGATATTTGAAGTGAAGAAGAAACTCTTACCATTACCCCTCAAACCTATCTCAACAAAAATGCCATTTAAACAATGGAGTTTAGACTTCATTGGTGAAATTCACCCACCCTCCTCTACTCATCATAAATGGATTTTGATAGCCAATGATTACTTTACCAAGTGGATAGAATCCATCCCTTCTAGACAAGCCACAGACTCTATCATTATTTAATTCCTCGAGAAAAACATCCCTTCTAGATTTGGATGCCCACAAAAGCTCTTTACTAATAATGTTGTTGCCTTCAAATCCAAGAAAATGATAGAATTTTGTAACAAATACCATATCAACATTATCCATTCCACTACCTCTTACCCGCAAGGTAATGGAGTGGTAGAATCCTAAAACAAAATCCTAGTCAACATCATCAAGAAACTGTTAGAAGATAACAAGAAAACTTGGAATAAAAGGTTGGTCAATGCCTTATGGGCAAACAGACTAACTTTAAAGAAATCTATTAGTACCTCTCCCTATCAATTAGTATATGGGATGGATGTTGTTTTTTCATCTTCATTGGGAGTGCTAGTGATGAAAATGATTCAAGAGCTGCAAGTAGAGCCAAATGACATCCAAATTAGGATAAATCAAACAATTCATTTGTAGTAAACTAGGGAAGAAGTTTATATCAAATCACAAGTGATTCAAGACAAAATCAAAAGGATATTTCATAAGGAAACTAAATCAGATGATTTCTTCATAGGTGATAAAGTACTCAAATGGAATTCTAGAAGAGAAGAAAAAGGAAAACATGGGAAATTTGAATTTCTTTGGAAGGGCCCATACATCATTTATGGTTATAGAGCAAACAATGGATTTTTCTTGAAGGAGTTATATGGAATAGAACTATCAGGTGGACCAGTCAATGGTAGAATGTTGAAGCACTATTTTTCACTAGATTAACCAATAGTTTATTTGTTTTACTTTGCTAATTGTAAATACCATAGCAAAGTTTAGATTGGATTGGATGATTATCTTTTAAATTTGAAGACCGTAGAGAAGGCCCTATGCTTTGAAGGATACAACATCATATGTTTGAATAAAGGAGATCATAGAAAGAATTTTTAAGGAAATCCAATTCAAAGTTCCAAGGCCACTAATTATAACGTTCATGGCATCTCACCAGGAGATATCATCCCCAAGTGGAGCCATTGTTAGGTTCCTATAATAATAGGGATCATGATTTTGAATTAACTATGTTAAGTATTGTAATATTGTACATACCTTTTATTTCTGCAAATGTTTTCCCATATTAAAAAATGAAAATAGGGTATGTCCTAAAAGAAAAATCAAAGGACTAGAAGAAAGAAGATCAAAAAGGCATATAAAATATGAACCCCACAAAAAGAAATAAAAATAAATCCTGAAAGTGTTTCACATTCAAATGCCACTACTCTTAGTTTAATTTAATTTGAAAATATAAATTGTGTGCAGATTGTCCAAAATGCCACAATTCATGATGATCATACAGTTTAATCTTGATTCATTCATGCCTTTAAATTTCATGTCATGATAGTTAGTGAATAAAGATCTGACCAAACCATTTAATCTTGGCAGATCAGTAGTTAAGTAGAGAATAAAATGAGCTCATAAGTTTAATCTGAGCCATTGGAAGTTATAAGGTTAGAGGTAAGTTATTTTTCTTATCAAAAGAAAACAAAAGGGTTAGCAAGCTCAAATTCACCCAATAAAGGAAGTAAAAAATGTTAGGATAAATAAAGGGTAGGTAGAATACTATTACAAGTCATGGAAAGCATAAATTGGTTCATTTCTTATCACCAATGTCTTTTTAACATTTCCCTTTGTAAAAATCCCTTTCCTTTTGACAATATCCATTTGCCCTTATTCTAACCCTTTTCCCTTCATAGAAAGCCCTTTTCCCATCCTAAAACACCTTTCCCTAGTTAAAAACCCATTTCCCTTTGAAATTTCACTTCCCCTTTACTAACTCTACATTTTCTAATAAAAACATGAAAAATGCATTTATCCAAAGTTTGCAGTACTTAATATATATTGGGTACCACTTAATTTTAACCCCTACCACTAATATATATATCCCGACCCATTTATATTTATTTACCCATTCATATATTAAATTCTCGACTCCCTTTATATCATTTTAACCTATAGTTTATATTTCATTAACTCCCCACTATCATTTTAAAACCCCATATATAAATTCCCTAACCCATCGCATATTAATCCCCAAATCATATTTATATTAAAACCTTTCTACATCACATTTAAATCCATGAGTCCTACCTAACATAACCCCCTACTCTTTTGGGCACCCGATTGTCATTCATCAGATCTAACGCCCAATAGACCTTTTCGCACCCTAGTAGGTCTGATGTTTCAAGCTGGGGGGGGGACACGACATGGGTGGTTTCCAACCCCCTCTCCCTTGCTACATGTTTCTCCCACATCTTATCGCACCCCCCATCCCCTAAACCACTATATTTCCTCTCACAGTGCGATAACCCACCATACCACCTTTTTGCTATGCAATGAAACCACCATTGTTTGAATTCAACCCCACGCCATGTGATTTATTGCCTCCGTTCAAAAGTATTAAAAACCGACCTTTACCATTAGTTGTCTATTCTCTATTGAAATCGTGAAAAGGAGTCCAAGAAACCTTTACTGACCAAGTTTTAAGCCATTGTCGACTGCAATCGAACCCTGCTACATCTTGGACTTCTGCAGACCAAATTCAACCATTTTCGAGGTAATCCTAATCCCCAGAAACCATTAATTAAGCACAAATAGTAATAATTAAACAAATAAATGGCCTCCTAGAGCATTATATCTGTAAATCCTCTACAACCACCTATGGCAGATGTTGACTGCACCCCCCTAGCTGATAAAGTCATCAAAATCAGTGATACATTAACTAATTTCAACCTTTTAGATCTCCACCGCTGGACTCATGAAAAATTCATTGATCAAGATGATGATATCCACCTCTGGGACTCAAACCTACCCAAATACATCTTCCCACAGAACTTTCAATTTATAGAACTCATTAGACTCTGCCATCTATTCTATTTTCCCAATGAAAGGTCTTTAGTTATCCCAAACCAAGATATCCTTTTTGCAATCACTGCTCAATCCATTAATTAGATGTTGCAGATTCAACCAAAACCTGATGAAGTGCCATTATACATTGAAATCCTTAATGAAATCTACTTGAAGTTGGATTTTCCAAAAATATTCCAAATATTTCAAACTTTCATCCCTCCATCAGAAGAAAACCCTAAAAGTAATCCTCCATATTCAACTTTTATGTTTTCAGAGAGAACCAAAAAGATATCTACAATGATGTCATGTATTTTAGGTTATTTCATTGATGAACATGTAGATGCATCTATCCTAGGTTTCCTACCCATATTTTTCCTAGGTTATCCTCTAGCTTCAATCTTCAAATTTTCCCAATACCTAGCAGATGTAATCCATGATCAACTAGTCAAGCTGCCAGAAGAAGGGGTATTCAGATACTCCTCAGTTTTGTTCCATATGTTCATATATTTCCAATCAGAAAGATTTGTCATTAGCCTCCAAAAACTGGACACAGAGGGTAACTCCCAATCTGTAGTCTTTTGGACATCCTTGATCATAAAGGATTCCACAGAATTCAACTATAAAGACTTCATTGTTTCATTTTTTTATCCAGTAGCTAATGTTCTAAGCAGTAGCATTCAACCTAGAGTCAGTGAAGAGATAAAGAAAGTGTTACAGTTTCCAGATCAAAGTAAAACAAGATACTGGTATTTATACCAGAGTCATAAAGAAATTAGGGTGTATGGAAGCCAACTTACTCATGTAATATTCCTAAATAAGCATGCAACTAATTGGAATATTAATTTTGATCTTAACCTATAGTTAGATGAATAAATGGGTAAGGAGTCCCATAAATGTTTTTAGCGGCAATAAAATCCCTCTTGATGTGAAAAGGGATCACATTCATAGCTGGAGAAAACACCCTCATGTATGAACAAGGGCTAATACATGAAGACAATGTCAAGTTTGACCAAGTCAACATAGATGGAATGGAGGGAGTGAACCATCAATTGAGACAACTAGTATGAATGTGGATTAGCTTAGATAGTTATATAAAAGCCGGATTGAAGACCCTTAGGTATGAAAAGGGGCTGGAGAAGGTTGAAGAGGTCAAATTTGACCAAAAAAACATCGTTGTTATGGGGGAATAGCATTAATGATGGGACAACACAGTTTTGGAGGGGGATTGATTTTGTGATGGTGGAAACCCTAATGAGTGGGACTCAAGGTGAGAAGGTTCACATTGTTTATAAGGAAGAGGATGGCATCCATATGAGGTTAGCTTATGAATATTATTTTGATATGTATGTTTAGACTTTTTCTTTCTTCAGTTGTTTAGCTAATATTGCTCATCTTGTTTAGCACAAGGTATTCTTGTTTAGGAATTCCACCTCTTTCCTTGAGAGGCCTCTTGGGAGAGTCTTGATCTATCATTCCACATATCCGACATTTAGAATTTCATTGGCAGAGACCATTGAGTAGATCTTCATCAGGTATATATTATTTCAGCCTTCTATATTCATGACCTTCAGTTTGCAGTGACTCTTCAGTCTTAGGGCTGTAGATCACCAATTGTATTTGTGTGTATTTCCAGAAACCCTTCTTGGGTTCACTTGGAATGGTGTAAAAGAGGCTAGATCTCAATTTTTGAGCATTATTTATTAACATAATAGTAGATCTATTTATCTCCATAATTCTAGAGTATAAACCCTCATTAAACTGTGCTATCACTAGTTGCAGTATTTCTGTGTTGCAGTAGTTTTGGGATTGCATTGTTTTTGGGCTATTCTGGGTGTGGGAGACTTGTTTAACTCATATATCATGATTAGTTTCTGATCTCCTTTTGTATTTGGTTACCATAATGTATAATATAATGGATCCATGGGTTGTTATGGACTTTTATAGCACATAGTTCTGAAAAATGCATTTTTTGTGCTTATATTGCTGATTTCCCATTTGGGAATATTACAGTGGTATCAGAGCATGATCTTTGGCTCATCCTATGAAGTTTCAGCCAATATGCTATAAGAAGAAGAAAAGAAGGAAAGAGATCTAAAATTATGGAGGGAATGAGCTTTGTCTCATCACTTCTTAGATCTATGAAGAACCTCTCCAAGGAGGTTAAGCAGATGAAAGAGGAAAGACATAATGAGACCTCTAGAGGGTTTCAAGAAGAGGAAGGCCCATGTACTTCCTATTATCAGAAGAAAGAACCGGTGTTGCAGAGAACTCCAAAGCAATACACTATGTCCTTTCCTTTTGAGGGAGAAGACAAGAAGCATGGTGATGGAGGGAATTTGGAACATGAGATCCTAAGTGGATACCTAGCATAATACAAATCTCAACCTAGAGCTTTCAAGGAGGTTCTAACTCTCCCATAGTTCATTCAGCTGGAGGAAGAAATAATACCTTATAGCAATATGAGAATAAAGGGCAATAGATTTCTATTGTCTAATTCTGATGGGTCATCCACATGCACAACAAGAGCTTGGGTGATGAAGCTAGATGCATTCTTCCTACTACATCCGGTGGTAGAAAGAGAGATTGTTGAGATTGCAATGCTGCACCTTAAGGGTGAAGAAAAAATTTGGTGGTTCAACCATTTGAGCCATGCAAGAGTGACTGCTTTTGCAGATTTCACTCAAAGGTTGATCAAAAAATTTGACAAAAGGAAATAAAAGGAAGAAAAGCCTTCACCACCACTTGCAGAGACTTTTACTAGTGCTGATACAATTATGGAGAGGTAGCCCTCATCATCAGCAGTTGGGGGAGCCAACACATTGGAGGAAGGAACTCTTGCAACCATACAAGATGTTCCCAAGCTTCACCAAGGTATGCATAAGTTTATGCTTTCTGTTATTTCAACACATCTTATGGAGGGTTGTGGAAATATGCCATTGCATGACCAAGGGTCAAAACATATGGCTGATTTAGAGCCGCAAAATTTCATTGCACTGTGAAACCTTGAGTTGTTAAAGAAAATGATAAACAGTGTCTTGGCTATTCATTATTGAGATGCACACAACTCCTAGGGATGGGGTGTGTATTTTTGGAGGATAGGATGAGCATTATCCTAGACAATCCAATGCAGGACTATATGTTCAGCATTGAGCTTGAGCATGAGACAACAAATACACCATTGTGGAGACCAAAAAGACTTTCATTGAGTAGTAGTGATGAGTTGGGGGCCCAACTATTACTAGAAAATTTTGATGACAATTACACTTGTGTGACATTGGATGAGAAGATGATTGATGAGAGTCCTCTTATCCTTCAACATTGTGATGGATCTCTTTTGATGAGCATTGCACAGCTCTATGAGGATACTTTTCTTTCAGCATACTTGGATCCCTATGGATTCAATATGGTCATTGGTGTGGGGTCTTCACTAGGAGATCTCTAAGGGGTTGTGTTAGTATGAATCTTTTGTCGAAGTGTACGAAAAAAATACCACTTTAGCTATGCATAACTTATATCCCTAACATCAAATATGGCTGCCAATATCTTCAAATATGCAGTTAGTTGATCAAGACAAATGCTTCACAAATCCATATCTACGCATAAAAATACATTAAGCAGTAAAAAATAAGGTTTTTCTCCATGCATCCAATAGACAAGACAAGAATAATATGTTTTAAAGAATTTTGTATTAAGGGCACCTGGGAGGAAAACAAGAAAGGTGTTTCCAATTCTCCTTAGGGTAAAAATTGGTCTTACATGGTGTACTTAGGTCCATCTAATGATAATAGGTTAGATGACCAAAAAATTGTGTAACAGATTTCCCCCCAGCGTGCAAGTGTTAGGAGCAAATCGTATGACTGAAGTACGTTGTAAGAACTCAATCACCAGACATCAAAAGGGAAGTCAGAGAGAGAAATGTAAGGTAGCCTAATGTACTGAAGAACTAGACCTTGAGGACACGAGACTTATAGGTGTAACAAGTCTCTTTTTATGAGTGGGTACCTATGCTAGAGGCGGCAGGGGAGGCATACCTATTCCCTCCGAGACAAAGTACAAAAGAATAGTGCGTCCAGTAAACAAGGGACCGAACTATAAAGTACATGCTACCATAAACATGAGCCAGATAAAAGATATAATGATGAATCCCACATACATGTTGTGCCTCGGATAACAGCCAGGACTTATACAATAATATCTGAGTACATGAGATACAAATACAACCTAAATTCCCCCTATTAATGGGTAAGGGCTCGCAAAATCTGACTAATACATGCAAATCAAAGAGGTGCTGCAAGAGAATAAGGCCGACATGATCAAATGTATGGAGCTACATCGAAGGATATGAGGAAGAGGTCATCTAGGCATGTGGGGGGCTACCTGCAGGGCCACCCCCTCATGAGGGTTGAGACATCTCACACAAACTCGGGAATCACAGAGAACAGTTGCTGCATCACTGGACCATCAAGTATACGAATCTCGATCATGCTGAAAGGAGCTGAAGGTGAGAAAAAACCAAGTCAAAGGGAAATAAGTAGTCCCTTTGCCTGATCCGGGGCATCGAACAAGAGTGGAAGCTGGAACCAAGGTACACTGCCCTCTAGACCTGTCTTCTAGAATGAATTAGCTGATGTCGACAGAAGGATGTCTGCCATAGGTGAGGCAATAAGGAATCCTCAACTAAGGCATGAGAGAAAATAGTAGAGCGACTGACAGACTGACACCAATGATGATGATGAAATGGGGGGTACTAAGTAGCTAATGGATGACTTCCATTGTTAAATAATAAAGGGCATGGATGACCTGGCAGCGAATGACACAATATCATGAGGGATAGTGGACAATGGGACTAAAGGCCATAATGTGCGACACGATAGAGGAACCAAGCAATGAAGGATGGAGGACTATAGCGGGATACAAAGGGACTCGGGATAGACTCCATGAATGCGTTGATGACTCAACTCAGATGCTCTAAGCAACGGTGACTCGATGGTGCTACCACACAGTAATGGTCCAATGGGGGACCATAAAAACATGAGTAAAAGATGGTATCTCATGAAAAAAATCAACACGAACAAGGACAAGTGTGGAGGCAAGGTGGTGCCCCAAGTACAAGTGTTGTAAGTGGGGAAATCCGATTTGGAGGAGAGGTGAAGAGACCCTTCTTGGAAAAAATGTGTCATGGTGAAGTATCAAGCTACTAAAAACTAACATGTACCCAGAGCTCATGAATAGGCCAGGTCACACCTTTTGGGGTCTGTTTTGTGACCTGTGTAGTAGGTACTGGGTATAAAACTGCAACCTGTCCCCGAAAATGACTGGAAAAGTGCGACCTATCAGAGAAAGGGGGTTTCAGTGCTATTTTTGGCTGAGATCTGGGATTTGTATGGTTGAGGGGTATAGGTGCCCCTAAGCATGTTGTGTTCATGCCAAAATGTATTTAGGAAAAGGGGAATCTAAACACATTTTAATGATGTGGTGCACCATTTGATTTCGTTATGGTTATGCAGCTTGAGAAAGTAAATGGAGGATTACCAATCTCTTTTAGTACTGCATATATGAATCAAATGGACTTTAATTTTCTTGGTTGGCATACCTGGTGTCACTATCCCAAAAAGAGGATTTGGAGATAATGAATTGATGCTCTCTTAGAAAAGCTATAGGTTGGTCAGCAACAATGTCTACGAGGCTGGGTTGCTGATGTAAGATGAAGGAACGATAAGGGGTATTTTCCCTAGAGTGATATGAAGTGATATGGAACTCTAGAGGTTCTTATAAATGTGGAAGAATAATGGTACTAGAGTTGACATGACCAGATACACTAAGAGAGTTGTGGAGAATTGCTTCTCTTAGTCTCTCAAATATGGGTGCCCCCTTACCCAAACATTGGGTGTCAATGTAACGGCCACAAGGTGTATGTGGTTTGAATGCATGGGTTCGATGTAAGGGGGAATAGATAAAGCTAGGGGTAGTGATTCCTTCCATAATGTCATCATTGTGATAGAAGATGGGGTGACTCGTGGAAGAAAGACCCCATGACGCGGCGAAGCTACCTGATTCATCATCATGAGAAGAGAGGGTCACATGCGCATCGTCACAAGGGGTGACAGAAGAGTAAGCAGATAAAATATCTACCGATGTTGAGCCCAGGGTGATCGCTGAAGGGGGGTCGAGCGAAACATCAGGCGAATTATCCAAGGGAACTTCCACCGAGGGTCTCATGGATGATGATAGGTAAAGGATGGTGGCAGCAGGCTCCGTCAACTCGACATCGGGAGGGGGAATGTCAATGGGAGTGGGTAAATCCTCAAGCTAACCTGAAGCATACTGCACAAGTATGGGAGAGGCGGATTGATTTTTTTCAATCTCGTACTCTCGGACTACCTCTAAAGAGGTGCGGTAATGCGTCGGGTGGGGACAATGGTGGGAATAATGGCCATGGACACCACACAGAGCATAGGGTTTGTTGGTGTGAATAGTCTTTGGGTTCTTCGTTGTGATTGAGGAAGAAACAGAGGTTTCAGGAACCGTTGATTCAAACAACGCAAATTTAACCATGGGTTTAATACGGGGCAACTCGGGACAAGTATGGGTGGTATGACTGATGACATCACACAAGGCGCAAGGTTTTGTGGGCGGAGGGGGGGCAGGGTCAGTTGGGGTGGCCTTGTCTTTATATGCCCCCTTGCGAGCTTTGCATTTCTTTCCCAGAGCTGGCCCAACAGGAGAGGGGTCCTGTTGAGGTGCTGAGGCCACTATAGCAACGGGAGAAGCTAGGGGAACCGGTTGAATCGGTGTCAAAGAAAGGTAAGGTTTGGGGTGACTAGGCAGGGTATCAGCTAGAGGATCAAGATACCAGACAGGTATACCCAAGGTAAAATTGCAGAGGGAAAGGGTGGCCATGATGGGAACTGAATAGACTCTGGGAGGGGGATCAAGGAAAGGCATCTGACCAGCGGGGTAATGACCAAGAGGGATAGCTCCAAGATGGCTGAGGCCTGGTGGAACCAACCTAGGAGGATAGAAAGGCTCATTGGTACCAGTTGTAGGAGAAGGGCCAGAAGGAGGAGGTCCGACTGGCTGAGACAAAGGGCTAGGAGCAAGTTGCGGCAGGGAGGATTGAGGTTGCTGACTAGCCAAAGCGAGCTGCTTAAGGGCAGCCTGAGACAATTGCATCATGCAAACATTCGATAAGCTTGCATCAGAGAGAGGGGGAGGGGGAAGACCAGGGAATATTCCAAGAAAAGAGGAGGATTTGTAGACGCTGAGAGAGACACTGGTCAAAGAATCGACGATTTTCTTATTGGTGATAGAAGAGATGATCAGCTCAAGGGGGGTCTGAGATTTTGGCTCATTATATGTGAACTGGTCAATGGTGATGATCTTTCCATTATGAGGGAAAGACATCTTGCAGTATACCGCAAATGGGACAATATACATGGCATAAGTGTGGCTCCACCCTAGGAGAATGTTGTAATCTAGAGGGGCGTCGATAACTTCCATGTCAACGCAAACAATATTTCCCGCAAGAGTGATAGGACAATTACGGAGTAGGCCAATGGGATGGGAGGTGTGGCCATGCCACGCTCAGAGGATGAGTGTGGAAGGGACCAACTCAAGAGATCTGAGTTGTTTCCAAACCGAAGCGGACATGACACAGGTTTATGTCCCCTCATCATTGACACACTGAGACACGTTAGCATTTCGGATTTTGACTGGGATTTGGAAAGCTACGGAATAAGAAAGAGGAGGATGTTCTGACTGATGGGCATCGAAAACAATCAATTGGTCATTAGCAGGATCTACACCGCCCATGGTGGATAGTAGAGCGTTCTTTTGGGAAGGGCACGACTGGAGGAGTTCTAGTGTTGAAATGGTAGCAGGATACTGCGCCAAATCATCTACTATGATATATGAATGAGCAGCTCGACCAAAAGAAGCATTTCAGCATAATGGTCCCTTAGGAATATTGGTATGAACCTCAACTTTGGGCTGAGGGATATGCAAGGGACCATTAGATGTCGAAAGAGGCTATGTAGGACCTGAAGAAGGTGACTCGGGGATAGACGGAGTGGGAGGCTTGGGGTGCTGACGAGACCGAGTTTGAAGGTTAAGGTCGACAGGTAAAGGTGTATCAGAGTTCATCATGAGGATCTGGTAATCAGAGGAACCAGAAGAGGAAGGTTGACTGGCTACCGGTCTGTGAGGTGGTTGGGTAGCCACAAATCCTTGCTGAGGGAAAGGATCGGTAAACAAAGCTAGTTGAGAAGTAGCCGCATTGGGGGGAACAGTAGGGGAGGCATGTTGTCCTCAAAATGTAGCCCGAGAATCGCACATCTGCCGCATCTGTGGTAATAGGGGAAAATCGTGAGTGTAATGACCGTAAACACCGCAACACGAACAAGACTTATTTTTATGAAGAGGCATGTCCGGCTTGGGCTGAGTGTCCTACTACTGGTTAGCAGGGTTAGAGTCAATACCTAAAGGATTGGGGCCATGATTACCAGGGGCAGATTGATTTTGATTTCCTTTCCTCTTTCTTTGAGAAGAAGGAGGATTAGTCGCACCCTGCTGTGAAAATACTTGCCCCGGAGGGGGTGGTAGTTGCTATTGCTGGGGTTGAGAAGGCAAGGGAGGTGGAGGTGCAAATTCTAGAGGAGCTGGGGCACCAGGCTGTGGGTAAGGATAATAGTTAGGTTGGGAAACATTGAGGTAAGCAAGAGGTTGGGCAAAAGGAGGAGGCATGTTGTATCCTGGATACATGCTACCTGGAGGGGGAAAAGTGCTGGAGGTGCTGGCCCCTACCGGAGGGAGACCATAGCCCATAGGATGTTGAGCGTATGGATGTGAAAGAGCTCGAATGACACCATCGGCAGAATGAGAGGCCCCCGAGGCGGTAGCGCCACTGGGTCTAGGGAGGTCATGAAGGACGGTATAAACATAACCAGACTGAGCATAGATGAGATCATATTTCAAGGCTATTTGGAGGGCGGCTTCTTCAGTTTGAGGGAACTAGGATGTGACATCTTTGCTGATGGTAGGTAAGAGAGATCTAAGGAACTAGTCCATGTAGACCCGATCTTCAAAGGTAGGAGCTCGACATAAGCTCTTTCTTCTCCGCCATTCCTGGACATGATTGGAGAGGTGGGTCGCAGATGATTGATGGAAAGAAGTCAAGAGTTTGGTACCAGTGTCGTATCGGAGAGGGAGATGGAAATAAGATAAGAGGGCTTGGGCAATGGTTGCAAAGGTGGTATGGGAAGAGGCGGCCTGATCAACATACCACTTAGAAGCTTCGCCTGTAAGTGTGCATTGGAACAATCTAAGATGGATGGAATCATCAGTAATGGAATTAGATGAACACCACATGAGGAAATATCGGATATGGTTGGAGGGATCTTCTCCAGCAAGGCCTTCAAACTTGGGAATGTCGAAGGGGAGCTTGGTTGGCATATAAATCCAACCAACGTCATGGAAGATAGGATCATTGATCAACTGATTGAAATCGGGGAGACTGAGACCTGCCATATATGGGAGCAAAGGGACAGTCGAGGTAGTTCCTGTGGTGGTTCTGCTAGTAACATTCCTAGCATTAGGGCCAGGGTTGCCGCTAGCATTAAGCCCTGGACCAGACATGGTTAAGGTAACAGGGGGAGGACTAACTTGACGATGGTGGGAAGGAGCAAGTCGACCAACCAGAAACTGAGGGTGAAGGCCAAGAAGTCTCTGGGATATACGCCTTGGGGGTGCAATGATGATGGAACAAAGGGAAGAAGAATGACCAATAAGGGCAGGGAGGTGTAGAATCAAGTGATTACAATGTCGAAACAAGGGTAGAAAGCTGCAGTGTTAACCAGGCTCTTCTTCACTTAGGGTCAGTGTGTGGGTGTGTTAATTTTAATTTTTAAACCCAGACGTTTTGAGAGTAAAATAAAAAGTGTGCTGCATAACTAAAAAAAAATCTGCAGATAACATTATATAAAATTGAAATAATAGAAAATTAACAGCTAACAATGCATCAATCTAACCCAGGAAGGTAGGTCTCTCAAAAATAGTCTAAAATAGGGAAAAAATATAGTCAAAACACACTAAAAAGGGGCCAATAGATCTAAGGTCGGGAGGGACAGGGTTCTAAAGGAGAAATCTGCTGGAAAGAGGTGCAGAAAATAGCAAAAAGGCAAAGGCAAGGTTGCTGCAAAAAGGAGGAAATCAGCTAAAGGAAGAAGGGACAAGGAGGTGACCCTAGAGGAAAACCCAAACAAAACTATATGAGGTGATTTGAAAGGGAGAAGAGCTGATCTAAAAGGATTTGAAAGTGAGGTATCAGATCTGACAAGAAAAAGGCTGAAACTCTGAAAATTCAGACGGATGAAACAACTAAAACGCTTCCAAAAAACGTGGAGGGTACTAAAGACCTAAGGGGATAGATTCCCACTTAGTTGAGTAAAAAAGATCATAAATAGGTCTAAATGGGCTGAGACAGAGGCTGGAAAACCCCTGACAGAAGCTTCAGACAAACACAAAAAAATTGCTGAAAAATTGCAGAAAAAGTGCAGGTCGCATGTTCTGACCTGTTTTCTGTCCAGGTCACAGATTATGGGTTGAAAAGTGCATCCTGCAGTCCAGGTCGCAGGTTCTGGGCCAAAAAGTGCGACCTGCAGCTCCGGTTGTCTCAGTGGCAGATTTCAGAAAAAGTTGCCCTCTCAGTTGCGGCTAATGTCTGTTACCTGCGCAATAGGTCAGAAAGACACGAAAGTTAGAAATTTTAATGTTTGAGGGTTTTATAGGTAAAAAATGACATAAAAATAGAAAAAACAAAAATATGAAAAGAAACCCTAGGGTCTGAAGTGGCTGGATATGTAGGAATATGAAAAACGACAACGGTCATAATTGAAAACCCGTGTGGAGTCGCCAATTGTTAGTATGAATCTTTTGTCGAAGTGTACAAAAAAAGACCACTTTAGCTATGCATAACTTATAGCCCTAACATCAAATATGGCTGCCAATATCTTCAAATCTACAATTAGTTGATCAATACAAATACTGCACAAATCTAGATCTATGCATAAAAATACATTAAGCAGTAAAAAATAAGGTTTTTCTCCATGCATCCAATAGACAAGACGAGAATAATATGTTTTAAAGAATTTTGTATTAAGGGCACCTGGGAGGTAAACAAGAAAGGTGTTTCCAATTCTCCTCAATGGGATGGGTTCTTGAAAGTCCTCAGCGCTTCAGATCTAGCATTTCTCTCTCTTGTTGGTGTAGAAAACCCAGACAAACATAGAACTCAAAGGGAGCTCACAAAGTGAAAAATAGAAAATTTGACAATGATAATGGCTCAAAGTCAGACCAAGAGCATAGATCCAAAGTGATCTAATAGGAAACAAAAGGTGACAAATGAATGGGAAAACCCTTCTATTTATAACAAAATATTAGGTCATTCTAGATCTTGGTGCATGATTAAAATAATATTAACCAAATCTAGATCCACCTTTTATGGAATATTTTATTATATTTGTTGGAGGGAAAAGGTATTTGACTTGGGTCAAATCCCTTTATTTGTAAATAATAAATAAATAAATGATTTATTTATTATTATAAGGAAGTGGTTGAATGATAATTAAATAAATAATGATTTATTTAATTATTTATAAATGATTTAGTCATATTTAACAAGGAATATTATTTAAATAAGATTTACATAATTATTCCTAGAAAATAATAAGATAAATAAGGATTTATCTAATTAATTTCCTTGTTTTGGGTTAAATATGACCAGGAATCGTAATTAAATTATTGTTTAATTAATTATTCCATGATGAAAATCAAACAAATATAGATTTGTTTAATATTTCCCTTTGGGGTTTCCTGTTTAGACCATAAACAACCTAATAAATGTGTTTTATTAAGTTATTTTACATAGTGAAAGAAATTTTACTTAGGGTAAAATTGGTCTTACATGGTGTACCTGGGTCCATATAATGATAATAGGTTAGATGACCAAAAAATGGTGTAATAGGTTGCATTTCAACATCCCATGAAATGAAAATATAGAAATCTAATTTGGGAGAATGGTATTCTCCATTGGAGGAGTACCAATATGGATCATTACATGAGACACCCACATTTGCATGAATGGGTGTGGATGGTGAGCAAGAGGTTGGTGAGCCACTTGCATATCTATGACACTGGTTAGTATGAGGCATGGCTACATTGGATACTCTTGAAAGAGTTTGGCCATCATATGACATATCCTTCTCCTAAGGATATGATGGTGGAGGCAACTTGGCAGGACACTTGCATCATATGCCAGCAAGGAGTTTGGGTGCATTGTGTTGATATGACATTATTCATATCAATCATCATATCTTCACCTCATGATTTGTATGATGGAGGTGTGAGGGGGCAGCAAGAGTTATTGTTGCATTGGATACTCTTGGGAGAGTATGGGCAGAATTTTTCCCATACTTGGCATGATATTTCCGAAGAAAGGGATGGCATAATCAAAGTGAAAAGAGGCTACCCTTCAACATTGGAGGACAAGGAGGTACTTCCACATTGGAAGGAGATCTCCACACAGAGAAACATGATGGTGGATGACTTTGGAATATGGCATGTCAAAGAAAGGAGTCATGGAGTGAGAAGAGCTTGATCACTAAGGCCAACAATGTTGTTACTTGGGATTATGTATCTATTGATGGAGTGTTCCAAGGGGAGTATGCATCCCTTTATTTTGCAGAATTTTATGAGGAGATTCTCATCGGGGAACTCATCCATGGACCTCACTTTTAGCCTACTCAATATGCATGGTAAGAAACGTATTTTTGTGCTTATTGATCATTTCATAAACTATTTGCATCTTCTCACCATCTATGTACAGTGCATTGATCCACAAGAGGGCAAGATTATTTTTGGGTTTCATGGTCATTATAGGGCTAACATTTATGATGGAGATAACCCTTCTCTACATGACTTTGGGCAAGTGTGGTATTATTCTTATTCTAACCAGCTGATATATAATGCTATTTACTACCTCATAGTATATGAGAAAACATGCACAACTAGCAACTTGTTGGAGGACAACTTTCCACATGATGTTCTAAAACATCAATTGGAAATATTGCGATGTATCCACTGGAAAAACAATTGGGACTATCCAAACTTGCACATAAGATTCAAAATTTTTCTGATTTGGACACCATGTGGTGATGATGTACCATTCACTTTGTATGGGATGGATTGGGCCAGCATGATTCATGATTCTATGGGGAGGATCTTTGAGGATCCAGTCTTCTTCTTAGCACTTGAGGGCAACATTATTGTAGCCCAAGATCAACAGCTACTCTACAATTATCATAAGTGGAGAGAGAGACAATGTAGGGTAGGCTATTTTGTCTACCATTTTTAGTTATGCAGCCCACCTACATTTTAGGAGCCAAAGGTGTAGGAAAAATTTCATGAGTTGCCATTTTGGAGGGTGGCTCATTTTATATGAATGATAGCTTGGGGATGGGAGATTTTGATGCAAGAGAATAAAAGCTAAATTTTCATTATCCAATTGCATAATTAAGGGGTTGAGATATTTTAGTTATTTTATTAATTAATTTGCTCATTTTTAATAAATTACAAGAGAAATTATAAATGTGAGGATTATTGTAAATATTCCTTAAATAATTAAGGATATGAGTGGAGTTGAATTAGGTATATAATCTAGTGATGAGGAATTCCATAAACGGGACTTAGTTGGGTCCAAAAAAAGTTAAATCTAAATTATATTTTAAGTTGACATTTATGTGGAGGAATTTATGGAGTGAAATACATTCATTATTTATGTATAAATAGGTGGGTTTTGTAAGGATGAAAGACAACTGAGAGAAGAGAGGAAGTGAGGAGAAGTAAGGAATGAATTGAGAACATTTTTTAAGGGTTGAGAGCTGAAAGGCCAATTATTGAAATATTCAGCCAGATGTTGGAGTTTTTAAATTTTATTATATTTATCACATATCAACATTTTTTTTTTGTATTTCTCTCTTTCCATTATGTATACTTCAAGCTGCTGCAAATTGATTGTTTAATGAAGAATTGAATTGAGAGTTTAATGCGTGAAGGAATCATTCAAATTTTTATATACTAGGATCCATTTAACCAAGTATCCTGACATCATTTGGTATCAGAGAAAAGGAGATGAGACTGCAAATGTACATGTATATGTTGTATGTATGTGAACACAGGAACATAGGTGTATTTGGAAGAAAATTCTAGAAAGTTGATGTAATTATGGAGTCCATGTTGTTGTTGAAGTAGAGATTGGGTAGCGCATGAGGAAGTCGAGCTATATTGAAGCCTTGGAGCAGGGATAGTGTTAATTGGGAGCGTTCAACACATACTTGATTGGAAGAAAATTTGAGTGACAACATTAACTCAAGTGGAAGAGTAGTGTGATGACACATGGTAAACCCTGAGATCGAATGTAAGTAATATGCAACATATTCCAAAGCCTTTGTAAGACATTTAATAGTAAATTCGTAGAATTATGATCAGGGAAAATTTTAAGGATGGAAATTTATCTTAAACTTTAGAAACCTTGGCAAATCTTATTATTCCCTGACATGTAAAATATTAAATGTTTAGTGATATGTTTGTAAAAATATTCAAAATTATAATGATTTTATATAGCCTCTATACAAATTTGGCTATTTTTAAGATAAAATAATTTTATGATGTAAAATTTGGGCAAATCATTTTTAGAAAAAATGGAAATTGGCGAATCGTTTTTTTGGAAAAAGCATAGAAAATTAGCCCATCCACGAATATTAGCCCCTAAAATTTTCTAGATTCTGAGTATGCAACGTATTCCAACTAGTTGGAATCATCTTTTCTATGTTTTCTTGGCTACTGTGATAACTTGTACAGTCATGGTATTAAACAAGATACAGTGTTAAAGACATTAATCTTGGCAGCATTAAGGTAGATTGAGCATTCAGAGTTCAATTTTAAGACATAGTTGTTGTTGTGTATCGGAGATTGTTTACCATAGATTTTGTATTCACATGGTAAATGGAATTGGAAATCAACGATTGTAGTGAGTTATAGAAATCGTATAATCCGATGTAATTGCTAGGTCCTCTGGTACATTGTTCATGTTTAGTAGAGACATCGCCATATAGTGTTTCCATTTTTTTTAACAGAATCCAAAATTATCTATGGTTACACTCAGATAGAAAAAACTGTTTTAAATTCTCCCTTCTTATGCAAACATCTCACGCCCATATTTAAAATTGTGTGTGTCGATATTGTAATTGAATTGCCCTGCGGTTGTAAACAGTGAAGTCACAACACAATTGTGACTTGGTCGCTTCTGTAGATTCTGAAAATTAACAATTTGAGGCTGCATTTTTGTTGAAATGCAGAACATGAACTCAGTCACATGTGAAGAGTCAAACTGATTTGGAATTATATATCAAAGCTTGTTTTGCTACTTTGAATATTAAAGTGTGCATTGGTTGACAGCATCATTTTTGGTTGAAAGTGAAATCTTTAACTCAATCACACATGGAGAGATAAATTTATGTGGACTTATATATAATATAAGTTCTCACCACATTCAATACTAGAGTGTGTGTTTGTTCTAAAAAAGGCATGTGGACAATAATAGAATTTCAATAGAAGTTGTTGTCTTGACATATGAGGAATTAGTGAAATTTTGGCAAGAGACAGTGTTTGGGGCAATGTGTTAGAGAAGTGTGCAACAATGCTTGCATGAAGAAGGTGAGGAGGAAGTTGAACATGACAGTTTTGTTGTGGACAGCTTGAGAGGTAGCATGCAGTGCCACGAGAGCACATAGTGTTTGAGGGTTACTAGAGCTAAATGCCAAAGCAGTAACCAGAGGGTAGTGTTGTTGTAGGAGAAACATGAAAACGTTATCTAGAGGGGAGGATGTAGTGGAGAAATATTACAGAACGCAGGAATTAAATCGACTTACTGGAGTGTCTTGCTATAGCAAACCGAGGTAAATCCGGTTGTTTGTTTTAAAGTACAGTTGTTTGTGCAGGATTGAGTAAATGACTTTTGTGGTGAAAGAAAGCTTGGGAAGTTCTCTACTTTGAAGTAATATCAGTATGGTGGATAAGGTTTGGTCCATCTATGCCATTCCCTTTACAAATATTTTGATAATATTTTGCATTGATACTTTGGAAAAAGTACTGTAGTGCGAATGCTCAAGAACTATCGGTGGGCACACTATGAAGGATAGTTGGGTCGAGTCTTGAAGTGAAAAAATATGTTAGAGTCAAATGAAAGTTTGGATAGTTTGAGTTGAGATTGATTATTTTCATCCAAGATGAAGAATTGGTGAAGTCAAAGAGTCATAATATAAGTCAAAAGTCTAAATGTAATTGGGTGCATGATCGGTGGAGTCCGACACTCAAAGAATTGGTTATTGTAACACATGAGTTACTAAAGTGTTGTTTGCAGCAAAGTGAAGCAAGTGGGTTTCCACAGATTGGTTCCAAGACAAAGAACCAAAAGAAGCCAAGTGCAGGAGGAGAAATTTCCTTTTTGATGGATGGCAAGTGTGACAAAAATGTTGAAAGGAGGATTGAATCAAATCCACGCATGAACAAATGAAGCTCACAAAGGAGGGGAAGATGACTATTGATAGTCATTTTCGAAGATATGATGAAGACCACAACAGAAGGAAGAAGAAGGAGAATGCCGAGGTAAGTGGCATATGTGAGCAGCTGACGGATGAAGAGTACGAGTAGGAGAAGGCTGAGATAACAATTCACCTTGAATTGTTAATGGAATTGTTGTAGGAAAATGTGAAAGAGCAGAAACATGGTTAGACCATGAGAAAGAAGGTAAAGTGGCAGAGGCTACATGCAAAGAGGGAAAAGAAGGTAAACATACAGTTAACAGAAGAGCTAAATAATCTCGAGTAGATGTTGAGTTGTGAAGAACTCAGAGAGGCTGAGTTAAAAATGGATGTTTCCATTTGTGGCCCAGAACAGGGTGAAATTCTGGGTGAAGAGATCAATGAGGAAGATCTCATGAACTATTGGGATAGTTCAAAAGCATCTGAAGATGTGTTGGTGAGAGAAGCATATGAGGCTATGAAGCCTTGCAATTTTTCTCACATTTTATGTATGTTTGTAGGATGTGCAAAAAATGGTGAGTAGTTTGATGAAACTGTCATAGAGGAGAATGAATATCTTGAGGTGGAGTCTAATGAGGAATAAGTTTCAGAGGAGAAAGGTATTGATTTCTTACAACAGGAAGAAATCATAAATTAATTCTTGTTTGGGGTAAAACAACAAGTTGAAGATGTTATGGAGCTTAAGAAAAATGGAAATGCCGAAGAAATATTCCAAGGAGGTAAAAAAATGTATTTGTTTAATGAAATTGCTGACAAAATTTTACAATGTGATGGTACAGAAACCATTACAACTTGGGACGATTTCCAAAATAAGGATGAGGTCAGGAATGAAGGTTGTGATGAATTTTTGAAAATATTTCATAGGGAAATCGAGTTCTTGGAACGATGGCTTAAGGAACCTGATGGAGAAGTAAAACTTGCAGAACCTGATCCAAAAGAAATTACGGTTACTATGCATGATAGAGATGAAATGTTTATAGAGTTGAATGAATGTTATAACTTTCCAGATAATGATGTAAGTGTATGTACAGAAAGAAAAATTAACAGATATGATGTCGAAGTCAGAGAGGTTGAGCGTAAATTATTTGGAGTTGAGATGCAAGATTAGGAGCAACAAGAGAGTTGTGTTCATAGAGACAAAAATGAGACAGAAATATTGATCCAGCAAGATGAAGACGGAAGTAGCCAGTAGTTAAAAATAGAATATATTGAAGTCCAGAAATTCGATGATGGGAGATTGATGCCTGAAGCATAAAAAGAGACCAAAGGTCTTATCTTTTTAAAACTAACAGTTTGTTGGTGAATGCAGCTACAACACCAAATGAGAAAGTTGTTGCTATAAAATAAATAAAGGACTATAGTAGTAATCAAGAAGGAGTTCCTGACTATTTTCCATTGAAAAAAGTTGAGTATTCAGCTCAGATGGAGGTGAAATAATTCGAAAAAGAGGTAATACTATGAAGAATTGGCGAAAGAAAGTGTTGGAGAAGCCGATGGAATCTGATCGACAGAGTGGGTGATGACTTACCAAATCAAGTTGATACTTCAAAGGACCAGCGATAGAACATAGTTTGTAATCCTAGAGGGAGCAAGTCATAAGTGCTTTTGGCTATTGTAGTATTACAGAAAAGCGACAGACCTCATAGATAGGAGTCTATGAAAACTTCTCTACATGGGGAGTCTTATGCAGGAGCATTAAAGCTAAATTTTCATTATCCAATTATGTAATTAAGGGGGTGAGATATTTTAATTATTTTATTAATTAATTTGCTCATTTTCAATAAATTAGGAGATAAATTATAAATGTGAGGATTATTTTAAATATTCCTTAAATAATTAAGCATATGAGTGGAGTTGAATTAGGTAGATAATCCGGGGATGAGGAATTCCATAAATGGGACTTGGGTCCAAAAAAACATAAATCTAAATTATATTTTAAGTTGAGATTTATGTGGAGGAATATATGGAGTGAAATAAACTCATTATTTATGCATAAATAGGAGGGTTTTGTGAGGATGAAAGACATTTGAGAGAATAGAGGAAGTGAGGAGAAGTAAGGAATGGATTGAGAGCTTTTTGTAATGGTTGAGAGCCAAAAGGCCAATTATTGAAATATTTGGCGAGATGTTGGAGTTTTTAAATTTTATTATATTTATTACATATCAAAATTTTTGTTTGTATAGCTCTCTTTCCATTATGTATATTTCGAGCTGCTGCAAATTGATTGTTTAATGAAGAATTGAATTGAGAGTTTAATGCGTGAAGGAAGCATTTGGATTTTTATATGTTAGGATCTATTTAACCCAGTACCCTGGCATCAGATTCACATGGGGATGATAGATCCCAAAATATCTCAGATCTCATGATTTAATAAGGCCTCTAGACAACCAATTGTTGCCTCCATGGGTGTTTTACTTCTACATGATGATAGCTATTTGGGATGGTCACCAAAAGCTAACTTGTATATTTGGGAGGGGAAACTTGGGGATGTATTGATGAGACAACATCTTGTTCCTTGGAGGAATTTATCATATGAGGATGATACAGGTGGAGGAGAGGAGGCTCTTTAGTTCTATCCTTGTTGTTTCCTTAGGGCAAGCAACATTTGGGAGGGGAGGACTGTAATATTCCTAAATTAGCATGTAGCTAATTGGAATATTAATTTTTCTCTTAACCTATAGTTAGATGAATAAATGGGTAAGGAGGCCCATAAATATTTTTAGCATAAATAAAATCCCTCACGATGTGAAAAGGGATCATATTCATACCTGGATAAAACACCCTCATGTGTAAACAAGGGCTAATGCATGAAGACAAGGCCAAGTTTGACCAAGTCAATAGAGATGGAATTGAGGGAGTGAACCATCAATTGAGATAGCTAGTATGAATGCGGATTAGCTTAGATAGTTATATAAAAGCTAGACTGAAGACCCTTATGTATGAAAAGGGGCTGGAGTGGGTTGAATAGGTCAACTTTGACCAAATCAAACAACACTGTTATGGAGGAGTGGCATTAATGATGGGACAACACAATTTTGGAGGGAGATTGATTGTGTGGTGGTAGAAACCCTAATGAGTGGGAACCAAGGTGAGAAGTCTAAAATTTCTTATCAGGAAGAGGATGGCAACCATATGAGGTTAGCTTATGAATATTATTTTGATATGTCTGTTTATACTTTTGCTTTCTTCAGTTGTTTGCTAAGATTGTTGGTGGTGTTTAGCACAAGGTATTCTTGTTTAGGAACTCCACTTGTTCCTTGAGAGGCATCTTGGGAGAGTCTTGATCTATCATTCCACATATCCAACATTATGTCCAAGCTTTAGTCTTCATATACAACATAGTTTCTGCAGAATGTTGTGTTGTGTTGCAGAGTGTTGCAGTGGAGGGTTGAGAAACCCACTTTCTAAGCTAGTTTTTCATAGGAGGAAGGATTCCTTCTCTTGATAGATCATTTTGGAGGGTTCTTGAGCACATTTCAGATATTTGGCATCAGGACACTATATTCCCATCATTTATAACACAGTTTCATTCTGGAATTGCGTTATTTTGGAGGGTCGCTTCAATGAGGGTTCTTGTGGTTCTTTTGGAGTGTTTTCCTATGATAGAAGGGTTCAACCTTTCATTGGAGGAGACATTTTAGTAGATCTCCATCAGGTATATATTATGTCATCCTTCTATCTTCATGAAATTTAGTTTGTAGTGACTCTTCAGCCCTAGGGTTGTAGATCACCAATTATATTTGGGTGTATTTCCAGAAACCCTTCCCTAGTGCTCTTGGAATGGTGTAAAAGAGACTAGATATCAGTTTTTGAGCATTACTGATAAATATAAAAACAGATCTATTTATATAAATAATTTTAGAGTATAAACCCTCATTAGACTGCACTATCACTAGGTGCAATAATTCTTTGTTGCAGTGGTTTTGGGGTTGCATTGTTTCTAGGCTATTCTGGGTGTGGGAGACTTGCTTAAATCATATATCATGATTATTTTCTGATATCAATTTGTATTTGGTTACCATAATGTATAATATAATGGATCCATAGGCTGTTATGGACTTCTATAGCACATATTTATGAAAAAATCATTTTATGTGCTTATATTGTTGATTTCCCATTTTGGAATATTACAACTCCATATAAACTTCCCAAATACCTCCCAATGAGGTTATTTGCATTGGAATACATCAGAAAAATCCTAAACTTAGATGAAGTAAATTTCCTTTTAGCAAAGAAGATAACTCAATTTAATATTATGAACTAGCTTGGTCATTTTATTTACAATAGTAGGAATTCTAGTCGGCAAGGAGACAAGTATTTACAATATTTCAAATTCAGTAGCAGTTTCAAATGGAAATATGATCCCTTGGGAGTCATAAGTAAGTTAAGATTAAAATTCAAATTGACCTCTTTTAGTCATAAGTCAAAGCTGGAAGTTGAAAAGTATTCCAACCAGTCAGAGTGGTTGGAAAATACTTTACAAGGGGTGGAGAAGTAGGTTGATACTATTTCCATCCTGCTTATTCCAGCCCCACAGGACAATAATTCAAAGAGGGCAAGAGAGGAAGGCTCTTACTTTGTAGAGACTACTTATGATACCAAATTCAAGCTAATGTATAGGAAAGAGGAAAAACTGAAGCCAGTGATAGAACAGGATGAAATAGTTGATATAGTTGAAGTAACTTATACATATATAGTGGTAAGAGATGATGCACCTCCAATAGTTTCAGAATAAACAAAACTTCCATCAACCTCCAGTACATAAATCATTCAGAAACAACGTAGTGCATAGGTTTCATCATCAATAAAAATAGTGGATAAAGATAAAGACATAATGTAAAAATACAAAGAAATCAACATCAAGAATGAAAAATTCAAAGCTGTAACTTATGCCCAGTACTGGAAGAAAAATCCCAGTGACCAAAACAGATTGCTTTTAACTTTTGATTACAAAACTAGAAAGATGCAAATAAATTTTTTACAACCAACAACGCAAGCTCCAAAATCATCAACAGATTACAAGAAAATAACCTTTGAAGTTCTTGCTAAAGATATGCATCCAATAAATTAGATTGAGTTTCATAAAAAAACATGAGAAATGACCTATTCCACCATGACTCACAAAGTTTTAAGTGTACAAAAGTTACAAAAATCTCTAGAAAACATAAGGATGCAGTTAAAACTAGAGAAAAAGTCTTCCCAGGCAAAGGATAATAAGATAAAATCACTTGAATATTTGGTTATGGAAGTTGGTTGTGATCCAAAGAATATCAAAGCAACATAAGAGCTTATCAAGAAGAAGAATGTAGACATATATGCATTGAAGAAACAGTTGAAGTTGCCAACAATAGAGCATCCAAAAACTAAAGAAGTTTTGAAAAATGAAAATCAGAAGGATGAAATGATGAATCTCATCATTCAATTGATATCTAAACTGAAAGAGATGGAAAATGAAAATGAAAAATTAGTGGAATAAAATCAAGCTAACATGGAGGTAGTTCCTATTATTGCCATTCCTATAGCTTCTACATCAACTCCACTATCCACAACAGTCCTAGCTACCACAACAATTCCAGTGACAACAAAAGTTCCAACACCAACACCAACTACTACACCAGAAAAAGCATCAACCCATCCCACTGATGAGGCAATTAAATTGATTAAGGAAACACATGATATGTCAATTCAAACTACTGAGATCAACAGGCTCAAAGAACAAGTGAAAATTCTAGAAGATTAAAATAAATTGGCTCAAGTAATGTATAAAGCTGAAACAGAGAAATACAACAGATTGAATGATAGGATCCAAAAATTAAAAAAAGAATTGAAATTAACAGAGCCTTTAGCACAAGCAAACAAAAAACTGTAGCCCAATATCATTAACTCTATTAGTGATATTTGGCCTTCTATCCAAGTTATATTTGAGAAGAATGATTTGATAAAAGAAGCAAGAAATGCAATTCAAAAGGTCAGAGAAGAGCTTGGAAAGAAACCAGAAGAAGCCACTGAGATAATCAAGTTCGTTAACTCAAAAAACAAGTAGGAATTACAATAACTTGGAATAAGTGACAAAACAGAAACCATTTTAGAGGTGAAGAAAGTGATTTCCAAGAGAAATCTGATGACATAACTTGAGGACAAGTGTCAAACTACGCAGCTTGCAGTGAACATATTCATGAACAAGTTTAATTTTTTGAGACAAAAAGGTCTGCCTAATCCATTAGTAATCAATGATAGCCTAATGAGGCATGAAGATTATGATAAAAATATTAGGGAAGTAGCTAAATAAAATTCCAACAATTCCTCATTGAAAGAAATTCCTACAAGAAAAGTACTCTTTCAAATCTTTGAAAATATCTTTTACCTCCAGCATGAGGTAAATCATATTTTTGTAAACAAGACTACATTTACCAAGTATACTGAGGAAGATGATATTTACAGGAGGATGGTAAAAATAAAACTTCCAAATGAAGAAGCCTGGGAAAAATGTTGTGATTTACTGTGACAGGTAAAAGTAAAAACAGGTAAAAGAGAGACAAGTTAAAGAGCAAACATAGTAGGAAGATGAAGCAATGATAGGTTAAAGAGTAAATAGATAAAATATATATGAGATGAAATAATAGTTATATGAAAAGTAGCGTGAAAGACAAGCCAACATTAAATACAAGCCAGCATGAAAGACAACAAATATCAAAGAAAAAAACAACAAATCAAATAAAAAAGGGAGAGCTTGCAGTTAGTTAATAGGTGTCTCTATGTTCTTGCATGAAGATATTTTCTTTTCCTTGAATA
Source organism: Pinus albicaulis (assembly GCA_034641835.2). Classification (NCBI taxonomy): domain Eukaryota; kingdom Viridiplantae; phylum Streptophyta; class Pinopsida; order Pinales; family Pinaceae; genus Pinus; species Pinus albicaulis. The sequence continues at coordinate 807,540,265 of CM076580.1, read as the reverse complement.
AATCCTGAATGAGTTGATAGGATATGTTGTAATAAGTTGTATAAACACTTCATCAATTCAAAGTATTGGGTGTGGATTCTTGAGTATTTCTATAGTTGAATTGATCTACTACCTGAGGGTATATTGTACCATTTCCAAGTTGAAAAAAATGACAAGTAATAAAGGAATTTATTTACAAGATTTATGTATTGAGCTACTGATCAAGTGATCATGTCCAAAAGGAAAAAAAATCTCGAAATTGGAACTGCTTAGAATTGGTTGCAAACTGAAGGACCGGATAGGCCTTATCGCTGCGATTCTAGCGCCCTGAATGGGACCCAAATCCGATGTCATATGAGAAATATATTGATGTTTGAAGTTTCCTAATAACCTTCAAAACAAGACCTTTGAACTCAGAAATTTTTCATCTTCAGAAAATTTTTATGGAAAAAAATTTCATTATTTATATGGTGTTATGGTGGCCTATCAGAGGGTGCCACGTGGCCTACCCGGAGGTTGCCATGTGGCCCCAGGCCAAAGGTTCAAAGTCTGTTAAAAAATTGTTTTGGTGGGTAGACCCGACCCGACCTGAACAGAGTCGGGTCACCCTGAACATAAACGAGTTCAAATAGTGTTCAACAGTGAATGCGAAAGGGTCAATAGAAGGAGGCCTCATGTAGGTGTGAAGTATTCGGGTCAGTTGGGCGGAGGATGACATGACCTGAATGCGAATGGGTCATGGAAATCGAGCGAGTCGGGTCATTTGTTAGAACTGATGGAAAACTAGGGATAAGCCCTCAGGGGTAAGATTTTTAAAACCCATGAACACATGCTCGAAACCATGGCTTAAGCCCATTTCACCAGTAGAAAGATCTGGGTTAAGCACTCAAGTTCTAGCCCCCAACCACATGACCTGCACGTGGTGTCCAAGGGCGCGGCTTTAGCCTTATCTGGCAGCAAAACTAATCATCCGGGAAATTCGCAAGTGAATGTGCCCATCAAACTGACAGTTAAAATAAATGTCTCCACCTTATTTAGTGCATGGTTCCGACAATTTCAGAGATTCTGCCTTTCTGGTGGAGCTAACTGGAGTTAGCCAATTTTAGTGGAGGATTTCTAGTGCCACTGGGAAAAATACTGTTTGGATCATAAATTTCACCATATTCGACCAAATCAAACAAAATTTTAGCCAATTTTGAGTATTATGAGCATTATGGAGCCATTGGAATAGGTTTTAGAGCTAGCAAAGGTTTTTTCAGCCATTTTTTCTTCAGGGAAGATTGGAGAGCCATCAGGGCCATGAGGGGAATGGAGTTGCATTGGGCTACACTTCACTGTTTTAGGTGACATAAAAGCCATACTTAGCTTATTTTTATCTTCTAAATTCATTTTCACAGCTGTTTTAGCCTGTTTAGGCTTCTTTCTCACTATATAACCAATTTGAGCATCATAATATATCAAGGACATGCCCATTGGGAGCCTTGGACCTGACAAATATAGCCTAGGAGGGATGAACTACCTCATCATGTTGTTGTGTTGTTATGGTGAAGTTATTCTGCTGTGTATTTCTGATTCAAGATGTTAAACAATAATTTTAATTAACATTCCCTCACACATAAAATCAAAAACAGTTACCAAAAACACTTTGTTTAATTTGCAAGACATGTCAAATGCTTTTCACACTTAATTAAATTGAAATGAATAATTTTAACAACAGATACAAATAGTTTCATTTTCAGATCAGATGATATCAGAGCTAAGGATTTGAGCCTTAGGAGCTAGAGTTTTACTTAACATTTATTTTGTGCAAAGATATAGTTGATTGTTTGCAAGTTTTGATGCTTACTAGGCTTAAAATTAAGAGAGGTGAAGGAAATTTGGTTAGTGTACAAAGTAATCCACAACCAAGAAGTGTCAGAGAGCCACCTCTAAGAGCCATAGAAGTAGCTTCAAGCATGTCTTCAAGAGAGGGAGAAGCTTCTGAAGATATGGATCCCAAAGAGGAATGGGTGTTCTGAAAGGCTTTCTTGGATATGACAGAGATGGTGAGGATACACTACCAAGAAAGGAATGATAGGCTTGTTGGAGAAGGGTATAAAAATAATAAATAAGGAGAGGGTTATTCAGGAGGAAAGAAAAGTGATGACAATTCAAAGAAAGGACATGGAGGAAATGGTGATCCACCATCCACATCTTCATCCTCCTACTCTAGATCGTCATCCTCAACTTCGGTGAATCAATCTCACTAGTCTAAAACCACTGGTAAAATTCCATTTTTAAATCTCGATGTCAAATTTGAGTTGCCTATGTTTAACGGTGAATTCAATGCAGAGAAACTTGAAAATTGGATCAGACAATTAGAATTTTACTTGAGGATACTAAAACTTTCATGATGACGACACCAAGATACAACTAGCCTCTTTGAGAATCGATGGAGCAGCATTGGTATGGTGGGAAGCCAAGACCAAGGATGAAATTAAAAAACATGGTAAGATCACTTTATCATGGGCTGAATTTATTTTTGTAATTAAAAAGAAATTTTATCCATTAGCTCATTTACAAAAGGCTATCATGAACTGGCAAAACTTCAGACAGCTTAAGGGACAAAATGTACAAGACTACACCTAAGAGTTTAGGAGAAGAGCACTCTTATTAGTGGTACACTTACAAAGTCAAGATACTTTGCTGAAATATATAGGTGGTTTGCACAACTACCTTAGACATACTATCCTTATGTTTAATCCTACTATTCTAGACGAAGTTTGTGTACAAGCTATGCATTTAGAGGCTAGAGGAAAAAACACTTTTGATGAGGGTAGAAGCAAGCCTTTTAAGGGGAGAAACAAAAATAAAACCTTTAAGGGAAAAGGAAAAAAGAATGCATCTGTCAAAAAAGAGGGTGAGAAAGTGATATGTAAACACTATTCAAGAGAAGGCCATGATGAGAAAAACTGTTGGAAATTACATCCTGAAAAAAGAACTCAGTTTAACAAAAACAAAGGAAAGAAGAAAAATGCAGATACTACAACTACATCAAAATTCTTAGTTGTCGATTCAGGTGACAAAACCAAAATTGTAGCCATGGGTTGGAAAAGTATGAAGGGAAAGGAAACTGAAACTAATCCAAGCACTAGTACTTCAAAATGTCATGTACAAACTCCAAATGAGGAAGAAAGAATTGAATTGTTCCATGTGAGGGTACTCTCAAAACATACAAAAATTGACACACTATTTGACAGTGGGTCACAAGAAAATCTCATGTCAGAATACTTGGTCAAACAACTTAAAATTGAGACCATTTCACATCCAAATCCTTATCCACTTGGGTGGATATGCAAGGATGCAAACTTACAAGTCTCAAGAAAGTGCATATTGCAATTCGCGATTACTACACACTTTATTGACACAGTTGAACTTGATGTAGCACCTGTTGATATATTAGGAATTGTTTTGGGAAGTCCTTACTTATTTCACAGGAAAGCGATCTTCCATCGCCATGAAAATAAGTATCATCTCTTTAAATATGGCAAGGAGTTCATTGTCAGAGCACATCGCAAGAAGGAAAATATAGCGATGGTAAATGTGGGACAGGTAAAAAGGCTGGTGAATTATATAGTAAGAGTTTTTATCTTCTAATGGTTAAGCCCAAGGATGATGTGAATTATGAGTCATTTGAAAATTGTGTTTCCAATATTAAATCATACTTATATGATGTAGTTGATGCACATCATGATATGTTTCAGGAACCGACAGGTTTACCTCCTAAAAGGGAGATTCAACATGAAATCCAGTTACATCAAGATTGTTCTCTTCCTAACATAGGCATGTACCAAATTTCTATCATGGAGAATGTTGAAATCAATAGGTGAATTAAAGACTTGTTTGACAAAGGATTCAGAAGACCAAGCACTTCTCCATGTGGGTCACCGATAGTGTTGATTCCAAAGAAAGATGGAACTTGGCGGATGTGGTGGACTTCACAGCATTGAACAAGATAACGGTAAAGAATCGTTACCCACTCCCAAGGATAGATGATTTGTTGGCTCAGTTGAAAGATGCTAAATATTTCACTAAGTTAGACTTACGTAGTGGTTATCATTAGGTTAGAATTGCAGAAAGTGACATTTGGAAGACAACATTTAAAACCAAACAGGAACTCTTTGAGTGGCTTGTTATGCTGTTTGGTTTATGCAATGCACCTGCAAATTTGTTGTAAGTAATGGATGATGTATTACGTCATTTTCTTGATGATTTCATTATTTTCTACTTAGATGACATCTTAATTTTCAGCAAGACTAGAGAAGAGCATGTCATGCATGTTAAGAAAGTACTTAATATTTTGAAGAAAAATCAGTTGTTTCTTAAAATGTCAAAGTGTGAATTTGGAAAGACTTCTTTGGTTTATTTGGGACAAATAGTAGGAGGAGGTGCTTTGAGTATTGATCCTTATAAGGTAGAAGCCATTTTGAATTGGCCTACTCCCAAATCCATTACAGAGGGAAGAAGTTTTTTGGGTTCAGCTCAGTATTGGAGGAAGTTTATTTCTAACTTCTCTGCCATAGCTGCTCCTATGCATGCAATGACAAGTGTGAAGCGTGCTTTCCAATGGGGACGCAAGAAATAGAAATATTTTGAGTCTTTTAAAGAGAATATAAGTTCAGCTCCATTCCTTGCATTACCAGACTTGAGACAGCCATTCGAGATTCAAACCGATGCTAGTGATTACGCAATGGGTGCAGTTCTCTTACAACATGGTAAGCCTATTGATTTTCATTCTGAGACATTTAATGGTGTTGTTGTGAGTTATCCTACATATGATAAGGAGTTGTATGTGTTGGTAAAAATCTTCGAAAAGTGGAAACACTATTTGATGGGCAAAGAAACAGTTTTTCATACTGACCATCAGCCTTTACAGTACTTGTAGTGGCAAAGTAAATTGCAGCAGTCATGACATTTAAGATGGATGGGCTTCCTACAAAAATTTCACTTGGTAATAAGGTACAAGGAAAGGTATTTACAATAAAGTTGTTGATATTCTTTCAAGGCCTATTATTAGTGCTACTACTTTACTTAAGAATTATTCTATTGTACATGAGAGCTACATAGAACAATGTGCATCAATGGTTGATTTTAAGGATGTGTATGCTAACTTGAGTGAAGGGAATCATGTTGAGGAGAATGATTATCATTTTCATAATAATTTTCTATTTCATATGGGAAAGTTATGTATACCACAGGGGGAGAGACTAAGCATCATGAGAGAAGCTCATTCTTCTCTTATTGTTGGACATTTCGAGGTAAGAAAAATGGTGGCACATTTACAGAGGTATTGTTATTGGCCTCACATGGTAGAAAGTGTTTCACGTTTCATTAGAGGATGTTCATTATGTGATACAAGAAAGCCTAGAAATAGGAAGCTTGGTTTATATACGCCATTGCTGGTACATTCTAGACCATGGGAAAGTGTTTCTATGGATTTTGTTGGAGGTCTACCATTATCTAGAAAGAACCATGATTATCTTTATGTAGTAATTGATTGGTTCAACAAGATGTGTATTCTTATGCCATGTAAGAAATCTATAACTACTGAAAAAGTTGCTGATTTATATTTTCAACATGAATGGGTTCATTATGGCTTGCCTACTTCTATTGTTAGTGACAGGGATTCCATATTTGTTGGGAATTTTTGTTCCAATCTATGGAAGATGATGGACACCAAGTTGAAGAAGAGTATTGATTTCCATCTACAAACAAATGGCCAAATGGAGGTAGTGAATGGAACCATTGTACATATTTTGAGAGGTTATTGCAACAAGCATCCCAAGCTTTGGGATGAGTACTTTCATTACATTTAGCATGCTTACAACCGGGCCAAGCACTCTTCTATAAATACTTCACCTTTTTAATCTTGCTTTGGGTATTTGCCTAAGTCACCTTTAGATTTCATTCTTGAGAATGATGTGGCCATTGATGGGCATAGTGACATTGACAAAGCTCATATGTTCATTGAAATAATTCAGCTCATACATCAGCAAGTTCAAGAACAACTTGAAAAATTCAAGGCAAGTACAAGGAGAGGCATGATAAACATAGAGTTGATCATAACTTTCAAGAAGGAGATGAGGTATGGTTGCATATTAGTAAGGAAATAATGCAAGGAGAAGGTAAAAACCTGAAGCCTATTTGTTATGGTCCATTCAAGATCCTTAAACAAGTTGGAAATAATGCTTTTCAACTAGATTTGCCTTCATATATGAAAATGTATTCCGTTGTGAATGTGGGAAATTTATGTTTGTATGAACCTCCTTTAATTGCTGATTATGAAAGTGACATTTAGCTACTATTCATAGAGGATTTCTCACCAAAATTTTTGGATGAGTTGAAAGAGGATGCTATCCTTGACAGAAGGACACGCACTTCGAGGAGGGGAAATGTTGATTATTTTCGGGTTGGTCTTAAAGGCAGAAAACCAAGTAAGGAAAATTGGATTGAGGTGGAAAAGGTGAGGGATTTTTACCCTCATATTATTAACAGGTAATTGAAGGACTTTGGGGTCCAAAAGCTTCCCAATAGGGAGGTTTGATAAGGTGATCATGTCCAAGAGGAAAAAAAAGCTCAAAATTGGAACTGCTCAGAATTTGTTGCAAAATAAATTACTGAATAGGCCTCGTCACTACGATTCTGGTGCTGTGAACGGGACCCAAATCCGATGTCGTATGAGAAAGATATTGATCTTTGAAGTTGCCGAATAACCTTCAAACCAAGACCTTTGAACTCAGAAATTTGTCATCTTCAGAAAAATTTTATGGCCAAAAATTTCATTTTTTATATGGTGTTATGGTGGTCTATCAGTGGATGCCACATGGCTTGCCCAGAGGCTTCCACGTGGCCCCAGGCCAAATTTTCAAAGCCTGTTCAAAAATTGTTTTGGTGGGCAGACCCGACCCGACCTGAATGAAGTCAGGTCACCCTGAACGTAAACAAGTTCAAACAACGTTCAACAGTGAATGTGAAAGGGTCAGTGGAATGAGACCTCGTGCAAGTGAGAATTATTTAGGTCAGTCAGGCGGAGGACGACCCGAACCGAACGCGAATGGGTCATGGAAATCAGACAAGTTGGGTCATTTGTTAGAAACGACAAAAAACTAGGGATAAACCCTCAGGGCTAAGGTTTTTAAACCCCGTGACCACGTGATCAAAACCATGGCTTAAGCCCATTTCACTGGTGGAAAGAACTGGGTTAAGCACTCAGGTGCTATCCCCTAACCACATGACCTGCAGGTGGTGTCCAAGGGCACGGCTTTAGCCTTATCCACCAGCAAAACTAACCGTCTGGGAAATTTGCATGTGAATGCGCCCATCAAAATGATAGTTAAAATAAATGCCTCCACCTTGTTTAGCATGCAGTTTCGATAATTTCAAAGATTCCACCTTTTTGGTGGAGCTAATTGGAGTTAGCCAATTTTAGTGGAGGATTTCTAGTGCGACTGGGCAAAATACTGTTTGGATCATAAGTTTCACCATATTTGACCAAATTAGAAAAAAAATTAGTCAATTTTGAGTATTCTAAGCATTATGGAGCCATTGGAATAGATTGAAGAGCCAAAATAGGTGTTTTTTAGCCATATTTTCTTCAGGGAAGCTTGGAGAGCCATCAGGGCCATGAGGGAAATGGAGCTGCATCGGGCTACACTTCACTGTTTGAGGTGAAATAAAAGCCATACTTAGCTTATTTCTATCTTTTGAATTCATTTTCACAGTTGTTTCAATCTGTTTAGGCCTCTTTCTTACTTTATAACCAATTTTAGCATCATAATATATCAAGGAAATTCCCATTGGGAGCCTTGGACCTGGTAGATGTAGCCCAGGAGGGGTGAACTGCCTCATTATGTTGTTGTGTTGTTATGTTGAAGTTATTTTGCTATGTATTTATGATTCAAGATGTTAAATAGTAATTTTAATTAACATTTCCCCACACATAAACTCAAACACTTAGCAAAAACACTTTTTTTAATTTGCAAGACATGTCAAACCCTTTGCACACTTAATTAAATGGAAATGAATACTTTGAACTGTTGGATATACTGAGAGGGGGGGTAAATCAATATTCCTTTCAATTAGAACATTAGTTAATCTTCAATTATTATCAGTGTTTGTACAATGATAACAGAAAACAAGAAGAACACAAATGCACACAGTTTTTAAGGTGGAAACCCACTCTAGGACAAAAACCACCTAATGCTTTTCTAATCATTCTTTAATATTCAACTCCAATTGAAAATAAGGCTCCAACTTCCTAGAATCTAGAAAAGCATTCTTCTCCAGATCCCACTGGATGGATGCTCCAATGCCCGAGATTCTTCAGTAGTCAACTGAATGGATGCCCCAACACCCAATGAGCTACAACTCACCCTAGCACCACCCTACCACCCTATAGAAGAATAAAAGAAGAATGGACTCCCGTACCAGGGAAAATGGTCCACTTTACAATGATATATAATGATGCAGAAGAAGAAGATATACTAGACCATAACCCCAACTTTGACACAACCACATAATGATGATCCTAGACCTCCCAACACTGCCTCTTCAACCCTTGTCAGATAGACACTAGTACAATTTGTACAATAATGTATTTACATTGACTAAGTACAATGATACCTTTAGAATGATTGTATGCAGTGCTGCCCACTTGAAGACTTCGTATGATGAAATTCTTGCTGCTGCTATGCACCTTGGTTGCTTCTCTTGTCATGATACCCTCTACTGCACCTTGCTTTTCTTTTCTGCTGTAAAAAGTCTGGTCCTTTGCAATCCTTGAAAACACATGATCTAGCTTTTTCTTTCCTTCTAGGAGCTCGATATTGAATCTGGTGTATCTTTGTTATTTCATATCTACAATATTTGATTTTTGGTCTTGTAGTATTCATTTCAGTCATCTTCCCAATGCCACAGGTCTGACCCGATTTGGATTCTTCTAGAGAGATTTATACCTGATTTCACACAATGCCCTAACTATGGACTGTTTCAGTAGAGTGCACTTGTACGGTGTGCCACGTGTCAGTGTTTCTTCATTTGGCTCTAAAATTTATAGAGTGAAAACTAGAGACCGTGAGCTATCTTCTACTTTTTATAAAATTCCAATCTGGTACTCAGAGAGAGAGTTACAACGATTTTACCAAGGTCACTTCTTTGAGATGAATTTCAGGAGCCTACAAAAACCTTGACTTACACAGATTATATCTCCAAAAATATTGCGCACCTTGATCTGAAATTTTCACTGAAGCTTCCTCAGGATTTTGGCTTCGCCTCATAAACATTTCAGCTTTTGAACCTTCATAGAAAAAACGTTAGAGTGAAAATACCATGATGACCTGTTTCAGATGGCCAAATCCTTTGCCTCAGGAGGAAATGAAGATAACAATTTATATAAATGCTTAAGTTGAGAGGGGCTTCAACAAGTGAACGTGGGAGGGATTTTAGGAGTTTAAAAAATATTAATTATTAATTTTCAATGATCCATACCCCAACCCCATGGGCTTTTAGCCCACTAATTGGGGGTACAAACTTCAAACATAAATATCTCTCAAACCATGAAGAATTACATGGCGTCCCATATATCAACGGAAACATCTTGGCAAGTAGAAACCATAAAAAGCATTATTGACCCAAAATATATTAATTTGGAAGGTAAAAATTCCCATTCAATATTGGGTTAGCCCCTAGTGCTACTTCGGTTGACATCAATGACAACCACTGATCAACAATATCCCCCTTTGGCATTGATGGCAACACAAGTACTCCCCCTGCGATCATGACACCTCTTCCTACAACATTCTCTCCCCCTTTGACATCAATGGCAAAGGTTAACTCCCCCTGAAACACAACCATCCTACAGACCTATACACACTTCCACTCCCCCTGACACACAAGCATCCTGCAAACCTGTAATCTACTTCCACTCCCCCTTTATATTCTAAAAAAGGAAAATCTGATGAGAACTTGGGAGAATCCCAAGCTTATGGCGAAGATATTCCAATGCTGGTGAATATTTAATATGTGATTCTTTTGGTGCTGCTTGGAATCTTGCTACTTGTCCGACTACTTGCATAACATCTGGTTGGTAGGCTGTTACATATAGAAGACTACCAATCATAGATCTATACAACCTTTGATCCACATCCTTAGATGAGTCATCTATGCTCAATTTGCAACTTATTACCATTGGAGTAAGGATGGGTTTTCAATCTTCTATTTTAAATTTCTTGAGAATTTCCTTGATGTACTTGGCTTGACATATAAATATTCCTTTCTCTTGTTGAGATATTTGAAGCCCTAAGAAGTATGTCAACTCACCAAGAAAAGACATCTCGAGACCACTTTGCACCTTTGTAGAAAACTTCTTACTTAGTCGATCAACATTTATACCAATTATTGTATCATCCTCTTTAGCTATTAGACATGCTTTAGTTGCTTCATCTAGAACGTATATATCGTTTGGAGCTCGACTTGCTGTAGCCACAATTTCACCATACACACCTTTCCTGATTTCACATTTCATGGAGTTGAATAGTATTGTGTGTCCTTGATCACACATTTGTCCAACACTGAGCAGATTGTGATTCATGTTTTCAACCAATAGAACATTCTTGGCTAGAGCATCTTTTCTTTCGAGAGTGACAGTACCTGATCCTATAACATTTGAAGATCCACCATTTCCAAAGGACACGGTTCCATCCTTCTTCTCTTTCAGAGATAAAAATTTATTTCTATCTCCAATCATATGCGTTGAGCAACCACTATCAACATACCACACATCTTTGTTCTTTTGAGCCTTGAAAGCGAGAGTAGAATTATCATTCTTATTATTCTTCCATGTTCATTCATTCTATGGCTTCGAAGATTCTTCTGGAGGATTTTCAAGTCTGCAATCTTTGGCTATGTGTCCAAAGTTTCGACATTTGTAACATTCAATATTATTTCTTAAATGTTCAAATCTATTGATGTTTCGTTGAGCCCTGGGAGATTCATATTTGACATATCTCTTGGAATTGTATTTGTTCCAAGGGTACGTGTGACATTCTACAACTTTATGACCAAATTTTCCACATGAATAATAGTAGCCATAAAAAATATGTCAGTACCTGGATGGAAATTTTCATCGAGGAATTGTCTTCCAAGGTTGTTCTTGCGAATCTTGTCCAATGAAGTCTACATGCATGTCAGATATCATAGGTTCATTGTATTTTGTTGTAGAAGGTCCTGCTTCTTCTTCTTTGTAACCGATGCCAGTTTTGTCATTGTAAGATTATTGATTGTTGATGATTTCTTCCAATGCCCTTGAGCTGTTGGCATAGTTATGGATAGTTTTTCCTTTCTTCACTTGCTCACGTAGCGAGACTACTTCAGCTTCTAATTCTTCCCTTTCTTGGTTGCTTTCTTCCAAATTCTTTTGAAGTGACTCTTCAATGCATTTTTGTTCTTCAACTTCAATTTTGAGACCTTGAACTTGTTCCTCAAGAGTTTTGGAGCATATCTTATCCGCCTTGAGATCTTTTATAAGCTTGATTGCTTCCTCATAAAATTCGTGTATGGTCCATCCTTCTTCTTCGTTGTTTGATACCTCTTGCTTATTGTTCTTGGGTTTATTGTGCTTGGCCATAAACAGTACTCTCTCATTGGCTTCTTCTTCACTATCATTGTCTTCATCGGATGATGAGCTATATTCCTTAGAGAGAAAGTTCCTTTTGGATCCTTGCTTGTTGAATTTCTTAAAGCCTTTCTTTCTTTTTGAGTTTCCATTACTTTTGTTTGGACATTTTGCTGCAAAATTCCCAACCTCATTACAGTTGAAACATATCAATGGAAGTTTACCTTTGAATTTTCCCTTACCAATTTGTAGTTTTCTAGTTTTTGTATGGTCTTTTCATCTTAAAAGACTTTCAATACCTCCATTTTTTCAAATGCAAGGTTTTTTCCACTGTGGTTGTTTTATCTTGTTTGTTTTCCATGTAACCAACTGAGTTTGGATGCAGTATCCTTTTCTATCAAGTCTCATTTTCGATGCCATAGAGAATCATGCATCTCTTTTCTGTTATTTTGTCTGGGAGATTTAACTGGATTTCATGACTAAGAATTTAGTTAATTTCCACATGCCTCCTAGAATTCTTCCATATAGTCAGTTTCTTCAACTGCTCTCCAACTTTCCACATGCATTGTTATTAATCTGTCGTATTGAAATTATAATAACAATGTTGCAATATTCTTTCATTCTGAGTTGCTCAAATTTTGCTCTATATATTTGAAGCTTTGCTTCTTTGACATTTGAGTCACTTGCATATATATTCTCAAGCTTGTCCCATACATTTTTGGCAGTTTTACAACCCAACACCTTATGATAAGCAAATTCAATAAGTCCACTGATAATAATATTCTTTGCTTTTGCATCATTTACCAAATTCTTCTTACCTTGTTCATCCGCGGTTGATGTAAATCCATTTTGAACAGTGTCCCATACTTCGTAACCTTCCGCCAAGAGATAGACCTCCATTCTTCCTATCCAGAGGGCATAATTATTTTCATTGAATAGATGTACACCATTCTTGTTGTTCTCATTATTCTCCAAAGAACATTAAACTGCCATTGAAGGAACCAAGCTTCCATGACACTAATCATGGGGAATAACGGGGGGGGGGGGGGGGTGAATCACTATTCCTTTCAATTAGAGAATTAGTTAATCTTAAATTATTATCAGTGTTTGTACAATGATAGCAGAAAACAAGAGGAACACAAATGCACACATTTTTTAAGGTGGAAACCCACTCCGAGAAAAAAACCACCAAATTCTTTTCTAATAATTCTTTAATATTCAACTCCAATTGAAAAGAAAGCTCCAACTTCCTAGAATCTATAAATGCATTCTTCTCCAGCTCCCACTGGATGGATGCTCCAATGCTGTAGATTATTCAGTATTCAATTGAACGGATGCCCCAACACCCAATGATCTACAACTCACCCTAGCACCACCCTACCACCCTATAGAAGAATAAAAGAAGAATGGACTCCCGTACCAGGGAAAATGGTCCACTTTACAATGATATGGAATGATGCAGAAGAAGAATATATACTAGAAAATAACCCCAATTTTGACACAACCACCTAATGATGATCCTAGACCTCCCAACACTGCCTCTTCAATCCTTGGTAGATAGACACTAGTACAATTTGTACAATAATGTATTTACAATGACTAAGTACAATGATACCTTTACAATGATTGTATGCAGTGCTGCCCACTTGAAGACTCCATATGATGAACTTCTTGTTGCTGTTATGCACCTTGGTTTCTTCTCTTGTCATGCTACCCTCTGCTGTACCTTGCTTTGATTTTCTGCCATAGAAATTCTAGTCCTTTGCAATCCTTGACAACACATGATCTAGATTTTTCTTGCCTTCTAGGAGCTCGATATTGAATCTGGTGTATCTCTGTTATTTCAGATCTTCAATATCTGATTTTTGGTCCTATATTATTCCTCTGAGTCGTCTTTCCAATGCCATAGGTCTGACCCAATTTGGATTCTTCAAGAGAGTGCTATACCGAATTTCTCACAATGCCCTAATTATGGATTGTTTCAGTAGAGCGCACTTGTATGGTGTGCCACATGTCACTGTTTCTTCATTTGGATCAGAAATTAATAGAGAGAAAACCAAAGACTGTGCACTATCTATCACTTTTTACGAAATTCTAATCTGATACTCAGAGAGAGAGTTATGACAATTTTACCAAGGTCACTTCTTTGAGATGAATTTCAGGAGCCTGCAAAAACCCTGACTTACACAGATCATATCTCCAAAAATATTGCGTACCTTGATCTGAAATTTTTACTGTAGCTTCCTCAGGATTTTGGCTTTGATTCATAAAAATTTCAGCGTATGAACCTTCGCAGAAAAAAAATTAGAGCGAAAATTCCACGATGACCTGTTTCAGATGGTCGAATCCCTTGCCTAAGGAGGAAATGAAGATCACAATTTGTATAAATTATTACATTGAGAGGGGATTCGACAAGTGAATGTGGGAGGGATTTTAGGAGCTTAAAAAATATTAATTATGACTTTTCAATGAGCCATGCCCCAACCCCACGGGGTTTTAGCCCACTAACTGGGGGTACAAAATTCAAACATGAATATCTCTCAAACCGTGAAGAATTACATGGCATGCCATATATCAACGGAAACATCTTGATAAGTAGAAACCGTCAAAAGAATTATTGACCCATAATATATTAATTTGGTAGGTCAAAATTCCCATTCAATATGTGGTTATCCCCTAGTTCTACTTGGGTTGACATCAGTGACAACTACTGATCAACATGAACAACAGATACAAATAGTTTCATTTTCAGATCAGCTACTTCAGTGAAGTATATTTCAAGTGTTCATGTTAGTTTCTTAAATATTTGATGAAGTTGCATTTTTTTCTAAATTTGAATGTTATAATTGGAAATTTACTACATAATTTGTTTAGTTACACACTACTTTGAACTATTATACATTTTAATGTTTTCCTCTGATACCTGGTTTAGAGAATCCTTAATTTCTCTCTGACCCTGATTGACCTCCTCCATCTTCTCTCATTATTTGGTTTAAGGAATCCTTAACTTCTCCTTGATCCTAATTGAAAACCACTTCACCATTCAGCCTTTAAGATCTGATTTTTCTCAGCTACCCTCCCCTGTAACACTTCCTTTAGAACTTGATTTTGTTCTATTTTCTTGATATATTGACTCCATATCCCAATGGAAAATGTAAAAGCACCTATCCATATAAATGAGTAATTCCAAAAAAACAAAATCGAACCAAATCATTCATAAATAAGTAGCCTAAAATCAATTAAAAAAGCAAAGATAAATCTTTAAGAGAGAGCCCTCTCTGAGAATTAAGAAGGCTAGATCATAATCTCCAAAATTTGTTGATAGTTACCTCTAATATTTCTTTAAACACACATAAAAACCCTTGCAAATTTTGGAGAGATAACAACATATACATGGGAAATCTGCTATTTATTACAATAATGATTTGAAATTTGACAAATGTGACCACAAAGTGGACATAATAGAATAACTGTGACATGTGGCCACAATATATAGATGTTTGTTACTGTGTTCTTTAATCTATTACTGTTCTGGCAGATTTAGATAATCTAATGTTGATATGCTGTGTTGATACATTGATTTGTAGAATTAATTGATTTGCTGAGTTGGCTGTTCTGCTGATGCGTTGAGTTATCACCCTTCTTGGTTATCACACAATTTATCCCATTATTGTGCATTTGGGATCTTGATCCTGATTAACTTCCTATAAATATCATCTGTCTCTTTTAAATTCATAAAGGTTGGCATTAAAGTAAAAATATGATTGATTTCATGTTGTATATATAAATCATTTTCCATAGCCTCTAGGAAGGATCTTCCAGTCATTGAACCTTTAATGCCTACAAATTTTGTTGTATCATTGGAAATCTCTTTCAAATTACTTACATAATCCTGTCTATGCGTGAGTTTAACATTTATTACAAATAGTGATGGTAGCCCTTTCTTGGTCAGTGGATCAATTATGTTAAATAATCTGTTGATACCAATTTGTAAGTTATGATACTTTTCTTCTAATTGTGTGACCAACTTCATTTGAAGTACCTTCAAAGCTAAGTGGTTTTATATCATATAATGCTTCATTAGGCTTTATTCGCAGGAATTCAATAGTTTAGTAACATTATTTGTTGTTTCATGTCTGTGATTCTACTGCCATCATTAGTGGTCGATAATATCTTCTTTATTAAATATTATTTGAATGTAAAATATATTCATTCATGAAATAACAGTGTCCAAATAATTTTATATTGCCTGGCAATGGTCTATCTAATGGGCTGCTCTCTTCTTTTTATTAATTTTTTCAATCTATTGAGCTCTATGTATCTCAATCTCATGTTGTTATTTTATTTTCTTCAAATCCTTTGAGGGATGTTGATTTTTCCTACTTTTATTTTTGTTGTTTGTAACGTTCTCCATGGCTTTGTGGCTGTTCTTTTAAATGATGTGCTGTTGATCCCAAGAAATGTATGGGTGGATGTAATAAGACATATAAACCAACAATAGCCATTCCTGCTTTCTCCTTTCTTTATTAGTGTCTCTATACTGTTCCTGCTTTAGTTGTGTAGATTGATCCATTATTAGCTTCATCATTTCAACATTTTGTGCTTCGTTCTCCTCAATGTCCTTTGTTAAAGGGTCTTCATTTGCTGAAATTTTGAGTTGTTTTCTAAGGGCATATATATGTTCTTTATTAATGTCTATTGTAACCTCTACATTGGTTCGTTCATACCCATCACCCCACTAAATCCTACGGTTTGATTATTGTCATATTTGGCCGAAGATTTTATGTTCTTTAAGTTGGGATTTGGGATTGAAAATTGGCCAATGATACCTGCGTCTTAGATAGGCTCATTTCAGTGCTTGTCAATGTGGAGGAAATCATCTCTCTAGTCTGCTTATGCATCTCCATCTGGTCTTTTGGATGGCTGCCCTTGACATCAAATTCAAATGCAGTGTGCTTGAAGTTGGTCAGTGTTTTAGGCTAAGAGGTATGAGCTTCTAGGAAATACATTTTCATATTTCTTTTCTCTAATTCAAAGGTTGGTAGCTGCTTTGTGGTTGGTGATACTGTGGTAGTTCTAGAAGTGTTGTTCTGGGTCTCATTTCACCCTCTCAAGCTCCCAAAAGTATCATGAATGTTTTCCTCCTTTCCCCTTCATAGTAGCTTGGTGGTGTAGGGTTTGCTTTGGGTTCTCTTCCAGAATCGTATAATGGTGAAGATACTGAGAAATCTTGGTGGCCACCCTGCTAGAGAAGAACTAGCTTCATCTTAGATTGTGCTACTTTTACTACTTGTCTTCTTACTTTGGTCAATATCCATGTGAAATATAGCTCTGTTCTACATCTTCTTCGAATTATCTGCTAGATATATGTCGGTCCTGTTGTCTGGTCATCTTGGGCCTCTTCTTTCTGCTGATTCCTTTCTCTGCCATATATTTGTCTTCTGTTGGCCTTGTGGAGTAGGGGTTTGAATACTTGAGAGGGGCTTTTCATCTACAGCAGCCTCACTGCCAGTGTATTTTATACTTACTCTGTGAGTTCATAAACTTCTCAATTGTGGTAGCTGTGAGAGTTGTAGTGTGGTCTCGCGCTTGTTCTCACACATATATGGAAATGATGCCCATAGGGTCATAAGACCAGGTGAAGATGTTTTTAAATTTTATCTACCTCAACATTTTGTCAACCTCCTCTCCTGCTACTTTGCTACTACAAATGAAAGGACCAATTTGGGACTTGATCCTAAATTGAGACTTCTGTTTGGTAGAAACAAAGTGTACTTCATCTGCATTGATCATCTTCCTTATGTATTCCAGGGCAAAGATCCTCATGGGGAGGAACTTTGGAAGCTTGTAACGGGCTATATCACACCCATAAATTCTGAAATCAATATAATTTTGGTACAAGTACCAATATCTAGTTCTAATTTGGTCTTATAACTGCATGATTTTCTTAATTTCCTCATTAATCCTTGGTTCCACTGAATTGCTGAGTATACTCATTGCTAGATGCAAAAATGAATCAAAAAATCTCTTATAAGTATAATCATTTTTCTCCTTCATTAGCATGGTTGTACAAAAGATAAATAATTGAGGCTCAGAGTCATCATTAACCTTCCTCATTGTAAACTAGAATATGTTGGCCTAAAAATATACAAACATATAGAGTAAAATTGAAGTGTATTTGAAAATTTCCTCTGTGTCAAACTTTATAAATTTATCATGGATGGCATTAGCTAAGAGTTGACTAAAGTTAAACATAATTTAGGGCTTGGAATCATATGGAAGAATGGACATGAACACTATCATGGAGTCATCTATCAACTAGTCTGAATGATACCCTAGTAAATATGAAAGGATAGTGACAATATGTTGGGTTCTATCAGGAAAAGTGGATGAGGGATATGGAGGATTATTTTTGGGAAGTGGGGCATCAGTAGCCATGAATAACTCTAATTTTTTGGCTCTGCTAGCAAAACCCAGTTTTTGGTATAGTTCTCTAAGAGATTCATAGAAAAATGGAATAGTTTCTTCAACAGTAGGAGGTTGCATCAATTGCAGGATTGACTGGGCACTGACAGTAAACTGTGCTTCCCTATGGGGGCTACTACAACTCTATGATTGATATCATAGGATGCATGATGTTTCCTCACAAATTTGGGGCAACTGTGGGTCTTTGGGAATCTGAAATAGGGTAATTTGGTCTCCCATAACCCTATATCATCAAATTCATCAATTAGCTTATCCTATAGCCAACAATATACATTGAATAAATCAAAATTTGACTTTGTATCATGTATTTTTTAGTCTCTGTTAGCCAGAGCCACGTGATCCAGGTTTACCTAAGGGTAAACCATTAGATTAAAGGGTTTTTTTTCCTTCTTTGGAGGCATTGTAGTACTTGAAAAATGAACTAACTGTGTTTTTCACTATTACAGAGAAGAATGGGATTAAAAGAGGATGGGAATAGAGAAAGGGACTCTGCTCATCAGAACGGGGAGGAGAAATGGTAGAAACGGAGTTGTTATTTATCTATTAGAGAAATGAAAACCTTTATACGCCTGTATTTTATTGTAAAACCTTTAAAAATCAATCACCTGCAACAATAAGAATATAGGAGAAGTGGTAAAAGTAGAAACAGGTGAGGATAATTGGTTTTGTATATTGATTGGGTGACTATTTACATGGCACGGGTTCATTGGGTAATGGCCTAATCCATTAATTGTCTAACGGGCTTAAGGCGGGAGTGCAGGGGATTTGATGGAGGTGACGGGAGGGATCTGTCGTGGTGCAACGATAAGTGGCATGGTTTTGGCACAGGGAAAACAAATTTTCACAAGGGGGCATGGCCAGTAAGTGGTATGGTGTGAGGGGGGTGCGAAATAACTGGCACCTGACATGTATAAGGTGGGGTGGTTTGGAAAACCATCCATTTTGGATTTACCCCCCCGAAGGTAACGTTCAGAGGATGAAGGGGGGCCGAAAACATTTTTGGGCCATCAGATGAAATGTAGTGAGTGGAGATGGGATGGCAGATGGAGGGAGTTTAGCAATGATGTGACGAGTGAGTGGAAAGTGGGGTTGTGGAGTGTTAATGAAGAGCGGGTGAAAAAATATAGTTTCAGAACTTAGGAAATAGGGGATATGACATGTAATATGTCAAATGTGTTTTCAAATAAATATTAATCCCCGAACTTTAGAATAAATACACCTTTGTCCTTTGATTTTTCATTTTTTAATCAAGAACACATGAAATCCTTTGACTGAAGTTTTAGGACGAATTTCATATTTCCTCCATACTTTCTTCTTTTAATCCCTACCTACCCATAAATCTAACATTTTGTGTTCTTTGGAGGGTGCACTTAGACTAGCAGACCAATTCATTTTTTCTTTAAAACTCTAACCTACCCGTATCCTTATTTCTTCTGTTGACTCAGATTAAGCTGTTGAGTCAATTTTATTTCTACTTAACGGATGATCTTCTAAGGTTAAATAGTTTGGAAAATCCTTACTTTCTAAACTATCAACAAAAATTTAAAATTTTACAATCATGCTTAAATTGTATGATTGAACAAACTAATTTAATCAGTAGTGGCATTTTGATTTCCAACACTTTCAGTATTATTCTTTTGGGGGGTTTTCTTTCTTTTTCTTTTTTCTATATACCCTCTTTTCCTTTCTTTTTTCATTTTTTTTTGGAAATCACTTTTATATTGAAAATCATACTTAATATGAAATTTCAATTCATGAAATACTCAATCACCTTGAGATCCTATGATTTATAGGATACTAGCACGAGCCATCCTCATTATTGGTGGTTTCTCTCGTGCATGTTAGCGGTTCTCATCATTGGTCGGTAATCAAGTAGCTTTTACCATGTTCGACATAAAAACGTCTATTCACATGGCTAGATTCATACATTGCATATATTGAGATTGAGACGAAGACCCTGGATGGAATTTTTCATTATCCAAACTGCATGGAGTTATTGAGTATTCATGATTTTACACATGACCCTATCTATATGGATGGCTACGTCCATGTTGTGGATCTATTTCCATGATTTCCCTCAGGTAGATGGTTGCGACCATGCCGTGGGTTCATGTGTTATTTGATGCCTAGTCCATAAATTTTTTTTTAGGAATATTCTTATCAAAGATGTCATATATTTTATTATGTTTGATTTGGCATGTTTCCTGGCGGTATTTCGAGTTCTTTGCCTTGGTTAGTAAAGCATTTCACCCATCAGTCCCCATTCTACCTTCATGCTTTAGGGGGGAAATCTTACACAGTAATTTGTCACTCTCCTCAATTCCCATCCCTTATCCTAAAGTTCCCTATGACAAATCATGTGCAGTTTATCCACGTAGGAAAAATACATAATGACATTCTCTAAATACTAAAAGAAAGTTTCCTTGAAATATTGTTGAAGGAACTTGGCTAAAACACTAAATTTGTGGGTTAACGCTCTTCTCTAATTTCTTTCCCATGCTGATGGCAGGTTCCATCCTAGCACTGTTAGTGCTCTTTTGACTGAGAAAACCATGTTGAACACTTTCTGGTGGTGTTTCCTCAAATGGAGGAGAAGCTTCAACCTCTAGAAGTTTCTAAGACGATGAGTTGGATGTCATTCAATGGAGATAGGGTTGAGATCTCTCATTTAGATATTTTGATGTTATCAATGGGGGATTATCCCTTAAAAATTTAATCTTCCTCCTTATTTCATGGGCTACTAACTCCCTTTCCCTTCGTATAAATTTATCCCCATCCTTCCACTCTTGGTTGGTCATTGCTGGGCTGGTCTAATCATTCATTTTCCTTGCAACCCTATATTGTGATAATGCCTAAGTTGTCTAGGAGAAGGATTTCTTTAAGAGCTTTGGTGAAGGACTCAGACATCACCAAAGGGAGGCCTCCAACATTATGGCCAAGGTTGTAAGTTCTCTCTTTCACATTTTTTAATAAAAAATATGGTGTTTTCTTTCTATATTTGTCTAATATTTTATACAAATAGTCTAATGTTCCTTGATCTCTTAGATAGTTCATATTCAATGTCTGTTTTGTATTGGATTACATTTGTTTTTGTATCTTGATCTCCTATAGTTAATCATACACCACTAGTAGCGAGGAGCAAGCCCGAGGGACTGTAAATCGAGGCCATCATCAAACGATTTGAGCATAGCATCAGGAAAAGGTAGGCCTATTTTCTGTCTCATCTTGTTTTGAATATTAGCTAAGAAAGTCTGCATTATATAGTCTCATAAGTTACTAGACCCACTCTAGGGCTACAGAGATCATCTTTCTCGATAGAGGGGATTTATATTCACAACAAACATGATCCATAGTTCCTCAATTTCTGCACAACAATCATCTGGGTCTTCATGAATATTTTCTTCTGAAGGAATAGATCTGTTTCTAATTGATGCCAAAATATGGTCTTCCTCAGAAGCAGAGACCTCGACTGCTTCTAGGATTTGATATAGTTCTTTGAGTAGAATCAAGATACTTAGAATTTTTCACGCTAGCTAGTAGGTATTGTTATCACATGCATTAGAACAAGGGGTTCTTACAGGACCCAAAAAAAACTAGAAAATCATACTAACTCGAAAATTAATTTGCAGTTAAAGGAAATAAACCAGGCTTGTGAGCTCTTTGAAAATATCGTCTAGTATGCTTCAACAAGAAAGAGAATCACACTAAAAATATCATCTTTAGTAAATGAAAGAAACTAGGTGGCACACTAAAAAACTCATTTGTAGTAAAGTAAACAAACTAAGAATCACACTAAAATCTCATTTGCAGTAAAGGAAAATAAACAAGGCTTGTGAGCTCTCTGAAAATACCGTAAAATATGCTTAAGAAAGCAAGAGAATCACACCAACTAAAAATTAATATTCAAAAAATAGAAAAAAACAGCAAAAAAATCACCAAGGCCCTATCCCTCAAGTGCCTCCCAAGAAAGGACACCAAAATGTCGAGTGGTATAAATACAAGATTTATGTACCAACATTTAATATATCAATTCGGGTTGTGTGAACTTAGAGGCATAGAACAATCAATTCTATAATAATACCTCATGGATATATCAAATAACAATTAACCTCTTGCAAACAATTCAAATGTATCACTCACAAAACAATACTTTCAAAGTAAGAAAACACATAGTAAACCTACTAATGACTCCACTTTTGGGTTAAGTGACTCCTGCAGAAAGTATGCCTGAGTTGTCCACAGGAAAATATGATTTAGGTTTAATTAAATATAACAATCCACTCTAGAAATATAAATGGAAATATTGTTTTAAAGTCTCTCCCAGGATTACTTGTGTTGGAAATACTGAGAGGAGGGGTGAATCAATATTTCTTTTCAATTGTTATTTTATGACTTAGATCACTTACAATTTAGAACAAAAAATGAACACTAAGAATACATACTTTTATTAATCACATTAAATCAATTAAAATATTTGTGTTAGGATCCATCCCTAGATGAAGACACCAATCTTCAGTCTCCTAGGCTCCAATCTATTTTATGCCAAGCACCGACTTGGACTTCCAAAGGCTCCAACCTTGTCAATTTAAGGCACCAACCTCCAGGGCTCCAACCCTATTTTTGGTATAGGCTACAACATGGTTTCTTGATAACTACTATGCTCTATGGCTCCAAAAATCAACTTTGATTCGTCAAGATGTGATTAATTATTGTTCGCGGCTCCCAATGTCTTCTTCAATGATCCCTATCAATATTTAATTATTCCTTCACTTAACCTCCACGTCACTTCATCAATGAAAACCTTGTATTATTATAAGGTGTCACCACTACTCTTCATATTACCCAAGAAAAATCTCCAAGATCACTTCATGACTACTAATGCATCATGGTCTCCAAGATTAACTCCAAGGATAGCTAGGCCTTATCAACAATGTGTATACAGTAAATATGCACTAAGTCCCAAAGTCTGGACCAAATAATTTTTCTAAATATTCTTTAATGTAACTTGATATTTCTAATTCAAGGATGCTTCAATACATCTCCAATTTTTCTCCAATGAAAACTCCAACAAGTCTTCAATCAATGCTCCATGTGATGCTAAAGAAGACTATTCTCAATAATTTCTTTTAGATTTTATTGAAGGTTTCTTGAGTGTCTACTACAAGGATATCTTCAAACATTCATCAAAAAACTTAATTTTTGATGGGTTATGAAGGTCTTGAATTATGCCTCTACCATATATTCAAGCCTCTTGCAATTATAAGCCCTTGCCCAAAACTTTATCCACATGTCTGAGCTTCATATCTCCATTGATCTGAAGGTCTGGATATACCTAGTTATGACCCAACCAATTTTTAAATCACAATTGGTCTAGCACAAATGTATGTAGGCAAATGATTGAGCTTGGACCCCCCTCATTCAATCAATCTCTCTACAAAAATGATTACAAGATTGTAAGATGTCGAGACTGTGTCTAGGTGGAGACTGTCTTCACATATATGAGCCTGAGGTGAGGTATTTTACCACAACTAAATGTTTTTAGGGTTATACAGTCTGAGGTTTATCTGAGGGATAATAATTCTCCACAATTCAAAGGTTACTGCACCAATTCCAAGCTACAATAGATCTCAAGGTGAGCAAGTCTAAGGATGATCTATTGCAGACAGTATGAAACATTGTACCAATTCTGAGCTACAACACTGCAATACTAGTTCATTATAATTCCAAGCCCAAAGTTCTATTCCACTATAGTTGTATACTCATCTGAGCTAGGAAGTTTGAGGCTAATACAATGGATTTGAGGGTTATTTCAGTGAGTTTTGGACAAGTACGAGCCATGATAAGGGTTGCTCCATAATTCTGAGTCAAGCTTCAAGAGGTCTTCAATAGCCATAGTAATTTCAGTGTGATTTAATGTGATATTTTAAGCCCCAAACAAGTTTCCTTTTTTCTCTTTCTTGTGACCCTTTAATTTCATAAGATGTGAAATTTTTGTATTCTTATATTTGTATTAGAAGACCGAGAGTATGGCTAGAACTAGGAAACCAAACTCATATATATAATCATTTTTCTAGGTAAATGAAGAGATTGGAGGGAGCCCGACATGAGAGTGTAAGTGTAGGCCGACTTGGACAAAATAATTTTTTTCTTACCTTAAAAATTAAATTTCTCTTCAACTACTTGGATTTTGAGGGCAAGTGAGGGCTTGTTAGAAAGAGGAAAAAATCCTCTTTAAGATGGTATAAGACTGATTATAATAATATTCCTCCAAGGTATCAATTTTTTTTTCCTTTGTGTCTGTCCTTGATTTCTTATGCATAACATGTTTTGGGTTAGCATGAGGTCATTAGGGTTTCTCCATTGTCATGCATTTTGATATGTCATCATATGTTATCAAGTATATCATCATGTATATAATTTATTGTGAAACATACATAAATTCAAGTCATCATCAAGTGTACCAGCATTCATGTCATCATCAAGTTAAGTGTCTAGGATAGATTTTAGGGTGCCTTCACATGAGGGATTTTATATTGGCACATAATTGGCACTTGACATCTTCATGGTTAGTTATTTCATTACTAGGGAATTATGGTTAATGGATATTTAGGAAAAAACTTCTTCATTTGTGGCTTGAAATATTCATAATGGCATATTGAAATATCCATAAGGTTAGAGAAGCCTTATCATCTTCATTAATGGCATCCATAACACCTAGATTTTTCATGAGGTTCATTGACATCTCAAGAATTTTCCATCTCATCCAATGCCATATTGACATCAATGAAAAACATGATTAATAGTCTCCCCCTTTGTCATTGATAGAAGTATTATTTCCCTTACAAAATTCTCTCCCCTTTGACATCATTGGAAAATAGGGTGCTCAAGTACCCCCCCTATCAAGCTACATCTCTTCATCGTATTTTCATCAATAATATTTTTTCATCGGTATGTTCCTCTCCCTGTCATGGTGATATTTTTTAATGTAATTTATCTTCCTAAGCCTCTACACGCATTCATGGAAATGGATGAGGTAAATTTTCAACCGACTCCCTTACTTTTATAAGCTCTTCTAGCTCTTCTTTTTTCTCAAGAAGGATTGTTGCCTTGTGATCAATGTTGGCCCTGGTTTTTTATCAAATTTTTCTTAATTAAATACACTTAATTTTCATGATATCCATTCATATAACATCCATATACACCCTATTTTGAAACATTTATGCAAATTCAAGTATATAAATTAAGTTTTTCAATTTTTAGATTTTTTTACAAAAAATGGATTTTAAATGCATTTTTGGACAAGACTAAAAATTCCTGTACTGGAATCATTGAAGTCATACTTGCAGGACACCAGGGCATGAGATGAGAACATATATAGAAATATTTGGAACTAAGAATGGATGTGAACCTGTTTTTTCGGTCAAATGGAGCTAAAACATGCCCAGTCAAAGCTGGTCAAACATGACCTGTCATTCAGGAAATCCCTAGGAAATAGACCAAATTTATCATTTTATGGGATTTTCCAGATTTTGAGTGATTGGATCGATCAAATTGATTAGAATATATGGAATAATGGTAGAAATTGTTTTTAGAGACATTTTAACCAAGTTTGTTTCATATTTTTCTATTTAAGCCAAGAACATTGAAGGCATGGATATGTAGAATTTGTATGATTTCACTTTGGTATTTCTCAACTTTGAGAATTAATGGAAGAGCTAGTTCTATATTATTTCTATTGTTCTATATTTTGAATTATTGATTTAGTTTCAGTAGCTGGGAAATACTTTCAGTGTGCGAGGAAAGGGTGGAGGGCCCCCACACTGAGCTAAGTGAACTTTCTGGTTAATTTAGCTGAATTTTCTTAAACTAGTTTTGTTTCATCTTTAAATCAGCTAATTAGAGGTATAATGATATGTTATGTTTTTTGATGAATATGAATCTTAATTATAATCTTCATATGAAGGTTCAAACTAGTGTTTAAGTTAAACTCTCCTTCTACCTGATCAAAGACTAGAAACTATAATTCATCTTTCTTTCTTTTAAGTGATTTTTTGAATTTCTAGTTTTCATACAATGGCATCAATGATGAATGAATTTATAAAGAAAGACAACAATGACCTACTCAGTAAGGAGCCTCTTCTATTATTATTTTATGCATCTTGAGATATTTTTCATTAGTGATTTTGATTTCTATTCATAAAGTAGTATTGTGGAGAAGGTGAACCTAGTTCTCCAAAGTTAGGAGCTTCTTCTTCTGCTTATTACATATTGAATGAGAATTTATTTAGTTAAGTTTTATAATTGTAATATGTATTTCCTTTAATTCAGTAATTCATCTTCTAAAATTGACTATAGTTGGAATACATATATTTTGGACATGCTTCTAAGTTTTACAAACCTAGATTGATAATAAAATACCTGTGTTAGTTCACCCAGTAAACAGACCCAACATTTTTGGTGCCGTTGTCGGGAAAGCATATTTCAAACTAGTCAAATAAGAAGATTAAAAAAAAATCACCTCAAAAACAAAACAAAAAACATTTTAGGACAAAGATTAACTCTAATTGAAAGATAGACCTTATTGTCCTTGGAGGTAAAAAGAAATAAACCACCCAAAAAAAATCCTTTTGTAGGAAAACAAAAGAAAACAAGAAAACCAGTTTTTGAACAATTAGAACAACATGTTCTTGAAAAAATTACGATAGTTGAGGAAACATCAAATCAACCTCATATTGAAACATTACAAATTTCTGAATAGGAAATGACTAAAGAAGGAGAAGGACCTAATATGCCACTTATGACTCCTGACCAAAGAATTGAATATGAGAGACAACAAAGAGAATGGAAGAAAAAGAGAGGAAGAAAGGAGATTTGAAGCAAAGAGAGAGAGAGGAAGACAAAAAAATAGAAGAAAAAAGGAGAGAAGAAAAAGAAGAAAAAATAGAAAATTAAAACAGAAGACTACATGATAATGAACAAGAAAATCATAATGATCAGGAAGCTACTTTTGGCTTCCAAATACTAGAAACAAGAGAAATACTAGGAGAAGAAGTAAAAATGAAAATCATTCCACCTTCTATATTGCCCAACTATTATGGAATGTCAACAGATGATCCTAACTCATTTATGTTCGAATTTGATATCTTATGTAGAACTTATGGATACATAGATGACACACACAAGTTTCATCTCTTTCCTGCTATTTTTAAAGCGGAAACATTAAAATGGTTTATGGGTTTAGGAGAACATACCATTACTTCTTGGGATGATATGAAGATATTTTCTCATAAATAGTATCAAGCCTAATGCAGGGCTAGAGACTTGAAATAAGATATTTTTAGAATGACACACTAAAGAATACGAAAGTTTGGAGGATAGAGATATTTCTTTACAATCTACAAAAATCCAAACAACATTCTCTGAATCTCGATACCAGCCACAAAAATTTTCTTAAGGGTATGAGAGATGAATACTTATATATTCTCAATGTGATGGGAAAAGAAGATATCTCAAACCTACATTTTGATGAAATTGGTGAGATTTTTCAAAATTATTCTAGGGGAAGATCAAAATGTGGAAAAAGGGATGTCACATCAAGAGCTTCCAAATCTACATCAAGTGGTGTAACAAGAGAAAAAATAGGAAGTTTACAAGAAAATTTTAAAACAGATCTCTTAAGAACTTTGGGAACACAAGTATATGTCTTAAAATCAAAGAAGCAGAAAGAAGAAACAAATCAAATATTAGCAATATTTTTTCCAAAATTTAGGTAGAAATATCCACTTAGGTAATGTCCTTTACAAGGTATACAGGTATGTGGAATTTGTACAGAAAATCATGCAGCTGAAAAATTTCCAAGATTGAAAGAGTTTCAAATGGAATAATTACAAGGGATAGATTATCTATACTATATGGCACCAAGGAGACCTTGGAAACCATGGATGCCTCAAAAATTCCCCCAACAAAACACCCAAAATTATTAGTATCCTCCTCAATATTCATGGAACACTCCAATGCCATGACAGGCTTGGCCTCCCCAACAATATCAAAATAAACCTACAGAAGGTTGGAGAGGATATAGTTATGGAAAACATCCACCTCAACAAATGTGACCTCAATAATATCAATATCAACAACCATTCCAACACCAAAAATTCTAGCAACATCCTCAACCAATGCCATTTCCTCCACAAACTTCTGCACCAATGCTAACTCAACCTTAGTAGCTTCAAATTCCTTCTAACCAACCACCTCCTAGACCAACACAATTTCCAGCTTAGCTAGTAGCTAATCCAAGTAACAAAGTGGATAAACCAGCATACAATGTGGAAGAAACAACATACTTTCCTACAATTTTTATTCTTCCCATACAAGATGTCCACTTAATGTATGGGGAAGTATTACACAATGATTCTCCTCCAATCATAGAAGAACAAACAGAACAAGGAGAAAAAACTCAAAAATATCAACTAGAAAATCAAATTCTGAGAGGAAAATCTATTATGACTCAAACACCACCCTATCCAGAGAGGTTAATACAATAGAAAATTCCAATGTCTCTGCCCGAATTTGATATTTTGGATGAATTTAATAATAATTATGTCAACATTTCTTCATTGCAAGCAATAAAATATATTCCAATTTATGAAAAAACAATAAAGGAGTTATGTATCAAGAAAACCGGTAGAAAGAAAGGAGATCCACCCATAATCCAGGTCATTGGTAGATTAGCTAGTCTCATGTCTACATAAACAACAATTGAAAAATATATTGACCCTGGGATCCCTATGGTTACCATCTCGATCAATAGTTTTTTAGTTCCAAACACTTTAATATATTTTGGAGTAGCTATAAATGTTATGACTATGGAGACTATGAAACATTTGAACTTGAACAATATTAGACCTACTACAAAAATTTTAGAGCTTGCAAAAGGATCTAAAGTTGTACCAGAAGGAATATTAGAAGATATCATTGTCTCTCTGGGTTCATGGGAGTATCTTATATACTTCCTCATTTTGCAGCCAAAAAAAAAAAATAGGAGTCCATCCTTTAATTTTAGGCAAACCATGGTTAGCCACAACAGATGCCTTCATTGGATGTAGATCAGAAAGTATAATTATTACAATTTGGGATGAAAGGAAACATGTTACACTCTATCCTCAAGCATAATATCATTCTTTACTATCATGGCTTGATGGACAATAACAACATGAAACTCAATCTATCCTTAGTATTAATCAAGTCTATAATTTTAGAAAAGAGGAAGAAAATGAGGATCTATTAGACCTTTTCATCTCAGAACTTCATAATTTGGAGAAGCTTAGAATAACACAATATGAAGCTACAATTCATCTTTTAAATCAATGTTTCCAGGAAAACGGTACCATTCAATCACTGCAAAATTCATTTGAAAGTATTTTTCCCATTAAATCAATTACCAAATCACAGAGTAAAATAATTGAAATCAGTCTTAGAAGGAATTTGAATATTGGTAATAACTTACAATCGTCATAAAAAAAAGAGGTAATAGTACTGTTACAGAAATAATCAAAATCTTTTGCCTGTGATTACAAAGACATGCAGGGGATTCATCCAAAGATATGTATTCACCACCTTTACACTGATGATCATATCAAACCAGTGAGACAAACACAAAGAGGAATGAATCATATGATGAAGGAAATAATGAAAGAAGAATTGTAGAAATTGTTACAAATTGGATTCATCTATCCTATTTATGATAGTTAATGAGTTTCTCCCTTAGTTGTGGTGCCTAAGAAAAATGAAAAGTGGAGAATATGTGTATACTATAGGGAGATTAATAAAGCCACATTAAAATATCATTTCCCTTTACCATTTATTGATCAAGTACTAGATTCATTAGCTAGGAAGAAGTTATTTTCTTTTCTTGATGGATTTAGTGGCTACAATCAGATTAAGATAACATTAGAAGACTAAGATAAAACAAAATTTACTTTTCCATGGGGAACATATGCATATAATGTTTTTCCCTTTGGGTTATGTAATGCACCTGCTACTTTTCAGAGAACATTCCTTAAAATATTTGTTGATCTAATTGATGAATGTGTAGAGTTCTACATGGATGATTTCATTGTATATGGCGGAACATTTGATTATTGTTTAAAAAATCTTGAAAAAGTTTTGAAAAGATGCTTAGAGACAAATCTATCTCTCAGTAATGAAAAATTCTTTATGATGTTAACTGAGGGGATAGTGTTGGGACACCCTATTTTTTCTTTTGGATTCAAGGTAGACCCAACAGAAATACAAGTCATTGTGAATTTAATGCCACCCACAACACAAAAGGAAGTTAGAAGTTTCTTGGGATATGCAGGCTATTATAGGAGATTCATTGATAATTTTAGTAAAATAGCT
This sequence comes from Pinus albicaulis, assembly GCA_034641835.2. NCBI lineage: Eukaryota > Viridiplantae > Streptophyta > Pinopsida > Pinales > Pinaceae > Pinus > Pinus albicaulis. The sequence continues at coordinate 807,509,751 of CM076580.1, read as the reverse complement.
CTACCTCCATTCAAGTTACTTGCAAAAGATATTGAATTCTAGTGGACAAATAATTTTCAAAATGCATTTGAAATATTAAAATAAAAATGGTTAGTTGCACCCATTCTTCGAGGACTAAATTGGTCATTACCATTTCATATATCTACTGATGTGTCTGGCATTGACATAGGAGCATCACTTGGAAATAAGGAGAATCATCTTAATTATGCCATATACTTCATAAGAAAAAACTTAACACTGAGAAAATTGAACTATAGAGTTACAGAAAAAGAAATGTTAGTTGTAGTGCATGCAATTAATAAGTTTAGGCATTACATAACATGTTATCAAGTATTCATTCAGCTATAAGATATTTAATGAACAAAGAAATTACAAATGGCAGAATTCCATCATTCAGCCATAAGATATTTAATGAACAAAGAAATTACAAATGGCAGAATTACTAGATGGTTGTTATTGATGCAAGAATTTAATATCACTGTACAAGATCAACCAAGTAAGGATATTCAAGTAGCTGAATTTCTATCCAGGCTTCATTCACCTGGTGATCCAAATCCCGTTTCAGATAATTTCCAAGATGAACATCTATTTTCTATAACTGTTAAAAATCCATGGTTTGGAGGTGTAACCAACTATTTATCATCTGGATACTACCATCCCATTACATAAATAAATAGAAAATAAAGATAATTAGAGAAAGTGATAGATATAGTTGGGTCAATGGTCACCTATTTTATACAAGTTCTGATATAATAATAAGAAAATATGTGAGAGAAGACATGATTCTAGATATTTTGAAAGAATGTCATGACGAGCCATGTGGTGGTCATTTTGTAGACAAGAGGACAACATACAAACTGCTCAAACTTTGCTACTAGTAGCCAACAATATTCAAGGATTCCAAAGCCTATGTCAAGCGATGTGATAGCTGCCAAATAATTGGAAGACTTGTGGTATCTTATGAAATGCCATTAAAGCCACAAGTACTCATAGAAACATTTGAGAAATGGGCTCTAGAATTTGTGGGACCAATAAACCCACCATAAAGCAGAAAGAAGTACATCCTAATATGTACAGATTATGTTACTAAGTGGGTGGAGGCAAAGGTAGTGGCAAGAGAAATAGAAAAAACTATGGTTTATTTTCTATTTGAAGAAATATTTGTAAGGTTTGGAGTTCTGAGAAATTTTTTCATAGATCACGGAGCATAATTCACATCCAAGCTTATAAGGGAGTCCACTAACAATGTTTTGGAGAAAATCTACTCCAGACCATCCCCAAGGAAATAGACAACTGGAGTCCACTAACAATGTTTTGGAGATTATCATGACAAAAACTATGTAGATAAATAGAAATTACTGATTAGAAAAATCAATATATGCACTATGGGCATACAGGATCACATTGAAGAACACAACTTTATTGATTCCATACTAGTTTCTATATGGTAAATAAGTCATGTTACCCATATAATTTCAAATACATACATATATAAAATTGCAGAAAAATTGGGAATGGAACTACCTAACACACAACAACGACGATAGATTAAATTAAATTAATTGGATGAAATAAGACAACATGTAGTGGAACATACATCTTTAGTGCAAGAGCATAGAATAAAATGGCATGATCGATTCATCACGAATAAAGTTTTTCAAAAGGGAGACTGAGCACTATTGTTTGACTCCAAGTTTAAAGATTTCAAAGAAAATTTTACAACTAAGTGGCTTGGGCCATATGATATAGAAGAAATCTTCAACAATGGAGTGGTAAAAAAAAAAAAAAATACATGAAGCGTGATTTTCAGTTTTAGTTAATGGACATAGACTTAAAGTCTACAATAAGCCTATCAAGAAAGAGGATTTTCTGAAAAGAATTTCAACATAAACTGATATGGAAATAATGGAACAACATAATATGCCTTCCTTACTTCCATAAGAATAAAAAATATAATAATAATAATAATAAAAGATTTTGGTTGTCTAAATCCAGGAGATTGACACAATAAAAACTCGAATTCATATCGGAAAACCAACTTTTTTGTCCAATATGAATTATCTATTTTGTTTTATTTTTACTTCAGTATGATTTTGCAGAGTTAATCCCCTAATGCGTGCAATACTTGAGGACAAGTCTTAACATCAGCAAGGGGGAAGTTCGCAATAAAAATATGCAAATAGTTTGAGCGGCTGTATTGCAGAAGGAACATGAATTAAATGATAGAAGGGACCTGATACATCATTGAAAATATTGTGCAGAAGGGTCCTAAGACATCATTGAAAAAATTGTGTAGAAGGGACCTGAGATATCATTGAAAATATTATGAAAAATGGACCTGAATTATATGACAGAAGCAGCTTGAACATTGTTGAAAATCACATGTCAGAAGGGACCTAAATCATTATTTATAATATCACTGTAGAAGGGACCTGAATAATATCAAAATTTAAGCATGAAGTACATGTCAGAAGGGACCTGAAACATCAATTACAAACTACAGAAGGTTCCTGAACAACATCAACATTCAAAGATCTTGATTCAATATCAGATGTTAAAACATGAAAGGAGAAATAAGTCTCTACATTTCAATATATCTTTGAAGAATCATCATTATAATAATGAATACATTGTTAACCATCAACCAATATTTTGACCGGAGGACATCATTGAATAGTATTGACAATCAAGCTATTTAAGTGAGTACAAGTACAGTAAGTGAAAAAACATTTCTCTTAAAATCTTGATTTTGTAAATTTTTTCTAGAAATTGTTAAGACTAATTTAGCTTGATATGCATTCCATTACATTTTACCTATATCCTACATACATTTCAAAACACTACCTTCATTATCCTACCCATCATAATCATATTCATTGTTATCCTATCCATATTCATTACTCATTTCCTACATTTACCCTCATACATATACCATCATTCCAATCATTTTTAAACCATCACATTAATCTAATCATTTTCTTAAGAATATGGATGAAAATTAAGGGCTCAATATTCAAATTCTTGTTGACCTACAAAAACAACAAAGGTTAGTGTCATATTAGAAACTTTAATTTTAAAAATGACCATTCTAGGGTCATTTTAAAAATAAATTAAAAATTTTGAAACCTAAGCTGCGAGTGCAATATGAAAATATATATCACATGATAAAGGTAAAGTATGGAATGAGCGCAAATTACAAATGACAAAACAAAAGTTGAAATGCAAAAAAAAATGCAGTGAAGAACACGAATTATGATGCATATCAATTAAGGTATGGACATGTAAAGAAATGAAGGTGGCCATGAATAAAACACAAAGTGGTAGAGAACGCGGTTCATGGTGACAAGACATATGTAGACACCATGGACAAAGGACTACATGCAAAACAAGGAATGAAGATATGGAGGCATTCGAGTCAAGGGTCAACATGAAAAATAGTCAACATATTTTCAAAAACATAGTGCTATGACATAAATCAAAACCTATGCAACCACTGAAGCTTCTGCCATTTTTAAACCAACAGACCTCTTTGTTGCATTCTTCCTTCACCATCAAAGCCATTAATAGGCTCAGAGAAAGGAAGTCAATATTGTGAAAACCATAGGCATGTGTTCAAACACCTTGAGAAAGACGAAATTGTTGAAGAAAACATATAATAGGTTGTGAAGGAAACAAAGAAACTTAAGTCGAGAAATAACAAGCATAATAAATAGAAAAGGAGGTGCAAATAAATAAGAAGATTGTGCATTGATGTTAACAGAGATTGGGAGTCGAGATTTTTGTCCGTTGTGTTGATGAAACACTCCAAAAAATTTCATAAATCTCGTGGAGAGAACATGTAAGCACTAACTCCAGATTTTCCTCATTGATGAATGGATCTTAAGAATAAATGAAACTCGGGATTTTGTGTTGAACAAGAATTAAAAATCCAAGTGATAAGTTTGAGTTTCGGCCACTATTTAGCTTGAATCTACAACCTATTAAAACATGAGGATCCTGAGATGTCAAAGAGAATTTTTAACAAAAGTGATATTGTGAAAATATATGGATATGATGCTGAACTCAGAGAAATCCTTGGGATTGTTCCAAAGCAAGTAAAAAAAAAAAATTCCTTTGCACACAGCAACAAAATTGTCACATATTTAAAAAAAAACGGATTGTTACACAGCGAGTGAATTTTGAAAAACACATTGATCCATTTTATGTTGTTTTATACACATAGTGAGCCTAAATTGTTTCAGTTTGAATGCAAAATGAGAATTTATCTCTGTAGAAGAAGGGTTATGTATGAATTCGAAGAGCGGAAGGACACTGTGGCATGAAGTTTTTAATTTTTACATAGTAAATTTAGAGGCAGAGAATTCTACACCAAAACAGAGGAGATTTAAAAAAAAAAATTATAAAACAAAGAATAGAATATGAGAGATAGAGAAATAAAAACGAAATTACAATGTTTTTATGATATTTCTATATAAAAATTTTGTGTTTTTATCAGTTTTTGGAAGTAGTGGGATCATTTTTGTAGAATAACATAGGCTGAAGAAGATTTATTTCATTTATTTTTGAGGAGAATCAAAGAAGAGGTAAGCCTTATCATCATGAAAAAAATGCATTAATAAGTCAACAAAGATATATATGTGTGCATAAATTTTTATTTTAAATATGAGAATGTTGACAATGCAAGGTTACATAAATTGGTTTTCAGAGCATATGGCTACTAGAGTAGAACCAAATGATTTCCAGATTGGGCAATAGGTAAAAGAGACCATAGGAAAAATTTATCAGGTTGTATTAATAGGCTTCCTCCAAAAATTTAATGGCCACAATGAAAGTATCACTAAGGAGTTCATAAACAATTATGCACAAGAGCAAACCTTGGTGGGGAACATAGTTATTCAATTAAGTCCAAAACCCATTTCTCAGGCTTTAGATCTACCACTGTCAGGGGAACAATATCATAAGTGCTTACACTTAAAATATAAAGGTTGGACTTTATTTTTGCAGAAAATTAGGAAGGGGTCATTTGATAGGACTAAGAGCATCCCGAGGGAGTGTTTTAATGAGCCATGGGCGGAATTTGTGTTAATTATTCAGATATTTTTCACATGTGACATAAAACACATTCTGGTGCATGTTTATCATATTAGATTGCTCCAGCATATAAAGGGAGAAGTGGAAGTCAATTTACCATACTTCTTCTCCAAAAGTTTGGTTAAAATTATAGAGAATGTGAGGAATGAAACTAAAACCAAGGAAGCACAAATAACCACCAGGGACTTATCAAAATTCTTTTAGAGTATTAAATGAAAATCGAGGGTGTAGTGTCGAAAGGGTTTTTAGATCAACATCATTTTGAGGAACAAATCATAGAGGAGAAGTTTAAACTAGTTCATAAAACAAGAATCATAATGAAGTCAACTCTTTATCCTAGGACAAGGTCCAAGAAACAATAGGATACTATCATGGTTGAGAGAGAAGCATCTTTCCTATCTATTCCCAAGAGACATGGTTAAAATAATTCATTGATAATGATGTTCCCAAACCCACTGTAACAGATGCCATATATATTGATTCTTGGCAAAAGAAGGTTGCAAGGGCAGGGAGGATCTTACTGGAGGGAGTACGAGACCACATTGTCTCAAGTATCCATGGAAAAGAGACTCCATATGCAATTTGGAAGGCTTTAAAAGATCTGTTTCAGAGTAGCAATGATCACAGAAAGTTAGCACTGAAGGACAAGCTTGGGAAAATCAAAATGGAGAAAAGCGACACTATTCTATTATACTTAACAAATTTTTTCTAATGTCGGGTTGAGCTTGGGAATGTAGGAATTATTGTCATGGATGATGACTTGCTAAGCCTAGATATTCTAGGACTTCCCAAGAGTTGGCATAGTTATTAGGATTCTGTCAATGGGAGGGAAAAGCTTCCAGATTGGGAACAAATTTGGTCAGATTTGGTGCAAGAAGAATTAAGGCAGAATACCATGGATGGAGCTTCATCTAAGAATGATGAAAAAGAAAATTTTCCTTGGTTGATAAGGTGAAGAAGGGGAAAGGAAAGAAATTCCATTCCAAATCTGTTTCTAGAAAAGATGGCAAGGAGCATGACATGTCCAGAGTGAAGTTTTTTCACTGTCACGAGCATGGAAATTATGCTAGTAATTGTCCATGAAAGGAGAGTAACAAGAAGGCTTCAGGATCTTCTATTGGTGAGGCTTTGGCCTCACAATTTGAGCTTGACTTATCTCTCATTGCATGCATAGTGTCAAGTGAAATGGGATTAGGTTGGTACTTTGATAGTGGTGCATCCTTTCACATGACGGAAGACAAAGAACTTTGCAGTAGCTTGGAGGAGAAGGACCTCCAAATGCATATCGAAATGGGTGATGATAGTCAGTACAATGTTACTGAGATTGGTACAATTACCTTCCAGAGATAGTGAGGTAAACCCTTTCTACTAAAACATGTAATGCATGTACCATGATTGAAGAAAAATTTAGTTTCAGTTGCAATGTTAGAGGATAGAAGTTATGATGTGGTTTTTAGTGAAGGAAAATATTTCCTTCGACAAAAAGCCACAGGAGAAACCATGAAGATGGGGATTAATCTGAAGAATATCTATAAACCTGATGTAGATGGTTGTGCAATGTTAATGGCTAAAGCAGAAAAAGTGGTGAGTTGGGATGAGAGTGACTTACAACACAAAGCTTTGAACGTCATGCAGCAAAATTCTACGGTGATTACAAAAGGTACCCTTGTGCAGATAGACACATGCAAGGGATGTACCATGGGGAAATGTGAAAATGTCATGTGATTGTCCCTTAAGAGGGAGCTTGATTTACATGCAGATGAGGAACACTTGGTTCCAAATATTGAACCTAAAGATGTGGAGCAGCCAAATGAGGACCAGGGAGTGGCAGAAACCACTCAAGTAGAGAAATTTCGAGCTAGATGGAAAAAGGGATTGCATGAATTTATACCTCTAGGTGTGAGAGGGGGTGATGTGAAAAATTAATCCCAAGAAGAAATTTGGGCAGATTCCTAGAGATGGTTTGTCTCATGCATCTAACTTGGCTCTGAGGAGCTCCTAATACAGTAGTATCAGGATCACTTAGATTGATGCAGTCAGATTTTAGGAGGACATAAATCAGAGTGATAGGTGTCGGATACTAGAGCACAGATGAGAGTTGGCAACATCCCAGAGTGCATTGATGAAGATGTCAAAAACATAGATAATCTTATAGATATGTGCATAGGTACCAGCACTTAGAAGACTCTGATGACAAATGCATTATACTGATTCAGTTATTAGGAGGCTATTTAGTTTCAAAAGTTTTGCATGTAAAAAATACATGTGCGAGAAACGCTAGAGAAGTGTTGCGTGCAAGAGTTGGATCTACGAGAAACACTAGAGATGTGTTGCATGAAAGAGTTGTAGGTTGCATGCAAGGAAATTCCTTTCTTATTGAGAGGGAGTGTTGAAGTTCGCAACAAGAAATAGTGAAATTGGCATCTAGAAGTAACATGAAAACACCTACACTAGTGTGGGACTACAGGTCGTGTAGTGATGGGTCCTAGTGATACGTTACTATGAAATTCAATTTATTTAATAAATTGGATATGTGCCAAATTTAGTTATCCCTCAATTAAATTGGACAATAAAATGTAATCTTATCTCATGATACACTTGTAATAGTTAATTGAGTTTGATAAAATCAGTTAGCTAATGAGTTTCGAGTTGAGGGTAGTTGGTGAGGCATGCAGAGTGATTCTATGTGTTTTAGAGTTTAAACTGCAGTTAAATGCATGAGTTTAATGCATGAGTAATCAGTTAACACAGTTAGGTGAGTTAAAGTCAGTTGGACTAGTTGTAACTATTTTTTGAACTAGTGAGAGATCAAGTGAATTAAATCATATTTAATTCACAATCAGTGATCTTCCATGCAACTTATGATTTACTATTAATAGTTGCATGCACGTCAATTCCAGTGGAGACCCGGTATAGACAAAGGTTAAAGGGAAGTTGAATATTTGTTGTATTATTAGAAGACTACCAAGATGAAGTTAAAACACCACAGGATGCCCATGATACTCAGTGCAGTTTTGGAAGGCTAAAATTCCTAAAGAATAGGGGTTTCATTCCACATGAATTGTGCAAGGAAAGCAGGTTTTTTAGAGGCTGAGAACTAGCTAAGTGTTGGTTGATTTTGTCCGAGATAGTGTTAGAAAGTTGTGAGAGTGAATGAGATTCTTCTGAGAAGAGTGCATTGTAATCATTTCATGATTCGATGGTGAATATACAATAGAAGGTAGAGGGGTTTTAAGCAGCAAGCTTTCCTCGAAAATTATTTGTGTTCTGGTTTGATTTGTTTCTTTCTTTTCTTGTTATGATTGGTGATTATATTTATTTTCCACAACTGATTTGTAGAAGGATTTACTATCTAGCTTTAGTACATTGCTTGGTCAGATTGAATCTGTTGATATACATATGCTTTTATAATTTCTACATGGCATCAGAACATACGAAATCACTATAGTGGAGGAGAAGCTGAGTTTGTGACTAAATAGAATTCAAATTTGCAAAAGTATTCTTGGTGTGACTGGTGAATCAAGATCAAAATGACTTTCAATGGTTTAAGATTGGAGTATGCACTTGAGGGAAGTTCCAATTATATTGCATGGAAATAGAGGATGGAGGCAGTACTAGAGAACAATTAGTTGAAAGAATTCATTGATAATGATGTTCCCAAACCCGCTGTAACAGATGCCACAAATATTGATTCTTGAAAAAATAAGGTTGCAAGGGTGAGGAGGATCTTACTAGAGGGAGTAGGATACCACATTGTCTCAAGTATCCATGGAAAAGAGACTCCATATGCAATGTGGAAGACTTTTAAATATTTTTTTCATTGCAGTAAAGATTATATAAAACTAGCACTGAAGTACAAGGTCGGGAAAATCAAAATGGAGAAAAGCGACACTATTCTGGTATACTTAACAAAGCTTGTCCAATGTCAAGATGAGCTTGGGAATGTAGGAATTACTATCACGGACGATGACTTGGTAAGCCTAGGTCTTCTAGGACTTCCCAAGAGTTGGCATAGTTATCAAGACCCTGTCAATGGGAGGGAGAAGCTACCAGATTGGGAACAACTTTGGTCAGATTTTGTGCAAGAAGAAGTCGGGCGAAATATCAAGGATGTATATTCATCTAAGAATTATGATGAAGAAAATTGCACTTTGGCTGGTAAGGAAAATAAGGGGAAAGGAAAGAAATTACATTCCAAATCTGACTCTAGAAAATATGGCAAGGAGCGCAACATGTCTAGAGTGAAGTGTTTTCACTGTCATGAGCATGGAAATTATCCCACTAATTGTCCACAAAATAAGAAGAACAAGAAGGCTTCACAATCTAAAACTAGTGAGGCTTTGGCCTCACAATTTGAGCTTGACTTCTCGCTCATTGCATGCATGGTGTCAAGTGCAATGGGATCAGGGTGGTACTTTGATAGTGGTGCATCCTTTCACATGACGGGAGACAAAGAAATTTTCAGTATCTTGGAGGAGAAGGACCTCCAAATTCATATCGAAATGGGTGATGACGAGTGATACAATGTTGTTGGGATTGGTACAGTTACCTTCCAGAGATAGTCAGGCAAACCCTTTCTATTAAAAGATGTAATGCATGTACCAAGTTTAAAGAAAAATTTAGTTTCAGTTGTAATGTTAGAGGATAGAGGTTATGATGTGGTTTTCAGTGAAGGAAAATCTTTCCTTCGACAAGAAGACACAAGGAAAACTAGGAAGATTTAGACTCATGTGAAGAATATTTATAAACTTGATGTAGATGGTTGTGCAACATTGATGGCTAAAGCAGACAAAGTGGTGATCCGAAATGTGGGCGAGTTACACCATGGACCTTTGAAGGTCATGCAACAGAATTCTACAGTTCTTACAAAAGGTACTCTTATGCAGATAGACACATGCAAGGTATGTACCATGGGGAAGTGTGAGAAGGCCATGCGATTTTCCCTTGAGAGGGATCTTGATTTGCATGCAGATGAGGAACTCTTTGTTCCAAATAATGAACCTCAGGATGTGGAGCAACGACATGCGGAGGATCAGGGAGTGGCATAGACCACTCAAGCAGAGAAATTTCAAGCTATATGGGAAAAGGGATTGCATGAAGTTATACCTCCAGTTGTGAGTGGGGGTGATGTGAAAAATTAATCCGAAGGATAAATTTGGGCAAGGTCCTAGAGATGGTGTGTCTCATGGATCTAGCCTAGGTATGAGGAGCTCACAATACAATAGTAGTAGGATCAGTTAGATTGATTCAGTCAGATGTGAGGATGACATAAATTAGAGTGAAAAGTGTTAGATACTGGAGCACATATCAGAGGTGGTATAAGCGTAGAGTGCATTGATGCAGATGTCAACAATTCAAAGAATCCAGTAGACATGTGAAGTAGGTACCAGAAGTTAGAAGACTTTGATGACAGATGCATTATACTGATTCAGTTATTTGGAGGTTATTCAGATTCATATGTGTTCCATGCAAAAATTTCATGTGCAAGAAACTGTAGAGAAGTGTTGGATGCAAGAGTTTCATTTCTGAGAAACAATAGATATGTGTTGCATGCAATAGTTCCATGTCACATGCAAGGACATTCCTTTCTTGTTGAGAGGGAGTGTTGAAGTTCACAACAATAAACATTGAAATTGGCATCCAAAAGTAACATGACAACACCTACACTAGTGTGGGATCATAGGTCATGTAGTGATGGGTCCTAGCGATACATTACTGTGAAATTCAATTTATTTAATAAATTGGATATGTGTCAAATTTAATTATCACTTAATTATATTGGACAATAAAATGTAATCTTATCTCATGATCACTTGTAATAGTTAATTGAGTGTGATAAACTCAGTTTGCTCGTGAGTTTCGAGTTCAGGGTAGTTGGTGAGGTATGCAGAGTGATTCTATGTGTTTTAGAGTTCAAGTTGTAGTTAAGTGCATGATTTTAATGCATGATTAATTAGTTAACCTAGTTAGGTGAGTTAAAGTTAGACGTTGGACTAGTTATAATTGTTTGTTGCACTAGTGAGAGATCAAGTGAATTAAATCATACTGAATTCACAATCAATGATCTGCCATACAACTGATGATTTAATATTAATAGTCGCATGCATGTTAGTTCTAGTGGAGACCCAGTTGAGAGAAAGGTTAAAGGGAAGTTGAATATTAGTTGTATTATTAGAATACTGCCCAGATGCAGTTAAAACAACATAGGATCCCCATGATACTCAACGCAGTTTTGGAAGGATGGAATTCCTAAAAAATATTGGTTTCATTCAACATGGATTGCGCAAAGAAAGCAGGTTTTTTAGAGGCTAAGAACTGGTTAAGTGTTGGTCGATTTTTTCTGGGATAGTGTGAGACAATTTTGAGAGTGCATGAGACTCTTGTGAGAAGAGTGTATTGTAATTGTTTCATGATTCCATTTTTAATATACAATAAAAGATAGATGGGTTTTGAGTAGCAATATTTCCTCAGAAATTATTTGTGTTGTGGTTTGATTTGCTTCTTTCTTTACTTGTTGTGATTGGTGATTGTATTTATTTTCCAGAAATGATTTGTAGAAGGATTCAGTATCTAGCTTTAGTACATTGCTTGATCAGATTGAACCCATTGATATACATATTTTTGTATAATTTCTACATAGATTTAGGCCTCTTTGCACTCAACTATAGAGCGTCTCCCTTACTACATATTACAAAGATACAACACTAGCACATCATATCATCCAATCATCACAACATATCTCTCAAAGCTACAATGATTCTCTTTGTATACAATTCATTGCGCGCTACATGTAATATTCCTAAAATTAGCATGCAACTAATAGGAATATTAGATTTTTATTTTTGCACCTAGTAGATGAATAAATGGGGAAAAGGACCCATATTTAACTTGTATTGACATAAAAACCCTCTTGGTGTGAAAAGGGGACATTATAGTGGCTAGATTTTGCACTTTCCATGTATGAATAGGAAGAGGTTCATGTTGATTCAGTCAAGCTGACCAAGTCAACAACACAGTATGGTGGAGTAGCCTAGATAGAGCTACAATGCAGTTTTGGAGGGAAAGGAACCATGTGGTGTTGGAAACCCTAATGGGTGGGACCCAAGGTGAGTAGGCTCACAAAATTTATAAGGAGGAAGATAGCAGACTTTGGGGGTTAGCTTATGGATTATTGATTTTGATCTGCTTAGACTCTTGAGCATTCCTCAGCTGCTGAGTTAAGTATGCAGTGTTGTTCAGCACAAGGCATTCCTGCTTAGGGATTCCTTCTCCTTCACTGAGTGATCTCTTGTACGGGTCATGTTCTTCATTTTACCACATCCGGGCTTGTGGCCAAGAATCCTCCTACAACCACAAAATTATTCTTGTAGCAAGGGACGTTGTGTTGCAGGGTGTTGCAGTGGGAGACTTACAACACCAACTCCTGAGCTTATCTTTCAGAGGAGGGAGATCCCCTTGCTTTGCAGGATCTGTATAGGAGATTCCAGAGCTTATTTTACATCATGGAATGTGACCAAATCACTTTCCATCTTCTATATCATAGTTAGCTTCAGAAACTGCGTCATTTTGTAGGGTGCTGCAGTAGCAGGGTTTGACCCCTTGCTTGTGAGCTTGTTCCTTGGAGAAAGGTCCAACCCTTCCCCTCGAAAGCTCTGTGCTTAATTATTCTTTTGTCATTTGTATAATTTAGTCATATTTATTCAGTGTTGTAGTATAAATACGTTTTTCAGATCCAAATCTGCAAATATTATCTTTTGTACATTTGTCTCTCATGAAACCCTTACTGGGTTAATCTTATTTTGTATAAAGAGGTAGGGATATCCACTTTCTCAGCCATTGGATGCTTGTAGACTCCAGATATGTTATGTCACATTATTTTTTGCATAAACCCTAATCAAAATAACGTTTTTCTTGCTTCAGTCCTTTCTGCATGAGTTAGGCTATGGGGCTTGGGCTTATTTCAGACATATTGACTTGGGGAGGTCTGTCTATATTGGCTAGAGTGATTTTGTTTACCTCTAATTCTGCATGTGAGTTTTATATGATTTATTCTAAGGGATCCAAGTCCCATTCCTTACAGGTATAGCGTTATTTTCTAAAGACAGTTGTTTTATGCCCTATATTGCTACATTTCCCCACTTAGGGAGGGAGGATATAGGTGATATACTTGCTGAGGCTCTTTCATCTTCTGGTGAGATGTTATTTTACATATAATGAGCTGATCTACATTTCCATGCTCATGATTTGCTGAAGCTCTAAATTTAGAATATCTTAAGATATTATATTTGTTGTAGAAAATCCCTATTTTTGGATATTACAGTTGTATCGAAGCTGCTATCTCGGCTCAGCCTGTGGATTTCAGATCCAATAAGAAGATAAGAATAATAGGAGAGAATTTTTTTGGATAGGATGAGATTACTCTCGTCAGTTTTCAAATCTAAGAAGAGCATCTCCAAGGAGGTTAACCACAAGAAAGAAGAAAGATGCAATGAAACTTCTAAAGGGTTTCAAGAAGGAGAAAGCTGCAGTGAGACCTCTAGAAGGTTTTAAGAGGAAGAATACTATCCATGCACTTCCTGTTCTCATAGAGGAAGTGAAGAGCAAGAAGACCACTTACAACCTGAGATCCTGAGTGGGTATTTGGCAGAGTACAAGTGCCAACCTAGGGCTTTCAAGGAGACCCTAGATTTTCCTCAGTTTTTTGAACTGAGAGAAGAAAGAAGGCCATGTAGTAGGAGGATGATAAGGGGAAATAGATTCCTATTGTCTACCTACGATGGATCACCCTTATGTACAACAGAATCTTGGGTGATGAAGTTAGAAGCGTTTTTCTTACTACATCCGGTAGTGGAAAAAGAGGCTGTGGAAATCTTAGCGCTGCACTTGGAGGGCAGGGAAATCTCTTGGTGGTTCAGCCATGCGAGTCATGCAAGGTTATATACTTTTTCTGATTTCACTCAAAGGGTGATCAGGATATTTGATAGTGAGAGACCAGAGAAGGAGGATACCTCATCCCCATTTGAGGATACCTTCACTAGCGCTATCACTTTCATGAGGGAGCAACCATCCAGATCAGCAATTGGATCAGCCAACACATTGAAGGGAGGAAATATTTCAGTCCTACAAGAGGTTCCCAAGATTCACCAAGGTATGCATGTATTATCATTTCATATCAATTTCATAAAATATTATGGAAAACCTTGGGAATTTGTCCTCACTTGGTCAAGGATCAAAACACACTGCTGGGGTGGAGAAGCAAGCTTGCACTACGCTGTGTGACCTTAGTTTAAGAAAGGGAAGGATGAAAATTCACTCCATTTCACCCTTATGGAGTTTCATGCAGCATAAGGAGTTAGGGTGTGATATTTTGGAGGGCCTCATGTGTATTGTGCCACTTTATGACGATGTTTTAACTTTAGCACACTTGGATCCTATTGGATTCAAGAGGATCATTAATGAGAGGTATTTTCTAAAAGATCTCCATGGGTTACATCTCAACTTCCCATGAGGTGTAAGGGGAGAAATATGTTTTGGGAGATTGGTATCCTTCATTGGGAAGATACCAAAGGAGAGAATGATTGGAGGCATCCACATTTCGATGAATGGAGGTGGATGGAGAGCAAGAGGTTGGTGAGCCATTTGCAGATTTATGACAGAGGGCACCAAGAAGAAAAGTTGCGCTGGCTACTCTTGAGAGAGTTTGGCCATCTTGGGTCATACTCTTTTTCAAGAATTAGGGAGGCATGGCATGGCACCCATATGTTAGAAAAACATAAGACTTGTTTGTATGAGGCATCATACAAGACAACCATCATGATTTTACTCTATGGCTTATATGAGGGCGAGATGAGGGAGCAACAAGAGTTGTTGTTGCTGTGGCTGCACTTGGGAGAGTATGGGAAGAAATATTCCCATACTTTTCATGAGATTTCCAAAGAGAAGGAAGACACATTCAAGGTGCAAGGAGGCTACCCTTCAGCATTGAAGGATAATGAGAGGCTTCCATATAGGAAAAGGATATTCTCACATAGCAAAATGATGGTGGATGGATTTGGCATAGGGAATGTCAAAGGGAGGAGTCATGGAGCCTTATCACTAAGGCCTATAGCATTGTCACATAGGAGTATGTTATTATTAATGAAGTATTCCAAGGAGAGGATGTATCCCTTCTTCTTGCAGATTTTTATGAGGAGATTCTCATGGGAGGAATCATCCATGGACCTCACTTTCATCCTACTCCTTATGTATGGTAATAAATGCACTTCTGTACTTATTGATTACTCCATTGATTATTTGTATCTCCTCACCATATATGAATAGTACATTGCTCCACAAGAGAGAAAGAGTATTTTTGGGTTTCATGGTCACTTTATGACCAATATTTGTAATTCTAGTAGCCCATATATACATGATTTTGGGCAAGTAAATTGTTATTTTGATTATGTACAGATGATATTCATTGTTGCTTACTACCCCATGGTGGAGGAGCAAACACGCACAACTTGTAACTCATTTAAAAACCACTTGCCACATGATATTCTCAAACAATAGTTGGGGAGACTACGCAGTATCCACTTGGAAAATCATTTGTACCATCCAAACTTGTACACAACATTCAACAATTTTCTAATTTGGATACCATATGGTGATGATGTGCCATTCATCTTGTATGGAACGGTTTGGGTTGGCATGGCTCGTGAATTTGGAGAAAGGGTCCTTGTAGACTCAACTTGTTGAACCCTTAGTTAAACTGAGAGGGGGGGGGGGGGGTGAATCAGTTTAACACAATCATGGACTTTTAAAACTTTTCTTTAAAATTATTTACACCTTCATTTCATGATCTACTTAATAAGTGAGAAATATTAATATGTGAGCATCAAGTATTAAGCAGATTATATAATGTAACAACAATCTTAGTATGTGAGCAACAAGTATTAAGAAAATTAGATACACCTTATCAACACATAAGCATCATGCACATAGACAACAGATATAAGTGGAAACCCATAAGGGAGAAAACCACATCTTATTATTGTTGTGATGCAAAGGTAAGCTCCAACTCCCTCTCATCACTAATTTTCTATAGGCTCCAACCTACAGGAGGCTTCTACCTCAATTTTTTAAGCTACAACTTGCAAGGAAGCTCCAACTCCCATCTATTTTCTGCAGGCTAAAACCTACAGAAGGCTCCTACCTCAGCCATCTACAACTGACATCTATCAAGCTACAACTTGATATGGAAGCAACAACTTCCTAATTCTTTCAAAGAACACATGCTGATTTAGCTGGATATTAGCTCTGTTCTATTCCTTTTCACTGTTGTCCACTATCCTTCATATCTGCCTTATATCATCTTTGAGTCTCCGCAGCTTCTCTATCTGCTCCTCCTTCTTCTTACCCTCTCTGCTTCAATTCTACATTCTCTAACCTCTCTATGCATATCTATGTGATATCATTTATAGGGTTCACCTCATGACTGTTTGTATTCCACAGGGAATTCGAAGTGAACAGCCATGAATCTTTGATTTCCACCTTCTCCTTTATTTCCTAGCATATTCAGAAAAATATAACAACATGTATACATTCCAATATTACAGTGGGATATTTATTTTCCTTTGGAGACTTTCCTTTGCATCACAAACAATATAAAATCAATTAAAACATTTACATTTGCATTTGCATCTGATATATCTCATTCAACCCTTTCAATTCTTGGCTCACCGTGTGTTTGTATTTTCTGCTGCTATCACTGGCTTTTTCAGTTTCTGATTACTCTCCTGCTTTCTATGCATGTACCCCTGTCAGACCCACATTCTCCAAGTTCACTGTGTATATAGAAATGCATTTCTAATTTATGTTTTAAATCTAGCAGCTGTATCAATGCTGAAGCTTTATTTATACATCACTATGGTAAAATCCTGTATCAGTAGTTCATTTTATGGAAGTGCCCAATCAATATTTGCTTTGGCTTAATCATCAACGTAAATCTTCGGCCAACATAGAAACCCTGCAATACACCCCAGATTTATTATCTTTATGCAGAAGCTCTACTTCTCTGCTTCAAACCTATGGTTAAAACCATAATCAACCCCATCTTATAATATGTCAAATATTACTACTAAACCATTACACAAGTCTCGACATATAACTTAGGTTTTATAATTTAACCCCAATGGTCAATAAGTCATATTGAACCCCATTTTATTTAAGGTTTCGTTCCAAATGGAACCCTATTTAAACTCCCGAATGCTGACAAATCTGAATGTCCGGGCCACAATGGTTATGAACATATATCAAACCCAACCTTGGTTAAAACCTAGACTTCAATATATATAAAAATTGGGGCCTGCAGCACTTCGAATTTGATTTAAAACAAAAACCCAACATAATAATGGCCACGACTTCCATATCTCACATTCAACTATGTTTATATTAATGCGAACCAAAGTTTGACTTTGATTAAACATAATATAACACCATATGAGCTTTAATATTGGACCCATTACATAATGGTCTACAAAAATCAACTATCAAATATATGTTCACGGCTTTCACATCAACCATAATATTTTGACATATATTGCGTCCTCCATTTAATGTTGTGGAACCTTATATCAGACCTTTTACCACTGCATTCACCTTTTAATGCCAAAGCACATATATTATAATGAAATGTCTCGGGCCCACAATATCTCAGACCTTGGTTTAAAACATAAACGATCGCAGCTTTAATATTGGTTCCGGCATGTACTAAACCTACAATAAATCTTCGCCATACTTAAATTTCCATGCACCAACACATAGTCGAGCCCACTGCTTTATAACCTTGCCTTAAATTTCATGCATCTTCATGATGCAAATGTCGTCCGATCACGAGGTTCGATCATCCAACGAATATCGCATTTTTTTCACCTCCGCGGTTTAACACGAAAATATTTTTCAAAATAGGTGGATTTGGAATACCACCTGGGCCATGTGTCGATCAATGGGCACTATCGTGTTTTTTTTCACAATACCATTTACCATTTTGAAGCTTTGTGAAAACCACAAGTGGTTTCTTATGACTGCTTCCCTGTTCGTGGTTCCGTTGCGTCTTCACTTGAGGTTCCTTTGCATAGATCTATCAAAACCCGCCTTTTTCTTCATAACCCTGTCTTCTATTCTTTAACATTTTCCAGGTTCATTTCACCATCGGCTCAAAATTCCACTCCACCTTCATGAATGAATAGATCTATGAATCCTCTGCGCCATCTTCTACTGTGATATAAGCCATTGATCAATTGGCCTTATACACGAACCCTTCCATTATTAACATTACATGCTTGTTTATGTACTCCATCTTCTCACTGGTTCCCATTCCTTCAATGCTGAGATTGATTTTGGAATGTAATTCCTTATCAAACAGGTTTTAAAGCAAAAAAAATTTGCCTTATTTGCCTTCGACCATCACCAATTCCGCTCCTTTAAATGCTTTTCTTCATGCGCAGTTTAACTCTATGCTTCCATTATTGCACACTGTAATCAGACCACTGGTTCTTCTTCAAACCATCATAGCGTTTTTTCTATGCACAGTCAATCTATATATTTCACTTATCTATTTCACTACGTTGAATATTAACCATTCACTTCAGGTTCTTTTGCTCGTTTCGATGGTTTTATTAGATTTCCCTTCTCATTGGAATGCTAGGCCTTCACAGTTCCATACCAAATATTTGCTTCAAAACAATATGCCAATTAAACCCCTAACTTATAATTTTGATTTCACCACATCTGGTTCCTCAAATACGACTTCCAAAACCAGATTCTATTGGATTAATAGCTCCCAAATCCTTCTTCTTTGAATTGGAATGAACTCCACTAGAATTATATCAAATCCTCTATTTCACACAGAGACACCAATTCAACCATTAACACAGAGTTTACACATAAATAATTCAATAAATTGACACATACAAGACTCAACATCAATCCTTTCATATACAAATATGAAATCAAACACAAAGCCTTCTTGCTTCAAATTCGATGGCCTTCTATTATCACTACTCTGCCTTTGCACAAATCTCCTACTTCCTGGTGTCTGAGCTACCTCTTTTTGCTACCGTCACTTCCTCTATTTCTTGTATAATGCCGCTTCTATCTTCTCCTTTTCCATCAATGACAATATTTCCAACAGTCTCCCCCTTTGGCATTGATGGAAATACTTTAATACTCTTATTTTTGTTGCTTGTCCTCCACCTTTGACATCAATGGAAAAGGGTGTGGTTTCCAAATCTTGTCCATAATACTCTGATCTTGAGGACCTGTTCCATGCATTGCTCACTTTCTATGGTTATTTTGTGATAATATTTGTTGATTGATCTCCCCTGGAATGATGCTTTCTTTTCTGATCTCCCCCTGGAATGACGCTTTCCTTTCATGTTAGAGAGTAACATCTGCAGACACTACTCCTAGTATGTCTCTTATATATTCGAATGGTTCTTTAGCAAGGGGTTTTGTGAATATGTCTGTTGTTTTTTCCTTTGTTGGTACATATTCGAGCTTTACTACTTTCTGTGCTACTTGTTCTCTGAGGAAATGGTACTTAATAGGGATGTGCATTGTTTTTTAATGAAATACAGGATTTTTTGATATACTTATTGCACTTGTATTGTCACATTTGATTGAGATGGGATCATCCGTGCTTACCTTCATGTCTTGGAGAGTTTGTTTCATTCACATTACTTGTGTGCAACATGTTGCTGCTGTTATGTATTCTTATTTTGTTGTAGATAGAGAGATGGAAGTTTGCTTCTTGCTTAGCCATGACACCAGACTTTTTCCCAAATAAAAAGCACCTCCACTTGTGCTTTTCTTGTTATCCATGCAGCTATCCCAATATGCATCTGTATATGTTGTCAAAGTGAAGCTTTTTATTTTCAGATACCATAGCCCATACTATGCAGTTCCTTTTAGATATCTGAATATCCTCTTGATTGCTAATAAGTGATTTTGTTTCGGTGCTACTTGATATCTTGCCACAAGTCCTATTGCCAACACAATGTCTGGTCTAGAGGTAGTTAGGTACAACAGACTTCCTACCATGGATCTATAAAGTTTTTGATCTACATCTGTTGATCCATCATTTTCACATAGTTTGCATCCAGTGATCATGGGAGTTGACACAGGTTTGCAGTCTTCCATTTTGAATCTTTTCAACATCTCTCTTAAGTATTTTTCTTGTGACTTGAATGTTCCTATGTTATTTTGTTGAATTTTAAGTCCTACATAGAAGGTGAGCTCTCCAATCATAGACATCTCAAATTATGATTTCATTTCTTCAGCAAATCCTTTTGCTAACTCATCTTTATTGCTTCCAAACATGATGTCATCTACATACACTACTACAATTAAGAGTTCATCTTCATTAGCCTTTATGTACAGATTGTTGTCTAGTCCTCCTTTCTTGAAACCTTGTTTTTGCAAGTATTTGTCCAGCCTTGAATATAATGCCCGAGGAGCTTGTTTCAGCACATATAACACTAGAAAATTTGGCCCAATTTCCGACAGCCACTTCGTCACTATTCCGACACATAGTCGTCGCAAGAGCGACAGTTCGAGGCCAGAAAAAACATGGTTCGCCATTACGTTGCAATTCCGATGCTTTTCCAAAGTGTCCCAATACCAACACATTTTCCAACGTTTCCAAATTTTGCGCCAGAGTTTCTCAATATCAGCGCATTGCAAAAGTGTTGCAAGAACGATGCCAGAAAGAAGTGTCGCAATACCGACAAACAATTGAACATCGCAAGACCGACATGCATAAGGCGTCGTAAGACCGACGCTTATTAAAATATCACAACACTGACGCTCTGCTGGAGTGTCACAATATCGATGCATTGCAAAACTCGGAAGAGCGATAGTTCAAGGCTGGACAAAACGTGGTTCGCCAGTACTTCGCAATTTCGACACTTTTCAAAAATTTCGCAATATCGACACATTTTTTGACGTTTCCAAATGCTGTGCCGTAGTGTCGCAATATCGACACATTGCAAAAGTGTCAGAAGACCGACACCAGAAAGAAGTGTCGTAATACCGACGAAAAATTTAATGTCACAAGACCGACGTGCATAAGGCGTCGCAAGACCGACGCTTATAAAGCATCGGTATACTGACAACAAGTTAAATTTAAAAAATAAAAAATAAAAAAAAATTACCAAGCTGGTGATGTCTATGAATATGGAATCTTTGTTATCTCAAAGAAAGGTTCATGTTTTTCATCAAAATAAATTTTGATTGCTTCAGTTTCTTTCCGAGAAAATTTAAGTGACAATTCAGTTTCTTTACAAATAGTATATATTCAAATATCGGACGAAAATATTCACCATTTTTTGAAGTCTCAAACATTGACACTTATTCTTCCAATTTTTAATTTCAGGGAGATGATTATTTCCTTCTTACTAGTAAACAAGAGAAGGAATAAGGTTAAAATCATTCACTAGGTGATATCCACTAGAAAGATGGCTTCAAGAAGGAAGAATTATAAATCTTTATTTATAATGCACTCTAGCAATTTTAGATCTTGAAAATTTGATTTGTAAGAAGGTCTAGAGATATAAACAAGCTTCAATTATAAGCTCACCGAGCTGCATAGTGTTAAAGAGCCGAAGAGGCCGAATAGGAGAATAAAAGGCTATTAACTTGGAAGATCTGGCCGAGGACTAGAAGATTGTAAGAAATTTCTTTTGTATGAAGAACTTGTTTAGTCTTAGGTGTGCATTGCTTAATTCATGAATGGTTGGATTCCTGTGTTGAGGAATTGATGTATATATAGGATATGTAAGAATGTTTGGACCTCTGTAGCTAACTGTGTAAATGAATTTCTGATATATGGGAGGTTATGGCGTTTCTACACACTTCTGGTAGGAAAAGGGCAACTGTGGTTGATTATTGATAATCTAGCCTATGTGACCAAATTCATTATAGATAGAGGACATCTCTCATGTTGATGAAGAAAATCTATGATTTGGTAAAGATTCTACCAGTATATTCTGTGATGGGAGCATGGCAGCACTAGAGCGATTACTCGTGCCGAGATCCACTGTCAACATATTGATTTGATTCGAGATACATCTGTATGGGAGATGCGCAGAATGAGTTTCTGTGCATAGGTTTAATAAAAGCTTGTTGGAACCTTGAACTGTATTAGAATAACAGTGGCATACAATACAAGAGTTGGTGCTATGAATATGAGTTGAATAATGGTTTAACTATAGAGCGGCGTATTGGACAAGTCACAGTGGAACTGTGAGCCACTGGAAAGTAGGACAGAGCAGCAACATAGTAAAGCTATGGCATTAGAATTGCGAGGAGGAATCGTGTTAAGTGATGTGTTGAAGCGCTGGCGGAATCTTGAGTAAGTAAAGCGGAATGGAACCAAGAGGTGAACAGTAAAACCGCCGTGCGAGGACAGGCGATTTTCACGTCGTTGAAAAGTGGTAAGCTGTATTCAAGAAAAAAACGTGTTATATCCCTGCACTTGACACGTAAGCCAAGGGTGGTTTCGGAAAACCGCGAATTTCATGTAAATTTTGAGCGTTAATGCTCGGACCACAAAAAAATGTGATATGCACTTACGCCTGTTCGATCATCGGTGTTGAAGCGATAAGATTTCAACCGTCGGATGCGCACGGTATGTTAACCGAACTGTGGGCCCCGGTGTTAGAGCTTAAGTAAAGTCGGGTCATATATGTGTGAATGTTATATATGGTAATATTTGAATACAATGCGAAGGTTTCGTATAACATTGTTGAATTACATATAAGTGCATGTGTTTCGAATGATAACTGGGCTTAAGGACTATATGAAAAAAGGTCGTGCTTTATAACATTCCAACCTTGGGTGGAGTAATACATATGTGTTATGTATTTACTGATGGTCAGAGGTCTTAACGGTAATTAACCATTTATATAAGAAGTGAGTGCATATATATGTGATAGTCGGCGCTGGGACTTTAGTAAAGTCCAAATGAAGTTATATGCCATGACTCTATAAGCTAAAGGGTTTGAGTTATCTGAATTTGATAAAGTGGGTTTATTGCATGATTCCCGCCTATGAAAATAAAGTTTCAGGATTTTAATAAAGGGGTACATATACTAATGGTCTTGTTATTCAGGAAATTAGGGTTAATATATATAGTCGGGGTTTAGAGATAAAAACCCGATTGGTGTTAACCAATTTGGTTCTATAAGGCACCTTGAGAAGGGACTTTAAAGTGAAATTTGCATTTCATTAATCAAATTTGATAAATTTGATGAATGAAATTCAAAGAAAAGAAATTAGAACATCATGAGCTTGCTAGATTGTGGCTATGGTTGGGTAATGGACTTCGAGGGCATTTTATACATAGCATTGAGAATGAAAGATGTGAGAACAGGGACTGTGGGTTTTTACCCTACACCAAAGTCTCCAAGTTGGGTTTGTGAAAGTCCTAATATTGTTGAGGAAACCCAAGAAGAATCTTCAAAGGCATTTATATTTCTTGAAAAAATGTACTACTCTAAAAACGACTTTACTTGAAAATTTTGAAGTTATGAAAGAATATTTTTTATTTATTTTTTATTCAAAGGCTCAAATTAAATTTAAAAAATATTCTTCTTTTGTCTATTCCAAATCATCCGAATAAGGAGATATTAAAGATATAAAAAATCCATTGGACGTAACAGGCCCAATAGTAAATAAAAAACCAATTATTCCACATAATATAATGGCCACTCAAAATTCAAATGATCTAGTTGTTGCATGATACGCACCCCTAAGATTTATTGCAAATCCACATGAAATTCCCCAAGGATACCTTAAAAAAATTCCAAGATACAATGGATAAGATTAAAAAAAACGATATAAGGGCTTTCATATGGTTACATGAAACCCTTATATTTATGGAGCAATCCAAGTGTAGTTTAATAGCTAGCTCATAACAATTTTATCTATCCATCACATACACAAGATAGCTAAAGTGAAAGTTCGAACAACTCTTTGTTTTGCATAGATAATTGAAGCTTTTGGGGAAACCTTGTTATTGGTGCCCCTTCTTGTGCATATATTGCTCGAATTGATGCACAAGATTTGTTAAGCTCCATTTCTAATGGTTGAAGATGTACATTTGGGTCTCATACCACTTTTAAATTCTACCATAGTGCATACATGAGGCAATGTTAAGCTATTAGTACATCTCATGACTAATCAGTTGAAAGTGTAAAATTTCTATATTAATCCCTAAACTCACATCATTATTCCATTTCATGCATTCATCCCCCTGAATAATCATAAGTAAAACCTCATTTTTACTTAAAGGCATTATAATTTCCATTTTACTAATTTCCATCATCACATAAGAACATTAAACCCCCAAAATTACATTATATCATAAGTTAAAGTGATAAGATTAATGTAAATTGTCTTTTAAACTTCACTTTACCTGTTATGTTTATGTATTTTGAGTATACCTTGTCCTATTTTCATATTAACTTTAATTTATATATTAACTCCCTATAGAAGTAACCTTTTCCTATTGTATATAACTCCTTTTATATAATAGCCCCCAAAACCCATTTATTATAACTTTAACCAAAGCTATTTAATCCCCACATGCTTAAATAAAACACCCACATTACAACCCCTTTGGCTAAAATATATCTTTATATTAAATCCCACCCCTATGGTAAGTAAATAGTTTTTATTTAATTACTAT
This sequence comes from Pinus albicaulis, assembly GCA_034641835.2. NCBI lineage: Eukaryota > Viridiplantae > Streptophyta > Pinopsida > Pinales > Pinaceae > Pinus > Pinus albicaulis. Next base: position 807,484,931 of record CM076580.1, on the reverse strand, counting down.
ATAATAAAATTATATATAAAAAAAATCATTAAACATATTTAAATATGTGTTTAAAACAAAAATATAGTCCTTGAAGTTTAATTTAAACTAAAATTCAAATAAAATCATCCTTTTATTTCCTAGACTCTCTTAACCCAAGGTTAAAACCTTAAGCTTTTATAATTTCCTGATATATATTCATCACCACAGTTATAACCTTGGGTGAAATCCTTTATACCCCTCCCGATCACATTACTCCATTGCATAAAATCCGTTTATACATTAAACTTCATAAATCCCTCAACACCATCGGACTCCATTCTAATTGTCCGATCATCCTTCTCCTTTTAATCCAACGATCATAAGTAAACTCGACAATGCATTTTCCCCATCCCCACCATTTCCTATCAGATCAAATTTCATCCATTCATCTCCCCTTGTTAAATTGATGGTACAGATCAAAGCCCTAGTCCCACTGCATTTACCCCACAACTTCACATCAAATCTTGATCGTTTGCTCCGCTCTGACAGATCGGATGATGCACATTCATTTTCACATTTCTAAAGTAATCAAATGAAGTTGCCCAATTTTTTTGTGAAAAAAGTAGTTTTGTGAAACCGCCCCATGCTACGTGTCCTCCTTTCATTTGATCGCATTCCAAAAGGGAAAAACTAGTTACCACTCAAGAGCAATGCGAAAACCATTTATGGTATCCGCTTTAAACACACAAACCACTCCTGCCCCAACTGCAATAAATGACATTAAAAGGTGATATAACTTAATATTTTATGACTTAGTTTTTCATTTTTTCTTTTGTATTTCGCCCAGTTTCCATATTAAACACTGTAATCCCTTTGCGTAGCCTCCCGACATCCTTTTTGAGCCGTCTGAAAATCAATTGACATATAAATAGTGTTTACCTCTGAAAATCACTCCCAGAGAATTTCCACGACCTCTGCCCATCAAATTCAAACAAATTTAAGATTGTTGCAAGTTCAGAAACTTCATCAACTGCAATTATACCGTTTACAAGTATTTTTCGTCAAAATCAATCCATAAAATATTCAATTTCAAAGAAAATTAAGCTAATTAGACTATCATTGCCTAAAATGAGTTTAAGTAGCCATTTGGGAAGTTTTATAAACCTTCAAAATACAGGGGAAACCTTGTCAAAATTTCTCCAGAATCCACATCTTCCATTTTAGTAGGTTTTTATCCATTCTAACAGCATTTTCACTGCTGAATTTGATCTAGAAGACCTTATGCATACAGTAAACCTGTTTTTCTTCTTAAAACCCTACCTAGAGTCTCAAATTGCCAGAAAAATTCTTCAATTGACCCAAGTATCTAAAAAAAAACGTAGCAAACTGTTTAATCTTGCTCTGTTCATTTAAAATGACCAAAAAAAAGGTAACTCCCAAAACTGGAGGTCTTAAATCCCAGAAGCTTGCCTCCAGCAAGATTCAAAATCCCAAACCTCCCAGAATTGATAAACCTACTCCTATTTTAACTGCTGATTCTACTGAAATAGTTAGACCTCTCCAACCTCCTGTTACCACTGAAGAAAGCAATCCTTTGATTGACTTAGATTACAGAATTGCAGATTCCATTCTTGAATTTGATCTTCTAGAAGTGCATAACTGGTGTCAAGAGAAATTTGAAAAGAAAGAAGCCAATGATATACTTATATGGGAGTCTAATTTTCCCAAGTATGTGGTTCCCATCACCCATCCTGCTCAGGATTTCATAAGGTTATGTCAAATGCATTATATTTCTGATCAAAGGTGGATGGCTAACAAAGATAGTGAAGTCTTATTTTTTATAACTGCTGAATCAATCAATGACATCCTCCAATTAAGCCATAATCCACAATCAGTGTCATTGTCAATTGAAGAATTAAACCAGATGTATTTAGACCTAGATTTCCATAGAAATTTCAAAATTCTCCAGAATTTCATGCCCAATCATGTCGATCTTCCTAAGGTGAACCCTCCTTATGATACCTTGGATTTTCCAGAAGGCTCCAGACAAGTCATTTCTATGCTGTCATTTATTTTGGGTTATGTTAATGATGAATTCATAGATGCCTCTGTCTTAGGTTTCCTTTCCACTTTGTCTCCTGGACAACAACCAGACTTTATTTTTGACTTTGCCAAATTTATTGCTGACAATATTCATTATCAACTGATAAAATTGCCTGATGAAGGAGTGTTCAGATATACTTCATATCTGTTACATCTCTTCTTGTTATTTCAAGCAAATAAATTTCCCTTTGCAGTACAAAAAATGGATATGGAAGGGAAACCACTATCAGTAATATTTTGGACCTATCTTCTGAGAAAGAATAGCAGTGAGTACAATTATAGTGATTTCAATGACCTATTTATCAGACCTGCTATCAGTTTGTTGGATAAAGCAGAACCACCAAGAATAAATGAAGATATCAAAATGATTTTACAGTTGTCTAAAAACTGTAAAGTGGGTGATTGGTATTTATACAAAAATCATACAGAGATCAGAATATATGGTGCACTATTGGCTCCATATAAATTACCTAGATTTGTGACTACAAGGATTTTTTCTCTTGAGTATATAAGAATGATTTTGAATGCTAATGCAGTAAATTTCATAGCACCTAAAAATAAGGCACAATTTAAATTAAGAATTTAAATTGGCTCTTTCATTGTAAACAACATAGATGCCTTAAAGGAAGTATCAGACAAGGTATCAGCATTCAAGTTTCAGGAAATTTTTTTTGGAACTATGACCCTCAGGGTATTATAAGCAGTCTCAGAATTAAAAGAAAATTTCCTACATTTCTCCATGAATATAAGCCACTTATTGAAAAATTTTCCAAATAGTTGGAATGGGTGACCAATACGTTAATTGATGATGATCAGGATAAGAATACAGACAATTTGAATAATGTACAGGTGGTTACAGTGAATCAACCAGCAGAAGTATCAAACAAAAGACCAAGGAAAGAAGAAGGATATTTGGCTGAAACAATCAATGAAAACAAATTCAAAACCGTATACAACAAAAAGGCCAAAATGACTACTTTAGAAACAGAAGAAATAATAGATGTGGATGACACTAATCAGTAGCAAACAAATGATGACGCCACCATCATTGTGAATGATACACTCAAAGAGATTCAAATTAAACAGGTACAAGCACAAGGTAAAGGCAAGGAGATGGTTGAAATGGAAATGGATACAGAATCCCCCTCTTCTTCTTCTAAAAAAATTGAAGAAAATGATTCTGATATTCAGAAGAGGTTCAAGCTAATCAGAGAGAAAAATGAAGAAATCAAAGATGAAGCTTATTCTAAACTTCTCAAGGAAAAACCAGGAGATAAGGACAGATTAGTAACTGCATTTGATTACTCAACCAACCAAATGATCATGTATTTTCTCCAACCAGTGATAGCACATCCAAAATCAGCTTCAGACTACAAAAAGACAGAATTTGCAGTAAATTCTGATACTATCCATGAGCTGGATCAAATATAATTTCACAGAAGTGCATCAGAAATGTTATATTCAAAAATAGTAAGCAAAAAAATGAGTGCCACTATGCTCCAAAAGACTGTATCCAACTTGCAAACTCAAATGAAGTTGGATAAAACATCTTTACATGCCAAGGATTTGAGAATAAAATCCTTAAAATATTTGGTCATTGAGTCTGGAGCAGATCCTTCTAACACTGAAGCTGCCAAGAAGTTAATAAGACAGAAAAATGATTATATTGAAGCTTTAAGAAAGCAGCTCAAATTACCACAGAGTGAGCACCCTCAAACAAAAGAAATACTTCAGGAAAAGATAGAGAAAGAGGAAAATATGCAACTTGTTTTGAAAATGACAGCCCAGATAAAAAATATGGAAACTCAGATAGAAGCTTTTATGCAAGAAATTGAAAATTTGAAGAAAACTCAGCATATTTCCGTTCCTATAGTTATTCCAACTGTAAGCATAGCAATCCCCTTAACATTGGTAGAAAATTTGGCACCGCAAGGAGTATTGGCAACTGTAGTGTCAATTACTTCTAAAGATATTTTTGCCACTTCTTCATCACAGATAAACACAATGGCCAGGGAAAAAACTGCAATAATCAAAGCTATGGAAGACATGTCCATAAAATATCAAGAGATAATTAGTTTAAAAGGCACCATAAAAGATCTGGAAACATCCAAAAGAGATGCCTTAATCAATTCCAAAGGACATGAACAGAGGGTTGACAGATTACAGGAATAGGTGAAAATTATTCAACAGCAGGTAAATCTTACTAAACAGGTTGCCTACATAAAAAATCATTTGTGGTCAAAAATCACTGAAGGCATTCACTTACAATGGCCTTATATTCAAATATTATATGAACAAAAATATGTTCTACAAGCTGCCTTAGCAGAAATTGACAAAACAAAGAAGGAACTTAGCAACAAATCCCCACAAGCAATTCAGCTCATATCATCCTTGAACAGTAAAAATAGGGAAGAAGTAGTAGAATTGAAAATTCTAGACAGGAAAGAGGCTATCCTTGAAATAAAAAAGGTCCTAACAAAGAGAAACATCATGAGTAATCTGGAAGAGAAGTGTGATAATATGAAGATATCAATCACTAAATTCAAGACCAAATATGACTTGCTGCTAGAGGCAGGATTACCAAATATACATGCACTGAATGAAAAATTAATGCCACAAAAGGACTATGACCAGAAGATTAGAGCTCATGCTAAGGAGTAGGCTAAAAAGCCTTTGCCACAAGGATCTCCAAGTGGCAAAGTACTACTGCAATATTTTGAGAATTTGTTCTTTTTGGAGAATGAAATTAAGCACATGTTTATAGTAAAGCCAAAATTTTCTAAGTACACAGAAGCTGATGAAAGATATAGAAAATTAAAGAGTATAAATATCCCCACAGCTCAACAGTGGCAAGAATTCACAGATCTGATCTAAATTTGACAGGTAAAAGAGCAGGAAAATCACATGAAGAAATCATATTTTACTGTTATTTTATGGTGAAAAAATTAGTGTCAAAGTGTATCAGGTTCAAAGTGTATTAGTAAAATCAAATTGTTACTGTTGGTTATTTTTCAATTACAGCAGTGAATCAGTGAAAAACAAAGATAAAGAGTATCAGGATTGAAAGTGAAAAGAAGAAATGTTCTACAAGTCATCTTCCACGAGGTGATGCATCCAATGCCAGCAATGCTACCAACACATCATGAAATCAGTTTGATTAAGATAATCAGTTCTATATTTCCTTGTAAAAAAGAAAAACTTGCAAACTATTTTGCTGTTGTCCCTCTTCTTATGTTATATTTCCTATTTTTCCTTGAAACATTATCTCAAACTTTGAGATATTTTGTAAACAATTTATGTGTTATCAGTTTTTTATGAGGAAAGGGTTATCAATATTTTATGTAGGGTTTATCAGTTTGATAGAAAGGTTTGATGAGTTCAAGATTCAGAAATGACAAAATAACCAAATTGGATGAAATGCATGCTTAATTTAAAACTGAATAACGCAACATAACTCTACCAGCAACCAACTTAGTTTCCAAAAAAACATTGATAAATCATAAGACTAAAGGAATACATTGTACAACCTGAGCGCTCCATTCCCCTCCAGATTTCTATATGTAGTACATAACATTTAATCTTGGTTAAAAATATTTAAAAAAAAATTCCTCCAAATGTGCTAGTTTTAAGTAAATAGGTGACTTAGCTAATTCGAAATTTTTGTCCAAGCATCAGTAAATAGGAGATAATCTAAGATTTTAATAGATGTTCACTGCATAAAATATGTCAAAATCCTATAGCTATATCCCTGGTCTGAGACTGCAATGAAGAGGTCCAAATTATGGCGGCTTCAATAGAACCAAGCCTCAATATAGGGTTGCAGTAGGTCCGAGGGTTTAACTGATTCAAGTCTTAATAAAAAGCTACAACACAGAACCGAGCTCTTATGGTATATCTTTGTCCTCCAATAATGAAAAACATTAAATTCTCTTGAGCATGGTAATAGAACTAAATTTTTTTACAACAGTCCACAAGATATCCATTCATTTCTAGAAATTCTGCGAGAAGAAAATGAAAGTCATGTGTAACAAAGTATTATGAAAAGACTTCAAGAAACCAGAACTTAGCCTGAATATACTAAAAATGAAGTTGGAAATATTGTCTCTCCAAGGTTGTTAATGTTGCAATCCTTTGTTCAACATTGATACAAATGTTGAAAACAAGTTGAAACATGAACCAAATAATAACATTCAAAGGAAAGACTAGGATGTCACCATTTATACCTGTTATCCTTGAAAAGAAGAGAGCTAACTTACATGATTTTGTGTTTTCAAGGTGGACTTGAAGACCATGTTCATCCCAGAATGAGCTCAAAATGTACTTTGTTTTTGGATTCGTGAAATAAAAGGACAGTGTTGTCAAAAAATAGTGAAATGGAGATCCCATAGAGGGCCTCCACTTTTACCACCAATGGATTTTGAAATGAGAAACTCTCATCCATAAATATGAAGTCCAAAGAATGTGAGGCAGTCGACACCCTTAGTTGAGTACTATGTTAATGTATATAATAGACCCCAGAGATGATCATTTGAATCTCATATAGGGTCATAATTATAGAGATCGCAAAGCATAAGAGATGTATACCTTCAGCCTCTCAAGTAGTAGGTTTCTTCCAACTATCTGAAAGGCTTAATAGGTGTCCATGGATCAGAAATATACTTACTTTTGCTGCCTCAATAGAATTTGGGAGGGTTGAAAAATATTCAAAAGTGTGGTGATTCCATTTGCAATGACTAAACCTTAAACTTGCAATTTCTTCCTCTCTGCCCATATGGAGATGAATTTGTCTGCTCTTCTGGCAAAGATTTTGAACATGGTGTATCCCAGCATGATAGTTTCGCAATTAATTGATTCAGAGGTCAGGATGTATGCAGGAGGCGGAGGACTTGAGTCAACTACCATACTAAGGAGGAGAGCATAAGTATTGAAACTGGGTATTGCTTCTCTAGTGAACACTTGATTACTTACTGTAATGGTTTTTACATATTAAAATTGTATTCATACTAAGAGATGCCGAAATAATAGAGATTAAATTTTCTATATCCAAACACCCAATTTCCATAAAATAAAGATAAAATTGGGTTAAAAAAGTTTAGAAAATTGATATTTCAAAAACTAATGTTAGGAACAAGAACTGTAAGCTACTTAAACCCTAACAAGCCCTTTTTAATTGGATGTTCATGGCATGTTGTCTGCCCCATCTTAGTTAGATTGGAATTACACCTCGCAATTTGATCAGAGTTTGTATTGCCTGATGAAAAAAATTCAACTTTAATTGCAACCAAAAGAAAAGGAAATCCTCTTGCAGAGTCCATAAAGGTGGTAGTTCTATATGGCCAAGCTTCACTTGAACAAACATGTCTGCCATTACATTTTTAGTCTACTCTTCCAGACAGAGTGATGCAGGGGAATTAGGCTCTAGAAATACTTTGTATTTTCTTAAGTCTAGAGGGATCTCATGCCTTTGAATTCTCATGTAGTTGTTAATGTTTTGAGTAAAATAAGTGAGGAGTTGTAAATGTTCTCTAGCCCACTAGAGGACATGAGGGAAGCTGATTGAGTTAGTTAGGTGAATATTCAGTTTCAGTTTTTCGAGGGTTTGAGTCCAAATTTAGGAAGTCCAAGAGTCTTTTTCGAGCTGTAAGGGACCTGAATAGATTCATGTCACCATTCTGTACAAATGTAAGTATGAATGATAGCATAGGAGATCAGCCCTGTTCAGAGGTAGAGTGTAGTAGAGTTCAGGAGCGGTTTAGAGGAGGTAGAGTACGTTGTAGAAGGCCATTGTAATTGAAGATCTGACCAAAGACCAAATGTTCTGTAAGTAAAGTCATGTATATAATTGAAATGATTGTTCCAGTATTAATTGATTTAGTTCTGTGTGGTAAGCTTGAGCTTCGGTGAGAGCTGTATAAGTAATGTGTGACAAAACCTGTCTTAATGGTTAATGCCTATGTTTTGATTCATAATCAAGTCAAATATGCTGAGGATTGATGTTGTAATGATTTGATTCTGGAATGAACAAGAAACTTAGATCAATGTTATTGAATTGAATTCCGTGGACCTTTTAGGTCGAGGAGTAGAATTTCTTGACCGAATGAGTATTGAATAAGGCATTATGAGAGAACTTACAATTTCTATTATGTAATTATGGAACCGTGAAGTTCTGGGGGCTTAACTCGACGTTTGGTTATATTGTGTAAGCAGTGAAATGAGGCTGGGTTGAGAATGCAATAATGTGTGACTGTATGGACATGGAATAGAATGGAATTCGATGATGCTTAGAGCGGTTAAGTGAACCCATGGGTGAGAAGTTAAAATCAAAAGAAACTTCTTCGCGCAGTTGAAAGAATTTCTTTAATCTATGGTTGCGGTGTCGGATAGAATGCATAACAATGATGGATGCAAAGGGTTGTTAAACCTATGTGGGGATCATATTAAGGATGCGAAGTCAAAGGAGTTAAGTTGGAACCATGAATGATTGAGGGAATGGAACCATGACCTGTAACAGCGAAAGCAGGCTTCCAGAACCGTATGTGGTTTTCGCAAAACTCAAAAGAGGTAAACGAAATTTGGAAAAAAAGTGCGATATTGGTCGCTGGCTAACACATGGCTTGGGCGGTTTTTGAAAACCACGAATTTCACAATTTTTTGGGGCATTAAGGTCCTATTCAAAATTTTTTGTGATTATCGTCATATTTTCCTATCAAATGATCAGATGGTGGTCGCATCCTAGAGATGCACGGAAGATAACGTAAGGGTAAGTTGTGTGTTGATGTGGGCCAAAGGTTAATACGCGGGGGTGCAAGAATTTTGATGTCCGTTGGATCTCTTGATCCACGGATCGGACGATGTTCGCATCATGATGATGCATGAAGGTTAACGAGGACGTTTCTGTGGGCCCCGAAGACGTTTATAGATGTATCGCTTGGAGTTAACTCCGAAGGCATGGTTTGTTATAAGGTATTTACCTTTGGAAGGAGGATGTAATATGTGTTCATATATTATAGTTGGCATGTAATACCCCAAGGGGTACATGATATATGTGGATATATATTATGTTGATGATAACTCGAACCTTGTATGAATGAATTCGTATGCTGAGGTATATTATAATTATGTGTGAAGGGTAAGCCATAGGCTTATTTCCAATTGAGTTATAAAGCTCAGGTGTGATTTGAAAGGGGAGCTCAATTTTGAAGTTTATTTGAAAGTCGGAGAGTTGACTTAAACATCATAAGGCAGGGTATTCCAATGGTTTGATAACCATTGTTTACATATACAAGGTTCCGTGCTGAGAATTGAATTTCGGAGTTGTTTGGGTTATAATAAGGGTTCGGCAGGAAGTGGAAAAGAGGGAGAGCTTCCACATTTAAGTATAGGACCGGGTGCATGTCCTTTTGATGAATTCATGAAGTGGGTTAGACTGTGATTTAATCTTAGGTTTGGGAAAGGTAATGGTCCTCATATATATTGTTAGAGTTGGGCCAGATTTAAAATTAATTGGGGAAAAACATTGAAGTGCCTTGTTGTTATATACATAGAGTGAGAGTGTGGGTTAAGTGAGGTAGCCCAGGCATCACAGAGCTGAGGCAAGGATGAAATGAACGCTCAAGAGTTCAACTTTTAGGGCAGTGGATTTGAGCAGGGATAGGTGCCCTAACAAGGGCCAAGTTCTTCAAAAAATACAAATCACATTTTAAGGAATTGGAAGAGAAGTTTGTGGAGAACAGATGTAGGATTGGGTTTGAGTCTTGTGATATCATTATGTGCTTGATGGTGTGAGGGTCACCTTTGTATAAAATACCAAAAAGGGAGGTTGATACAAAAATATTTAGAGGGATTGTTTGGAGGGTCGTTAGACATAGTGTAGGAGTGTTCATTAGCAAGTAGCTATTGGAATCGAATGTGCAGTAGCATAGGGGGTGTTTCCATAATTAAGGGAAATGTTCATATTGTTGGTTGGTCCATCAGTGCGGTAGGGATAGTTGAGGAGAAACCTCACCATATGGTAGTGTTTTCTTCCTTTAAGTGGACAAAAAATAGAAGCAGCCTCTGGGAGAAGTTGATACAATGATGAAGAAATGGAATAACGACTAGAAGAGTGCCCTAATTGGTCTTCTAGAAGCGCATAATTCAAGGGCAAGAGGGTAAAAAAAAATAGTTGCAGATTTCCTCTTGGATGATGGATTGAAGGGTGTCCCGGGAGATGACTCCAGGGAAATGGGAAAATCCCCATCTATTGCAAAAGGGATTTCCCGTCCTAAAGAAAAAATTATAATAGAAAAATCATGAAAATAAAAGGCTCAAATCTCTCTTCCAGACTGGTGACATGGCACAAGGCCACATGGACCACTGTGATTGGTTGACATAACACATTAGAACCATGATGTTAGCATCTAAAATATCTAGGATATGTGGCACTCCATGATAAAGACACATGGTGTGTGGATTTGAGTTTTTCAGGTGGTCAAGTGGGCCGAAAATAGGTGAAATGTGGCACCACTCAGATATTAACATGTGCCAATTGGTACAAGTGGTAGACAATTGGCATGCTCAAACAACGAGGTGATGTAGGAATGACATGAGGGAGAAAATATCAGAAAAGCCCCAAATCTGGAGAACTAAAGCTCATCACCAACCTGAGATTGACAACTTTACATGATGTCACCTATGAAATCATAAATGGAGAAATCATAGTAACAATAAAGTAACCTATGTAACAATAAAGTCAAATTCATCCTGGGAGTGGTAAATGGAGAAATCATAGTGAACAACAGGAAACATGCAGAGTTGCTTACAATCAAATAGATGAAAAAACACATACAAAAAACCTAGATAATAATCATGAACAAGCTTAATATTGAATTATGAGCTGTAAAGGAACTTACAAAATGTGACATTACGAACCTGGTCAAGCGCACAAGCAAAAATATCCTGGACATGACCCTGGTTGACAAGTTGTATTGCTCATGATGCAAGAGGATTTGTACTTGCACTGCCAAGTCAATCAAAATCCATCATTATCTATACAATAAATAAAATTAATTGATGTAGTATTTTTTACTCTAAGATGCATTCTTATGATAATGTTAGAACATATGTTGAAAATGTCAAAACATACCTAAATAAGCTCCTCTTCATTTCAAGAACAATTTATTGGAGTCGCATGAACTTGGAACAAGCCTCCCACGATATGAAAGATTAGCAACTAAGTCAACAATGACTTTTTTTTTGCCATGTTGGATCAAGGGAGGTTTTCTCCAAGATTAAATCGCTCCAATAAATTATTCTCTACTAAATAGGGCCAACCAAGTGAAGGTGGAAGCTCTTATGGCCCATCCCCCGCCCACATCACTCTCAATTCCCAAATACCCAATCTATATTTAATTTTTTACTTTCATAAGCATACAAAAAAATATTCGATAACTAATAAAAAACAATGCAACATAAAGTACGCAATGAAACATTGAAATTAGTGCTTGACATAAAGATAGTATGTAAATGAGTTTTTTATATAACGCAAAAAACATTCCAAGTATGGTAACGTTTGTCTTATAATAATACAATATTTTACATTATCAAATTTTCTTTTTCTTCTTCCTATTTCTAAAGCTCCTAATTACATTATCAATATCATCGTGCTCTAGTCCTGTTTCATGCCTTTCCCGCACCGCTGACCTAGTTGCGTAGTCACAATGTATGGTCTCATCCAATGATGGGGAATCACCTACAAAAACAGATAATATTAAATTTTAATTGTCAGTTTTTAAATATCATTGAACTAGTTTGGTAATATTAATAAAAAAAATTGCAATGAGATTATTTACCTAGTGCACCAATTGTTGCCGTTGGGACTGTTGCCCTATCTTCCTCTTTGGCGGTAAGATCCTCAAGGGAAACATTCTATGTCATTTAAACAAAAAAAGTTATAAGGACAACCATCGAGGTATAATTAGAAAAAATTATAATTGGAAATTAATTACCATCACGACTCTCACTGATAGTAGCATTGTCAGCCTGGTCCCCACTACAATGATTAGGTTTCATGTGAGGAACATCTACATCTGGCTCTACAACTAGGTTATTTTCCTCGTCAGCAGTGTTGCTCCCCTAATTTAAACAAAGTTGTTAGACATTAAATTTATGGATGAAAAAAAACATATTTAAAGGTTAACGTTTTACCTTATCAGGCATTCTGGATCTTGGGACCTGCCCTAAGCTTCTCCGACATTCAACTACGACTTGATAGCTGAAATGGAAAGCGATATTTATATCTTCCTCTGTAGTTTATGTTCCGAAGTCATCACCCTACATTACATATGCTTTTGTATTTTTAATGTTATTTGATAGTATTACAAAAACGTTGGAAGATGATACAATTAATTATAAGATGTTTAGCTACTTACAATTCTTGCGGCTAATTTCAAGTAGCCGCCCTGGCCTGTCTTGTGATGGCCCTTTTTTTCAATCCTAGATTTGGTTGCCTTTGAGGTGTCAGGCAACCTATCATCAAAATATTGAAGTCAGATATGATGTAGCACACTTTTATTTTAGACATAGAGAAAATTAAAGCTATCGAATTAAAGTTGTAATTTACCTTGCGGGTCCAGTTGGCATTTTTCCTTCTTTCTTTGCCCTTTTCTCTTTTTTGTCATGGATGAGTGGTCTCCACTCACTCTCTGGAACTATGAGAGGATGGTTGTATCTAGGGTTAAATTGCGATTGCGTCCTATAGGTGTCCCTGGTATATTTAAAATATTTGCCAGCTACCCGAGCCACCGTTGTTCTGTCAAATGTGCCCACCCCAAAAAGGGCTTCTAGATAATCTAGATGTTCTTTTTTTAGGTTGTAATTCTGGGAATTCCACCTTGTGTTTATGGTTGGGCCAAAAATTAACAACGCATGGCTCTATAAAAACCTGTAGAACTCATTGTTTCCTATACATAAAAAAAGATATTATCATTAATTTAAAAATAAAAATCATGATAAAATATGTTTTAGAAAGAGTACATGAAATAGATAAAATATTAAAACTTACCTAGGAGTTGTACGTGCTTTATAGGGAAACCTTCATCGTTCACAAAAAACATGCCATTAATGGTCCCCGTGGAGCTAAAATGTGTAGCTCCAGGAAACACAGTAATGTAGTTGGCCATATCAGCCTCATCACTGCCAACATGTTCAGCGGTTGGCTAGGTGTCTTCTTGGGCAGGGTGTGTTTCTTGGCTGGCACCTAAAGGAGTAGAAGGTGTATGAGAGGGTTGCTGGGAAATATCTTGCCCTTGTGTCCCACTACCACCAACATCGGGTTCAACAAGTGTCATATAAAGTTACATACAAAAGAAATTTTTGTTAGTTTAGTCAATGTAAAATTAAAAATCAAACTATCACAATTCATCTCATGCAGAACAAAAAAAATATCCTTTTGATTTTTTATTATTACTTGATATGTTTCTAGTTGGGTCATAATTTGAATTATCCTCTCTTCTGTTTCAAGCGTTTGAGGCACGTCTATCAAAGTATCAAATTCCGACCTTGCTTTTCGCGCCTTTTTTCGTAGCAAGAGAAATGGAGATAGTGATGAAGAAAGCTCTTCCTCATACAGGGAATCATCAGGCATACCATGGCAAGGTGTTTGCATATTTGAACAAAATTATTATTATTTCAATTATGTAAATAACTAAAATACCTAAAGATAGAGCAATGATGGCACTTTACATGTTCTTCCACTGGCCCCTTTCCGCGATCATCCTGTCTCGGGGTTGTTCCTGTACTGCCCTGATCAGTCTACCACATTGCAATAAAATTATAAATGTAAAAACTTGAAAACAATATCTAACTTGAAAAAAAAAATGAAAACTGAAATAATTTCTAATAAGACACTGGAAGATAGAGTTAGAGTTTCAAATATGCCTTGCATTGAATTAAGTGCTGGAAACACGTGATGGCACATTAAGGCACCCAAACAAGAGACAAGTTGATAATGAGAGTAAACTAGGTTATTTGTAGTGAAATTTTAAAATCTCAAAAAGGTATATTAATTATCGAAACAAATCAGCTTCATAATTTAAGTATTATTGATTCTGTTGTGTATAAATCACAAAAAAATTGAAACAAAACATTAGAAAAGCAACAACATAATCACATTTGGCTATAACAGTGATCTGACCTCTAAAGTAGACTTCCTACTAGTTTCATCAATACCATACAAACAATGGAAATGAACACAATATACCACCACAGATGTGTAGTTATCCACAAAACCATCCACCTGCCAACCTCCTCTAATAACCTACACTAGAAACAGATGTATGGGGTATTTTCATAAGGGGTTCCTCAAAAACATTCGCTAGAGGTTATTTTCCTTGTAGTGGTTCTAGCCTATCACATCCAACCAATTTAAATTAATTAAAACTTTTAAATTCATAAAATATACTCTCCGTTTTCCCAACACAAGCATTTTGACAAAATCCTTTTCAAATTTGACATGTTGACCATGTCATGGGTAGACTTTCCATTTTTTTCATCTCAATAGGATGTGTCAGACCTTGAAGGCCATGGTCTAGGTGTCTGCTCTTGCACGATTTCACAAAGTAGATATTTGCATGAAAGCAATGTGTTATGCATGAACCAGAGGTTCTCGCATACTTGTCTACATTCAATGATAGTTGTAGCTAGATTTTGATCTAATCCTAGTTTTAAGCATGTTGGAGATTGAGGTCTATCATTAGCTATAATTATATCCACGTGGCTAACTTATCTGGCCCTTGTGCTGAATGTATAACTCCTGTCAAGGGAGATGTATCATCCATTCCACGTGGAAATTGTGCCAATGTTTGGGGTGGTGATTGTGCTGATAAATTATCACAAATTAGATTTCTTGATACTTTCCAATTACAAGCACCTGATTTTTACAATAGTATGTTCATGTGTGACTATAATATGAATAGATGTGGGTTTAATTTTCGCCCTGCACTAGTACAGAGATTTTCAGAGATTTTTCCTAGAAATGGCAAGGCAAAGAAAGATACCAACCTTGAAAACATGGCCATGGAGAAAAACACAATTTCTGAAGTACTGGCTGCAAGAACATTAGGACTTTGGGATGTTAATTTTCCATGGTACAGGGAAACTATTCCCTCATCTTTTACAACTATGCCAAATATGGGATTGAGTCAATTGTGCATGGTAGCCCTAGACAGTTATTGGGGTGAGTTTATTGATTGTCCTGTGGTTGAAAATGAAGATACAATTCATGTGAGTTGTGATGTATTAAGCAAAGGAAACTCTAGAGATGATGGAAATTGTGATGATGGAAATCAACTGCCAAATTTTATGGAAAGCATACTAGAGACTGAGGTTTGTAGAATTTGTTATATCTTACATTGACTTTTATTAAAAAAAAAACTAAATATACAGGCATGCCCTATTCAAGGAAAACGAGCAGCCCAATGTATTTCTCTGTTTCAAATCCTGGGCATTATAAATGGTAAAATCACTTTTTAAAATATGGTAAAATTATGTTTGGCTATACAGTTTTGCCTGCTGATGGAGGAAGGGCCTGCTTTCTGGAGTTTCTTGCGCGATGGGTGATTCTTTGCAGCAAGGGCTTGCTTTCTAGAGTTTCTTGCATGACGGGCGGTTATTTTTAGTAGGAGGTGTATATCCAGTAGGGTTTGAGTCAATTAGAAAAGGCAAGGAGCTGTAGTACTGATCTACAAAGGTGTATATCTAGTAGGGTTTCAGTCGATTAGAAAAGGCAAGGAGCTGTAGTACTGATTACATGCAGGGTAACTATAGTGATTAATGTAAAATTTTGAAACGCCCACCATGATTAATCCGAAACCTTTATGGTAGTAATTTTCCACCATATAAATAGGTAATTTTTAATTCTTTTGAAATTCCTATTAAAACCATAGTTTATGGCGGTAATGCTCTACCATATAAAGAAGTATTAAAACCTTTCAAATGCCAACTTAGGTTTGATTTAAAAATGGCATATAATTTTAGTTTATCTTGTACAATAGTAAGGCCATTATTTATTGGTTTGAAATAATAAACAACATGCAACAAACCCACATAATTAGTAAATTATTTAAAGACAATAATTCCTACATATTAAAATATAAAGTTATAACATACCAGCTCATACTCGAACATAACATCTGTATCAATATTCTTCTTATGTATCTTCTTGATCTTCATCCAACTGATCAACATCTATACCAAAATCTGATTCAAAAACGATGTTGAAATGATCGACCATGTCATCATCATCATCAATTATGTCATTTTCAATAATATCCTCATCGATGTCATCATCAATAATTGTTGCCTCATCTCCTATGCCTAGTTCATCTTCTAATATATCTTCTTTGTCTGTCAATGCATATTCTTGCTCATCTATGACTGCATCATCTTCTTCTTGATCAATATCATCTTCTTCCTCTACAATATACTCTACTGGCCTTCCTCTTGTATCATATCTAATAGAAAATGACCATTCGTTCTCACATGGAACCTCTGAGTAAAAGACTTGTTCGCATTGGCTTGGAAAAACATAGAAATCTTTTCCTGCCTCAAAATGCAATGTTTTAACCATTGGAAATCCATTTTCATGTTGAATAAGTGTTCTATCATCATAACGTAAATTCATTCGTAGCCTATACCATTTGAGTTGAACAAAACTATTTTGAAGGAATTAAAGTCACACTCAACTATATCATCTCAAAAACCATAATATCTATTTTCATATTCTCGAGGATGTCTAGCACTCCTGGAGGAAACATTAGTTATCCCACTATCAGAAATTTTCCTGTTATCATCCAACTGTTTAACGCAAAATTTACGACCATTGTACCACATAGCCTTGTGGCGTTTCAACTGCAATATGCCAAAAATGAAAAAGATGCATTCTCAATTAATAATTAATCATATAATTTACACAACATGAAAATTATCCAAAAAATCAAACTTGTTGTCACATTATAAATATAGTATAAAATAAGTAATGAATAAAATAGGTGAATTAACTGCTTACCTTTCTATCTTTCAAACCATATGCTAAATCGATTTCCCTATCTGTAACATTTCCATCTCCACTACGATACGCTTCTCTAATCAATTCAGACAGTAGTTGCCATGATAACCTACCGTTGTTATGTGCTTTACATGTTTCAATCCATTCACTCATCCACTCAAGATTTTTTGCAATGTATAAAAGTAGTGCCTCATAATCTTGAGCACCTGAATAAAAAAACAATAATTCACCAATATTAATAAATATTTCTTATAACCATGGTAAATTATATTAATTAATAAAATATGAAATAATAATACCTAAATGAATATAATGATCATATACATGATGTAAAAAAATGAAACATTATATGTATTATACATAATAAATCTTTTACCTCTCACTTTCTTCATTCTACCTTTTCCCAACAGGTGCTCCTCTTCAAAATTTTTGATGGAGTTCACATCCCAAATGCAATCCACCGCCTTCATGACTGGCGCAGCTAATTTAGGAAGATAATGACTAATATACACCATGGATTGATATACCACATATCCCTCCACCATAGAACCCTCAGGTCGTGCTCTTTGTTTAACCAAAGCCTTCAAGGATTTCAGGTGCCTCTCGACCATCCACATTGACCTTGTGTGTAATGGTCCACACATTTCAATCTCCTCAACTTGGTGTATCAAGTAGTGTTCTTGTGCATTGAAAAATGTTGGAGGTAGATACTTTTTCATTTCACACATTAGCCGAGGAATTTATCTCTTCCAATACTTTATTTCATCTTGATGGATTTATTTCAATGACAACCATCTGCAAATCATTACGCAAGGTTATTTCAATGAAACATAATATATATTTCATTACAAGTAAATTAATACATCATTTCATTAAGTACGAAAAGAAATTGTAGCAATTAGATTTTGTGTATAAATCAAAACTACTTACCTCATGTATTTACTAAGACCATATATAACTTGTTTGACATTGTTGTCTAAGTCGTTTGGGAGAGATACAGGTAGAACATACTATAACAATAAAAAATGAATCGTTATTGGTTTCCAAATTAAACAGAAAAAAGGAAAATTTAAAATATGTATTCAAGCAATAACATACAAAAACGTATACCATGGATATTACCTTAACAAAGGTATGCCAATCATGTGTTTTCACCCCACTGAAGTCACCTTTCTTTGTTAAGATATTATTTATGTTTGAAGCAAAACCTGTTGGAAATTTAATTCTTCTAACGACCTATTTTACATCATTGCTTTGTTGTTCTATTAATAACCATGGAATATTATTATAATTTCGACCTCCATTGTTATTTGATCCGCCGATCACACTTTTCATTGCATGATTCGATTTCTCAATGTCAGCACAAATTTTGTCAATTTTATCTCTATCATGTGCACCATCTATGGTTCGCCATAACATTTCTGTCACATTCTTCCCGACATGCATTGTATCAAACAAATGAGCTATTTTTAGGTTCTCATAGTAGGGCAACCTCGCGAATTGAGAAGGATAACATTTCATTCCAGGTGGAAGTACAATATTAGTACCTTCACTGTGATGATGACCTTGATATCAAAGAATAAAATAAATCAAATCAATAATTATAAAATACAATCAAATAAATTCATTAGTTAAAACAAAAATTCCAACCATTACATAAAAAAATAATATATATATATATATATATACACACATATATACACAAATTACGTACTAGCTGCTTGATTATTATTAATTATGTTATATTCCAAATTCCACAACTGAGGTGTCATTCTTCGTGGTTTTAATCCAGTTTCTTCTTTATCATTGAAAAGATGTTTTTCAATAGTATGATACTTATGGTTCCTAGAGAGGAAGTGCCTAAAATCATTGAACACCATCTCTCTTAAGTCTGGAGAATGACGACACTTCATCTTAGGGCCACAAACTGGACATGAAAATATACCCTTTGTTTGAAGGCCTGCAATAGATGGATCAATAATAATTATACTATGAGATCATTTTTAAAACATGCAATATGGTATATCTAATTTAGATGATTATGTATTATATTAAAGTGCAACGAAATATTACATACCACAAACATGTGTTAGTCCTGGGGCATCATGAATTGTCCATACAAGCATTCCACGATATTGAAATCTCTTTTGCTTGATTGGTTTAGTGATGTCATACATAGTGATGCCATGCCATAACTGTATTAGCTCATAAATAAGAGGCTCAATATATACATTCATATCTTTGACCTAGTACTTACCTAATTGTTCAAAATTATGGTACATAATAATTACTACCATGATATATGTATATATAAGTAATTAAATAAATAAAATATATATTTATGCAAACAATGAGATAAATGAAAATGTTACATTCAAAAAAATAATGTATCAAATACCTGGAATAATCATAGACAACATTATGTGCTCCCTCTTTATTGACATCCAAGGAGGAATGTTATTGTTGATAACGAAAATAGGCCACACTAAGTAAGTATATCTAAGCTCTCCGAATGGATTAACACCATCAACTGCCAATGAAAGCTTGACATTACAAGGTTCATTTTTAAAATATACATATTTTTCCTCGATTTCTCTAAATGCAGAACCATCTGCAGGCATTCGAAGAAAACCATCTCCACTTCTATTCTTTGAATGGTATTCCATAAACTGTGGCTATGTTGTTACACCTGAACATTCGCTGCAAACGTGGAATTATGGGAATATGACGAAGAACCTTTTGAGGCACCTTTTTGGTTAGTTGATCTATTCGATATCTACTGGTACCACATTTCAGACATTCTGTTTTCAACGCATGTTCTCCGTAATATATAATATGATCTTTAGGACATGCATCTATAGTGTTATATTCCATTCCAAAGTGTTTCATAATAGCACTTAGATCTTGATATGTTCGAGGTAAATTATTTGGCGATGGTAACAAATATTCACCCAACAATCTACAGCATAAACAAAAACTAGTTAATGTAAAGATTATTAATCATATATATATATATATATATATATATATATATTGAATTATTATTTTACACATTTATTACAACTAAAAAAAGGGAAAACAATCAACATTTACATATATGTGATCATAAATACATATTGCATACCTTAAGAGTTGTGTCATACATATGTTCGACAATTTTTTCATAACCATTTAAGTTCACCAGCAAAAATGTAGCAGAGAGAAGAGTTGCATTTGAGTGTTCAAAAAGTTGTTCACTTGACCTTTTAATCAGAGGTACATCATAGATACCGTCACTATCTCCACCATCATCATCTAACTCACCATACAAGTTTTGGAGCATTTTATTTGTCACATCATTAATGTGAACTGTCTCATTATTGTCATCATGATCTACCTCCGTGGGATCATTAAAATTAGCTTCATCATTCACTTCATGTTCTTCACCTTGTAAAACATCATTTCCAATACAAATATTTGCTGCAATATTCTCTTGTACTGGTGCAACATCATCTAATCTACTACTATTTATCTGTGGAAGCTGGTTGATCATCTGAAAAAAGTTGGGGGGAATTTTGCCTTTATGAAAATTACAAACATTAATCATTAAACATTAGTGCACATATAAAAAATATTAAAATAATATAAAATTTTACGATATAATCAAAATGAAGATAGATAATTAATTACCATGGGATGATAGTCATTCGATCCGCCATTAATGTGCCCATATTTCCTACAATGCATTGTTGTTGTTGCTATTAAAACTCTAACATTATTTCTCAAACAACAGTTTTTACAAGGGAAATAAACTCTACCATCACCCCTTTCACCCTTTTGAATGTTTTTCCACCTCTAATGTTTTCTTCCATTGATGCATATTATCCTATAAAGAAAATAATAATTATATTTAGAAATTATCTTTCTCAATGGTGTATAAAACCCAAGACGTGTTGAACTCAATGGGAGCTCAATAAGCAAAAAGAAAATAAAAGTGGGCTTTTTACAAATTGTGGGCCTTTTACAAAATTGTGGGCTTTTTAAAAATTGTGGTCTTTTTACAAAATTGTGGGCTTTTTACAAATTGTTTATATTTTAAATAAAATTGTGGGCTTTTTACTCCCAATAAAAAAGTGTATATCAATTTTATATTTAATATAAAATTGTTTATATTTTTAATAAAAATTGTGGGATTTTTACAAATTGTTTATATTTTTAATAAAATTGTGGGCTTTTTACTTCGTCGAGAAACTGGCTCAGCACCTACAACAATCACCATAGGACCGAGGCGAAGAACCACAAGCTAAACCAAAACCAAATACAAGTCGTGAGGGGAGGGGCTGAGCGCATGCGCTGAGTCCCAATAGATTGAGTGTGCATATCCTTGGGCTAGTAATCGAAACATGTAAAACCTCAACTCGTATATAAACACCAATACCGCTTATACGCCCGGTGAATTTGGGATTATCCCACCGGACACCAGCACTATACCAGCATTCACTGGCGTTAACAGCATAACCATCATTGTAATAATCACTATTACCATCACCACGAGAACCACCAGAGATAGGGGCACCACCACCGACTGGAACAACATCGATGTAATTCTCAGCAACATTAACAGCTAGAGAATTTGGAGATGATGTTATGGCTCGCTCGGCTATGACAGATTCATCAGACGCAGACGACTCGAATGTCGTAGATTCAAATTTTGCAGGTACCATATCTATATTAGAATTTGATTTTGGTGGCTCAAAGTCGATTTGGATTCCAGTGATTTATTTTGAGACCAATGATTCAAACTTCAAGTGTGCGTGACGTTCCAAGCGGTGGAATGAAGATAGGATAGAGAATTTCGCAATGGTTCCCTACCTCTTGGAATCACTATGGTCCACCTTCCCCTACGGGAATCCTATTGTAATGCATGTATTTTTATTTACCCAGTGCCATATATATATATATATATATATATATATTTGGCTAAATGAGGCTAATACCCATCCAAGGCTCATTCATCAAGGGCTACATTGAACGCTAATCAATCGAAGATAACTATCGGGGAATGGCCCCCCTCTCCATCTTTTCTTTTGACAAAAACACTAGGGCCCACTTGTTGAGGACTTATGTAGAGATGAAACAACCTCACCAACCATCACAAGAGCGACACTCTGCCACCAACCATCACAAGAGCGACACATTGCCACCAACCGCGACACATCACCTAACCATTGCAAGAGCGACTCTTTGCCACCAACTGTCGCAAGAGCAACACTTTTCCACCAACCGTTGCAATAGCGACACATTCTTCTAAACGTCACAATAGCAACCCCTTCCTCTAAACATTGCAATAGCGACACATTGTCTCTATAATGTCGCAATAATGACATACTTCAGAAATTCGTCGCAATTAAGACGATATTTTGAAAACGCCGCATGACCGACACATGCCTCTAAGTGTCAATATTGAGACACTTGCCTCTAAATGTCGGTATAGTGACGGTTTTGGGTAGATTTGAAAATTTTGAAAAAATTTGGGGAAATTTCCGACATTTGGTCAAAAGTGTCGAAACCAAGTGTCGGAATTTCCACCAAATGTACTAGTGTAAGGCTTTCTTTAATCTACACACACAGTCTTGTTTATCTGTTAAGGAGAATCCTTCAGGTTGTTCCATGTAGACTTCTTCCTCTAGTTCTCCATTCAGGAAGGCAGACTTCACATCCATTTGATATACCTTGAAATCATGATAACATGCAAAGGCCAAAAACATTCTGATTGCTTCCATTCTGGCTACAGGGGCAAAGGTTTCATCATAATCAAGACCTTCAATTTGTGAATATCCCTTTCATACAAGTCTGGCTTTATTTCTAATTACCTTCCCTTTTTCAGTCATATTATTCTTGAATATCCGTTTGAGCCAATGAAATTTTTCTAGTGGGTCTTGGAATTAATTCCCAGGTATTGTTCTTCTCAATTTGGTCCAGTTCTTTATTCATAGCATTTACCCATTTTTTTTCTTTGCTGGCTTCTTCAAACTTCTTTGGTTCTATGTGAGATAGCATGACTAGGTGTACTTATCATGTCTATTCAACAATTTTTCTTCTTGTCTGGACTTCTACACTCTTGTCCCCAATGATTTGGTCTTCTAGATGATTCGTTTGAGTGTGTCTTGAGGGACCTTTTGATTTTAATTCAGTATCTTCTATTGTTTGGCTCAGTTCATCATTATCTTGGTTTTATTCTTCATTATCTTCTAGAGGATTGCTGCATCTTGTACTTCTTGTTCTGTTTGGTAGATCTTCATCAAATCTTACATCAATGCTTTCCACAATTTTATGTAGTGTTTTGTTGTAGCACTTGTAACCCTTGCTCTTGGATGCATATCCTAAAAAGATTCCTTCATTTGCTCTTGCATCAAACTTCCCCAGTTTTTCATCATTATTTTTTATGAAACACTTGCTTCCAAAGACTCTAAAGTGTTTTATTGATGTTGGTTTACCATGCCATAATTCGTAAGGAGTCTTGTCATAGTTTGGTCTTAAATGAGCTTTGTTAAGAATGTGAACAGTTGTGTGTACTGCTTCTGCCCAGAAAGTTTGGGGAATGTTACTTTATTGCATCATTGCTCTGGAAATGTGTTGTAATAACCTGTTTTGTCTCTCTGCCACTCCATTCTGTTGAGGTGTACCTGCAATTGTAAATTTTTGTTTTATCCCATGCTCATTTCATAGGTCTACAAAATCATAGTCTGTGAATTCACCTCCTCTGTCTGATATGATGCACTTTAGCTTACACCCTGTTTGATTTTCTACCAATGCCTTGAATATCTTGAATTTCTCAAGTGCTTCAGATTTATATTTGAGAAATTCTACCCACGTCATTCTGGAAAAATCATCTATTATCAGCATGAAATAAGATTCTCCACTAGGTTCTTTAGTTCTTGAAGGTCCACACAGGTCTATGTGTACTAGCTGAAGTGGCCTACTAGTTGATAGTTCATTTTTGGTCTTAAAAGATGTGTGGGTCTATTTTCCCAATTGGAAATATTTACATATGGTATTTTAAGGCTTATTTATTGCTGGCATATCTTTAACTGCTTTCTTCTTGCTCTGTGGTCAAAGTTATGGTGCCCCAATATTCTATGTTATAACTATGATTCATCAAGTTTGCTTAGGTGGCATGCTTCATTATCTTCTTTCACTATATAGAAAGTACTTTCTGTTCAAATACCTTTGATGAAGGTCTTTCCCGTGGTGCTTGATCTTAATTCATAGTCTTGTGCTCTAAAAAGAACTTCACATCCTTTATCACACATTTCACTGACACTTAGCAGATTTTCTTTCAGCCCATCCACAAATAGTACATATTGGGCCTTTCCTCTTCCATTATCCAGACTGATTGAGCCTTTTCCATTCATTTTCCCTGCTTTACCATTTCCAAAAGTTACATTTCTAGATTTATTTTTATCAAACGTTATAAACTTGATTCTATCTCCAGTCATATGCTTTGAGCATCCACTGTCAAAATACCATTGGCTTTTCTGATCTTGGGCTATTAGAGCCAGATCACAATTATTTAACTTATTTTTCCACTGTAGGTAGCTATTTGTTTCGCACCTTTTCTGGGAAGATGGACCACATTCTTTGAGAGGACATTGGGAAGACATATGTCTGATTTTATGGCATACAAAACATTTAATCATATTTTTAGCATAATTATGAGTACGAGTAAACTCTCCATACTTCATAAATCTCCTTGAGGTTTTTAACATCAATATTTGTCCATATGTTCTGCACTCCTTGACTTTATGGCCGAGTTCCTTACAGTGAAAACAATACCCATAAAAAAAATTAACATACCTGATGAAGGGTTGTCTTCTCCATTTGTTTGCTTGAGGTAGTCCTTTCATTTTTTGCATCCTTTGCTGGTTGGAATCGATTCTCCTTGTATAAAAGTATGCAGGAATATGTCCCAATTTGTGGTAGGAATAACAAGTGACATTTTTCTTGGGGGGAAGAATCTCCTTTGATAGCTTCCAAATTTTATATATTCAGGAGTATATGGGCCTTTTTCAGTTGATTGTTTATTTATTTCGTTCTTTTTCATTTGAGGTTCCTTCTTGTTTCTGTTTACTTCATTGCAGGCTTATACTTCTATAGGAACCTTCTGAGCTGCCTCATTATCCTTATCAGCTTTTACAAAAATGATATTCATGTTATCCTTTTATTTGACTTTACTTGTTTCTCCTTCATAGCCTATCCCAGTTTTTATCAGAGGAGATCTTTGAGCATCGAGTATTTCATTCAAATTATCAGAGCTTGTGATTTGAGGAGTGTTTATTGACACTTTCCTTTGGGTGTTTTCTAATTTCTTCCTCAAGCATACTACTTCTTCTTCAAATTTCTCTTGCTTCTGAGTTTTATCCTCAATTTGCTTAAGTAGAGTGTCTTCTACCTTCTTGGCTTCTTCAAGCTCTAATTTCAACTGAATGAGGTCTTCTAAATTTTGTTCTTCTCTTACATATTTGAGGAGAATGTCTTTCTGTTTTCTGCATTTTAATTTAAGTCTGTCTATT
Organism: Pinus albicaulis; assembly: GCA_034641835.2. NCBI lineage: Eukaryota > Viridiplantae > Streptophyta > Pinopsida > Pinales > Pinaceae > Pinus > Pinus albicaulis. The sequence continues at coordinate 807,459,272 of CM076580.1, read as the reverse complement.
TCCTCCAGGGCACTTCTTAGCTCCCCCTCAAGATCTACTTCACCTTCTTCCTCATATTCTAGAATGAATCCTTCAAGCTCTTCCTTAGCCATCAATAAAAATTCAGAGGTTCCCTCTTCATTGGAGGATTAATTTGAGCTTTTAGATGCACTGTTGTCTTGCTGAGCATAAAATAATTTTCTATTGAATCTATTCCCTTTCTGCCAGTTCTTTGATATGGTTTTCTCTGATTCTCTAGTCTGATTCTTTGTTTTCTTATGAGGACACTTAGAAGCATAGTGTCCAACTCTTCCACAGTTAAAGCATTTAAATGGAATTTTACCTTTATACTTTCCTGAGCCTCTATCTAATCTTCTGATAAATTTGGCCTCTTCTTCATCAGAGCAGGAGCAAGTATCTTCTTTTTCTTCTTTGTTCTTCTCTGTCTTAAAGGCTGAATCCCTCACATTTGACTTCCTCTATGGCAGTCTCATCTCATAGGTTGTTAAGTTTCCAAGTAATTGCTTCATGGTCAAAGTTTCCTAATCAGTTATTTCTTCTATGGCAGAAACCTTGGGGTTAAAGCTAGATGGTAAAGATCTTAGAATATTTTTGAACAATTACACATTCTTTTATGTTTTCTCCTAGAGCCTTCATGTTATTCACAATTTCTGAAACCCTTAAAAAGAAGCTGGAAACGTCTTCATCATCATTAATTTTTATATTTTAAAACTGAGCTCTATAGACTTGAAGTTTGGCTATCTTCAACTTTTTGTCTCCCTCATGGATGTTTTCTAGTGTATCCCATATTTATTTGGTAGTCTTGTTGTGCATTACTTTGATAAATTTTGCCTCACAGAGTCCACTTAAGAGAGAATTCATGGCTTTTTCATTAGCTACAAAGTCTTGTTTGGCATATTTCTATGAGTCATAATCCTTTGGGGCATATCCCAATCCCACAACAGCCCAAACTTGTATTCCTAGAGACATTATATATGTCCTCATTCTTATTTTCCAGAAGGCATAATTTATACTGGTGAACAAAGGGGCTTTATTTGTTGAGCACGCTTCTTGACTAGCCATCCTGGGGACCTAGGATCTCCCTCCAGTTGTCAAACTAATACAAAAGGAACTGGCTCTGATACCAATTGTTGAACCCTTAGTTAAACTAAGAGGGGGGAGTGAATCAGTTTAACACAATCATGGACTTTTAAAACTTTTCTTTAAACTTATTTACACCTTCATTTCATGATCTACTTAATAAGTGAGCAATATTAATATGTGATAAGCATGTATTAAGTAGATTAGATAATGTAACAACAATATTAGTATGTGAGCAGCAAGTATTAAGTAGATTAGATACACCTTATCAACACATAAGCATCATGCACATAGACAACAGATATAAGTGGAAACCCATAAGGGTGAAAACCACATATTATTATTGTTGTGATGCAAATGAAAGCTCCAACTCCCTCTCACCACTGATTTTCTGTAGGCTCCAACCTACAGGAGGCTTCTACCTGAATTCTGCAAGCTACAACTTGCAAGGAAGCTCCAACTCCCATCTATTTTTTGTAGGCTACAACCTACAGGAGGCTCCTACCTCAGCCAGCTACAACTGAAATATATCAAGCTACAACTTGATATGGAAGCACCAACTTCCTCATTCTTTTAAAAAAAACATGCTGAATTACCTCGATATTAGCTCTGTTCTATTCCTTTTCACTACTGTCCACTAGCCTTCATATATGCCTTATATCATCTCCGAGTCTTCATAGCTTCTCTATCTGCTCCCCCTTCTTCTTACCCTCTCTTCTTCAATTCTCCATTCTCTAACCTCTCTATGCATATCTATGTGATATAATTTATAGGGTTCACCTCATGATTGTTTGTATTCCACAGGGAATTCAAAGTGAACAGCCATGAATATTTGACTTCCACCTTCTCATTTCTTTCCTAGCATATTCAGAAGAATATAAAAATATGTATACATTTCAATATTACAGTGGGATATTTCTTTTCCTTCGAAGACTTGCCTTTGCATCACAAACAATATAAAATCAATTAAAACATTTACATTTACATTTGCATCTGATATATCTCATTCAACCCTTTCAGTTCTTGGCTCATTGTGTTCTTGTAATTCCTGTTGTTGTCATTGGATTTTCTAGTTTCTACTTACTCTCCTGCTTTCTGTGCATGTACCCCTATCAAACTCACATTCTCCAAGTTCACTATGTATATAAAAATGCATTTCTAATTTATGTTTTAAATCTGGCGGCTATATCAATGCTGAAGCTTTCTTTTTCCATTACTATGGTAAAATATTGTATCAATAGTTCATTTTATGGAAGCACCCAATAAATATTTTCTTTGGATTAATCATTAATGTAAATCTTTGGCCAACAAAGAAACCCTGCAATACACCCCAGATTTCTTATCTTTATGTGGAAGCTCTACTTCTCTGCTTCAAACCTATGTTTAAAACCATAATCAACCCCATCTTATAATATGTCAAATATTACTACTAAACCATTATACAAGTCTTTGCATATAACTCAGGTTTTATAATTTAACCCCAACAGTCAATAAGTCATATTGAACCCCGTTTATTTAAGGTTTTTCTCCAAATGGAACCTTATTTAAACTCCCGAATGCCGAAAAATCTGAATGTCTGGGCCACAATGGTTATGAACATATATCAAACCTGACGTTGGTTAAAACCCATAATTAAATATACATAAAAATTGGAGCCCACAGCACTTCGACTTTGATTTAAAACAAAAACCCAACGTAATAATGGCCACGACTTCCATATCTCACATTCAACTATTTTTATATTAATGCAAACCAAAGTTTGAATTTGATTAAACATAATATAACACCATATGAGCTTTATTATTGGACCCATTACATAATGGTCTACAACAATCAACTATCAAATATATGTTCACAGCTTTCACATCAACCATAGTATTTTGACATATATTGCGTCCTCCATTCAATGTTGTGGAACCTTATATCGAACCTTTTACCACTGCATTCACCATTGAATGCCAAAGAACATATATTATAATGAAATTTCTTGGGCCCACAATATCTCTGACCTTGGTTTTAAACCCAAACCATCGCACCTTTAATATTGGTTCCGACATATATTAAACCTACAATAAATCTTCGCTATACTTAACTTTCCACACACCAACACATAGTCAGGCCCACAGCTTTATAACCCTACCTTAACTTTCGCGCATCTTCATGATGCAAATGTCGTCCAATCACGAGATTCGATCATCCAACGAATATCACATTTTTTTCACCTCCGCGTTTTAGCACGAAAATATTTTGTGAAATAGGTGGATTTGGAATACCACCTGGGCCACATGTCGATCAATGGGCACTATCGCGTTTTTTTTCACAATACCATTTACCATTTTCAAACTTTGCATAAACCACAAGTGGTTTCTTAAGACCGCTCCCCTATTTGTGGTTCCGTTTTGTCTTCCCTCAAGGTTCCTTTGCATAGATCTATCAAAAGCCGCCTTTTTCTTCATAACTCCACCTTCTATTCTTTAACATTTTCTAGGTTCATTTCACCATTGGCTCGCAATTATTCTCCACCTTCATGAACAAATAGATCTATGAATCCTCTGCACCATCTTATACTGTGATATAAGCCATCAATCAGTCGGCCTTATACACAAACCCTTCCATTATTAACCTTACATGCTTGGTTCTGTACTCGATCTTCTCGTTGGTTCCCATTCCTTCAATGCTAAGATTTATTTCGAAATGTAATTCCTTATCAAACAGGTTTAAAACAAAAACACTGTGCCTTATTTTCCTTCGACCATCACCGATTCCACTCCTTTAAATGTTTTTCTTCGTGCATATTTTAACTCTACGCTTCCATTATTGCACACTGTAATCAGACCATTAGTTCTTCTTCAAACCATCATAGAGTTACTTCTATGCACAGTCAATCGATATATTTCACTTCTCTGTTTCACTATGTTGAATATTAACCATTCCACTTCAGGTTATTTCACTCCTTTCGATGGTTTTATTAGATTTCTCTTCTCATTGGAATGCTAGGCCTTCGCAGTTCCATACGAAATATTTGCTTCAAAACAATATGCCAATTATACCCCTAACTTATAATTTTGATTTCAGCACATCCGGTTCCTCAAATACGACTTCCAAAATTAGATTCTATTGGATTAATAGCTCCAGAATCCTTCTTCTTTGAATTGGAATGAACTCCCCCAAAATTATATCAAATCCTCTATTTCACACAGAGACACCAATTCAACCATTAACACAGAGTTTACACATACATAATTCAATAAATTAACACATATAGTACTCAGCATCAATCCTTTCATATAAAAATATGAAATCAAACACAAAGCCTTCTTGCTTCAAATTTGATGGCCTTCTATTCTCACTACTCTGCCTTTGCACAACTCTGCTACTTCCTAGTGTCTGAGCTGCCTCTTTTTTCTGCCCTCGCTTCCTCTGTTTCTTGTCTAATGCTACTTCTGTCTTCTCCTTTGCCATCAATGACAATATTTCCAACACAATATTCTTCTTGCCATTGGAGGGAAATCATGTTGCAGCCCAAGATCAGCATGCCATCTACACTTATCATAAGTGGAGAGGAGGATAGTGCGGGATAGGCCTCCTTTTCTATCATGTTCATTTATTTAGCCCACCTACACTTCAGGAGCCAAAGGTGGAGGAGATTCTTCATGAGTTGCCATTTTGCAGGGTGACTCATTTCATATGGATGATAGATTGGGGATGGAGGCTTCACTTTGGGATGAGAATATCCCATGCATTTCACACTCCATGCTTTGAGAGGATCTCTACAGAGCACATAGTTGTCTCCTTGAGTATGTTACTCCTGCAGGATGATAGCCATTTTGGATGTACACCAAATGCTAATTTGTTTGCTTGGGAGAGGCACTATGAGGTTTCGTTGTTGAGACAACATCTTATATGTTGGGGGAGCTCATCACATGGGGATGCTAGAGGAGGAGGAGAGGATACTTTCTAGTTCTATCCTTGTGGTTGCTTGAGGACAAGCAATAATTGGGAGGGGAGGACTGTAATATTCCTAAAATTAGCATGTAGCTAACAGGAATATTAGATTTTGATTTATGCACCTAGTAGATGAATAAATGGGGAAAAGGACCCATATTTAACTTGTATTGACATAAAAACCCTCTTGGTGTGAAAAGGGGACATTATAGTGGTTGTATTTTTCACTTTCCATGTATAAACAGGAAGAGGTTCATGTTGATTCAGTCAAGTTCACAAAGTCAACGACGCAGTATGGAGGAGTAGCCTAGATAGAGCTACAACACGCTTTTGGAGGGAAAGGAACCATGTGGTGTTGGAAACCTTAATGGGTGGGGCCCAAGGTGAGGAGGCTCACAAAATTTATAAGGAGGAAGATAGAAAACTTTGGGGGTTAGCTTATGGATTATTGATTTTGGTCTGCTTAGACTCTTGATCATTCCTCAGCTATTGAGTTGAGTATGCAGTGTTGTTCAGCATAAGGCATTACTTCTTAGGGATTCCTTCTCCTTCATTGAATGATCTCTTGGAGGGGTTATGTTCTTCATTTTCCCACATCCGGGCTTGTGGCCAAGCATGCTACTACAACCATAGCGTTATTCCTATAGTATGGGATGTTGTGTTGCAGGGTGTTGCAGTGGGAGATTTACAACACCAGCTCCTGAGCTTATCTTTCAGAGGAGGGAGCTCCCCTTGCTTTGAAAGATCTATGCAGGAGATTTCAGAGCTTATTTTACATCATGGCATGTGGCCAAATCACTTTCCATCTTCTACAATGCAGTTATCTTTAGAAACTTCGTCATTTTCTAGGGTTCTGTAATAGCAGGGTTTGATCCCTTACTTGTGAGCTTGTTCCTTAGAGAAAGGGCCAACCCTTTTCCCGGAAAGCTCTGTACTTCATTCTTCTTTGTCATTTGTATACTTCAGTCATATTTATTTAGTGCTACAGTATAACCACATTTCTCAGATCCAGATCTGGAGATTTTTTATTTTTTACATTTGTATCTCATGAAACCCTTGCCGAGTTAATATTATTTTGTATAAAGAGGGAGGGATCTCCATTTTCTCAGCCATTGGATGCTTGTAGACTCCAGACCTATTATGTCACATTATTTTCTGCATAAACCCTAATTAAAATAATGCTTTTCTTTCTTCAGTCCTTTCTGCATGAGTTAGGCTATGGGGTTTTGGCTTATTTGAGACATATTGACTTGTGGAGATCTGTCTATACTGGCTAGAGTGATTTTTTTCACCTCTAATTATGCATGTGAGCTTTATATGATGTATTATAAGGGATCCAAGTCCCATTCATCACAGGTATAGCGTTATTTTCTGAAGACAGTTGTTTTATGTGCTATATTGTTGCATTTCCCCACTCAGGGAAGGAGGATATATGCCATATTCTTGCTAAGGTTATTTCATCTACTGGTGAGATTTTATTTTACATCTAATGAGATGATCTACATTGCCATGCTCATGATTTATTGAAGTTCCAACTTTGGAATATCTTAAGATATTCTATTTGTTGTAGAAAATCCCTATTTTGGGATATTACACTACATCACTACAATACCATGGACTCCATAAAAAAATTAAATACAGCCCAAAACCCATTGAAAAATTGTGCACTTTTACCAAAATATGAGGTTTTGACCCACCCTGAAGCCTCTTACTACAACGCGGTATATTAAATATTCCACTACACGGTCCACTTCATGCTCTGTAGCATGTTCCACTATGCACTTCGCTCCAACAAATGCAGAGTATTTGCAAAAAATTACGCCAACTTGGGTTCTACCCAACACCTCTATATGGGCTTCAAAAATTGGAATGTAAAAATTAACTTTTACCTTAAAACGAGTGGCGCATCTAGAGTAGCTATTGGATGTAGATACGTTGTAGGTGGGTAGCCATTGAAGGATCTGAGAAAATTTATCCATAATCACGTTCCTCTATTTCTCTATGGCCTCCTCAAGAAAAAATTGGAAATGATCTCATGTTCCCTTGTATTTCTTTTATTTTTCCATGGATGACTTTGGGGTTTGCGAGGATGATCTTACAAAGGATAAACCAAATCGAACTCTAACTCCTTATACCCTAATCTCGTAGGGGACATGAAAAGAAAAATAGAGAAAGAGAAGACTGCTATGATTCCACTGATCTAGTATTATTAAACAACACAATAAAATACAAATACTAAAATAAACACAAATATTCATTATAAATAAGACTTCATTTAATTAATATCAAGAAACTAAAATATTCTTACATACATAATGGAAATAAACTAGCTTGGACAATGGTAGCTTATCTTTGAGAAGAGATGTGGTGGCTAGATGCCTCTAAAATATGTGACGATGACGCTAAATGGCCTATTGACTATTAAAAAACAATGGAAAACCCTAAACATCCAAAAACCTAGCCCTAGGAGAGGAATCGCAAAAATTGTGGGTCCCATTGGGGTAAATTGGTACATGAACTTCCCGGGGTCGTAACTTGGCTATACGATCTCCATTTGATGAGAAAAATACCTTGTTATAAATATCCATCCAAAGACTACAAATTTCAACTGAAAACATTATTTAAAGACTCGTGTTAGACCTTTATCCAAAAAAACATCGTTTAGGGCCTCAAAACGACTCTGAAAATTCAGGACCCAAAAAAGTGCCGGAAATAATAAACTGTGCTAGAATAAGGAAACTGAAAAACTGAAGAAAACAATGGTTTTTGTCCAAGTAGAACAAGGGGGTGTCCGCCAATATACACCTCAAGAATTCCTCCCTCCTTACAATGAAATGGTCCCCATTGCGTGTAGAGGCTCCACGAGGTGCGAAAATTTCTATTGAAATTTGTCCTTGGTGAACCACATGCCTTGGAGAAGGATTTGGCCTGCTTTGACATATCTATATACTGGTATCCTTTGCTGGCAAGTGTTCCTGAGCTACTTGTCCATGATCTGATGATTTGTGGCCTATTCCATTCAGTCTAGGTTTGACTTCGTTGGTGTGAGTTGTTCTACAATGTCGGATGTGTTCAATAATGGTGGAAAGTATGGTCGAAGACGGTCCACATTGAACACTACGTGTAGACCAAGGAATGGTGGAATTCAGAACCCAAATTCATTGTCCCCTACAACCTTGCTGATGGTGTATGACCCATATTGGAGCCACTAAATCTTGATGTGGGTCCTCGCGATGTTCTCCTTTTGAAAATTTAGCCAAAATTTGTCACTCACCTAGAAATTGTTTGGCACTTAATGTTGATCATGTCGCTTCTTTTACTTAGCATTGGACCTGCCCAATATGTCATGGACCTGTTTTAGAACAAATTGAACTCACTCAATGAATATATTCACCATGTTAGCCTAAGACTAGACATGATTTTACTCTACCTAGGTGATGGAAAATGGTATGGCCACATCAATGGGACATAGGTGTTGGAATCCCAACCCCACATAAAAGGGGCTATGGCTAGTTCAGCTATGGAGATCAAAATTTTAGCTGTTCTCAAAAAAGGGGAGGCTTTCATCCCATATGTGTGGGTGCTTCGAGTTGTACATGTGTAGAATGTGTATGATCATCCTATTAATGATGGTCATCAGTTTGAGGGTGGAAAGTCATGGCCTTAGTGAGGTTGGTATACAAAATTGGCTAGAGAATTAACCAAAATGTACTTAAGAACCTGTTGTCCCGATCTACGATAATGGATTGTGCGATCCCAAAGTGTACCCATGCTTTTTCAAAGAAGATCTTAGCAGTGGCTTCTGTTGTGGTACTCTTCTTGCACACCTCTAGAATGGCCATGTTTGAGAATCTGTCGATGACCACAAAAAAATTTGTCATTTCCATGCTTGGTAGAAGGAAAACCCAACATGTAATGCATGGATATGGATTGCCGAGTTCAACTAGGAGTAGGCAATGGATTTTATAAAACTTTCTTCTTGATGGTCGGTTTGGATATGGCATATGAAACAAAGGATCTGTTGATTAGCAGTTGTCATTGATGTCAACCCAAGTAGCACCAGGGGATACCCAAATATTTAATGGGAATTTCACCTACCAAATTACTATATTCTGGGTCAAGAATTATTTTAATGGTTTCTACTTGTTGAGATGTTTCTGTTGATATATGGCACGCCACATAATTCTTCACGGTTTGAGAGATATTCATGTTTGAAGTTTGTAACACCAGTTAGTGGGCTAAAACGCCATAGTGTTGTGGCAAGGGTCATTGAAAAGTCAATAATTAATAATTTTTAATCTCCTAAAACCCTCCCATGTTCACTTGTTGAAGCCCCTCTCAACCTAATCATTTATATAAATTGTGATCCTCGTATCCTCCTTTTGCAGGATTTCGCTATCTGAAACAGGTCATCATGGAATGTTTTCTCTAAATTTTTTTCTATGAAGGTATAGAAGCTAAAAATTTTATGAGGTGAAGCCAAAATTTACAGGAAGCTCCTGAAAAAATTTCAGATCAAGGTGCACAATATTTTCAGAGATATGATCTGTGGAATTCAGTGTTTTTGCAGGCTCATGAAATTCATCTCAAAGAAGTGACCTTGGAAAAATTGTCATAAATCTCTCTCTGAGTATTGGATTGGAATTCTGTAAAAAGTGGAAGATAGTGCACAGACTATAGTTTTTGTTGTATCAATTTTAGAGCCACATGAAAAAACAGTGACATGTGGCATTCCGTACAAGTTCACTCTATTGAAATAGTCCATAATTAGGGCATTGTGAGAAATTGGGCATAAATCTCTCTTGAAGAAGCCAAATTGGGTTAGACCTATGGCATTAAAAAGAATACTCATAGGACTACTACACGGCTGAAATAACATATTTAGGATTTGAAATAACAGAGGTACACTAGATTCAATATCGAGCTCCTAGAAGGCAAGAAAAATCTAGTTCATGTGTTGTCAAGGGATGAAAAGGACCAGACTTTCTAGGGCAGAAAAGAAAAGCAAGATTCAGCAGAGGGTAGCATGACAAGAGTAGAAATCAAAGTGTAGAACAACAACAAGAAGTTCATCACATTAATTATTCAAGTGGGTAGCACTGCAACACTCACTGTAAAGGTATCATTGTACTAAGTCATTGTAAATAAATTATTGTAAAAATTGTACTAGTGTCTATCTGCCAAGAGTTGAAGAGGAAGTGTTGGGAGTTCTAGGATCATCATTAGGTGGTTGTGTCATAGTTGGGGTTATGGTATAGTGTGTCTTCTTCTTCTACATCATTCTATATCATTGTAAAGTGGACCATTTTCCCTGGTACGAGAGTCCATTCTTCTTTTATTCTTCTAAAGGCTGGTGCTAGGTTGGTGCATGAAGTCACCAATAGGTTCAAGCATGTGAAAAATTTAGGGTGATATGGTGGTGCTAGGGTGAGTTGTATCTCATTGGGTGTTCGGGCATCCGTTCAGTTGACTACTGAAGAATCTCGAGCATTGGAGCATCCACCTAGTGGGAGCTGGAGCAGAATGCTTTTCTAGATTCTAGGAAGTTGGAGCTTTATTTTCAATTGGAGTTGAATATTAAAGAATTATTAGAAAAGCATTAGGTGGTTTTTGTCCCAGAGTGGGTTTCCACCTTAAAAAATATGTGCATTTGTGTTCCTTTTGTTTACTGCTATCATTGTACAAACATTGATAATAATTGAAGATTAACTAATGCTCTAATTGAAAGTAATATTGATTCACCACCCCCCCCCCCAAGTATTTCCAACAATTGGTATCAGAGCTCGGTTCCTTTAATAGCAGTTTAAGAGCTGGAAGGAGGTGATGGAGCATAACAATAATGGTGTACCTCTGTTCAATGAAACTAATTATGCACTCTGGAAAGGGAGAATGGAGGTCTATCTCTTGGTGCAAGGTTATTAAGTATGGGACATTGTTAAAAATGGATTTACACCAACCACGGATGAACAAGGTAAGAAGATTTTGGTAAATGATGAAAAAGAAAATAATATTATTATCAGTGGAATTATTGAATCTGCATATCATAAGGTGTTGGGTTGTAAAAGCACCAAAAATGTATGGGAAAATCTTTAGAATATATATATGCAGGTGATTCAAATATCAAAGAAGAAAACTTTCAAATCTATAGATAAAAAATTGAGCAACTCAAAATGAAAGAAGATGGCAACATTGCTACATAATTCCAATATGTTGATGAAATAACCAACACTCTGGAAGGATTGGGAGAGCCAGTTGATGAGAAGACTATTATACGAAAGATTCTTAGAACATTACTAGGGAGATTCAACCCAAAGGTATCGGTCTTAGAATAAAGTGAAAATCTGGACAAAATTAGCAAAGAGGAATTACATGGAGTTCTCATAGCATTTGAAATGAGACTTGATGAAGAAGAGGGTACTTCGCATCTAGAAACTGCTTTCATTTAATATAAGAAAACGAATTAGGAAAAACAACCTTCAGTTTAAAATACATGCACCTGTAAGTGTGAAGAAAAGGGAGATGATGAAGAAGGTCTTTCAGACGAAAAATATGATTACTTTATGAGAAAACTAAAAATTGGTAAGGGAAAATTAAAAGGTAAACTTCCATTGATATGTTTTGACTGTGGTGAGGTTTGGTATTTCATAGAAAAATGTCTGAACATAAGTGATGGAAACTCAAAAGGAAAGAAAGGCTTTAAGAAATTCAACAAGCAAGGAAAAAAGAAAGAATCCAAAAGTAACTTTCTCTCTAAATAAGATAGCTCATCATCCTATCAAGACAGTGACAATGAATAAGAAGCCAATGAGAAAGATTTTTTATGGCCAAGCACAATAAACAATAACTATAAAACAACGAAGAAGAAGGGTTGACCATAGAAGAATTTTCTAAGGAGGAAATCAGGCTTATAAAAGATCTCAAGGTTGAGAAGATCCATTCTAATACTCTTGAAGAACAAGTTCAAGATCTCAAAATTGAAGTTGAAGAACACAAATGTATTGAAGAGTCACTTCAAATGAAGTTGGAAGAAAGCAACCAAGAAAGGGAAGCATTAGAAGCCGAAGTAGTCTCGCTGCGTAAGGATGTGAAGAAGGGAAAAAATATCCAAAACTATGCCAACATCTCAAGGGAATTGGAAGAACTCATCATCAATAAACGATCTTACAACGACAGAACTGGCCTCGGTTACAAAGAAGAAGAAGTAGGACCTTCTACAACAAAATACAATGAACCTATGAGATCTGACATGCATGTAGACTTCATTGGACAAGATTCGCAAGAACATCCTTGGAAGATGATTCTTCGATGAAGATTTCCATCCAGGTACCAATATATTTTTCATGGCTATTGTTATTCATGTGGAAAATTTGGTCATAAAGCTATAGAATGTCGCACATACCATAGGAACCAATACAATTCTAGGAGATCCTTCAAATATGAACCTCCCAAGGCTCAACGAAACATCAATAGATTTTAACATTTAAGAAATAATATGGAATATTAAAAATGTTATAAATTTGGACACATAGCCAGAGACTGCAAACTTGAAAATCCTCTAGAAGAATCTTCGAAGCCACAAAACGAACAAACATGGAAGAACAGGAAGATTGATAATTGTGCTCTTGCTCACAAGGCTCAAAACAAAAAATATGTGTGGTATGTTGATAGTGATTGCTCAACGCATATGACTGGAGATAGAAGGAAATTTGTATCCCTGAAAGAGAAGAAGGATGGAACCATATCCTTTGGAAATGATGTATCTTCAAATGTTATAGGATCAGGTACTGTCACTCTTGGAAGAAAATATGTTATAGCCAAGAATGTTCTATTGGTTGAAAACATGAATCACAATCTACTTAGTGTTGGACAAATGTGTGATCAAGGAGACACAATGCTATTCAACTCAACAAAATTTGAAATCAGGAAAGGCAGGTATGGTAAAATTGTGGCTACAGCAAGTCGAGCTCCAAACGGCATATATGTTCTAGATGAAGCAACTAAAGCATGTCGACTAGCTAAAGAAGATGAAAGATGGTTATGGAACAAATTAATGGGTCACATAAAATTTGAAAATATTTTCAGGATAAGCAAAAAGGAAGCAGTATGAGAAATGTTGAAAATCTCAAAACCTTCCAACACACTATGTGAGGCCTATCGGAACGATAATCAGACAAAATTCCAATTTAAAAAAAAATAACACTTTGCATCACATCCATCGGAATTGATACATACTGATCTATGTGGTCCTATGAGAACAAAAGGCTTATATGTAGAATTATAGTTCATGTTAATGATATATGACTATACCAGGATGACAGTCGTAAGTTTACTAAAGAAAAAATTTGGAGCATTTGAGTGCTTTAAGATTTACAAGGAGTTGGTCGAAAATGAAATTGGTTTGAAAATAAAGTGTCTAATATCAGATAATGGCAGGGAATTTAGTTCCAAATTATTTCAGCAATACTGTGACAAAAATGGAATAAAAAGACAATTTTCAACAACACGAAAACCTGAGAAAAATAGAGTTGTTGAAAGAAAGAACAGAACTGTACAGGAAATGGGTAGAACAATGTTGAAGGAATCAAAATTGGATGAAAATTTTTGGTTCAAGCAATTGATACATAAGTCTTCATTATCAACTGAAGTCTTCTCAGAAATAATTGCAACAAGACCCCATATGAATTAAGGAAAGGAAAACCAGGTAATGTAAAATATTTCAGAATCTTCAGAAGCAAATGTTATATCAAAAGAGAAGATCAAAATTTGGGTAAGTTTGAATGATGTGTTGATGAAGGTATCTATGTTGGTTACTCATGCAAAAGAAAGGCCTATAAATACTATAATATAAGACGAAAACAAATAGTGGAGAGCATAAATGTTACATTTGATGAAGGTAGTGTTCTAACGAATAATGATGAGGATCTATAATCTTTGAAACTTGAGACAGAGGTTGAAAAATACATAGAGAAAATTATAGAACAAGAAGAAAATATCAACTCGGAAGAAGTAAATAATGACCATCAAGATATACTAGAACAACAACATGAAGCTCCTCAAAAGAGAACAAAAGAATGGATTCAAAAGAACCATCCATCAAATCAAATCATTGGTGACATAAATGAAGTTTGATAGCTTCGTTCATCACAACAAGCTCACATTTCTTTTCTAGCAACCTTTGAGCCTAGTAGTTTCGAGGAAGCCAACCAGAATGAACATTGGGTAGTAACTTTGAATGAAGAATTGGATCAAATCGAGAAGAATAACACTTGGGAATTAGTTCCACGACAAAAAGATAAAAATTTCATTGGGACAAAATGGGTGTTCAGGAAAAAATTGAATGAAGATGGATAGGTTACCAAAAACAAGGCAAGATTGGTTCGCAAAGGCTATGCACAAGGGGAAGGAATTTATTTTGACGAAAAATTTGCACCAGTTGTCATAATGGAATCCATCCAAATGTTTCCTGCCTATGCATGTTTAAGAAAAATCGAAGTATACCAAAAGGATGTGAAGCCATCATTTCTAATGGCGAATTAGAAGAAGAAGCTTACATCGAACATCCTAAAGGTTTTCTACTATCAAAAAATGAAGACTATGTTTGCATGTTAAAGAAGGGTCTATATGGTCTCAAGCAGGCTCCCAGAGCATGGTATGCTCATATTTATGGATATCTACGTCAACATGTTGGAAACCTACTTGATAACGTTGATGGCAACCTATTTTAGGATGATGTAAATCTGTTGTGGAGATATTTGGCATGTGTTGTCTCTGATGATGATGTATCTACAAGATCATCCAAAGAGTATAGAAGAAAGGAACTTCAGAAAGGACCAGAGAAATGATGAATAAGACATGTCACTATGCATACGTGGTTTTTTCAAGGCGAAGTAGCGTATGTACGCGGAAAAGTACGTGCCAAGTCGCGTATACTTAATTGCGCTCTAAAGATATAAAACTAGCGGTTCTTACCATGGTATTGACCCATTGTATTGAGCGCTTGATTATCTATTTGGTCCTGTCCAGGAATACCATCGGAAGTTGTGTGGTTTTGGCTCATGGTATTGACAAAGGCTAAACTTATATAAGGAGAAGAAATTCATTGTGCAAGGGGTGTGCAAGTGTCTGGACTTTAATGAATACTTCACTCTGAAGTTAATCTGTATGGTTGAACTCTGTTATTAACTGATAGATATGAATCTATGATGCACCTATGAACATGATGAAGGTTCAAGACCTCTAGATCTGAAAAGATGAATCTCTAGGATGATCTGAAAAGAAGTAATGAAGACCTGGCACAAATCTGTTGAAGATCTTGAAGAAATCTAGGTAAGTTCATAGATCTGGTCTGTTGTGCAAAGTTTATCTTTTATAGATCTATATGTAGGTTCAGTTTGTGAAAAGCGTGTATATACACGGATCTGTTTAAACAAAGGCGCGTATGGACAATTGGGATTATTATGGTAAATGCACATATGTATACGCAGCTTCGCTTCATGAAAAGTGCGTATATACACGGGTCTGATTACATAAAAGTGCGTATGATATCTGATCTAATGGTTGTTCAAGGTTGAATGTGTTTCTGCATATTTATTCTGAAGTCTGGGTTATCTTTGATATTCTGGTTACAGTGTTTTCACTGTTCTGTTTGAAGCATTGGGCAAAGGTTGTTTGTTGATAAGTAAAGGGTTGTGTTGGAGCTGTTTGATCCGGTTTGAAAATTGATGAAACATGGTCTGCATTGGATCTGAGGGTTGAAGCCTTCAGTCTGAAAGTAGAAGCTTTCTACCTGTAGAGGCTGGTATCAGGGGGTAGTAGCTCCCTTCCAGGTGAGGCTGGTAAATGAGAGCAGGGGGTTGTTGCTCCCTTCCAGGAGAGGCTGGTAAACGAGAGAAGATTGCAGCCTTCTGCAGGTGGGTGCCTACGTGCTAGTATGAGTTTGCGCCAGTACATGTTGTAAGAATTTTTCTTAATAATAAAGATTGAAGACTGAGATGACGACAGCGGTGGTTTTCTCTCGAATTGGGTTTCCACCTGAAAATCCTGGTGTTTATGTGTGTTTCTTATGTGTGATGATTGTTCTGTTCTTTATACACCTGTTTACTATTTTCTAAACATCTGATGAATGAGTAATGCAATGATCTAAGTCAAGAACTAAATGCATAATTAGATCACTGGATATATGCGAGTTCTGTAAAGGATATCCGCGTATATACGCGAGTTGTCTTCAGGAAAGTAGCGTATGGGTTTTTAAGAAAGAAATATCAAAGTTTTATTGTTTGCACTAAATACTGATTCACCCCACCACCCCTCTCAGTATTTTTCCCAACAATTGGTATCGGAGCAGGTCCTTCTGAAAAGGCTTAACCGCTAGAAGGAAGATCAAGCAAAGATGAGCAATCAAGAGGGAACAACATCTATCAAGCCTCCACTCTTCAACGGAAGTAATTTAATCTTCTGGAAAATAAGGATGAGATCCTATCTTCAGTCTATGGGAGCAGATATATGGGCCATTTTTGAACAAGGATATCAATATCCAGCTGCTATACCAACAGATCCAACTGAAAGGAAGGAATATGAATCAAATGCAAAGGTGGTCAATGCTCTAACCGGAAGTCTAACTGAATCTAAATTTTTCAAAGTCATGCAGCTAAATACAACAAAGGAAATATGGGACAAAATCATTCTAAGTTATGAAGGTGATGAAAAGGTAAAAGGTGAAAAAATTCAAACTCTCAGAATTGAATATGAAAATTTAAAAATGCATAGTGATGAAAGCATTACCAGTTTCTTTTTACATCTTGATGATGTTTTAAATCATATGAAAAATCTGGGAGAAACAATCACGGAATCTACTTTGGTTGAGAAAATCTTAAGATCGCTAACGGAAAAATTTGAATCAAAAGTCTCTGCTCTTGAAGAAAAACAGGATCTTCAAACTCTTACAGTGGTGCAACTTCATGGCATACTGACTGCATATGAAATGAGGAGAGGAGGACCATCTGAAGTCAAAGAAGCTATTTTTAAAGCTTCTACAAAAGGTAAAGAAGTTCAAAAATCAAAAGCATCAGGATATATATTAGAAGAAGATGAGGCAAATTTTGTGAGAAGACTCCAACTAGGAACCGGAAGATTCAAAGGTAAGCTTCCTTTCAAATGCTTTGATTATGGAAGAGTTGGTCATTATGCTGCAAAGTGTCCTTATAAAGAAACATCTGCTAAAGGGAAAGAAGTAGCAAGAAGGAATAAGAACCGATCTAGCACTAAAAAAAGTTACTATACTAATGAAGACAGTGATGGGTTATCTGATAGTGAGGAAGAATGTGAACAAGATCTTAGACTTCTCATGGCATTTGAATCTATATAAGAAAAGGATACGTTTTTGGATGCTCTAGAGGACAATTATTTTCTTGAATAAAACAATCAACTCAAAATATGCTTAGAATAATGTAAAATACTCTTAGAAGAAAGGAAAATAACCATAGAGACTCTGGAAAAGCAGTTTGAAGAAGAAAAGAAACACATTGAGAAATTAGAATATGAAGTGGTAAGTATAAGAAAAGATTTTGAGAAAGAAAAGACTCTGAATCTTAGATTTTCTAAAGGATCTGAAACCTTAGATGAGATTATCAAGGTTCAACGCTCTCCTCTTATAAATACAGGTCTTGGATATACCGGAGAATCTTCTCAAGCTTCAGTACCAAATTATCTAAAAGTAGCTATAGCTGGTTTACTACATTCTGCCACTCAGCAAGGGAATAAAGAATCTTTACAGGTAAAGCATGATCTCAATTCAAGGAACAATTATAGGGATATCTTTCAAAGAAGCTAAAACCAACAGTTAAAATCAAATAGAAGATTTCATGATCGCAGAAATTTCTACTTCAATGGACAATGTTTCTCGTGTCACAATTTTGGTCATAAAGCCGCTCAATGTGTTGCATATAAAACCATCATGACAAGAGAAGCAAGAAAGAAAAGGATGGATATTGAACCAAAGAAGAACACCTATAACAACTTTTCTCCTCTTCAAAATGAATTTGAATGTGCTTATTGCAATAACTTTGGCCATGAAGAATCTGAATGCAGGAGCAAAGTCCAGCCAAAAGAACGTGTTCCTTCAAGCTCGAAAGTGTGGAAAAAGAAGGAAAAACAGGTTGAAAATTGTGGCATAGCTTTATTTACAGAAGGTGAATAAAATCAATGGTATATTGATAGCGGATGCTCAAAACATATGACAGGTGACAAAAATAAACTTCATGCATATAATGCCCTAGAAAAAGAAAAGAATGTTACATTTGGAAATGATACACCTGCTGTCATTAAGGGAAAAGGGTATGTTTTTCTAAAAGAAAAGGTGAAAGCTAATAATGTCATGTATGTGGATGGACTAAGACATAACCTGTTAAGTGTGAGTCAAATGTGTGATCAAGGAACTGAGGTTGTCTTTAGTTCAAAAGAATGTGTGGTACGTGATCTTGATACAGGTAAAACAATTATAAAAGGAAAAAGAACTCCAAGCAACCTGTATGTATTGAAGAACTGCAAAGATCAATGTTACTTGAGAAAATATTCAGAAAATTGGCTATGGCATAGAAGGCTAGGGCATCTGAGCTTCTCTCAAATCAACAAATCAAGCAGACTTAAAGCTGTTCGTGGTCTTCACAATATTACTCTACCAGAGAGTATCATATGAAAATCTTGCCAATTCGGTAAACATACCAGAGTACAATTTAATGCCAAGGAAGGTTCATCAAGTAGGCCTCTTGAACTCGTTCATACTGACATATGTGGACCTATGAGGAAAAATTCACCACGTGGTGAAGAATACTATATCTTATTTATTGATGATTTCTCTAGAATGTGTTGGATTGGGTTGATTAAACACAAAGATGAAACATTTGAAAATTTTCAAATCTTCAAAGCACTGGTGGAAAATGAATTAGATCTAAAAATCAAGTGTCTTAGATCTGATCGAGGAGGAGAATATACATCAAATGAATTCCTTGAATTTTGTGAACATGGCATAAAAAGATAGTTCTCTGTAGCTGGCACTCCACAACAAAATGGCGTAGCAGAAAGAATGAATAGAACAATTCAACAAATGGCTAGAGCTATGCTTGATGATTCTGGAACACCTGACACTTTCTGGGGAGAAGCAGCACCTACAGTAGCAAACATTCTCAACAAGGCACATGTTCGGGTAAATAGTGAAAAAACTCCATATGAACTCTGGTATGGTAATTCTCCCTCTGTGAAGCATTTTATAGTTTTTGGAAGTAAATACTTTATCAAAATAAATGATGAAAAGCTTGGCAAGTTTGAACATAGATCAGATGAAGGAATACTTCTTGGTTACTCATTTACAAGTAGAGCATACAAATGTTACAATAAAAGGCTTCAAAAGATTGTTGAATGTATTGATGTTGTCATTGATGAGTCTCCTGCAGCCCCTAAAGAAGAAAAACAAACAACAGAAGAAGACGACGGTGACTTTTGTCCTTCTACATCAAATAGAAATGATATAGATAGTGGATCCAATGAAGAACCTGAAGATGATTTATCTGAAAAGGCTCCATCCAGATATGTTCAAAAGAATCATCCTGAATCTCAAATTTTGGGAGACAAGGAATCAGGTGTACAAAGAAGGAGGACTCTTGTGGGATCTTCTAGTTATCTGGCATTTCTATCCACGATTGAACCACACAATGTCAATCAAGCTAGCAAGGATGAATGTTGGATTCAAGCCATGAATGAAGAGATGGATCAAATTGAAAAGAATCACATTTGGGAATTGGTACCAAGACCACATGATAAAAATGTCATTGGAACTAAATGGATATTCAAGAACAAGTTAAATGAGAATGGGGATGTTATAAGAAACAAAACTAGACTAGTTTGTAAGGGGTATACTCAACAAGAAGGTATAGACTTTGAAGAAACTTTTGCTCCTGTAGCTAGACTTGAAGCCATAAGAATGTTTCTTGCTTTTTCAAGTTTTCAACAAATCAAAGTTTATCAAATGGATGTTAAATCTGCCTTTCTCAATGGTGAAATAGAAGAAGAAGTTTATATAGAACAACCGGAAGGATTCATTTTGGGAAATGATGAAAATATTGTTTGTAGACTTAAAAAGGCTCTATATGGTCTCAAACAAGCTCTAAGGGCATGGTATTATCGTCTTGACAAATATCTTCATCAACAAGGATTTTCAAAGGGGTCTGCTGATAGCAACTTATACACAAAAGTTGAAAATGATAAACTATTGATTGTGGTTGTATATGTTGATGATATCATTTTTGGGAGTAATGAAGAATCTTTGAGTCAAAAATTTGCTTCTGTCATGCAGCAAGAATTTTAAATGTCTTTACTTGGGGAACTAACATTCTTTCTTGGCTTACAAGTGCATCAAACTGCAGATGGTATATTCCTATCACAAGCAAAATATCTTAAGAAAATTCTGAAGAAATATGGCATGGAAGAATGCAAACCTGTGAGTACACCAATGATAACCGGATGCAATCTCAGTTCTCATGATGATTCTCCCACGGTGAATCAACCAGAATACAGATCAATGATAGGAAGTCTACTTTATCTCACTGGGACTAGACCAGATATTATGCATGCAGTTGGGATTGTTGGACGATTCCAAGCTAATCCAAAAGAGTCTCACCTTCAGGCTGTTAAAAGAATTTTCAAATATGTACAAGGAACTCAAGACTTTGGTCTATGGTATCCAAAGAATGCTGATCTTACTCTTCATGCTTACACTGATGCAGATTGGGCTGGAAGTGTTGATGATCGGAAAAGTACTAGTGGTGGTGCATTCTATATGGGACCCCGGTTAGTATCTTGGTTCAGCAAGAAGCAAAATTCTATTGCCTTATCTACAGCAGAAGCAGAATATGTGGCTGCCGCATCTTGTTGCACTCAACTCCTTTGGATGATGCAAACTTTACAAGATTTTCAAATCAAATGTTCACCTCCTATCTCCATTATGTGTGATAATACAAGTGCCATCAGTATCTCAAAGAATCCTGTTATGCATTCCAAGACCAAGCACATTCCCATCAAGTATCACTTCTTACGTGAACAAGTGCTTGAACAAAAGGTGAAGTTGGAATATGTTCCATCCAAAGAACAAGTTGCTGATATCTTTACCAAACCTCTGCCCAGGGAAGCATTCGAATATCTAAGAGAGAAGCTGGGAGTAGTCTTTTCCATTCAGAAGAACAAATCTGCTTAAATTCAGAAGATTAAATTGGATACGCGGGTTTCCTGAAAGATAGTCGCGTATATACGCGAGTTCATACACAGAAAACCGCATATGAGTGGTTGCTGACAATTTTTTCAGGGTCAGCCTTTCTTCAGCACAAGCTGTGGTGCTGTTTGGTATCTCTGATGTGGTTTGGAGTCTCTGGTGATATTTCAGCTCTTATATTTCTGTTTCATTCTCTATTGGGTGAAGATGCCTTAATGATTTGATGATTGAAAGTGTTCAGGATGCACAAGCACAGGGGGACCTTTGGTCATATGGAAAGGATGCATTGGAAGCACAACTTCAGGGGGAGCATTAGCCTTACTGAGTATAATGCATTGTTGGCATTATGATGGTTTTGTAATATGATCTCTCTCTTGAGGTCTTTCTGGTATTGGTCATAAAAAGTCATATTTTTAATTTTTTGAAAAGGTCATGTTGAGACCTATGATGTAAAATTGTAATATTCAATCATGTAAGGACTTGTTCAAACTTGTAAACCCACTTTGTTGGGTAGTTGAGTCAAAATGTGTAAACCCACTTGGTTGGGTACTTGGTTGATTTTGTAAATCCACTTGGTTGGATCTTTGATGTAAGTATGAGTCCTTGGTGATAGGAAGGTCATAGAGTCATGTACTTCATTGAAAAATATGTTTGAACATTCAGCATGGACTCAGGGGGAGCTGGTAACCTTGTGTTGGTTTTAATCCGCCCTTTGCCCTTGATGTCAAAGGGGGAGAGTGACATGGTGTTTGAATAAGGGAAGAATATCATTGTGGTGATCAAACACCATCATGGTTGCCATCAAGTCCAAAGCGGGAGATTGTTGGCAATATGATGCAGAGTGTTGTCCTTGATGGCAACCTACTTGATAACGTTGATGGAAACCTATTTGATGATGATGTAAATCTAATGTGGAGATAGTTGCCTTGTGTTGTCTCTGATGATGATGTATCTACAAGATCAGCCAAAGAGTATATAAGAAAGGAACTTCAGAAAGGACCAGAGCAATGATGAATAAGACATGTCACTATGCATACGTGGGTTTGTCAAGGCGAAGTAGCGTATGTACGCGGAAAAGTACGTGCCAAGTCGCGTATACTTAATTGGGCTCTAAAGATATAAAACCAGGGGTTCTTACCATGGTATTGACCCATTATATTGAGCACTTGATTATCTATTTTGTCCCGTCCAGGAATACCATCGGAAGTTGTGTGGTTTTGGCTCATGGTATTGACAAAGGCTAAACTTATATAAGGAGAAGAAATTCATTGTGCAAGGGGTGTGCAAGTGTCTGGACTTTAATGAATACTTCACTCTGAAGTTAATCTGTATGGTTGAACTCTGTTGTTAATTGATAGATCTGAATCTATGATTCACCTATGAACATGATGAAGGTTCAAGACCTCTAGATCTGAAAAGATGAATCCCTAGGATGATCTGAAAAGAAGTAATGAAGACCTAGCGCAAATCTATTGAAGATATTGAAGAAATCTGGTTAAGTTCATAGATCTGGTCTGTTGTGCAAATTTTATCTTTTATAGATCTATACGCAGGTTCAGTTTGTGAAAAGCGCGTATATACACGGATCTGTCTAAACAAAGGCCCGTATGGACAATTATGATTATTTTGGTAAATGCAGAGATGTATACGTGGCTTCGCTTCATGAAAAGCACGTATATAGGCGGGTCTGATTACATAAAAGCACGTATGATATCTAATCTAATGGTTGTTCAAGGTTGAATGTGTTTCTGCATATTTATTCTGAAGTCTGGGTTATCTTTGATATTCTGGTTACAGTGGTTTCACTGTTTTGTTTGAAGCATTGGGAAAACGTTGTTTGTTGATAAGTAAAGGGTTGTGTTGGAGCTGTTTGATCTAGTTTGAAAATTGATGAAATGTGGTCTACAGTGGATCTGAGGGTTGAAGCCTTCAGTCTGAAAGTAGAAGCTTTCTTCCTGTAGAGGCTGGTATCAGGGGGTAGTAGCTCCCTTCCAGGTGAGGCTGGTAAACGAGAGCAGGGGGTTGTTGGTCCCTTCCAGGAGAGGCTGGTAGACAAGAGAAGGTTGTAGCCTTCTGCAGGTGGGTGCCTGCGTGCTGGTATGAGTCTGCGCCAGTACATGTTGTAAGAAGTTTTCTTAATAATAAAGATTGAAGACTGAGATGACGGCAGCAGTGGTTTTCTCCCGAATTGGGTTTCCACCTGAAAATCCTGGTGTTTATTTGTGTTGCTTATGTGTGATGATTGTTCTATTATTTCTGCACCTGTTTACTGTTTTCTAAACATATGATGAATGAGTAATGCAATGATCTAAGTCAAGAACTAAATGCATAATTAGATCACTGGATATACGCAAGTTCTGTAAAGGATATCCGCGTATATATGCTAGTTGTCTTCAGGAAAGTAGCGTATGGGTTTTTAAGAAAGAAATATCAAATTTTTATTATCTGCACTAAATACTGATTCACCCCCCCCCCCCTCTCAGTATTTTTCCCAACACAACAAGGGTTCAAGAAAGGTACTGTTTATAGCAATATTTATGTACCAATAGATAAAGATAATTTAACAATCGTTGAGGTATATATGGATGATATAATATTTGGTAGGAATGATGGTTGAATAAGTAAGAAATTTTCTATAAAGATGCAAAGTGAGTTTGAGATGTCTTTACTTGGTGAGCTGACATACTTCTTAGGGCTTCAAATATCTCAACAAGAGAAAGGAATATTTATATGTCAAGCCAAATACATCAATGAAATGCTCAAGAAATTCAAAATGGATGATTGCAAACCCGCCATTACTATGATGTTAATGGGTTGCAAATTGAGCATAGATGACTCATCTAAGGATGTGGATCAGAGGTTCTACATATCTATGATTGGTAGTCTTCTATATGTAACAGCCTCCCGACTAGATGTTATGCAAGCAGTTGGACAAGTAGCAAGATTCGAAGCAGCACCAAAAGAATCACATATTATTTTCGTCAAAATTATTCTTCGATATCTAAAGGGCACAAAAGATTCTGGCCTATGGTATCCCAAGGGTAACAATCTCATTATTCAAGCCTTTACAAATGCAGATTGGGCAGGAAGAATTGATGATCGTAAGAGTACTAGTGGAGCATAATTCTATCTAGGTGGTTGTCTTGTATCATGGTTGAGCAAAAAGAAAAACTCAATCTTGTTATCTACAGCGGAAGAAGAATATATTTCAGCGACATCATGCTGTACTCAAGTCCTTTGGATGAAACAAACTTTGCAAGATCTTCAAGTACAATTAAGTGAGCCTATTCCCATAATCTGTGACAACACCAGTGCCATCGGCATCTCCAATAATCCTATCATGCATTCAAAAACAAAATGCATTCCGATCAAATATCATTTTATTAGAGAAAAAGACGCTAAAAAGAATATCAAACTTCAGTATGTTGGTACAAAAGAAAAAATTGCTGACATCTTCACCAAACCTTTACCTCGTAAAGCATTTGAATATCTTTTCCATAAGCTTAGGATTCTCCCAAGTTCTCATTACATTTTCCTTATTCATAATATAAAGGGGGAGTAGAAGTGTGTACAGATCCATAGGATGGTTGTGTGTTAGTGGGAGTTACCCTTTGCCATTGATGTGAAAGGGGGATAGAATTTTCTAGGAAGAGGTGTCATGATTGCAGGGGGAGTACTTGTGTTGCCATGAATGCCAAAGGGGGAGATTTTTGATCAACGGTTGTCATTGATGTCAACCCAAGCAGCACCAAGGGATAGCCCAATATTACATGGGAATTTTGACCTATAAAATCACTATATTCTAGGTCAAGAATTCTTTTGATGGTTTCTACTTGTCGAGATTTTTCTGTTGATATATGGCATGCCACGTAATTCTTCACAATTTGAGAGATATTCATGTTTGATGTTTGTAACCCCAGCTAGTGGGCTAAAACCCCATAGGGTTGTGGCATGGGTCATTGAAAATTCAATAATTAATAATTTGTAAGCTCCTAAAATCCCTCCCACGTTCACTTGTTGAAGCCTCTCTCAACCTAATCATTTATATAAATTGTGATCCTCGTATCCTCCTTATGTAGGGATTTTGCTATCTGAAACAGGCCATCATGGAATTTTCACTCTAACGTTTTTTCTACGAAGTTTCAAAATCCGAAATTTTTATGAGGTGAAGTCGGAATCCTAAGGAAGCTCTTGTAAAAATTTCAGGTCAAGGTGCACAATATTTTTGGATCTAAGATCTATGGAAGTCAGTGTTTTTGCAGGCTCCTGAAATTCATCTCAAAGAAGTGACCTTGGAAAAATCGTCATAACTCTCTCTCTGAGTATCAATTTGGAATTATATAAAAAGAGGTAGATAGTTGACAGACTGTAGTTTTCTCTATATGAATTTCAGAGCTGAATAAATAAACAATGACAAGTGGAACACCATACAATTTTTCTCTACTGAAACAATCCATAATCAGGGCATTATGAGAGATTAGACATAACTCTCCCTCGAAGAATCGAAATTGGGTCAGACCTGGGGCATTGGAAATAATACTTATAGGACTACTAAAGTGTTGAAAATCACATATTAGGGATCTGAAATAGAATATATACACCAGATTCAATATCGAGCTCCTAGAAGGCAAGAAAAAGCTAGATCATGTGTTGTCAAGGGGTGCAAAGGACTAGAATTTCTAGGGCAGAAAAGAAAAGTAATGTGGGGTAGAGGGTAGCATGATAAGATAATAAATGAAGGTGTAGAGCAACAACAATAATTTCATCACATGAATTCTTCAAGTGGGCAGCACTGCATACAGTCAGTGTAAAGGTATCATTGTACTAATTCATTGTAAATACATTATCGTAAAAATTGTACTAGTGTCTATCTGCCAAGAGTTGAAGAGGCAGTGTCAGGAGGTCTAGGATCATCATTAGGTGGTTGTGTCATAGTTGGGGTTAAGTTATAGCATGTCTTCTTCTTCTACATTATTCTATATCATTGTAAAGTGGACCATTTTCCCTAGTACAAGAGTCCATTCTTCTTTTATTCTTCTATAGGGTGGTAGGGTGGTGCTAGGGTGAGTTGTATCTCATTGGGTGTTGTGGAATCTGTTCAACTGGGTATTGAAGAATCTCAGGTGTTGGAGTGTCCATCCAGTGGGAGCTAGAGAAGAATGCTTTTCTAGATTCTAGGAAGTTGGAGCTTTATTTTCAATTGGAGTTGAATATTAAAGAATTATTAGAAAAGAATTAGGTGGTTTTTGTCTCAGAGTGGGTTTCCACCTTAAAAAATGTGTGCATTTGTGTTCCTTTTTTTTACTGCTATCATTGTACAAACACTTATAATAATTGAATATTAACTAATGCTCTAATTGAAAGGAATACTGATTCAACACCCCTATCAGTATTTCCAACAGGATCTATTATACTTACCAAAATCCTGTCGAAGGTTCAGACATTAGAAATACTTCTACAACACTACCACTGTTTTCTCTAACTTGAAATATCCAATGACCTGACTGTAGTGTGCTTCCCAAATCATCTTGGAATGCTCGCTCAAAGGAACATAGAAGTTTTCCAGGTGGCATAACAGTGCATCCTAGAGGTAAAACTTAGGAACTTACTTGCCTTCCATTAGCGTATGGTATTTGTTTCCTAATTCTGGATTGCCCACAAGATTTGAGCACAATGGTCAACACTATGATTGGTGGTTGCCTTAGGCATTCTAAAAAATTGTTGATGTTTCCATTACTGTAATTAATGTTTAATTGGAACTTTTGAAGGTATGTGGACCATTTCTGATGGTGATCATTCTGCAACTTCCCTTGTGTCTGTGTGAACTACAAGAGTCATTGGTTTGTGTGAATGACTATTTCCTTCCCTAGAATGTAGTGCTTCCATTTTAAACAAGCCTGCACAATGGAATACATCTCTTTGTCATAGGTGGAATACTTTAGGACTGTTTTTGAGCGTTTCTCACTATGATATGCCACTAGATTCCCATGTTGAGTAATAACAACACCAATAACATAGTCTAAATCTCAAATGGTTGTTGCAGGTCTAGTAAAGATAGCACTAGTGAAGAGCATAGGTGATTCTTCAACTCAATGAATGCCTTCTTTTGGGATTTAGAACAAAATATTTTCTTTCGCTCCCCCATTGGTGATTTGATTCAAAGGCCAAGTGATACAAGAGAACCCCAACATGAACCTATAGTATAAGTTGGAAAGACCTAGAAAACTATAGAGCTCTATTAGAGTGGTTGGTGCTCTCCAATCCTGAATGACTTTTATATTTTCTTGGTCCACATGGACACCCTAATCATTAATAATATACTATAGATATTGAACCTAGGTCATGCCAAAAGTGAATTTTTCCAAATTAGCACAGAACTTGTGTTGTCGTAGTGTTTAAAGGACCTGTTGAATGTGGTGGAGGTGCTCTCCCAAAATTTGGCTGAAGATCAAGATGTTATACAAATAAAACACCACAAATGAGTTGGTTAAGGTCGCAATATGTCATCCATCAACCTCATGAAGGTTGCAGGGGCATTTGTCAACCCGAAAAGCATTACTAGCCATTCGAAAAGGCCCGCCTTGGATTTGAAGTAATTATTCCACACATCATAGGGTTTGATTGGTACATGTTGATACACAAAATTCAAGTGAATCTTGCTCAAATATCCCCCCCCCCCCCTTTGAGTTGGTCCATAAGGTCATAAATCCATGTGATTGTATATCTATTCCGAAAAGTGATATTGTTCACCACTCGATATTGAAGGCAAAGTCTCCAAGTATCATCCTTCTTTTGAACCAAAAAGATCAGGCTCCCATAGGGTGATGAAATTGGCCAGATGTGCCCTTTCTAAAAATCTTGAATATTCCTCTTAATTTCATTGTTCTTTAGCATAGAGAATCGATAGATTGGTCCATTTCATAATGTCACACTTGGGGTCAGATCGATGGAGTGCTTGACTTGACAGTGTAGTGGTACCCATACTGGTGACGTGAATATGTCCTTTTAATCCTCCAAAAAATTGTCCATTTTTTGCTTCCATATGGAGGATCCTTGTTTGGAGGCCGTGGCCATAATATTCGTACTTCCCTGAGGAAAAATCCTAAGGAAATTGAATTTCTTGCTATGGGAAATGATCTTACTGCATTTCTTTGTAGTGATAAAATAGATGGAAGTAGGCAGTGCTACCTCTAGTATCCTTTACAAATTATTTCCTAAAGTAATAATAATAGTGCAAGGCCTAGATTCATACATATCATGCCACTTGCACAAGTATGATTGACCTAATAATACATCCTAAACTTAAAGAGGATAAACATCACACAATACCTCATATGTGAAGGGCTTGATGTTGTAAGGAGGCGGAACTACTGGCTGACACAGACACCCCATGGTGTATGACTGCGAGTGCGATGTGGTCAGTAGGCCCAAAGGCTTCATGAAATCTATTGAAATGAGTTCATTTTGGCTCTTATTGTCAATACTAAACTGCAACAGAGAACCCTTCACCAATATTTGTGAGTGGAAGAGGCACTCCCCTGTAATATTCCCAATTAGCCTCAAGCTAATTGGAATATTAATTTTTTATTTACTTTTCTATTCATGAATAAATGTAAAACGGAGGAACATAAAAACTCCTAAAATCAATGAATAAATCAATGCCCCATGTGAAAAAGGCTAAATCTGGCCTACTTTGATAAAACACCCTTATGTGTGAAAGGGATTAAGACATTTGACTGGGTCAATAGGACCAAATCAACAACGTTGTCTAGATGCAATGAACCTCCTCGATGCACAGTGCAGTTTTAGATGGAGGCTACACATGTGAAAGGAGTTAAATAATTGAGATGGTTTAGGGTTTTGCAATATCTCAATCTTATAAAAGGAAGAGGAGGAAAACAAGAGAGGGGTTGTTGATGAATATATTATTTTGAAGAATTTTTCTGTTTAGACATTTCTCATTCTCTTGGTTGTTCAGCAAGGAATAGTGTTGTTTAGCACAAGGATCTCCTGTTTAGGAATCCCTATCTTTCCTTCAGTAGCTCTTGGAAGAGACTTTCATTTCTTTTCCACTATCAAGCATTTGGCCAAGCTTCATATTCCAACTACAATGCATATCATGTTGATGGTTTGGTTGTCCTTGTAAACTGCAGCAAGTGGAGGCTAGATTTCCTCAGATCTACGTCATTCTAGTGCCGCTTTTCAGTGGGGGAGTCTTATATTCCATTGAAAAGAGTGAATTAGCTTATTGGAGCTTCATATCTACACCTTGGCATCATGCCAATCTACTCTTCAAGTCTACAACATATTTTATCTTCCAGGACTACGTTATCTGCAAAGAGGAAAGTTGCAAGGCATTTTGGCAACTATTGAGGAGTGATCTCTAGTGTTGGGCATCTTCCCTTCACTGTGGTGATCCATGGATTTCTATTCTATTCCATGTCATATTCAGATCTGATTTGAATACAACTATATATGCTTCAGAAATTATGAATAGATCTGCAGATTTGCTACATAGAATCTCAGATCTACTCCATGTGCTTCATGATTTGTGGAAATCCCTAAGGGGAATGTAAAGTAGAGACAATATAGTGTACAGATCTGATATCGATCTAATATTTTGTACACATATATTCCCTAGATCTAATTTGTAATCTACTGTTGTTGTATGCTCAATAAAATAATGTTGTCAAGCATTTTGCAGTCACTACATGTTATGCAGCACCTTTTCTTGGGGGATTTCTTCCACCATTGTTTTGTCTTTCCTGTTATATGTTGTATGCGCATCATAATGGATCTTATTTGATGATATATACATGAATTTTGAGCCTCCATGTTGGCCTCCTACTAATTCTTATCCAAAATACATTATTTATGAAGCAGTATTGTTGCATATTGTTGTAGTCCCTTCCTTGGGCAATTTTCAAGCCATACTAGGTGTGGGAGATCTGTTTACCTCGCCTAGTTTGATGTGATTTTTGATCTCCTCTTGGAATTGGGTATTATATTATCAGATATAAGGGATCCAATGGTTTATTTAAAATTCTATAGCATCCATTTCTGAAAAATTCATTTTTCAGACATGCACTGCTGACAAACCCAATTTGGGGATATTACAGTGTTATCAGCGCATCATCTTGCCACAGCCTGTGATTTATTAAGAAGACAATATGCCTTCCATAGAATATGAGCCTCTTAATAATAGAGAGATGAGGAATCTAAGAAGAATACAGAAGAGGTATGACTACACTGAAGACACAGAAGAAAAGGGTAAAACCGCTTTATCTGGAAGAATGAAAGGGAAAGAGTTTTCAAAAACTCTATTCCAAACTTTGCATGAGCTTAAGAATGAAAGCAGGGGAATGAGGAGAGAAATAAATGAAGATCCCTTGAAGATATTTTCACATGAAGGAAGTGCTAGTTCTTCATACTCTGTGTGTGAGCATTCAACCACATTCAACCACACAATCTAATCTTCCATGTTGTAGCATGCATACATTCCTAGCAAGAGAAGAAGAAGAAGGAGAGACACCAAAAGAGGAGACTCTTGGTGACTATCTCTAAGAATATGGATCTCAGTCTAAAATATTAAAAGAGCATCTAAGCTTCTGAGAGTGTTGTCAACTCAAAGAAGAAAGAACATCTAGCATATACAAGAGAAGAAGAGAGTGCATGCAACCCACTTTGGGTAGGACTTTCCTACCTACATTTAATGGATCACCTGAGAGCTCAGTCAAGTCTTGGGTAAAGAGGCTTGACACATATTTCTAGCTGCATCAAGTTTTAGAAGAAGAAGTCATAAGAGTAGCAGCGCTGCACCTCCAAGGTAAAGCTTATGCCTAGTGGTTATTTGAGTCTTCTTCATTGAAAAATGTAAACATCTCTACTTATGAAAATTTCACTAGGAGGTTAGTGAAAATATTTGAATCTGTGCCATTTGAAATTTCTATGGGTAAGAAAACTAAGCCCAAGAATTCAGAACCTATTCATGAGAAAGAAATATCCATGAAGATAACTCCATTTCAGAACATTGTTGAAGGGGTTAAAGATCTGCTATATGATTTTCCAAGGGCGAAGGTCCCATTTCAGCAAGGAAATTCTTCTCAAGAAGAAGATATGGGTGTTCCTTTTTGAAGGAGAGATCAAGATAAATGATCTCTTATTGATGAGGCATGCTCCATTGATGAGGCAAAGAAATAAGAAGAGATGAAAGGTGCCTCTAGTGCTGTGACAGAAGGAGGAGATCTATTTTTATTGGGACATGGAGATGAAGCCATGGATTCCACCGAGAGGGATCTGATATCTTTGCAAGAAGGCCCAAAGGATTTTATAAATGAAGAGGATGAGCAGCATGTGTCTATGATAATAGAGAATGAGACAAAACAATGGAGGGAATTTGTTGCAACATTGCATCCAATTTTCGGAACACACACTATGATAGATCAACCCTTTTTGATCAAGACACTTGACACTGAGGAGGTGATGGGTGTTCATGAGTTAACTACATCTAAAGGGGGCACCTTAGATTTTGAGACCTTGTAGAAGCTGGGTGATGAAGAAGAATATGGGGAAGTTTCTCCAATTCCCCCTTATTATGATACTTTCACACATAAATTAGAGATGGATTTGCACAGTGGAAGCAGTCATAATATGTTCCCATCTGTTGTTCACATGGGAATGAGCCATGAGACATTATTATCTTGTGTTATACCACCTAGGAGACCACCTAATTCAGATTTGATGAAAGATGTTTCATGCATTGATGCTCCTTTCATAGATCCAAGGAGGAAGGGAGCACTAGAATACCATGTTACAACATTGAGAGTATGGGGAAGGTACAAGGAGAGAGAAAGCATTTTCCATGAACATAATTATCCATTCTCTCATATCATACCGTGCTAAGAAAATATGCTGCAAGCATGAAGGATTACACCATCATGAAGCAAGGAAGGCAATCCTTGAATGAGAAGACAAACTTGTTTAGAGGATCCTCTTCCATACATGATGAGAGATGGTGGTCACAAATGCATAATTTGGAAAAACCAAGGAGGTTTTGGATAGATTATAGCCTTTCATGGGAGAATAACTTCCAGGAACTTCCATTTCCTTTTGAGCATGTGCATATGAAAGGAGGGTAGCAAGGAAGGAATGGCAACCTTCCACCTTATACCTTTGGCATGGGAGATGTTAAGGAGGAGAAAAATAGGAGGCTTGGCTTTGCAACATACACCTTTGACATGGGATATGTCAAGGAGAAGAATAAAACCATGGCAGAAACTTCAGATGACACATTATCAGTGCTATCATTGTTGGGCACATTAGATCCATATTGGAAATCCCAACTGTTGGTGGAATATTCCAAGGATCTTTATACTTGCATGATTCTTGATGACTTGTTTCATGAGGAGAGCTATTCAATGCTTGATGGAGTCATCTATAGTCATGGTAGGATCTTCTTTTCTAGAGCTTCCAAGCTCAAGGAGAAGTTACTATAGAGGGCTTACGAAGAGTTCTATTTGAGCCACACATATTCTATGAAGCTCAACAGCATCCTCATGAGGAGCTATTATTGGGAGGGATTTGAAAAAGAATCATATCAGTATTGTCAAAGATTCATGAACCTTGTGGAGTTGGGGTAGCAACAAGACTCTTAGATAGAGTTATTTCATCCAACTCTTCTTACTTTGGGAGGAGGCGAAAAATCCATACACCACTCCACTTGTATAAGGAGAACTTTTAGTGAAGAACAGACATATGTAAAGCATGCTTCATTTTCTGTTTGTATGTATTCTTTCACTATTTTTATGCAGGCCATGACTCCAAGAAGGAGTGATACATCTTGTATATCTCATGGAAAATGATGGGCCACAAACATTTCTGAATTTGGCCACTCCCTTGGAAGGAAAAGGGAGATTTTGCAACATGATGGGTGCTTGCCAAAGACACAAAATATATCTCACACTTTCAACTATTATGAGATGGTATGGGCAGCAAGTAAGTGGTGGGAAAACCACTTACCACATCTTGATTTGATGCAGGTAGGGGATGCTCTGTGCTGGTTCCACATGTGGGAATATGACCCACCTCCATATACACAAATTCCTGTTGGTTTGTAAATTGTTTCGATCCCCTATATTGATGATGTACTTGAACTTTTCATGGGGATCTGCAGGAAAGAGGGAAGGCATGCATGTGCCCTATGGGATGACTACACTCCTTGTACTTTATGTCTTATATTTCAGGGATAGAATTGGGAAAACCATGTTTGTTTCATGTGATTTATTGTTTCCTTATGGAATGAGATGTTTTCATCTCATGAGAACCTTGTTGGAACAAGTCATGGATGGATGGATTGGTGATCATTTAGCTTATGGGAGAAGCTTATCATTTGATTATGTCACCAATGGGGGAGGAAAGAAGTTGTAGCAGAAACCTTATCAGTTTCTTGAGGACAAGCAACATTTTGGAGGGGAGGACTGTAATATTCCCAATTAGCCTCAAGCTAATTGGAATATTAAAATTTTCATTACTTCTCTATTCATGAATAAATGTAAAAAAAAGGGAACATAAAAACTCCTAAAATCAGTGAATAAATCAATGCCCCATGTGAACAAGGCTAAATTTGGGCTACTTTAATAAAATACCCTTATGTGTGAAAGGGATTAAGACATTTAAATGCGTCAACAAGACCAAATCAACATTGTTTTCTAGATGTAATGAACCTCCTAGATGCACAATGCAGCTTTAGATGGAGGCTACACATGTGAAAGGAGCTAAATCATCGAGATGGTTTAGGGTTTTGCAAGATCTCAGTCTTATAAATGGAAGAGGAGGAAAAAAAGAGATAGGTTATTGATGAACATATTATTTCGAAGAATTTTTCTATTTAGACATTTCTCATTCTCTTGGTTTTTTAGCAGAGAATAGTAATGTTTAGCACAAGGATCTCCTATTTAGGAATCCTTCTCTTTCCTTGATTAGCTCTTGGAAGGGACTTGCATTTCTTGTCCATTATTAGGTATATTTCCAAGCTTCGTCTTCTAACTACAACACATATACTATTGAGGGTTTGGTTTTCCTTGTAAGCTATAGCATGTGGAGGCTAGATCTACTCAGATCTAGGCCATTATAGTACCTCTTTTTCAGTGGGGGAGTCTTCTATTCCATTGAAAAGAGTGTATTAGATGATTCTAGCTTCAGATCTACATCTTCGCATCAGGCTAATCTTCTCTTCAAGTCTATAGCAAATTTTACCTTCCACGACTGCGTTATCTGCAAAGAGGAAATTTGCAGGGTGTTTTGGCAACTATTGAGGATTGATCTATAGTGTTGGGGATCTACGCTTGACTGTGGTGATGCATGGATTTTTGTTCTATTCCATGTCATATTCAGATCTGATCTGAATACTCCTGTATATGCTTCAAAAACTCTAAATAGATCTCCAGATCTGCTGCATAGAATCTCAGATCTACTCCATGTGCTTCATGATTTGCTGAAATCCCCAAGGGGAATGTAAAGTAGAGACAATCTAGTTTACATATCTAATATAGATCTAATATTTTGTACACATATCTTCTCTAGATCTAATTTCTAATCTACTGCTACTATTCGCTCAATAAAATAATGTTTTCAAGCCTTTTGTAGTCACTACGTGTGTTGCAGCACCTCCTCTTGAGGGATTTCTTCGACCATTGTCTTCTCTTTCCTGTTATATGTTGTATGGGCCTCATAATGGATATGAT
Organism: Pinus albicaulis; assembly: GCA_034641835.2. Classification (NCBI taxonomy): domain Eukaryota; kingdom Viridiplantae; phylum Streptophyta; class Pinopsida; order Pinales; family Pinaceae; genus Pinus; species Pinus albicaulis. Next base: position 807,424,247 of record CM076580.1, on the reverse strand, counting down.
TTTCTGATATATATAGGAATTGTGAGCCTCCATGTTGGCCTCCTACTATTTCTTAGCCAAACTGTGTTATTTCTGAAGCAATATTTTTGCATATTGTTGCAGTCCCTTCCTTGGGCAATTTTCAAGCCATACTAGGTGTGGGAGGTCTGTTTACCTCACCTAGTTTGATTTGTTTTTTATCTCCTCTTGGAATTGGGTCTTATATTATCAGATATAAGGGATCCAAGGGTTGATTTCAAATTCTATAGCATCCATTTCTGACAGACCCAATTTGGGGATATTACAGTGGTATCAGAGCATCATCTTGGCACAGCATGTTCTTTCTTAAGAAGCCAATATCCCTTCCACAGAAGAAGAGCCTCTGACTGATAGAGAGAAGAGGAATCTAAGAAGAAGACATAAGAAGTATGATTACACTAAAGACACAGAGGAAAAGGGTAAAACCCCTTTATTTGTTAGTGAGGGTGGCATCCCAGGGTGTTAAGGGTGGGTTCTTAAGGCCCACCTGAGCATCTGAGGGTGGGGGGACTTGAGAAAAACCCCTCATTAAATAGACCCCAGACACATGGCTACAGGCTCTACCCATACACGGGAAATTACACACCACCACGCTCCGCGAGTCTCAACCTTGATACCTCGACTCCGATACCACAAAGGCCCAACCACTACACCAAAGGCCTGGACTATTAGTGAGGGTGGCATCCTAGGGTGTTAAGGGTGGGGTCTTAAGGCCCACCAGAGCATCTGAGGGCAGGGGCCCTTGCATAACACCCCTCATTACGCAAACCCTGGACACATGGCTACGGGACCCACCCACACATGAGACATTACATCCCCCTCCTATGCATCTTCGAGCTCATCCTTATGGAGCTTGGTGGTGACAATGGTGTCACTATGCTCTACATCAATAATTTGATTCCCAATTTCATTTACCTTGTCAGATTCTGACTCAAATTTAGAACATGGATTTGATTCATAAGCCTTCATCTTGGTGACTAGTGATTGCTTGACTCGACACTCACTTTTTTTGTGTATGGGGTTCTTGTGGAGCTCACACCACCTTCTTATGTTCTTTTTTTGTATCGTTTTGTTTTTATTTTCTTGTGGCTTTGTTGGGTTGTCCTGTGTCACCCCTCATTGGATTTTTTCCTTTATTCTGTGATTTGGGGGTGCCTTTCCCTTGCTTCATATTCACAGATCCAAATTCCTACTTATTTTGTTTAAACTTCTACTTGATATTGACAGCATATCGATAGGTGACACCGAGTGAGGAGATGTCCACGAACTCCATTTCATCTTGGATGTAATTATGTAAATAGTCATGGTACTTGAGTACCTAATTCCATTCAGAGTCCTTGATACCCAGCTTCATGCGAAGGGCATGAAAACCATTCGTGAACTCATGCACATCTTGGTCCCTTCTCTTCTGTAGCGTGGTCCACTTTATGTATTTACCTTCATAGCTCCTGGAAGGGTAATATTATTCCTTGACGTATGCTCAGAAATAATTCCAAGTGGGTGGGAGTGAAAGAAATGAGGATTCCCTCTGGTCATTTTTCTCACAGTAGGTTACCTAGCAGTCGTTAATATGGGGTACGACTTTGAGGAGTGAAAAAGTAATATTTCCCCAATTAGAAAAGTCGTGAGCCAAAAAATATCCCTGTAAACAATTTAACCATATATATATGATGTCTACATTTATCTTGCCTTCAAATATGGGAATGCCAAAATTAACTTGTACCTTAAAAGGAGTGGCACCTCCAGAGTGGTTGTTGGATGCAGATGTGTCGCATGTGGGTAATCGTCGAAGGATCTAGGCAAAGTTATCCATTATCGAGTTCCTCTATTTCTCGCGGGCCTCCTCAAGCAACATTTTGAAAGGATCACCTACTCCCTTTTCTTTCTTTTCTTCATCCATGGGAGGCCATTGGGGTTTGCGAGGCTGATCTTGTAAATTTTCAACTAGATCGAGCCCAAAGTCCTTATACCATTATCTTGTTGGGGACATGGAAACAAAAAAAGAGGAAGAGAAGACTGCTATGATACTATTGATCTAGACTTATGTAGGAATGAAATAGAATATAAATATAAACATAAAAAAAATATGTAGCAGAAGTAAGACATCATTTCATTAATATCAAAGAACTAAAATATGCTTACATACAAAATGGAAATAAACTAGCTCGGGTGATGATAACTAATATCTTAGAAGATATGTGGCGGATACATGCCTTTGAAATATTTTAAAATGAGACTCAAAGGCCTATTTATTAATTAGAAACAATGGAAAACCATAAACATCCAAAAACCTAACCCTAGGAGATAAATCGCCAAAATTGTGGGCCCTGTTGGGGTAAATTGGTACATTAACTTCCCGAAGTTGTAACTTCAGCATCTGATCTCTATTTGACATGAAAAATACCTCATTAGAAATATATATTCAAGGAATACAACTTTCAACTATAATCATTATTTTAAGACTCACACTTTCCCTTTTTCCAAAAAAACATTATTGAGGGCCTCAAAATGGCTTTGAAAGTTGAGGACCCAAAAAAATGCCAAAAATATAAATTGTGCTACAATTAAGGAAATTCAAAAAATGAAAGAAAAAATGGTGGGGGTTCAAGTGGAATAGTTGGATGGCCACCAATATCCACCTATATCATTCCCCCCTCCTTAGGAAGCAATGGTTCCCATTGCGTGGAGAGCCTCCATGAGGTGATGAAATTTCTGTTGAACTTGGTCCCTGGTGAACCACTTTCCCTGGTGAAGATGTTGGCATGATTTTAAAACTTGATATAGCTGCATCCTCTATTGGTGGGTGTTATTCATATGTGTTTCCATGACCCGGTCAGTTGTGGTCTGTTCGAATTCCTGATATCTGACAAAATTTCAATTTTCATCACATATCTAATGAAAAAAATCATCATCGAATATTCAAAGATAACTGTACTTGTTATTTCTCTAACAAATGTCAGGGCTTTAAAAAAAATAGAAAAAAAATTATTTTCAAGTGCAAGCGGACAATATGAGTGAACTATTGAAGTATGACATTGGATTTTCTAGCCATATGTACAAGTGAGGGTTAGGGTTAAGGGTTATAGGTTAAGACGATAAGGCGTTAGGGCTTAGGGGGTTCGTGTATTTTAGTTAAAGGGTCAGTGGCTTAAGATTTAATGGGTGAAGGGATTAATCCTTTGTACACATATCTGCTCTAGATCTAATTTTTAATCTACAACTGTTGTATTCTCAATAATAAACGTTTTCAAGCTTTTTGCATTCACTACATGTTATGCAACACCTCTTCTTGAGCGATTTATTCCACCATTGTCTTATCTTTCCTGTTATATGTTGTATGGGCCTCATAATGGATCTGATTTTATGAAATATACATGAATTTTGAGCTTCCATGTTGGCCTCCTACTACTTCTTATCCAAACTGCATTATTTCTGAAGCAGTATTGTTGCATTTTGTTGCAGTCCCTTCCTTGGGAAATTTTAAATCCATACTAGGTGTGGGAGGTCTGTTACCTCACCTAGTTTGATTTGTTTTTGATCTCCTCTTGGAATTGGGTCTTAGATTATCATATATAAGGGATCCAAGGGCTGATTTCAAATTTTGTCGCATCCATTTTTGAAAAATGCATTTTTTAGACATGCACTGCTGACAGACCCAATTTGGGGTTATTACAGTGGTATCAGAGCATCATCTTGGCATAGCCTGTGTTTCCTTAAGAAGCCAATATGCCTTTCATAGAATAAGAGCCTCTTATTGACAAAGAGAATAGGAATCTAAGAAGAAGACAAAAGAAGTATGATTACACTAAAGACACAGAAGAAAAGGGTAAAACCCCTTTATTTGGAAGAATGAAAGGGAAAGAGTTTTCAAAAACTCTATTCCAAACTTTGCATGAGCTTAAGAATGAAATCAGGGGAATGAGGAAATAAATACATGTAGATCCTTTGAAGATATTTTCAAATGAAGGAATCCCTAATTCTTCATACTGTGTGTGTGAGCATTCAACCACACAATCTGATCTGCCATGTTGTAGCATGCCTACATTCCTAGCAAGAGAAGAAGAAGAAAGAGAGACACCAAGAGGAGACTCTTGGTGAGTATCCCCAAGAATATGGATCTCATTCTGAAATATTCAAAGATCATCTAAGCTTCCTAGAGTTATGTCAACTCAAAGAAGAAGGAAGATCTAGCATATACAAGAGAAGAAGAGGGTGCATGCAACCCACCTTGGGTAGGACTTTCCTACCTACATTTGATGGATCACCTGATAGCTCAGTCAAGTCTTGGGTAAAGAGGCTTGACACATATTTCTAGCTACATCAAGTTTCAGAAGAATAAACCATAAGAGTAGCAGCGCTGCACCTCCAAGTTAAATCTTATGCCTGGTGGTTATTTGAGTCTTCTTCATTGAAAAATGTAAAAATATCTACTTATGCAAAGCTCACTAGGAGGTTAGTGAAAAGATTTTATTTTGTGCCATCTGAAATTTCTATGGGTAAGAAAACTAAGCCCAATAATTCAGAACCTTTGCCTGAGAAAGAAAGATCCATGAAGATAACTCTATTTCAAAACATTTTTGAAGGGGTTAAAGGTCTACTGTATGATTTTCCAAGGGGAAAGGCCCCATTTCAGCAAGAACATTCTTCTTAAGAAGAAGATATGAGTGTTCCTTTTTCAAGGAGAGATCAAGATAAAGGATATCTTATTGATGAGGCATGCTCCATTGATGAGGAGAATAAAGAAGAAGAGATTAAAGGTGCCTCCAATGCTATGACAGTAGGAGGAGATCTATTTTTATTGGGAGATGGAGATGAAGCCATGGCTTCCACCAAGAGGGCCTTGTATCTTTGCAAGAAGGCCCCAAGTATCTTGTACATGAAGAGGCTGAGCAACATGTGTCTATGATAATAGATAATGAGAAAAAAAAATGGGAGGGAATGTGTTCCAACATTGCATCCAATTTTGGGAACACACACTATGAAAGATCAGCCCTTTGTGATCAGGACTCTTGACACCGAGGAGGTGATGGGTGTTCAAGAGTTAACTGCATCTAAAGGGGGCACCTTAGACTGTGAGACCTTGAAGAAAGTGGGTGACGAAGAAGAATATTGGGAAGTTGCTCCAATGCCCCTTTATCATGATACTTCCACATAGAAATTAGAGATGGATTTGCACAGTGGAAGCAGTCATAATATGTTCCCATCTGTTGTTCACATGGGAATGAGCCATGACACATCATTATCTTGTGGTATACCATCTGGAAGACCACCTGATTCAGATTTGATGAAAGATGTTTCATGCATTGATGCTCCTTTCATAGATCCAAGGAGGAAGGGAGCAATAGAAGACCATGCTACAACACTAAGAGTATGGGGAAGGGCACAAGGAGAGGGAAATCATTTTTCCCTTAATATCATTATCCATTCTCTCTGTTGGAAATATGATGTAGAGTGTTTTCCTTGATGTCAACCCACTTGATGAAGATGATGGCAACCTACCTGATAAAGTTTTCCTTGATGGAATGTGTCTTGATGAACTTGTTAAATGATGTAAATCTGATGTATCTACAATGAGTACAGAAGGTAATGATGGAAGGAATGTCAGTATGAGCCAGAACATGATGAAAAGAGTATGTCTCAAGGCATACGCGGATTTTTCTAGACAAAGTAGCGTATGCACGCGGGAAATAACGTGACAAGTCGCGTATGGGAAAAAGCGCTCTAAATTTGTAAAACTAGGGGTAACTACCATGGTATTGACCCATTGTATTGAATGATGGTTCGCATATGTGATCCCGTCCAGGAATACCATTGGAAGTTATGTGGTTTTTGACTCATGGTTTTGATGAAGGGTAACCCTATATAAGGAGAAGAAAATCATTGTGCAAAGGGGGAGCATGAGTCTGGGCTTTGATGAATAATTCACTCTGAAGTATATCTATATGGTTGAACCTTGTTCCTAATTGATAGATCTGAATCTATGATGCACCTATAAACATGATGAAGGCTCAAGATCTCTAGATCTAGAAATGGTGAATGTCAAGGATGATCTGAAAAGAAGTGAAGAAGACCTGGCGCAATCCTGTTGAAGAGATTGAATAAATCTAGGTAAGTTCATAGATCTGGTATGTACTGCAAATTTTATCTTTTATAGATCTATACGCAGGTTTGTTTCATGAAAAGCGCGTGTATACGCGGGTCTGTGGAAGGAAAAGCGCGTATGCGCAATTAGGGTTTTTCCCTGGAAAATGCACTGAAGTATACGCGGGTTCGTCTTCTGGAAAGTGCGTATATATGCGGGTCTTATTAAATAAAAGTGCGTATGATTTCTGATCTAATGGTTGCTGAAGGTTGAATGTGTTTCTGCATATCTAAGCTGAAGTCAGGGTTATATCTGATATTCTGAATTCTGATGGTCTCCTTTATACATTTGAAACGACAGAACATTGTTCGACAGTGAAGAGAGGCATGTTAAAAATTTGTTGATCCAGTTTGAAAATTGATGAAACGTGGTCTGCAGTGGTGCTGAGGGTCGAGGCCTTCAGTCAGGGGGTTGTAGCTCCCTTCCAGGAGAGGTTGGTAAACGAGTTCAGGGGGTTGTAGCTCCCTTCCAGGAGAGGCTGGTAAACGAGAGCAGGGGGTTGTAGCTACCTTCCAAGATAGGCTGGTAAATGAGAGAAGGTTGTAGCCTTCTGCAGGTGGGTGCCTGCGTGCTAGTTTGAGTCTGCACCAGTACATGATTGTAAGAATTTTTCTTAATAATAAATTTTGAAGGCTGAAACGACGACAACGGTGGTTTTCTCCCGAATTGGGTTTCCGCCTAAAAATCCTGATGTTCATGTGTGTTGCATATGTGTGATGATTATTCTATTCTGTCTGCACCTGTTTACTGTTTCTGAAATATCTGATGAATGAATAATGCAATGATCTGAGTTAAGATTCAAACACATAATTAGATATCTGGACATACGCGAGTTCTGTACAGGATATCCACGTATATACGCTAGTTGCCTTCAATAAAGTAGCGTATGGGTTTTTAAAAGGAAAAAGTAAAAGTTTGATTGTCTGCACTAAATACTGATTCACCCCCTCCTCTCAGTATTTTTCCCAACAATTGGTATCAGAGGAGGTCCTTCTGAAAAAGCTTAGCCGCTAGAAGGAAGATCAAGCAAGATGAGCCATCAAGAAGGAACAACATCTATCAAGCCTCCGCTCTTCAATGGAAGCAATTTAATCTTCTGGAAAATGAGGATGAGATTCTTTCTTCAGTCTATGGGAGCATATGTATGGGCCATTGTTGAACAAGGATATCAATATCCAGCTGCTACACCAACAGATCCAACTGAAAGGAAGAATTATGAATCAAAAGCAAAAGTGGTCAATTCTATAACAAGAAGTCTAACAGAATCAGAATTTGTCAAAGTCATGCAGCTGAATACAGCAAAAGAAATATGGGACAAAATCATTCTGAGTTATGAAGGTGATGCAAAGGTAAAAAGTGCAAAACTCCAAACTCTCAGAATTGAATATGAAAATTTAAAGATGCATAGTGATGAGAGTATTGCCAGTTTATTTTTACATCTTGATGATGTTGTAAATCGTATGAAAAATCTGGGAGAAACAATAACCGAAACTACTTTGGTTGAGAAAATTTTGAGATCGCTAACGGCAAAATTTGAGTCAAAAGTCTCTTCTCTTGAAGAAAAACAGGATCTTCAAAATCTTACTGTGGTGCAACTTCATGGCATACTGACTGCATATGAAATGAGAAGAGGAGGACCATCTGAAGTCAAAGAAGTTGTTTTTAGAGCGTCTACAAAAGGGAAAGAAGTACAAGAAGCAGAAGGATCGGGATATATTTCGGAAGAAGATGAGGCAAATTTTGTAAAGAAACTTCAACTTGGTACAGGACGGTTTAGAGGTAAGCTTCCTTTCAAATTTTTTAATTGTGGAAGAGTTGGTCATTGTGCTGCTAAGTGTCCTCACAAAGAAACACCTGCAAAAGGAAAGGAAGTAGCTAGAAATAAGAACCGGTCTAGCACTAGAAGAAGTTACTATACTCATGATGATAGTGATGGGGTATCTGATAGTGAGGAAGAATGTGAACAAGATCTTAGACTTCTCATGGATTTTGAATCTAAAGAAGAAAATGATAATTTTGTGGATGCTCTAGAGGACAATGATTTTCTTGAAGAGAACAATCAACTCAAAATACGCTTAGAACAAAGCAGAATTCTCTTAGAAGAATATAAAATTCTCTTAAAAGAAAGGAAAATAACCATCAAGACTCTGGAAAAATAGGTTGAAGAGGCAAATAAACACAATGAGAAATTAGAATGTGAAGTGGTAAGTGTAAGAAAAGAATTTGAGAAAGCAAAGACTCTAAATTTCAGATTTGCTAAAGGATCTGAAACCTTAGATGAGATTATCAAGGTACAACGTTCTCCTCTTATAAATACATGTCTTGGATATATTGGAGAATCTTCTTAAGCTTCAGCACCAAATTATCTAAAAGCAGCTACAGCTGGTTTACAAACTTCTGCCACTCAGCAAGGGAATAAAGAATCTTTACAGGTAAAGCATGATCATCTTAATGCAAGGAACACTAATAGGAATATCTTTCAAAGAAGCCCCAATCAACAGGTAAATTCAAGTAGAAGATTTCATGATCGCAGAAATTTATTCTTCAATGGACAATGTTTCTCATGTCACAATTTTGGCCATAAAGTTGCTCAATGTGTTGCATATAAAACCATCATGACAAGAGAAGCAAGAAAGAAAAGGGTTGATATTGAAACAAAGAAGAATACCTATAACAACTTTTCTCCTCTTCTAAATGAAGTTGAATGTGCTTATTGCAATAACTATGGGCATGAAGAATCTGAATGCAGGAGCAAAGTTCAGCCAAGAGAGCATCTTCCTTCAAAATCCAAAATATGGAAAAAGAAGGAATCACAGGTTGAAATTTGTGGCATAGTGTTATTTGCGGAAGGTGAAGAAAATAAATGGTACATTGATAGTGGATGCTCGAGACACATGACAGGTGATAAACACAAAATCCGTGCATATAGTGCTCTAGAAAAGGAAGAGAAAGTTACTTTTTGAAATTATACTCCTGTTGTAATTAAAGGAAAAGGTTCTGTGTTTCTAAAAGAAAAGGTGAAGGCTAATGATGTCATGTATGTGGATGGATTAAGGCATAATCTGTTAAGTGTAAGTCAAATGTGTGATCAAGGAACTGAAGTTGTCTTTAGTTCAAAATAATGTGTGGTTCATGATATTGATACAGGTAAAGAAATTATAAAAGGAAAAAGAACTCCAAGCAACCTGTATGTATTGAAGAATCGGAAAGAACAATGTTACTTGAGTAAATCTTCAGAAAACTGGCTATGGCATAGAAGGTTGGGGCATCTAAGCTTCTCTCAAATCAAAAAATCAAGCAAACTTAATGCTATTCATGGTCTTCCCAATATTTCTCTACCTAAAAGTATCATATGCAAATCCTATCAATTCGGCAAGCAAACCAGAGTGCAATTCAATGCCAAGGAAGGATCATCAAGTAAGCCTCTTGAACTCATTCATACTGACATATGTGGACCTATGAGGAAAAATTCACCACGTGGTGAAGAATACTATATCTTATTCATTGATGATTTCTCTATAATGTGTTGGATTGGGTTGATCAAACACAAAGATGAAGCATTTGAAAAATTTCAGATCTTCAAAGCTCTGGTTGAAAATGAATTAGATCTAAAAATCAAGTGTCTTAGATCTGATCGAGGAGGAGAATATACATCAAATGAATTCCTTTAATTTTGTGAACAACATGGCATAAAAAGACAGTTTTCTGTAGCAGGCACTCCACAAAAAAATGGCGTAGTAGAAAGAATGAATAGAACAATTCAACAAATGGCTAGATCTATGCTTGATGATTCTGGAACACCTGACATTTTTTGGAGAGAATCAGCTCACACAGTAGCAAATATTCTTAACAAGGCACATGTTCGGGTAAATAGTGACAAAACTCCATATGAACTCTGGTATGGTAATTCTCCCTCTATGAAACATTTTAGAGTTTTTGGAAGTAAATGATTTATCAAAAATAATGATGAAAAGCTTGGCAAGTTTGAACCTAGATCAGATGAAGGAATACTTCTTGGTTACTCATCTACAAGCAGTGCATAGAAATGTTACAATAAAATTCTTCGAAAGATTGTTGAATATATTGATGTTGTTATTGATGAGTCTCATGTAGTCCCTAAAGAAGAAAGACAAACAACAGAAGATGATGATGGTGAATTTTTTCCTTCTACATCAAATAGAAATGATATAGACAGTGGATCCAATGAAGAACCTGAAGATGATTTATCTGGAAAGGCTCCATCCAGATATGTTCAAAAGAATCATCCTAAATCTCAAATTTTGGGAGACAAGGAATTAGGTGTACAAACAAGGAGGACTCTGGTGGGATATCCTAGCTATCTGACATTTCTATCCACGATTGAACCACACAATGTCAATCAAGCTAGAAAAGATGAATGTTGGATTCAAGCCATGAATGAAGAACTTGATCAAATTGAAAAGAATCACACTTGGGAATTGGTACCAAGACCACATGATAAAAATGTCATTGGAACCAAATGGATATTCAAGAACAAGATAAATGAGAATGGGGACATTATAAGAAACAAAGCTAGACTGGTTTGCAAAGGGTATACTCAACAAGAAGGTATAGACTTTGAAGAAACTTTTGCTCCTGTAGCTAGACTTGAAGCCATAAGAATTTTTCTTGCTTTTTCAAGTTTTCAACAAATCAAATTTTATCAAATGGATGTCAAATCTGCTTTCCTCAATGGTGATCTAGAAGAAGAAGTTTATGTAGAACAACCAGAAGGATTCATTTTTGGAAATGATGAAAATCTTTTTTGTAGACTTAAAAAGGCTCTATATGGTCTCAAACAAGCTCCAAGGGCATGGTATTATTGTCTTGACAAATATCTTCATCAACAAGGATTTTCAAAGGGGTCTGCTGATAGTAACTTATACATAAAAATTGAAAATGATAAACTATTTATTGTGGTTGTATATGTTGATGATATCATTTTTGGAAGTAATGACGAATCTATGAGTCAGAAATTTGCTTTTTTCATGCAGCAAGAATTTGAAATGTCTTTTCTTGGGGAACTAACATTCTTTCTTGGCTTACAAGTGCATCAAACTACAGAGGGTATATTCTTATCTCAAGAAAAATACCTTAAGCAAATTCTGAAGAAGTATGGGATGGAAGAGTGCAAACCTGTAAGTACACCAATGGTAACCGGATGTAATCTCAGTTCTCATGATGATTCTCCCACGGTGAATCAACCAAAATACAGATCTATGATAGGAAGTCTTCTGTATCTCACTGGGACTAGACCAGATATTATGCATGCAGTTGGGACTTTTGGATGATTCCAAGCCAATCCAAAAGAGTCTCATCTTCAGGCTGTCAAAATAATATTCAAATATCTACAAGGAACTCAAGACTTTGGACTATGGTATCCAAAGAATGCGAATCTTACTCTACATGCTTACACTGATGCAGATTGGGCTGGAAATGTTGATGATCGGAAAAGCACAAGTGGTGGTGCATTCTATATGGGGCCCCGGTTGGTATCTTGGTTCAGTAAGAAGCAAAGTTCTATTGCCTTATCTATTGCTGAAGCAGAATATGTGGCTGCTGCATCTTGTTGCACTCAACTCCTTTGGATGATGCAAACCTTGGAAGATTTTCAAATCAAATGTACTTCTCCTATCTCCATTATGTGTGATAATACAAGTGCCATTAGTATCTCAAAGAATCTTGTTATGCATTCAAAGACCAAGCAAATCCCCATCAAGTATCACTTCTTACGTGAACAAGTGCTTGAACAAAAGGTGAAGTTGGAGTATGTTCCCTCCAAAGAACAAGTTGCTGATATTTTTACCAAATCTCTGCCCAGGGAAGCGTTCGAATATCTCAGAAAAAATCTGGGTGTTATCTCTGCCTCTCAGAAGATCAGATCTGATTAAGTTCAGAAGATTAAATTGGATACGCGGGTTTCTTTACAGACAGTCACGTATATACGCGAGTTTATACACAGAAAGCCGCGTATGGTTGGTTTCTGAAAATTTTTGATTGGGGTCAGCATTTCTAAGTGCTGTTTGGTATCTCTGATGTTGTTTGATGTCTCTGGTGGTGTTCCAATTCTTATATATCTATTTCTTTTTCTATTATTGGGTAAAGATGCCTTGATGACTTGCTGATTGAAAGTGTTCAGGTTGCACAAGCTAAGGAGGAGCCTTGGTCATATAGAAAGGAGACTTGGATGCACTGTTGGAAGTATGATGATTCTGAAATATAATCTCTTTCTTGAAATCTTGTTGGTTTTTGTTACAAAAGGTCATTTTTTTGTAATTGGTTGAAAAAGGGCATGTTGAAACCCATGATGTAAATTTGTAATATTCAGTCATGTAAGGACTTGTTCAAATCTGTAAACCCACTTGGTTGGGTACTTGAGTCTCATATGTAAATCCACTTGGTTGGATCTATGATGTAAGTATGAGTCCTTGGTGATAGGAAGGTCATAGAGTCGTGTACTTCATTGTAAAATATGTTTGAAGATTCAGCTTGAACTCAGGGGGAGCATGGTAACTTCAGTGCACTTTAGTTATGCAAAGCACTTCTTTCTACATAAGGAGAAAAACCTTGTGTTGGTTTTGGTTTGCCCTTTGCCCTTGATGACAAAGGGGGAGAGTGACATGTGACATGGTGTTTTAATAGGGGGAGAATATCATTATTCTTAATGTACCTATCTGATGTGGTGATCAAACACCATCGTGGTTGCCGTCAAGTCCAAAGGGGGAGATTGTTGGAAATATGATGCAGAGTGTTGTCCTTGATGGCAACCCACTTGATGAAGATGATGGCAACCTACTTGATAAAGTTGTCCTTGATGGAATGTGTCTTGATGAACTTGTTAAATGATGTAAATCTGATGTATCTACAATGAGTACAGAAGGTAATGATGGAAGGAATGTCAGTATGAGCCAGAACATGATGAAAAGAGTATGTCTCAAGGCATACGCGGATTTGTCTAGACAAAGTAGCATATGCACGCGGGAAATAACGTGACAAGTCGCAGATGGGAAAAAGTGCTCTAAATTTGTAAAAATAGGGGTAACTACCATGGTATTGACCCATTGTATTGAATGATGGTTCGCCTATGTGATCCCGTCCAGGAATACCATTGGAAGTTATGTGGTTTTTGACTCATGGTTTTGATGAAGGGTAACCCTATATAAGGAGAAGAAAATCATTGTGCAAAGGGGGAGCATGAGTCTAGGCTTTGATGAATACTTCACTCTGAAGTATATCTGTATAGTTGAACCCTGTTCCTAATTGATAGATCTGAATCTATGATGCACCTATGAACATGATGAAGGCTCAAGATCTCTAGATATAGAAATGGTGAATGTCAAGGATGATCTGAAAAGAAGCGAAGAAAAACTGGCGCAATCCTGTTGAAGAGATTGAAGAAATCTAGGTAAGTTCATACATCTGGTATGTACTGCAAAGTTTATCTTTTATAGATCTATACGCAGGTTCATTTCATGAAAAGCGCGTGTATACGCGGGTCTGTGGAAGGAAAAGCACGTATGCGCAGTTAGGGTTTTTCCCTGGAAAATGCACTGAAGTATACGTGGGTTCATCTTCTGGAAAGCGCGTATATACGCGGGTCTTATTAAATAAAAGTGCGTATGATTTCTGATCTAATGGTTTCTGAAGGTTGAATGTGTTTCTGCATATCTAATCTGAAGTCAGGGTTATATCTGATATTCTAGTTATAGTGATCTCACTATTCTGTTTGACGCAATAAGAAAGGTATGATTGTTGATAAGTGAAGGGCTGTGTCGAAGCTGTTCGATCCAGTTTGAAAATTGATGAAACGTGGTCTGCAGTGGTGCTGAGGGTTGAAGCCTTCAGTCAGGGGGTTGTATCTCCCTTCCAGGAGAGGTTGGTAAATGAGTTCAGGGGGTCGTAGCTCCCTTCCAGGAGAGGGTGAAAATGACTTGAGAAGCGAGGGGGTGCAGCTCCTTCCGGATAAGTACAGTAAAGAGAAGTTTATGTATACATGAGTGGGTGCATAACGTCTTGGTTTAGTCTGCCTGGAGGTATACATGATTGTAAAGTTTTTCTTAGCTTAATAAATTTTGAAGAGCTGAAATGACAACAGCGGTGGTTTTCTCCCGAATTGGGTTTCCACCTAAAAATCTTGGTGTTCATGTGTTGCATATGTTAGCATTAATTATTATTGTCCACACACATTTACTTGTTTACGAAATATACGATGAATATATGAATAATGCAATGATCTGAGTTAAGATTCAAACACATAATTAGATCTCTGGACATACGCGATTTCTGTAAAGGATATCCGCGTATATATGCTAGTTTCCTTCCGTAAAGTAGCGTATGGGTTTTTAAAAGGAAAAAGTAAAAGTTTGATTGTCTGCACTAAATACTGATTCACCCCCCCCCTCTCAGTATTTTTCCCAACACTCTCATCTCATACTGCACTAAGAAAATATGCTGGAAGAATGAAGGATGACACCATGATGAAGCAAGGAAGGAAATTCTTGAATCAGAAGACAAACTTGTTTGGAGGATCCTCTTCCATACATGATGAGAGATGGTGGTCACACATGCATACTTTGGCAAAAACAATGAGGTTTTGGATAGATGATAGCCTTTCATGGGAGACTAACTTTGAAGAACTTCCATTTACTTTTGAGCATGTGCATATGCAAGGAGAGCAGCAAGGAAGGAATGGCAACCTTCCACCTTATACCTTTGGCATGGGAGATGTCAAGGAGGAGAAAAATGGGAGGCTTGGCTTTCCAACATACACCTTTGACATGGGATATGTTAAGGAGAATAATAACAACATGGCAGACACTTCAAATGACACATTATCAGTGCTATCATTGTTGGGCACATTAGATCCATATTGGAAATCCCAACTTCTGGTGGAATATTCCAAGGATCTTCATACTTGCATGATTCTTGATGACTTAATGCATGAGGAGAGCTATTCAATCCTTGATGGATTCATCTATAATCATGGTAGGATATTCTTGTATATATCTTCCAAGCTCAAGGAGAAGTTACTACAAAGGGCTTATGAAAAGTTCTATTTCAGCCACACATATTCTATGAAGCTCAACAGCATCATCTTGAGGAGCTATTATTGGGAGGGCTTTCAAAAATAACTATATCAGCATTTTCAAAGATTCATGAACCTTGTGGAGTTGGGGCAGCAAAAAGACTCTAAGATAGAGTTATTTCAGCTAACTCTTCCTACTTTGGGAGGAGGCGAAAGATCCATACACCACTCCACTTGTATAAGGATAACTTTTCGTGAACAACATACATATGTAAAGCATGTTTCATTTTCTGTTTGTATGTATTCTTTCACTATTTTTATGCAGGCCATGACTTGAAGAAGGAGTGACACATCTTGTAGTTCTCATGGAAAACAATGGGCCACAAACATTTCTGAATTTTGCCACTCCCTTGGAAGGAAAAGGGATATTTTGCAACATGATGGGTACTTCCCAAAGGCACCAAATATATCTCACACTTTCAACTATAGTGATATGGTATGGGCAGCAAGTAAGTGGTGGGAAAACCACTTACCACATCTTGACTTGATGTAGGTAGGGGATGCTCTACGCTGGTTCCACATGTGGGACTATGACCCGCCTCCATATACACAAATTTTGGTTGGTTTGTACATTTTTTTGATACCCTATATTGATGATGTACTTGTACTTTTCATGGGGATGTATGGAGGAAGGAGGGAAGGCATGCATGTGCCCTATGGGATGACTACACTCGTACTTTATGTCTTATATTTCAGGGAGAGAACTGGGAAAACCATGTTTGTTTCATGTGATTCTTTGTTTCCTTATGGGACGAGTTGTTTGCATCTCATGAGAACCTTGTTGGAAAAATTCATGGATGGATGGATTGGTGATCACTTAGCTTATGGGATAAGCTTATCATTTGATTGTGTCACTAATGGGGGAGGAAAGAAGTTGCAGCACTCACCTTATTAGTTGCTTGAGGACAAGAAACATTTTGGATGGGAGGACTGCAATATTCCTAATTAGCATCAAGCTAATTGGAATATTACATTTTTATTTGCTTTTCTATTCATGAATAAATTTAAAAATAAGGGACATAAAAACTCCTAAAATCAGTGAATAAATCAATGCCCCATGTGAACAAGACTAAATCTTGGCTACCTTAATAAAACACCCTTATGTGTGAAAGGGATTAAGACATTTGAATGGGTCAATAGGACCAAATCAATAGCGTTGTCCAAATGCAATGAACCTCCTAGATGCACAGTGCAGTTTTAGACAGAGGCTACACATGTAAAAGGAGCTAAATAATTGAGATGGTTTAGGGTTTTGCAAGATCTTAATCTTATAGAAGGAAGAGGAGGACAACAAGAGATGGTTTGTTGATGAACATATTATTTTGAAGAATTTTTCTGTTTAGAAATTTCTCATTCTCTTGGTTGTTTAGCAGAGAATAGTGTTGTTTAGCACAAGGATCTCCTGTTTAGGAATCCTTCTCTTTCCTTGAGTAGCTCTTGGAAGAGACTTGCATTTTTTGTCCACTATCAGGAATTTGGCCAAGCTTCATCTTCCAACTACAACGCAGATCTTGTTGAGGGTTTGGTTGTCCTTATAAGCTACAACAAGTGGAGGCTATATTTGTTCAGATATATGCCATTCTAGTGCCTCTTTTCAGTGGGGGAGTCTTCTATTCCATTGAAAAGAGTGTATTAGCTTATTGGAGTTTCAGATCTACATCTTGGCATCAGGACAATCTACTCTTCAAGTCTACAGTGCAGTTTACCTTCCAGGACTGCATTATCTGCAAAGAAGAAAGCTGCAGGGTGTTTTGGAAACTATTCAGGAGTGATCTCTAGTGTTGGGACCTACCCTTCACTGTGGTGATCCATGTATTTTTGTTTTATTCCATGTCATATTCATATCTGATATGAATACTCCTATATATGCTTAAATTTTTTTGAATATATCTGCAGATCTACTGCATGGAATCTCAGATCTACTCCATGCGCTTCATGATTTGCTGAAATCCCCAAGGGGAATGTAAAGTAGAGACAATATAGTATACATATCTGATATAGATCTAATATTTTGCACACATATCTACTCTAGATCTAAGTTGTAATCTAATGCTACTGTATGCTCAATAAAATAACGTTGTCAAGCCTTTTACTGTCACTACATGTGTTGCGGCACCTCTTCTTGAGGGATTTCTTCCACCATTGTCTTCTCTTTCTTGTTATAGGTTGTATGGGCCTCATAATGGATCTAATTTTCTAATATATACATGCATTTTGAGCCTCTATGTTGGCCTCCTACTACTGCTTAGCCAAACTATGTTATTTATGAAGCAATATTGTTGCATATTGGTGTAGTCCCTTCCTTGGGAAATTTTCAAGCCATACTAGGTGTGGGAGGTTTGTTTACCTCACCTAGCTTGATTTTTTTTTATCTCCTATTGGAATTTGGTATTATATTATCATATCTAAGGGATATAAAGGCTTATTTCAAATTATGTATCATCCATTTCTGAAAAATTCATTTTTCAGACATGCACTGCTAACAGACCCAATTTGGGGATATTACAGTGGTATCAGAGCATCATCTTCGCATACCTTGTGCTTTATTAAGAAGCCAATATGCCTTCCACAAAAGAAGAGCCTCTTACTGACAAAGAGAAGAGGAATCTAAGAATAATATAGAAGAAGTATGATTACACTGAAGACACAGAAGAAAAGGGTAAAACCCCTTTATCTGTTAGTGAGGGTGGCATCCCAAGGTGTTAAGGGTGGGGTCTTAAGGCCCACCGAATCATCTGAGGGCAGGGGCCCTTTCGCAACATCCCTCATTATGCAGACATCAGACATGTTTCTATGGGCCAGACTCACACATGGGACATTACACCTTACCATGCTCCACAAGTCTCGACCTTGAGACCTCGACACTGATACCACAAAGGCCCAACCACTACACTAAAGGCCTGGACTGTTAGTGAGGGTGGCATCCCAGGGTGTTAAGGGTGGGGTCTTAAGTCCCACTGGAGCATCTACGGGTGGGGGCCCTTGCACAACACCCCTCATTACGCAAACCCCAGACACGTGGCTGCGGGCCCTTCCCGCACACGGGACATTACATCCCCCTCCTATGCATCTTCGAGCTCATCCTTACGGAGCTTGGTGGTGGAAATGGTGTCACTATGCTCGACATCAATAATTTTATTCCCACTTTCATTTCCCTTATCAGATTTTGACTAAAATTCAAAACATGCATCTGATTCATAAGCCTTCAGCTTGGCCACTAGTGATTGCTTGACTCGACACTCACTTTTGTTATGTATGGGGTTTTTGTGGAACTCATACCACCTTCTTATGTCCTTGTTTTCCTTCGTGGTTTTTTTATTTTCTTTTGTCTCTTTTTGGTTTTCCTGTGTCACTCGTGATTGCCTTTTTTCCTTTATTTTGCGATTTGGGGGCACCTTTCCCTTACTTTATATTCACAGATCCAAAATCCTGCTTCTTCTACTTAAACTTGTACTCAATATTGACAGCATATCGATAGGTGACACTAAGTGAGGAGATGGCCATGAACTCCATTTCATCCTGGATGTAATTATGTAAATAGTCATGGCACTTGAGTACCTAATTCCATTCAGATTCCTTAATACCCAACTTCATGTGAAGGGCATGAAAACCATTTGTGAACTCATGCACATCTTGGTCCCTTCTCTTCCTCAATGTGGTCCACTTTATGTATTAACCTTCATAGCTCCTGGAAGGGTAACATTATTCCTTGATGTATTCTCAGAAATAATTCCTAGTGGGTGGGACTGAAAGCAATGAGGATTCCCTCTGGTCCTTTTGCTCACAGTAGGTTTTCCCAGCAGTCGTTGAGATGGGGTACAACTTTGAGGAGTGAAAAAGTAATATTTTCCTAATTGGAAAAGTCGTGAGCCAAAAATATCCTTCCAAACAATTTAACCATATATATATATGACATCTAAATCTATCTTGCCTTCAATTATGGGGTTAGGGCTTAGGTTGTTCGTGTATTTTAGGTAAAGGGTCGGTGGATCAAGTTTTAATGGGTAAAGGGATTAATGGGTTATAGGTTATGTGTTTATGGGTTACGGGATTAGGGATTAGGGGTTAAGGGGATAGCGAATTTAATGGTTATGGGTTAAGGGATTATGGGTTGTGATAACAAGGCCCTTAATCCCTTTGTCACCAGCATTGGTTGTTCCCCTATCAATTTCTCTCATTGAATTACCTCTAGGCCCTTTAGCCCATATGACATTAGGTCATAAATCACCTTCTCATTGTCTAATGCTAAGATTATAGATCTTACTAAACCATTCTTGGACCTCGCCTTGCCCCATTTAATACACAATAAGATACCCCTCCCACCTGTTGGTCATACCATTCAACTTCTCCTAATGTTATGAAACCCCAATTTGTTTCCCAATGCCCCTAAAACAACACCCTTTGGCCCCTTGCCTAAGGGATTAAATGAATTAGGGTTGATGGGTTGTGACGAGGGAGCTCCTAATCCCATTACACAACTATTGGGGGTTCCCCAATCAACTTCAATTGCATGATATCAAAGAGAAATTTAGAGAAATGGACAAGGAACTTGGAAAATTGAAAGTAGTTGTTGAAGAATTAATGGAGTAAGCTACAATGGAGGCAGGGAAATAAAATGCTGGAGTTAATCCAAAACCATCCAACAATGTAAGAGTTGCATGTGTATACTTTTTAATTATTTATATATTTTTAACCTATGTTTGAAAATCTGGTTGAATTTGACCTATGTTTTCGCCTCTTAATGTATCTTATAGCTCCACATATGCTAAGAGTATTAATGTAATATTTTTTAGAAAGACCATTCCTAAAGAATGAGATGGTATTCTCACCAAATGAAAAAGGAACATCCAATTGTAAAATGACCTTGGTCAACTTTCTATTGAAGGAAAAAAAAATTGGGTGAAAAGGGGATGAACATAGATATGGATAGCTTGAATATTGCACCATTCATGTAATTGAGGACTGCTTGTGTCCATTTTGAATAGACTTAGAGAAACTAAGGGAATTTTAATGTTATTTTGAGCATGTTGTGAACAAAACCTTTGATAAATATTGTACTAGAGTTGTATGGGATTGTTACCCATACATATGGTAAGAGAATGGAATAGTGTTGAAGGATGATGAAAATTAAAGAGACATCCAAATATCCTCTTTTTTCCTTTGAGTGCACAAGAATTACGTTTTGGTCATGCATCGAGAAGAAACTTACTTTATTCCTATCAACTTATATGCATTTGTGAACATTAGAATACCATTTTGTTTCCCTTTGAAAACAAATACGTGGAGCATATTTGCAGGAATTGTGAATGTCCATAAGATGTAGATCATGTTTGGGGGCCTTGTACTGTAACTAAGTTCAGTCTTCATTATTAATAGATTTGTAAAAATAACTTATTGTTATTATTAATTTACTTATTAAAGCATGTGTTTCATGCTTGGGTCATATTTAGATTAAGGTCCCAGTTGTGGACTTCTAAGTTAATTGTTATAGATTTAAATTGATCCAATTTTTTGGCTTTTAAATCATGTAACATTAGGTTTTGAAAAGGACCCTCCATCAAGTCATCTTATTCAATGTCATCATCCTTGAAATCTACTTCAAAGACAACGCTCAAATGAAGTGATATAATTCATCGAATTTTCCTCCTTAAGTCGGCCTCAATTAATCTTCAAGTCATCTCAAATCAAGATGCGAAACTTCACACTGACATGTAGGATCAATAACTATGGCAAACAAATATACATACATGGGTATATTTTTTCATCTCTGCCACCAAATTTTGGACATATTCGATGTTTTCGACCACATATACAATTCAGATCATGATCCCATATTCGATATTTTAGGATAAGGTCTCAAACCTATTACATAATTTGGGGAACCATCAATGTTATGATTCAAGTAACTTCCTTGCTATGATGTTGTAGAAAAATAGTGCCTCTGTGTCAACATAGATCTACCACAGAGTTAGTGTTATGTTATGATACTCAATGTTATGAATATGCTCGGTGATCTTAGTTATGATGCTCAGTGCTATGATGATGCTCGGTGATCTCTGTAATGATGCTCGGTGTTATGTTGCTATCTCAAACTCAGTCAAGGTAATGAGGATTGAGATTAGGTGCAATAAAAGGAGATCTTGCTGTCATGGAGATATCAGTGCTAAGACAATGAAGCCATGACTTGATGGAGGAAGTCTATAGTCTAAAGGTATTGGTCATCTCATCTTAAATCTACTAAAGGAATAATTTTGACTCGATTTTCCCCAAATAGTGGGGTTTTTTCCTAGAACGTGCCTACATCTTGTGTCTTCTTATATTTTTTTATTAGAATTACCCTTGATGATAAGAAAATATAAATTGAAAGAAAAAATAATAATAACAAAACATCACAAGATAATGTCATGATAAGAGAAATTGTTTAACTTCCATCTCCTTAATTTCTCTAACACATAACAACCTCCATCTCAAGGTGGATTCAATGTCATATAATCTATATCAACTATTGATATAAGCCATACCCTTAATTATATCAAGCAACTATAAATTTATGCTTATTTTCCCCTAAGACCCTACAAACCCTATGTTCTCCTTGCAAACTTTAGCCTCTATAAAAAAAGTATCAAACTTCCTACATAATTTACGATGACGTGAATTTGAGAATTCCACTAATTCAATGACACTCCAAAGAAAAAATTAGGAAAAATATGCCTAGCTCAGAAGACTTTGTTATCACTCCCTACATTTCCCAAGGCTGACAATGGAGGCTGAAGGAGGTAACCTCAATCCAATATTTAGATTTGGTAGCTAGCCCTACAAAACCAGAGAAGGATCTCTAAATGTCACTTTTACAGTCAATGAGGTGACTAGAGATGTAATGATCTTAGGCTAGATATAAGCTCAGTGAATTGGGTTTTTGTTTCAATTTTCTGGATAGGAATTTCATTCAAGGACCTAGGTCTAGGTTTTAGGTCTGATTTCAGAGGTACAATTGTAGAGATGAAGATGAGGCTAGTTAGGTATACTGAAGAACATAATTAAATTGTCATTGTGTATAGGGTTTGAATATATATATATATATATGTATATAAAGAGAGAGAGAGAGAGAGAGAGCATGTTACATGAATTCATTCATCATAGGAATTAGAAAACATTCATGAAAATACTATAAAATAGAGCACTAAAGCAAGAATTATATTTATAAACTCATAATATCATCATATAGAAGAATACATGTGATGGAAAGAAAGCATAGAAATTTAATTTGATGGTGTTCAGAGAAAAAACAATGTTAATAAGCATGCCACTGGAGTCCCAAAATTATAGCTGCAACATGTCTTTGATTTCATTCGAAAAGTTTGCACATAAGCTCCACACTGCAAAATAACAATTATCCAACCTATAAAATGACTTGATTTGGAATAAATATAAAAAATAGAAGACATGACACCTCATTGGGTCGAAAACAGATCCAAAATACATCATAAATGCACCCTATGAGTCATTACCTAGAATTTAGGGAAATCAGAACCAGTTCCCACAAATTTAGCTAATAGTAGTAGTGTATGTCTCCTTGATTAATTACATGATTCCTCAACAATGAGGGGAAAAAAAAAAACTCTCTTATCCAAAATACACCTCATAGGAAAACAAAAACCTTGAAATTTGGACCATTCTGGCTTGAGACCTCTCTAGAAAGAATCCAAGATAGAAGTGTCGTGCTAGTTAGCAAAAGTGTCACGCCACTTTGAGGGTGATTTTGACTGACCTTAAGGCATCCTATTGCAAATTTGAAGATTGGGATAGGTATCCTTGTGTGTCCTCTATCCATATTTACCTTGAAACTGAGAAAATACCTCTTGGAAGGCCTTGAAATATCCATTTTCAAAACCTTACTCCAGAAGTGCCGCGCACAGGAAAAAAACAGTGGCAGAAGCATTGAAAAGAGGTTGTTTTTTGGGTTTTTCTCCAAAGTCAGGGGTGTAATAAAAAACTGAGATGAAGTCTGGAAAATAAATGTCAAGAAGAATCAACGATATAAAAAATACCTCATTTGGAGGCTCTGAGGAAAAGTGTCGCACTGCTGCGCGACGCTTCTGCAAAGGTCAATTTTCCAGATTTTGTCCAAAATCACAAAAAAATACTCAAAATTCCAAAAACTTGTTGAATTTTGGTCCATGGCATCCTTGAATGATAAAATAAACATCTATTGACGCCCTAACTATAAAATCCAAGTTATCTTTCTCCTTTAGCTTAATTAGGGTTTCTTTAAGCTTTTTCCTCAAATTCTTCACCCTGACTTTGGCAATTTGGTTCCTAATGAAATAATGTCTCGCCATATGCCTCTAGAGGTTATTATCCCTTTATGATTTCTTAAAAACCTTATAAATATGCACATTCACCCTATAAATTCATATCTCTTTTTCTTGCTCAATTTCAACAGTGATCAACTCATCAAAGGTTAGCTGACCTAATGGAGGAGATGATTCTTTTTCCTACTCTTTTTTCCTGGTTAATCCTCTTTTTCTTGGCCTCCTTGGATTTATTTCAACCTCTATGTCTTCCAACTGATCAAAATCTACCAACTATTTTCCTTCAGCTTTGTCTGCCTCAAAATATGCCTTAGGTTTTCTTTGGAACAATTGTTTCACCTTCAATTGCATATTTTCTTGTTGTAGGAAGGTAATCATGAAGTTTTCCCTTGAAAGGTTGTCCTTAAGCTCTGGTATCTCTGCATCCTTTTCTTTTATTATCTCCTCAACTTACATGTATTTCAACTTCTCTTCCATGTCAACCTCCATAGGTGTTTGTTCCTCATACTATTGCAATGGTGACTCATCCTCGTGCAAAGATTCCTGCTCCATGGTTTCGCTTTGCTCAGCTATAGTTTCAGGTGAGATTGCACATTTAGTGATCATAGGAGAAAAACACATCCTCTTACCCTTCTCATAGGTTTGAGTTATTTCAACCCTAGGCACTTTTGAAAACTCTTCTTGTCTATTGAAGATCCAACCTCATTTGACTGTGCTGATGTTGATGGTATGTTCTGAATGATTGATAGACTAGTAGTAGGAACAGATGAAATTATCTCCATGAAATTTTCCCAAGAAGTATTGATTGTTGAGAGATGATGCAAGATAATAAGCTTTACCAAACCATGGTGGAACAAATTAGTGTGATGGTATTTTCCTTTACTCTGTACCTTTTTAGTCATTTTCACAAAAATCCTAAATAGATAATAAGGCAAATTGAGTGGTTTAGTGGCAGTGAAGTGCATCAATAGCCTTATATGGTACTAGTATAGTCTTGAAAATCTCTCTTCACATGTAAAATATTTCATAATTAGCTTCATCAAAGGGGCATATTTATCAAGTAAATTTCTGGAAGGAAAAATGTGCTCAGGAGCATCTTTGCAATGAGGTTTTAAGGACATTTTATAATTCTTAATGTCCATGTCCATCCCTTTGAACATGATTTATGCATGGTTCGGGATACCTGTTTCTGAGGCAATATAATCTGTTGATGTGGTGAATTCAATACATTCTATGATAGCCTTATCTCTCCTGAATCTGGTAGAAAAAGGGCTTTTCAATTGAGCGTGGTAGCCTACCTCCTAGATTGTCTCACAAAACCTCAAAAAACCATTGTTTTCAAAATATATCTTAACATAAGGAGAAGCATTGATCTCTTGCAAGTTGGATGGATCAAACCTGGAATGATGACCTCCCTTATGGACCCTCATCTCACCCTTCATGATGTTTCTCAACAAGGAAAACCCTAGCTTTATGTAGTGGATAGGGAAGGTGGAAAATTAGGAAAACAAGGGATAGTGGTAGAGTGGTTTTAGGGACAGAAATGAAATGGAAGAAAGTTAGAAAAAATTCCATAAAACCTTGGTGAGGTAGGATGATGAGTTTCCTACAATATACAAGTGAAATTTTTGGAAATGGGCATGAGAAAGGTGCTCAAAAGGTCAAAACACGGAGTTTTCCTAGTTTCCCTGTAAAAACATAGTGAAAACTAGGGTTTGAGTAAAAATGGTGGCAAGGAGGGATTTGAGTGATATTTAGTGCTTGGATAAGGTATATGGATGTTGTATGAACTTTTTTAGATGGTGAAATTAAGTTTTTTTCAACTGAAATTATCCAAACATGAAAGAAACCAAAAACGTAGTGGGGAAAACTTGAGGGAATCCACCGTTTGTTGATAAATTTGACTTGAATGAGCTATGAAGAGAATTAAGTTACTGATTAGGAGGCTTATGAACCTTGAGAAAATCTTCTTTGACCCTTGGATACTTTTTTTGATGCTTGGAAGAAAAATCTTAGCACCCTTTCCAGAAGTGTAGCAGAGTAAGACAAAAGTGTAGCGCAACTTGCCAGAAGCATAGCACAGAGCAGTTTGGCACAATTTTACTGGTTATCTTCGACCTTAGACAAATTTAGAGTGTTGTGAAGATAAGAGAGGAGCTATGTGAACATAAAATGATGAAATGACTTCAAGAAGCTTCATTTCCTTTTATATCATGACAAAATTTTCTTTTTTATCTTCTAGTGAAATCATATATACTTTGAGAAAGTTTTGATTTTTGAAAGTAACATACTTCTTTGAGAAAAGAAAAAATACCTTTACTTTATTTTGCTATCTTTCATAAATCCCAATGAAGATGATTTATATGGTCAAAATGAATATTTTTTTGCTTCATTCATGACATGATTGGACATTATGATGGTGAAACAAAGTAAA
Source organism: Pinus albicaulis (assembly GCA_034641835.2). Taxonomy (NCBI): domain Eukaryota; kingdom Viridiplantae; phylum Streptophyta; class Pinopsida; order Pinales; family Pinaceae; genus Pinus; species Pinus albicaulis. The sequence continues at coordinate 807,398,238 of CM076580.1, read as the reverse complement.
CCCAGACCATGACCTATATGGAGGTATGTTGATTGATCTATGATCCTAGGTGATGGTGAATGAAATGACCTTGGATTGATTATGACCATGAATGAGTGAAGGGAGTAGAATTTAGACCTAGACAACATTCAATGATTTTTTTTATTTGAGAATTGGTTTGAAAACATAAAATTTTGACCCAGGACCACTAGTAAGTAAACCTGAAAGAGTGTATTTGACAATTGAATAGTTAGACACTAATATTGGATCCATCTAGGGATGGAAGCTTCTTTAGGGGGTGTCAAGAGCAGCGTAGAACAGGTAGCCTCATCGATTGGGAAATGGAGTCAAAATTGGAAACTGAAATGAATAACTAAAACAAAAAATGAATTTGACTCGAAAACAAGGTTGAATTTTTGAAATTTTAAAAGAAAAACATTAGATGATCATAGAAACATCATGGGCTTATCCTTGGGATTCAAACTTCTGAAACAACTTCCTTGTTGTTTGAAATCAAATAAAATTGATATTTACAATGAAAGTGAACCTTTTTCTTCAATATCAGGTAAGGTAATGTTTGAAGAACTTGCCATTAAATGGTCCTCCCATAATTGCATGCCCATCAAGATCTTCTAGAAAAAATTCCTTATTACCCGTGAATGTTGTAATCTTATACGAACCTTTCTGTAGGTTATCAGACTTACCATGCTTTCTTTTGTCTTCATTTCGGGCTTCCCATTGAAGAAAAACATCTCCTAATTTGAAATCATCAGATTTTTTTTTCTTTTCATAGATCTTCTTGATCTTCACTTCAAGCTTTGAAATGTCATTGAAAAGTTCTTCTTTGGACTATTGTAGATGAATCATTTGAATGATTCTCCGTTGAATTTCATTTGGCTCACTTTCAATCTCTTGTATAATTTCCATCCTTGGCACTGCTAAAGAAGTGTGAAACACCGTGTTGACATCATACACTAGCTGGAAAGGTGACATGTTGATTGATCTCTTCGTGCTAAATTTGTCCGCCCATAGAGAATTTACGGTGCCAATTTATTTTTTTCTCTTGAAACAATTTATTGATTATGTTCACAAATGATTTGTTTGATGGTTTAGTCAACCCATTTCCTTGAGGATAGTACATTGTAGAATGCCCAAGTCTTATGTGGTATTTATCACAAAATTCTATCATGTTTTTGGACTTAAAGGCGGTTCCATTGTCAGTGATAATTTTATGTGGGCAACCAAAACGAGACAGAATATCGCTCTCCAAAAACTGAATAATGATGTTGTATGTATCTTTCCTCATGGGGATGGCCTCAATCCACTTTGTGAAGTAGTCAGTGGTAGTTAGTATACATTTATGTTGAGATTCTCATGGAGGGTGGATATAGCTAATGCAATCAAGCCCTGACTGTTGGAAGGGTTCTTGAACATCAATTGGTTTCAAGGGCAGCAATAAAAGCTTTCTCTTTCCCTGAAAAATTTGACACTCATGGAAACTCATGATATTTTTATAAACATTGGAAAAAAAGCTTGGCCAATAAAAGCCATACCTCAATATATTGTTTGTTGTAGTCTTCCAAAAAATATGACCACCACAATCATCTTTATGAAAGTATTTCATTACTTTTTCAACTTAAATTTCTACCAAGAAGTTCAAGAAAACTCTTCCAAGATCTTTCCAATACAAAAAATTGCTCACAATTCAATACTTAAGATCCTTGAACTTCAGAGATATACCTTTACTACTAAGCACGTTGAGAGGAGGATTCAAATATTGCAACACTTGAATAATATCAGCATACCATGGTGATGAAGTAAAAATTTTAGATACCCAAGGTAATGAATCGGCCTCTTGATCCCTAGATAATGCAGTAATGAAATTGATGTCGAAGGCATGTAAGTTTGAGTTCACCATGAGCTTAGCCAAGCCTTGTCCCTTGATCATTTTTGTAGGTTTTAATTACAAGTCATACTCTAGCATGGCAATTATCCACTTGCCATGCTCACCTTTAGGATCATTCTTTGTAAGCACATCTTTGACAACAGCATTTGGGACATATGCAAGAACATGAGAGTGAAGAATATAGAATCAGAAGTCCTTCAATGCTTTAACTAGTGCTAAGGGTTGTTTCTTAATGATATTGTACTTCAAGTATATGTCTCTTATGGTTCTACTAAAGAAGGCAATGGGCTATTCTATTTTCTGATCTTTCTTTTGTATAAGGACAACAACTAGAGTATGTTTAGAAGGAAAGGAGAAAATGATAAAATCAAGAGTATAATTTGGGATGATAAGAATAGGATCATGAGACAATACGAACTTAACTTGATTGAAATATTTATTTTCCACATTGAACCACTTCACCTCGATGTCTTTCTTCAACATATCAGTAATTTCTCTTAAATTTTTAGCAAGGTTAGGAATAAAATTTTTCACGAAATTGATTTTACGATTGAATGATTTGATTTATTTCTTACTTCTAAGATAGTCCAAATTCTTAATTGCTTCAATCCTTGAAGGATCTATTAGGATTTCATATTTATATTTTATATGGAAAAAAAATTGAACCCTTCTTCCATAGTGAACAAACTCTTCTTTGGATTCAGTGACATCCAAAAAATTTTGCATTTTTGAAAAACTTTCTTCAAATGTTGCAATTGCTCTTCATCCCTCTTGGAAAATATTGTGATGTAATCAAGATAAATTACCAAAAAAACATCATTTTCTTTGGAAAAGGAAATATCCATCGCTCGCTAAAAATTTTCTCCTGCATTCTTCAATCCAAAGGAAATTTTAGCATACATAAAATCAACCCAAGGCATATTAAAGGTTCTCTTCTCCTTATCATCCGGATCAACTAAAATCTAATTGTACCCAGAAGATACATCCAACAATCAAATTATGGAAGAATCAATCACCCTTTGCAAAATATGATCCATATCTGGAAGTGGGTAGTTCTCTTTCAATGATACTTTATTCGAATTTTGGAAATGTATACACAAGTGAACCTCACCGATATTATTTCTTGCTGGCACTAATTTTGACATCCAATTTTAAAAATGAAGAGGAACTATAATACCAGCCGTATAGAACATGTTCACTTCTTTTTTAGTGGAGGGAAGAGACTTGGGATTCACTCTCAGTATTTGGTAGAAAGGCTTATGATCAGGCTTTAAAGGAATGGTGTGTTGAATTATACTCTTACCATACACTTTCAGATCAATATTACACCATTTTTTAGTCATCTAACTTGTTACTATTGGATGGGCCTAAGTATACCATGTAAGACCAATTTTACCCTAAGTAAAATTGCTTTCACTATGAAAAATAACTTAGTAAACCACCTTTATTAAGTTGTTTATGGTCTATACAGGAAACCCCATGAGGAAATATTAAATAAATCTACATTTGTTTAATTTTCCTCAAGGAATAATTAGTTAAACAAGAGTTTAATTAATATTCCTGGTCATATTTAACCCAAAATAGGAAAATTAATTAGATAAATTATTATTTATCTTATTATTTTCTAGGAATAATTATTTAAACCTTATTTAAATAATATTCCTCGTTAAATTTGATTAAATCATTCATAAATAATTAAATAATCATTACTTTTTTATTATTACTCAACCACATCCTTAAAATAATAAACAAATCATTTATTTATTTATTATTTACAAATAAAGGGATTTGACCCAAGTCAAAGTCTTTTTCCCTCCAACAAATTTAATAAAATATTCCATAAAATTTGGATCTAGAATTGGTTTATAATATTTTAACTGCGCACCAATATCTAGACTAACTCAATATTTTGTTATAAATAGAAGTCTTTTTCCATTCACTCAATACCTTTTGTTGCCTAAAGATCACTCTAGATCTATAATTTTGGTCTGACTTTGACCCACCATCATTGTCATATTTTTCTATCTTTTTGCTTGTGAGCTCCCTTTGAGTTCCATTTTTTCTGGGTTTTCTATATCATCAAGAGAGAGGAATTTTAGATCTGAAGTGCTAAGGGCTTACAAGAACCCATCCCATTGAGGATAACTGGTAACATCCTTCTATGTCTTCCTCCCAGGTGCCCTTAATATGAAATTCATTCAACATATTCTTGTCTTATCTATTGGATGCATGGAGCAACACTTGTTTTTTTTTACTGCTTAATGTCTTTTAATACATAGATCTAAAGATATTGGTAGCCATATTTTCTGTTAGGGTTGTTTGTTATGCACAATTAAAGTGATATTTTTTCATACACTTGCGATTAAGATTCATAATAACAACCGACGACTCCACATGGCCTTACGATTACGACCACTATTGGTTTTCAGATCCCTGCATATCTAGCTGATTCAAACCCCAGGATTTCTCTTCAAATTCTTGTTTTTATTTTATTGATGTTTTTTTTAACCTATAAAACCATAAAAAATTAAAATTCTAACTTCTATGTGTTTTCGGACCTATTGCGCAGGTGACAGACATCAGTCGTAGATAAGACGACACATTCTTCTGAAACCTACCCCTAAGAGTGCCAGAAGTGCAGGTCACACTTTTCTGCCCTAAACCTGGGACCTGGAGCTTCAAGATGCAGAAATCCACCCAAAATCTGCGACCTCAACAAGAAATAGGTCAAAAACTGCGACCTCACTTTTTGCGGGATTTTTTCATAAAGTTTTATGGGTTTGTCTGGACCTTTGTTTAGGGTTTTCTAACCTCCGTCTTCACCTGTTTTGGACTTTTAATTGTTCTTTTCTTCTCAACAAAGTGGGAACCTAGCCCCCTAGGGCTTCAGTACCCTCCACACTTTGTGGAAGATTTTTAGCTGTTGCAGGTTGTCTGAAATTTTCATATCGTTCAACCATTTTTCTTATCTGATACCTCACGTTCAGATCCACTTTAGATTGGTATTTATCCATCCAAATCACCTCATTTAGTTTTTTTTTGGTTTTCCTCAAGTTTCCACTCTGTTTCCCTCCAGGAGATAGCCTTTCCCCACCTCATTTACAACAATTTTTCCTCTGGTTTTTTGTTGTTTTTCTTCACTTATTTCTAGCAGATCTGACCTTTAGATCCTTTTCCCTCCCGACCTTAGATATTTTGGCTATTTTGGTGTGTTTTGAATAGATTTTTTCCTACCTACAGACAACTTGTTGAGAGGCCCACCTCCTTGGGTTTAGATTATTGCATTATTAGCTATTTATTTGTTGTTATTTCAGTTTCATATACTGTTATCTGCAGGTTTATTTACAGTTATACAACACACATTTTATTTTTCTCTACAAACGTCTAGGTTTAAAAATTAAAATTTACACACTTTACACACACACCCTAAGTGAAGAAGAGCTTGGTTAACACCACCAAGAAAAAAATTTAACATTTAAATCAATTGATCCTGCACCTCTCTGCCCTTATTTCGACATTGTAATCGGTTGATCCTGCACCTCTCCACCCTTTTTGGTCTCTCTTCCCCTTTTGCCATGTTTGTGTCATCATCATTGCGCAACCAAGGCATTTATCCCGGAGAGTTCTTGGCCTTCATCCTCGGTTTCCAGTAGGAAGACTTACTCCTTCACATAGGATTCAAGTTAGTCCTCCAATGAGTTCGCACTCCGACTCCTCTTCTGGTTCATTGGGTTCTCCTTCTGGTTCTGCTCTCGGTTCTCCTCCTGTCACCTTCACCATGTCTATTTTAGGACCTAACGCTAGTGGTAGCCCTGGCCCTAATGCTGGGAATACTACTAGTGGGACCGCAACAGAAACTATTCAGGCTGCTCCCTCGCTTCCATATATGGCAGGCCTCAGTCTTCTCAATTTCAACCAGTTGATTAATGACCCTATACACCATGACATTAGTTGGACTACTGTGCCGACCAAGCTCCCTTCGTACATCCCTAAGTTTGAAGGCCTTGCTAGAGAAGATCCTACAATTCATGTTCGATATTTCCACATGTGGTGTTCGTCTAACTCCATTACCGATGAATCTGTTCGTCTTCGGTTGTTCGAACGTACGCTTATAGGTGAAGCTTCTAAGTGGTATGTTGATCAAGCCTTATCCTCTCATACCACCTTTGCGACTCTTGCTCGGGCTTTTTTGTATTATTTCCAGCTTCCCCTTCGTTATGACACTAATATCGAACTTTTGACTTCTTTCCGTCAATCGTCTGTGACCCACCTATCAGATCATGTCCAGGAATGGCGAAGAAGAAAGAGCCTATGTCAAGCCCCTACCTTCGAAGACTGTGTCTACATGGACTAGTTCCTTAGATCTCTCTTGTCCACTATCGACAAAGATGTCGCATCTCATTTCCTTCAAACCGAAGAAGCCACTCTCCAAATTGCGTTAAAATATGACCTAATCTACGCTCAGTCGAGTTATATTTATACCATTCTACCTGATCTTCCTAGACCTGGTGGTGCCAAAACACTAGGGGCATCTCATGCTGCCAACGGTATTATTGGAGCTCTCTCTCATCCATACGCTTAGCCTCCCATGGGCTATGGTTTTCCTCAGGGGGGGGCCAGCACCTCCTGCACTTATCCCCCTCCCAGTAGCATGTATCCAAGATATGGCATGCCTCTTCCTTTTTCCCAACCTCCTGTTTACCACAATTTTATCCAACCTCCTTATTGATGGGGCCCAGCCCTTAACACTAAATCTGTGCTCAAACTATTGAAATTAAACTTAATACAAGTCACAAGTTTATATTGTATGATTGGCTATATCACATACACATTACAAATTCGATAATTATGAAATTAATGTTTCAATAATTGTGGTATTCGTATGATACGATAGCAGATTGATTGGTTTAATTGCAATCAATGTCTATTTATTCTCGCTCGTCCTTGTGAGCTGGCACGAACTTGACATCTGTCCTGGCTTCTCGAAGTTCACTCTCTCGTGTTATTCTCAAACCCTAACACCACTCAGTTGTCCTTCATTTTCACTTGTTTGACTCTGTGAAGGTTTTGCTCTGTGTCTTCCGATACTGTGAGGGTTTTGCTCTATTTTTGTTCCACCAATATAGTGCTTTGTTCGGCTCTTTCACTATACCTCTGTGGCAAGGTTCTTGCCAAATTATTTTAATGGCATTCAAAAATTCTTCGCAAGATGGTAATCTTCTGATTTCATTAGTTATTTCCCTCATCTGTATATTATTTGGTCCGGTACTTGTTTTGAGCTCTGCCTCCAATTTATTGGCGTTTTTAACTAATTCTTTTTGCTACTTACAGGTCGAAAATCTCCAGGGGTTTCTTTCGAATTTTGCCTAAGTTTAACTCGTCCTTCGAAGGTAATTTAACCATCCATGATTCAATGTTTTCAGTGTTTTTATTGAACTATAATGTATTTTCTCCTCGTGATCAAGCCCTTGCGTATTTTTGACCAAATCTTCACTTATGTTCAGTGTTTCTTCGCCCAGCTAAACTACACTATACAACTCTCTTACTTTCGATTGTTTTAATCTCAATACTCTGCTTATGACACGTATGAGCACTAACCCTTGAAGTATTTGTTCCTGTACAGGTGGTTATAGATTTCGACTGCTCGAAACCTTCTAGTTCTCATAATTATCGACCCCCAAATTAAATGGGTAGGGTCACCTCCTTTTCTTTGTCTCTGGGATTTTGTGGTTTATCTGGTGGTAGAACAGGGCTTCTGTTGCTCATTTCATGTTGTAGTTTTGTTGTATTAAATCTATTGTCAAAGTCTCTTCCTGTGTAAAAATACCAAGGTTTGTAAAATGATTCTGCGTTCAATATTTTGTTCTACTTCCGCTTATCTGTCGGTTAGCTTGTCTTCTGTTTAATATGTTGTTAGTTCTGGGTTTCGAAAACCCCAATACGTAACTTTGATATGTAATTCTCCTTGTTTATAGTCCTTTGGAACTCTTCAACAGAGACATTTATATTTATAATCAATGGAAATGTTCTTATTAAACTCTGTCAATATGAAAATAAATTTGTGATACCTTGGAATGGTTATAAGGTTTGTTAATTTGTGAGTGTTTACGAAGTTCTCTCACTTGTATGAACTCGCCCAAAATCTTATGCTTTCAACTCGTCATTTATTATGATTATTCCAATGCCTATGTCGTAAGTTTCTCCTGTGTGCCTTAGTTACAGTTGTGATTCGATTCTATTTACCCTGCACGATACAGTAAACAATACACAGAAAAAATAGTATAACAGTATTTGGCTACAATTTAATCTCAGATGGTTTATTTGAAACGAAATCTCAATTCGTTTTATTATTCTATTTCTCTTCGTGTGATGGAAATCAATATTCAGAATGTATTTTTTCCTTCCTTTGAATCACTGTATGAAGCATTTTTCGGTTTGAAACTGTCAATGGTTTATTATAGTTACATTCTTGACTTTTTTCCTTTTAATCTAAGAATGATTTGTAAATACAAACTAAAAGAAAACTTTTAAGTGAAAACTACAGAACTAAATTGACTATTAGGCCCTAATGATGGAATTCCTAAAATAAAAAATAAATAAAAACCCAGGTTCAATGACCTGTCAACAAATCAAACATAACCCGTAAGACTAACACCTATCCTTTTGTTTACCCTGAGCTGGATGCTCCTGCATCAGGTTCCCGGGGTAACAAAAATTCATGGCTCCGTTCCATGAGTTCTTCAACAGAATAGCCTGCTCGTTTTATTTTTGGTGCATCAAGCCATGAACTATCCTCAATGGGATGGTTCTTCCACTTGACAAGGTACTGTAAGTACTCTTTCCTGCGAGTGTGCTTGGCTACTTGTGTGTCGAGAATGCTCTCGATCTCAAGGGGTTGATTCGTAGGCATTTTCCTCATCTAAGAACCTCTTCCAAACTGGGTGTTATATTTTGGCCATGCTACCCTATCATCTTCGGGACTGGCAGTATATGGAAATAGATCTACCACATTGAAGATGGGTGATATGCCTATCCCTAGTGGTAGTTGTAATTCATAGGCATTGGCAGAATATTTTTGAAGAATTTTACAGGGGCCAATCTTCTTAAACTTCAGCTTGTTATATTCTCCTTTAGGAAAATGTTCTTTTCATCAATGTGCAAGAACTTCATCCCCTACATTAAATTGAAATTCCCGCCTCTTTGAATCTACGTGTTGCTTGTATTTTTGATTGTTGTCCTACAATTTCGACTTCACCTGCTCATGTAAATCGCTCATTGCTTGGGCAAAATCTTCCCTTCCAGTACTCCTTCTTTCCAACATTCCCAAATCCCGTAGTTCATGCACTCTGCGAGGATGCATGCCATACAGAATCTGAAAGGACTGTATCTTGTGATGCGATTTGGTGAATCATTATAAGAAAATTCCGCTTGAGCAAGTACACGATCCCACATATGTGAATTCTCACCAATCAAACTTCATAGCAGGTTTCCCAAACTCCTGTTCACCACCTCTATTTTCCCATCAGTCTGTGGGTGATATGCAGAGCTGAAATTCAACTATGTGTCCAACTTCTTCCACAGGGTATGCCAAAAATGTCCTGTGAATTTCACATCCCTGTTAGAAATAATGGACCTCGGTAGACCATGAAATCTGACGATCTCTATGAAAAATAAGTGTGCTACGTGAGTGGCATCACTGGTTTTTTGGCAAGGAATGAAATGTGCCATTTTAGAAAACCTGTCTACTACCACCATCACCAAGTCAAAACCTCGTTGCGTCCTGGGAAGACCCAAGACAAAGTCCAAGCTAACTGAGTCCCATGGTCTATTGGGAATAGGGAGTGGCGTATAAAGTCCTATGTTTTGGCTGTGTCCCTTCTCCAATTGGCACACTTTGCATCTAGTCACATATCGCTGCACGTCCCGTCGCATCTTCGGCCAGTAATAAAAGTGTTTGAGTTCTACCAATTTCTTGTCTATGTCGAAATGTCCAGCTAGACCTCCATTGTGCTTCTCCCGAATAATGTTCTCCCTCATCGAACAGTCAAGAATGCATAACTATCCTCCTCTGAATAATAACCCTTCCTACAAATTATAGTCCATCCATGGACTATTGTTCCTCAATAAATGATTTTTATAGGCTTCATAAGCCTCTTTAAAATTTGCATCTGTCTGATACAACTCCTTCAAATTCTCAAAACCCAGAACTTGTATCGTACTCTCCTGTAAGAGAAAAGCTCTTCTTCTCAAAGCATTTTCTACCTTGTTGGCGTGTCCACTAATGTGTTTCAACACAAATGTGAAACTCTGAAAATACTCAACCCATTCTGCATGCTTATGATTTAATTTTTGCTGCTGCATAATATACTGTAATGCAGAATTGTTAGAAAATAAAACAAATTTGTTACCTAATAAATAGTGTCTCCAATGCTTCAGTGCTTGGACGAAAACATAAAATTCTTTGTCATAGGATGAGTAATTTTTCCTACTTTCATTCAACTTCTCACTGAAATAAGCAACTGGCCTGTCCTCCTAGCTAAGTACTACCCCAATAGCTGTACCACTAGCATCACAACAAACTTGGAAAAGTTTGTTAAAATCAGGCAACCTCAAAATCGGCCATTCATTGATCTTCTTCTTCAAAGTTTGAAAACTTCTCTCTGCTGCTTATATCCAACAGAAAGGCTGATTTTCCTTTTGATGGTATCCAACATAGGTGCGCAGATTCCACTAAAATCTTTGATCAATTTCCGATACAAAGTTGCCAACCCATGAAAACTTCGAACCTCAAAAAAATTCTTTGGGGATGGCCATCTAACAATAGCTGCAATTTTTTCTAGGTCCATCTTCAGCTCATTCTCTATAATCAAAAAACCCAAATAAACCAATTCATTCAAAAAAAAAAGTACATTTTTTTAGATTCATCAGCAGCTTTTTCTGCTACAATTTCTCCAACACACTTCGGACATGTCAAAAGTGCTCTTTCTTAGTCTTGCTGAAAATCAAAATATCGTCAAGATAAACAATCACAAATTTCCCAATGAGCTATTTCAACACTTTGTTCATTAGGTGCATAAACATACTAGGGGAATTACTCAAACCGAATGGCATTACCAGCCACTCATACAACCTTTCATTTGTCTTGAAATTTGTTTTCCACTCATCGCCTTCTCGAATTCGAATCTGGTGGTAACCACTCTTTAGATCGATCTTTAAGAAGTATGCTGCTCCACTCAAGCAGTCCATAATGTCAGCCATTCGTGGCAATGGGAATCTGTATCTAATAGTAATTTTATTGATAGCTCTCGAATCTGTACACATTCACCATTCTCCACCTATCTTAGGAGCTAAAACTGTTGGAACTGCACAAGGGCTCAAACTTTCCTTTATCAACACTTTATCTAATATTTCATGTATCTTCTTCCTAATTTCTTCATTGTCCTTAGGACTCATTCGATATTATTCCTTGTTTGGTAAACTAGCTCCTGGTATAAAATCAATATGATGACTAATACTTCTCTTAGGAGGCAACTCATCTGGTAAATCATCCACTATAATGTCACCAAAATCTTGTAACATATCTTGGATTTCTTCCGGTAGATCTATAATTTTAGTATGAAATATCACTATTTTTGGCCTCCTTGCCACAACAAATTTGATTTCATTATCCTCGATCTACTTTAAAAATTATTTTCCTCCCACCAACAATGCCTTGACTCCACTGGTTTCTGTTGTTTCTTCTTCCTTGATGGGTACAAGCGTATGCTTAATCCTATCCTTTACAAACTTGTAACAGTTCGCCTTCCCATCGTGCACCACTTTCCTATCATACTGCCATGGTCTCCCTAACAGTATATGACACACATCCATAGGCATAATATCGCAAATAACTTTATCCTTATACCTGCCAATATGGAACTCAACTTCAAACTTCTCATCAACTAACAGTTGATGCCCTTTCTGTAACCATGACACTTTGCAAGGAGTGGGGTGTTTAAGCCTCTTCAACCCCCACTGTCAATTATCAGTTTTTAGCATTTACCATGTGATTTGCAAACTGTCTAAAATAATTATTTTCTTTGATCCGGTTCAACTCCCTATTTTTTTGGTTTCAGTAATACTTTATTCAGCACCAAGGCCTCCCCTGTCTCTGGTACATTCTCTACCTCTTAGGGTGGTGCTTCTTCTTCCTCCATCTGGGCAACATATGTTCCTCTACCTCCTATTGGTTCACCCTTAGGACAGTCATAATACTTTTGCTCCCACATATGGCACCTATAACATTGGATAGCAGCTCCTCTGCCTCTGCCATTACCTCTTACATGCTGGTATGGTCTTCCCCCTCTAGTGTTATTGTATTTTTCTATTGTTCCTAGAGTCTTTGAACTGTTGTCTTCATCACTAGGATTCACAGCTCTACCTTTCACATAGGCTCGTCCTTTCCCTCTGCCAGATCCTCCTCCTCTTCTGGAATTTTGCTTTATGTTTATTTTCTCCTCTACTTTTAAGGCACTCTGATATGTCTCATCTATAGTTGTAGGTGAAAGAATACATATTTCATCTAGTATTTCCCACCTCTATCCATTCACAAACCTTGATATTTTTTCAAGGGTGCATTCTATATAACCAACTCTCAAATTTACTCTATAGAATTCTTTAGTATATTCTTTTACAGTTAACCCCTTTTGTTTCAAATTTTGTACCTTCCTATACATCACAATATGGTAATCTTTGGGTAAGAATTTACCCTTCAATTTAGCCTCCATCCTGGCCCATTTCTTTATAGGTTGCTTATTCAACCTTTTCCTCTCTACTTGGACACTATCCCACCATAAGGATGCATGTCCTTTCAACTTGGTGGCAACGAATTTCACTTTCTGATCTTTGCTAATCTCCTCATAGTCAAAATATTTATTCATCTCACTGAGCCAATCTAGTAACACCTCTGCTGATAAATTTACATCATAAGTAGAAAGCTCATGCTTTGGATTACTACTTGATAACAAAACTTACCTTAACATTCCGAGTTTAGGTCCTTCTCCATCTGAACCATCTATCGTCTTTGCAGCTTTTTCATCACTATCATATCCTCCCTCAGGATCTCTTCTCTTTCCTGCCTCTACTGTTGCCAAACAAGCATTCAAAATTAAAATCTCTTCCCGCAATCCTTCATCTGCTACTCTTCGAATAGCTCCTCCTTGACCTCGTCGACCAACCTCCATTTCTTCTAACACATAGCCTTTCTTTGATACCAAAAATTGATGGGGCCCATCCCTTAACACTAAATCTGCGCTCAAACTATTGAAATGAAACTTAATACAAGTCACAAGTTTATATTGTATGATTTGCTATATTACATACACACTACAGATTCGATAAATTATGAAATTAATATTTCAATAATTGTGGTATTCGTATGATATGATAGCAGATTGATTGGTTTAATTGCAATCAATGTACATTTATTCTCGCTCGTTCTTGTGAGCTGGCAAGAACTTGACATATGTCCCAGCTTCTTGAAGTTCGCTCTCCTGTGCTATTCTCAAACCCTAACACCACTCAGTCGTCCTTCATTTTCACTTGTTCGAATCTGTGAGGGTTTCGCTCTGTGTGTTCCGATACTATGAGGGTTTAGCTCTGTGTTTGTTTCACCAATATAGTGCCTTGTTTGGCTCTTTCACTCTGCCTCTGTGGCAAGTTTCTTGCCAAATTAATTTAATGGCATTCAACAATTCTTCGCAAGATGGTAATCTTCTGATTTCATTACTTATTTTCCTCCTCTATATACTGTTCAGTCCGGTAATTTTTTTGAGCTCCGCCTCCAATTTACTGGTGCTTTTAACTGATTCTTTCTGGCACTTAGAGGTTGAAAATCTCTGGGGGTTTCTTTCAAATTTTGACTCAGTTCAAGTTATCCTTTGAAGGTAATTAAAATGTCCATGATTCAGTGTTTTCAGTGTTTTTATTGAACTCTAATGACTTTTCTCCACATGAGCAGGCCCTTGTATATTTTCGACCAAATCTTCACTTCTGTTCGGTGTTTCTTCGCCCAGGTAAACTACACTCTGCAACTCTCTTACTTTCGATTATTTTAATCTCAATACTCTTCTTATGAAACATCTAAGCACTAACCCTTGAATTTTTTGTTCCTCTATAGGTGGTTACAAATTTTGACTGCTTGAAACCTTCTCGTTCTCATAGTTATCGACCCCCAAATTAAATGGGTAGGGTCGCCTCCTTTTGTTTGTCTCTCAGATTTTGTTGTTTATCTGGTGGTATAATAGGGCTTCTGTTCCTCATTTCTTGTTGTATTTCTATTGTATTAAATATGTTTTCAAATTCTCTTCCTGTGCGAAAAGACCAGGGTTTGTAAAATGATTCTGCGTTCAATATTTTGTTCTACTTCCGCTTATTTGTCGGTTAGCTTGTCTTCTATTTAAGACGCTATTAGTTCTAGGTTTCAAAAACCCCAATTTGTAAATTTGATATGTAATAATTCTTGTTTATAGTCCTTCGAGACTTTTCAGCAGAGACATTTATATTTATAATCAATGGAAATATTCTTATTAAACTTTACAATATGAAGAGAAATTTGTGATACCTGGGAATGGTTATAAGGTCTGTTAATTTGTGAGTGTTTGCGAAGTTCTCTTGCTTGTATGAACTCGCCCAAAATCTTATGCTTTCAAATAATCTTTTACTATGATTGCTCCTATGCTTGTGTTGTAAGTTGCTCCTGTGCGCCTTAGTTACAATTGTGCTTTGATTCTATTTACCCTGCATGATACAGTAAACAATAGAAAGAAAAAATAGTATAACAGTATTTGGCTGCAATTTTATCTCAGATGGTTTCTTTGAAATGAAATATGTGTTCATTTTATTATTCTCTTTCTCTCCGTGTGATGGAAATCAACCTTCAAAATGTATTTTTTCCTTCCTTTTGTATCACTGTATGAAACACTTTTCGGTTTGAAACTGTCAACAGTTTATTATAGTTACATTTTTGAATTTTGTTCTTTTAATCTAAGAATGATTTGTAAATACAAACTAAAATAAAAAATTTAAGTGAAAACTACAGAACTAAATTGACTATTAGGCCATAATGATGGAATTCCTAAAATAAAAAAAAATAAAAACCCAGGTTCAATGACCCGTCAACAAATCAAACGTAACTCATAAGACAAACACCTGTCCTTTTGTTTACCCTAAGTTGGATGCTCCTGCATCACTTATTATCTGTATCTGCAGCGTGGTGCTCTAGCTCCTCCAACATTAGCACCTCCACCTCCTTTTCCTTCTCAACCCTTGCAATAGGAGCCACCACCCCCTCAGGGGCAGGTGTATGCACAACAGGGCGCGACTAATCCTCCTCCCTCCAAAAAGAAGAGGAAAGACACTCAAAATCAATCTGCCTCCGGTAATCCTATACCTAGTCCTTAAAATAATTCTCCTAACACTACTAACCAGCAATAGGGCACTCAACCCAAGCAGGACAGGCCTGTTTGCACAAACAAACCTTATTCTTTTTGTGGTGTTTATTGTCATTACACGCATGATTTTCCTCTTTTACCACAGATGAAGCAGATGTGGGAGTATCAAGAAACATTGCGAGGACATCAAGCCTTCCCTTTCGTCCCTCCCTGTGTCACGCCTAGTCAGCCGACTGTGTTTACTAATCCTTTCCCTCAGCAAGGATTTATGGCTACCCAACCACCTGAAGGTTAGGTGGCCACTCAACCTCTTCCATCTAGTACCGCCGATTACCAGATTCTCATGATGAATTATGACCAACCTATGATCGTAGATATCAATCTTCAGACTCGGTCTTGTCAGTACAAAAAGCCTCTCGCTATGTCAGTCTTCGAGGCACCTCCTTCAGTCTCTACAGAGCCTCTTTTGACACCTAATGGTCCCTTGCAGATCCCTCAGCCTAAGGTGGAGGTTCATACCAAGAACCCTAAGGGACACTATGTCGAAATGCTGCTTCTAGCAAATCTGCCCATTCGTATAGTATAGTAGATGATTTGGCGCAATCTCCTGCTGCCATATCAATGCCAAAACTCCTCGAGTCGTGCCCATCATGACGAAAAGCTCTACTATCTGCCATGGCCACTCTAGATCCTTCCGACGATCGTTTTATTGTCTTTGATGTTGATCGATTAGAAAATCCTCCTCTTCCTGCTTCCTTCACCCTCCAAATCCCAATCAAGATCCGGAACGCCAACGTTTCCCAGTGCATCAATGATGAGGGGGCATCTTCCTGTGTGATGTCCGCTTCAATTTGGAAGCAGCTCGGATCACCGGAGTTGGATCCTTCCACGATCACTCTTCGAGCATGGGATGGCCATGCCTCCCAGCCCATTGGCCTATTCCGCAACTTTCCTATTACTCTTGCGGGAAAGACTATTTGCGTTGACATAGAAGTCATAGATTCCCTCTTAGATTACAACATTCTATTGGGTCGTAGCTACACCTATGCAATTTCTGCTGTCCCATCTCTGGTTCACCGCCAGATGTCCTTCCCTCATAACGGAAAGATAGTCACCATTGACCAGTTGACATATTACGAGTCGAAGTCTCAGACCTCCCCTAATTCCATCATCTCTTCGGTGGCCAATAAGCAAACCATATATCCTTTGACTAGTGTCTCACTCGGAGTCTACAAAGACTCCTCTTTTCTTCGTAGATTCCCTAGTCTTCCTTCTCCTGTCGCTGATCCTAGCTCATTGAATTTTTGAATGATGTAATCATCTCGGGCCTCCCTCAAGCGCCCCAATTTGGCTATTCAACAACCTCGCCCTCTGCAGCCTACTCCTAGCCCTTCAATTCAGCCTTCTGGACCCCTCCTATTGGCCCTTCACCTATATTTAGTGTTCATAAGCCCTTTTACCCTCCTGGAATGGTTCCTCCAGGCCTTAACCATCTTGGATCCATCTCACCTGGCCATTACCCCTCTAGTTAGATACCATTCCTACCTCCCCCTCCTCGAGTTTACATGGTACCTCTCATGGCTACCCTCTCTCCTCCTAACTTGACCCTGGGGATTCTTGTCTGGTACCTTGATCCCCCAGCCGCTACCTCACCTGGTAAACGTAGACCTTATGTTGCTTTGAACCCAGTTTAACTGGTCCCCATGAGTTCTCCCGCTGCTACAGTGCCTTAGCCACCTCAACAGGAACCTTGTCCTATTGCAACCACTTCGGGTAATAAGGGAAAAGCTCACAAGAGAGCATCGAAAGACAATGCTGCCTCGACTAACCCTATGCCCCCTCTACCTCCAAAGCCTTGTGCTTTGTGTGATGTCACTAGCCATGCCACCCATACCTGTCCTGAGTTGCCCTGTATCAAGCCCATGGTTAATGTTGCGTTCCTTGAGTCTACAGTCCCTGAAGCCTCTGTTCCTTCCTCGATTGCAACCAAGAACCCTAAGAATATTCACACCAATCAACCCTATGCTCTGTGTGATCTCCATGGCCATTATTATCACCATTGTCCCTACCTTACACATTACCACACCTCTTTGGAGGTAGTTCGGGAGTATGAGGTTGAACAGAACCAATCCGCCTTTCTTGTACTTGTGCAATATGTTGTGGGCCAACCTGAGGATTTAACCACTCCCATTTACATTCCCCCTCCTAATTTCAAGATGACAGAGACTGAGGCCACCATCCTCTACCTATCATCATCCATGAAACCCTCAATGGAAGCTCCCTCTGCATCTTCCCCTGTTGTTTCACATAACCTCCCTTCAACGATCACCCTGGGCTTAACATCGGTAGATCCCTTATTTGCTTGTCATTCTGTCATCCCCCGTGATGATGCACATGTGAACCTTTCTTCTCATAATGATGAGTCAGGTAGCTTCGCCATGCAAAAATACTCCCATGAAAAAACATTAGAAAACTGAGACATGAGTGCTGCATATTTACCTCTCATTTATGAGCTTATGGATTTTGAAATCTTGATCATTTTGGGCATTTCAAGAGTGCCAAGATTGAGATCTTCCACCGCTACTTCTGTTGGTAGCATTTTTGGTTTCTGTGCAACATATTTTTGGTCAAAAAGCTCCTCCAAAGGTAAAATACCTCTTGGAATAGAGTTGCCTTCTAACTGTAGTACCTTCATTTATGTTGCATGCATTTCTTGGTCATCTTCATAACATTGGTCATTTATTTGTGAACTCACAAACTCAAATTCCACCTGCAATAAGTTGTTGATGTGCTTGTAATCCTGAAAAACTTGCCAATATTGTACATTATTTGGAACAAAAATGAGATGTTTGATGTTAAGTTAAAACTTCTTGTTGGGATATACTAGATTTTTGAACATGTTGGTTGAATTAGCAAGATAATCAGTAATGAAATTGTTACTCCATGGAATCAATGAAATTATTGAGGATTTCTAAGACTACATTGTGCTAAGCTCGAATTCTAGGATGCTTTACCTGATATTCCCCTTTGACTTGCTTTATTTACAATTCAGAGTCGTCATGCACAAAAATTTCTTGGTGCCTTATTTCTTGAGAATTTTTAGAATGACTATCAAAGCGTCACATTTTGCTTCGTTGTTTTAAAAATAAAATACCAATTTGTAAGAATACATTTTAACATTAGGAGGAATTTTAGATGAATGATTCATAGGGTTGTGAATCCACACTCCAATTCGAGCTCCTTCCTTACCTAAGGCTCCATCGAAATCCATGGTCCATAAAACACTTTCTTCATCAGAAAGCTACAATTTGGATGACTGATCTTGAATAGTTTATTGGGAAAGGTATAATATACCAATAGGTTCTGTTTCTTTCATGGTTTCATCTCTCTTTTTGGTTGATGCACTTGTTTCCAAGAATCCTGACATCTTTTCTTATTTTTTTGCACTTAAATTTCTTTAAAAATAATTTGAAAATTCTGAATTTTCTATTTTTTCTTCCATCAAAACTTCTGAATATGTTGAAAAATCATCATTGAATAAGATAAAAGACTCTAAGTCCATGTTCAAAACATGTTTGGTGATTATTAGACTTTTCTTTTCTACTGATCATGTACTTCATCTTACTTAGCCAGTATAGTTTTCTGAGTTGCCCAAAAATCGGTATAGAAGTGTAGGTAAAGTCAAGCTAGAAGGTGCCTCTAATTTTTTCTCCCCATGACCAGGAGAGTAGCATTCCATATCTATGAGGTATATTATCTACAAAAAAATCCATGAGGACATTCTTGGCTGGAATTTTCTCTAAAGACACCACTATATCTTTAATGAGGCCATTAAATTTAACCTTTCCTGAATCAAAAGAGTAAAGGCCATAACAGAGTCTTGTGATATCCAAACATAGTTTTTCCATGATGACATTAAGCATGAAGTTTTGAGATGCTCTAGAGTCTAGCATGACATTATGGATTATAAAATCATGGATTTTCAGGCTAAGATAAAAAGGAGGGACCTCACTATCTTCCAAGTCACCATCAACAACAAGGCCAAATAAAAGTTTAGGCTGATCATCACTCACATTGACCATATCAGACACTTGATATACCCCTAGAAACTTGGCTACTTGAAAGTTATGCTGGTCATTCTTTATTATTTTAGTTAAAGGAATGGAGACTTTCAGTTTGGAGATTTTATTTTCAAGACTAAAAAGAGAAAAATGATTTTCTACCTATTTGGATGGTGTGAATTTATTTTCGGGTTGATATTTGTGTGGAATCTCCTTTCTCTATCCTCCTTCTTGAACTTATTTATCTTTTCTATGATTTCTGGTAGAATATTCATTTCCTTTCACATTATTAGGAACAATAGGTCCTTTATCTTTGCTCTAATTTGAAGTAGTCATTTATTTATGGTGAGCCTATTTGAGAATTCTATTTTTTTTTTACTTGAGGTTATAGGCACGTTCCCGTTTCTCAAACCATACTACCTCTGTACCTGATTAAGAGCATTATGATATCCCCTCTAGTAATTTTTTTTCTTGTTCTAATCACATATCATAATTAAACAAAACACATTAATGATCGTCCAGTGCATAAATTTCTCCAAAAATGCGATCTTCTTCAGTCAGGAAAAATGTTCATTGATTTTCCTCAAATAAATGATATTTTCTTGAAATATCTTCTTATTCTTCATCGGGGTCTTCAATATATTTTTACTTAAGTGGAGTGCAAATTTTATGTTTAATTTTTGGATCCCGACCCCTCTGTTCCCTTAGCTTGATCCTGTATTGAGGATGTTGATTTTGACCCCTGAAATTGGGATTTCTAATTCAGGGTTTAGCTTGTCTATCCATGATGGTCATTTTATCCATCATCTTCTCCATTGTTTTGATCAAGGTGTCAATTTTTCCCTTTGATGAAGTAGATGTTTCTTCCTTGATGGTTACCCTCTTTTCTGTCTTGATTTTTGAATTATTGATAATTAGATTCGCTTCAACGCTCCCTGCATTTCTCTACATTTCTTCAAGGGTAGATGGATTCATTTCTATCAACTTGTAAGCCATATAAGGATTCAAACCATTATGGAAATGAAGTAATGTGAGGCCCGGAGGAGGCTTGATGTTGAATATAGTCATAAATGATATTGAATCTAGTTGTGAAGTATTATATAGGCTCATTAGGATTTTTTTTCAAGGCGTTGTATTAAGCTATAATCTATAAAGGGTTCTTCTTCTCCTCCCATTTTTCAATAAATAAATAAATTATCTATTGTGAATTAGCTATAGAACCAATTGTTAGTGAGCGGAAGCATTTTTTACCTCTCCTGAGAAACTATGTGCTAAGATGCACATCTTGGCGTCATCATGTTTAATCTCTTCAATATTGATGAAATCAACTACTTTGAAAATGTGTTGGTGAGTAGCAACCTCTGATATTCCATCGAAAAGAGGCAATATTTGACCATAGTTCTAAGGTAGTGGAGTGAGTTGTGGTGGTAGTATCAACAGAGATAATCTGGTCATGACTAATGGAGGAGGTTGCGGAGGTGTTGATGGAGTGTATAATTGCAAATGTAATGATGGAATGAAAGTGAGGGATGATTATTTAGCTTTCTGAGAAGGTAGGATAGTAGGTGGTGAAGCAAAGGCTTGTTTTTGGTATTGGAAATAAGCTTTTTCAGATGTTACTTTAATATCGACCAAATCTTGAAGTTTATGAAAATTGGACCAAAATTCACTCTCAAGATTGAAATAATAAGACTAAGAAAATGGAAAGTAGCTCTTAAAATGAATGGGGGAAACGAAAATTTCTGAAAGAATGGATTCAGACTTAGACCTGAACACAAATGTCTCAAATTTAAAATTGAAGGATGAATTTTCTGGAGAAATTAACCTCGTAGGCAAGGAGCTTAATTTCAAAAGTAAGAGTATAGCCTTTCCAACTTTCCGAGAATTTTTTTTATGCTTTATTAAAAAAATTTTAGGGTCATTAACAATTGGTGAGGGATTTGGGTCTAGATTTGACCTAGTTTGTTTTTTGGGGGCCATATTTCTTGAGAATTTTCACTTTGGCTCAATTTTTCTAATTCAGCCTTCTTCAAATGTCAGAAATTGTCACCCACAAGTCTAACCTTCAATGAAATAAAAGACTTATCCCCAGGGAAATTTTTTTAATCGCTCCCCAGCAACGGCGCAAAAACTATTATCACTCCATCTGTTTCCCAAGGCTGAGAATGGACACTGAAGGAGGTAACCTCAAACCAATATTTTGATTTCGTAGCTAGCCCTACCAAACTAGAGACAACTCTCAATGTCACTTTTATAGTCAATGAGGTGACTGGAGATGTAATTATCTTAAGCTAGAGATAAGCTCAGTGAATTAAGGTTTTGTTTGAATTTTGTTGGATAAGAATGTCAGTCAAGGAACTAGGTCTAGGTTTTATGTCTGATTTCAAGGATACAACTACAGAGATGAAGATGAGGCAAGGTAGGTATACTTAATAACATAATTAAATTTTCATTTTGTATAGGGTTTTAAAAGAGAGATAGAGAGAGTCATAATGAGTATGTTAAATGAATTCATTCATAAGAGGTATTAGAATGCATTCGTGAAAATATTATAAAACAAAACACTAAAAGCAAGAAATATGTTCATAAACTCATAATATCATCATGTAGAAGCATGCATGTGATGTAAATAAAGCATAAACATTAAATTTGATGGTGTTACTGAGAAAAAAAAATGCTAATAAGTGTACCACTCGAGTCCCAAAATTATAGCTACAACATGTCTTTGATTTCACTGAAAAAGTTTAGACATAGGATCCACACTACAATAACAACTAACCAACCTCTAAAATGACTTGAATTGAACTACATATAGAAGATAGAATATATGACACCTCACTAGGTCAAAACCTGATCCAAAATACATCATAAATGCGCCCTATGAGTCATTAGCTAGAATTTAGGGAAGTTAGAAATAGTTCCCCCAAATTTAGCTAATAACTATGAGTGTATGTCTCCTTGATTAATTACATGATTCCTCAATGATTAGGGGGAAACAAAAAATCTCTTATCCAAAAGACACCTCTTAAGACAACTACAACCTCAAAATTTGGACCATTCTAGCTTGACACATGTTCATAAAGGATCCAAATCAGAAGCCTTGCACCAGTTAGGAGAAGCGTCACGCCACTTTGAGGGTGATTTTTGCCGACCTTAAGGAATCATCCTGCAAATCTGAAGATTGGGACAGGTAGACCTGTGTGTCCTCTATCCATCCCATACTTGAAACTTGTTATAAAATTATATATTACAAATAAATGGTACAAATAAAATATGTGGAAAAGAAAACACATAAAACAACATATAAAACAGGAGACACACAGATATATGCAGTTCACCCAACTTAGGATACGTCCACTGAAACAACCAATCCTTCCTTTATATTATCCAGCAAAATGAAGAGACACAACCTACAACAGATCCATTGTAATATCCTCTACTCTCTCTCACAATCCACCTTTCTAGTTCTCTCTCAGAATATACACTCAATACACAACCATAATACAATATCATCATACAACATATGGTTTTCCTTCTAGGCCAAAAAACCCTAAGTTAAACATAACTTATATCATCAAATCATCTGCCTAATGAACAACCCATAATGACTATGAAATTACAATATTTTACAAGGAAAATTTACATATGTTTTTAGCTTCAGAGGATCTGCCCCCAAAACCCCTCGCCAGGGGGGGATCCAAAAGGTCACTGCCACCCCCCTAGACCCCCCTAGACCCCATTGAAGGTTATCAAATGACATGCACCGTTGCCACCCCGTTAAGAACAATGGTCCAACGTGGCAATTCATCTAAATAAAGAAGATAATTAGGTTCCACACACAACGATCTCCCACTTAGAGACGAATTGTAGCAACTCCACTACTATGTAATTTTCTGGATAATGAATCCAATTTGGACCTAGCTTTTTCTAATCTTCATCATCATACTTGAAGACCAATTGAAAATGGGCGGAACCTCAGTTTCTCCCTGGTTACAACTTTTTTTTGACATATATGCAGGATTCTGGCTAGTGTGTATCTTTTCCAACTTCAACTTTCCATATTCCAACACTAACCGTATGAAATGGTACTTGAGTTTTATGTGTTATTCCTGGAATCAAATGTTCAGTTATTTGCAATATGAATGGAACTCTCATTATCACTGTATAACCTTCCAATCTCATGCTTCTTACCCAATTCATATGTAAACCTTTAACCAAATCATTTCTTTTCTAGCCTCTATAGCAACAACATACTCTGCTTTTTTGTTGAAAGTGTAGCAAAAATTTGTGTTTTTTAAACCCAACTAACAGTTGATCCACCTACAGTAAATACATACCCTATAGTGCTCCTCATGTTATCTCTATCACCTTCCATATTTGCATCAACATAACCCTGTAGAGCAATGATTGAACCTCCAAAGCATAATTCTTGATTTTTGGTACCTCTCAAATATCTGAGAATCCATTTCCTTACCATCCAATGTTCTTTTCCTAGATTTTTCATGTACCTTCTTACAACTCCCACTGCATGTGCAATATCAGGTCTTGTGCATACCATTGCATACATTAAGCTTCCAATTAATGATGCAAATGGAATTTTAGACATATAATCCATTTATTCTTGGGTATTGAGTAACAACTACTTACTAAGTTTTAAATGGATAGACAAAGGTGTACTAGCTGGTTTTCCATTCTGCATCTTAAATCTTTTCAACACCTTTATATGTACTCATTCTGAGACAATGTTAATTTTTTATTTTTCCTATCTCTAGTTATTCTCATACCAAGGATTTGTTTTGCAGCTCCCAAATCCTTCATTGCAAATGAATTTTCCATTTTTCCTTTGAACACATTTTATTCCTTGATGTTAGACCCTACAACAAGCATGTCATCTACATAAAATAACAATATAGTATAGCTACCATAATTTTTATTTTTCAGATAAACAAAATGATCAGAGTGACATCTATTATAACCTTGTTCAGACATAAACCTATCAAATTTTAGGTATCACTGCCTCAGAGCCTATTTTAAGCCATATAATCTCTTGTTCAACCTGCACACTATTGTTTCCTTCCCTTTGACCTCGTATCCTTGTGGCTTCTGCATATATATCTCTTCCTCCAAATCACCATGGAGAAAGGTTGTATTTACATATAACTATTCAAGATGCAAATATTCTGCTTCTATAAGACTTAAAATAGGTCTGATTGAAGTCATTTTAACAACAGGAGAAAATGTTTCATCAAATTCAATCCCTTTCTTTTATGAAAACCCCTTCACCACAAGTATATATTTGTACCTTTGTTTCCCTCCATATTTTTCCTTCAAACTGTAAACCCATTTATTCTGCAATGTTGTTTTACTTGCAGGCAGCCCGACTAAGTCCCAATTCTAGTTATGTATTAAGGATTCCATCTCTTCTTTCACGGATAGCTCCCACTTCTTCCTGATTTTTACCTGCATTTCTTATTCATAACATTCTAGTTCACCAAAACCAGTCAACAATATATAATATAATGAAGGACAGTATCGTTCAGGGGGTCTACTTATCCAGGTATATCTTCTGACACCACTTTCAGGTGTTTTAGGTGTATTTTGTTGTTGTGATGGTTGTTATTGTTGTGGCTATTGAGTGTTATTATTTTCAGGCACCTTTACTTTTTCTGTGATCTCATCAATAACTGCATATTCTTTGTTTTTTTTCTTTTTTTTTTTTCTTGAAAATCATCCTTATACAAGACCTTCTCATTGAATATTACATATCTTCTTCTAATGATTTTGTGATTTTCATAATCATACAAGTGATAACCATAATCATTAACACCATATCTATTAAAGGTACATTTATTTTATTTTTCCCCAAGCTTTGTTCTATTTTATTTATTAATATGGACAAAGGCCTCACAACCAAAAGGATTTAAAAAGGAGTGGTTTACCATTTTACCTATCCATGCCTTCTTTAGAATACCACCATATAAGGAACTTGAAGTCCCTCTATCTATTAGACAAACAATAGTATCTACAACATTTGCCCAAAATTGTAAAGGAAATCTTGCATACAATCTCATGCACCTTGCATGCTACATGATTTTCCTATTCATCCTTTCTAACACACCATTTTCCTATGGTGTTCCTGGAACTGTCTTCTTTCTGTGAATTCCATGCTCTAAACAATACATATCAAACTCTTTGTTGCAATATTCACCTCCATTGTCTAGTCTAAGACACTTCAAATTATTTCTTGTCCCAATATCAACCAAATCTTTCCATTTCTTGAAAGTATCAAATACATTAGATTTATTCGAAATACAATAAATCCAAGTTGTTCCAGCTTCATCATAAATCAAAGTAACATAATAACGAGAGCCACCGAGAGATGATACTTGAGCAGGTCCCCATACATCTGTATGCACAAGTTATAATTTTTCGCTCTTCTTTTCTTTCCCACTCTAAGAAATATAACTCTCTTTTGTTTTTCATAAACGAAATTCTCACAGAAATCCAAATCAATATTCTTCAAACTTGGAAAATTTTTTCTTGAGTGAAGAATCTTCATCCCCTTCTAACTCATGTTTCGAGCCTATAATGCCATAATGATGCATATTCTTCTGTGGAGGGTAAAGCATTAAAAAAATTAGAAATACCATTGCATAAATACAATACACTAACCTTTTCTCCATTTTCTATTACCAGGGCTCCTTTAGTGACCTTGGAATATTTATCTAAAAATTTTGTCACACAATCTTCATCGCCTAACTGCCCTGTTGAAATCAAATTCTTCTTCTGATATGGAACATGTCTTACCTCCTCTAATAACCATTGGTTTCCATTCTGCTATTTTATAAGAACTTTATCCATTCGAACGATTGTATATGTTTTATCATTACCCAGATGAACCTATCCAAAATCTCCTTGAACATAGTCATGAAAATGTTTCTTACCAGGTGTGGCATGGAATGAGGCCACTAAATCTACCACCTAGGTATCAATAACATTTTCTAAAGAAAGAATCAAATCATATTGTAACAAGTCACCTATCACATTTGCTTCATGATTGATTTATTTTTGTGCATCTCCTTTTTCCTTCCAAGACCTATAGTCTTTCTTCAGATGTCCTTTCTTCCCACATTTACAACACAATATCCTTGATCTGGACTTGGATCTGCCTTTCCTTGATTTACTGCGATATCCTGAGCTCTTTCCTTTTTCCATTTTTCTTCCCATAGAATCTGTGCTCAAATAATTTCTTGATGTCTCGCTGGATATTTTTTGTTGCATTTCCTCGCTAAGGATGGCACTAATAAAATCATCAAACATTAAGGTACTAGATCCAGAGATATCGTTACTAATGGCCATAATTAAACCATTCCAACTTTCTGGTAATGACCACAGGAATAACAGATCCCTAACTTGATCATCAAATTTCACCCCCTACAGAACTTAACTGACTGGTAACAATATTAAATTCATTTAAATGGTCAACAACAGATCCACCTTCTGACATATTCATATTAAATATATGTTTCATAAGAAATACCGTATTTTAGGCCAAGGGTTTTTCATATATTTTCGACAATGCCATCATTAAACCCTCTGTTGTCATTTCCTTCGAAATATTGAAGGCTACTGACACCGTAAGGAAAAACCTTATTGTTCCAAGTTCCTTTTTGTCGAGAATACCCCATTCTTCATCTTTCACACCTGATGACTTCTTTTTTCTTTTCGCTCGATGGTGGGTATAGATATTTCTGATATTGATAATCTTCCATCTGCATCTTCCACAACTAGTAGTTTTGGCCATTAAATTTATCGACCCTAAACCTGCCATCTTCTGCCATTTCTCCCACTCAAACTAGGAACCTTCTTTCCTGCGATTTTATCAGCCGAATATAACTTTGGCTCTAAAGCCAGTTGTTAGAAAAATTATATATTACAGAGAAATGGTATACATAAAATATGTGTAATCACAAACACATAAAATAACATATAAAACAAGAGAGACACATGTATATGTGGTTCACCCAACTTGGGCTACATCCACTAAAAAAACCAATCCTTTCTTTCTATTATCCAGCAAAATGAATAGACACAACCTACAACAGATCTATTGTAATATCCTCTATTCTCTCACACATTCCTCCTTTTTGGTTCTCTCTCAGAATATACACTCAATACAAAAACATAATACAATATCCTCATAAAACATAGGGGTTTCCTTCTAGGGAAAAGGATCCTAAATTAAAGATAACTTTTACCGTCA
Source organism: Pinus albicaulis (assembly GCA_034641835.2). NCBI lineage: Eukaryota > Viridiplantae > Streptophyta > Pinopsida > Pinales > Pinaceae > Pinus > Pinus albicaulis. The sequence continues at coordinate 807,370,599 of CM076580.1, read as the reverse complement.
AATCATCTGCCTAATGAACGACCCAAATTGAAAATGAAATTACAATATTTTAAAAGGAAAATTTACATTTTTTTTAAGCTTCAGGGGCATTTCCCCCAAAACCCCCTGTGAGGCGGGGGGGAGGGGGCTCCAAAAGGTTGCCACCTCCCCCCTTGGACGCCCTTGATAGTGATGAAACGATGGGTGGCGTTTCTGCCCCATTAAGAACACAGGTCCAACATGATGATACATCTAAATAAAGAATATAATTAGGCTCCACACCCCAAAAAACTAAGAAGTTACCTCCTGGAAGGCCTTAAAAAATCAATTTTCCTAACCTTACTCGAGAAGCACCGTGCAGAGTAAAAAAAAGTGGCAAAAGCATGAAAAACTTGTTGTTTTTTGAGTTTTTCTCCAAAACTAGGGGGGTTTCATCAAAACCTGAGACCACATATGGAAAATACATGTCAAGAGGAATCCAAACATATGAAAAAATCCTCATTTTGAGGCTCTGAGGAAAATCATCGTGCTACTATGTGACTCTTCTGCAAAGGTCAATTTTCAAGATTTTGTCAAAAATCACAAAAAATACTCAAAATGCCCAAAACTAGTTGATTTTTGTACATGGCATCCTTGAATGATAAACTAAATATTTAGGGATGCATTAGCTAGCAAATCCGAGTTACATTTATCCTTTATCTTAATTAGGGTTTCTTTAAGCTTTTTCCTCAAATTCTTCACCCTGATCTTGGTGATTTGGTTCCTAGTGAAATAATGTGTCGCCATATGCCTCTAGAGGTTATTATCCCTTTAAAACTTCTTCAAAAGCTTCTCAAGAAGAAAATTCACCCTGTCAAGCCATAGATCTTTGTCTTGCTTAATTTCAACAATGATCAAGTCATGAAAGGTTAGCTGACCTAATGGTTGAGATGATTCTTTTTATTACTCTTTTTTATTGGTTAACGCTCTTTTTATTGGCATGCTTAGCTTTATTTCAGCCTCTATATCTTCCAAACAATCAAAATCTACCACTTATTTTCCTTTACCTTTGTCTACTTCAAAATCCACCTTTTTTTCTTTACTTTGGAACAATTGTTTCACCTTCAATATCATATTTTCTTGTTGTAGGAAGGTAATCATGCAGCTTTCCCTTGAAAGCTTTTCCTTAAGCTTTGCTATCTCTACATCCTTTTCGCTTATTATCTCCTTAGATGACTTTTCTTTCACCTACTCTTCCATGTTAACCTCCATAGGTTCTTGTTCCTCATGCTACTGCAACGGTGACACATCCTCATGCAAAGATGGTTGCTCCATTGTTTCTATTTTCTCAGCTATAGTTTAAGGTCAATGTACACCTTTAGTGATCATAGGAGAAAAATCCATCCTCTTAAAATTCTCATACGTTTGAGTGATTTAAACTCGAGTCTCCTTTGAAACCTCTATTTGTCTACTTGAAGAACCAACCTCCTTTGGTTGTGTTGATGCTGATGCTATGTTCTGAATGATGGGTGGACTAGTAGTAGGCATAGATGAAACTGTCTCCATGAAAGTTTCCCAATAATTATTGATTGTTGAGAGATGACGCAAAACAATAAGCTTGAAAAAACCATGTTGGAACAAATTAGTGTGATGATATTTTCCTCTACTCTGTACGTTTTCATTCATTTTCACCAAACTCTAGAATACATAATTAAGAAAATTGAGTGGTTTAATGGTAGTGAAGTGCATCAATAGCCTTATATGGTACTAGTACAATATTGAGAATCTCCCTTCACATATAAATATTTCATAATTAGCTTCATAAAAGGGGCATACTTATCAAGTAAATTCCTGAAATGAAATATGTTCTTAGGAGCATCTTTGCAATGAGGTTTTAAGAAAATTTTATAGTTCTCAATGTCCAAGTCCATCCCTTTGAACCATATTTATCCATGGTTCAGGATACTTGTTATTGAGGGGATAGAATCAGCTAATATGGTGAATTCAATACTTGCTATGATAGCCTTATCTCTCCTGAAGTTGGTAGAAAAAATATTTTTCAATTGAGAATGATAACTGACCTCCTGGATTCTCTCACAAAACGTCAAACAACCATTGTTTTCAAAATATATACTAACATAAGGAGAATCATTGATCTCCTGAAAGTTGGATGGCTCAAACCTAGAATAATGACCTCCCTTATGGACCCTCTTCTCACCCTCCATGATTTTTTTCAGCAAGGAAAACCATAGATTGATGTGGTGGATAGGGGAGGTGGAAAATTAGGAAAATAGGGGATAGTGGTAGGGTGGTTTTATGGAAAGAAATGAAATGGAAGGAAGTTAGGGAACAATCCCTAAAAATTTGGGGAGGTAGGCTGATGATTTGGCTACATGATACAAGTGAAATTTTTGGAAATGGGAATGATAAAAGTGCTCAAAAGGTCAAAATACATAGTTTCCCTAGTTTCCCTGCAAAAATGAATTAAAAACTAAGTTTTGAGTAAAAATGGTGGCATGGAGGGATATGAGTGATAGGTAGTGTTTTTATAAATTATATGGATGATGTATGAAGCTTTTTAGATGGTGAAATTAGTTTTTTTTCAACTAAAATCAGCCAAACATGGAAGAAACCAAAAACGTAGTCGAGAAAACCTGCGGGAATCCACCCTTTGCTAAAAAAATTGACTTGAATGAGGTATGAAAAGAATTAAATTACTCATTAGGAGGTCTAAGAACCTTGAGACAAACTTATTTTACCCTTGGATAACTGTTTTGAACATTGGAAGAAAAAGCATATCACCGTTTCCAGAAGCATAGCATAACTTGCCAGAAGTGTAGCACAGAGTAGTTTGACACAATTTTGTTGGTTATCTTTGACCTTCGATATTTGTGGAGTGTTGTGAAGATAAGAGAGTATCTATTTGAACATAAAAGGATGAAATTACTTCAAGAAGCTTCATTTCCTTTCATAACATCACAAAATTTGATTTTTTGTCTTCTAGTGAAATCATACATACTTTGAGAAAAAAATATTTTTTGAAAACTTGATCATGTAACATACTTCTTTGAGAAAAGACAAATTTCCTTTAATTTATTTTCCTATGTTTTCTAACTCCCAATGAAGATGATTTATATGGTGAAAATAACTCTTGTTTTCCTTATTTGATGACATTATTAGACATTATAATGGTGAAACGAAGTAAACCTAGACCATGACCTATATGGAGGTACATTGACTGATATATGACCCTAGGTGATGATGAATGACATGACCTTTAAATGAAGATGACCATGAATGAGTGAAGGGAGTATCATTCAAACCTAGACAACATTCAATTAATTTTTTTTTTATTTGAGAATTGGTTTTAAAACATCAAATTTTTACCTAGGACCACTACTAAGTAAACCTGAAAGAGTGTATTTGATCATTGAACATTTAGACACTAAAAAACTCCATGTGTGGAATTTATCACCATGGTGTCACTCTCTAGTAAATATTTTTTGGTGTGCTCACCAATATAATTTATTTTGATCCCTCTCCAAAGATTTCTCTCAAAGCATTTATTATGTTGGGATATATCTTACACAATGTTTGCAGTGGCCTTGTGGTTCCATGAAACAACTATAACATGTCATTCATAGAGGACAAAAAGTAAATGATTCAGTCCCTCTCATAGTGCATTAACAATCTCACCTAGTCACTTAGCACACTATAGACTAACATGCCTTCCCTCAGTATGCAAGTTGGCCTTTATTTTGAGAATATTAGGAGTTGGAGGGTAAGAATGACGAGGGTGTCATTTTCTCAAGACGAGTCTCTCATAAGGATAAGCACTTTAATGAGAAAGAAAATCACAATATTGACCACTCACTTCTTACGATTCCCACACCATTAAAAAACCCTAAAAATGTCATTTTAAAAATCTCTTTTGCAGTTTCCTAATATCATTCAAGTTGAATCTCACAATTACTTATGAAAGTCATGGTGTGATAATTTTTTTATTCTCCTAAAGAAACTCTTTCTAGACATGCACCACATCAAACATAATCATCGTGTCAAAATGAATGGAAATGAATCAATAAGAGGGTGTGCCAAGGAGTGTGAGAGAGTGTTAGTCATCAAAAAGGGGGAGTGACAAGGCATGCCAGGGAATGCTAGGTCATGTTAAGAAGTGTCAGGGTGTTCGCCTAAAATTTTCTAGATAGTTCCAATGTATGCTAGGCATGCCAAGAAATTCAATGTGTTAAGGAATTACAAGGTGTGCTAGGTTTTATGGTATGCGAACATGCGTCAAGAAGTGTCAGACAACAAAAGGGAACACAAAGCTAAAATGAAAATAAATGAACACATTTGAGTGTTGATAATTTAGGACCTTAAATTTTCAATAGGGGTATGCTAGTCATACCAACACTAGTGCCAATACATGCCAAGGGCCAAGTGCTATTGTGTCTTATGTATGAAATCATCCTCTATTACTTCTCTCTTAATTATGATAATTGACCTCAAATAAATTTAATCTTAAACCATGCCAAGGCATTCTGGGGAATCCAAACACATGTCAAGAATTGTCAAGTGTCACCAAATGCCAAGGGCCAATATGTGTCAGGGAGTTATAGGGCATGCTATGGAGTTCCAGATTTTCTAAGGAGTGAGTGACAAGATATGCTAGATAGTCCAAGGCATGATAGAGTGTTAGGGAATAATACCAAGATTTTTCAAGTGTCAATGTGTATTGAGTGTTAGTGAGTGCCAGGGAAACACAAGGGAGCACTATTCCAAAATGCATGGAAATGAATGAATAAGAGTGCGTGACAGGGAGTGTTAACGAGTTCCAGGTGTGCTAAGGAGGGAGTGACATGGTATGCTAGGAAGCACTAAGTCATTCTAGTGTTCTAGAGTGTCATGTGGCCAAGATGTGCTAGGTGCCAGGGTGTGCCAACACATGATAGGAAGTGTTAAGGAGTCCTAGGGACACATAATAGAGAATTAGGTGAAAATAAAGCAAGCAAATGAACGATTAAGAGATTGTGATAGGAAGTGTCAGTAACTTCTAGATGTGCTAAGGAGGGAGTGACAAGGTGTGCTAGGCAGTGCTAATGTATGCTATAGGCTAGGGAAATATGCCAATATGTGCCAGGTGCTAGGGTGTGCCAATGCATGTCACAGAGCGTTATGGAGTGCCAGAGAGAAATAAGGGAGCCCTAGTTTCAAATTCATGGAAATGAATGAATAAGAGTGTGTGACATGGATTGTTATCCAGTTCTATGTGTGTTAAGGAGGGAGTGACAAGGTATGTTAAGTAGTACTAAGTAATGCTAGAGTGCTAGGGTGTGTCATTGTGTGTCATGGAGTGTTAGGGAGTTCCACGGAAACACAAGTGAGAACTAGTTCAAAATTCCTGGAAATGAATGGATAAGAGTGTATGATAGGGAATGTCAGAGAGTTCCAAGTGTGCTAAGGAGGGAGTGACAATGTTATGTGCTAGAAAATTCCAAGGCATCCTATAGTGCGAGGGCATGTCAGGGAATGGTAGGGTGTGTTAGGAGTTCCAAAGCATGGAAAGGAATACAAGGGATGCTAAAATGTGCCACATAGTGCCAAGGGATTGTTAGACATTCCAAGTCATATCTCATGCCAAGATGTAAATTATGTTGCTTAGTTTTTTTATGGCCACAATTTGATGTGAGCCTTGAATTGGTAAATTTTTAAGTGGGATGAGTTATGATTTGAAATGAGTAGCCTAATATGAGTTATAAGCCATTCCTATGTGAACAAGGCATAGTCTAGTTGTAGTAAATCAAACATGGTCAAGTTGTTGTAGTCGAGGTATGAATTATTTGGTTTTCCAAGTCTAAAAAAAAATAAGGTTAGTTATTATGACATGATATTTAAGGAGTGTTAGGGCATGATAATGAATGAAAATGTGTGCTAACACATGCCAACTAGTGTCAATGCATGTCAATGAGTGTTTGGGGACTGTCAGGGAATAACAAGGGAGAACTAGTTCAAAGTGGAAGGAAACAAATGAATAAGAGTGCCATTTAGGGTGTGTAAGTGAATTCTAGGTGTCCCATGGATGAATTGCATTAGGAGAATTTCATAATAACACTTTCAGAAGGAAAGCCTACTGTTGCGATAACGGGATGGAAAAGGTATTTTCAGACAAAGGGAGACTTTGGGCTAGACACAAAACTATTTTTTCAATGAATTGGTTGGCTTCCCAAGTCACAAAAAAAGTAAGCCTATCTATCAAGTCATGACAACTAGGGAGTTCCAAAGTGTGCAGGGAATCCCAGGAAGTGATAAAACATGATAGAAATCTCCAAGTCATGTTAGGCATTCCATGATTTTCTAGGTGCTAGGGTGTGGCACCAACACATGCTAGGAAGTGTCAGGGAAACACAAGGGAGGACTAGTTTCAATTGCATGGAAATGAATGAATAAGAGTGGTTGATAGGGAGTTTTAGAAAATTTTTGGTGTGCGAAGGAGGGAGTGACAAAGTATTCTAGGAAATTATAAGGCATGATAGAGTGCTAGGAAAGCATTCCAAGATGTTTCAAGTTCCATGGTGTGCTAATGTGTGCCAAGGAGTCTTAGGGAGTGCTAAAGAAACACAAGGGAGAATCATGTCATAATAAATGGAAATTAATGAATAATAGTGTGTTACAAGGAGCCTCAACAAGTTCCATATGTGCTAAGGAAGAGCAACAAGGTATGCTTGGCAGTGTTAAGGAATGCCAGAGTGTTAGGGAAACATGCATCCAAGATGTGCCAATGCGTGAAAGGAAGTGTTAACTAGGAGTGTGAGGGAAACATAAGGGAGAATACATCAAAATGCATGGAAATGAACAAAAAAGAGTTTGTTATTGGAAGTTCCAGTGAGTTCCAGGTGTGCTAAGGAGGGAGTGGCAAGGTATGCTAGGCAGCGTTAAGGCATGCTAGAGGCCAAGGAAACATGAAAATATGTTCTAGCTACTAGCATGTACTAACATGTGCAAGGATTGTTAAGGAATGCTATGGAAACACAAGGGACCACTAGGTAAAAGTGAATGGAAATGAATGAATAAGAGTTTGTGATTGGGCGTGTCAATGAGCTCTAAGTGTGCTAAGGAAAAAGTGGCAAGGCATGTTAGGTAGTGCCAAGGAATGTCATAGGGACAGGGTGACATTCCAATATGTGGCAGGTGTTAGAGTGTGCCAATATGTTCTAGGGAGTGTTAGGGAGTGTCAGGGAAACATAAGGAAGAACTTGGTCAAAATTTATGTAAATTAATGAATAAGAGTGTGTGACAAGGAGTGTCAATGAGTTTTAGGTGTGTTAAGGAGGGAGTGACAAGGTTATATGCTAGACAATGCCAAGATATGTTAAAATACCAAGTCATGTCAGGAAGCGCTAGGGTGTGTTAGGGAGTGTAAAAAATTCCAAGGAATGTATGGGATGCTAACACATGCCACATAGTGCTAAGGAATTTCAAACATGCCACGTGTTATGTCATGTCAAGATGTAAATTCTGTTGCTTACTTGTTTTATGACCAGAATTGGATGTGATGAGCCTTGTGTTGGTAACTTGTTAAGTTGAATGAGTTGAGATTGTACATGAGCAGCCTAATATGAGTTACAGGTAGTTCTTAGGTGAACAAGGCATATATTGAATTTCCATGACACATGAGAATCTAGGTTTGGTCTTAGAATACTTGATGCAAACACACTCAAGTTCCACAAAAAATTTACTTTGCACAACTAAATATACACACATTAGGGAATAAAGTAGTGAACATGACATTTTTTAACTTTTCCAAACCTTTCTTCATTAAATTACAAACTATAATAGAATAGTCTAGATATCTCATAGTAGGGATAATGACCCTTTACAATCACAATGATACAAGGAATACAACTAGGGATAGGTGTTAGTCGTTTGACAAATGATCTACCTTGAACAAGACAACACTTGACCCACTATTTGATGGTGGCCACACATAGCCATTTTAGGCCATGTGTCCTGAACATCTGGTAGGTCCTCTTGGCTCCCATTATGAAACTCCTAAATCTGCCTCTATCAATGAACTCAGCTCCTTTAGGTTACTAAACTCGGCTCAATTTTTTTCCCTGTATTTACCTCTTTTTTAATTTAAGGTCTGCAACACTTAGTGTTTTATATTATTTATTCACAACTCTTTTTGTGAACATCTCTTTGGTCTGCCCACTTTTTCCATACTCCTGCTTGGAGATGACAAGTCTAGGGCTATGGAGGTTTCCCTTGTTCTCACTTACTCAATCCTCTATAATACAGTGAACTAGGGATAATTGGATAACCCACTTGACTTCGACTTTATTTGTTCAAAGTTTGCATGTCCTTAGGCCTAATACACCTACCCTTCTACTGGTCTTACTTTCCTTCACAAGTACAAGACTTAGGAATATTGTTTCACAATCACCTAAGAACCCTCCAACTGTACTTGGAATACCATCAATTTTCCCAACCATAGTCTATTATTTTACTTACCTAGTGCCCATAACACTTCCCTCATTTATTTCTCTTCAAATCTGCCACCTAATAGTGATTTGAGTCCTCTAGAAATCACTCTTATTGTGCACCAATTTATTTGTTGTCCTATCTATGAATAAATATGAACTACTCCTCTTATCATCCTTCTAAAAATTTGTAGATTCTTGAAATAGCATCACAAAGAATCCACTAATAGTCCATTGACTAACTATTTATAGTCAGCTTCAAATATTTATCCAAAATTCTATGGAAAATCCACCAAAATCAACTCCTCTTCATGTCAATCCATTCCTCATATGCCACATTTATTCCACTGAATCTTCTACTCGGGTTCAACCTTCCTTTGGATTTGCTATCTGTTTTCAAGATAGATCCCCTTTATATAAAAAAGAGATCTCTCTAGCCATGGAGTGGGTCTAGTAACTTAAGATACTTTCTGATGCAAATATTCCTTAGCTAATATTCAAAATGAGACAAGAAAAGAGACAAAAGTACCTTTTTTCCGATGTTATGTTCAAACCCATTGATGATCACCTTGATCCACGATCCTTTTAGGCTCACTCCTCAATATTGGTGGCACACAAATACCTGCGAATGATCAAGAAGAAACAAAAAACGTATTCCAACACAAAATAATCATTAAATATTAATTATCTAGCAGATCATGGAGTAGCATAATATTTACATAAAATAGTAGGCAATTAAAAAAATAAAAAATAAGATGTTTTATTGATAAATATGAAAAGAAGAGCTTACAACCAAGGCCTTAACGTTGGAGGCCTCCCTTTAGTGAAAATTTAATTCCTTCACCAAAGCTCTAAAGCATTCCTTCCCATGAACAACTTAGGAATTATCACAGTGCAAGAATGTAAAGGGAACGAGAGTTAAGACTAGCCCAACCATGACCAACTAGTAGCAGAAGGATGGGGACCAATTTATAGGAATGGAGAAGAGGTTGGGATCCCATGAAAGGAGGAGGAGCATCCAATTTATAAGGGATAAACCCCCATGGATGAGATCAAAGCTCTAAAATCAAAGAGCCCAACTCTATCACCACCATTTAACAACCAACTCACTGCCCTGGAACTTCTAGAGGTTGAAGCTTCTCCTCCATTTGAGGAACATTGTTAGAAATGGATCAACATGGTTTTCGAATAAGTAAGGGTGCTAGCAACACTAAGCTATAATTTTCAATCTCACATTAGTGGGAGAATGAAAATAGGAAATGCGTTGACCCAAAAAACTAGGGTTTGGACCAATTTCCTTCAATAATCTTCCAAGGTAGTTTTCTTTGAGTCTCCAGGGGATGTCTTTACATATTTCTTCATGGTGGAAACATTGTAGAGGGTATGTCATAGGGAACTTTAGGATTAGGGACAGGTATTGGGTATGTTTAAAAATTACTATGTAACATATTCCCCCTAAAGCATGAAGGCAGAATGGGGAGTGATGGTTGTAATGCATTATGAACCAAGGAAGAGAACCCAGATCACTGCCAAGAAACCTACCAAATAAAACATATTACAATATATGACATCTCTGATAGGAAATATTCCTAACCACATAACACTACTCTAGGCATCAAATAATACATGAACCTATGACATGGTTGCAACCATCCATCTAAAAATATCATAGAAATGGATTTGTGGTATGGACACATCCATCTATATAGATAGGATCATGTATACAATCATGAATACTCAATAGATCCCCGCAGCCTTGATAAAAAATCAGATGTGACCCAGGGTCTTCATCATGATCTCAATCAAACCAATGTATGAATCTAGCCATGTGAATAGATGTGTTGGTGTCAAACTTGGTAGAAACCACCTGATTACCTTCCAATGATGAAAATTTTTAAGAGGGACAAGAGAAACCACAAATAATGATGATTTAACTCAAGGTAAAAAAGCACAATTTACAAGTGTGAATGAATATGTTGAAGTCGAACACTTGAAGAATCATTAGATCGAAGGTAAATGATGTGAACCTGTCATCAAACATGAAGAAAATTCCATTGAGGCATGCAAGCTCCAAGGTACTGAAAAGAAGTTTCTAAACCACCTTCCTGGAGAATGAGCTGAAGTCGGCATGAAGTGATTTGTCGAAGGAGGGTAATAATGATTCCCACATCATCGACATGAAACAATAGATATCTGAAGATGATAGGAGAGATTCAGGATTGTAACAGAGGATGTCATATAAGCAAAAGATGTTTGACAAGAAGGACCTCTCTTGAAGATATTGGCAACACAACTCTGGAGTGTGGCAACATTTGACTCAAATGGGATTAGAGGTCATGATGACAAAAAAGGTGATCGAAATAGGAGGCAAATGGATTTCACAAACTCGTGGAGGAAAAATGACAAATGTAGGATTTCCCCAACCCAACACGAAATGTAGATGAGAGTCATGCTCAAGAGCGACAGGCTGCCCAAAATACATATATGATATTCACTTTCAATTTTTCCCCATTATTGCTAACGAGTATCTCTTTATTTTTTATAGCTAGCGTGAAGAGGATAACATATGCTGAGCATGTAAGTTCATTCTTTGAATGAATCCATCCTAGTAATTTTAATGAGCCCTAGGAAGGAGAAACTTAGTCTCATCATGGTGAAAATTCTTTCATTGTTTATCCTTTAACGAGTCCAATGAAAGGGTAACTCGGTATCTTTTCATGTTTAAGGAGTTTGAAAAGAAATGAAAAGAAAACTCCATCATGTCCATTTTCGTAAATCATCTCTCAAACCCGAAAAGGTAGAAAAAAATATCCGAGAGAACCTCTTGACCATGTTCGATCAAGCTATTCATTTTTCGTAAATAGTAAATCTCAACCCAAAAAAGGGTAAACATATACTCAGATTATTTCAATTCATTTACTTTAACGAGTTGGAAATGACAAGTACTTGACAATATTTTTACTTTTCGAGAGCTAGAAAAGAGCTTAAAGTTGACTCCAAGGGGGTTCCTTTTTCGTTTATTTTTACTAAGTCCAAAAAAAAGATAAAATAAAAATTGTTCGCATCACAAATAATCACGAATAGTGTAAAGGCCCTATTACTACACAAAAATGGTAAAAATTACTGATATCGAGGAAAAAATAATAAAATGATGGCAAAAATATTTCAAAAATTTATAAATAGACAAAAAGTAAATTCATTTAGACCTTTGTATTTCAAGTAAATTGGAGAAGTGAAATTTTTCCCATTTTCCCTCCAAACTTCATATTAGTGGTGTGGTCAATCTAGGACACCATTCAATAATCTGTCATCACCAGGTAAGAGCTCAAATCCTCCTCCTCATTTTCATTCCATTATTTTAGCATTTATCTTTAGAAATAGAGAGATGGTGGGAGGATTTAAAACCTCGGAATCATCCACAGCCAACACAGGTTCAAGCTATCGGACCCATGCTGGTTGCTCATAGCCTGTTAGGGAAGCATGTTGCCAACACAAAATTAACTGAGATAGTCACGCTGGCCACATGGATTATTTTAAAACAAGAAATCTAGCCATTTCCAATGGATGATTTCAAAAACCATGAGGTGGAAGACCACCAAACACTTGAAGACCACAATTGCGTAAATGCATTGTGAAATTACGGATTACTGAAATTATTTCATACACGAGGGCTGAGAGCTCAGCTAGAGATGCTCTGGTATTTGATTCAAAATCTATTTCATCACAAGATTATCGAGGAGAGGGGAGAGAATATAACTCTTTGTAGCTCGCACAGGGGGTGAGATTACCAATATTCTCATCCAGATACATTGTCCCAGGACTCTAAAGACTAAGAGAAGGAATATAGAGATATCATCTATTAGAGTCCTTCCCTTATGGACAATTCATTGCATGACTCTAGTGGTGGGATCCTAGGCATTTCATGAGGCAAAGAAATCCAAATTCGAGTATGCGATGCACTATTTGGGGCCTATTATGTTCAACTAATGCAAGGGGTTGTTAACCAAGATGAATATCCAATTGACCAAGTGAAAAATAGGTTGACTGAAACAATTTGGTTATGGGTCCATTTTGGTGACCTTCTTCTTTGAGAGAGTGCCATTGTTCCAGTATCAATGGTTGGAGATCCATGATCCAGCCCAGAGGGACCTGATATTGATGAGGTGGTGTGAGATCATGCTCCATCATGTAGCAGGTCAATAGATGCATTTGCCTACAACATTTTTAGCTTCCTATGTCTTGAATTCATTGTGGTTGAGGAATTTTCATATCTAGGCACCAACTTCAGGGGAGATCTAGATCTACCCATTCCACCAGGCACACAGTGGACTGATGCAGGTAAAAATTGTTTTTTAACATTTTTTACTTTTTGAAAGTTTTTTTTTATGTATTTTGAGACATAAAATTATGATGGTTTTACAAATATGGGTCCTCAAAGACCACTAGGCATGTCACCGATTGCGAGGAGGGTAGCCTCCCTGGTGGAGGAGGTCCCTTATGAGGAGGGAACAAACCCATTAATCAAGTTAGAGAGGAATTTGGTAGGCCTTACAAAAGGAATCCAAGAGTATGCTACCTTTGATGAAATTCCTCTTTGCTTTCAGAGGCATACGGTTGGGGTTCTAGGAAAACTGCATTGTTTACTCTAACAAATAATCCGATCAGTCACCTGCTATCACGAGCACCATGTGGGTGGATAGCAACCTTGTTTTTACATTTTTGTGCTGATGTAGGATAAAAGAGCCATTTTTGTCACAAAACACATCTTTTTGAGATTTCTTTGTAACACACTTGATAGACCCGTTATATGTGTGTGTGTGTGTGTGTGGCTATGTGTGTATCATAATGATGTATTTTTTTTTTTACGTGTTGTGTAGATGTATTTATAATACATGATTTTATAATGTATATGTTAATTTGTTTTGTAATATTCCAAAATGAGCTTCATTACATCATTCCAAGCTAGGATTTCTAGCGCAATTCCAAGATAACCCAGAAAGGGTTTTCAGAAATACACAAGATGAAAAAATGCAACACTAGGGATGAATTACACTCTATAGCTAGATAAATACTAGGAGGTGTTTAATATGATGAGAAAATAGCTGATACCCCTCCTATTGACTTTCCAGATGAAGGGTTTCTCCCCTCACTGGAAAATAAGCTCAAAATCTTGGGTTATCAACCCTCCACTGAAATTTCCCTCTTGGATTGTGCAATTCCTAAAGGATACTATGCTACTAAAGGTGGTTGAAGATTGGCGTGATGCCGGATGATGGAATAAATATCAAAGGAACCTCTCTTGTGTGGGCACTCAAATTCCCCCGAGGATGATTGTGGGATTTCCACCCGGAAACACCCTTGTGCTAAACAACACAACAAACTCTGCTAAACAGCTGAAGCATGTAGAAAGTCATAAAATACCATAGATAAAAAATATTCATAATGCCCTCTATGGCTTCCATCCCCTTCCTTATATGAATTGTGATCCTCCTCCCCCTTGACCACACTTAATAATGATGCTACTCTCATGGATACTTCCTCCCATTATGACTGTGTTGTCCTCCACTATCTCCACTCCCTCCATGACTGCGTTGTTGATTTGGTCAACCATGACCTCATCCACATGCATTGACCGCCATTCAAACTAACGGGTGCTTTATTCAACTAGATATAGTGATCCACTTTCACACTATAAGTGGTTTTATTCCTACTAAAGAGATTTATGGGTATCTCTACCCTCTATTCATCTATTTTATTAACAAACACAAAATTTAATACTCCAACTAGCTAAGAGCTAATTATGAATGTTACATTCCTCCCCTCCCAAATGTTTCTTGTACTCAAGAAACTACAAATATGGATGCTGCTAAATATTTTTTCCTTCCCATGTGGCATCCTCATCTGGTAGATTCCTCTATTGAATCAGATATTGTTCAAAGAAATTGTTCCTTAGCTGCCCCTCCCAAGTGTCCAAGATAGCCTTTGATTGTAAAACCAAATGGCCCTCATCATAAAAGGGTGGGAGATCATGGTGGAAACGACATTTTGTTCCATGGCCCTTTTGAGGCATGAGACATGAGAAATGTTGAGGATCTTACTTCCAAAAGGGATCTCCAACCCATATGCTACTTCCCCAACACGACGGATCATTCTGTATGGCCCATAGAAACGAGGCTTAAGCTTCTCAGCCCCCTTCTCCTCCTATGTAGATGGTTTGCATGACTGAAGATGGAGATAGACCAAATTATCCACCTCAAAATGTCTCTCTAACCGACCATGATCTGTATATAATTTTTTTAGATTTTGGGCCATAACAATGTTTTCCTTAAGATCCCAGAATATATCCTGACTCTCTTGGATCCAATCTTTGCTTCTAGGAGCCTTTATTTCTCCAACCATGCTATCAAAAAATGATAGAGCATCATCACCATATGGAATGAAAAATGGAGTCATACTGAATGCCATATGAAATGTCAGATGGTAACAATATTCCCCCAAGTGGAGCTAGCACAGCTGTGCTCACTGCTTCCCTGTAACATAGTTTTTCAAGTAACTTCCCAACCACTTGTTTACTACCTCTATATTCTTGGCTGTCTGGGGGTAATAACTGGAACTCGGTGTTAACTTGGTACCCCCAAAATGGAACAAATCTTGCCCAAATAAATCCAAGAAGTTGCTATCTCTATCTCTGACTATGGTACTAGGAAAACCATGAAGTTGAAGGAGAAGCTTGGCCCCTTGTGAAGCAGTTCACTATGAATAAATGGCAAAGAAATGTAAATAATTTTTCATTTGATCAATGATAATAAAGATACAATCCTTACAATGTACTATTGGCAAACTGGTAATGAAGTTCATAGAAGGGCTCCGCCATTTGCCTCCCAGAAAATGAAGTGACTGTAACAACCTTGAAGGATGGTTTTTTTCTTCTTCATTCATCTAGAAAAATATGCACTTCCTGATATGCTAGAGAACATCCTCCTTGGTATCATTCCATGAGAATCTCTCCCTAATGGCCTAATATGTCTTAGTGTAACCTTAGTGGCCTAAGAAGGGGGAATCATGTGCTGCATGCAGAATTTTCTCCTTAAGCTTAGAATATATACTCAAGAAGATCTAATCCTGGTAGTAGATGACCCCATCCATCACTCTATACCTCTCATTGGTCACTTTCCCATCAAGTACCTCACATGTGAAGTGGTTCTTGAAATACTCCACCAATAGCTGGGACTCACAATATTGATCCACACTCATCAATGATAGTGCTACTGGTCTTTGTGATAAGGAATTTTTTACCTAATTTCTTCTCCCTTTGACATGTTCAATGTCATATTCATATACCATAATTATGCTAACCCATTTTTACCGGCTTTCATGCAGCTACTTTTGCTCAAGAAAATATTGAAGATTGTGATGGTAAATCTTCACTTGGAAGCTATTTCCCATCCAATATTGGTTGATTTTGGCCAATGCATGCATGATGGCCAGAAACCCCTTCTCATTTATGGAATACACCTTTCTATTTAGTAGTATCTTTTGATTTTCAAAGGTTATGAGATGGCTTCCTTGCACCAAAATTATGCCAATACCTACCCCTGAAGCACCACATTCTAGCGCAAAAGGCCTTGTGAGATATGGTAATTCCAATACCACACAAATATTAATCTCCTCCTTGAGCCAATCAAAGGCCCTCTGTGCAGTGTTTGTCCCATCAAAGTCTCCCCTCTTAGCCAAATATGTGAGTGGTTCAACTAGTTGTGAGAACTCTTTAACCAACATCTGGTCTAAGGGCCTTCCTGGGGGAATGCCTCCAAATACTGTAAAATCATGGTCTACAGTAGACTTCATACCTGAGTATACTGATTTGTACTTGCCTCCTCTACACAAATCAATCTCCATCTTATGTGTAGATACTTCCTGAGGTGGATAGGAGTGTATGCCCCTGATCATTTGATGCTTACCGCTCTTCTTATCTGTCCATTCCATCTGCAAGTTATCCCATTATATGGTGACCTTCCCCAGTGTAATTAACCACTACTCACCCAATATCACATTGGTGTCAGGAATATCAACCACAAATAAGTGATCAGTCAAAGTGTATTTCCCCAAGGTTACAGAAAATTTCGGAACATACTTCACACATTTCATGGTTCTAGCTCCTAGAACCAGAACTGAGAATCCTTCAAAATCATTTATGGGTATGGTTCTCTTCTGCACTAGCTGAGCATCAATAAAATTTTGGGTAGCCCCATTTTCTATCAATACTGACACCCACTACCCTTGAACTATGCCTCGGACTCTCAAGGTCGGATACTCAGGTACTCCCCGCAAAGATGCAAGGGCCCCTCTAATTGGAGAAAATGGTCCATTTCCACCTCCTGGTGGTGGTGGATACTCTCTTGGTGCCACAAATCTGATGCATCCTTCTAGATCTTTTTCTTCCTCATCTCGCTATCATAGAATACCTAAATATAGTGTGCCTTTCCTGCAGCACACTGATGCCTCGGTGCCCATGGTCCTTCGCAAGTGAAGAAAAGCTTCCTCCTCAAATATTTTCAGACATTATCACTGGGAGGTCCTCTTCTCTAGTTTTCCTTTGGGAGAGGAACCTTCACATATTTCCGCTTTGACTAGAAAGTGGGATTTTTCTGAAATGGAGCTCTTGCCCTTGGAAAAGCATCTTGTAAGTCCCTAGCCCTCTCAATGGCATCTTGGAGTGTAGTTGGTCTAGTGGACTTTACCAATCCATGCAAAGGCTCTTCTAGCCCATAAATGAACATATATACTCTCCTAGTTGTAGATAAATATGGCAACATGACAGAAAGTTTTAAGAATTCAGAGATATAGGTCTTTGGATTCCCTAACTGCTTGAGCTTGGCTAGCTCAACAAAGTGTGCCTCTAAATCTCTTCGGTAAATATTTCCACTAACCTCCGAGTTAATTCTGCATATGCAGTCACACGTGCATGCCCCAATGTATATAGACCATGAAACCACCATTCATGTGCCGCACCTTCAAGGTGTAACACTGCTATCTTAATAGCTTCATTCTCTTGCACTTGGTTCAGCTGAAAATAGATATCTAATATTTCCACCCAAGCCTTGGTTGTGCACTTGGATCACCCATCAAAAGAAAGAAGAAAGAATCTACCCATAGTATGCTGCTGATCATTGTTCTGCATGTACCCTCATTTATATTTTTATTAAGAGGCCTCCTTTTATCCTTGATCTAAAACAACTCTTGGAAGTTCAAATTCTTTTTGAATTTTTGAGATTGAGATTCATACTCTAGAAAGTAATCACCAAGAGCCTCTTGTTCTTGGGGTCATCCACCCCCATTTCACACTATTACACTGCTAGTTGCTCACACCAGTGATGTGAAGTGATGGAGCTTCCTCCATGTAGAAACCCTCTTGGGGTATCTTTTGTCTTTCCATCCTCATCTCCTTGATTTCTTTGTAAATATCTTGAATGGTTTGGAGAATAAGCTTTGGAAACTATTTTTCATCCATTTCTCCTGATTTTGGAGTTTTGCCTTTGTCTTCTTCATTTTTTTTTATAATCAAACCTCCTAACTCTATTAATATACTGCTTCTCCCCTTCTGTAAGAGGTTTTTCTTCTTCTGATGACATAGATGTAGCACCTCATAGGCTAAGCGAAGATTATGCTCTGATACAACTGTAATATTCCAAAATAAGAAAAATAGGAATATTGAACATAAAACTAGAAAACGCAGTAAACATCAAAACATAAAAACATGAGCATATAATTGAGCCATTTTATTATATATGATAGTAGAAAATGGAGTACAAGATCTTGAGGAAAAGACACTCAAGCTAGTCAAAATAAGCCTGAAACGACCCTATACATAAATACATGAGAAACTACTGCTACATAAATTGTTGGGAGGCCATGACTGAGAAATCATACTGGAAATAACTATTTCTGGTGTTAGTGTCAGTCTAGTCATACTGCCATTCGTGATCAAAACTACTCTTTTGCATTTGCATATTAGGAGTTTCATACCGAATACATTTCACCATTTCGCTAGGTCATGGATTCATTGATGGTAGTGATTTTTTATTAGTTTTCCCTCATGAAATACTTGTTGATTCTCCTCCTTGTGGTCTTTGGTCATGAGTCACTTTCACTTTCAAAATCATGTCATTAGGTCATAAGATGGGTCTCATCAATTTCTAGGGTCTCACCATGGTCAAATTAATGAGTCAAATGTCAATAAATATCGGCAAGGTAATGAGGAAGTCAATAAATTCAAATTCACAGCACCTGGAAGATAAAAGAGACATTTTATTCATCTTGATGTAATTTCCACCTAAAAACCATGTTTTTAGGTGAAAACATGGTATCTTTCCTTTATTATCATTCATTATGTAATTTTATATCATCATATGTAATAAGTCACAAATTCAGAAGCTGCCATCTCCACAAAGTCATCATCCTGCCTTTAGAGAAGTTTTTCATAGTAGGTTCAAAAATCATCTTCCAAGCAGATACATCAGAAAGAGCCCGGAAAGAGCTTTCCAACAGTATATTGCACTCTTAAAGTTGACTTCTTGATTGAATTTTATGCTTAAGTGAAGTAAAATCCTCTATATCCTAACCCTTCCCCTTTTTCCCATTTTCCCCCTAAACTTTATATTATTAAAGTTTTATTTCCTTTATAAATCCATTTTCCTCCCTCCGATTACATAATTGCATTATTAAAATATTTTGAAACATATGTGATTAAAACCGTCCACTTCCCCACCATACTTTGCAAAACTTATAATAAAACTTCGTATCTAAGCTATATTATAAGATCCCGTTGCTTCAAGTCCCTATTTCGTCGCATCATAACTTTTATAAACACGCCCTGATTAGCCCATCGCAAGAAATTTCGATGTGATTACATCAAATGCATCTCAATCATTAACCTCCTATTGGCCCCGCCCGATGCGATATGGACCGTTCATCCAATCAACGATCAGACGACCCGTATGCAATCGCTCCATCGCAATCGACGCCCCTGATCGTCCCCCTCTGATTGAACTCCACCAATGGCTCACTCCCCATTATCCCTCAAATGTCAATCTCCCAATCCCATTCAATGGCCCATCATTCATCGCCTCCTCCCAATCGCATTGGTGATCTTTGTTACGTAATGCACCCGCTCTCCCGCCCGATTCCGATTGCGATTTTTCATATCTCGGTCCCATCGTAAAATCCCCTCCTCCCTTTTAAATAAAAATCCTCCCTCCCTTATGTAAAAGTGCTAAACTATTTTTTATGTATTTTCAAAGGGGATATCTCTGCTTCATTATTGTATTACTCTATCGGGCCTTCCCAATTGCATCGGAGGCTTCTGGCCTTGTTTCACATACATCTGAAACCCCCAATCCCGATTGCGATTATGTAAGTTATGATATATCGCATACCCTTCCTTCCCCTGATTCCGATTTTAATTGCGATGTGGACCCCATCTCCCTTCCCTTTGATCCTTTCATTTAAAAATCGGTTTTTCCCTTCACAAAGGCATAAATTCATTATTTCATCAGCATTTTATTAAGAAGTCAGAAATAGTCAAAGCACCGAGAGTTAATATGAGACAAAAATTGTTACAGCAGCAACAAAGTAGGAAATCTGTTCTTCGGATTGCGTATTTTTCTTTCATCCAATATAACAAAAAAAAATTCAGATGGTCAAACGTATTGTTGTTCCTAATTTTCAAGGGCAGATTGTTGGTTCTCTTTTCTATCTTCAGATTTCAGTTATTGAGCTGTTAAAATAGCTCCCTTTTTCGGTGTATCTATGTTCCCACAAGTTCGGTGTATTTATTGTAATTGTAAATCATTTGTAAAATAGTCTGAGTTCTATAACTCAGTAGTAAGGGAATAGTGTGGAAAGAATGCTCTGCGCTCCATTGTACAGTTTGACAGGGAGTTAATAAGAGATGCAGCTCTAATTTGTGGGTTCCATGTGGTATGAGTTTTAGCAATTGTTCTCTCCTTTGTTTTCATATGTAAACTTTTATGTTCATTATTCATTCATAAATATCTCTATTGAATGCTTTCAAGACAGAAAGGTAGAGTCCATTTTTATATCATCTGCCTTGGGAAATCATTCATATTCTGTGTTTTTCTTCTGTATGAAAAGGATCCATTTATTGTGCCCTTTTCAGCTCCTCACCAGTCTTTCCATTTCATCTTTATTTAAACCTTAATTGCTAAAATTTCCTTCCTATCTTGCCCCATTAAATACCCTATATCCTGATTTAATTTCCCAGTTTCATACTGTCCTCTTTTTTCCCACACATCCTTGAAAATTCATTTCATTTATTAAAATTATTTTCCATCATTATACCTAGCCTAATATGAGTCCACTATTGTGTTTTATTGAATATCTATCTTTATGGAGAGAGCCCTCTACTGTCCTTGTAGGGCTAGCTACAAGGCTGAGTGTGGCTTGGTTGTTACCCTGTTTTTCCCTTTCCAACCTGGGGTCCAATTCGGGAGCTAACATCTCTGGTGACCATACTGGGGAATCTATTTCGGTCTGACTGTCTGCGAAAAATTTCTATTCTCGGCACTGAAACGTCGTTAGTCTGATTTGAAGAAATTTCAAATGGAGGCCTGTAGAAGAGAAATCATAGTTAGGCTCTGTGGTATAAATGGTATTGAGAAACCTTGAATAAGGTTAAAGACCTCGGCTACATTGAAAGCGACACTTTTAAAGAAATCTCCGTGATTTGAAGTTAAAGCTGGTTTATTTGCTGACAGAGGAACAATATATTGGGACCCAGCAGTAAATTAACATGAGGAGTTAAATCACTTGACCGTGGTCAAAACCTCAAGTCAAGGCTCAGTTTGATTTACCATTGGCGGGTTTCGGAAACCAAAACCACCCATTTCACGCCACTTTTTGCTTGGAGGAAAACCACTTTATAAAAACGCGATCTAGTTGTTTTCGAACATGTCACCACTCCAAAACTGCCCATTTCGCGTGGCTCTCATCTGTTAAACTTAGGCCTTTGAAAAAACGCGATATTCATCAATATTGTCCGATCTGGAGAGCATCGAATCCAACAGTAATCGCGTAGTAAAGTGCACGTGAAATAGATCAAGGTATGGCCCAGTGGTTTTATACTATTTAATGTTTATTTTATTCTTAAAAAGCCGAAAAATAGATGCGTGGGACCCCGTTCAATGAAGTATATGTCATGCTGGTAGCATTAAAGTGTTCTATAATATAAAGTGCAAAGGTTGGCATTTTTTCTTATGACTGGACAAAGTCGTTTAAATATTTTTCTGAGCGCATTCCCTTATATCATGTTTGCTTGAGAAGGCTTGAGATATCATTATAAAGCGAATATTGTTGTAACGCTTGGGGAAGAATATATAATGACAATGACTATTCTTCAGTCATAATACATTTATGCTATCAGAGCATAAATTTCAAATCACCCCAGGAAAACATTTTCTTGTAAATAATTTTCAGAGTCTGTTAGGCTGAACAGAATTTTTGTACAGTGAATATTTACACACACTGGCTTCAAGAAGATACACCAGGGCTAATCCAGATCCAAATCCTCCCCTCGTTTTTGAACATCTGAATCTTATCCCAAGAATTGTCAAAAGACAAGTCCCAAACCTGTCTTTAGATCTTATACTTGGCCCAGTGAGTGGTTTTTTGTAGAATATCTTTCCTTTGACCACAATTTTGAGCTTTCTTTATTTAGAAATAAGTCTGAAAATAACATTGATGATACAGTTTTAGATCCTGAGTTTCTTGTGGATATTGAAGTCCAAAGAGAAAATTCCTCCATTGACAATTACATTTTGAATTCTCCTCAGTCCATTACTGTAACCAATATTCCTCAGCCTTCAGAGTCGTCAGGGACTGCACTGCCTCCTCCTAATTCATTTGCATCCCCTACAGTAAATTCCTAGTTATCATCTTCTCCGTCAACAGCTCCCATAAATCCTACAAATCTCGTTGTAATCCACCCAGAGTTATGGTTGGTATGCACCCCTGGTCTTACCTCAGGTTCTCAATGATATGCCTGCTGACTATCAAAGAAAAATTTCTATCTTTGATGCTACTCAGAGCATCACAGCTCAGCAACATGTTGATAAAATGAATGAATTTTTTGATTTACATGAGGTGGAAGCAGAAAATGTAACTACTAGATTGTTTGTTCAGAGATTCAGAGGTGAAGTTAGGAAATGGTTGAGAGCCTTACCAGCAGGCTCAATTCACACTTTGCAGGAGTTTCACACACGGTTTTTAGATCGGTGGGAGGTAAAAAAGAACCCACTCCAAATTTTCTGAATATGAAAACATTAGAAGAAATATGGGTGAGACTGTGCAGGACTATTGTTTAAGATTCAATGTTGTATATAACGCTATTCTAGCTAACCTAAAGCCTCTTGTGGGATTAGCATTGCTAAAATTTCCAGATGGTTTTGATGCCAACATGGCATATCAGCTGCGTGAAAGAGATCCGTCTTCACTTGAGGACATACAGAAGATAGACGTAAGCATTGAAGCTAATCTACTGGCTAAAAGAGCACGAACCATATCTGAGAAAAGAGTCACAGTGAAAGAGGAGGCCTCTCCTTCAGACAACAAAATGGACACCCTTATTAGAATAGTGGAGAAAATGGTTGATAGGTTAACCATTACAGATAGACCTAAGCCTCAAATAAGAAATGTGAATTTTAGAGGGCAGGAGCCACAATTTAGAATCAAATAGAGAGAGAAAAGAACACAGGACCAAACTACGCCACCACAACAGCAGATTAAAACTCCATTGCAGCAGAACTACGTGCAAGGGGCAGATTCAGATGACGATGATCCAGTGATTGAGGCTAATCACTTTTTTACAACTGATGGTGAACCAATTTTCCTCACAGAAGATGAAGAATACACAGTGGCGACTCTAGACATTCAAAAGGACTAGAATTTCATTTTGGTGAATGACACAGTGTTGGAAAATGAATCTGATGATTACCAGAGAGGGTATATGAACGCTCTATCGACTTAGCAAAGGCAGTACTCTTTAAGGAACAAATATGTTACAACCAGTCCCATTCAGAAAAGAAAAGAACTTCAAATGAAGAATGATGCACAAAAGAAAGGAAAAGAGTTGGTAGATCCTTCCTCAAGACAGGCGCCTGTAGCTACTAATACAACCAAAGAAAAGAACCAATAGAGCACAAAAAAGGAGAAAACGGATAAAAAGGACCCTCCCATTAAAGAGGTAGAAAAAGCTCCTACCTTTAATTTAGAAAATTAAATTTCTAAGTTGAAAGTGTCTATGACCCTCACAAAGTTGCTGAATAATAGTGCATATAAAGGTCAGGTGTCTAAAGTCTTGCAGATAGACTCTATTTTTGATATGGTTAATATAGAGGATGATTACCCTAAACTTATTTTTGGTCCGACCATAGAAGAATATGAAGAAAATGAAGTCCCTCCCTTTTACCTGAGTCTTAGAGTACATGAATTCATCTTGCATAATGCTATGTTGGACTTTGGAGCCTCACATAATTTGATGCCCAAAGCTGTCATGGAGAAGCTAGGCCTTGATATTACTCAAAAATAACATGATCTGTATTATTTTGACTCAAGTAGGGTCCATTGTATTAGTCTCATCAAAGACCTGGTAGTGTCTTTAGACCAGATTCCAGCAAAGAATGCCTTAATGGATGTAGTTGTTGATGATGTCCCACCAAGGTTTGGAATGCTTCTATCTAGGTCTTGGGGTGTAAAACTCAAGGGAACTATGCAACTTGACTTCTCTTATGCCACTATCCCTGTATTTGGCCAATTGAGGAAATTATATAGGGAAAATAAAATGAAATATATGATTACTAGAAAAGAGAAGCCAGTAAACCATCCCATTAATATTGTCCACACAGATTTAGAGTCCTTTGTCTTGTATTCTGATGGTGGTTTAAATGATGAGAATGTTCAGTTGGTACAAGTAGATGAAATACCTAATATTTCAGAGAATTTCAGAGAAGTCCTCAAACAATAAAAATACAAAGCAACAAGCACTTCTGAATCTCCTGCCTGCCAGCAGCCAAAAGACAGTGAAAATCCAGAAATCAACCAAGGTAAAGAAGAGAAGGGAACAAAATTCCAGCATCTGCAAGAAGAAGAAGAAGGCCTATGGAGCATGGCTTTTGATGGAGCTGTTGGTAAGGATGGAGCTGGTATTGGAATATCGATTAGGAGCCCTATTTTCCAGCCTGAAAAGGTTCCCAGCGATGTTAGAGTTTGTGCTTATAAGTTGGCTTTTGATTTCTCTAACAATGAAGCAGAGTATGAGGCTTTGATTGCAGGTCTCAAAATTTTGAAAAAGCTGAATGCAAAAAGGATTTCTGTGTATGGCGACTCCGAGCTGATAATCAAACAAGTGAAGGGAGAATACCAAGAAAAACATCTGAGATTGAGGGAATACAGAAATGTAGTCCTAGACATTTTGAAGACATTCCCAGAGTATACTTTGACAGCAGTATCCAGGATGCAGAATCTCATAGTTGATTCTCTTGCCACTACTGCGAGAAACTTGAAGATTATGATGAAATCCAACAATAATTTTGAGATCCATGTCAAACATAGGCCTGTTGTTCCAGATAATTTGAGGTATTGGCAAGTATTTTTGGATGATAATGAGATTAATGCATTTTTGCAGGGTGATAGAAAATTTAAAGACACTCTGATAGAAGGTGAGTATGAGGTGGATGATCAGGAGTTAGAAACAAACCAAATGGAAATATTGCAGCTAAAGGATAATGTGATTCCTAAAGGGCTCATACCTCTAGAGGAGCTTTTTGACCAGGATGATGTTGCAAAGAAGCCAAGCTTGGTGCCCACAGAGAAAGGAGTTGAAGATGTGAATCTTGGAATAACTGACTAGCCCAAGTTTGTGAAATTGTCGAAGGCATTTCCCCCTGAGGTAAAGGAGAAGTATGTTAAATTTCTTTCTGAATTTTCAGATGTGTTTGCATGGGATTATTCAGATTTGAAAGTGTATGACAAGAACATAATCCAACATACTATCCCAATCAAGCCAGATAATAAACCTTTCAGAAAGAAGCTGAGAAGAATAAATCCAAAGCTGCTGCCATCCATCGAAAAGGAGGTAAATAGGCTGTACAAAGTAGGTATCATAGTTCCTATTTTATTTTCTGACTGGATTTCAAATTTGGTCGCAGTGCGTAAGAAGAATAGAGAAATAAGATTGTGTATATATTTTCGGAACTTGAATAAGGCATCCTTAAAGCATAATTATACACTTCCGAAAATGGACCATATTCTGAAGAAATTAGTTGGAGCATCCAGGATTTCACTACTTGATGGCTACTCAGGCTACAACCAAATCTTGGTGCATGAGAAGGACCAAGATAAATCTACCTTCACAACACCCTAGGGAACCTTTCAATATGCTAAGATGCCATTCGGACTGAAGAATGCTGGAGCTACTTTCCAGCGTGCAATGGACATTGCTTTTGCCAATGAAAAATATGTTTTTCTTGTTGTTTATTTGGATGATTTGACAATGTTTTCAGGATTAGATGGTGAGCATTTGCACCATTTGAGAGTCGTTTTTCAGCGTTGCAGAAAATTTTGGATTTCTCTCAATCCCAAAAAGAGTCTCTTTTCCATGGATGAAGGAAAATTTCTTGGGCATTTCATCTCCAAAGATGGCACCGACATTGATATAGCTAGAGTGAAGGCAATTCAGCTCATAGATCTTCCACGAAATAAGAAAGAGATTCATGCCTTTAACGGTAAGATGAATTTTTTGTGCAGATTTATACATAAATTGGCAGAACATTTGAGAGAAATGACCAATATGTTGAAGAAGGAAAGCACTGTTAAATGGAGTGAGGAGGCCATCAAGTCATTCAATCTGGTAAAGTTTGCTTTTTA
Organism: Pinus albicaulis; assembly: GCA_034641835.2. Classification (NCBI taxonomy): domain Eukaryota; kingdom Viridiplantae; phylum Streptophyta; class Pinopsida; order Pinales; family Pinaceae; genus Pinus; species Pinus albicaulis. The sequence continues at coordinate 807,344,221 of CM076580.1, read as the reverse complement.
TAATGCCCCAGTTTTGATTAGTCCCGACTATACTTAGGATTTTATTATATTTTTGTTTGCATCTGAGTATACTATGGCTGTTGTTTTAATGCAAAAAAGACATGAGGTAGAAAAGCCAATTGCCTTTTTCAGTAGGACTATTAAAGATGCTACTTTGAGATACAATATTATTGAAAAACAGGCATTGGCACTTGTCAAGGCATTGAAGGATTTTAGGGTCTATATTCTACATTCGCACACTATAGCATATGTCCTTAATGCAGTAGTGAAGGATGTGTTGATGCAAACTGATCCAGAAGGTCGAAGAGGCAAATGGATAGTAGCTATGTTGGAGTATGACTTGGAGATAAAGCCCACGAAGTTGATCAAAGGCCAAGGCTTGGAAAAATTTATGGCCCAATCAAATCTGCATGCTTTGGACATAAACCTCATAACAGCAGTGGTAGAAAATGAAGATGAAGGTTTTTTGGTCCCTATTTTCAGATATTTTTCTGTAGTCTCCTTGGTATTCGGATATTGTTTATGTGCTTTAGCATCTGTCACCTCCCACAGGCATGTCTAAGAGTAAAGGTAGATATTTGAAGCTTAAATCTGCAAAATATTGCATTTTAAACAATGCTCTATATTGGAAAGATCCAGGAGGTGTTTTGCTGAATTGTCTGGTGGAAGAAGAAGCTCAGAAAGTAATGTATGATTTCCATAAAGGTGATTGTGGCGGTCACTTGTTTTGGAAGACTACGGCTAACAAGGTATTAAGAGCAGGGTATTATTGGCCCACATTGTTTTCTGATTTATATAAAACAGTGATGAGTTGTCATGAATGCCAAATCTTCCAAGGGAAGAAGAAATTGTTGCCTCTCCCTTTAAAACCAGTTTCAGTGAACGTGCCCTTTCAGTAGTCGGAGCTCGATTTCATAGGAGAGATTCATCCCGCGTCCTCGGCACAGCACCGATGGATTTTGACAGTGAAAGATTACTTTACAAAATGGATCGAGGCCATCCTAGTGAGGCAAGAAACAAACACGGTAATTATTCAATTCATTCAATCGAATATATTATCTCAATTTGGTTGCCTGTGTAAAATTGTAACAGATAACGCAATAGCGTTCCAATCCAATAAAATGGTCATTTTCTGTGACAAATATAATATTGCATTAGGCCATTCCATAGCATATTATCCACAAGGAAACAGCCTGGAAGAGTCATCGAACAAGTCGTTGATAAATATAATTAAGAAAATTCTAGAGGCAAACAAAAGAAATTGGCACCGAAAGCTCATCAATGCACTGTGGGCAGATAGAGTTATTAGTAAGAATTCAATAGGTATGTCGCCTTTTGAATTAGTTTATGGAAATGATGTTGTATTTCCTACATCTCTTACAGTCCCAGTTATGATATTATTGGAAGAATTTGGCAGTGAGGACGACGAAAATCAGCGAAGGATCAATCAGATGATCCACCTTCAGAAAAAAAGAGAAGAAGTGTCACAGAATGCGTTTCAGTTACAGGAGAATATTAAAAAAATATATGATCGAAAGACAAAAGCGGAAAGGTTTCAGCTGGATGATGTAGTGCTAAAATGGGATGCAAGAAATGAAGACAAAGGGAAGCATGGTAAGTTTGACAACCTTTGGAAGGGACCATACAGAATTATGGCATACAGGGGACAGAATGCCTTCTTACTTTCAGAAATGGATGGCCAGGATTGTCCTGGAGGAGTATTAAATGGTAGGCTTTTGAAGCACTACCATTGTTGAAGAAAAATGATCAAAATCCATGTCATCATCATTGTATATACCATGTTATTTTTTGTCAGAGTTCAAAGTACACAGTCATTCAGGTTTGGGGCCCGAGGTGAAGGCTATAAAACTTGGATGACATGTGTATGGTTTGGTTTTGTTTCAGTTCTCAGTCTTAGTCTTCAGTCAGAGTCAGTTTTCATTTGTGTTAGTTTTCAACATTTTTGACTCCATGTCCAATGGATAAGGCTACTTGGTCTATGGTGTTCTTGGCACCTCCAAGGAGCTTCCATCCCCATTGGAGCCAATTTTAGTGTCAGTCTATTCGTACTGCCATCAGTGATCAAAAATTCTCTTTTGCATTCACATATTAGTAGTCTCATACCGAATAAATTTCACCATTCTGCTAGGTCATGGATTCATTGATGGTAGTGATTTTTTATCAATTTTCCCTCATCAAATACTTGTTTATTCTTCTCCCTGTCGTCTTTGGTCATGAGTCACTTTCACTTTCAAAATCATGTCATTAGGTCATAGGATGGATCTCATTAGTTTCTAGGGTCTCACCATGGTCAAATTAATGAGTCAAATGTTAATAAATATCAGCAAGGTCATGAGGAAATCAATAAATTCAAAGTCACAACACCTGGAAGATTAAAGAGACATTTTATTTAGCTTGATGTAATGTTCACCTGAAAACCATGTTTTGAGGTGAAAACATGGTATCTTGCCTTTATTATCATTCATTATGTAATTTTATATCATCATATGTAATAAGTCACAAATTCAAAAGTTGTCATCTCCACAAAGTCATCATCTTGCCTTCAGAGACGTATTTCATAGAAAGTTCAGTGCCAAATCATCTTCCAAGTAGATCTATCAGAAAGAGCCTGGAAAGAGCTTTCCAATGATATATTACACTCTTAGAATTTATTTCTGGATTGAAATTTATGCTTAAGTGAAGTAAAATCCTCTATATCCTAACCCTTCCCCTTTTTCCCATTTTTCCCCTAAAATTTATATTATTAAAGTTTTATATTTCCTTTATAAATCCCTTTTCCTCTCTTGGATTACATAATCACATTATTAAAATCTTTTGAAACATATGCGATTAAAACCAACCACTTCCCCACCATACTTTGCAAAACTTATAATAAAAATTTGTCTCAAAGTTATATTATAACATCCCGCCGCTTCAAGTCCCTATTCTGTCGCATCGTAACTTTTATAAACGCGCCCCGATTAGCCCATCGCAAGAAATTCCAATGCGATTACATCGAATTCCTCCCAATCATAAACCTCCGAATGGCCCCGCCCGATAAGATCCGAACCATTGATCCGATCAATGATCGGACGGCCCGTATGCAATTGCTCCACCGCAATCGGTGCCCCTGATCATCCCCCTTCGATTGACCTCCACCAATGGCTCACTCCCTATTATCCCTCAACCGTCGATCTCCCAATCCCATCCAACGGCCCACAATTCATCGCCTCCTCCCAATCACATCGGTGATCTTTGTTACGTAATGCACCCGCTCTCCCGCCTGATTGCGATTGCGATTTTATTTCTTGGGCCCACCATTTAAATACTTCCACCCGTTCATAATATAAACGGCCTTACCCTTTGTTTATCCAAACTTTGGTTATATTGATTACATACAAAGGGCTCTCCTCAATCGCACTGGCAAAGTTTCAATATGTAACATGCTTACCCTTATTCCCCGATTCCGATTGTGATTTCTCATATCCCGGTCCCACCATAAAACCCCCTCCTCCCTTTTAAATAAAAATCCTCCCTCCCTTTTGTAAAAGAGATAAACTATTTTTTATGTATTTTCAAAGGGGATATCTCCACTCTGTTATTGTATTACTCTATCGGGCCTTTCCAATTGCATCGGAGGCTTCTGGCCTTGCTTCACATACATCTGAAACCCCCGATACCGATTTGGATTATGTAAGTTATGATATATCGCATACCCTTCCTTCCCCTGATTTCGATTTCAATTGTGATGTGGACCTCATCTCCCTTCCCTTTGATCCTTTCATTTAAAAATCGGTTTTTCCCTTCACAAAGGCATAAATTCATTATTTCATCAGCATTTTATTAAGAAGTCAGAAATAGTCAAAGCACTGAGAGTTAATATGAGACAGAAATTGTTACAGCAGCAACAAAGTAGGAAATTTGTTCTTCAGATTGCCTGTTTTTCTTTAATCTAGTATAACAACAAAATTTTCAGATGGTCAAACGTATTGTTGTTCCTAATTTTCAGGGGCAGATTGTTGGTTCTCTTTTCTATCTTCAAATTTCAGTTCTTGAGCTATTAAAACAACTCCCTTTTTCTGTGTATCTATGTTCCCACAAGTCTGGTGTATTTATTGTAATTGTAAATCATTTGTAAAACATTCTGAGGTCTGCAACTCAGTAGTAGGGGAATAGTGTGGAAATAACGCTCTGCGCTTCATTGTACAGTTTGATAGGGAATTAATAAGAGATGTAGCTGTGATTTGTGGGATCCACGTGGTATGAGTTTTAGCATTTGTTCTCTCCTTTGTGTTCATATGTAAACTATTATGTTCATTATTCACTCATAAACATCTCTGTTGAATGCTTTCAAGATAAAAAGGTAGAATCCATTTTTATATGCTTTGCCTTGGGAAATCATTCATATTCTGTGTTTTTCTTCTGTTTGAAAAGGATCCATTTATTGTGCCCTTTTCAACTCCTCTCTAGTCTTTCCATTTCATCTTTATTTAAAACTTAATTGCTAAAATTTCCTTCCTATCTTGCCCCATGAAATACCCTATATCCTGATTTAATTTCCCAGTTTCATACTGTCCTCTTTTGTCCCACACGTCCCTGAAAATTCATTTCATTTATTAAAATTATTTTCCATCATTATACCTAGCCTAATATCAGTCCACTATTGCGTTTTATTGAATATCTATCTTTACGAAGAGAGCCCTCTCCTGTCCTTGTAGGGCTAGATACAAGGCTAAGCATAGTTTAGTTGTTACCTTTTTTTCCCTTTTTAGCCTGGGGTCCAATTCGGGGGCTAACAGCTGTAATCTAGGAATGCGTATATCTTCTTATATAATTCTCAAAAAATGTCAGGATCAGAGATCTATGCTTTCTTGTACAATTCCAAGATAAACCAGAAAGGGTTTTCAGAAATACACAAGATGAAAAATGCGGCCCTAGTGTTGAATTATGCTCTGCAGCTAGATAAATACTGGGAGGTCACTGATATGATGAGAAAAGAGCTGATACTCCTCCCTATTGACTTTCCGGATGAAGGGATTCTCCCCTCACTGGAAAATAAGCTCAAAATATTGGGTCCTCAACCCTCCACTGAAATTGTCCTCCTCGATTGCACAATTCCTAAAGGAGAATGTAATGTTGAAGGTGGCTAAAGATTGGCCTGATGTCAGATGATGGAATAAAGCTCAAAGAAACCTCTCCTGAGTGGGCACTCAAAGTACCTTTAGGATGAGGGTGGGATTTCTGCCCAGAAACACCCTTGTGCTAAACAGCACAATAGACTCCACTAATAGTTGGAGCATGTAGAGATTCATAAAATACCATGCATAAAAAATAATCAGAATTCCCTCTATGGCTGCCATCCCCTTCCTTATATGCATTGTGAGCCTCCTCCCCCTTGACCCCACTCAATAATGATGGTGCTCTCATGGGTACTTCCCCCCATTATGACTGTGTTTCCCTCCACTATCTCCACTCCCTCCATGACTACGTTGTCGATTTGGTCAACATTGACCCCATCCACATGCATTGACCGCCATTCACACCAAGGGGTGCTTTATTCAACTAGATACATTGATCCACTTTCACACTAAAAGTGGTTTTATTCCTACTAAAGAGATTTATGGGTCCCTCTACCCTCTTATTCATCTATTTTATTTATATAAAAAAAATTCAATATTCCATCTAGCTAAAAGCTAATTAGGAATATTAAATTTTTAAACGTATTGAAATATGTTGATATGTAGTAAAATCAAAATTCCTTTCCAATAATCGAACAAGAAAAAACATAGGAAAAATTTGAGGATTTCGCTGTTACACCATTTTTTTTTCATCTAACCTGTTAATATTAGATGGACCTAAGTACACCATGTAAGACCAATTTTACCCTAAGTAAAATTGCTTCAATATGAAAAATAAGTTAGCAAACCACCTTTATTAAGTAGTTTATGTTCTAAACAGCAAACCTCATGAGGAAATATTAAATAAATCTACATTTGTCTGATTTTCCTCAAGGAATAATTAGTTAAACAACAGTTTAATTAACATTCCTGGTCATATTTAACCCAAAACATGAAAATTGATGAGATAAATTACTATTTCTCTCATTATTTTCTAGGAATAATTATTTAAACCTTATTTAAATAATATTCCTTGTTAAATTTGACTAAATAATTCATTCATAATTAAATAAATCATTATTTATTTGATTATTACTCAACCACATCCTTAAAATAATAAATAGATCATTTATTTATTTATTATTTTCAAATAAAGGGATTTGACCCAAGTCAAATCCTTTTTCCTCCAACAAATATAATAAAATATTCCATAAAAGTTGGATCTTGATTTGGTTAATAATATTCTAATTATGCACCAATATCTAGAATAACTCAATATTTTGTTATAAATAGAAGTGTTTTCAATTCATTCACTACCTTTTGTTGCCTAAAGATCACTCTGTATCTATACTTTTCGTCCGACTTTGATCCACCATCATTGTCATATTTTTCTATCTTTTTTCTTGTGAACTCCCTTTGAGTTCCATTTTTGTTTGGGTTTTCTACACCATCAAGAGAGAGGGATTTTAGATCTAAAGTGCTAAAGACTTAAAAGAACCCATCCCATTGAGGAGAACTAGTAACATCCTTCTATGTTTTCCTCCTAGGTGCCATTAGTACAAAACTCATTCAACATATTCATGTCTTATCTATTGGATGCATGGAGCAACTCTTGTTTTTATTTACTGCTTAATGTCTTTTGATGCATAGATCTATATTTTTGCAACATTTATCTTGGTCACCTAATTGCAGATCTAAAGATATTGGTAGCCATATTTAATGTTAGGGTTGTTTGTTATGCACAACTTAAGTGATCTTTTTTCGTACACTTGCGATTAAGATTCATACTAACAACTGGCGACTCCACACGAGTTTACAATTATGACCACTGTCATTTTTCAGATCCTTGCATATCCAGCTGCTTCAAACCCTAGGATCCCTCTTCAACTTCTTGTCTTGATTTTCTTGATGTCGTTTTTAACCTATAAAACCATAAAACATTAAAAATTCCAACTTCCGTGTGTTTTCGAACCTATTGCGTAGGTGAAAAACATCAGCCATAGTTGAGATGACACATTCTACTGAAACTTGCTCCTGAGAGTGCCGAAAGTGTAGGTCACACCTTTTGGGCCAAAACCTATGACCTGAACCTCTCAAGCACAGAAAACAGGCCTAAACCTGTGACCTCTGCAGAAATCAGGACAGAAACTACAACCTGGACTTTTTGCGGGGGTTTTTATAAAAAAAATTTGGGTTTGTCTGGGCCTCAGTTCAAGCTTGTTTGACCTCCATCTCTGCCATTTTTGGAACTATACTTGTTCTGTTTTACTCATATAAGTGGGAACCTAGCCCTCTAGGGCTTCAGTACCCTCCACCTTTTGTGGAAGAGTTTTAGCTGCTGTAGGTTGTCTAAAATTTCAAAGTGTTCATCCCTTTTTCAGATCTGATACCTTACCTTTAGATCCACTTAATATTGGTTATTTATCCATCCAAAAAAACCTATTTTTAGTTTTGTTTTGGTTTTCCTCTAGGGTCCACTCCATTTCCCTCTAGGAGATAGCCTTTCACCACCTCATTTACAATAATTTTTCCTCTGATTTTTTGTTGTTTTTCTGCACCTATTTCCAGTAGATCTGACCTTTAGATCTCTGTCCCTCCCGACCTTATATATATTAGCTATTTTGGTGTGCTTTGACTAGACTTTTTCCCACCTACAGACTAGTTGTTGAGAGGCTTGCATCCTTGGGTTTAGATTATGGTATTATTAGCTGTTTATTTTCTATTATTTCAATTTCATATACTATTATCTGAAGGTTTATTTAGAGTTATACAACACACTTTTTCTTTTTCTCTACAAACGTCTAGGTTTAAAAATTAAAATTTACACACTTAACAAACACACCCCAAGTGAAGAAGAGCTTGTTAAACACCGCCAAGCAAAGACTTTAACATTGAAATCAATTGATATTGCACCTCTCTACCCTTTTTTTTACATTGTAATCAGTTGATCCTGCACCTCTCCACCCTTGTTGGTCTCTCTTCCCTTTGTGCCGTGTTTGCTCCGTCATCATTGTGCCACCAAGGCGTTTATCCCAAAGACTTCTTGGCCTTCATCTTCAGTTTCCAGTAACGTACTCCTCTGCGTAGGATTCAAGTTAGTCTTCCACCGAGTCTACACTCCAACTCCTATTTTGTTTCATTAGGTTCTCCTTCTGGTTCCGCCCTTGGTTCTCCCCTTGTCACCTTCACCATGTTTGGTTCAGGACCTAAGTATGGTGGTAGCCCCGGCCCTAATCCTTGGAATACTACTAGTGGGACTACAACAGTAACTACTCTTGTTGCTCCATTGGTATCCTATATGGAAGGCCTCAGTCTTCCCGATTTTAACCAGTTGATCAATGACCCTATACACCATGACGCTAGTTGGCTTGCTATGCCAACCAAGCTCCCTTCCGACATCCCCAAGTTTGAAGGTCTTGCTGGAGAAGATCCTACAAATCATTTTCGATCTTTCCACACGTGGTGTTCTTCTAACTCCATTATCGATGACTTTTTCCATCTTCGGTTGTTCTAATGTACGCTTACTAGTGAAGCTTCTTAGTTGTATGTTGATCAGGCCTCATCCTCTCATACCACCTTTACAACTCTTGCCTGAGCCTTTCTGTATTATTTCTAGCTTCCCCTTTGTTATGACACTGGTACCAAACTTTTGAATTCTTTGTTTCAATCATCTGCGACCCACCTATCCAATCATGTCTAGGAATGGTGGATTCCTTGTTAGATTTGACTAAATCATTCATTAATAATTAAATAAATAATTATTTATCTAATTATTACTCAACCACATCCGTAAAATAGTAAATAAAGAATTTATTTATTTATTATTTACAAATAAAGGGATTTGACCCAAGTCAAATCCTTTTTCCCTCCAACAAATATAATAAAATATTCCATAAAATTTGGATCTTGATATAGTTAATAATATTTTAATTATGCACCAATATCTAGACTAACTCAATATTTTTTGATAAATAGAAGGGTTTTTCCATTCATTCACTACCTTTTGTTACCTAAATATCAGTCTGGATCTATACTTTTGGTCTGACTTTGATCCACCATCATTGTCATATTTTTCTATCTTTTTGCTTGTGAACTCCCTTTGAGTTCCATTTTTGTCTAGGTTTTCTACACCATCAAGAGAGAGGGATTTAAGATCTGAAGTGTTGATGACTTGCAAGAACCCATCTCATTGAGGAGAACTGGTAACATCCTTCTATTTTTTCCTCCTAGGTGCCATTAATACAAAATTCATTCAACATATTCTTGTCTTGTCTATTGGATGCATGGAGCAACTCTTGTTTTTATTTACCACTAAATGTCTTTTGGTGCATAGATCTAGATTTTTGTAGCATTTATATTGGTCACCTAATTGCAGATCTAAAGATATTGGTAGCCATATTTGCTGTTAGGGTTGTTTTTTATGCACAACTAAAGTGGTTTTTTTTCGTACACTTGCGATTAAGATTCATACTAACATTCACATAGAATAATGGCCAGTTAAATGTAACACAACGAGTTGTGAGTCTAATTTAACAACCAAATCTCTAATTCCAAGATCAATAGAATATGATAATATCTCGATAAGCGCACTATATTCGGCAATATTATTATTTGTTTGACCCAAAAAAATACTTTATAAATTAATCAAAGAGGGCCCATGCTGCGGAAGATAGGTTTCGTGTGCTACGGCAAGTTCCATCAGAAAAATCAATGTAATGATTCGATCACATATGCAAAAAAAGTGGAACACAAGGTGAGCAGAGGAAGCATGTCTGCAAAGAAGAAAATCTCACCAAAAATCCAATCAAATCACACTAATGAATAAAACACTAGTGTACAAAGTATCACACTCATGATTACGTGTAATATTTCTTCAGATAGAGCCCATTCCAGAGCTCAGCCAATTGATTTCCTTCATAACTTACTGGCTCATAAGCTCTTGTTTCCAATACTCGTTTAATGATATAGGACTTGTGCCACATTGGCTCGAGTTTTATGACTCCCAACTTATCGTAGGCTTGGTCATAAAGCAGGACCAAGTCACCTTCTGAGAAAATGTGAGGGTTGAAGGATTTGTCATATTGAGATTTAACTCGTCCTTTTTGTGCTTCAATGACTAAAGAACCAAGTCTTTGGGTCTCATCAAAACGATTGAGGTAAATAAAACATTCCTCTTCTCGTGAAGTACCAAGAAGTAGATCGATGGCTAGCTTCAGAGAAGGAATTTCACACTCGATTGGGAGCGCAGCCTCTAGACCATACACCAATTGGAATGGTGTGAATCTAGTGAATTCTTAGTAGAATTTTGGTAAGCCCATAGAACTAAGAAGAGCATGAGACACCAATTTCATTTGTGTTTCACAATTATGTGTTGAAGCATGGTCACCAAAAATTTCATGATAGCCTCAACTTGGCCATTAGCCTATGGATAATAAGGAGTGGCGATATCATGATGTAACCTTAATTGAGCATCTAGCTATGTCATCATATGATTTTGAAAGTCAGAGCCATGATGAGTAAAAATCACTTTCGGGACACCGAACCGATCTATCACATGATTGAATAGGAATTGCACTGTATTTAGACCTTAATTATCATATGTAGGCATCACTTCGGCCCATTTAGTGAAATAATTGATGAAAACGATAATATAACCATTCCCCCTGGCTAAGCGAGGGTTAAAGGTTCTGAAATATATGCCCCATTTCACAAAGGGTCTGATGGTCACAACTGGGTGCAAGGGTGAGAGTCGGGCTCACACTTTCTGAGAGTAGATTTGGTAGTCATGTCATTTTCCCGCTACAAAAATGCATTCTTTAAATATATACGACCAAAAATACCCCGTGAAAAGGATTTTTTTGGTGGTAGAATAACTAGACATGTGACCACCACAAGCCCCAGAGTGGTAGCCATTGAGAACTTTCTCGGCTTCCTCGAGATTCAAACATAGATGGATGATGGATTCAACATCATTGCGGTATAGAGTGTCTCCAATGATACAATAAGGTTGGCACTGGTAGTGAATCCATTGTTGCTTAGAGTTAGATAGCTCTGGAAGAGATTTTTGGGTCTACATAAAAATAGTGATGTCTCCATACCATCGATCAAGATTACAGATGATAAAGAGGGATTCATATGGAATCGAGTTATTCAGAGGAGTGGGATCAACTGCGGTAGGGAGATCACAAGTCAACTCAACAAAGACCAAGGATTTCTTAAACTCGGCAGTAGTGAATTCTAAGTCGAACTCTTAAAGGATGAGAATCCATTTCGAGTACTTGCCCCCAAGAAAATAATGTGTGAGAATGTAAGTCATTGGGTTGCAATCATAAATCACTAATTTTTTGTGTAGGAGAATGTAATGATGAAAATGTTGAACAACATGGACAGCAGCCAACACGAGTTTCTATTCATGAGCGTAACCTTTCTCAGTATAAAAGAGATTGTGGCTCAAGTAGTACACTACATGCTATTGACCATCATCCAAATCCTGAACCAGCACCATACCGATAGAGCTGTCAGCGGCGACCAAATATAGGTGCTAATCGTGGTGATAACTAGGAGGATGCAATATAGGAGCTCTGATGAGGGCTTGTTTCAAAGAAATGAAAGAGCTTTGGGAAATTTCATCCCATATGAATGAGATTTCATTTTTCAATAAGAGGGTAAATCTTTTGGAATGCTCTGCATAATTCAGTATTGAGCAACAGAGGAAATTGGCTTTCCCCTGCAAAATTTGCTTGATGTCGATGATCTCGATGTTTCGCGGAATGAGCAGGAAGGTCGTAGAGATATGGCTAAACTATGTGCTTGATGTCATGAAAATAATATGACATAGCTCACTAGAAGGTGGGCACAGCATTCTTCAAGCCAAAAGGGAGTTCTTTTGTAGGAAAATGTACCCTACGGAAAGATAAACATGGTTTTGTGTTGACCATTTGGAGCAATGCTAATCTGGTTATAGCCAGAAAAACCTTCTATAAAGTAAAAAATATCACTCCCGGTACACTCATCAATGATTTTGTAAATAAAAGGAGTTGGGTAAAATCCTTAGGACATGCTCAATTGATATCATGGTAATCAATGCAAACCCAAATGGTCCCTTGTTTCTTAGCAATGGGAACAATATTTGAGAGACCAAATCTATCAATGGTATAGGATAAATAAAACCGACTTTGAGAAGTTTTTCAAATTCACCCTTTATGGCAACATATTTTCTCAGGTGCATAGAGCGAAGTCGTTGGCGAACGGGCTTTGAGTCCGGATAGGGAGGAATTTCATGCATGACAATACTCGGATCAATGCTCGACATATCTTCATATGACCATGAGAAGAAATTGTAGAATTTGTGGAAAATATCGGTGTAGATCTTGATCTCATTAGGAGGACAAGGTGCACCAATGTGAATATTCTCAACAATCCCTAGTTTGACAGAGATGTCGATTAGAATGGTTGGAGTAATATTTCCCATGTTCCCTTCATACAAAACTTCATTAATTAAGATCGAATTCTAAAATGGGCCAGTCAGTACAAACGAAGCATGGGATTCTAGACAGGCGAAGATGTCACCTAGCGTTGGGATAAACAAGGAACGATGATGTCCATAACCCTATGGGATTTTTTTGAGATACATTACCTCCACGATACTTTAGTTGGTGTTGTTATCACAAAATTTCATCTGATAGGGTGCTAATCATACAACTTCATGTAATTTTTTCAGACCAACTTGTAATTGAAGTTTAGCCTCTTCAGTCTGAGAGGGCTCTCTCAAAGGGGTTAATGATATTTAATAAAGATGAATCTAGATTTCTAACTCTACTTGGAAAACAACTTGCTTGTGATGTGTATAGGTTGAAAAGAGTACAAGTCTGTAATAATTGGGCTTATGGAGTCAACAAGTTCAGTAATTCAGTGGTTCACTTGACATGGAAGCTGAGGCAAGTAAGGGTTTTTAGCAGAGATAAAGCACACATGAAAATATGAAATAACACAGTCAATTCATCTATAAAGGAAGTCAGAGCATTACATGAATGAATTATGAGTATTAAAGATTAAAACCACTGCAAATGGTACACATATCAAATATATATCTAGTGAGCACTAAAAAATCCATGAGAACCTTAGGTTGGTCAAGTAAAAGTTCTTTGTATTACTGAAAACAATCAATTTACATAAAGCTAAAGTATTGCCAAAAATTCTCCAACCCTTTACAAATTCAAATATATACCCTTTAATAGGCTTGTTACATGATGAGATGATCTACCCCCTGGATAGATTCATCAAAATTTTCCTAATTACATCTTGCATAACAATAAAACATCTACTTTAATGAGAAAATGACAGCTATTCTATTTAACAGTCCTTTTTCTAATAGGACTCAAACTATTCATTATTACATCAAGTACCTTATCTCCTAATAATAGTTACATATTTGAAAACTATTCCTTCACATGGACGAATAGGGTATGATGGAACTCATCACTACATGACATATTAATTGACCTCCTCTAAATCTGGAAACAAACCCTACATTTTAGGAAAACTGGTCCTTATCTTCAACGAATGGTTTGGCTGATGAGTTGTCTTCATCTCATCGTATTTAACTCTTGGATGAATGTTGGAAAGGTCCCTTGAAAATTTGAGAGTATCCACCTATCCATAACTACACAAAAATCTGCTCATAAAGATTCAAAACAGTACGCTACGAAAGTATGACAATTTCATAGCATTACAAAAATGCCCTTTGCCATAAAATTTTCTGAATTTTTCCTTCTGAATGGTATTATTCATGCCTTGAAATATACTCCATGTGATTTCCTACTCTTGGAAGCTCTACAAAATGGTTCAAAATGCAAAAATAAAGCTATAGGGGTTTCATAGCTTTTTCTTGGCTTTAAGCCTAAGAAATGCTACGAAACTGCTGAAAAGTGTGTTATTTCCAAAAAAATTTCTAGCTTCAAAAACGTATCTTCCAACTATAAAAAAATTGTTTCCAACATGTCATTTACCTTCAAAAACATAAACCAGCTCTAAATAGGAGTTTTGAGGTGTTTCTTCCTCATTGATGATGATTTGAGCTATTGGCTCCTCAAATACTGTCATTTTAAGTCCTTCCTTCTCCCATTCCTCATGGATTAGTTCCACCTGTCATTTTAAGGCCTTCCTTCTCCCATTCCTCATGGATTAGTTCCACCTGTTCCTGTAGGTCTTTAACCTAATCCTTCAAATTTTTGTTTGTAGATTTCAACTACAAATTCATTCTCCTGACATGTTTCACCTCTTTCTTCAATGGCATGATCCATTTGATTAACTGCAGTGTATTATCTAGGGTCTTGGAAACATTGTCAACCTGCTCTTCCCAAATTTATTTCATATTTTCAATCCGAACCTTTTGGAAATTGTGTTTTCTTACTTCCTTCTTCATAACTACAATTTCATGGTTAACTAACCTTAACTATTCTTCAAGAAGTTCAAACTCTTTTTTTTCAATTACTTTTTCTTTTCCTTTCTTTGGCTTGCTAACTATATCTTTTGTTGCAAGAGATGAAAGATCAATAATGTCTTATGGTGGCTTGACAGTATTAGTAGCTAGATGAGTTTCTTTGTTGCTCTCCAAAATTTTTCTGGCATGCCTTGTCATGGGCTTTCTTTCCTAGAACATAAAACATTCATCTTCTCCTTCAAATTCTAGTTTCTTTGCAAATTTGGCTTTCTTTATTTTCTGTCCACCTTCTTCTATATTCTTAGCCTGCACTATAGAAGTCTCTTAAAAATAAATGGCATGTAATATATCTTCTAAATTACCTTTAGCTAATGTTTTTTCTTCTACAACCACTATTTTTTCTTTTAAAGCCACTATTTGAATCCTTGTTATCGTTTTGTTTCCTTTTTTACTCACAGATTGATTTTGTTTTGTAGGTTTGACTAACTTTGTTTTGTAGGTGGAACAATGGGTGTATTAAAACTCTGCAATTTCTCTATTTCCATCATGACTGGTTCACTTTTCTCTACTCTTGTTGGTTCACTTGGCTCTGCCACTAAAGGTGATGGAATACCCCTAGGTTTAGGAGTTCTTGTAGGAGTAAGAGTATCCAATTCAAAACCACTAACAAATAGGAAATAATACCAGTCTCTGCCTAGTCTCTAGAGCTCATCTAAAACAAGTAGTTTAATTAAAACATGATGAAAGAATGAATTCTCACTTCCTTTAAATTTTTCTTGGACCTTATCGGTAATTTTTTGATAAACTTATGTGTAAACAGAAAGGCAAATCAAGAGATATCTTACCAATAAAGTGTAGGAGAAGCTTGAAATGGTAAGAATAGACTTTATTGTATCTCCCTTCACAAGCGAAATATTTTTGGATGATAATCAACAACTTTGAGTAGTTGTCCTTCATGCATCTCCTTGGAATATCATTTGTATGGTTCATTTCACTGTTTTCTGGCTTGACAAAATCTTTTCACTCCTCCATGTTAAATTTGAATCCTTTGAACCACTTCTCTTGTCCTCTTGTAATCCATGTTGTTGCTTCAATGACCTTTGGTTTAATGGAAAGATTCAACATTCCCAATTTAGTAGTTGTTCCACTAAAATTTAGAGCAAATTCCTTGGATACCTGTACATGATAGCCTTGTATTCTTTCACAAAATTGTAAACATCCTATTCTTCTGAAGACTTCTACTGTTGTTGGGTCTTCATTAATTAGATCCATATTTGATGGCTCATATCTTAGACATTGGCCACCCTTATTTGTCTTTCTTTATTCAGCCATAGTTTCTTTAGTGTCTTCTCTGCCTCACTTGAGAGTTCTTTCCCTCGCTTGCTAGTTCTCTGCCTCGCTTGATCACTGTTATCTACAACCTTCGAAAATACCAGCCACAACTTTGGCTTAATGAAATGCTCTCCAGAGCTCAATATCACAAAAATCAGGAATGGAGAATACGTAGTGACTTAATTTGAAAAAATTTTGAAGTTCGATTCCCACTCATAACACAATGATGACTCATACATGCCTAAAATGGCAATGATGACTTCAGCCCTAACCATGTACCTTGATCTTTACCCTAACTAACTCTAATGGTATCTAACTTATCCCTTTCAAATGATTTTCTGACACCTAACAACTAATTTGACATGACAGATAAGAAACCTCCCTTTCATAGCATTCTTAGTGTAATTATGGGTGTTTTCACTATGAAATTATCAATGGTTTCTTAGTGGAAAGTGGAATTTCTCTGTGTATTTCACTCCAAACTATGGTTTCTTGGCTAAAACGACCATTTCGATAGTAAAACCCTAGGAAATGAAAATTTTCATAAAATTATGAGTGATGTGACATGAGGGGATATGAAAATGAGTGGGTTTAGACCTTAGGGTAAGCTTAATAAGAAAAAATTTAAAAATTTTCCCTGACCAAGTAATGAAAAATGAACTCTACAACCCTACCTTTGACACATGAACCTATATGAATTTGTCAAATGATGCTTCATTTTTCTGAGTGATAACAGGTGGGGAAATAATTATTCAAGGGATCATCAGATTCCCAAGAACCAAACCAGGGAGACTATGCATAAGTGTCCAAAGAAGAAACCAATCGGTCGTTGGTTCTGGATGCAGCCTCAGAAGCCATGAGAATAATTTGAAACATTTTTTTACCAGGGCTCAAAGGAATAACATCACCAAAAATTTCAAGTTGGTTGGGATTGGGAACAATCCATGGATCATGAACAGATGATATGATATTAACAATGGAGACATTTAGGGGTGGGAGTGGAAAAATTCCCATAAGGAACGAGTTTTGAATAGACTCAGTATGATGTTCTCATAGGGGGTAGTGGTATTCCCAACATATGGAATGTTGCCTATTGAAGAATTAGAGGAAAAAAAATCTAACTGTGCGACAATCATGATTTTTCCTTAATGAGGAAAATGAAGGACATGAAAAAGGGTGGAGACTGCGCAAACCATGGCATGAGTCCAACTGAATCCATGAAGGAGATTATAAGTCAAGTTGGTGTCTACCACCTCAACTTCTAAATTCTCCATTTTTCCATCCAATAAGATGGGAAATTATTTGAGAATACCATACAACCGAGAACCTCTACCATCAAAACTTCCAAGGTATTTAGGGGCTAACTCAATGGAGGAGAGTCGATGGATTTCCAAAAAGAGATAGACATTATGTAGGTCCAAGTGCCTTCAACGAATGTTCTATGGATGGATTTTCCCATCACGGTAACTTTAATTTAAAAAGCCATCTAAGAAGGGAGGCGAGGAGCGAAGTTCTCAAGATAAAAAGTAATAATATTAGAATATATGGGATCAATCCCTCCAATAGAGAAAAGTAGTGCCTTCTGTTGTGATGGACACAAATGAAGGACCTCCAAATCTGACATTTCCGAAAGCGCTTGAGCTGGATCCTTTACAATATTATAGTGTTGCATAAATCTCACATTCATATTATAGGAAAATTTTTCAAGAACACCTTTTAGGGTTGGTGGGACGATGGATTAACTACTAGGTCTCCCAATATGAAGAGGATCAGAAGTATGGGGCATGGAAGAGGAAGGATGATCTGTCACTTCCTGTTCCATAGGAGCCTTGGAAGGATTAGGGTAGTCTTTTGATATCATGGTAATAGAGATAGGTCCCGTGCTAGCCATGAAAATTGATAGTTTCTAGACGATTGGGGTTGATCTATCATTTGCATATGCTAATAAGGGAAAGACTCTTTTTAGACAATTGGGGTCCCGGGGGCACCTTTCGAAAGACGGGAAACCTCGGCATGCGGAGGAAAATACTTGGTGTAATGATCATCATCACATATTATAAAATGATTTTTAGGTTTGCACATAGAAGAATCACCAATAGATGACTTTTTAAAATCCTGTTTAGGGTTGTAAGATTTGGATTTTCCTTTACCATTTTTCTTACCTTTCGAGGATTTGTCTGTTGCGGTAGTTTGGATAGCATTTACCTCGGAGGTTTTACTAGGATTCTTTTAGTTACTGGAAGGAGTGGAGGGTGCATCAGAAGTAGTGGAATTATAATTTGAAGAATTTTTGGATGCACTACTATCAGTATGAGCCACTGCCCCAATAATACCATCAACCAGAGGTGTGGCAGGAGATTGAGATGATGTCAAATCCATTGAAGGTCATGTAGCATCAGGAAGGAGCTCGTATAGAGCTCGAGATTGAGAATAAACAAAATCGAGATATTGGGCTCTGGCAATGACTTCCTCTTCCATGATACATCCAACCATGACAAGATCTTTAGCAATCCTAGGAATGAATGATTTTGTAAACCATGCACTTAACAACTGATCAGGGATCTCAAATTTTCAGAGGCGACGATGATGTTTCCATTCATGAATTTGATCTGAAATGTGAGTAGCAGTTGATTAGTTCAACGAGGTGTGGAGGTGGGTGTCAATTTCATACATGATAGGTAACTGGAAGTGAGTGAGGAAATCCATAGCCAAAGGGTTGAAATAAAAAAAAATTCCTCGAGGGAGCTCAATATACCACTTGGCTGCAATACTGGTCAAATTACACTGGAAAATATGAAGATGAATGGATCCATTGACCTAATAATTATAACATCACGGTAAGTGGAATCGCATGAAATGGGTTTGGGGGTCTTCCCCATAATTTCCTTCAAATTTAGTACAATATACCAAGATTTTGGTCAGAATTGGTGGCCAGTGCAAATGATGTTGGATGGGGTCATTTTTAAGATTTGACACATCCGATGATCTAGGAGGATCTTGATCGTTACAGATCAACAT
The DNA here is from genome assembly GCA_034641835.2 of Pinus albicaulis. Lineage (NCBI taxonomy): Eukaryota > Viridiplantae > Streptophyta > Pinopsida > Pinales > Pinaceae > Pinus > Pinus albicaulis. Next base: position 807,325,312 of record CM076580.1, on the reverse strand, counting down.
AGTTCCAATTCAATTTCAACAGATTGACGTCTAGTTCAGTCTTCAGAATCATCAATTCGCCAGTGACAAGTATCATGGTTTAGTGTTAGGTTCAAGGCATGGTCATCATATGTTTCAAATTTGGGTTAAGAAAGGTATTTTAGTGTTATGGGCATCATGTGTAGGTGTAAATGAGGGTTAAAATTATGGTGAATACCTTATCATGTAAATTTCTATGGTTTAAAAAACTAACCTAGATCTAAAACCCTATTACCTATGGCTAAAATCCTATGTACATGACCTAAGACCTAATCATAAACCTATGTCAAACCCTAAGCATTATTCCTAAGACATATATTATAAAACCTATTCCTATGCATATAAACCTCACCTACACCTAAAAATTCAATGGTGAAAATTCATAAGTTTTAAAACTATGCTAAAAACCTAGCGCAAAAAAAATATATTAAAACTATTACAAAAACCATATCATAAACCTTTTTAATAAAGGTTTGGATGGTTGGATATATTAAAACATTACACAGTGCTAAGTTAATCGCATGGATATCTAAACCACATCGAAGGACTTTAACACCATGTGAACAGGTGTAATAGAACCACACGGAAAATGTTTTGCGTAAAAGTTTTAAAGACCATGGTTTATAAACTTCATGGAAACCACATGCATATGATAAGGTTGACCGCAAAGAGTTAATTGCGGCAGGATTAACATTATCTATAACCACCGAGATATTTTCCGCCCATTCACGTGGGAATGATTACAACTCCCCACACAGTTAGCCTATCTGGCAGGCTGAGTTTTTACCATATGGTTTATTTATGGGTTTTTGAAATTAATTTAGTGCTAAGGTCAACACCTTATCCTAGGAATTGAATATGGAGATAGGATTCGAGATTCCATTCACATGATTTGCTCAACTAAGTGCCAATTTTGGCCATCCATAGTTCGAGAGCAATATTATTTAAGCCATGACATTGGCTCATGAATTCATCTTGGATTTTTGTGAAGGCATAGTGCTTTTGGAGTGCAGTTTCAGAAGGTTAGAGGTGATTTTGATTGCAACATTTCTCAACTGTCAGTGGTCAGAATTGAGCATGGAGATAAGCGTCGGAAAGGCAAGGAAGAGTACTTTCTATTTACAATGTTCAAAATTTCTTGTAAGCACAGTCTTTCTATTCCATTTCAGTGTAAATATTCTTCAAGATCAATCCTAATAAAAATGGACACCCACTTAAAAGTGGACCCGGAGATGTAGTCCAGGAGGGACGAACTCCGTCATCAATTTTTTTTCCTCCTCTTCTATCTAATTATTGTTGTTATTTAATTCATATATGCTGCTGGTTTATGTCATTTTTTCATTAAATCATACTTCAGTTAACAATCAATTCTAAAGGACAAACTAATCAAACTGCTTAAGCACTTTATTCGATCAGTTATCAAATCAATTTTGGTATCAGAGTAGGTTGTGCTTGTATTTTGTTTGTCATTGGATGTTAACTAGGTTGGGATTGCAACGTGGAAAAGGAAAGCTTGAGGAATTTAATCTAGAGATCAGAAGGTGGAAATTCATTCATCAATCAATGATGACAGGGACTGAGACCGTGAGACTCCTAAAGCTACTGAAAAGAAACACATGGATGAGAATCAAATCCAACAGATGTTTCTAAACATGCAGCAAATTTTGGTAGAATTATATGAAGACAAGAAGACGAGGGATGCAGCTTCATCGTAAAAGGCATCAAAGAAGGACAAGGGTAAAGGCAAGGCAAATAAATCTCCTTCTCCTCCATCATCTCTATCATCTTCTTCTTCCTCTTCTACTTCTAGTTCTGAATCAGAAAAAGAAAAGAAACATAAGAATCCACTTTTGAAACTTGATGTTAAGTTCGAATTACCTCTGTATGAGGGTGAAATAAACCATGAGAAAGTAGATAATTAGGTAAAACAGTTAAAAGTCTATTTTTTTATTCAATATATTACTGATGATAAGACAAAGATCCGATTAGCTACTCTTAGAATGGGGGGTACTGCTTTGATCTGGTGGGAGAGTAGGACACAGATAGATTTAAAGCGTAAAGGAAAATTTATCACCTCATGGAATAAGTTTATTAAAGCTATAAAGAAATAATTCTATCTTTTGGGTCACACAAAACAAGATGTAGTTGATTGGTAACGCTTGTGATAAGGTAAGGGAAAGAGTGTTCAAGAGTTCACACAGGAATTCAGAAAGAAGGCATTAGCACTCAGTATTTATTTGGACACAAAAGAAAATTTGTTGAAATATATTGGCAGTTTGCACTCATATTTGTAGCATACATTATTAATTTTCAATCCTAATGATTTTGATAAAGCTTGTGTTCAAGAAATTCATGTCGAATCAGGTGATAGACCATTCAAGTTTACACCAAAGGCATCCAAGAAGATGGAAACTGAAGATAGAAAAAAAGGAGGGAAAGTCAAAGGGAAAGAAGACTACCACAGCTTAGAAGGAAGAAGATAGACCTACGTGTACACATTGCCAAAGGATCGGCCATGATGAAGCTAGGTGTTGGAAACTTCATCTGTAACTGAAGCCGAAGAACTTTCAATCGAAGAAGGGTGAAAAGAAGGAAAAAACAGTAGTCCAACAAGGCTTGGACATAGGATCTGATTGAGGTGATGAAGGTAAAATCACTGCTATGGTTACAATAGGTAAAATTTCTAATGCCAGTACTTATGCTTCTTCAAACATCAAACAACAGAATGAAGATAAAATAATCGATTTATTTCATATAAGGTAACTTCAAAGCATACTAAGATACATTATTTGATACAGGATCACAAGAAAATTTGATTTCTGAGTCATTGGTTAAACAATTGGGTTCTAAAACACATCATCATCCAAAGCCATATCCTTTAGGGTGGTTAAAGGAACAAAGTCAAATTCATGTTACCAAACAGTGTCGGTTAAAATTTGCAATCACAGCTAACTATATCGATGAAGTGGAGCTACATGTGATACCATTAGACATTTGTGGAATTGTCTTAGGTAGCCCTTATCTCTATGATCGTGATGTAGTAATTTATAGAAAAGAGAATGTGTATCATCTTAGGAAAGATTGGATTAAGTACATTGTTTGGGCACATAAAAAAAAGATCACTTGAATTTAATTAGTGTTAATCAGATGAAGCGCTTAATAAGTTCAAGTAGGAGATACATACTCATGTCGATAAAAGAACAACATAAGGATCTTAAGGACACTTGTTTAGGTTTTGAAATTCAGAATGAAGGTAATTTGGTTAAGAAGGTAGATTCATTTCAGGATCTAATTAAATAACCAAAACATCAACTTCATAAAAAGAAATATCACATGAGATGCAGTTGATGTTTGATGCCTCTAATAATGGAATGTGTCACAATTCATTTGTAGAGTGTAAAGAAATAAAGAAAAAACTTTCAGGGATGGAATTCATGCGACACAGATCATCTCCATATATTTCACCCATTATTTTGGCTCATAAGCAAAACAGGGCATGGGGAATAAGTGTCGATGTTAAAGTTGATTCATTTAAGCAGAAACATTTCACAGCATTGATAAATCATCAATAGCCATATGAAGATAGAACAGGTTTTAAAGGATATGCAATGGAAATAGTGATTCACATAGATTATCATCTACTTCAATACTTTTAGTCATATACTAAGATGCAACAATATCACTACAGTTGGATGGGATTTCTTCAGCAAAATCACTTAGTAACTAAGGACAGGAAAGGTGTAACAAGTAAAGTAGTTGATATGTTGTCTTTGAATGCTTCAGTAGTACTACATAAAATTTCATTGGTTTATTAAATTTATGTAGAAAAATATATTACTAATAATGATTTCAAAGATATTTTTGAATCACTAACTCTTAATGCTCATATAGAAAGGGTGCAGGTTTTGTGGAGAATTTATTTTTCTTGGATTGCAGGCATAAGCAAGACTATGACACAAAGTCAAATATATTGTTACTGGCCTCATATGTATGAAACAATTGTGAAGTACATAAAGGGATGTGTAATGTGTTTGAAAAGCAGGTCATGTAATCGAAAGATTGGTTTGCAAACACCACTTCTATTTCCTTTGCAACCATGGGGTAGCATGGATTTTGTTCAAGGACAGACAGAAATGGTGAACATGATCGGGATACATATTCTTCGGGGTAATTGTAATATACATCCTAAGATGTGGGATAAATTTGTAACTTGTGTGCATCAAGCTTACAATGAAGCCTTACATTCTTCTACACCATGATAAGCATTGAGTCAAGTCAGGTTCAAATTACGCCATGATAAGCATCATTTTCAGGTCAACGAGCAGGTATGGTTGTATGTCATCAAAGTCAAGATGAAAGTGAGAGAGTTGTATTCTCACTTATTTTCAGTTTAAAATTAATATTTTGTGGTCCAAAAGCTTTTTAAGTGGAGAGGATTGATCCAGGAGGATATTGATTGTTACAGATCAACAGAGTTCCAATTCAACTTCAGCAGATTGACGTCCAGTTTAGTCTTCAGAATCATCAATTCGCTAGTGAAAAGTATCATGGTTCAGTGTTAGGTTCAAGGCATGGTCATCGTTTATTTCGAATTTGGGTTAAGAAAGGTAATTTATTGTTATGGTCATCATGTGTAGGTGTAAATGAGGGTTAAAATTATGGTGAAATACCTTATCATGTAAAGGCATATTGTTTAAAAAACTAACCTAGATCTAAAACCCTATTACCTAAGGCTAAAATCCTATATACATGACCTAATACCTAATCATAAACCTATGTCAAACCCTAAGAATTATTCCTAACACATATATTATAAAACCTAGTCCTTCGCATACAAACCTAACCTACACCTAAAAATTCAATGGTGTAAATTCATAAGTTTTAAAACTATGTTAAAAACCTAGCAAAAAATATATATATATATTACAAATATTACAAAAACCATATCATAAACCTTTTTAATAAAGTTTTGGATGGTTGGATATATTAAAAGATATCTTAAAACATTACAAAACACTAAGTTAACCGTGTGGCTATCTAAACCACATCATAGGACTTTAACACCATGTGAACAGGTGTAATAGAACCATGCGGAAAATGTTTTGGTTAACAGTTTTAAAGACTGCAGTTTATAAAATTCATGGAAACTGCGTGCATATGATAGGGTTAACCGCAAAGAGTTAACTGCGGCAGGATTAACATTATTCATAACCACCGAGATCTTTTCCGTTCATTCACATGGGAATGGTTATAACTCCCCATGTGGTTAGCCTAACCGTCGAGCTGAGTTCTTATCATATGGTTTATTTATGGGTTTTTGCAATCAATTTAGCGCTAAGGTCAACACCTTATCCTAGGAATTGAATATGGAGATAGGATTCGAGATTCCATTTACATGATTTGCTCAACTAAGTGCTAATTTTAGCCATCCATAGTTCGAGAGAAATATTATTTAAGCCATGAAATTGGCTCATGAATTCATCTTTGATTTTTGTGAAGGCATAGTTCTTTTGGAGTGCAGTTCAGAAGGTTAGAGGTGATTTTGTTTGCAGCATTGCTCAGCTGTTGGTGGTCGGAATTGAGCATAGAGACAGGCGTCGGAAAGGCAAGGAAGAGTAATTTCTGTTTATAGGGTTCAAAACTGCCTGCGAGCACAGTCTTTGGATTCCATTTCAATGTAAATATTCTTCAAGATCAATCCTAATAAAAACAGATGCCCACTTCAAAGCGGACCTAGAGATGTAGTCCAGGAGGGATGAACTCCATCATCAAATTGTTTGCCTCTTCTTCTCTCTGATTATTGTTGTTATTTAATTCATTTATGCTTCTGGTTTATGTCATTTTTTCATTAAATAATACTTCATATAACAGTCAATTCTAAAGTACAAAATAATCAAACTACTTAAGCACTATATTCAATCACATTCAGATCATTCGACAGTTCCAACGTAGCCAAAAATGGTAGCAGAGGATGAGGAGGAGAAAAAGGCTGGGGGTCCCAACCTGGTTCATATATATTCTACCACCAATAGGGTGTATTTTGTCTTGAATACACATATTGACCCCATTGATAGTAAGGACCGTGCTGCAACTGTAGCTAAACATAGAAACCTTGTTGGGATGTTGATAAAGCCCCTATTGGATTTCAGGTTGTGAACCTTGTTGATTATATGGTCCAGGGTGAGGTCCTTCCTGAAAATGAGTTCCAGCCTATGGTCCCTGCTGAACATGGGGTCTAGCCTATGGTCCTTGTTGAATGTAGGTTCCAGCCTGAGGTCCCAATTGGGCCTGTTGGTACTAAAAAATCTGCTGATATTGAGCACGAGACTGAGGCCCAACTTGGGGTTGCTGGTACTGACCATGAGAAAGTGGCTGGTACTGAGTTCCAGGTTGACCCAGAGGGAGATTTAGAATAGTTTGGGTGTAAATACCAAACTAAGGGTTGGTCGCAATAACACCTACGAGAAGTTGGGGTTCTTGGACATACTATGAAGAGGTGCTTGGTTGAGGAAAATACAGATATTTTATGTTCGACTGTTGAACATACTGATGAGGAATGTTAGATTGTTGAACATATAAATATGGTACATTTGGTTGTTGAAGGGGTCACTGAACCTGAGAATACGAACTTTAGGGTTGGTGAAAGACTAATTCAGCTAAAGTAAGTTGACAACTTGAAGGAATAACACCTATGATAGTGTTCGTCGGTTGTGAAGACTATGTCCCACTTAAACTAGCATTAGGAATGGGTTCAGAGTTTATTGGGCCCCCACTCGAGAAGTGGGGTACGTAAATAGGATTAGAATGCCTCCCGAGAACGGACGAAACCTTATATTTTCCACTCAATGTTGGAACAATAGTAATCGTAGATGGTGAAAAGGAGGTAGAGAATACAATCAAAACATTCATATGACCAACAGTGACTTTAGGTGGGACAATAGGTTGAGACATGGCAGCCACATTAGAAATGAATGGGTCAAAATATGGGGGGATACCCATTGACCAAACAGGTTCCGGAAATAAATATGTGGCACCAGAAGTGCCTGAAATAAGATGTCCCAAAGAGGTATACCCTTGTGGAAGTGGAAATGTAACTTGAGTAAAGTATATTTCAGTCCCACTGCCTAAATCGTGAGGTGTAGAGCTAAAAATATTGCCTTAAGAGGGAAATACAGATGAGGAGGCTTCCAAGATATATGTGTCAGTGGTTTCCAGTGGAGTACTCTGAGGAGCACTCAGGAATGGGACATCATCAACATCGAATTCCATTTCCCCAGGAAATAACTGACATACAGTAGAGCGAGATGCTACTAGAGAAGCAGGAAGGGGAACTTTAGGTTTATCAAAAGGACTATAATCCTATTGAGGTGAGACCACAATTGGATCAAAGAGTGTATTTTATGGAAAGACAGTAAATAGTGCATATGGTTCAGCGCTTTCCAGCTTAGAGTCTTCAAATGTTGTCCACGTAAAATTGTTAGGTGGTGGTCGAGATGAAATCGGTTGTACAGTAATGACAATCCTGAGATCGACACCTTGAGCTTCAAGGAGTCCAAATGGAAACTGGGGAAACTTAGGAGGAGGTTCTTGGGATCCTTCGAAGGAGGGACGAGATGAATCTAATGATTCAGCCAAGATGACCTTTCATTACAAGATCAAACAAGGAAGAGGTGAAAATATAAAAAATCCACATTTTACCCAGAAATAATGAGGTTGGAGAACTACACGGGTAAGATTTTTTCATGGGCACTTAATTTTATACTTAACAAAAAATAAATAGAAAAGGGTGTACTAGGCATATAGGTTTACCAAGTATTCATGAACTGTAATATACACATTGGTGATAAATGATAGAAAACATGACCAAGGACTTAACGTACTACAGGTGATCTCCCCAAATGTTGTGTTCGATGTGTCATGTTTACAAGGAAGCCAACTCAGTTAGCTATGGTAGAATTGCAACCTAATGGTGTCTCCCCAAATATACACAATGGTACATGGGAGTCCAGTTCGTAGTAGTGATGTCTACTGCGTAACTGTTCGATGAGAGTGCCCCAGATATACTTATCATACATCAATATACTTCCATGTGTGGGATAGGATATCGCCCCCAGTATGTAATGCAAACCGTTAGCAAGAACTCATGCGTTTTACAACGTCGGAACACATCTCTAGCCTGTACCTCTAAATGTTTTCACTAGTTACAAATTATCCTCAAGGTAAATTGGGTAAATTTGAATGTTGATCTTGAGTTCAGTTTTAGTTTCTGGCTCAAAATCGATGTCACCTAAGTCCTATGATGCAGGCTAAATGCAAAAATAAAAAAATTCCATTTCAATCAAGTCTAAACTATTTATTGAAGAGATGCAAGAAAAAGTGAAATCATTGTAGCAAACAATGAATCCCCCAAAACTAGTTCAAAACTATGAAATGAAATTATTTCCTATCAAAATCACTTTTCCAAAAAATGCAACTTATTGGAAAAATGAAAAAATTTCTCTTTCGCACTAAGATGCATAAAATTATACCCTTATATTACTTTTTACTTTGAAGGGTAATCAAAAGTAGAATGAATGAAACGAATAAATAAATGCAAAAACAACACTTTTCATTTTTCTTTCAATTGAACGGAAATCAAAATCGCTTTAAAAGAAAGCAGGAATGAAATGTTTTTGACTCCCTTTTTTAAAAATGATAAGGACAAGCCAAATCGAAAACTAAAATGGAAATCACTTTAAATTTCTTTTTAATTTGGAAAAGGACACACTCTTTTGGACTCGTGAATCAAACAATTTGTGATCTTATGTTTGATATTAAGTTGAAGGTAATCTCAGAAATGCAATGATGACTAGTGCATACAACAAACTACTTCAAACCAAGTAAGGAACAATGGAACAAAAGGTGTTTGAAATGTTGAAAAAACTCCCAACTCACTAACAAGTCAAAGAGACGAAAACACTCGCTCAAAGAATACAAGCAAGTCAAACACATAGGAAAGAGGTCACTGAGACTCTACAGACATCCTTCAAGGGCTAGGACACACTAGAAAAATAAGGGGAAACCCTATATTTTCCTAGGCCAGAGATCAATGCTTCTGTCATAAGCAGAAGGGTGCTAAAAGACAAATCAATGTGGTTGTGCTATATAGAACAACACTGGCAGTGCTATTATGAAAACAGAAAATGTGTTGGTCGCTAAAAAAAAAGGAAAAATAAACAAGATTTTTACACCAAAACCAGACCTGACATAGTGAAATGACTATCCAACACTATGAAAACTAATAGATATCGATCAAACTGATCCATGATTAGTCTGGGAAAGGAAGTCTAAGAGGCTAAGCTCCCCAGTGGAGTTTCTGATTCTGTTGTCAAGATAAATTCCCTCTGCAGACAAAGGCAATCTCTCTAGCCCTATAGTGGGTCTAGCAACTTTAGGTAATTTCTAATGCAAAGCATTCTTAGCTAATATTCAAAATGTGACAAGAAAAGAGATAAAGATACCTTTTTCATGATGCTATGTTTGAACTCGTTGATGATGATCTTGATGCACGATCCTCTTACGCTCGCTCCTTGCTACTGGTATCACATGAATACCTCTGGATGATCAAAGAGGAAAAAGAAAAAGTAATCCAATAGATAATATTCATTAAACATTAGCTATATAGCAGATCAAGGAGTACCATAATATTTCCATAAAATATTAGAAAAATATAGAAAGAAAACATCAGATGTTTTATTGATAAATATGAAAGGAAGAGCTTACAACCAAGGCCTTGATGTTAGAGGCCTCCATTTGGTAAAAATATGAATCTTTCACTAAATCTCTATAGAATTTCTTCTCCTGAACAACTTTGGCGTTATCACAGTGAAAGAATGTAAAGGGAATGAGAGTTCATACTAGCACAACCATGACCCACCAGTAGTAGAAGTATGGGGACCAATTTATAGGAAGGGAGAAGAGGTTGGGAGCCCATTAAAGGAGGAGGAAGGTCCATTTTCTAAGGGATAAACACCCATGGATGAGATAAAAGATCTAAAAACAGAGAGCCTAACTCTATCACCACTATTTAAAAACCAACTCGTCGCCCTAGAACTTATAGAGGCTGAATATTCTCCTCCATTTGAGGAAATAATTGTAGAAAGGGATCAATGTGGTTTTACAAGAAATAAGGGTGCTGGCAGTGCTAACTCTAAACTACCAATCCGACATGAGCAAGAGCATGAAACTAGGAAACACGCTAACCCACAAAACTAGGGTTTTGATCAAGTTCCTTCAGTAATATTCCAATGCAGTTTTCTTTGAGTCTTCAGGGGATGTTTTTACATATTTCTTCATGGTGGAAAGATTGCATAGGGACTTTCATGGGGCACTTCAGGATCAGGGACGAGAAGTGAGTATGGTGACAAATTACTCTATAGCACTATCTCTCCGCATACTTCTACAAATCATATTCCAAATTTGTGGTATATATTGCAGAGATAAACCTCTCTCTAAGGGTCATGACACCTCTTCTTCTACTCATATTTGTCACAATCTTAAGGGAATACCTTACAGACTAAACATGATAGGTAACCTCACTAAATAGGGAATTATACTTCTATTCTAATTTGTTTAGAACAAACGCTATCCACCCATAGAAAAAATATTAAATATTTCCTCCATAAGAGGATTGACCTAGCTCATATGGATCCATATATTATGGGAATTTGTTTGACTTAATATTGACCTAAACTTTAGACATCTATGACCTTCAAACTATGGTTACCTCAATCAATATTACAATTATGGCTACTTATGTTCTGACCCTAAATTCTAGTGCATGCCCTCCTCCATTTGTTCTGGTATTTATCACATACCTTGCAACCTACTAAATACCGAAAGATAGGATCTCAACCCTCTCTACTATTTCAAAATTTTTTGTGGCCTTCACACAAACACACCACTAAAATCACATGCCCAAATTCTCATGAACCCCCTCTCTTGATATTGATCTACCATTATAGAACCAATAGTATGCCATCCTACCTCCTATCTCGAACCCATTAAGTTATGTGACATTATTTTGAATCCTCACATGATGATCTTTCTCTTTATGGATGATCATGGCCTCCCTGTAGCGAGCCTTACTCAAACCTATAACTCGACCTACTTTACGACTACATCTCTCCATGCCTCCTTGATCAAATTATCTCCTTCTCGCTTTATGTTATTGCCTTCATACTAAGGCCTCCTTAAAAATATTTTCCTAGCTAGGCCTCTTAAGAACCCTATAGAACTTACGAGATTTATCCACTTAGACCATAGGAAACATTTATTTTCCTTTTTAATTTTCTTTTAAATTTTAAACCCCATATTGGGTCCAAAACCCCTTTGCTTGGGTTATTTTCCAATAAATACTTTTGTGACCAAACTCACACAAACCCATATCAATAGGCATTTGGAGTACCTCCAAAGCTACACAATTCAACAACATAGTCTAGTTGTAGTAATCGTAACTTGGTCAAGCTCTTGTAGTCAAGGGAGGGCTTGGTTGGGTTCCCAAGTTGAAAATTAAGTAAGGGTAGTTGTGAGGACATGATAGATAAGGAGGGTTAGGGCATGCCAAGGAATGATAAGTCGTGCTAAAACATGTCGTACAATGTCAATGCATGCCGAGGAGTGTTAAGGACTATCAAGGCATCACAAGGGAGAGCTGGGTCAAAATCCATGGAAATGAAAAATAAGAGTGTGTGCTATGGAGTTTCAGTGAATTCAAGCGTGTGAAGGATGAAGCATGTTGGAAGAAGTTCATAATAGGATTTGCAAGAGGAAAACCTACGATTGTGATAAGGGGCTCAACAATACAATTTTATTAAAAGGGAGACTTTTTGTTGGGCACAACACTATTTTTCCTTTATCTATTAGTTTTATATGACATGTGGCACACTTTGGCTGGATTCTCTTGTTTTAAAATATTTTATACAATTGCATATTGTACATAGTTGTGTATAGTTTTTGTGGAACTCAACTTATGCCAACTTATGTATTCTTGTGTGTCTTGCATTTTTTGTGGTTCTTACAAACTCTCAGTTGATGCTCTATTGTTTGTATGAATTGGACATACATGTGAAATATTGTCTATGTAAGCTATAATTTTGCTTGGTTTTTTTATGGCCATGGCTAGATGTGATCCTTGTCCTGGTAAGTTCTTAAGTGGGACAAGTTCAACTTGGACATGAGTGGCCTAAGATGAGGTATATGCAAATCTTAGGTGAACAAGGCACAATCTAATTGTAGCAGGTGCAATTGGTCAAGTTATTGTAGATGAAGCAAGCCTATGCCACATGAACTACAGTTTCTAAGGACTTGATTCAGTCTCAAATTCGTGAAAAAATGTAAGGCTAGATGTGAGTGACTGAGTGCTAAGGCATGCTAGGGAATGCTAACATGTGCCAGATAGTTTGAAGGAATGTCAAATATGTTAATATGTGTCAAGTGCTAAGGCATGCCAATATGTGGAAGGGTGTCACAATATGTGAGAGGGAATATCAAGGAAAAAAAAATGAAAAACAAGTTATAATACAAGGAAATGAACACATAAGAGGGTTAATAAGTCATCAATTTACCTTTTCCAAGAGGGCGTGCTAGGCACACCAACACTAGGTGGCAATAGGTTCCAAGTGCCAAGTGTTAGTGCATTATAAGTGTTAAATAATCCTATATTGCTTCTCATCTACTTTCCAATAATTGATTTCAAATAAATATAATATTATACCCTTCCAAAGCATCCCAAGGCATCCTAATGAATGCTATATATGCTAACACTTTCCAAGCGCCAACACGTGCCAAGTGATAATGTTTGTTAGGGATTGATACACATGTTATGAAGTGGAAGGTCATGTCAAAGAGTTTTAGAGTGTGAAAAAGTGTGCTAATGCATGTTGAGGAGTTTTATGGAGTAATAGGGCAACACAAGGGAGAACTAGGTAAGAATGCATGGAAGTGAGTGAATATGAGGGTGTGTCAGGGAGTGTCAACGAGTGCTAGCTAACATGCCAAGGAGGAAGTGACAAGGTATGTTAAGCACTAGTAAGGCATTCTAGGGAATATCGAGGCATTTCAATAAGTTTCAGAGTGTGCAAGGGAGTTCCATTGTGTGTTAACATGTTCCAAATAGTTCCAAGGCATGCAAGATGCTAAGGCATGCTAGGATGTGTAGGGTGGCAGGCCATGGAAATATGTGTGAAGGAGTATCAAGGCAACAAAAATAAGAACCAAGCTAAACTGCAAGGAAATGAACATACAAGAGGGTAAATAAGTCAAGACTTTATCTTTTTCAAAAGGAGTGCTATCACTCATTAAGTTGTGAAGCATTTTTTGATAGGTTCATACAGGTCACTCACCAAATGAATAAGGTCTCCTAAGTCATTTCAATGTGGTATAGGTTTAAGCCTATCATAAGTTTTATGATCATCTCCATTTATTTCATTTCAGTCAAATCAGTCTCATATCATGTCATTTGTCATTTCCTATACATTTAAACTCAAATTTTTTCACCTATTACTTTTCCAGATTTTCATAGCATTTTACATAGGAAAACAACATATTTCGCTACGAAACTGCCGAATATTTTCGTAGCGAATCTATCAGAAGCCTAACTGTTTTCGCTACAAAAATGCGTGTTCTAACCTAGCTTGTCAAAGTTGTATGAGGTGTCAGTTTTTTATTATAGAAGTAAAGGTGGAGGTCATTCAAGGTTTTTATGGTAAAATTCCAATGTACATAGCTGTGTTTTATGTCATCATTACCCTTTTTGATTGCATGTGTTATGATTGAAGCTCGAGCTGACAGTTAAACTTTTAAACTTCACTTAAAATAGCCTTTTGTCATATTGTGGTTTATCATTTCATGTAATTCGATCTCTGGAGAGTTTCTTCATCGAGCCAAGCAGGTTGCTAGCAAATTCGAATTTTGCAGGTGTTATTACAAGTGAGGCAGTGAAGAATATAAAGCATCCATGGCTGCAAGAAAGAAAAAAAATAAGGGTGGAAATTTTCACAGGTTTGAGCCCATGAATATGAAATTACTCAATGAAGACCCAACTACTATGGAGGTTTTTAGAAGGACCGACCACTTGCAATTTTGCCAGAGGTTGCATGGTTTTCATTGACAACTTTCAAAGGATTTTGCCACTAGCTTCAGAGGAACAACATCAAAGGTTGGAATTCTAAATCTTACAGTGACACCAGAGAGCATATCATCAGCTACAGGAATACCTAGAGGTGTTCAATAGTGGTTTAGATGTATCAAATTCACAATGCAGGATTGCAAAGAGTTTATCAAGAAAGAACACAATGAAATTGATTTGACAAATGCTATCCCTAGAATTTTTATGAAGGATAATTATGCAAAACTGTTGACGATCATTAAAAAATATTTTACATGTGAAGGAAGATTTTACATGGTCTACTAATACCATTTCAAAATTATTCTGCATTTTTTAGGTAAGAGGTCACTTGACTTACCTTTCTATTTATACAGAAGTCTAGGGAAAATGTTTGATAAGGTTCAAATCAAGACAGGGGAAATGAGACATCTATTTTTCATCATGGTCTAATTAAGATATTAGTGTTGGAATAATTGAAAAGGTTAGACAGATATTGGATTTCTTTCTTGTTTATGAGTGGTTATGAAATTAATGTGGTCACTCCAAAGAAAGCCTCAAAACCTAGAACTACTTCATCACCAACTGTAGTAGAAGAAGTTGAAGAAGAAAATAGATGATCTCCTGCAGAACCAGTGGACATGAGAGAAAAACCTCTACAAGAGACTGACACCACTCAAGAAGCACCTACAAAATAGAAGCATTCATCCAGCAAAAAAAGCAACAAGAGGATCAATAGAAGCCAGACATTGGCTAAAGGAAATTTTAAGGATATCCTTCATGCAATTGACATTGAGGAGTCACCCATTGTGAAAGCTAAATACATTGAAGATGGTGGAAGAAAGTTGAAGAAAGGTAAGACTGCTAAGAAACTATATTTTGCAGGTGATGATGTTGGTTTTATATTTCAGCCAAGGAAGCTAATGACCAGGCATGCAATGAAGGCCATGGAAAGAAAAATGACTGAAAAAATCAATGAATATGTTCAGCCAATGAGAATCATAGATTTATCTCCATCAGTAAAGGAAGAAGAGGTTATCAGGAAGAGAAAGGGAAAAGAGAAAATAATTGAAAATCATAAATAGAATCCCTCAAAGAGAAATTGAAGGAGGGAGGTAAAGAGATATTAGTTTTTAAGCTAGATGCAAAGAAGCATAGAGTTGAGAAGGTTTAATTTGAATAGATGAGGAAAATGTGGGATGAATAAGTTTTTAAAAATCATTGGAAAATGCAGAAATGTTACTGAAATGGAATCAGCCATAAAGAGGGGAGGTCAAATATATTAGGAGGATGAACTTACACTTACAATCCAAGAACAGAGCATTAAAATATTACGTGGAAGATCTTCAGGAACAACTAGAATTGATTCAAGTGGAGTTAGAAAAGAAAGGGCTGAAGATGAGAGTGGTAGAAGAACCCATCAGCCAACTAATTGTAAATGAAGAAGAAAAAGAAAAAGAGTAAAAATTTGAGTTGAAACAAGTTTGATGAGGTTCATAACTTACATAGAACCTAAATTTTGCATCTGCAGATCAATTTTTCAAGACAGTTATAAAAAAAAACATTTTTTGGTTTTTTATATAGTTCCGTAGCATGCTTCAGGCTTGAGGCTAGAAAAACACTACGGAAATTTTGAAGATACATTTTTACCTTGGAATTTAGTTTTTTCAAGTATTATGGAGGGAAATTGATTTTTTTCAAGGTGTTTTGGCATATAAAAGGTGTTTCAACAACAAAAGTGCCAAGGAGATAGGAGAAAAGGCAGGTTTTCATACGCTATGAAAACTCACTATGAAACTGCCTAAACTTCCCTATTTCATAGCGAGGGTTTTTTTGAAGTTTTTTTAGTGTTTGAACAACACATCAGTTAGCTAGAGACCTCCAGAATGTGAATGGGCCATCTTAGCAAAGACTCATTATGCAAAAGGAGTGTCACACATCCAGCTCAACAGGCAGAACAATGATTAAAGTGAAGGTTATCCATCCCTAAAAAGTAGGATTGTGTTCCATAGATCTAGGGGTGTTTTAAATATGTAAAGTGATGGTGAATTGTTCCTCAAACATGTGATATATATTATGTAACTATTTCAATTTTATAGAAGCTGAATGAAATAAATAGGAGAGAGAGTCCTATTAGGAATTTGACTTCTTAAAGGATAGCTGTCCTTTTTCTATTTCAAGTAAGCAGTTTCAGTTATGATAGGTGTCAGAGTTAGAATTCGAAGATCTACCCAGCTGGGTAAATCATTTACATTGTAAAGAATGTCTATCTATAGACTGAACATCGAAGATCAAAGGGTTGGAGAACATTGCACCAAATTGCTGCTTGTATGTTTTTTCCATTATCAGTAATATACAGTGACATTCTACTTCCACGCCTGAGATTCTTATGAGGTGTTTAATGTGTTGTTGCTATGTATCTTTATGTCTAATCACTTGCAGTGTATTTTATCTCTAATCACTCAGAATTCATATTTTTATGCTCTGACTTATTTTAGGGGTTAAATTCTGTGTTTTCCTTATGTTGTGTGTATGAATCATCTTTGTTAAATAGCTCTATTTCCTCAGCTTCCATGCACTGAAGAATTACTATCACTAAGAGTACTGATGTTGAATCGATATCGAAATGGTAGCATGCCTTCATTTTTCAACCTGCAATCATAGAAAACCAAGTCACAATTCATAGAGTTAACCATCTAGTATTATTTCTATTGAAAATCATTAATTCCCCTTTGAGAGAGCCCTCTCAAACTGAAGAGGCTAATCTTCAGTTAGAAGTGGTTTGAAAGAGTTACATTGAGTTGATTGATGAGCAGCCAATCAAGAGAAATTTGGTAATAACATGGGGCATGCTAGTCATAGTAATAATAGGTTCCAATACATGCCAAGATCCTATGTGTGCCAAGTGCTCATGTATGTTAATTAATTCCAAAGTGTTCCACGACATGCTAGGGACTACAGGGCATGCCAACACATGCTAGGAGAGTGTTATGCTATGATACGGCCTTCCAACACATGCTTGGGTGTCCTAGTCATGTAAAGATGTTCTAGGTACAAATATGTTCTAATACATGCGAGGCATCAAGGAATATTAGTATGTGCCAAATAATGTTAAGATGTTCCAAGAGTGATGAGGAGTATTATATATGTCTCATTCATAGAATTGACAAAGATTGATTTTGTATTAAATAATATAGTTTCTACACATAATAGTGGAACTTTATCCAAAGGGAATTTGTTAGATAATAAACCTTATAGAGATTAATCATGTATTGAATCATAGGAAAACTAAATTCTCATTAGTTGAGGGAAATGATACATACTAATTACTTCTTAACAAATTGACTGACTCTAACCACTATATGGACTTGGACACATAATGAAAAATACTCCACAACAATGATCTTAAATTGTTAAATTTTGACAAAAAATATAGTAACATGCACATAGCATAATAAAAAAATCATTGGAGTGATCAATGATGATGAAAATTTTTCAACCGTCACCAAAAGTAATAAAAAAGAGCAATGGTGAGGGTCAATAAAATATCGTCATTAGCAGTGTTAATAAAGAGAGAATTAGTGATGGATCTTTAACAAACGTCACCAAAAGTGTCACTGAAAATGGATTTGGTGAAAAAACTTAAATGAGAGTCACTATATGCACTTACAACAATTATTTTTTAAGGACCTTCACCATATGTGACATTGGTGATGGACCTTAAAGGTCCATCACAGACATGACCCTCACCAATGTCCCTTTTTGTTGTAGTGACCCATATTTTCTTTTATTCCAATATCAGTACTAGTTTTTTGTTCTAGATTAGTATTATGGTACTTTATAACACATAATCAAGAATTATACATCTAATATAAGCCATATATGGATACATATTTCCTCTCCCTTCTATCCTTGTGGTTATACAACTATTTCCTCTACATTGAGAACCTAGGATAAAAGCTCCCTATGTTTCACATCCTCTACGTAAGGTTTTAGGAACCCCCTATAAGGGAATGAGATTACAAAATTATGTAGGTAGATTTCATAAATATGACATCACATATTTAATCACTATTTTGATAAACATTTATGAATTCTCCTTAATTTTATAGATATTGAGCTACGCGATTGGAAATCTACCTTATTTGAAACTTGTTGCATTTTTCCCTAAGGGGGAAATTATATGCCCTAGTAGGGGCTTTACAAGAGAGAATTTTTTCTAATACTCCTATGAATTGATGGATAGTTACCCCTAATTCCTCAACCATAGATACCTTATTCTCATTTTTGTTGTATTTTTTCTAATGTATTTTTTATTTGTTAATTCTCTTCCTTCAAATAATTCCTATCATCCAGATGTTGCATCTTCAAGACATTGAATTTATCTTTAAGTGTAATTTCTATTCTGATACTAGGGTTGTGTCTTTACTACAATTTCCTTCCCTTTTAGGGACTCTTCTCTAGCTTCACCTAGTGGGCTATGAAATCTTCCATTCCATGTTTGTTTATATTAATTTTAGTCAGCTTTTGGTATTTTCTAAGATCGTTTGTTGTTATAGAAGGTGAGGCATACTTGTCAAGATTCATAGGAGATGTTTGTTTCTCAATTGAGACATTCTTGATTGCTAGAGACATGGTTATTTTCCTTGTGATTCTTTGTTTTCTTCCTTTTGATGAAATTCCTAGAGTTGTCTTGATAGGGATTCATTAAGGGTTGCCCATCTAAACCAATGCGACTACAACATCTCTTGCATATTAAATTGTTTTAGTATATGATTCTTTCTTTTCCAATCCTTGTCATGATTCCCTTTGTACTATTATTTTATTACATATTCCTATGTTATCTCAATGCTTCTACTTCTTCCTTGAGTCTACTATTTTTGTTCTTAGGATTGAGCTAACTTGCAAGGAAAAAAATCCTCCTTTTTCATGGTCACAAACATGTCCCAATAAAATTGGAATTTTTTTTTTCTAGTGCGTCAAATTGTTGGAAATTTCCTCACTACTAAGATTTGGTGGGAGGTGGGGGGCACGTGGGGTTGTGGGTGAATTAGTAGTTATAGGATTTTTATCAAATTTTAACTCTTTTATCCAAACACTCATAATATCACTAAACCATGATCAAATAACAAATATAGCATGTAAAAAATATATAATAAACACCATGAACAATATTAAAAGACATTCACACAAGAGGACACAAAATTTTCTGGTGGAAAATGTTGGGAAAAATAATGAGAGGGGGGGGTGAATCAGTATTTACAGCATATTCAAAAATTTTTACTTTTTCACTCTCTAAAACCCATACGCAACTTTCCTTTAGTAAACTCGCGTATATACGCGGATATCCTTCATACAACTCGTGTATTAGTAGAGATCTAAATATGCAGATATGTATTAACTTAGTTCTTTCCACTATTCATTCATCTGATGTTAAGTTAACAGTAAACATGTGTAGTAACAACAGAATAAACCATCACACAAAAACATCACACATGAACACCAGGATTTTTAGGTGGAAACCCAAGTCGGGAGAAAACCACCGCTGCAGTTGCTCAGCCTTCAATATTTTATTATAGAGAAAACATTTTACAACATATGTGCTGGCGCAGACTCTACCAGCACGCAGGCACCCACCTGCGCTCGTTTACCAGCCTCTCCTGGAAGGGAGCTCCAACCCCCTGACTCGTTTACCAGCCTCTCCTGGAAGGGAGCTACGACCCCCCCGATCTCGTTTACCAGCCTCACCTGGAAGGGAGCTACAACCCCCTGACTGAAGGCTACAACCTTCAGCACCACCTTGGACCACGTTTCATCAATTTTCACACTGGATCCAACAACTTCAATAGAACACAACTTGTAGGCCAAGTTTCATCATATTTTCAGACTGGACTCACTCCATACTTTTAAGCACAGTCAACCATGAAACAGTTACATATAACTCACTGACAGATATCAGAAAACCAGCAGAACAGATCAGACATTTCTTACCACAGACTTCAGCAAACCCTAGTTTGCATACGCGCTTCCCTTTCACTGATGTCGCGTATATATGCGCTTCCGTTCACATAAAACTGCGTATACTTCTGTACATATTACAGATCCAATTTCATTGCGCATACGCGCTTTCTCTTTAGCGAAGCCGCGTATATACGCGCTTCCTCTTTGGCGAACTAGCGTATGGTTCTTCAGATTTTTATGACATTGCAATCCTTCACAACAGATACATCACTTCATATTTTACCCTTTACCTCAGATAGATGTTCGCCTCATCACAGATCTAATCATTGCATAAATAGATCTAGCAAATAAAAGTACTTTTCAGATCTAGATCTCCTTCTTCATCATTGGTGCATCATACATTCAGATCTATCATTCAACTGTAACCCTTTCCATTCAGATCTACTTCAGAGAGAAGTATTCATTCAAGCTCAGACATCTTGCACCCACAATAAATAATTTGCACAATGAAATTCTTCTCCTTATATAGGTTTACCCTTTTTCAATACCATAGTAAACCACATTACTTAGATGGTATTCCTGGACAAAGTCAAAATGGCGAATCATTACCCAATACAATGGGTCAATACCATGGTGGTTACCCCTGGTTTTTCACTTTATGAGCGCTTTTGCCCATACGCGACTTGGCACGTTGTTTCCCGCGTGCATATGCGACTTCCCCTAGATAGATCCACGTATGCCTTGAGACATACTCTTTTCACATCAGATTTGCATCATTTACCAAGTCCATTAGGTCAAGAATAACTTCATCAGGTGGATTGCCATCAAGGACAACACATGTCAACGGTCGCATGTCTTCATCTTCATTCAGATGGTTGCCATCAAGGACAACACTCTGCATCATATTGCCAACAATCTCCCCCTTTGACACCATGACACCATGTCACTCTCTCCATTTTTGACACCATTCTTTTTCTACATTCAAACACCATGTCATTATCCCCCTTTGACATCAAGGGCAAAGGGCGAATCAAAACCAACGTACTCTCCCCCTTTTCTCCTCATGTGGAAGAAGCGTTCTGCAGATCTGATATATACTGAAGTGACCAAGCTCCCCCTGAGTTCATGCTGAATCTTCAAACATATTTTCTAATAAAGTACAAGACTCTATGAACTTCCTATCACCAAAGACTCATACTTACATCACATATCCAACCAAGTGGATTTACATATGAGACTCAAGTACCCAACCAAGTGGGTTTACACATTTCAACTCAGCTACCCAACCAAGTGGGTTTACAAAATTTGACAAGTCCTTACAAGACTGAATATTACAATTTTACATCATGGGTCTCAACAAGACCTTTTCATCAAACTAGAAATATAGCTTTAAGACCAACACCAGAAAGTCCTCAAGAAAGAGAACATATTTCAGAACCATCATAATGCCAACAAAGCATGATACTCAGCAATTCTAATGCTCCCCCTGAATCTTTGCATCCAAACAACCTTTTCAAATGACTAAGGCTCCCCCTTAGTTTGTGCATCCTGAACACTTTCACCAACAAATCATCAAGGCATCTTTATCAAAATATTAGAAATAGAATTATGAGAACTGGAACACCACCAGAGATACCAAACAGTATCAGAGATACCGAACAGCACTGCAGATGTGCTGAAGAGAGCAGACTCCAAACAGAAAATTGTCAGCAATCAGACATACGCGGTTTTCTGTGCAGGAACTCGCGTATATACGCGACTGTGTTTCATGAAACCCGTGTATCCAATGTCATCTTATAAATTTATGCAGATTTGTTCTGGTAGCGGTAACGGCCATTCTTAGATCACTGTGATGCTCTTTGAAGTTTGGTAAAGGTCTCGACAACTTGTTCTTTGGAGGGGCATATATACCTTTGTTCAAGCACTTGTTCACGTAGGAAGTGATACTTGATAGGAATGTGCTTGGTCTTGGAATGCATAACGAGATTCTTTGAGATACTAATGGCACTTGTGTTATCACATAAAATAGAGATGGGAGGTGAACATTTGATTTGAATGTCTTGTAGAGTCTGCATCATCCAAAGGACTTGTGTGCAACATGATGCGGCAGCCACATATTCTGCTTTTGTTGTAGATAAGGCAATAGAACTTTGTTTCTTGCTGAACTAAGATACTAATCGGGCTATAGAATGCACCACCAATAGTGATTTTTCGATCATCAACATTTCCATTTAATCTGCACTTGCTCGAGTGTAAGCATGAAAGAGTAAGATCTGACATTCTTTGGATACCATAGACCAAAGTCTTGAGTTCCTTGTAGATATTTGAAAAGAGAATACTTTAGTCGAAGGTAAGAAAGAGACTCTTTTGGATTAGCTTGGAATCGTCCAACAATCCCAACAGCATGCATAATGTCTGGTCTAGTCCCAGTGAGATAAAGTAGACTTCCTATCATTGATCTGTAATCTGGTTGGTTCACTGGAGGAGAATCATCATGAGCACTGAGATTGCATCTGGTTATCATTGGTGTACTTACAGGTTTGCATTCTTCCATGCCATACTTCTTCAGAATTTGCTTAAGATATTTTTCTTGTGACAGGAATATACCATCTGCAGATTGATGCACTTGCAAGCCAAGAAAGAATGTTAGTTCCCCAAGCAAAGACATTTCAAATTCTTGCTGCATGACAGAAGCAAATTTTTGACTCATAGATTCTTCGTTACTCCCAAAAATGATATCATCAACATATACAACTACAATCAATAGTTTATCATTTTCAACTTTTGTATATAAGTTTCTATCCGCAGACCCCTTTGAAAATCCTTGTTGATGAAGATATTTGTCAAGACGATAATACCATGCCCTTAGAGCTTGTTTGAGACCATATAGAGCCTTTTTAAGTCTACAAACAAGATTTTCATCATTTCCCAAAATGAATCCTTCTGGTTGTTCTATATATACTTCTTCTTCTAGATCACCATTTAGAAAAGCAGATTTAACATTCATTTGATAAACTTTGATTTGTTGATAACTTGAAAAAGCAAGAAACATTCTTATGGCTTCAAGTCTAGCTACAGGAGCAAAAGTTTCTTCAAAGTCTATACCTTCTTGTTGAGTATACCCTTTTCAAACCAATCTAGCTTTGTTTCTTACAACATCCCCATTCTCATTTAGCTTGTTCTTGAAAATCCATTTAGTTCCAATGACATTTTTATCATGTGGTCTTGGTACCAATTCCCAAGTGTCATTCTTTTCAATTTGATCAAGCACTTCATTCATGGCTTGCTTCCAACATTCATCTTTGCTAGCTTGATTGATATTCTGTGGTTCAATTGTGGATAGAAATGCCAGATGACTAGAAGATCCCACAAGAGTTCTCCTTGTTCTTACACCTGATTCCTTGTCTCCCAAAATTTGAGATTCAGGATGATTCTTTTGAACATATCTGGATGGACCCTTTTCAGATAGATAATCTTCAAGTTCTTCATTGGATCCATTGTCTATATCATTTCTATTTGATGTAGAAGGACATAAGTCACCATAATCTTCTTTTTTTGTTTGTTTTTCCTCTTTAGGAGCTGTAGGAGACTCATCAATAACAACGGCAATACATTCAACAATCTTTCGAAGCCTTTTATTGTAACATTTGTATGCTTTTCTTGTAGATGAGTAACCAAGAAATATCCATTCATCTAATCTAGGTTCAAATTTGCCAAGCTTTTCATCATTATTTTTGATAAATCATTTACTTCCAAAAACTCTAAAATGCTTTACAGAGGGAGAGTTACCATACCAGAGTTCATATGGAGTTTTGTCACTATTTACCCGAACATGAGCCTTGTTGAGAATGTTAGCTGCTGTATGTGCTGCTTCACCCCAGAACATGTCAGGAGTTCTAGAATCATCAAGCATAGCTCTAGCCATTTGTTGAATTGTTTATATATCACTTACACTCGCCATTTTGGATGTAGATTCTACTTCTGAAGCTGTCTTTTATTATTGACTGTTCCCCAAAATTCAAGGAATTCATTTGATGTATATTCTCCTCCTCGATCAGATCTAAGCCACTTGATTTTTAGATCTAATTCATTTTCTACCAATGCTTTGAAGATCTGAAATTTTTCAAATGCTTCATCTTTGTGTTTAATGAACCCGATCCAGCACATTCTAGAGTAATCATCAATAAATAAGATATAGTATTCTTCCCCATGTGGTGAATTTTTTCTCATAGGTCCACATATGTCAGTATGAACGAGTTCAAGAGGCTCACTTGATGATCCTTCTTTGGCATTAAATCGTACTCTGGTCTGCTTACCAAATTGACAAGATTTGCATATGATATTTTCTGGTAGACTGATATTTGGAAGACCACGAATAGCCTGAAGTCTGCTTGCTTTGTTGATTTGAGAGAAGCTCAGATGCCCCAGCATTCTATGCCATAGCCAATTTTCTGAAGACTTGCTCAAGTAACATCGATCTTTGCCGTTCAGTACATACAAGTTGCTTGGATTTCTTTTTCCTTTTATGATAATTTTACCTGTATCAAGATCACGAACCATACATTCTTTTGAACTAAAGACCACTTATGTTCCTTGATCACACATTTGACTTACACTCAACAGGTTATGCCTTAATCCATCCAAAAACATGACATCATTGGCCTTCACCTTTTCTTTTAGAAACACTGACCCTTTTCCTTTAATTACAGCAGGAGTATCATTTCCAAAAGTAAATTTCTTTTCTTTTTCTAGAGCATTATATGCAAGAAGTTTTCTTTTGTCACCTGTCATGTGTCTTGAGCACCCACTATCAATGTACCATTGATTTTCTTCACCTTCTGCAAATAACGCTATCCCACAATTTTCAACCGGTATTTCTTTCTTTTTCCACACTTTAGAGCTTGAGGGAACATGTTCTTTTGGCTGGACCTTGCTCCTGCATTTAGATTCTTCATGACCAAATTTATTGCAATAAGTACATTCAACTTCGTTTTGAAGAGGAGAAAAGTTGTTATAGGTGTTCCTCTTTGGTTCAATATTTATTCTTTTCTTTCTTGCTTCTCTTTTCATGATGGTTTTATATGCAACACATTGAACAGCTTTATGACCAAAATTGTGACATGAGAAACATTGTCCATTGAAGTAGAAATTTCTGCGATCATGAAATCTTCTATTTGAATTTACCTGTTGGATGTAGCTTCTTTGAAAGATCTCCTTGTTAGTGTTCCTTGAATTGATATGATCATGCTTTACCTGGAAAGATCCTTTGTTTCCTTGCTGAGTGGCTGAATGTAGTGAACCAGCTGTGGCTGCTTTCAGATAATTTGGTGCTGAAGTCTGGGAAGATTCCCCAGTATATCCAAGACCTATTTTTATAAGAGGAGACCGTTTTATCTTGATGATCTCATCTAAGGTTTCTGAACCTTTAGCAAATCTAAGATTGAGACTTTTTCCTTTCTCGTTATATTTCCTTAGACTTACTACTTCACACTCCAATTCCTCAATGCGTTTTTCTTTTGCTTCAAGCTGATTTTCAAGAGTCTCTATGATTATGTTATTTTATTCTAGGCTTACTTTGAGTTGATTGTTTTCTTCAAGAAAATCATTGTCTTCCAGAGCATCCACAAAAGAATCCTTTTCTTCTCTAGATTCTTTTTCCATGAGCAATTTAATATCTTGTTCACATTCCTCCTCACTATCAGATAACTCATCACTGTCTTCATTGATATAGTAACTTTTTCTTGTGCTAGATCGATTCTTATTCCTTCTTGCTACTTCTTTTCCTTTGAGATGTTCTTTATAAAGGAAGCAGCATAGTGACCACCGTTTCCACACTCAAAACATTTGAAGGCTTACCTTTAGATATTTCGATTTTTGGTGGAGTTTTCTCAATTAAACAATACGCCAGTTCTGTAAAGTTTGGATTCTTTGATAACTTCGCTTTATTTTCCTCTTGCGGATGCCTGAAATCAACTACCGATTTGAAGGACCCCCTCCTTGTCTCATTTCAAAATTTGTCGAATACCATGTAATTGAACAATAGTAAGAGTTTGCGGAATCTTGCCTTTCTTCAATAGCTGAAACTTTAGAGTCAAGATGAGATTTTGAAGTCAGGATCTGCATTTTTTCAACAGTAATATCGTTGGGACTTTAAATTTCTCATTCGATTTACAATATCATCCAGATGTAAGAAGAAATGAGCAATACTCTCATCACCATGCATCTTCAAATTTTCATATTCAATTCTAAGAGTTTGGAGTTTTGCACTTTTTACCTTTGTGTCTCCTTCATAACTTAGAATGATTTTGTCCCATATTTCTTTTGCTGAATGTAGCTGCATCACTTTAGCAAATTCTGATTCAGACATGCTTCCCAATAAGACATTCACTGCTTTGGCATTGATTTCATACTTCTTCCTTTCTGCTGCATCAGTAGGAATACTTGCCGGTTATTGATAACCTTCTTCCACGATTGCCCATACATCTGCACCAAGACTTTGCAGATATGTTGTTGTACGTACCTTCCAGAATATCAGATTACTTCCATTGAATAGAGGTGGCTTTATAGACATTACTCCTTCTTGACTTCCCATTGCGACGGATCTCCTTCAAGCGATCAAGCTTCTGCAGAAGAACCTACTCTGATACCAATTGTTGGGAAAAATACTGAGAGGGGGGGGTGAATCAGTATTTACAGCATATTCAAAACTTTTTACTTTTTCACTCTCTAAAACCCATACGCAACTTTCCTTTAGTAAACTCGCGTATATACGCGGATATCCTTCATACAACTCGCGTATTAGCAGAGATCTAAATATGCAGATATGTATTAACTTAGTTCTTTGCACTATTCATTCATCTGATGTTAAGTTAACAGTAAACATGTGTAGTAACAACATAATAAACCATCACACAAAAACATCACACATGAACACCAGGATTTTTAGGTGGAAACCCAAGTCGGGAGAAAACCATCGCTGCAGTTGCTCAGCCTTCAATATTTTATTATAGAGAAAAAATCTTACAACATATGTGCTGGTGAAGACTCCTACCAGCACGCAGGCACCCACCTGCGCTCGTTTACCAGCCTCTCCTGGAGAACCAACCCCGACTGGATTTACCGGCCTCTCCTCAGAAGGAACTCGACCCCTGTTTACCGAGCCCTCACTGGAAGACTCACATTGCTCTCGTTGCAGAGCCTCTAGGAGGAGCTACAACCCCTGGTAGGAAGGCTACAACCCTCAGCACCACCTTGGACCACGTTTCATCAATTTTCACACTGGATTCAACAACTTCAATAGAACACAACTTGCAGGCTACGTTTCATCATATTTTCAGACTAGACCCTTTTCAACCTTTCAAGCTCAACCATACAACCAAACTAATATAGGCAACTCAGAACAGTAGAATATAGATAGCAGCAACACAACAGATTAGATCAGACATTTCTTACCACGGACTTCAGCAAACCCTAGTTTGCATACGCGCGTCCCTTTCACTGATGTCGCGTATATACGCACTTCCGTTCACGTAAAACTGCGTATACTTTTGTACATATTACAGATCCAATTTCATTGCGCATACGCGCTTTCTCTTCAGCGAAGCCGCGTATATACGTGCTTCCTCTTCGGCGAACTAGCGTATGGTTCTTCAGATTTTTATGACATTGCAATCCTTCACAACAGATACATCACTTCACATTTTACCCTTTACCTTAGATAGATGCTCGCCTCATCACAGATCTAATCATTGCATAAAAAAATCTAGCAAATACAAGTACTTTTCAGATCTAGATCTCCTTCTTCATCATTGGTGCATCATACATTCAGATCTATCATTCAACTGTAACCCTTTCCATTCAGATCTACTTCAGAGAGAAGTATTCATTCAAGCTCAGACATCTTGCACCCACAATAAATAATTTGCACAATGAAATTCTTCTCCCTATATGGGTTTACCCTTTTTCAATACCATGAGACAAAACCACATTACTTCCGATGGTATTCCTAGACGGGGTCATTTAGATGAATCATTACCCAATACAATGGGTCAATACCATGGTGGTTACCCCTGGTTTTGCACTTTATGAGCGCTTTTTCCCATACGCTACTTGTCACGTTGTTTCCCGCGTGCATACGCGACTTCCCCTAGACAGATCCACGTATGCCTTGAGACATACTCTTTTCACATCAGATTTGCATCATTTACCAAGTCCATCAGGTCAAGAATAACTTCATCAGGTGGTTTTCCATCAAGGACAACACATGTCAACAGTCGCATGTCTTCATCTTCATTCAGATGGTTGCCATCAAGGACAACACTCTGCATCATAGTTCCAACAGAAAACCCCCTCTAGGGAAAAAACCACCCATTTTTGTTGATGCTCAAATATTTTATTAAGTGTTGAAAAAATTAGTACATGTAATAGCTAGCCCACACTAGTTGGAAGACTTGAATTTTATTACAATCTTTAAGCACTACCAGTTATAAAGAATATTCTCTCATGACTCCATGGACACTTGTTTGCTAGAACCCACCACAACCAACGAGTTTCGCCTAACTGTACTAGACTTTGGATAAAACTACTTCCCATACTAAATTTCCAACTGGAAGGCCCCCACCTTCTCTATGCACTATTTTCTATGAAGCCTCAATTCCTTCAACACCTCCATGTGAACCACATTTCATACATTTTCAAACTAGGTTCCCAAATTTACTCAACATGAGCAACCCAACAACCTCTCTCTAATATAAAAATGAAATATGATAGCATACACAAAACTTGGCTAAAAATGTTCAATAATATATGCATGGAATTGTAGCTCTCTCTCACACACTCACTCCATCCATACAATAGAAAAATTCAGTAGTTACATACAAATATATAGAAAACTAATCTCATCAATCTTAAATCTAATACCATGAGAAAATACTAAGGTAATACCAATACCAAGTGTAAATACCAAGCAAGCCAAAATACCATGTCCAAATACCATGGACACACCAATACCAATTGTAAATACCAAGCAAGCAAAAATACCATGTGCAAATACCATGGTAAACCATTAAGTTGTCACACCAAATACTATGGGAAAAATCCTCGGTAATGTTATCCATCCAAATGAAACCAATCGAATGCATGCATAAAAATTTGCAACAAATCATATCCAATACCTATATCAAACAAGCATATGCATAAGCAATCATCTACAACTCATGCTATGGAAATCTCATGCTACCAGGTTGACATGAATTCCAACCAAGAACATCGCAACACACACCAATACCAATGACCATCAAACTCATGTAATAACTAGACACATCTAGGACAAAGTCAAAATGGGGTTTACATAAATTCCAACCATCAACATTGCATCACAACATCAATGAAAAAAATCTCCCCCTTTGGAATTGATGACAACCCGAGCTAAGCCATCTAATGGCCTCTGAAAAACTAAACACCTCAATCTCTCCCCCTTTGACACAAATTGAAAAGGGTGAAACTCATCAATAACATCATCACTCAATTGATCATCTAATGAATAGATAGTAACTCACCCTGAAGAAAACTTGGATCTGACTATAATACAATTATCTTTCTCCTTATAGAAACATAGGACATGCAACAATGGTAAAATCTCTATTTCATGGTAGTAGCAGCAAATATGACTATCAACACACAACAACAACAATATCAAACTAAATTATTAGCTCCATATACACCAAAAATCACTCTTAACCAAAGAAACAATAACATATCATGACCATAAGAAGCAGTGTAATGTGAGAAACAACACACTTTGATAATAAAAAAATAGTAGCAACGAAAACAAAGAAAATAATGACCATCTAAACAATGAGAAACATTTATCCTTACTATAATATAGTCCCATATACATAGATAAGGAAAAAATTGTAGTTATGAGAATCCATACTCACAACAACCATAGTTGATTAGAAACCACAAAATATACATGCTCCCCTTGAGTATCATCATCATTAATCTGCAATCAATGCTTCCTAGATAAAAGGTATGCATCATGAACAAAGGAATGACTCACTTCATAACACTCAAACAAATTCCTTGACCAGTACTACAAGACACTTAGATCAACAACAACTATAGAACATATGATACTTGTATTAAATCACCTCATTATCCAATTTCCAAAATAAGACAACAATAGGTAGATAGATAAGAAGAATATGAAAGTTTATAACAAACTCTAATCAACACCATTATGATGTGATCTAGTAATATAAATATGAGTTAATCACAATATAACCATTTCGCTCAACATCATAGAGACATGCTTATGGAAAACAAACTTGAGGTCCACATTCTCTCCATGCAACATCTCACCATAAGGGGATGCCAAGCCAGAAACTATAACCCTCAAGGCTCTCATTAAAGGACCACATTGTCACTGTGGTTTATGAGGACAAGAGCTAATACAAATATCATTCCAATCTCAAAGTCAATTATAACATATTCATGCATTACTAAAGGAATTGAATCATCAAGAAGAAACTATATAGATCTACCATATGGATCTTTGTCCTGCAAACATACCTTCTCTACAACACAAGCATAGAGCAACCAAAATAATTGCATAACACAGGTGATAAACACGAAACATGAGTCCCCTCAATGATAGAGGAGGAAAATTAGTAGTATTAAAGTGATTTTTGTTCCAAAAATCCATAACTCATGTGTTACTGTTGCACATACCAACATGTGAACAAACCCAAGCAATATAATAATTCAAAGTCTCTACATTATCAAAATTATTTTTTAATTGTTAAGCAAAAATTACTGCCCAAATTTTTCATACAACACTTCTGTCCAATGTACCAATACTTATCAACAATTTAAGTAAGCAAATCACATTACCTCATATGACATTTTCTCACAAACACGTAGGATATTCCATGACATGTATCATCCATGAAAATTATATATCTCATCCAGAACACACACATTAATCTCAAAACAATATATAGGAACTATATGGTTTGTGCAAATAATATATTTTTTTGTATGTGTGCTACTGAATGCAAAAGCACAGGCTTCAAAGAAAATTGAAATGGGCATTTATATCTTCAATCTCACATTTCCTCTCCTAAGAGCTATGGACATCATATCCCATATCTACTCACTGTTGCATTCTTTTCAAACAAAGTAGATCTATCCATAAGTTATTATATAGCATATAAGCTTGAACATCAATAAAAAAAGTGCACACAAAAACAACATCAATCCTAAAATTTATTTTACACCACCTCATGTGAAGGAAAAACTAATTCATGGTGGCTTTAAGAGCATGCACAAGTTGAAGGTTCTATACTAGTTGTTGAGATTTTAGGATATTAATTTGGCTAAAATCTCATGGATAATGCCAACAATAGGATTTGTTCCTAAACTGATTGCATCAAATCCTAATGAGGAGATATTCTATCCTATTTTGTTGTGATAGAATTAATTATTCAGTTTCTTATCTCTTCTATAAATTGTAAGCCTGTAGAGGCAAAACATATGAGATGTGAGTTGAGAGGAAGAAGAAGTGCAGATGTGCAATCTGCTGTTGTAATCTCCTATTGACTAATAAGATTGCCAATACCTCTGTTTGGTGGATGTAGCCCAGATTGGTTGGGTGAACCACGTTAAATTCTGTCTCTATGTTTAATGTTGCGTCTGCAATTTTAGTTTTGTTTCTGCTATGTATATTCATAAAATTGGTATCGAAGCATTCACTTTTTTAAGAGACAATTTTAAGATCGATATGCTGCCTGCAAAATTGATTGAAGAAGCCGCTGCCTATTTTAATTAATTCATGAAGTGTCGTGGACTGTTGATTAGTTAGTCCGCTGTGGAGAAGCCATGGACTATGAGACTGATAGTGTGGATACTGATAGCATGAGACTGATAGCCGTGGACCGTGGCTATTGCTGAGATAGAAATAGCTGGCGAGCTGAATTGGGACTGTGCCATGAGCTAGATAAAGCCGTGGACTGTGAGATGAGTAGATATGCTATGTGAAGATGTGCTAATCGGTAGCCAAGTGTGGAAACGTTGTGCGTATATCCATAGAGGATTGGGATGTGCTAACTCTTATGAAGATTTTCTGCCTATATTAGCGTGCAAGAGAGGAGGACGCAAGGTTGAGAGCAGATCTGTGGATTTGTGTTTGCAATTTTTGATCTCCGATTTCTTGCGTGGACAGTTGAGACTGTGGATATGGATGTTGCAATGTTTTTTATTGGAGCACGCAGGGTTGGAGGCTCAAGGATTTAACTTTAAAAAGGATATCTAGCCATAAACCGTTTCAAAAATATTAGTTCATCCCTTGCGCATTCCCCAAGGAATTTAAAGGGGCTGCCTTGAAACAAAGGGTAATCGGATGGTAGGTCGAATTCCATATTCAAAAGAGTAAAGGTCGAGCTTGAAATAAGAGTTGGAATTTTTCATTAAATTTAGTTATTTTTCTTTGTTTACTCGGGATTTCCATTTTTTTTTATGAGTATTTGCTATTTTACAGTTTGTGGTTGGTATCCAATTATTAAATAATTGCATGTTTTGAAAAAAGGGCATTTTAATCAAAATTGATAATTTTGATAAAGTCTTCATTTAGTAAGATTTGAAATTGGAAATTATTGAAACAAGCTACTCAATATGGCAAAAACTTAAAGTGCTCGATTTGAGATCGAGAAGTTTAATGGGAAAAATAACTTCGAAATATGGAAAGTCAAGATGCATGATTTACTCGTACAACAAGGTGTGGCGAAGGCACTTTTGGGAAAATCCAAAAAACCTCTTGCCATGAAAGATGACGAATGGAGTGACATTGATGACAGAGAACTGAGCAGCATATGATTATGTTTGGCAGATGATGTTTTATTTAACATTGTGTCAGAGAAAACAACTGTTGGTTTATGAACAAAGCTACAAAAAATGTACATGACGAAGTCCTTAACCAATAGGATTCTTCTGAAAAGACAGTTGTACAGCTTGCGCATGAAGGAAGGTACATAAATAACTGATCATTTGAATACCTTTTTTACTCTCTTGGTGCATTTAGATAGCATAGAAGTAAAATTTGATTCAGAAGATAACGCTGTAACTTTATTATGCTCGTTGCCTGAGTCATGGGATCATTTTGTTACTTCTATAAGTCTTAGTTCATTAGAAACCCTTGAATTTGATGATGTTGTTAGAGCTTTGTTGTCTGAAGAAACCAGAAAAAGGTCAAATTTATAAACCTCTACATCAGAAGCAATGATTGTTAGAGGTCGATCTAAATAAAAGTGCTTCAGTCAGAAAAACAACTCTTAGTCAAAATCGAAAGGGAAGAAGAGTAAGCTAAAATGCTAGTTTTGCGGAAAATTGGGAAATTTGAAGGACTGTTGGAAGAGGCAACAAACATCCAAAGGATACTCTTCAACAAAAAATAAAGAGGCAAACACGACAGATATAGGTTCAGGTTCGACATCTGGTTCAGGTATACGTGATGAAGTTCTATCAGTTAATTTTTTAAATCATGGTCAACATTGGCAGTTAGATTCTGGTGCGTCCAATCACATGTGCATTCATAAAGAATGGTTTAAATCTTATAAATCAATCAATGATGGAGTAGTTTACATGGGCAATGATGTCTCATGTAATTTTTTGGGAATTGGAAGCATCCAGATTAAAATGTTTGATGGGACAAATAAAATCTTAACTGATGTAAGACATGTGACTGAACTCAGAAAAAATCTTATTTCTCTAGAATTCTTAAACACAAATGGATATAAAACCTTTATTCAAGGTGGAGTAATGAAAATTTACAAAGGAATCCTATTAGTAATGAAAACAATGAAGGTTGGAAATCTTTTTCAGTTAGAAGGAAGAACATAGCCAGATCATGCTTCAAATATATTTGAAAATGACAGTGATTCTATCCGACTATGGCATCAATGGTTAGGCCATATGAGCGGAAGAGGATTAAAAATTTTATCTGATCGTATGTTACTTCTTAGTTTAAAGTCTTTTAAATTAAATTTCCGCAAACACTGTATATATGGGAAACAAAGAAAGCAGAAATTTAAAACTGGACAACATACTAGTAAGGGAATCCTTGATTATATCCATTCTGATGTTTGGGGTCCATTTCCTACAACCTCATATGGAGGATCATCATATTTTGTATTTTTTGTAGATGATTTCTCTAGAAAAGTATGGGTCTACATGTTAAAAATAAAGTCTGATGTATTCACAGTTTTCAAGCAGTTTAGAGCATTAGTAGAGAACATCACTGGAAGAACCATTAAATGTTTAAGAACTGACAATGGTGGTGAGTTTACTTCAAAGGAATTTGATAATTATTGCAAGGAAGTTGGGATCGAAAGACATAGAACTACTGCTTATACTCCTCAGCAAAATGGAGTTGTTGAACGCATGAACATGACTCTCTTAGAAAGAGCAAGAAGTATGCTAAGTAATGCAAATTTGCAGAAGGAATTATGGACAGAAGTAGTATCTACGACTTGCTATTTGATAAATC
The DNA here is from genome assembly GCA_034641835.2 of Pinus albicaulis. Classification (NCBI taxonomy): domain Eukaryota; kingdom Viridiplantae; phylum Streptophyta; class Pinopsida; order Pinales; family Pinaceae; genus Pinus; species Pinus albicaulis. The sequence goes on along the minus strand of CM076580.1, from coordinate 807,290,648 downwards.
GATCACCATTAATTGCAATAGGATGAAAAATTTCGCAAGAGGTATGGAAAGGTCATCCTTGTGATTATTCTAAACTAAAAGTTTTTGGTTGTGATGCATATGCTCTAATTCCAAAACATCAGCATTCTAAATTAGATCCTAAATCAAAAATATATATATTTGTTGGATATGGTGATGGGATTAAGGGATACAGGTTGTGGGATCCTACTACTCACAAGATCATCATTAACAGAGATGTTAAATTCAATGAATTTTCACTTGATAATCTAGATGTAGATAATAAATTGAAACAGGAAAATGTACCTAAGTTTCAACATATTTAGTTTGAAACTAGTTCAAATACTGATGATAGTAAAGATGAACACGTTTCATCTAAATATCATGAAGAAGTTCCTACAGATAATAACAATCAATAAATTGTGGAAGAACCAGAAACATCTTTGAGAAGGTCCACGAGAATTAGACATCCTTCAAAAAGGTATGATGATTATGTTACATCAGTTGCTTTAACTACTAATGATGAACCTTTATGCTATCAGGAAGCTGTAGAAGGTTCTAACAGTGATAAGTGGAATGAAGGTATGAAGGATGAGATGAAGGCATTAGATAAGAATGCTACATGGGATCTAGTAGAACTTCCTAAAGACAAAAAAATTGTAGGATGTAAATGGGTTTACCAATTAAAAATGGGTGTTGATGATAAAGAAGACAGGTACAAAGTGAGGCTGGTCACAAAATTTTTTTCTCAGAAAGGAGGAATTGACTTTCATGAGATATTTTCACCAGTTGTTAAAATTGTTTCAATTCATATTGTCTTAGAATTAGTTTCTTTACTTGATTTAGAATTACAACAACTAGATGTTAAGACTTCATTCTTACACGGAGATTTATATGAAGAGATTTATATGGAACAACCGGAAGGGTTTGTTGAAAATCAGAACAAGAAATTTGTCTACAGGCTCAAGAAATCATTATATGGTCTAAAGCAGTTGCCGAGACAATGGTACAAGAAATTTGGTTCTTTCATGATGATTCAAAATTATATAAGAAGTGAATATGATCATTGTGTTTACTTTAAGAAATCAAGTAATGGCATATTCATTATCTTAGTATTATATGTTGACGATATTCTTTTAGCAAGCAAAAGAATAATTGAGATCAACAGGTTAAAGGCACATATGGCTAGGACGTTTGATATGAAAGATCTAGGAGCAGAAAGATAGATTTTGGGCATGGAGATTTTCAGAGACAGGAGCAATGGTAAGATGTGCTTATCACAACAGAAGTATATTGAGAAAATACTCTTAAGGTTTGGTATGAACAATATGAAGCCAGTTTCAGTCCCTTTAGCTTCTCATTTTAAGCTTTCTTCAAGTTTATGTCCTAACACAAATGAAGAAAAGGAATATATGTCTCGAATACCTTATGCTAATGCAGTAGGAACTTTGATGTATGCGATGGTTTGTACACGACTAGATATTTCACATACAGTTGGGGTTGTCAGTAGGTATATGGAAAATCCAGGGAAAGAACACTGGTCAGTAGTGAAATGGGTGCTTCGGTATCTCAGAGGCACAAGTGATTATTGTATCACTTATGATAGAAGTAGTGAATTTGTTTGTGGATATGTTGATTCTGATTTTGCAGGTGATTTGGATAAGAGAAGGTCAACTTTAGGATATGTCTCTACTCTTGTAGGTGGAGCTATTAGCTGGATGTCAAAGCTACAGAACATTGTTTCTTTATCCACTACAGAAGCAGAATACATAGTTGCTTCATATGCTTGCAAAGAAGCGGTTTGGTTGAAAGGTTTGTTTGGTGAGTTTGGTAGGTTGCAAGACAACATAAAGTTATTTTGTGATAGTCAAAGTGAAATTCACTTGGCTAGAAAACTGGCCTATCATAGTAAATCAAAACATATACCTATAAAGTACCATTTTGTAAGACATGTTATCACTGAACGAGGCGTCTCCCTTTAAAATGTGCATACAAACGAAAAATGTGCAGACATGTTCATGAAACCAGTTTTATTAGAGAAGCTACGATGGTGTCTAGCTTCTCTTGGCTTGCAAAGAAAATGAGAAGAATAAGCAGGAACAAGGTATCAGGATAATTGTTGTCAAGGTGGAGATTGTTGAGATTTTAGGATATTAATATGGCTAAAATATCATGGATAAAGCCAACAATAGGATTTGTTCCTAAACTAATTGCATCAAATACTGATGAGGAGATATTCTATCCTATTTTTTTGTGATATAATTAATTATTCAGTTTCTTCTCTCTTCTATAAGTTGTAAGCCTGTAGAGGAAAAACATATGAGATGTGAGGTGAGAGGAAGAAGAAGTGCAGATGTGCAATCTACTGCTGTAATCTCCTGGTGAGTAATAATATTGTCGATACCTCTTTTTGGTGGATGTAGCCCAGATTGGTTGGGTGAACCACGTTAAATTTTGTCTCTATGTTTAATGTTGCATCTGCAATTTTAGTTTTCTTTCCACTGTGTATATTCGTATAATAGTGCTTTATCCCTGTTAAAACAATCCATAAAGTCAATTTCTCCAAGGGATTATGGATCTTCAAGAGTTTTACAATCATCTACGCGTAGTCAAATCTCACCAGATCATTTCAAATAGATAATATAAGGTATTCAACAGAAAGTTTCTTACAAAATATCAAATTAACTGTTAAAAAAATGCACATTCAAATTGATTTCTCCATGACAGGATCAATGCTAGAATAAAATGAATTGTTGAAATCCCCTGTTGTATGCACTTCTGATCTGTGTTTTGCACCCAGATGTGTCAATATAAGGCCAATCTGGCACAAGGTATAATACAATATGGACCCTCTCCAAAAAAGAGTGCATTCCTACTGCTCAACAAAAATGAATCACCCTTTCAACAAAACTTCAAAACCTCCAGGAATCGATCTCGCAAAATTATTCCTACTACTCAACAAAAATGATTCACCCTTTCAACAAATCTTCAGAAACTCCAGAAATCGATCTCGCAAAAGTAGATATGCATTCCAAAGACTAGGAAATTGATTCACATTCAGATTCCATAATCAATAATAAAATGGTGGACTGATAGATTCCATAATCATAATAAAATGGAGGAACGATAGATTCAATGTTAGACTATGTAATGTAATTGATGGGATTGATAATAGTTATAAGCTTTTACTATTACAAAAATCATCGTGCCTTCCTCTTAGCAGTCCACTGCAAGGTTGGATTCAATACAAATGTCACAATTCATGAATCATTGTGATAAGATAGCAACAATAACCACTCACTAATCTCCATCTTGGAATGCATAGTGAATATATTTTTTCCTTTTATTGCACTTAGGATCAAAAATATTAAACCCATAACATCAATTAGGGTGCAACCTATTTTAGTCTACAAAATCTTGTTACTCCATAATAGTCAAAATGTCATCAAAAATAATTCACCACCACTTTTATAAAATTTGACTCCATATTTATGTGTACAATGCACCAATGTTGTTTCCAATTAGTCAAATATCATCATTGCTAAGTTAAAAGTACTGATAAAATTTACATTTTTCCTTCAACCTTTGTCCCATGAACTGCAACTAACCACCAAATTAATGCTTTCAATGCATTCCACAACCTCTTGGATCAATTCTACCATCTTTGTGTTGTGACCAAATCCATGCCACTAATGGATCACTGAATTTTAATAAGTTTGGAATACCAAACCATGGATACACTATAGAACATATCTTCATGTGGAAATGTTATTTGCTTTTATCATGCATTATTTTTCCAGCCTTGAGCCCATAATATTCTTCAATGCATGTGCACTGCATTAAAAACTTGACATTGAACCGTCCAATATTGCATCAATGATGTATACTTTGCTTTGCTTGGAATGTTGGTAATAACACATCCTACTTTCCTCCACATAATAAAATGGACAAGAAAGATAAAATAGGGATTAAATTAGGCATTTTGACCAGAGTTTGAGATAGATAATATGACCATGAATTAACCCTATAATAATAAGATTCATAATTTTGAATTGACTAAGATTAGTCTTGTAATATTGTACATATTTTCATTTTTACAAATTGTTTTCCCATATTTAGAAAAAAATGTAAAAAGGGTAAGTACTAAATTAAAAATAAAAGAACTGAAAGATAAAGATCAAAAAAGAATATAAATTACGAACCCCACCAAAAAGAGATAAAAATAGACCCTGAAAGTGCTGCAAATTCAAATGCCACTACTTTTTACTTTACTTTGCAAATAAGATTGTGTTTAGCTTGTCAAAAATGCCACAATCCATGATGGTCAAAAAACTTAATCTTGACTTCTTCATGTTTTAAATTTCATGCTAATAGTTAGAGAATAAATATCTAGCCAAACTATTTAATATTGGCATATCAGTAGTCAAGTAGAGAATAATAATGTCAGTTTATCTAAGCCATTGGAAGTCATAAGGCTAGAATTATATAGTTTGCTTATAAAAGAAAAATAAAAATGGTCAGCAAGCTTAAATGCACCCAAATAAATGAAGAAAAAATGTTAGGTTAAATGATGGGTTGGTAGAAGAGTGTTACAAGGCATGGACAACATCCAATTGATCATTTCATATCACTAATATCCCAAAATCCCCTTCCCTTTGTTAAAAAACCCTAATGTCACTCTTAAAAGGCATTTTCCATCTTAAAAATATCCCTCCCCCTCATATTAATATTTTTCCCCTTACTTCACTTATTTTACCTTACTAAACCCCTTTTCCTTAGATTAAAATCCATTTTCATTTGAAAAAGTAAAATATTTTACTAACTTCCATTTTCATTAAAATAGGCCCCCAATACCCACTTATCCAAAGTTTTTGCTTAAATATATCCCACCTCGGTGTTATTTTAAATCATATTTAGTTTATTTCATGTCTGGAACATATTTACCCCCATATACATATTCTATTAAACCATATTTATTATATCCTAAACCATCCCACTAACAGTTTAACTTAACCCTGCATATTAACCCGCTACCCATTATAATAATCCTCGGTCCCATTTTCCTCTATCACCATTGATTATACATCAAACCCCTTTATATTATAGTTTCCAACCCCACATACATAACATGGTATGTTAACCTTCCTATTGTATATTCCTAACCTTTTCACATGTATTACAAACACCCATTGCATAACTTATCCCTGCGCCCTGCCTTCCAAAATCCCCGACTCACCCTCCCATTCGCCCATTTGTCAGATATTCATTCCTCAAATTTGACGAATAATAGAATCTATCGCATTCCTGATTGCCCAGTATTTAACATCACTGAGCGGTTGTGAAATGATCAGTTTCACAACCCCGCTCCCTTTCTACGTGGTGGCTCCATGGCTCATCGTACCCCTCATTAGAATACCGCCCACCCTCTTTTCACAATGTGAAAAGCATCAAGCGGTTTTTTCCACCCATTATGAATGCCACCTTGCTATTTGAATTTGACCCCGCGCCCATAAATTTTAACCACTATTGGTTAAAAACATAAATACCTCCCTTTCAAGCCTTTTTCACCATTCTATTTAGATTTGCACAAAGATAGCCTCTGTTGACCTATTCCCAACACAAAACAGCTCTGCTGACCTATTTTCAAGGTACTTCACACCAAAATTCAAGCATTTACCACCAGAACCTGTGCAAACTCATCCTAAATCTCTATAAAGACCAGGAGAGCCCCTGTTACCTCTAGGACCTTCTCTGCAAACTGAAAGCTTCATTTTCGAGGTATTATTAAGTTTCAAGGCCATTTCTTAAAGCTAAAAAGAAAGGAATAAGTTAATTGAAATCGTTTAAAAGCTTTTCATACCATATAAAATCCATTGTTTCTTCCAAAACCCTTTCTACAGACTGTAATCATATTTTCACAATGTTCCTAAGGGCTTGATTCTATTTCTTGAGCCAAAGAGTAATTAATTGATAAAAATTAATAAAACTATGGCTTCCTAAGACATTGTGACAGTCAATCCCATGCAACCTCCTGTTATTGATGTAGAACATAACCCCCTTGCAAACAAAGACTTCAAAATCAATGACCCTGTCACTGATTTCAACCTCCTTGAGCTCCACTGCTAGAGCCATGATAATTTTATAGATCAAGCTAATGACATTCATCTTTGGGAATCAAATTTTCCCAAGTATATCCTCCGAGAGACTTTCCAACTCCCCGAGATCATCAGACTATGTAAATTTAACTATCTACAAAATGAAAGAGCCCTAATAAGCCACATCAAGGAGATATTGTTCACCATTACTGTTGAATCAATAAACCAAACGCTTGAAATTCAACCTAAGCCTAATGAAGCCCCTCTGTCAATTGAGATCCTAACTGAATTGTATCTGAAAATTTACTTTCCAAAGAGGTTTAAGATCTTCCAAACCTTATTTCCTTCATTAGTTGAAACACCAAAGAACAACCCTCTCTCTGCAGACTCAATTTTCTCAGAAAGAACAAGACATATTATTACAATTCTGTCTTTCATTCTAGGCTATTTCATAGATGAGTATGTGGAGGCTTCAATCCTAGGTTTTCTATCCATTTTCTATCCAGGACAGCCTCCATCCTTCACATATAATTTTTCTCAGTACTTGTCAGATGCTATTGATGAGCAACTGGTTAAATTACCTAAAGAAGGAGTCTTCAAATATTCATCAGTGTTGTTTAAGATGTTATTATACTTTCAATCTGAAAGGTTTGTAGTAAGCATACAAAAACTGGACACTGAGGGTAATCCACAATCAATTTTCTTTTGGAATTCCTTAATCAGGAAATATTCCACTAAGTTTACTTAGAGTAACTTCACTAATTCATTTATTCATCCAATTGTCAGTATTCTAAGTAGTAGTATTAAACCTAGGGTCAGTGAAGAAATCAAGAAAGTATTGCAGTTATCAGAACACTATAAGACAGGAGACTGGTTTTTATACAAAAACCACACTTAGATTAAGGTATATGGATGTCAACTCCCTCCATATAAGTTGCGCAAATACCTCCCAATGAGTTTATATTCTCTTGAATATATCAGGAAGATCCTAAACTCTGATGAGGTTAAATTTCTGTCAACCAAGAAGAAAACACATTTTAAGATCAAAAACTAGATTGGTCCTTTCATCTACAATAACAAGAACGCTGGTCAACAGGAAGAAATTATTTTACAAGAATTTAATTTCAATCAAAGTCTCAAATGGAATTATGATCCTTTCGGAGTTATCAGCAAGTTAAGAATCAAATTTAAACTAACTCATTTTGTCCATCAGTCCAAACCAGAGGATAGCAAAGTACCCTAACCAGTCTAAGTGGTTGGAGAATACTTTGATAGAGACAGAGAAGAAAAGTGATACTAGTTACATCTTGCAAAATCTAGCCCCACAAGATAGGAACTCCAAAAGGCCAAGAGAATAAGGATCATATTCAGCCCAAACCACTACTGAAACTAAGTTTAAGCTAATGTACTGGAAGAAGCCAAAGCTAAATCCTGTAAATGAACAAGTTGAAACAATTGATATCATTGATACAGACACAGTGGTTAAATAAAATAAAACTCCAGTAGTTTCAGAGGAAACTTACTAGCCTTCAACATCTAATACTCAAATCATTCAAAAGTAGCATAGTGTTCAGGTGTCTTTATCAAGTAAACCAACAGTTAAAGAAAAATATATCATGGAAAAGTATAAAGAAATAAAAGTTAGGAATGAGGCATTAAAAGCAGTCATTTATGCCCAATATTGGAAGTAGACACCTAGTGACCAGAATAGGTTGCTTTATGCATTTCATTACAAGACCAAGAAGATGCAAATGACCTTCTTGCAGCCCATAGTAAAGAATCCAAAGTCATCAACTGACTATAAGAAAACATCATATGAAGTTCAAGCCAAATATGTCCATCGTATAGACCAAATATAATTTCATAAGAAAGCTGGTGAAATGTTATTTCTACCATGACCAATAAAGCCATGAGTGTCTAGAAACAACAAAATACTCTAGAAAACATCAGCGGATAGTTAAAACTAGAAAATGCTTCCTCGTAAGCCAAAGAAAACATAATCAAATCTCTAGAAGAACTGGTCATAGAGGTAGGATATCATCCCAAGAACACTAAAATTGTAGAAGAACTCATCAAGAAAAAAAATGTAGACATTGCTGCATTGAAGAAGCAACCCAAATTTCCTCCTACTAAACATCCACAAGCAAAATAAGTTCTAGAGAATGAAGGCCAGAAAGATGAACTGATGAACCTCATCATTTAGTTGACATCTCAACTGAAAGAGATGGATAATGATATGGATAAGTTAGTACGTGATAAAAAGGCCAGCATGGAAGCAATCCATGTCACTACTATTCCTGCAGTTCCTTCTACTTTAGCAGCTTCAGTGGCCACAACAGTTCTAGTAGCTACAACTCTTCCCACTACATCAGCAACTACATGAGCTATAGAATCATCTATAGCAGTAGCTCATCCTAGTGATGAAGCAGATAAACTGGTTAAAGCAATGCAAGACATGTCCATGCATACTAATGAAATAAATAGACTTAAAGGACAAATAAAAAATCTAGAGGATGAGAAGAATCTAGTTCAAATCATGCATAAGAATGAAACACAGAAGTCAAACATATTGACTGAGAACCACTTGCCCAGGCAAAGCAATAGTTGTGGGCCAATATCATTGACTATATCAATGATATTTTCCCATCTATTCAATTTATTTATGAAGAGAAGGATCTGATCGAGGCAACAAGTGGATCCATTCAAAAAGTCAAGGAAGAACTTCGTAAGAAGCCAGAGGAGGCCAATGTAATAATTAATTTTATTAATTCCAAAAACAAGTAGGATTTGGAAGAAATTGGCATAAGTGACAGGACTAAAACAATCCTTGAAGTCAGAAAGGTTATTTCCAAGAGGAACTTGATAGTACAACTTGAAGACAAGTGTCAAAACATGGAGCTTGCAAAAACCACATTCATGGTTAAATTTGATGTTTTGAGGCAGAAAGGCTTGCCAAATCCTTTTGTTATCAATGATAGATTGATGAAACATGAGGATTTTGATAATAAAAGCAGAGAAGTGCCAAAGGAAGAGGCCAACAATTCCTCTATGAAAGGAATGCCTACAGGAAAAGAGCTTTATCAGAGTTTTGAGAATCTCTTTTACCTCCATCATCAGGTAAAACATCTATTCATAAACAAGCCTACTTTTGCAAAGTACACAGAAGCTGATGATATTTTTAGAATAATGGTAAAAATTAAATTACCAGATGCATAGGCTTGGGAAAAGTTGAATGATTTACTATGAAAGTGAAAGGTAAAAATCATTCAAGGTTAAACATGGTAGTCAAAGGTTAAATGTAAAGCAGTAATAGGTTGAAGAGTATCAGAGCAGACGGTTAACAGTGAAAGATAGAGTTTAAAGTCAAAACATAGATGAAAAGTAGAGTTAAAGGCAGCCAGCGTAAAGGACACTCAACAGCCTAAAAGAAAGCTAGTGTTGAGCAACAGAAAAAGAGAGAAAGGAGAAAAATATCATCAAGCAAACAACAAACCCAAATAAAAGAGGGACAACTAGCAATTAGTCTCCTAGGTGTCTCTATCTTCTTGCATGAAGATATTTATTTTTCCTTGAATAATTCCTAAATCAGTTTTAGGATATTTTGTAATATATTTTGTATAAATACTTCATAATTTGAAGTATTGAGGGTGGATTTCTAATCATTTCTATAGTTGTGTTGATTTTAGAACCAGAGGGTTTATTGTACCATTTTCAAGTCAACATTGAGTAATAAATGCATTTCATTATAAGATTCATGTGTTGGGCCACTTCAGTGAAGTGTCTTTCTATTGTTCAATTGTTATTTTCTTAAGTATTTCACATACTTGTATGTTTTCTGAATCTAAATGATATAACAGGAATTTTATTTCATAACTTTTTTAAATACACTCTGTCTTAAATTTTTATTCATTTTCATGTTTTCTACTAATATCTAGATTATGGAATTCTTCATTTCCCCCCAGTGTCGATTGATCTCTATCATTTCCTTCATTATCTGGGTTGAGGAACCCTTAATTTCTCCTTGATCCCGATTGAAACCATTTCACCATCCAGCCTAAAGATTTGAATTTACTTAGCTACCTTGCCCTGTAAATACTTCCTTTAGAAAATTCATTCTTCCATGCTTCTTGATACATTGACTCCATAGCCCAATGAAAAACAAACCCGCATCTATCCATCTGAATCATTAATTACACCACCAAACCAAATCAAAACCAAAACCAATCAATCTCACATAACTAGCCTAAAATCAAATAAAAACAACAAAGTTAAATCATAAAGAGAGATCCCTCTCTGAGCATTAGGAAAGATAGATCCTAAGCTTAAAAGTAGGTTTTTCGTTACCTCTAATATTCTTTAAAACAAAACATAACAACCCTAGGAATTATTGGAGTTGCCACATACTAGCGACCATACTGGGGAAATCAATATTCAATTTAAAATAAACCTTAAAAGAAACACTTTTCTTCATCTTTTCACCTTAAGGTTGTTTTAGCATTGTTAGGAAATTTTTCATTAAAAATTAAAATTCTAGCTTCTAGAAGAACATACTATACCACATCTCATCTTGATCCACAACCTGCTGTAATAGTAGATGATCCTAATAGAATTTTAAAGAAAAATAAAAAAGTAGAAATTTTAGGAAGTATAAGTCAATTAATCAAATCAAATTAACTCCCCAAATAATTATCAAGTATACAAGATATTGAATTTGATTTGACATTTGAACAATCTTTGTTTAGAGCTAAATATGAAAGCTCCATCTTTGATAGTGTAATAGATCCTAATTTCGTTCAATTCATTGAACCACAGAAGGAGATTGTTTCACTTGATTCAGATCAAGAAGCTCTAGAAAATTTTGATAAACTCGAGTCTTTAACTGCAACTTTGATGAAGGATATTGATGAAGCTTATTTTCAACATTCCGCTGAATTAAATTTTTTATCTGCTTAAACCCCTAAGCCTTCTACCAATCATTCAGAGTCTATAAATTCATATTTATTTAGTACCACCTCATCTATTATATCCACTACACTTCATTCCACTGAGTCATTCATCCCTAAGCTTCCTCTTCAACCTAGAGTTTTATTTCCATCTCCAAACACTTCAAGTTCATCTTCTAGCACTTCTGCTACATTTTCCAGCACTTCAACCTCATTTCCAAGCACATCTGCTAGTATCCCAAGCTCATCTACTAGTACTTCAACCTTATCACCAAGCACCACAAATTTACCTCCTAGCCAAGCTATAATCTTAGCCATGGTAGCCAGATATGCCCCATTGGTCTTACCAGCTCAATTATATGCCATGCCCCAGGATTCCCAAAGTAAAATCTTTCAATTTGATGGTACTGGTCAATACACTACACAACAACATGTTAAAAAAATGATTGATTACTTTGAATTGCATGAAATTTATGAAGTTGATGTTCAAATTAGACTGTTTTCCCAAACTTTAGCTAGATATGTAAAGAAATGGTTTAAAGATTTACCAACCAATCATATTGCTAATTTAGAAGCTTTCCATAGATTTTTTATCAATAGATGGTAGAAAAATAAGAATCCTTTACAAATATTTTCTGAATATGAAAACATTAGAAGAGCTCCTAATGAACATGTTCAGGACTATTGTACTAGGTTTAATAGTATTTACAATACTAGTCCAACAAACATCGAACCCCCACAAGATCTAGATTTAATCAAATTTCCTGATGGTTTTGATACTGATATGTCATACCAATTAAGAGAATTAAATCCAGAAACATTAGAACAAATGCAAAGCAATGCAGTTAGTGTAGAAGAAAATTTGTTAGCTAAGAGAGCCAGAATGAGAAATGAAAGAAGAGTAACAATTAAGCATGAACCATCCACATCAGATAGTAAAGTAGATAGCTTAGCAAAAACTATGGAAAAAATGATGGATATATTAGAAAATATGGAAATTAAACCATAGTGGGATAATCAACAACAAGTTACTTAAATAATAAATCCAAACTTTAGAAAGAATCCCAACACTGGTAAATCTAGAGAATCAACACCTGATCAACAAATAAGACCACCTTTTCAAGAGAACTATGCTGAAATTTCTCACCAAAATGAAGAAGATGAAGACACTATGATTAACTTAATGAGAATAAATGATGATAATACTATATTTCTTACCCCAGAAGAACATGAATCATACATGTTACAACAATTACAGTTAGAATCTAGAGATTCTTTTGATTATAAACAAGGTTATGAATTTTCCATTAATGAAGTTCACAAGCAATATAACCTTAGGAGTAAGAAAAATATAGAAGCTCCTACTAAGAAAACTGCCCAAAATCAGACCAAGAAAAAAATAGAAGCTCCTGCAACCAAATTATTGAAAATTCTCCCCAGACAAACTCAGCAAACCTCTAGTTCAACTCAGAAAAATTCAAATTCAACTTAGAAAATTTCTAGTCCAAAAATTGCACCTAGTCCTAAAATTGTAGACATTACAGATATTGTTGTTAAAACATCAGTTGATCCTAAAACATCTGTTGCTACTAAAACAATAGCCAGTCCTAAAACATCCGCTGCTGCTAAAAAAATAGTTGATCCTAAAACATATGTTGATAATAAAAAATCAACTGTTGCCAAAGTTACAACTGCAACTCAAACTGTTCCACAAAAGAAGATTGAAAATAGAAAAATAGTGGAAACACAAACTGAAAAACCAACTATAGATAAATAAGGGAAAAACACTCAAACTGAAATTGGTAAAGAAGAAATCACTCAGTTAGGAAAAACTCAAGTACCATTCAACATCCAAACTAAAATATCCAAACTTAAAATACCAATTCCTTTAACAGATTTTGTAAGACATGATTTATATAAATTACAGATCACTGAAACACTCAACATAAGTGAAGGAGAATACTCTCTTAATATAAATGATGACCAACCAGAACTACTATTTTTCCATGAGGTAAATGGAAAACATCAAGAAAGTGGTGTCCCTCCTTTCTACATTAGCTTGAGTATTCATGATCAAATCTTACATAACGCTATGCTAGATTCAGGAGCATATCAAAACTTGATGCCAAAGGAAATCATAGAGACATTGAATCTATATATCACTAGACCATACAAAGATATTTTCTCGTTTGATTCTATCAAAGTTAGATGTCTTGTCTTAATAAAAGTCTTGTGTGTCACTCTATTCCAATACCCACGTAAGAGTATTTCATGGATATTGTAGTCACTGATATCCCTCAAAAGTATGGAATGCTATTATCTCGCCCATGGGGAGAAAAATTGCAAGGATCTCTATAGTTAGACATGTCATATGCCACAATTTTAGTATTTGGTCAGCCCGAAAAACTTTACAGAGAAACTTTAATGAAATACATGGTCAGTAGTGCAGAAAAACTCCAAAAATATCCTATTTATTCTCTGCATTCTAATATAGGTTCTTTTATTTTATGTAATTCAGACACTGGAAAGGATACACTACAATTGTAAAATAGAAACATAAAGAAGTTGACAGTGACAATATTTTTCATGAATTTATGTGGCACCTAGACTTTGATGGCTTAGTGAAAAAATTAGGAGCGGGAGTAGGAGTTTCGATCTATAACATGGAAAACAATCATTCAGAGGGTCATGCCTTTAGATTAAACTTTTAATGCACAAATAACATGGCAGAGTATGAAGCTTTAATCTTAGGACTACAAAATGTAAGAAACATAGGAGCCAAGAGAGTTTCTATCATGGGAGACTCAGAATTGATCATGAAACAAATTAAAGGTGAGTATTCCATGAATAATTTTAGACTTAACCAATATTGAGAAACTGTCCTAGATCTCATAAAAGCGTTGCTCGAAACTGACTTTGTTGTTATTCCAAGGAAACAAAACATGCAGGCACACAATTTGGCTACTTTTTCTAGCACCTGCAGATTGTCTTTTCAACCAAATCACCAGTATACAGTAGAGGTAAGACACAAGCCTATTATACTAGACAACTTGAAATATTAGCAGATTGTTTCACAAGATTCTCAAATTTATAACTTTATGAATGTTGAGGGAGAATTCCAAAATTTTAACATAGACACTGCTTGTACACTAGATGATACAATAGATACTGAGCTAGATGTAAATAATTTAGATTTGACTGAACCAACTAAATTTACTAAAGTAGAAATAGATGAATTAGAAACTGTAGAAATAGAAGAAATAGAAAATTATGATTCTAAGATTTTAAACCTTAAAAATAACTTTTTACCTAAGGGATTAGCCCCATTAGAAGATATTTTTGATTCAAATGATGTAGCAAGAAACCCAAAAATGGAACTATTAAGATCAGACATATAAGAATGTCATATAGGAATAGAAGAGAAACCTAAGCTTATCAAAGTTTCCAAAGCATTACCTCAAGATGAAAAGCTAAAATACATAAGTATGTTTAAAGAAATTCAAGATGTATTTTCCTGAAGTTATGAAGACCTTAAATCATATGACAACAATATCATTCAACATAAAATACCTATCAAAGAGGATCATAAACCATTTAAACAAAAGCTTAGGAGAATAAATCCAGTTCTTATGCCTTTGATTGAAAAAGAAGTAAAAAGGAGGTATGAAGCACACATCATATCACCTATTAGATATTCTAATTGGGTCTCAAACTTAGTTCCCACTAGCAAGAAAACAGGGAAAATTATACTTTGTGTTGATTTCCGAAATTTAAACAAAGTGTCACTAAAAGATAACTATTCTCTCCCAAAAATGGACCATATTTTACAAAGGGTAGTAGGGTCATCCATGATTTCATTTCTTTATGGATTCTATGGATACAATCAGATCTTAGTTCAGCCATAGGATCAAGCGAAGACAACATTTACTACTCCTTGGGGTCCTTTCATGCATTTGAAAATTCCTTTCAGATTAATGAATGTAGGAGCTACATTCCAGAGAGCTATGGACATAGATTTTGCAAAAGAAATTCATGATTTTTTTGTCATTTATCTAGATGATATAACATTATTCTCCAAAATAGACAATGAACATCTAGATAATTTCAAACAAGTGTCTATTCAATGCAGAAAATTTGGTATTTCTTTGAATCCTAAAAAGGAACTCTTTGGACTTGAAGAAGGTAAACTCTTAGGACACATAATTTCAAAAGAGGGAATTAGGATAGATCCAACCATAATAGAGGAAATTTTGAACATAAGTCATCCTAGAAACATCAAGGAATTACAGTCATTCTTATGTAAAATTATTTTACTTGGAAGATTCATTTATAATTTAGTAGAACTAAGTAGAGAATTTAATAACATATTAAAAAGAGATTCAACACTTAAATGGACAGTAGAGGCCAAAAAATATTTTGAATCGAAAAATCAAGCCCTTACAAGAACACCTGCCCTAATAAGTCCTAATTTCCAAAAAGATTTTATAATTTTTTATTTTGCTTCAGAACATACCATTGCAGCAGTCTTGTTGCAAAATAATGATCAGGGTTATGAACAGGCCATTCCTTTTTTCAGCAAATCCTTAATATATGCAACACTAAAGTACAACATAATGGAAAAACAAGCACTTGCTTTAGTGAAGGCTATTAAATATTCCAGAGTGTATATTTTATACTCACACATTATTGCATATGTTCAAAATTCAGTCGTAAAGGACATTCTGACTCAGATGGGCCTGATGGAAAGAGAGGAAAATGGATTGCCACTATTTGGGAATATGATATTGAAATTACGCCCACCAAATTGATTAAAGGCCAAGGTTTAGCCAAACTCATGGCTGAATCAAACTGTCATGCCTTAGATATAAATTTTATTTTTCAATTAGATGATCAGGAAGAGATGATGACTCCACGGATCAGTGAACCTTTCTTAGGTTCACCTTGGTATAAAAATATCATATTTGTTCTACTAAACTTACAAGCTCCTCCTGGTTTTTCTAGAACTAAAGGTAGATTCCTAAAGTTAAAATGAATGAAATATTGTAGCATAGATAATGCTTTGTTTTGGAAAGATCATGGTGGCACTCTATTAAACTGTTTACTAAAATATGAAGCTGATAAAGTTATGCAAGAGTTTCATGCAGGTGACTGTGGAGGACACCTTTACTGGAAATCAACTACTGATAAAATATTGAGGGCAGGTTTTTACTGGCCCAATATTTTTGCTTATGTTATAAAGTATGTGACCTCCTGTCACAAATGCAATATCTTTGAAGGCAAGAAAAAACTATTAACTTTACCCCTCAAACCCATCTCCACAGAAATTCCATTTCAGCAATGGGGTCTAGACTTCATTGGTGAAATTCACCCACCCTCCTCAACCATGGATTTTGACAGCCATTTATTATTTTACCAAGTGGATAGAATCAATTCCTTCTAGACAGTCCATTGAATATGTCATTATCTGATTCCTTAAAAAAATATCCTTTCTAGATTTGGATGTCCTCAAAAGATCAATATTGATAATGCAACTGCCTTCAAATCTAATAAAATTATTGACTTCTATAACAAATAACACATCAACCTTGGCCATTCCACTGCCTATTACCCTCAAGGTAATGGAATTTCAGAATACTCAAACAAAAGCCTAGTTAATATCATCAAGAAACTATTAGAAGACAACAAGAAAACCTGGAACAAAAGGTTGGTTAATGCCTTATGGGCAGATAGATTAACTATAAAGAAGTCCATTGGTACATTTCCCTATCAACTAGTGTATGGGATGGATGATATTTTTTCATCCTCTTTAGGATTACCAGTGATGAAGATGATCCAAGAGCTGCTGGTATAATCCAATGATATCCAGAGAATAATAAATCATACAATACATTTGCAGCAAACCAAGGAAGAAGTCTATATCAAATCACAAGTTATCCAAGATAAGATCAAAAATATATTTGACAAGAAAACAAAAGAAGATGATTTTTACATAGGTGATAAAGTGCCTAAATGAGATTCTAGAAGAGAAGATAAAGGGAAACATGGTAAATTTTATTTTCTTTGGAAAGGCCCATATATCATTTATGGTTACAGAGGTAACAAGGCATTTTTTTTGAAGTAAATAGATGAATTAGATCTACCAGGTGGACCAATCAATGGGAGGATGTTGAAGCATTAATTTTCCCCAAATTAACATTAGTTCACTTTGTTTACTTTGATCATTGTACATAACACTGCAAAGTTTGGATTGGATTGGATGTTTTTCTTGCAAATTTGAAGCCCAAAGAGAAGGCCCTAAGCTTTGAAAGACAAAATATCATAAGTATGAATAAAGCAGAGCTCAAAAAACAGTTTCAATAAAAGCACAGTCAAATTTTGAAGGCTACTGATCTTAAAGTTCTTGACATTTCACAAGGAAATTCCATCCCCATGAAGAGCCACTATTAGGGTCCTATAATAATAGGATTCATAATTTTGAATTGACTATGATTAATCTTATAATATTGTACATACTTTTCTTTCTGCAAATTGTTTCCTCATATTAGAAATTTTTTTAAAGAGGGTGAGTCCTAAAATAAAAATCAAAGGACTGAAAGGAAAAGATCGAAAAAGAATATAGAATATGAACCCCACCAAAAAGAGATAAAAATAGATCTTGAAAGTGCTGCAAATTCAAATGCCACTAATTTTTACTTTACTTTACCAATAAGATTGTGTGCATCTTGTCAAAAATGCCACAATCCATGATGGTCAAACATATTAATATTGACTTATTCATGTTTTAAATTTCATGTTGATAGCTAGAGAATAAAGATCTAGCCGAACTGTTTAATATTGGCAAATCAGTAGTTAGGCAGAGAATAATAATGAGCTCATCGGTTCAATCTGAGCCATTGGAAGTCATAAGGTTAGAATTAGATAGTTTGCATATAAAAGAAAAATAAAAAGGGTCAGCAACCTTAAATGCACCCAAATAAATGAGGAAAAAATGTTAGGGTAAATGATGGCTTGGTAGAAGAGTGTTACAAGCATGGGCAACATCCAATTGATCATTTCATATCATTAATATCCCAAAATCCCCTTCCCTTTGTTAAGAATACCTAATGTCACTCTTAAGAGGAATTTTCCCTTGGAAAAATATCCCTCCCCTTCATATTAATCTTTTCCCCCTTCACTTATTTTCCCTTACTAAACCCCTTTTTCCTAGATTAAAATTCATTTTCATTTGAAAAAGTAAAATCTTTTACTAACTTCCCTTTTCATTAAAATAGGCCCCCAATACCCACTTATCCAAAGTTTTTGTTTAAATATATCCCATCCCGATGTTATTTTAAATCATCTTTAGTGTATTTTATGTCTCGCGCATATTTACTCCCACATACATATTCTATTAAATGACATGTATTATATGTTAAAACCATCCCACTAACAATTTAACTTAACCTTGCATATTAACCTGCTAGCCATTATAATAATCCCGGGTCCCATTTTCCTCTAACCCCATTGATTATACATCAAACCTGTTTATATTATAGTTCCCGATCCGACATACATACCATGTTATGTTAACCTGCCTATTGTATATTCCTAACCTGTTCACATATATTAAAAACACCCATCACATAACTTATCCCCGGGCCTCGCCTTTCAAAATCCCCAACTCACCCTCCCATTCTCCCATCTATCGCATGGTGGCTCAGACTCCACGACCAATAGAATCTATCGCATTCTTGATTGCCCAATATTTAACATCACTTAGGGGTTGCGAAATGAGTAGATTCACAACCTCGCTGCCTTGCTACATGGTGGCTCCATGGCTCATTGCACTTCTCAGCAGAATACCTCCCACCCGCTTTTCAAAATGCGAAAACCATCATTTTTTTTCCACCCGTTATGAATACCACCCTGCTAATTAAATTTGACCTCGCGCCCATAAATTTTAGCCATTGTTGTTTAAAAACATAAAGACTGCCCTTTCAAGCCTTTTTCGCCATTCTGTTCAGATTTGCACAAAGATAGCCTCTGCCAACCTATTCTCAAGCCAAAACAGCTCTGTTGACCTATTTTCAAGATACTTCACACCAAAATTCAAGCATTTACCACTAAAACCTGTGCAAGCTCAACCTAAATCTCTATAAATACTAGGAGAGCGCCTCTTACCCCCTTGACCTTCTCTGCAAACTAAAATATTCATTTTCCAGGTATTCTTAAGTGTCGAGGCCATTTATTAAAGCTAAAAAGAAAATAATAAGTTAATTGAAACAATTTAAAAGCTTTGCAGACCATATAAAAGCCATTGTTGCTTCCAAAACCATTTCTACATAATGTAGTCATATTTTCATAATATTCCTAAGGGCCTAATTCTATTTTTGAGCCAAAGAGTAATCAATTGATTAAAATTAATAAAACTATGGCTTCCCAAGACATTCTGATAGTCAATCCCCTGTAACCTCCTGTTATTGGTGTTGAACATACCCCCCTTGCAGACAGAGTCTTCAAAATCACTGACCCTGTCATTGATTTCAACCTCCTTGAGATCCACTACTGGAGCCATGATAAGTTTACATAACAAGTTTATGACATTCATATTTTGGAATCAAATTTACCCAAGTATATCCTCCCACGGACTTTCCAACTCCTTGAGATCATCAGACTATGTAAATTTAACTATCTGCCAAATGGAAGAGCCCTAATAAGCCACAACAAGGGGATCTTGTACACCATTACTACTGAATAAATAAAACAAATGCTTCAAATTCAACCTAATCCTGATGAATCCCCTCTGTCAATTGAGATCCTAACTGAATTGTATCTGAAACTTGACTTTCCAAAGAGGTTTCAGATCTTCCAAACCTTCTTGCATTCATCAGTTGAAACCCCAAAGAGAAACCCTCCCTATGTAGCCTCATTTTTCTCATAAAGAGTAAGACATATTATCACAATGTTGTCTTTCATTGTAGGCTATTTCACAGATGAGTACCTAGATACTTAAATCCTAGGTTTTATGTCCATTTTCTGTCTAGGACAGCCTCCATCCTTCACATATAAATTTTCTTAGTAATTATTAGATGTTATTCATCTAAACTAGTTAAATTACCTGAGGAAGGAGCCTTGAAATATTTATCAGTGTTGTTTCACATGTTCTTATACTTTCAATCTGAAAGGTTTGCAGTAGGCCTCCAAAAATTGGAGACTGAGGGTAATCCACAATTAGTTGTTTTGTGGACTTCCTTAACTAGGAAGGATTCCACTGAGTCTACTTACAGGAACTTCATTGATTCATTTATTCATCCAATTGTCAATATGCTAAGTAGTAGCACTAAACCTAGGGTCAATGAAAAAATCAAGAAAGTATTGCAGTTATCAAAACACGGTAGGACAAGAGACTGGTTTTTATACTAGAGCCACACTGAGATTATGGTATATGGATGTCAAATCACTCCATATAAGCTACCCAAATACCTTCCAATGGGGTTAATTGCTCTTGAATATATCAGGCAGATCCTAAACTCTGATGAGGTTAACTTTATGTTAGCCAAGAAGAAAAAATTATTTAAGATAAAAAACCAGATTGGTCCTTTCATCTGCAATAACAGGAATGCTGGTCAACAAGCAGAAAAATGTTTATAGGAATTTAAGTTTAGTAAAAGTTTCAAATGAAATTATGATCCTTTAGGAGTTGTTAGCAAGTTGAGAATCAAATTTAAAATAACTCCTTTTGTCCATCAGTCCAAACCAAAGATAGTAAAGTACTCCAACCAACCTGAGTGGTTGGAGAATACTTTGATAGAGGCAGAGAAGAAAGGTGATACTAGTTCCATCTTGCAAACTCCAGCCCCACAATATAGGAATTCCAAAAGTCCAAGAGAAGAAGGATCATATTCAGCCCAAACCACTACTGAAACTAAGTTTAAGCTAATGTACAAGAATAAGCCCAAGCTAAATCCTGTAAATGAACAATTTCAAACAATTGAGATAATTTATATAGACACAGTGGTTAAAGAAAATGCACCTCCAGCAATTTCAGAGGAAACTTAGTGAACCTTCAACATCTAATACTCAAATCATTCAAAAGAAAAATAGTGTTGAAGTGTATTCATCAAGTAAACCAACAGATAAAGAAAAATATATCATGGAAAAGTATAAAGAAATCGAACTCAGGAATGACGCATTAGTAGCAGTCAATTATGCCCAATATTGGAAGCAGAAACCTAGTGACCAGAACAAGTTTCTTTCTGCATTTGATTACAAGACCAAGAAGATGCAAATGACCTTCTTGCAGCCCACAGTAAATAATCCAAATTCATCTACTAACTATAATAAAACATCATATGAAGTTCAAGCCAAATATTTTCATCCTGTAGACCAAATAGAATTTCATAAGCAAGCTGGTGAAATGTTATATTCTTCCATGACCAATAAATCCATGAGTGTCTAGAAATTGCGAAATACTCTAGAAAACATCAGAGGATAGTTAAAGCTATAAAATTCTTCCTGACAAGCCAAATACAACAAAATCAAATCTCTAGAAGAACTGGTCATAGAGGTAGGATATGATCCAATGAACATTAAAGTTGCAGAAGAACTCATTAAGAAAAAGAATGCATAAATTGCTGCATTGAAGAAGTAGCTCAAATTTCCTCCTACTGAACATCCATGAGAAAAAAAAGTTCTGTAAAATGAAGGCCAAAAATATGAAATGATGAACCTCATCATTCAGTCGACAGCTCAACTGAAAGAGATGGAGAATGAGATGGATAAGTTAGTACAAGAGAAAAATGCCAGCATGGAAGCAATCCCTGTCACTACTATTCCTACAGTTACTAAATCAGTTCCTTCTATATAGAATCTTCAGTGGCCACAACAATTCCAGTAGCTACAACACTTCCCACTACATCAACAACTACATCAGCTACAAAATCATCTACATCAGTAGCTCATCCTAGTGATGAAGCAAGTAAACTAGTTAAATCAATGCAAGACATGTCCATAGAGACTATTGAAATAAATAGATTTAAAGAACAAATAAAAATTCGAGAGGACGAGAAGAATCTAGTTCAAATCATTCATAAGAATGAAACACAGAAGTGAAACATATTTATTGAGAAAGTACATAAGTTGGAGAAAGAATTGACACTAAAAGAACCACTTGCCTAAGAAAAGTAACAGTTGTGGGCCAATATCATTGACTCTGTCAATGATATTTGGCCATCCGTTCAAGTTATTTATGAGCAGAACGATATGATCAAGGCAGCATGTGAATCCATTCAAAAAGTGAAGGAAAAAATTCGTAAGAAGCCAGAGGAGGCCAATGAAATCATTAAGTTTCTTAATTCCAAGAACCATCAGTAATTAGAAGAAATTTGCATAATTGATAGGACTAAAACAATCCTTGAAGTCAGAAAGGTTATTTCTAAGAGGAACTTGATGGTACAACTTGAAGACAAGTGTCAAAACATGGAGATTGCAATAACCAGATTCATGGTTAAATTTGATGTTTTGAGGTAGAAAGGCTTGCCAAATCCTTTGGTTATCAATGACATATTGATGAAACATGAGGATTATGATAAGAAAATTAGAGAAGTGGCAAAGGAACAGGCCAGCAATTCCTCTATTAAAGAAATTCATACAAGAAAATTCTTTTATTAGTGTTTTGAGAATGTGTTTTACCTCTAGCATGAGGTAAAACATCTATTCATTAACAAGCCTACTTTTGCAAAGTATACAAAAGTTGATGAGATTTTCAGAAGAATGGTAAAAATTAAATTACCAGATGTAGAGGCTTGGGGAAAGTTGAATGATTTACTATGAAAGTGAAAGGTAAAAAGCATTCAAGGTTAAACAGAGCAGTCAAAGGTTAAATGTAAAGTAGTAATAGGTTAAGGAGTATTAGAGCAGGAATTTAACAGTGAAAGACAGAGATGAAAAGCAGAGTTAAAGGCATCCATCGTAAAGGACACTCACCAACCTAAAAGACAACCAACGTTAAGAAAAAACAAAAGAGAGAAAGAAGCAAAATATCAACAAGCAAACAAAAAATCCAAATAAAAGAGGGACATCTAGCAATTAGGCTCCTAGGTGTCTCTATCTTCTTACATGAAGATATTTATTTTTCCTTAAATAATTCCTAAATTAGTTTTAGGATATTTTGTAATATATTTTGTATAAATACTTCATAATTCGAAGCATTGAGGGTGGATTGCTAAACATTTCTATAGTTGTATTGATCTGAGAACCATAGGGTTTATTGTACCATTTTCAAGTTAGCATATTGGATTGAGTAATAAAGGCATTGCATTACAAGATTCATGTGTTGGGCCACTTCAGTAAAGTATCTTTCTATTGTTTAATTGTTATTTTATTAAGTATTTTCACATACTTGTATGTTTTTTGAATCTAAATGATATAACAAGAATTTTATTTCAAAACTTGTTTAAATCCACTATGTCTTGAACTGTTATTCATTTTCATGTTGTCTACTAATATCCATATTAGATAATTCTTCATTTCTCCCTAGTTTCAAATGAGCTCGGTCATTTCCTTCATTATCCGGTTGTGGAACCCTTAATTTCTCCTTTATCCTGATTGAAACCATTTCACCATCCAACTTAAAGATTTGAATTTACTTAGCTACCTTGCCCTATGAACACTTCCTTTAGAAACTTGATTTTTCCATGTTGCTTGATACATCAACTCCATATCCCAATGGAAAACATGCTTGCATCTATCTATCTGAATCAATAATTCCACCACCAAACCAAAACCAATAAATCTCACATAACTAGTCTAAAATCAACTAAAAACAACAAAGTTAAATCATAAAGAGAAATCCCTCTCTGAGTATTAGGAAGTCTAGATCCTGAGCTTAAAAGTAGGTTTGTGGTTACCTCTAATATTATTTAAAACAAAACATAACAACCCTAGGAATTATTGGAGTGATAACAACTTGAAATAGACAATACGATCAATCAAGATAGAGTAGAGAATTTGTATACTATATGCATGCACACATAAGAAAATATTTTAAAACTTTTAATAATCTAAATAAATAATCAATTATCTCTATTGTAATTCCCACCATCTAATTGATAATCATAGCAATACTTTGACTTCCTTTGGATGAAGAAATCGACCTTATTTTTTTGAACTTATTTTCCCATCACACTAGCTTAAACAATTCTATCTAACCTGCTAACCATCAATATTTTGTCAAATGTATAGCTAAAAATATTTCTCCTTTTTCAAGTGACATGCACTTTTTTCACTCTGAAGGTCTCGACACAAAAACATACTCTATTGAAAGCAAATGATAGCTACAAGTGGAAAAAATAATTGAAAACAAGTGTAGAGAAATCATATAATCTTAAATTCCTGCACATTTTTATTCTTCACCTTTACTTTTGTTAGATTAGAAGTAAGGCCCTACTTACTCTTTATCACCATTTTGTTTAACTTCAGGTGCAGTTTAATTCTCAAAACACAGGTTCAACTATATGGCCTAAATTTTTCTTCAAAAACACAAATATTTTGATTCTCAATCTAAAATTTTTACATGATGCTACCTCATCGAAGATCATAAATTTGCACACTTGTACATTGGGTAAGAGAAAAAATTTATAGATATGAAGACCTCACTTCAAGTATTTATATGAACCACATTCAAACAAAACACCTTCCAAGCGCATCGTCAAAAAATTATTTACGTTGAAGTAGACAAGAAAAGATCCCCTTTTTTCTTGGAGGACTCTCCCATGAATTTATGCACATTCTACATCATTCTCCTCTTGTGGCCTAGTTGGCATCATTTATCTTTTTTCTCCTTTATTTTCCAGAATTTAATAGTCTCACCTCTCCCTTCTTCCATCTCTTTCCTTTTCCAAAATATCTTGAGTTTCACATGCAGGTTGCCTTGATGCATGTTAGAGGTACTTTCGTAAATGTCGTTCTTTCGTCTAGACTTCATGATGTCTATAGGAAACTTATAGTCTTTGGCCATATGGCCCAAATTATCACACGAAAATAACATCTAATATGTCCAAAAATATCAGAAAGGTCTCAAATCCTTTACTTATCTACTTTCTACAGTCAATACCTTTATTCTCGAAATCATTACATAAATAACAGTACCCATAAAATATTTTTTGTACTTGAAAACTGATGGGATTGTTATTCCTTGATGGATTGCTTGTGATTTCTCTTCATCCCACAACTTCTCTTTCTTAGGGGATTTTTTCTTTTTATCTATGCAACAAGCTGAAATGTGACCAAATTTTTGACAGTTAGAGCATCTAACATTTATGATACCTCTTCGTGTTTCATTTTCCAAATCCTAATTTTGATGATGCTTTTCTTCATTGTTACTGTAAAATCCTACCTCATTAGCTTCTCTTAATCTGAATCTATTCTCTTCTAGCTCAGCTTCTTATTTCTTACATTGGCTGATATGATCCTTAAGCTAGTTTTCAATCTCTTCTTCATCCTTCCTTATCTTCTTCAATTGGGTTTTTATATTAGAATTTTTTTGTTTGAGAACAAACTCTGTTTCCTCAACAATATAGAGAAATTTCTTCAAACATTTGTTTTCAAACATCAAATTTTTTATCAATCTTGATTGAACTTTGTTCCAGGCTTCAAGAGTTAGTAACCTCTTTAGATATTCATCTTGAGACGCCTGCACTCTAAAGACACCTTCCTGACCTCTTGAGGAATCAACTTCAAATCATTGATTATCCTCTTCCTCTATAACCCCAAAGTCATCATCACTAGATTAGCAATAGGAAATAAAATTTTCATGACTGAAAACATTGCCTTCCATACGTTTTACGAGGAGAAGATTTTTTTCATATATTGTTACACTCTTAGATTATTTTCAATTCTTATTATTCTGATATTGTTTCCTCTTGTTCTTGACCATAATCTCATGATCTACCCTCAAGCAGTTAATCTCCTTCTAGAGAACCTACTCTAATACCAATTGTTGGAAATGACCTCACTAATAAGAGTGGGGGTGAATTAGTGGTGATAGTTTTTTTTGTTAAATTTTAACTATTTTATAAAAAATCCTAATATCAATAATCCATCATCAAATCACAAATATAGCATGTAAAAAAAATCAGAATAAAAATCATTAACAATATCAAAATACATGCACACATGAGGGAAAACATTATTTGTGGGAAAATCCCTCCAAGGAAAAAAACCGCCCACTAATGTTTTTCCTCAAATATTCTGTTAAGTGTTAAAAAAATACTACATGGAATAGCTAGCTCCCATTATATTGAAGACTCAACTTTTAAGATAATCTACTAGCACCACTAGATAGAAAGACTTTTCTCTCATGACTGTACAAACACTCGTTCACTAGAAGCCACCATAACCAGTGAGCCTCACCCAACTCTAATATACTATGGTGAAAACCACTTCCCTTATTGAACTGCCAGCTACAAGTCCTCCACCTTCTCTATGCATTGTCTTCTATGAAGCGTCAATGCCTTCAAAAAATCCATGTGAACCATGTTTCATAGATTTTCAAAATGGGCTCTCAAATATTCTCAACGTGAAAAACCCAACGAACTCTCTCTGATTTGAAAATAAAATGTGATAGGATACACTGAACTAAGATATAAATGTACAGTAATATATGCAAGGCACTTTAGCACTCTCTCACACACTCACTCGATATATACAATACCACAACTCAGTACTCACACATAATTACATAGAAAACTATCCTCATCAATCTCGAATCCAATGCCATAGGAAAATAATAAGGTAATACTAATACCAACTGTAAATACTAGGAAGGCCAAAATACCACATGAAAAAATATGGTAATACCAAAACCAAGTGTAAATATGAGGAAATTCAAATAACACGTGAAAATACCATGGTAAAACATTAATTTGTCACACCAAATACCATGGGACAAATACTTGGTAAAGTTATCCAACCACATGCAACCAATAAAATTATTTCATAAACATTTGTAATCAATCATAGCCAATACATTTATTAGAAAAATATATGCATAAGCGATCATCCGCAACTCATTCTACCAACATCACTGGGTTGACATCAATGCCAATCAAGCACACTGCAACACACACCAATACCAATGTGCATCCAACTCATGTACTAACTAGGCACATCCAGCACAAAGTCAAAACCAGGTTGACATCAATTCCAACCATCAACACTACATCATAGCATCAATTCCAACACAGATCAAAGTTTTTAATTAGGCAATGAGTTGATAAGGAATTCACACTTTCATCATACACTTGATCATTTGATTCACTGAGAGACTGCAGTAGTTAGTAGGGGATTCTCAAGTTTTTCTTAGGTTGTTGACAATAGAAGTTTATTATTTGGTGTAGCATCTTGATTCCTAAGATGGTATGTATGGACCATCATATTTATCCCTTTACTTGTTACATATTTAATTATATGTAAGGTTATTTAACACAAAGGGTTGGACATGCTTTCTCTTCTCACACCATTCTTGTTTTCCTATACCCTTTCATAAATCATAATGAAAATTTTATTTATAGTCAAAGTAGGATGCCTCTCTTCCTTCCCCCATGGTATCCCAACAAGAATCATTATAACTTTGATTATTATTAGCTCATCAACATCGATCTATCAACCAATATTGTCCATAAAAGAGTTGGAATTTCTCCACAAACTCTAAAGCAACCTCATCTTCAAACACTCTGATCCTATTAAAGTATTAAATATAGTTTTATATTTGGATTAATTTCTTTAATTTAGTATTAGCATAAATTGTAGAGGGGTCTCTGAGATCCCCTTTGATAAATATAATTTCCAAATTGGTGTCTCCTTACCCAGGGTATTATTTACATGTTTTATGCCTTTGATAGAAAAATGAAACTTATGTTTATAGGATTGTTATAATTATGATCCTATGTCATTTTAATCCATATTGAAAACAAGAAAGTCTATTCTAACAATAGGATTGTCTACTGATAAAAAGGTTCTGAGAGGATAGCCTAATGGGGATGCACCAAAGTATGACCTACCCATGTTGCGATGCTCAGCTTTGTGGCCCATGCTATTAGTGGCCCTATTGGCCTGTGACCACACATAACATGGAGAGTCGGTCCCTATAAGGAAGTTACACGGCAAAGGTGTGAAGTTTTAAGAGGAAGGCGAAGCTATTCAAGCGCTAGCCGGGAGGACGCCCCATAATCAAATATAAAATTTCAAGAGCCAGAGCCCAAACCCTTTACTTTTAAATCAAATCAAATAAAAGAAATGGCATATTTTCGGGGTTTGGAGGAGGTGCAAAGGGGAAAATAGGCGGTCAAGATAAAAATAACATATTTGAAGCAGAGAGATGGACGACGGAGATTAAATCACAAATAACTCCCTGCAAGTTTTAGCTTTTACCTCTTAAGATAGCGCTGAAAGTTGTTTGTCAGCTGATGTTATTTGGTGGGACCCATACAACCTTACCACATTAATAAATCACATCCAATCCTTTTTTTTCTCCTTTCCCTTACCTTTTCATATTTTCACACTTCTCGACATCTAAATGCATCCATATCGCACTTTGCAACAGATAATATTTAGCCCCCGCTATGCAGATTATAAAACTTGTGATTTGTGACTTGCAGGAGCGATCCCTCCTCTATTCCACATCACCCCTCCCCCACCATCCATCGCAATTCACAAAATTAAAACTTATTCCATTCTACCAAACGTTAAAATCTGCGATCATCGATGTACGATATCGCATCGCAAAGTTTTTTTAACTTACCTTTTGAAAAGCCCGCAACCTATCTTATTTAAGTTGTGATGAAGTTGGGTCCCTCCTGCCCCCCATGTCACTTAACTTCTCCCCTGCACTTTGCACTTCGCTTATTTTGGTGTTTATCACCTCTGCTTATGGTTAAACCTTAAGTTTTACAATCTGCGATTTGTGGTTGGGTCCCACTGTCTACCACATCACCTCCTTCCTTGAGGCGCTTCACACTTCACTCATTTTAGAGTTTACCTTTATTTCTTCATGGTAAAGAGTTGTGATTGTGACATGGTTTGGACCCACCATAACAATTTTCTCACCGCAAATATGCCATTCCTTTGCTATCATTCCCATTCCATTGCTCCACGTCGTTTCCTTCTCCTCATCTCCCTCCACCTTTCCTCCATCTCTAATCACCCCCTCCTCATCTGATGGTCCTTGTTTCGTTTCACACTCCCCGCAGCTTTCGAAGTTTAACCATGGGGGGGGGGGGGGTCCGAAATGGGTAGTATCCATTACCTCCCATCCCTCCACGGGTCGTCCTCTCTTCATTTCACACCCCCCCTCTCCAACACCGCTTACCACTTGATGCCCTCTCCGAAAATCGGTTCCTGTTTTGCAATTCAAAAACACTGTAGGGGATTTTGAGGCAGAAAATTGCAGTTATGGTTTATGCAGTCTACTCAGGAGATCTCCACAGAAGAGCCACGCATGTGCAGTACAACTGAAAATTTACAATGGATTAAGTGGAAATCATAAAACTAAGGGAGTGGAAGCTTTCAAGTAGCAGGTGGAACTGTATGATGATAGCCATGCCTACCCACCAACAAGTGCTCCTCGCCATACTATTTTGAAGGCTCCCATTATTGGCCTCCATGGGCAACCATGTCTTATCTGTTTTCAGTTTAATTTTTATGATTTTGCTGGTGAAATCTCAATTTTGCCCCATTCCTGTTTTAATTCTCTGAGTACAGAAGTAATTGATCAATGTACGTTCTTCAAGTTAGGTATGATTTTTTGATTTCATAAGTACGGTTCAATCATAAATGATTAGTACTGTAAGACCCTCGAGGGGAAATCTATATGTAGCTCATTCCAAGATTAAAGAAGGGTTCTAGAATTTCCAAGAATTTTGTTGTAGTTTTGTATGATTGTGCTCCCGGTGCTCTGAGATACATATTTGGGAGAGTTGTCTAAACTTAATATGATACAGAGTTGTTATTTAGATTCCAGATGGAGCAATGAGTAGTATGTATATGTTTCCTTCTGTTATTAGTAATATCCTTTTTATGTATAATCATCTTTCATGCAATGCTTATTTGATGGTCTGTGTAATGTAGCTACTGGTAGTCTATAATTTTATTCATGAATTCGTGTTTGCATAATGCTTAGGTGTTAATGCTCATGTATTAAGCTTGTTGTACTCCCTTAATTCACGCTCCACAAATATCCGTTGTTTCCCATCTCTCATTCATATCTGCTTCCTCTGAGGTCACGGGGGACATATTCTTAAATCTCTTAAGCATGTCTCTTGTGGGTTCCTTCTCCATTCCTTCTCAACGCCTCTACACATTTTAAAACTTCTACTCATTGTTTTATACTTTTCCCATATAAAATCCATTAGC
The DNA here is from genome assembly GCA_034641835.2 of Pinus albicaulis. Classification (NCBI taxonomy): domain Eukaryota; kingdom Viridiplantae; phylum Streptophyta; class Pinopsida; order Pinales; family Pinaceae; genus Pinus; species Pinus albicaulis. The sequence goes on along the minus strand of CM076580.1, from coordinate 807,260,224 downwards.
CTCACAACCTCTTGAGATCTCTCTTCATTTGGGGAATTCACATGAAGCAGGATCAAATGGTCTTCTCCATTCTTGAATAATCAAATCCATTATTCTCATGACCCATATTCTGTCAGAGGTATTTATACAATTGTCCATTTTTGCCTCTGATTTTAAGATGTCCTAGGCATTGGTGTTTTGCAACTCAAGGCTATCTCTAGGAGTAGCAACATATTTTTGGTGTCTTTTCTGGGGAAACGAATTATAAAACCTTTTCCCTGGGATACACCATTATATTCACCCTTAAATCAGGTGAGCACGAAGGGTTGAGAGTTGCATAGCCCTCATCTTGGCGACTATACTATTATTAAAAGTTCAAATCAGTCATAATCCCAGCTTACAAAAGGCCTCATACTCGATTAGATACTTTTTAACAGAAAACCCCTTCGGTGTCTGATCCTGAAAAGACTATAATTAGGAGAGTCTGGAAGGAGAAGCAGCCCAGCCAGGCTGAACTTACCTCATTTACTTTAGAAGCTTTTCCTTCCTCATCTTAGAAAGCTGACATCTATGGTCCTTGCACCACAACCCGCGTACTTGAGTATTATACAAAAGCCTTCTCTTTGGCTAGTTCAATCATAAAAAACAAAGCTGAATCCACTGATATTTCTTTTCCTCCCTTGCACCCTACTCTCGAGGCCAAAGAAATTAAAGAATTTTCAGTACCCCATAGCTTTTTATAGACCAATATGGCAATCTCTATTCAACGCACACCTATTATACCACAACCAATTCATCCTCAAAATTTACCTCCACTGCCCCTCACGGCTGTACCTAGCTTCCACCTCAATAAATATTCTCCATTGGATTTACCTCAAGTATTGAATGACATGCCTCAAGATTATCCAAAGGCCCTGCCTCAGTTCACCGGGGAATATAGTACTTCTGTGCAGAGACATATTGAAAATTTTTGTGCCTTTGCTGAGAATGTAAATTTATAGCACCTAGATGTGGTGTTGAGGCTTTTTATTCAATCCTTGGATGGAGAAGCTTGAAATTTGTTCAAATCTCTTGTTTATCACACTGTCACCACTTGGGAAGAAATGAAGAATTTCTTCACACTAAAATAGGTTGAAAAGAGGGACCATGGATATGTTCTTATAGAGTTCAATGCTCTCAAGAAGAGACACAATGAGGATGTAACAGAATTTATAAAGGGGTTCAATAAGCTTTATTATAATCTTACTACTGAAATAAAGACTCCACAAGAAGATGCTAATGTGGTTTTCGAGGGAGCTTTTAAACCATAATTTGTGTTCACCCTAAGGGAAACAATGTCTACATCACTAGATCAGATCCAGGCTGATGCATTGGAGGTAGAAACAAACTTTTCTTCTACAAGTAATTTCAAAGGGAGGACAGAGCACGAGGCCAGGAGAAGGGGTAGGGAGGAGGCTTCTGCCTTTAATCGAGAGAGGGAATCACAGGAGTATAGAATCGAAGAGATGAATAAGCTGATAAAGAACCTCTCAAATAAGTTGGTGAGGCTTGAATTCAAGGCCAATAATTCCCCTCCTTCTCCTAACCAAATGATTCCAAACCATGGGTTTAGTCCCTAGTACCGGAAGCCCCCTCTACAGTTGTTGAAGCGAGAAAGGAAAGAGCAATAATATCACATCCAACCTCATATATACCTAGAAGGGGAAATAGAGGGACAAGCCAAGGAAGTCACAAAAATTCAAGAAGATCAATTCCTCGCTTACTTAGAGGATGAAGAAGGTGAAATTTTCACTACAAGAAGATCTAGAAGAGAAGGAAGTCCCCCTAGAGGATCAAGATATTGACAATTACTGTAGGTTGTTTCTGGATTTCATGCAAGCTCAACTCCATAGGAAGTATGATATCAGGTCCTCTAGGAAGATAACCTGAGTGGAGGAACAAGATGAAGAGTCAACATCAATAGATAAGACCCCTTCCAGTTCTGCTAGTAAGGTGAAAAATCCTTTAGAAGAGTCTTCCCATCCTAAAGCCTCCACGCCCACCTCCTCGAAACAGGGCTCTGATCCTTCCCAAAATGAGAGATCCATAGCTATACCCTTGAAATTTCCCTACCCTCCTAAAGAGAAATTCAAAGAAGTTATCAAAGAAAACATTCCCACGACCTTTAGCCTCCAGAAAGAATTAGAAAAGGTCAAGATCCTAATCCCCCTAATCGAGCTCTTAAAAAAACCCTTATACAAGGCCCAAGTCTCTCAGTTCATGCTGCCCCAGGGCCTAGGTCCTCTCCTTGATAACCTAAATCTCTAGGAAGAAAGACCCATGGTAGTTTTTGGAACTCGTGTAAAAGAGACAGATTCAACCACTCCTCCATTCTATGTGACTCTAGTTATACATGACCTGTTATTGTACAACTGCATGCTATATTTCAGGGCTTCACATAATCTGTTGCCATTGTATGTCATGGAGAAGTTGGGGTTGCAGATCACTAGGCCTTATAAATATCCATATTATTTTGATTCCAAGAGGGTGAAATGCTTGAGCATCATAAAATATCTGGTAGTAAATTTAGCTCAGATTCCAGCCAAAAGTGTAGTAATGGACATTGTTATGGCCAATACCCCAGCTCAGTTTGGAATATTGCTGTCCAGTTCCTAGGGTACCAATATTGAAGGATCCATAAAATTTGACCTCACCTATTCCACTATTCCAGTATTCAGTGGGGAGGAAAGACGATTATACCGTTAGTCCATATTCGCGAAGATGGTTGTAATATCCCCAATTTTTAGCCTTAAGCTAAAATGGACATTATAGTTGCACATATTGTTTTTGTTTAATAAAATGGGCAAGGAGACACTTTATAACCTCTTAGATGAAGAAATAACACTCCTAGTGTGAAAGGGGAGTGAATAAAGCAGCTGGAATAAACACCAAGGGTGTGAATGGAACCCAACTCACTTGGATTAGTCATATTTGACTAAAGTCAACAACGTTGCCTATAGAGGAGAAGCTTCCTAGAGAAGTTGTGCAGCTTTGGAGGGAAGAGCTTCACATGAGGATGGAAACCCTAATTGGTGGGACCATGGTGGAGAAGATTTCTCTCACTTTATATGGAGGAGATGGCAGCCCATTTTGATTATGCTATGTTTTAGATTTTCAGACTTGGGTCTGCAAAAGCTTGCATCCCTGGGCTGTTTAGTAGGGTGATGGTGCCCTCGGGCACTAGGGTGTTCCCGGTCAAGAATCCCTACCTCTTCCTCAAGGAAGGATGAGGATTGAGTTTAATTTCTTCAATCCATCATTGTCCATAGTTACATTCATCTTCTACAGCATTAGCTCTGCAACAGAGAGGACATTGTGTAGCTGGGTGCAGCTAGAGAGGAACTCATGAAGTCTTCTTAGCTTGTTTTCTTCAGTGCTGGAGGGATCTATTCATTGGAGGAGCTACAAGGAGGATTCCTAGGCTTAATTTCATATCTTTTGGCATGGGCCAACATTCCATCATCTCCCACTTCATAGTCCATGTAGGAAACTGCGTTATTTTATGGAGGCAATGAGAGAGGGTTTCATAGAGATCATCAGGAGTTGCTTTTGAGACAAAGGGATAAAACCTTTGTATTAAAGGCATTATCAGAGGAGGCAATTTTTATTTCAGATCTGCCATAGCCTCATTCATATTTCGTATCAGTTGCAGTGACAACTCTGTTGTCACATTTTGGTTTTCTCCGGCATTTCTAGCAATCTTCATAGATTGGCTACAAATCATGTATTTCAGCTAACTTCTTTTTATTGGGCTTATTTCTTGTATTCCTTCAGCCACATATGTATTTATTCATATTAAACAGCTTATTCCTTCATGTACACAGTGCAGTTGCAACTACTCCGACATTTTGTGGAGTTGCAACTACTCTTGCATTTCATAGCTTATTCATTGGAGGTTGGATCTCAAAGCTTGAGTGGCTTGTCCCTCATGATATTTCTTGTATTTTACTGTTGATATCATAATAGGATGATGGCTGTAGTATTTTATCTCTCATGATGTATTCAGATGTGTAGATTTCAAGATTGATGTTTTGCATGTTGTTGTAGCTCACTCTTTGAGCATTGTTTTAGAGATCTAGTTTGGGGAGGTCTATATAACCCAACTAGAATCATTTCTTTAAGCTAATTTTATGCAGGGGAGTTATATTAGGAGTGTTATAGGGAATCTCACTGTTGGATAGCCTTATTTATGTAGCAGATTTCTTATACAGCGTCCACATGGGTAGCTGTAGCATAAATTCCCGAGGTGGAATATTGCATATCCATAGGCAGAGTCTATGAAGGGCCAGCTAGCCTCAGAATCTCTCCCTTATTTGAAGGATACATATCCTGTCAATTCCCCAACATTAAATCTCTGAAATTGACTTGCAGTGTCTCACTGAAGAAGGAAAAATGGAACATCTAAGATGTTCACGATTGAGCAGCAAGTTCCTGAAAAAGGGACATTACAGTGGTATCATAGCATGATCTTGGCTCAGCCTATGCCCAAGAGCCATTGCTATCAGAAGAGGAGCTTCTCTCTCCAAGGAGAGGATATTTATAGAGGAAACAAGGAAAAATAATGATGGAAGAGTAGGCTTCCCTTCTTCTTTTCCAGGGGACCATTGAAGATTCGATGAAAGGGAAAAAATTTGGAGAAATTTTCTAAAAAGGGTTTGTGGATGGAGCAAGCCCAAGGCATTTTCATGGAGGGTGTGAGCATTCAACTTCACATGTAGATCCACAGTGCAGTAAATTTCCCACAGCTAATGCAAGAAGGATGGATGAAAGGAGATGAAGCCTTTGGAGGAGCAACGCATCAAACTCAAAGGTATGATTCATGATGATTGATTTCAGAGTTCTATTTCATGTTCTCATGCAAATGAGAGATCATATGTTGCAGTAAAATAGTTTTTTTCAAGGGTATTGATGAAAATTAGTGTGCAAGTGGGTGTGACAAAACTTCAAACACTTTGCATGCATGGAGGGGAACCATGAAACAATGATCATTCCATCTTTTTAGAAGGGGAGTAAATAAGGAGATTTGCTTGCTAGAGGCAAGACCCCCATTATATTAAGGGAACTCTTCCATTTTTGAGGGTGTGGAGACATTTCTTTCAAGGGAAAGGCTCAAGGCCTGTTATTCAGGAGGAAACACACTCACATGTTGGTAGGGAGGAGGTGCATACAGCGCTGCACCATTGGAAGAAGAAGAAAAGCAGAAGGATTAGCATAAAGAGATGATGGAAATTCACCCCTATCTATTTTTTAGAGATTTTATTCACATGGGAGAAGGAATGCACTGCGTAGTAGAGAGAGAGGACCATTCATTCCTCTCATATATTCAGTACACTTCCTATTTTGATGTCTCACTCTTGGAGGTTTTCCACATGGGAGGCCACATTTTCTAGGGATGATGAGAGGCATCATGCTATTTGGTTCACCACTCATTGGATTCCGGAGGGGTGGAGGTATTGGAGGAATCCACTACGACGCAGAGAGTTTGGGGACAATCTCATGGAGGAGGGTTACACACTCTCTTTTTCAGTACCACCCATTCTCATTAGTTTCACTGCGTAGACAGAGTTGTTGTATGGAGGGAGGATAGCATCTTCATGATGCAAAATGACTGCTCCATGGATTTGGTGAGATAGAGGTTACTTCCTTTTGGGAAGAACTCTTTCATGCTTTGAAGTAGAGGGAGTCCACTCATGCTTATATGGCCCAGGATTGGGAGATTCTTTGGAGGTGATAGTCTCTCATGGGAGGCTCATTTTGAGAGGTCCTTATTTCTATTTGAGCATGAGAAACTGCATGATTGCATGGCAGCAACTTGGAGGATGAATTTGGCATGAGGGGATGTCAAGGTAGCAGGCAACAATGTGATGGATCACTATATTGCAGAATACCAGCGCCGTCTATATGGAGGATTGATCCAGGATGGAGGACTCAGCTTCTGGTTGAGAGGTCCCAGGATCTTGATGCATGCATGATTCTTGGATAGCATTGATGGAGATGGGAGAAACTTAGTGGATGATATGAGCATCTATCATCATGGCAGACTCTTCTTGGCTGGAGTTTCTAGTCTCAAGGAGAAACTTTTGGATGCAGCACATACGGACTTCCTGGCTATGCACTTGGATGCATATTTTGCCTTGCTAGAGGAGTTCACTTTGGAGGTCATTCATCATGATCTACATTAGCATATGGATAGATGCAGAGCCTAGATGTCTTTTGGAGAGTTTGACACAACCATTCCCTTACTCATTAGAGGAGAGGGAGAGCATTCATGATGATCCATTTCAACTCAAGGTCTCAAGTACATGGTAGAGAAGGTATAATTTTACATTGTGTACCTCTTTACTTCATATGAGTAGCATATTGAGCAAGGAGGATCATTCCTTCTTGCATTTTTTATCATGTACTTGCAGCTACCAGTAGCCTTGATTTTGGCTATTTTTGTGATGGTTGTGGGGGAAGCCACATGTCTCATGGTGTACACCATTGGCACCAAATTGTATTTCATGCTTCATCTTATGCGGAGATGTTGTGGCAGTAAAAAAGTGGCTAGTATAGCACTTTTTCATTTTTATTTTGAGGCAGGCAAAGGAGGCACTGTGTAGTTCCATGAGTGGAACTTGAGACCACTCTCCAGTTGTCATTTGACAACTTGTTTCTATTGCTTATTGCTCCTTGTATATTTCTGATGTTGTACATTGTTGAGGAGCATTATTTGGAGAGAATTATATGTACAACCCATTGGGAGCATGATTCTCCCTATTATACATGCTTCATTTTTCAGGAGATACCATGGGCAAACCATGATTGCCATATTAATATTTGTCTCTTCTTGTGGGAGGAACCACTTGGAGGATTTGAGGAGGAAACTCATGGCTGATTTTCTTGATGGGGTAGCTTGGGCCATTCTTGGAGGCCATAATTTTCAGCCCAAAGACAAAGGTAGCCCCATGTGAGAAGCATATGGAGAGAGGGCCATCATGAGAAGCACAAGCACACTCTCCATTTAGCCCAAACACATTGTAGAAATCAGGGGTGAGACTTTCATTTGGATGATTGCATGGATGAGAGGACCATCATTGGGAGCAGAATTTTCCCATGCATACCATCACTCCTACCTTAAGGAGGCCTTAGAATAGCAGGGAGGATTCCACTACACATTCTATCTTTCCATGATGAGCATTGTTGACAGCATGCATACTTGTAAGAGAGCATTGGAGGACAAATTTATTGCAACATATTTGAGAAGTGGTGGGACCATTTATGAGGAGGCCACAGGAGAAGAAGGGGGAGACAATTTTGTTCTCTCTATGCAGTTTCTTGAGGGCAAGCAACATGTGGGAGGGGAGGACTGTAATGTCCCCAATTTTTAGCCTCAATCTAAAATGGACATTATAGTTGCACATTTTATTTTTGTTTAATAAAATGGGCAAGGAGACACCTTAGCCCCTTTTAGATGAAGAAATAACACTCCTAGTGTGAAAGGGGAGTGAATAAATCAAGTGGAATAAACAACAAGGGTGTGAATGGAACCCAACTCACTTGGATTTGTCATATTTGACTAAATTCAACAGCGCTGCCTATAGAGGAGAAGCTTCCTAGAGAAGCTGCGCAGTTTTGGAGGGAAGAGATTCATATGAGGATGGAAACCCTAATTGGTGGGACCATGGTGGAGAATATTTCTCTCACTTTATATGGAGGAGATGGAAGCCCCTTTTCATTATGCTATGTTTTAGATTTTCAGACTTGGGTGTGCAAAAGCTTGCATCCCCAGGCTGTTTAGCAAGGTGATTGTGCCCTCGGGCACTAAGGTGTTCCTGGTCGGGAATCCCTACCTCTTCCTCAAGGAAGGATGAGGATTGAGCTTCATTTCCTCAATACAGCATTGGCCATAGTTACATTCATCTTCTACAGTCTTAGCTCTGCAACAGAGAGGACGTTGTGTAGCTGGGTGCAGCTAGAGAGGAACTCATGGAGTCTTCTTAGATTGTTTTCTTCAATGGTAGAGGGATCTATTCATTGGAGGAGTTGCAAGGAGGATTCCTGGGCTTCATTTCAGATCTGTTGGCATGGGCCAACATTCTATCATCTCCCATTGCGCATTCCATGGAGAAAATGCGTTATTTTATGGAGGCAGTGAGAGAGGGTTTCATAGAGCTCATCAAGAGTTTCTTTTGAGACAAAGGGATCAACCCTTTGTATTAAAGGCATTATCAGAGGAGGGAAATTGTATTTCAGATCTGCCATAGCCTCATTCATATTTTGTATCAGTTGCAGTGACAACTCTGTTGTCACATTTTTGTTTTCTCCGGCATTTCTAGCAATCTTCATAGATTGGCTAGAAATCATGTATTTCATCCCATTTATTGTTATTGGGATTATTTCTTGTATTCCTTCAGCCACATATGTATTTATTCATATTCAGAAACTTATGCCTTCATGTACACAACACAGTTGCAGCTACTCAGGCATTTTGTGGAGTTGTAGCTACTCTTGCATTTCATAGCTTATTCATTGGAGGTTGGATCTCAAAGCTTGAGTGACTTGTCCCTCATGATATTTATTGTATTTTACTGCTGATATCATAATAGAGTGATGGCTGTAGTATTTTTCCTCTCATGATGTATTCATATGTGCAGAGTTCCAGATCGATGCTTTGCATATTGTTGTAGCTCACTCTTTGAGCATTGTTTTAGAGATCTAGTTTGGGTAGGTTTGTATAACCCAACTAGAATCATTTCTTTAATCTCATTTTCTGCACGGAGTTATATTAGGAGTTTTCTAGGGCATCCCGGTGTTGGATAGCCTTATTTATGCAACAACTTCTTTATACAGCGCCCTCATGGGTAGCTATAGCAAAAATTATCGAGGTGGAATATTGCATATCCATAGACAGAGTCTGTGAAGTGTCAGCTAGCCTCAAGATCTCTCCCTTATTTTAAGGAGACACATCCTGTAAATTCCCCAACATTCAATCTCTAAAATGGACTTGCAGTGTCCCACTGAAGAAGGAAAAATGGAACATCTAAGATGTTCCCGATTGAGTAGCAAGTTCCTGAAAAAGGACAATACAATGGTCACTGAAGCTAATGGTTCCAAAAATTATCTGGTATATACTAAAGAGGGAAAATTCTCTTGTCTCATGCTCGATGAGGATGAAAATTTTCTGCAAGAAACGAGGATTTTTCCTCTAATCCAGGAGAATCTTATGAGTAGAGAGGAAAAAAAAATATGGACCTTGCAATTTGATGGAGCTTACTCACGAGAAGGAAATGGGGCTGAGGTACTTTTGATATCACCAGAAGGATGCTTGGTTCCCCTCTCCTTTAAGCTTGACTTTGAAGCCACAAATAATGTGGCTTAGTATGAAGCCCTGTTTTTGGGGTTGCAGACAACGTAGAACATGAACATATAGAACCTCAAGGTGTTTGGATATTCATAGCTTGTAGTGAGGCAAGTCAAGAGCCAATGCCAAACTAAAAACCCGTGGTTCAGAGCTTACAGGAATGAGGTATGGGATTTAGTTGAGAACTTATTTTCTACTTTTAAAATTCAGTTCATGCCAAGGGAAAAGAACATAATTGTGAACTCACTAGTTGTGGCTGCTAGTAATTTCACCCATCGCAGAATCCTTTGCTCATATATGAGGTTGAAGTGCGATACCGCCCGTCCATTCCAAACAACGTTAAGCATTTGAAAGTATTCGAAGATGAATACCAAGTCCAGTGTTTTATGGAAACAATGGGTGAGTTCTCAAATATGGTGATCGATTCAGTCTTAGAGGATGACAGTGAGGAGCTAAAAACCAAATGGGAAGAGACATTGGTCGGGCACCATGTTTTGAAATTAAAGAGAAATGTCTTCCCCAGAGGTCTTGTGCCATTAGAGATACTGTTTGATAATAATGATATCCCAGTTAATCCCAACAAACTTACCCTCGATGAGCCTACTAGGGATGTGAATATTGGAATAGAAGAAGATCCAAAGGTGGTAAAGTTGTCGAGAGGGGTCCCTGAAGAATACCAAGATCAATACCTCTTGCTATTTCAGTCATATAGTGATGTCTTTGCCTGGTCATACCTAGATCTGAAGACTTTTGATATTGATATTATACAGCACAAGATACTTCTCAAAGAGGACCCCAAGCCTCATAAGAAAAATATAAGACACATCAATCCCCTCCTTCTCCCAGCCATTGAAAAGGAAATAAAGAAGCTTTTTGAGACTAAGATCATTTTCCCTATGAGATACTCCGAATGGGTGGCAAACCTGGCACCCGTTAGAAAGAAGAATAGTTAAATAAGGCTCTATGTGGATTTCCACAATCTAAACAGAGAATCACTCAAAGATAAGTATCCCCTCCCGAATATGGACGAAATCTTGCAAAAGGTGGTGGGATCCTCTCATATGTCCATGATGGATGGCTTCTCAAGATATAATCAGGTGGTAGTGCTCCTGGAAGACCAGAATAAGATGACGTTCACTACACCTTGGGGAACCTTCATGTACGCTTGAATGTCCCTTGGCCTAATAAACACCGGTGCCACTTTCCAACAGGTGATGGAAATTTCTTTTATAGGAGAGAAATACAAGTTTGTGGTGATCTACCTGGATGAAATCACCATCTTTTCAAAGAGTGACGTTGAACATATACTGTAGGTTTTAACCCTGTACATCAATTATCTACAAATGAATCTTAAATATAGAAGATAAACAGTAGCGAGATCATAAAACATAAAATAGATAAACAAAACGATTTTCCCCTGGATCCCAAATCGTGATGATCAGCTTGATTTTTCATTATATGATTTTTAGTGTTACAACACATATATATACATGCCGAAGCATACATAAAACCTAATCCATTAACCCTAGATTAGAACATAACTATAGTTCCCTTGACCGGATCTACAAAATACCAAGGGACGAAAACAATCATGCCCCAAAACCATGTGCAAAACCATGCACAAAACCATGGATGGGTTCGCCCACTGGAAAATAACGACCAAAAAAAAAATTTGGGAGCACTATCCCAGACCCCGACAAGGGGGGCTACTACCCCCCCTGTGACCCCCCCATATGTTGTGCCCAACGCAACATACAGGGGGGGCTATCGCCCCCCCTGTTACTCCCCCATGCGTGATTAGTCGTGGAAAGAATATAGCACAAACCCAACACTATCCCACTTGTTGTTTTCTTTCCGCAAGGGGCCATAGGAGAGCTAAGTCATTAGCCCAGCTTTGCAACACCCATTGTTTCTCTACACCAAGAGAAATTCTAAGTGCTCACAGACCTTGTCAATGCATCTGCAACATTCTTCAAAGTGTCCACCTTTACCAGCAACACCCTTTTAGCTTCAACCATATATCTCACAAAGTGATATTGAACATAAATGTGCTTTGTCTTTTAATGATAAGCAGGGTTCTTAGCCAAGAAAATTGAACTTTGTCTATCAAATTCTATCCTTATATCTTGCTACACCAACCCCATACTTAAACAAAATCTCTGCAACCAAACTACTTCCTTTCTTGCATGAGTGGCTGCCATGTATTCTGCCTCTGTAGTTTAAAGAACCACTACACACTGTCTTTTACTCATCCAACTGACTGCACCTCCAAATAGGCTAAAACAATACCCACTTGTATATCTTCTTTGGTCCAGATCTCGAGCCTAGTCTACATCAACAAAGCCACGAACGTCCAACACTCTTTCCAATCTTGGTCTTCCCCGGTAGCACAAGCCATAATCACTAGTGCCACACAAATATCTGAAAACCCGCTTCACTGTTGTCCAATGGTCCTTCCCTGGGTTTGACATAAACCTGCTCAATACTCCCACTGCATGTGCAATGTATGGTCTAGTATAGACCATTGCATACATCAGGCTACCCACTACACTTGCATATGGAACAAAGGACATATCCTCTTCTTCTTCTTGTGTCTTGGGACACTGTTCAACAGACAGTTTTGTACCTACAAGAATCGGAACATTCACCGGTTTACTATCCTACATATTGAACCTCTGCAATATAGTCTCGACATGCTTCCTTTGGTTTAACCAGGGCTTCCTCTTTGCCCGATCTCTCTTAATTTCCATGCCCAAAATATAGTTTGCAGCACAAAGATCCTTCATGTCGAATTTGGAGAACAATTGGGTCTTCAAATCTTGGATAATTTCTTTGTAGTTTCCAATCAAGAACATATCATCCACATACAAGACCAAATAAATAACATGGTTAGAAATTAATTTAAAATAAACACAATGATCCTCCTTGCTTCTGGTGAAGCCAAGTCCCCGTATATAGGTATCAAATTTCTAATACAGCATCCTTGGTTACTGTTTTAACCCATACAGATACTTCTTTAACCTACATACCAGCTCTTTCTTCCCCTTCACTATAAAGCCTTCAGGTTGTTTCATGTAGATCTCCTCTTGCAGATCCCCGTGAAGAAATGTTGTCTTCACATCCATCTGTTCTACCTCAAAATCAAATGTAGCAGCAACAGATAAAAGTAATCTAATAGAAGTAACTTTGGCAACAGAAGAAAAAATATCACCAAAATAAATTCCCGACACCTGGGAATAACCTTTTGCTACCAACCGAGATTTGTATTTCTCCACCTTGCCTTCTACATTCATCTTCTTCTTAAGCACCCATTTTCTCCTGATGGACTTACTTCCAGCCGAAAACTCCACCAGATCCCATGCCTCATTTTTATGCAAGGATGTCATTTCACCAACCATGGCCTCCTTCCAGAGTTTTCCATCCTCTGAATCTACTGCCTCCTTGACGGTTCTAGGATCATCATCAATTACAGTTAAAGAAAATTTTGAACAGAAAGTAGATGGACTATACCTTTCTGGTTGTCTTCTTTCCTGAACTGATCTTCTCATAGCTGGAGTTTGTGGCTCTTCCTCTTCTGAGTCTTCTTCTATTGTAGAGTCTGATTCATCCTCCTTTAGCTCAAAATTTATCTTCTCTGGTTCCTTTTGAAGGACTTCATGTTTAAAAATATCTTTCATCTCTCTAAAAACCACATCTCGGCTATACACAACCTTCCTTGTTTCCGAGTTCCAAAGCTTGTAACCCTTTAAACCATCCTTATACCCAATAAAGATGCACCTTTCAGATTTATTATCCAACTTGGTCCTTTTCTCCTTTGGAACATTTACATATGCATCACATCCAAATACCCTCAGATGTGAAAGAGAGGGTTTCTTACCAGTCCATACCTCATGTGGAGTCTAATCCTCCAATGCTGATGAAGGTGATCTGTTAACCAAGTAACATGCAGTCTCCACTGCCTTTGCACAGAATTATTTTCGTAATTTGGTACCACTGAGCATGCTTCTTTTCTTTTCCATCAACGTTCTATTCATTCTTTCTGCAACTCTATTTTTCTGAGGTGTGTATGGAGTAGTATTCTGCCATGCTATACCACACTTCTTACAGAACTCTTCAAATTCATTATTGCAAAACTCCCCACCATCATCTGTCCTCAACACCTTTATCCTCTTCTCTATCTGGTTTTCCACCAGAGCCTTAAATTCTTTAAATATCTCAAAGACTTCAAATTTCTTCCTCAAGAAATATATCCATGTATTCCTTGAGAAGTCATCTATGAATGAAACATAGTACATAGACTTACCTAGTGATGGAACCGACACAGGTCCAAACACATCACTGTGCACAAGCTCTAATATCTTGTTTTCACTCTTATCACCAAAAGGAAAACTCACCCAATTTTTCTTCCCATATACACAATTTTCACAAAAATCGAAAGCCAGAGAGCTATTGGACATACCTTCTACAATACCATTTCCATGTAGTATCTGAAGGCCCTTCTCTCCAATATGTCCAAGCCTTTGAAGCCATATCATGGTCTTTTCTCCAGAGACTACTAGGCTTTCCACTCCACTTTCTGGAACCACAGAACTGTTGCACCCATCAATAAAAGTACTGCCCTGAAGCTTGTATAGAGTTCCAATGCAAACTACCCGCATTAATACCAGTGCTACCGAACCATCTTACAGGTATCTTTCTTGAACACTGTTTTTACACCTGCATCATCCATCTTTCTTACAGAAATTAGATTTTTGGCCAATCCAGCAATGTAAAAAACACCAAGAAGTGTTATAATCCTTCCATTTGGTAGCTTTAGCTTGACTTTTCCATGTCTGATGATTCTTGCCTTCCTATCGTCACCTATGAGGACATCACTGCCATCATATTTCTCATACTCACAGAACCACTCCCTATGGGGAGTGAAGTGAAAGGATGCACCTGAGTCAATCAACCATGACTCATGATCTACTTGTGTATTTGAAGAAGAAGCCAAATACACATCCCAAACTTCATCCGAGGTGGTTTTTGCCTCTGCAGAAGGATCATCATCAGATCCCTTTCCTTTCTCAGGAGCCTTAGATCTGCAGTTCTTTTTGAAGTTCCCTTCCTTTCCTCATTTCCAGCACACCTTTACAAACTTTCCAGGAGATTTAGATCTCCCACTCGAAACCTTATTCCTGTTTCTGTTTTGGGACCTTCCTCATACAGATAAGGCATCTCCATTCTTTCCCTCCATATTTCTCTGTCTCATTTCCTCTGATAGCAAGGCTGAGATAATATCATCAAAATTCAAGGTAGTTGTATTTCTACCTATTGCAATAACCAGACTGTCCCACGAGTCTGGTAGAGAACACAAAAAACTGATGCACTTATCTTCATTTGAGATTTTAATATCAATATATGACAACTGACTTACCATATTATTGAAGGAATTTAGATGCTCTGTCACCGAGTCCCCATCCTTCATCCTCAGGTTATACAAATTTTTTCATAGGAACAATTTATTCACCAGAGACTTAGATTGGTAGAAAGTCCCTAGCTTGTCCCACAAGGTCTTCACCGTATCTTCCCCATATACATTCAACAATATTGAATCTAAGACACACAACCATATTGTGCTCTTTTCCTTCCAATCCAGCTTCTTCTAGTATTCATCTAACATTGTTGTTGGTTTAGTACCCGGATCTACCACAATCCACTGATCTTTATCCACAGTAGATCCTCCATCTTGAGTTTCCACAACTCAAAACTCTAACCATTAAATTTCTCAATCTCTATATTCTCGCCACTCGCCATCTTATTTCACTGAGAGAATTGATCCCACAGATTTCCGACTTAACAGGGTCTACCTCAGGCCTAAGAAAAAAACCCCTCAGCAGCAAAGGCATCCCCTTGAAGCCAAAACTGCTCTGATACCAAATGTAGGTTTTAACCCTGTACATAAATTATTTGCAAATTAATCTTAAAGACAGAAAATAAATAGTAGTGAGAGAATAAAAAATAAAACAGATAAACACAAAGATTTTCCCCTGGATCCCAAATTGGGATGACCAGCTTGATTTTTCATTATATTCCTTTTAGTGTTACAACACATATATATATATATATATATATATATATATATATACATGTCGAAGAATACATAGAACCCAATCCATTAATCCTGGATTAGAACATAACCATAGCTCCCTTGACTGGATCTACAAAATACCAGGGGTCGAAAACCATCATGCCCCAAAACCATGTGCAAACCCATGCACAAAACCATGGGTGGGTCCGCCCACCAAAAAATAAGGACCAAAATTTTTTTTTCCGGGGCATTGCCCTGGACCCCGACAGGGGGGGCTACTTCCCCCCCTCTGAACCCCCCGTATGTTTCACCTAACACAACGTACAGGGGGCGCTATCACCCCCCTGTTACCCCCCCGTGCGTGATTAGTCATGGAAATAATATAACACAAACCCGACATATAGATCACCTTTGATAAATGTCCAGCTATGGCCTGTCTCTGAATCCTCAAAAATCCATGTTTGCCTTCAAGGAAGGGAAGTTATTGGGTCGCATAGTAACTAAGGAAGGAGAAAAGATCGACCCAAAGTGGGTAGAGGTGATAATGAAATTCTTCTGCCAAGAAAAAACAGGAAGTACAATTGTTTTTGGGAAGAATAAATTTCCTTTGAAGGTTCATTCCCAACAATGTTGAGATTGTCAAAAACATCACTGGGATGATGAAGAAGAATGGTAAAGTTATATGGACCCTTGAGTCTAGGGACTCTTTTAACAGGATTAAACAGGCATTTGCAAAAGCTCTAGTACTGGCAGGTCCAGATTATGGGAAGTCATTCATGATTTTTCCCTTTGCCTCACCACACACAATAGCTGCAGTAATTTTATAGAAAAATGTCAACGGGCATGAACAAACCATTGCGTTCTTAAGTCGAGTCCTGTGAGATGCTGAGTTGAAATATGATATCCTGGAGAAGAAATATTACACTCTTGTTACAATCAACCATGATAGCTTATGTTCCCACTGTAGCAGTGAAGGATATTATAGTATAGGGTGATAGTGAAGGGAAGAGGGGGAAACGGATAGCTAAAATATAGGAGTATGAACTAGAGATAAAGCCTACTAAACTCATCAAAGGCCAGGGGCTGGAAAAAATCCTGTTTGAATCCAACTGTCAAGCTCTAGGAATAAATATTTCTATGATAGGAGGAGAGGCACAGGAGGACACAGGTGCACACCAAGGCATAGAATATTCTGCTCAGAAAACACATGTAAAGTACCTCCTATCCTCATGGTATAAGGATATAGTGTAATATCTTTTAATGCTAAGGTGTCCCCCTCACTGTGGTAATACCAAGTATTGCACTTTGAGACTGAGGTCTTAAAAGTACATTGTGGAAAATGGGCGACTCTATTTGAGAGACCCGATGAGAATCTTATTATTTTTTTTTATAGAGAAATAAGTTGACCACGTGATGACCGAGTTCCACGAACGGATATGCGATGAGAATTACATTTTGCGATCCACTGCACACAAGATTCTGAAGGCATAGTTCTTTCTGCCTAAGCTGCTCAGCAATGTACATGCCTGCATCCGGGCCTGCGAGAAGTGGCAGGAATTCACTGAAAAAGAAAGGTATGCACCTCTCCCATTAATGCTAGTACATGTTAAAGAACCTTTTAAAAAATGGGGGATTTACTTCATAGGAGAGATTCATCCTCCCTCTAGCAATCAGCATCGATGGATCCTCATTGCTATAGACTACTTCACCAAGTGGGTAGAAGCAGTGCCCACAAAAACTTTTATAGACTCAGTGGTGATTACGTTCCTAGAGGAGAACATAATAACTACATTTGGATGCCCAGCTAAAATCGTTACAAATAATGGAAATGCTTTCAAGTCGGATAAATTTGTTAATTTCTGTCAGCGGTACAACATCTTGTTGGGTCACTCCACTGCATACTACCTATAGGGGAATGGGCTGGAAAAATCATCCAAAAATACATTGGTAAGGATCTTGAAGAAGACCAACAATTAAAATTAAAATAACTAGGATTCCCAGCTCAAATTTTCACTTTGGGAAAATTGCATCACTGCGAAAATATCCACAAGAAAGTCCCCTTATGAACTGGTGTATGGCAGGGCCGCAGTCTTCCCTATTTAGCTTGCATTACCTGTGGCCCGATTTTTAGAAGAAAGTGAGGAGCCAACCGACCTTATCCAAAGAATAAATTAGTTAGTGGAGTTGAATGAAACACGGAAACAGGTAAGCCTCAAACTAGTAGAATATCAAGAAAAAATGAAAGGCTTATTTGATGAAAGAGCTAAAGATAGAGATATCTAGGTGGGGGACTTGGTGCTGCGATGGGATGTTAGGAGAGCAGACAAAGGGAAACATGGGAATTTCGACCTCCTTTGGTCTTTTCCTTTCAGGGTGGCAGAGGTTAGACGCAACAATACCTTTTCCCTAGAGAACTTAGAAGGAGATATACTTGAGGTGCCCATGAGTGGGCAGTTTCTCAAATTCTATTTTCATCACTCACGAGGGAAAATCAAACTCTTTTTTTATATCATTCCAAGGTCTATACTCCATTTTGTTTACATTCCTCCCATTTCATCTTTCATGTTATCTTCCATTTTTGTGTCTACTTTACTGTTGGTATAAACAATCGTCTAATAAGTATGTATTTGTGACTCCATGAGTGCAATAAAGCACATACGTTCAAGGTCTGCAGGTTCTCAACACACTTAGAACAACACGCTATCCCTAGATGGAGCCAATTTTGGCTTGTGACTGCACATAACATGGAGATCCGGTCCCTATAAGGAAATCATAGGGCAAAGGTGCGAAGGTTTAAGAGCAAGGCCAAGCTATTCAAGCACCAGCCAAAAGGATGCCCCGTAATCAAAGACAACAGTTCAAGAGTTAGATCCCACTCCCTTTACTTTTAAATCATATAAAAGCAGAGAAATGGCTTATTTTAGGGGTTTGGAGGAGGCACAAAGGGGAAAATAGGCGGTCATGATCAAAAGCACAGATTTGAAGCAGAGAGATGGACGATGGAGATTAAATCACATATTAAAGGCTTGGGGCTAGCAAAAGTCCTCTCTGAATCCAATTGTCAAGCTCTGGGAATAAATCTGTATATGACAGGAGGTGAGGTAGAGGAGAACACAAGTGCACACCAAGGCATAAGATCTTCCGCTCAGAAAACACATGTCAAGTACCTCCTATCCTCACGGTATAAGGATATAGTGTAATATCTTTTAACACTAAGGTGTCCCACTCACTATGATAATACCAAGTATCACACTTTGATACTGAGGCCTCAAAATTACATTGTGGAAATTGGCCGACTCTATTGGAGAGACCCGATGGGAATTTTATTATTGTGTTTGACAGAGCAAGAAGTTGACCACATGATGACCAAGTTCCATGAAGGGATATGCAGCGGGCATTACAGTTGGTGATCCACTACACACAATATTCTGAAGGCGGGGTTCTTTTTACCTAAGCTGCTTAGCGATGTACATGCCCGTGTCTAGGCCTATGAGAAGCGGTAGGTGTTTGCCGAAAAACAAAGGTATGAACCTCTCCCATTAATTCCAGTACATTCTCAAGAACCTTTTAATCAATGGGGGATTGACTTCATAGGAAAGATTCATCCTGCCTCTAGCAATCACCATCGATGGATCCTCACTGCTACAGACTACATCACCAAGTTGGTAGAAGTAGTGCCTGCAAGAAATGCTACAGACTCATTGGTGATCAAGTTCCTGGAGGAGAACATAATAGCTAGGTTTGGATGCCTAGTTAAAATCGTTACAATAATTCCTCGGCTTTAAAGTTGGCTAAATTTGTTAATTTCTGTCAGCAGTACAATGTCCTGTTGGGTCAATCCATTGCATACTACTCATAGGGGAATGGGCTGGCAGAATAATCCAACAAGACACTGGTGAGGATATTGAAGAAGAACATCAACGAAAATCAAAGGAACTGGGATTCCCAACTCGATTTTGCACTCTGGGAAAATCGCATCATCGCAAAAAGATCCACAAGAAAGTCCCCTTATGAACTGGTGTATGGCAGCGTCGCAGTCTTCCTTATTTAGCTTGCATTACCTGTGGCCCGATTTTTACAAGAAAGTGAGGAGGATCCAAATGACCTTATCCGAAGAATGAATTAGTTGGTGGAGTTGAATGAAACACGAGAACATGTAAGCGTCAGACTAGCAGAATATCAAGAAAAACTGAAAGGCTTATTTGACCTAAGAGCTAAAGACAGAGAAATCCAGGTGGGGGACTTGGTGCTGTGATGGGATGTCAGGAGAGCAGAAAAAGGGAAACATGGGAAGTTCTACCTCCTCTATTTTTTTCCTTTTAGGGTGGTAAAGGTCAAAGGAAACAATACTTTTTCCTTGGAGAGCTTAGAAGGAGATATACTCGAGGCGCCCGTGAATCGACAGTTCCTCAAATTATATTTTCATCACTGACGGGGGAAAATCCAACTCTTTGTATACATCATTCTACAGTCTATACTCCATTTTGTTTACATTCCACCTATTTCATCTTCCATGTCACCTTTCATTTTATCTTCCATTTTTTTGTCTGTTGGGGTTCCTATGTTTTGGCAGATTTGGAAATACCAAAAGATAAGACAACATCAAACCACTTTGGGTGCTTAAGTCTTCAGACTGTGCCTTGATTCTTTGAATGCGGGGCTAAACATTAATGATATCAGTATCAGGCATTAACCCCCTTTGAATCTCTTTCGATAATCTGCTGGCAAATGCTGAAAGGCCGTCTCTATGCCATCTGCATAATAAAACACACCTGTTACACACCCAGGCAGTGGTGTAGAAATGTTGCGGAGGCCGAGAGGAACAGTGGCGGAACAATTGAGAGCAGTGAAAATAATGGAGAGTGGCAGAAGAAATGGTTAATAGTGTAAAAACCCAAAGATTAAACGCTTGGGGGAAATACAAAGGAAATAATGGAAAAACAATGAAGCGGGAGGGAATGATAGTATGAGGTGGGACCCATACGAAAATCGTAATCGCAATCGGAGCGGGGCGGAGGGATATACATATGAAACAAAACTTTTCGATGTGATTGGTATAAACCTTTATATAAGTGAAAATATAAAAAAATTCTCGCTTAAAAAGGGAAAACCTTATATTATATGAACGGCGGAGGTATGGGACGGTGGGCTCGGGGTACAATCGCAATCAGAGATCGGGAGCGGGAGGTAATCGCAATCACAAGCGAGAGGATGTGCGATGCGATCAATCAGTGGGGAAAGCAATTGGAGGGGAGTTGCGATCAATTGTAGATCGGAGCGATCAGGTCATCGGAGAATAGGTGCGATCGGGGGATCGGAGGGATGGCAAGATCGGAGGAGGAGGCAAGGGACTTGTGATTGCGCGATCGGGCAGAGCGGCGATGCGATGATCGGAGGGATTTGCGATTGATCAATCGCATCGCAAATATTTGCGACGCGAGATCGGAGCATTCCACACAAAACATGCGATCGAAATTTTTTTCAATTTGCGATTGTACTGTGGGTTAAGGACTTTGGGTTATGCAGTGGGGATATATATAAAATGAAACTTTATAATAAATTTCAAGGGTATGGCAAGGGGAAGTGGTTAGGGGTGGGACTTATAATAGACGTTAACATTGTTTATTATAAGGTCCTAAGGGGTATGGTCGGGGAAGTGGTTTACAAATCACATATTTTTTTTTGAAAGGATTTATAATGCGATTTATAATTGCAGAAGGGGGAAAAAGGGGTCAGACCTTATTATAAGGTAGGAAAGTGGGTTTTTAACCCATTTTAATGAGTTTTGAAGGTTAGAGAAGGGAGCGATAGAGGGGTAAAGGGGAAAATGGGAAAACAAAGGGTAGGGGAAGAATTTAATGGGGATTTTGGGGGTATTTGAAGGGTAAGAAGGGAAATAGAAGGGGAGACAAAGGGGAACAAAATAGAAGCTAAGTAGGGGTGAAATAAGAGGGAAAAGGGCCTTTTTGGCATTCTTCTTCACAACAGAAAATCTTTATGATGGAAATCAGCAGAGGGGATTTCACCAAAGGACAAAAGGCACAAGGAGGATTCAAGGATGATGTGTTTTCAAGGGAAATGCATTCCTTTGAAGGCTCAACAACATTTTAGCCCCCTCTTTGCTTGTCAAAAAATTTATAAGGGGCTAACAGTGGCTCCACATGGGGATAGCTTCTTCTTGAAGGAGTCAAGAATTCAGAAAATGATATTTGGTGTAGGCTAGATGCCTGGTGCTTGACTCATTCATTTCTCTCTTTGATCATCTACCACAAATTATGAAGTCATCATATAAGCAATAAAATTTCTCCCAAACAACTACCTACCCACACCATAGTCCTAACATTTTTCTTCTGGGTGCATTTGGACTTGCAGACCCTTTACATCATCAATTTTTTACAAATAGGAACACAAACCTATTCTACTTCTACCCTTATTACTCCATGAGACCCGATTAGACTGTTGGTCTCATAGCTTCTCTACCTAATCTAGTGTCTGCTAGGATTAAACTGTCTAACAGATTTCTTCTCTACATTCTAAGACAGAAATTGAAAATCAGTCAAACCAGGATTAGACTGTCTGACTTGCTGGACTTTGTAGAAATTAAAAACAACTAACTACATGCTCATGGACTAAACTTTATTGAGCTTTACCTACCTACCCTACTCTACCGGAAATCTCTGATGTTTTAGGTGATACAATAATGCCAATGCAGCCAGTCAAGCAATAATAAAAAAGGATATGAGCACTGACTGATTGTTAGAGATAACCACAGGGTGCTCTGCGTGTGGTTCTTCAAAACTGAGGTCACCATCAGTAGTGACCATTCCTGATGAATCTGGCCAATGCTAAGGATCAATGCTGGGGAAATCGGACTGATCAGGGCCTCCATATATTCTGCCATAGGATCACATAACGTGTGATGTAAGCTTTCTTCTTTCTGGCCTGCCATGATTGGTAGGCTGAATACGTCCTAGGTAGCTTCGATTATGGCATTTTCCACCACATCTTCAAAGAAGCTCTTGAGAACCGGATCATCTTCTTCTTGTATATCAAAAAGCAGTGGAATTTCTTCATTCTTATGGGGCAGGAGACTTTCCAAAAACGCTCTGGCGTCTCGGAACTGATATGATATTTCTTATGAGTTCAACAGTTCGATCTCAGCTTCATATCTCTCAAGCACCAAATCTAGAAACATTTTCTTAAACATAGGTTGAGTATCGAGAGGTGAGTTGAGACGGACAATCTTTGGAAGGTCCTCCCATTCAATTTCTTCCAGTACACTTGCTATTCCGTGTTGAAACTCCGCTATGAGGCTTGGATGTATTTCGGCACATTGTTCAGAGTCTTCCATTAGTGAAGTGACTGGACCTTTATCATGGCTGATGTTGTATTGTGACATGGTCTCCCAGTGGAGTCTTGTGAACACACAGATAATCAGTGGCCTACTGATCACCAGTGGAGTCTTTTAATCATTCAAGAATTGTGGAGTCACCAGGTGGATAATTTACAATTTACTGTCCACCACAGTCATTTACCAAATCAAGCTTTTGGTCTTATTCCCTAGCAGAGTCGCCATTATGTTGGGGTTCCTATGTTTTGGCAGATTTGGAAATACCAAAAGATAAGACAACATCAAACCACTTTGGGTGCTTAAGTCTTCAAACTGTGCCTTGATTCTTTGAATGTGGGGCTAAACATTAATGATATCAATATCAGGCGTTAACCCCCTTTGAATCTCTTTCGCTGATCCACTGGCAAATGCTGAAAGGCTGTCTCTATGCCATCTGCATAATAAAACACACATGTTACACAGCCAGACAGTGGTGTAGAAATGCTGCGGAGGCCCGGAGGAACAATGGTGGAACAATTGAGAGCAGTGAAAATAATGGAGAGTGGTGGAATAAATGATTAATAGTGTAAAAACCCAAAGATTAAACGCTTGGGGGAAATACAAAGGAAATAACGGAAAAAAATGAAGCGAGAGGGAATGATAGTACGAGGTGGGACCCATACGGAAATCGCAATCACAATCGGAGTGGGGCAGAAGGATATACATATGAAACAAAACTTTCCGATGCGATTGGTATAAACCCTTATATAAGTGAAAATATAACAAATTCTGATTTCTGAAGCATATTATATGAGCGGAGGTATGAATTATGGTGGGAGTCGGGAATTCGTGAAATCCCGAATTGGAAGTGGGGAGGTAATCCCTGTCATAGCGGAGGATGTGCGATCACGATCAATCGGCAGGGGACAAGCGATCGGAGAGTTGCGTGTCCTTGAATCCAACCCCGTCGGGTCATCGGAGTAGAGGTGCAATCGGGGGATCGGAGGGATGGCGCGATTGGAGGAGGAGGCAAGGGACTTGCGATTGCGCAATCGGGCAGAGCTGCGATGTGATTATCGGAGGGATTTGCGATCGATCAATCGCATCGAAAATATTTGTGATGTGATTGATCGCATCGCAAATATTTGCGACGCGATATCAAAGCGTTCCACACAAAACATGCGATCGAAAAAGTTTGCGATTTGTGATTGTACTGTGGGTTAAGGAATTTGGGTTATGCGGCGGGGATATATATAAAATGAAACTTTATAATAAAGTTCACGGGTATGGCAAGGGGAAGTGGTTAGGGGCGGGACTTATAATAGACGTTAACATTGTTTATTATAAGTTCCTAAGGGGTATGGTCAGGGAAGTGGTTTACAAATCACATATTTTGTTTTGAAAGGATTTACAATGCAATTTATAATCGGAGAAAGGGGAAAAAGTGGTCAGACCTTATTATAAGGTAGGAAAGTGGGTTTTTAACCCATTTTAATGAGTTTTGAAGGTTACAGAAGGGAGCGATAGAGGGGTAAAGGGGAAAATGGGAAAAAAAAGGGTAGGGGAAGAATTTAACGGGGATTTTTGGGGGATTTGAAGGGTAAGAAGGGAAATAGAAGGGGAGACAAAGGGGAACACAATAGAAGCTAAGTATGGGTGAAATAAGAGGTAAAAGGGCCTTTTGGGCATTCTTCTTCACAACAGAAAAGCTTTATGATGGAAATCAGCAGAGGGGATTTCACCAAAGGACAAAAGGCACAAGGAGGCTTCAAGGATGATGTGTTTTTAGGGGAAATGCATTCCTTTGAAGGCTCAACAACATTTTAGCCCCTTGTTTTCTTGTCAAAAATTTTATAGGGGGCTAACAATGTCCACTTTACCAGTGGTATAAAACTTCGTCTAATCAGTATGTATCTGTGACTCCATGAGCCTAATAAAGCACATTCATTCAAGGTCTACAGGTTCTCAACGCACTTAGAATAGCATGTTGTCCCGAGAGGCATCCAATGTTGGCTTGTGACAACACATAACATGGAGATCCAGTCCCTATAAGGAAATCACAGGGCAGAGACATGAAGGTTTAAGAGGAAGGCCAAGCTATTCAAGCACCGGCCTGAAGGACGCCCCGTAATAAAAGAGAACAGTTTAAGATTCGGAGCGCGCTCCCTTTAATTTTAAATCAAAGAAAAGTAGAGAATTGGCATATTTTAGGGGTTTGGAGGAGGCACAAAGAGGAAAATAGGTAGTCATGATCAAATTGCAGATTTGAAGTAGAGAGATGGATAACGAAGATTAAATCACACATCGCTCCCCGTAAGTTTCAGCTTTTACTTCTTAAGACTTAGCTGAAACTTGATTGTCAGCTGATGTGATTTGGTGGGACCCATCCAACCTTACCACATTACTAAATTTCATGTAATCCTTTGTTGTCCCTTTCCCTTACCTTTTCACCTTTTTACACTTCCCGATGTCTAAATGAACACATATCGCACTTTGCAACAAATAACATTTAACCCCCGTTGTGCACATTATAAAACTTGTGATCTGCAACTTGCAGGCGTGGTCCCACCTCTGTTCCATGTCACCCCTCCCCCACCGTCCATCACTTTTTTCAAAATTACAACTTATTCCATGCTTCCAAATGCTAAAACCTGTGATTGTCGATGTGCGATATCACATCGCACAGTCTTTAACTTACCTTTTGAAATGCCCGCAACCTATTTTGTTTAACTTCTGATGTGGTCGAGTCCCTCCTTCCCTCCATGTCACTTACCTTCTGCCCTGCACTTCGCACTTCACTTATTTTAGTGTTTACCACCTCCACTTACTACTAAACCTTAAGTTTTATGATATGTGGGTTGTGGTCTGGTCCCACCATCTGCCACGTCACCTCCTTCCTCCCTGCGCTTCACACTTTTCTCATTTTAGAGTTTATCTTTACTTCTTAATGGTAAAGAGTGGCGATTGTGACGTGGTTTGGCCCCACCATAATAATCCACTCACCATGAATAAACCATTCCTTTAATATCGTTCCCATTCCATTGCTCCACGCCATTTCGTTCTCCTCATTGCCCTCACCTTTCCTCCATCTCTAATCACCGCCTCGTCATCTGATGGTCCTTGTTTCGTTTCACATTCCCCGCAGCTTTTGAACTTTAACCATGGGGGGGGGGTGTCCGAAATGGGTGGTATCCATTACCACCCATACTTCCATGGTTCATCCTCTCATCATTTCACACCCCCCTTCTCTGACTCCACAGGGGATTTTGAGGTGGAACATTATAGTTATGGTTTATGCAGTATTCTGAGGAGGTCTTCGCAGATGAGCCAGGCATGCATGGTATGACTACCACTTCACAACGGATTAAGTAGAAATCATAATACTAAGGGAGTGGAAATTTTCAAGTAGCAGGTGGAATCATATGATGACAACCACACCTACCCACCAACAACTACTCCTCACCATATTGTTTTGAAGGCTCCCATTATTTGCCTCCATGGGAAACCATGTCCTCTCTGTTTTTAGTTTAATTTTGGTGATTTTTCTGGTGAAATCTCAATTTTTCCCCATTCTTGTTTTAATTATCTCAATGCATAAGTAATTTCTCAATGTACACTCTACAAGTTAGGTAGGGTGTTTTCATTTCATAAGTATGGGTCGATCATAAATTATTAGTACCATAAAACCTCGAGGGGAACTCTATATGTAGCTCGTTCCAAGTTTAAAGAAGGGTTCTGGAATTTCAAAGAATTTTGCTGCAGTTTTGTATGATTGTGCTCCCAGTGATCTGAGATACATATTCGGGAGAGCTGTCTAAACTTAATGTGATACAAAGCTATTATTTAGATTCCAGATGGAGCAATGAGTAGTATGTATCTATTTCCTTTTTTATCAGTAATCTCCTTTTTATGTATAATCATCTGTCATGCTATGCTTCTTTGATGGTCCATGTAATGTAGCTACTGGTAGTCTGAAATATTATTCATGAATTCATGTTTGCATAACACTTACATATTAATCTTGCTGCACTAAATTAATTTGCGCTCCACAAATTGACGTTGTTGCCCATATCTCATTCATATCCACTTCCTCTGAGGTCATGGGGGACATATTATTAGATCACTTAATCCTGTCTCTTGTGGGTTCCTTATCCGTTCTTCCTCAATGCCTCTACACATTTTAAAGCTTCTGCTCGTTGTTTTATACTTGGCCCATCTAAAACCCATCAGCCTCACAACCTCTTGAGCTCTCTCTTCGTTTGGGGAATTCACATGAAGCAGGCTCAAAATTTCTTCTGCATTCTCGAACCACCAAATCCATTATACTCATGACTTATATTCTATCAGAGGTATTTATACAATTGTCCATTTTTAGCCTCTGATTTAAATATGTCCTAGGCACTAGTATTTTGTAACTCAAGGATGTCTCTAGGTGCAATAACATTCCTAGTATGGGCTCCCCAATGACCCCCTAATCCACAACAAACAATGCCCAATATTCCTCCCCCTCCTTCCGTGACTTCATCACAAGTCGTTCATCCAAGCAAGACATCTCGTTCTTCACGAGGTTGACTTTGAGTTCAACATATACCCCTCTCTTATAGAGAAAGGTTTCCAGGGACACTTTATTGGGTAAGGGAAAGGAAGGCTCAAACGTCTTGCAAGACCAAACACTTGACAAATATGACACTCACACCCCTCTCCCCTCAAGTGTGGTTCTGGAAGACGTTTCTACGGTAGACAATGATCATAACCAACCAAAACTAACCAACACATGTCGTCCAAAGGAAAATAAGACATCAGAACTGATCATATAGGACCTAGATATAGCAGTCTATAAGGACTATATGCAGGAACATGCTGTCATCTGTAAATTTATGGGAATTTGGCCTATAGAAAGATCCCACAATGGATGGCTCAATTCTAAATGAAATAAAAAATGAGAAATGTAACTAAAACTTGGTTCGAAGGGATTTTTCATAGTTGTATTTAGCCTCCTAGAAGAAAAATATACAATCATTGAAGGAGGTATGAATTTCGTCAACTCTGTCGGTCTCTATATGAGATTTTGTAAAGAGAACTTGACACCAGATAAAGAGGACTTCACAAGAGTCCCTATTTGGATTTAGCTCTACTCTCTCCCAACGGATTACTGGGCCCTCACAGTTCTCAAAGGAATAGATGATGCTCTAGGAGAATACATCAAGATGTCAAAGAGAACTAGGAATAGGCACTACGTCTCATATGCCAGAATATGTGCCTAAATTGATGTCTCTGGTGCCTTACTGGAGGAAATCAAGTTAATTTACAGGGATGAGACTTGGATGCAAAGTATTTATTATGAGCACATCCCCTTCAGATGTAGGAAATGCCACGAGCACAGGCACCTCTTCAGGGAAAGCCCTCAAAACAAGGTCCCCCCTTTAGAGGACCAAAATAACAAGAAGAAAGATGAGCAAGGATACTCCCGAGTTGGAAAAAATCACAAACAAAACAAGAAAATGCTCAACAAAAAAGATGAGCCAAAAGCTACACATTACAAGAAATATGAAGTCCTGAAATCTCAATAGGAGGAACACATCCCTCTATCCTGGGAGGAAGAAGACCATAAGCAAATCGAGCAAGTTCCAGAGAGCTATAGACCTACAGATGGGGAATAATACCACAACATGCTATAAAATGAAAAACCACAAGACAACACAGAGATGGAACAAGAACAAGAAACCACAACACCGAAGAAAAATTCTATCGAAGAGGCATTGGAGAAAAATGCTATCGAAGGTTCATGTGTTGACCTACGAACGGTTGCAAATGAATGGGAAAAAAATGGAATATAAACTATCCGGAAGGATCAAATCCAAAAAATAGAAGAAGCATACATAGTACAGGAGATAGTTATACAAAAATTAGGATAATAAATCAAGGAAAAGGGAGTATACAAGGGAATCCTCGCAAACCTAGAGGCAGGTCAATACTCCCCAAAAGTAAAAACAGAAAAATAGGATGAGAAACCCCTAGTCAACTCCTTCAAGAGATGGGATCTCACCTCATAAACAAAGGAAAGGTAAGAGCTCTAAACATACCCTCTAAAAGTTTGCAATGATTTGCACCACATGGAATATTAAAGGACTAAATAGTCCTCATAAGAAAAGGATCCTAAGAAATATACTTGGTATTGACAAGAGATAGATCTTGCTGCTTCAAGAAACCAAGATTAACTTGGATAGCAGTAAAAAGATATAGACAACCTGCTTTAAAAATATGACCACTCTACAATATATGCCAACGGGACTATAGGGGGAATAATAACCCTTTGGAAAGGCTCAGTTTTTGAGCTCACAAAATTGGTTGCCACTAAACATGCCTTAACAACAGTTCTAAAAATCATAGGCACAAATGAAAACATTTGTTTCACCAACATCTATGTACCACATGGACTAGTAGAGAGAACCAACATGTTTAACACTCTGAATCAAAATCTAATCTCCTTCCAATACAACTAAAAAATATTTGCAGGGGACCTCAATATGGTTGTCCACTTGGGAGAGAAGAAGGGGGGAATTAGGAAGCTCGAAAGATACTCAATGACCTTTAAATCCACCATCAATGAGCTCAAGCTAGTAGACATTCCAACCAAAAATGACACATTCACATGGAATAACAAATGTAGAGGTGATGGAAAAATAGCTTCCAAGTTAGATATTTTTCTCCTATTGGAAGAAATCTACTTCACCTCCTGGGAAACTGAAGCCCGAATACTACCTCAGGTGGGCTCGGATCACTATCCCATATCTTTGTCCATCAACATTTCTATTGGACCCAGAAATAAACCTTTTGGATTTGAATCATTATGGCTTGACCATCCAAAATTCATGGACAAGATGAAAGAATGGTGGCACACCACCCAACCCAATCAATGGAACAAAATGTACAATTTTAAGAAAAAAATAAAATTCATCAAGGCAGATATTAGAACATGGAACAAGGAAACATTTGGAAACATCACCTTGGAGAAAATAAGTATGGAAATAAGATAAGAAGCCCTCCAAAAACAAATCATAGAAAAAGGCCTAAATGAACAAATAAAATAGGAAGAACTTCAACTCCAGCATAACTCGTAGCTGGGAGTACAGGGCATCTCAAGAGGAAAAACTATGGCAACAGAAGTCCCGAATCAACTAGATGAAATGTGGGGAGAGGAACTCAAATTTATTCCACCGGTCCATGATCCAAAACAAAAGAAACAATATAATTATAAGGCTAAATAACAACAGTGGTGGAGCCATCCACAACCATGATGAGATGGAAGAATAACTTACCCGCTACTTTGGTATGCTCCTCACAGAAACTGATCCAGACAGGTCTGCGAAAATCAAGAAAATCAGAAGGCACATCCCAACCATCCTAAATAAGGAGCACAACCAAATTCTACTGAGAAAATCCTTGATGCAGGAGGTTGAATATGTTATCATGTCCATGCCCAACGGGAAGGCACCATGCCTGGATGGCTTTACCACTGACTTCTTCAAGTTCTGTTGGCCTCTGCTCAAGGAAGACATCTACACTCTGGTTAAGGAATGTCGCATTCAAAAATTGGTCTTGAAAGCCTTGCATGCTACCTTCCTCACCTTAATTCCAAAATTAGAGAATTTTGACTCCCCCGACAAGTTTAGACCTATAGCTCTTTGCAACGTCATCTACAAGATCATCTCCAAAGTTCTAGCGAATAGGATCAAGACTATTCTGCCCCTCCTCATCTCACAACATCAATCAGGATATGTTGAAGGAGGAAAAATCCTCGACAACATTATCCTATCTCAAGAAATAATTTACTCCCTCAAAGAATAAAGAAAAACAAGTTTGCTAATTCAACTTGATATGTCCAAGGCTTTTGACAAAATCAGCTGGGACTACATGAGGAAAGTCATGGAAGCTTTTGGGTTTAACAAAGAGTGCATCAAATAGATCATGGAATTAGTATTTGGGGCATTCTTCTCTATTCTCCTCAATTGATCCCCCTCCCAAACCTTCAGTCTTTCCCTTGGTATCAGACAGGGGGACCCAATTTCCCCCTTTCTCTTTGTGATCATGGCAGAGGGTCTCAGTCGATCCATCACTGCTATATCCTCTCAAGGGATCATCTTGGGCATCAATATTTACAACTCCATACCTCCATCTACCCATCAATAATTTGGGGATGATACCCTTCTCATGGGATCTCCCACCCTCAATGAAACACTTGCTTTTAAAGTTATCTTGACTAAGCTCTCTAGCACCTCTGGGACCTCCATTAATGTGGAGAAATCCAAATTGTTTTTTATAAATACCAATACGATCATTCAAAGAAAAATTTCCAAGAATATCGTCTTCACAATTTGAAAAATCCCTTCCAAATACATAGGAGCTCCCCTCACCGAAAAGCCACTAGAAAAAATCAATTGGGTTAGCCTTATTGTTAAGCTAGAAAAATGGCTAGAAAATTGGACCTTCTGATCACTTAACCTAGCTGGCCGTTTGGTTCTAGTTCAATCTGTGTTTCAAGCCATCACTCATTATCTACATTTGGATTTGGTCTCCCCCAGATGGAGCTCCCATCATCTCAAAAGTATACAGAGGAATTTACTTTTGAAAGGAAAAGAGGAAAAAGGAAAATGGGCGCTAGTTGCCTAGAACAAAGCCTGCAAACCAAAACAGGAAGGTGGGCTTGGACTCAGAGACTCGAAAATCTTGGGCAAGGCCTTGGGTGCGAAAACCTGGTGGAGATGGATTATGAACCCTCACTCTCCTTGGAGTAAATTATGGAAAGAAAAATACACCCCCTCACACCATCACAATCATCTTATCAGGCTCAATGGCATGCTAAAAGGATCTTCCACATGGAGCTAGGCTTGGGGCAATAGAGATGTTATCCAAAACCATTGCTTGAGGGAAATTGGTATGGGAAAGAAATCCCTGTTCTAGGAGGACAAATGGAAAAAATACAAAAAAATATACCAGGTTCAATTCAACCAGATTAAGGCATGCATGGAAAGCAAAAAAAAAACACAGGTCAATCACTACTAGAAATACAACAAAGAAAATTATGGCTGGAGGGTTTGGAATAATAAATAAGAGTTGGATCAGAGTGCCTACCCTAAAGAAGTGGAAAATTTATCTGAATAACTGCGACACAAACAGATCAGAATAAACAACAAGGAGGAAAAGCTCAGATGGGGGAAGAATCTGACTGCAAACTTCAACATCAAAGAAGTTTATGGCTACTTGGCCTAACAAAACCCCACTCCTCTAGAGAGGAAATTGAATATTCTTTAGGAGAGAAAGAATTGGCCCAAAATCATCATATTCCTTTACCTCATTATGCATAGGAAGATCCTAATCTGGGATAACTTAATAAAGAAGGAATTTATTGGCCCATCCAGGTGCATACTCTGTGGTGTCAACACAGAAACTACCAACCATCTATTAAATGAATTTAGGTATGCCAACAACATCTAGAACTAGGATTTTTTGGTTTTCCATGGCACCGACAAAGACCCTACCTCCATCGTCAACACCATAGAGCTCTAGCAATCTACCATATCTAAAGAGCCTACAATAAATAGTGCTTGGAATCTCATCCTAAGGATTATTTTCTAGTCCGTATGGAAGGAAAGGAATGCAAGAACTTTCAGGGGAATTATCAACCAAGAAGAAAGAATCATATCCTTAATTAAGCAGATGATCAAAGAAACAATCAACACTTAAAAATTGGAAACTACTACCCACCCTCCTACCTAGGAAGATATTTACATCATTTCCGTGCTGGACATCACCTTCTCCTCAATTCAAATAACATCCCAGATCCCCTCCAATCATGTCCCTGATCAATCTTCGCTACCCCTAGAGTCTGGCACACTGAAGATAAATTATGATGGAGTCGCCAAAGGTAACCTTGGGATGGATATCTTTGGAGAACTCTTCAGGAAATATAGAGGGCATATTCTCTCAGTATATTTGGGTAATCTTGGCCATTCCACCAACAACGTGACCGAACTGCAGGCATTGGAACATGGAATTGGGATTGCTTGTGCTAGGAATTTTTGGCCTCTCATTGTGGGAGACGGAACCATCGCTACCCAAGTTTGCGGGAAATTACAACATGGGAGAATGAATATGCAAGTGTCATATAGCTGGATACTAAGAATAATCCTCAGCAGGATTTAGACAAACATTCAACATTCCATGGGCATCACATTTCAATCAATCAGATGATCTGGCAACCAGCTGGCTGACAAGCTGGCCAATGTTGGGGTGTGTTTGTGTTAGTTTCTGAATCCTACCACCAATGATAAAATGGACTTTTATCATGTATTTTTAGGGTCCCATTGTCCATTTTTTTTTCATTCCATCAGGTCATCATGCAAAAAATTTGGTCATTGGATGTAGGTCTAGGTTGGATTTGACTCCTAAAATTTTTACTAGTTGCTGCCTCATTTCACCTCTCAGCTGAGTTTACCATCAATCATGATTTTTCATCATCATTACATTCATTTTCATCATGGTTTAATTTAGTCTAGAGTCTCCATTAGATCTTTATGGTTCCAAGGTTATGAAATCATCATTCCATCTATAAAGTCTAGCAAGTGAAGGAGTAACAATAAAGAAATTTCATCAGTAAATTTGATTTCAAAGAAAAATGTAATTTTATGTTCTTAAATTTGTAATAATTACTCCATATTTCGAAGTATATGCAAATACTCAAGTTCACCAACAAATATTCAAGGTTCCAAGAATAAAATTAGTGTTCCAAAGCAACCAAAAGTTTAAATTTCAAAAGATCAAGTTCAAAGTCAAAATGAAATTTTGGTGGGCCACCCCACTAAAATTGAACAAAATGATATAAAAAGAAAAGAAATGAGTTTTATATTCATCATTTAAGTTTCTCCCAACAAGAATTTAACTCTCATTGGTAGCAAGGTTAGGTTTTTAGCTCTCACTAGCAAAAATTTCTTCTCGCTGCACATCTAGACACCTCCCTGCGCTTCCAGACTCTTCGTTGCACTTCTAAACACCTCGTTGCGCTTCTTTCTTTGGATCTGCTATGTTCACTGTGCATCTGAGCAAGGAGGTAGGATATGCATTTCTAAAGGAAAATTTGAAGCAAGAAAGGAATTTCAGGTTTTTAAAGATCATCTACAAGTTACAATCAAGTAAGAAAAGAGAAATATCCATTTCTTCACCAGTTTTCAAAGCATAAAAAAATTCACTCTCTCAGCTAGGGTTTTGGAAGTCAATTTGCAGAAATTGTGTCATTGTCATTTTTTTCAGTTTGAAAACCCTGAAGCTCACTTTTTACACCTTCACTCACTCCATTTGAATCATTTACACATCTTCCCCTCACCCAATTCCTATTTTCCCCAAAAATTCCCCTAAAACCCTAATTTCTATCTTGTTTTTACCGTAGGCATGTGTTTTGGCCTTTTCATCCCCTTCCCCCCACACAAATTCTAAAAATTCACTTCTCCCTACTTCATAACGTCATTTCCTCTCCCCCTTAATTTTCTCAAAAATTTAGGCAATACCAAACTCATATTACGATCTCATTCACAGACCTAACAAAAATACTCTACTTTTTCTCATCTTCATTAGGGTTTTATTACTTCCATGGACACTACCACCTCCACCTTTGAGATGAATAAGTATAAAGGATGAAAAATACTAAGGTTTGAGCCCTCTAACTGTCATCAAATCACCCCATCAAGATGTCAACTATGTATAGTTTTGCCAAAAAGTACAAGAGGTGGGATAAAATGAACAACACACAGGGTTATTTGCCATTTCTTTGGAAAATAAAAAGGTTTTTATAGCAGGGATAGAATTCAATTTCACATTAGAAGCCATCTCCACAGTCACTAGAATAGCATATCATAGAAAATATTGCTTCAAGGGTATGAATCTTGATGATGAATACATAAAACCCTACTTGAAATCAACCTACAAAGATGCTCCATTGCATGCTTTTCCTTTCAGATACTTATTGGATAAGTATGCTCCATTGATGAAGTCCATTATGTTTTTTTTCACTTATGAAGGAAATTTTTGATGACTTTATCAATATCACATAATACTACTAATCCATTTTACAGCTGTGAAATCTCTTAACTTATGTAATTACCTTTTCAAAAGTGTGACCAAGATGGCAGAGAAGATAGATGAAAAGGGAAGAGATCATACAAAGAGTATTTTCCACCACAGTCTGATTAAGATCATCATTCTTAACCCATTGCAAGCGAAGCAGATCACTTGGGAGTCAGTTCTGGAAAGGATAGTTCGAGAGAACGTTGTAGAGCCAATACAATAGCAAGAATTGTCTTCAGCAGAGCATGATGTTGGATCACCAAAAAATGGGGAGGAACAACCTCCAAGTGACAAGGATGAGGAGAAGTTAAACAGAGCTAAAGTATCAAACCATGAGGAAAACCATTCAACTAAAAGGATAAAAAAGGACAAAGAGTTCAGAACTTATTAGAGAGAACATAGGAAATTTTTTTCTCCACAAATGTGGAAGGGGCCTTACCTTCTACATCGACAAAGCAGGGATATGATAAGTAGCCGGAGACAATGGTCCAAGAGAAAAAATCCCTTCACCATGACATTTATATGGTGGACTTGGAATCCCAAGATGAATAGGAAACCCTAAACCTAGTCATCAAAGGAAAATATGCCAAAATGAGAGAGCTGCAAGATAATTTGGTAAGGGAACAATTTCTTATCTCCTTCCTTGAGCAAGAGAACAAACAGTTGAAGGAAAAGCAAGTACTCTTGGAAATGGACTTGTTGAAAGCTAAGAGGAAATATGTCAAAGACAAAGAATTGATTGGACATGATTATTCTGACGAGGATGAGGCCCAAACCACTCAGAGAAGACCAATAACAAGGCACCTAAAAAGAGAATTTGAGCAGGAAAAACAACAGGAGGCACTTCTTGTTGAAGAACTCACCTTTGAGGAAATTATTTACATTGAAGTTAATGAAAATAGACAAGTTTGGCTTCATAAAGTAAATATACACCTGGAGAAGCTCCTTCGCAAGGCCAGCAAGGAAAATAAGATGTTGAGGCACATGGTTGATCACTACTATACCAGAAACAAGATTTGTAATGTCAAGGTTAAGCAATTGCAAGATAAGCTCAAAGAAATCCTAATAAGCCAAAAGGAGAGGGGAAAAATCCATTTTGTTGTTGATGCCTCCTTGCTTGCATGACACACTTTTTTAGAGGCTCGCATAGGAGCCTCACATAAAAATTTTGAAATATTGCAAATTTTGGGGTTTTCAAACAAATTTTGGATTTTTGTGTTTTGGTGTAGACTGGTGTAGTTTTTTTCCTCTGTCGAGAAGCGCATTGAAATTTGTTGCGCTTTTTCTACAAGCCTCCAAAAAGGAAAAAAATTATGTTTCTAGAAAGCTAATAAAATTTTAAGAAAACCCATTTTTTCGGATTTCAAGTTCAGGGTTTATTTTTCAAGGAATTTGCAAAATAGTGGTCAATAATCACCTCTCTGCCTCATTTTCATAAATTCGCTGCGCTTCTAGGAGTGATATTGGGAGAAAGAGCTTTTAGTAGGCTTAAAGAAATCCAAATTTGTTGCTTTCACATCCTGTAGTCATATACGCTTGACCAAATACTCAAAACAACTCTTCTTTGAAAATTTAGATGATGGGAAGGCACCCAAAAAGGCCTTACAAGAAATTTGCTGCACTTCTAGAAATTCACTATAATTTTCCAATTTTCTTGTGTAATTTTCATTCGACGATTTCAATTTGGAAAATGTAAAAGGGTAATTGTAAAAGTGTAAATGGTTAAAATTGAATTTAAAAGGGGTGGTAATAGAGTTAGGTTTCTTTACCTCTCATTAATTCTTGGAGATGATTTCTCTAGTTGTTTTGCTAAAAGGATAAACAGTTCATAACTTCCCTAACTTTCTTTTTATTTGGAGAAAGACTTGTTTTTAGCTCCAAAGGTCATGGATTCTACCCCTAAGAGT
Organism: Pinus albicaulis; assembly: GCA_034641835.2. NCBI lineage: Eukaryota > Viridiplantae > Streptophyta > Pinopsida > Pinales > Pinaceae > Pinus > Pinus albicaulis. Next base: position 807,223,439 of record CM076580.1, on the reverse strand, counting down.
GGGAGAAGTCTGTCTTGGTATATATGTTTCATTTTCTTTGTCATTGCAAGGGTTGGATTCAGTAGAATTTATCTTTGAACAGTAGTGTATTCAGTCATTTTTGGCACGTATTAATAGATAGAGTTGCAGCTATTGTGGTGGGATTCATGTGGTATGTTTTTAGCAGTGTTTCCTCTTATGTTTTCATATGTTTGAATGTATTTTTCCTTCCATATTCATGTCCATATCTTAATGTGATTTATTACTATGTTAGATAAGCATAATTCATTATTTTGATGCTTTGTTTTGGAGAAATTATCATATTTATGTTTCACTTTCTTCTGATATAAAATAATTCATGATTTTCATGCTCTTTTTGAAAACCTATCAATATCTCACACTCATCTAGATACCTGAAAATGATAAAGTGTGTGCCTAGCTTACCCCATCACATCTCTGCAAGTCTGATTTTCAGTGCCATGAGCTAGTCTTTCTTAGACCTAATTCACCATCCAACACCCAAAATCAATCGATCAAACCATAGAGCCTATTATAAATAGCCTAAAATATTCATTATCCAGTCAATTTGTCTGTGATATCACAGAGAGAGTGCTCTCCTGCCTAGTAGGCTAGCTACTAGGACAAAGCAGTTTGTGCTTACCTTTGCTAGTCTCCTTCTTAGCCTTTGGAGATCTGGTGAAGTGATAACAGGATAGAAAGCTCTAATATGCTTCTCTCTATGAGCTAGGATGAGCTAAGCCATCGAAATCTCAAAGCAGAGTGCGCCATCATAATGAAGCAAGATAATCTGGACAAGCTTAACGGGATCCAGGTGCACACTACTCCACCTCCTAACTTCAATCATGACACCAACCTCCATTTCTTATGATCGCAGCAGTGGTAGTATCGGGAAAATCATGCAGTGCTACCCAACTAGCCTATCCCTATCTAGTTGCACGGGTATTTCTAACTACCCAAAACACCCTGATCAAGTGATCATCACTCCCCACCCCCTGTCTTCTCATTTTACCCCTCCCACCCTTTCCTATGTATACCCATCCCTCTCTCCTTTTGTCGTACTCGATCCCAATTTTCATGTTGTGTTCCCCTCTATGCTTCATCTTTCAGCCACCCTCCCTTGTAGCCATCACCCTATATTTCACTACTCATCCTACATTCCCTGCTTATACACTAGCATGTCAACCCATCGCACCAAATCATATGCTCCAAGGAGGAATAATTATGGCTAGGGCCCTGGTAGGAGGGCTTATGATTCATGATGGGCTTCTCGCAGTAAGACACCTACTACAAGGGTAAAGTTTGTGGCTTCGTTGGAAGCCCTAAAATATGAGACAGTGGTCAATCAAGAAACTCGTGATAGGGTGGCGGAGTTAGAAGACCAAGCCAAGCTGGGTCGCTAGCACCTCATTACTAAAGAGTTTGATGAGGAATTCAATTGGATTCCCGACCCCAGAATTACAAGATCTAGGGAAAATTTGTTCAGTAGGGCTATCGAATTGCACTGGCAGAACAAAATAATTATTGGTCTCTCCATTCAAGCCAACAAGGAGCATAACACCATCTTGGAGAAGAAGCTAGACGATCTCACCCAGAACTTCACTCTGTATGTTTGTTTTGTTCACCGTCTTGACTTTGTCACCAAGAAGTCTCCCCACTTCACTCTATTAAAAAAGTGGATGGCTATAGCGGAAGCATCACCCACTCTCAAAAGAGAGATTGGGGGTGCTACCACTCGCAAACCTTCCCAAGATGACTTCTTTCTTGGAGGCACTCAAGAGCAGCCAATCCGCCTTGAGGCCAACTCTGACGAGGATCTACCATAACCTGAGGCTGCTCCAGCCACTGTTTTTTCGAATGCATTCGGTCTGTAGCTCTAGCCTAGTGCTTGTTACTTCTATTCTTTTGGCTCTCGAGAGCCCTCGACCTTCCCTCAGCCAGCAAAGTCTTCCGCGACAAACCTCTGTGCAACCATTTTGCCTCAACATCACTCCCCATGACAACATGAAGCTCACTCAACACTCAGGTCTTTGGGGAATTTTGCTCTCAACACCTGTAACATTTTGTGTAATTCAAAGAAATATCTTTCAGATTCTGGCAACTAATGCATGTCTCTCGCACCAGATCCCCATTATGTAATTACTCGCTTCAGTTTTTAATAGAATCATCTTGTTCAAAAAAAAATAGAATTCTCTACTCATTCATTTTCTTTAGAGCAAGGATGATTCTAGCAAGGAAAATAACTTTTCTCTAATCCTTGATTGTTGGGTTACTCTTCTTCTATTCCTTTAGAAATCAAGGAAAAAATATGTTTTCTTTCACTCTACTTCTTCTCCTTGCAACTATTATTAGATTTTATTTATCGTTATTTATAAATTTATTTAGATAGCTCTAGATAACTTTTAGAAATTCCACGCTTGTAGTTTCACTAGGGATGAATATTAGATTACTGAAAATTTTCATTTCTATGAATTTTATAAAGTTTATGTTTGTGCATATTAATATATTCAAATAACTAACTCCATTATTATTTCACAAAAAACAAATTCTTCTTTATTCATCTTTTATTTTTCAATCGGTTGGTTTTAAGTGTTGTATTTTGTTTGATTCCTTTGAAATGATTCCATCAAGTTAAATTTGATTGATGGATTCTTCTTATGTTTATTAGATTAGGAATTAATTATCTTAGAGGATATGCAAATGGGGAAAAATTCAAAGCATCTAGATTTGGATGAGAGTAGCACCATTGCATAAATATTAGAAAATTGAATCCAATGCAACTTGAATAGATGAAAAGTGAGTATATGTAGAAGAGTTATCACAATTTTAAGTTTACGTAAAAATAGGAAAATATTCAATATTGACATGGAATCATGACATCTGATAGGAGATGTGGAAATAAATTAGGATGACACATTAGCATACTGATTAGAAAATTTGACTAATTGACTGTTGATTAGGCACTGAGTTGTCACGTGTGTGGCAGATTGAATGGGCATGACATGGACAGATCGGGGTCTCACCATGTGGCCCAATGAAATAGTGCTATGTGGTAGCCAAGATGGGCTTATCGGCCATGTGGAAAATTTAGGTAAAAATAGAAAAAAAATTCAACGTTGACATGGAATCATGAAACGTGACAGGTGATGTGGCAATACATTAGGATGACGCACTAGCATGTTGATTAGATAATTTGACTAGATTGACTGTTGATTGGGAACTGAGTTGGCACCTATGTGGCAGATTGAATGGGTGTGACATGGACCGATGGGGTCTCACCATGTAGCCCAATGAAATGGTGCCATCAATGGGGGTCTCACCATCTCGCCTAATGAAATGGTGCCATGTGGTAGCCAAAATGGGCTTGTCGGCCAAATGGAAAATTTAACAGTTCAAAACACAACACATGTGGAGCATGTGGGAATCAAACATGAGAAGACTGAGCTAGTATACAACCGACCTAACCAATAGGTCATGTCGTTCGTTTTGAAATGAGGGTGGCACATTTATAATTAATTTTATATGGTGTGTATGGTGGACAAATGGGGGACATCTCCTTCCAAATATGGTAGCTCCGCAAAATTTGGTTAACACCACCATATTTTTCAATATGCCAACAACATTCCATACGAACCAACGTACAAATGATATATTGGGACACATTCATATGGTTATAAACCATATATTATGTTGTAATATTTTGGAATGTTGTGTTAATCATTTAATGACCCATCATTTTATTTTATTATATGGTTTAAATAAACCATACCATATCACATATGATATGGTGATATAATGGTGGGTTAATTTCATCAGAACATGGATTATTTTTTCAATACACCATAATTTTATAATACATGGAACATTGTAATTCTACCGCAAAAATACTTTGAATCAAATTTTGATATATTTGTTATATATGGTGCCACTCAATGGGTTTGACCCCAGGTGGGTCAGCCACGATTTGCTTATATTGTAATATTTTTTTCTAGTGAGCTAGATTGTTTAGTATTGAACATTTGACAAAGCCACGAGTCTTTATGCAGATTCAAAGCATGTAGACCCATGATATAGGAAAAATTTGAAGGCCATTATTGGAGGAAATTCTCAACATTTTTTGGTACATATTTTTTCTATGGATTCCTCAGGTTGATCATAACATAGTGGAACCAGTTGGGGGTACATTTGATGCACTTTTAATGGATTTTATTAATCTAAACAAAAATTACTTTCTTATAATTTGAATAATAAAAGTGGCATCCCCACTTGGAGAAAATGGACCAGAGATGTAGTCCACATTAGACGAACTCCATTATCAATCTGGTTGTGCACTTTTATGGTTTTATGTATTTTTCTCTTGTCATTTCTATAATTTTCCATAAGTTCTTCATGTAAATATTCTTATACATGTAATTGGTGAATTGATCATGAAAACACTCTTGAACACATATTAAAACCAAATTCACATTATAACATTTCCGAGCCAAATAATATGATTTCAGTTTTCCACTTTTTTCTTTCCTAATTAGATTATCATGTTATCTCATCATCACTAAATTCGCACTAAGTTTTTGCTACACCACCCCCCCCCCCCCCCCCCCCACAAAGTCTAACATTTCGACATTGAAATTCATATGATTTAGATGATGGGATGATTATGGTGTAAATGCATGTATATTTTAATGTTGGATTATATGTTATATGCACATCAATGTAACCTATTTTAGCTGCTACAACATTGCCCTAAATATTATCCAATACCTAAATTTTTGGCCCCCCTCTGCTTTTCAAGTTTTATCTTGTTTTAGGCTATTTTCAATACATTATGCTTTATCAAGGTGTTGCATCATTTACATGCTCTTGAGCTACTTAATATAATGGCATGCATTGTAATTCACAAGCATGAATTTACATTGTGTATGTGAAGATGATATCCATGCTCACCTTGTTTCATCTTAGTTCTCATCCTTATGAACGCGTTAGGGTTGAGGAGGTTGCTACTTGAATGTCACATTTTTAAATCTTCATATATCCATGATATGTTGTAAATTATAAACATGCATCCTTTATTTTTGGCCATATTGCACCTTTGATTCTTATTATGATGCATGAATCTCATTAAGTTAGTTATTGTACTTGAATATTGGATTGGTTTCAAACTTGAGCTTCTTTTTCCAAACTAATGTAACTACCATCACTTTATTTTTACTATTGCATATCATTTTTCTTTAAAGGAATTTGGTAATGATGCAAGATCTAAATTCTCATGTATTTTGGTCATGAATAAAGAAGGGAGTATGTATATATATTGTAACAAATTCAAGAGTTGATCTTCAATTTTCACGTTATGTATTGAACTTTAAAGACATATGAGGCATGTTGATTAGCTTTCACATGTAATCTTCTCATTTATTATACATTTAAACCTTCAACATTCAATTTTGAGAAATAGTATCTTATATCTCTTGCACAAAGTAGTGGAAGGCCTATAATTTTATTAATTTTTTTATTTTTTTAACATGCATCTTGTCCAAGTTCTTGGTGATTCGTATAGAACAATATATCTCATTGTATTTGCATGTTTATTCTTTGGCACATCCTCCATGAATGGACTATCTAGTATGATTCTCTTGATGATTCAAGGAAGTACATCCATAGAGAAAACCTAGACAAGGAGAGAAGAGTTAATAACTTAAACTCTAAAATATATTAAGAGAAGTTTTGAGATATGTGTATATTTCAAAAACATGGAAGAGTTTTTTTTTCGAAGAGGCACCATACCTTTTTCAATTGGTGCTTGAAATTTAGTGGAAGTTTAATTTCTTTAATGTATTGTGTAGCTTTTTAAAGGTAAACACATAACCTACAATTTAAAGGTTATAAAAATGTGATGCAACACAATAACAATGCAATCTGTTATGCAACCATCTCACATAATAGAATAAAATATAGATCAACGACTTAAAAATTATCCACTTCGAGGGGAAAAAATCCTTTACATTACATAAATGAACAATTATTAGATGATTCAAATGAAAAAACATAATTTCTATATATAAGAGTCTAATGGGTCACAATATAATCAGAGTCGACGTAACAATAATAATGTAAGGGCACAATAATAACAATCATGGGCTTTTATGGGGTACAATAATAAAAATAGGGAGACACACTAGTATTATAGGGACCTAACGTGCCCCTATCCTTCAAAAAAGTGTTGTAATCAATGATTTAGTAGTTCTGAATGCTCTAATACCATAAAAATTAATTTTCTAAATATAAAGTTTCAATATGTACCTTTTGTGAGTGTTTCACATCATGGAGATCAAAATATTGCTCCATTTGTAGTATCCATGTTACTGGATCCTTACCATAAAAATTCCTCATATCAATATTTGGAATGTGGTGGTTCTTAAACCCAACATTTGAGATTTTAAAATCACAATTCATATTCCTTTTATCCTCATCATTATTTTCATGGATTACCTTGTCACCACCATGAAGCCTTTCTTGCAACAACTTTGTCAGACCTTCCATGTTTGCTTTCAAACCATCCATATTAGCTTCCATGCCATCCTTAAAACCAACCATATAAGCTTTCATGAAATCCATCTTAGTTTCCATGTATGATTTTAAACCATCTGTCTCACCTTTAATATCATATTTTAATTCTCTTTGTGAGAGAAAAATTTGTTGCACTTGGTCCTGTAATTTTGAGATTTCATGTTGCAATTCGTCCTCTTCATGTGTTATAGTAGAGATTTCTGAGGGCTTAATGGGTGTGGGATTATTTTTCTGGGAGGAATTTGATAACTAAATACTAATATATGTGCTTCAATACGCCTTTGGAATCACTTCAAACTGAATTTCAAACAAACTGTATGCAATTTAAAAAAAAATACACACCTTTTTCTTTCTTTTTAGAGATCAATATAGAAATTCTTGTATCTATGTGATTTCGTATCTCGAAGATTGAAACTTTGGTCCTGTAGTATCCCTCTAAGTCGTCTTTCCAATGCCACAGGTCAGACCCATTTTTGATTCTTCAAGTAAAATTTATGCCAAATATCCCATGATGACCTGATTGTGGATTGATTCAGTAGATTTAAGTTGTAAGGGATTCCTCTTTTCACTGTTTAAACATATAACTCTTAGATTGATATAGTAAAAACTATAGTCCATGCGATTTTTGCCACTTTTTTTAGAATTCAAATTTGATGCCTGAAATAAAAGTTATGACGATTTTCCCTTGCTCACCTATTTGAAACTGAGTTTTGGAGCCTACAAAAACCCTAACTTCTTTACATCATATCTCTGAAAATATAGTGAACCAACCTTTGAAATTCTGGCACGAAGTTAACCAAGATTTAAACTATACTTGGTTTCAATTTTAGCTTACGAAAATTCGTATCAAAAATATTATAATGAACATTCCAATATGGATTTTTTTAAGAAGCGAAACCCTAGAATCCAAATTTCTGATGCCAAATGTTATGCAACCAGCTCACAAAATAGAACGAAATATAGATCAATGACTTAAAATTATCCACTTCAAGGGGGAAACCTCCTTTACATTACATAAATGAAAATTTATTGGATGATTCAAATGACAAAACCTACTTTCTATATATAGGAGTCTAAAGGGTCACAATATAATCAGAGCTGACATAACAATAATAATATAAGGGCAGAACAATAATAATAGTGGGATTCTATGGGGCACAATAATAACAATATGGGGACACAATATTATTATAGGGACCTAACACAATGGGTGAAATGATATTAAAATTATGTGATCAAGAGGTTTGAGAGTGATAAAGGTTCTATCAAGGCAGGAATGAAGGATTTGAATAAATCCAAGAGATAATTAAATGCCAAGTTGCATAGAAATTCAATGCATGTAATGCATGCAATGATGAAATTTGTTATATATTGTGAGAATATTTATAAATTATTGAACACAAACATTATAATAAATTCATTAATAAGGATATGTCAATGCATGGGAAGGTTTAACACATGAAAACTTATGAAAAAACATTGTAAAGGGTGTTATATTGATGTGATGGGAATAATATAATTTTTTTTTACTAGGGAAGTGATACATCAGTGCATCCAAGATTTAATTAATTCCATAAAGGTGTAAAAACCCTAGGTTAAAGTTCTTGTAATAAAGATAATAAAGGAAAAATAAGACCAAGGTCATGGGAAACATATTCCAAGCTGGATGGTGGGAAAAACATCCTAGTGGGTTTTCACTTCAGTTTATTATGGCTAAGGAAATTGGTAAAGGCATTGGCAAAGGGTTTGAAAAATAAAAGAAGCATTAATTGGAATTTATTTACGAAAATAGGGGAAAAGGGAGATGAAAGGCCATAGGTTTGCATGAGAGGAAAATTGAATTAAAAATAGAGGAAATTGAAGAAAATAGAGGCCTCAATGATAAAAAGGCTTCTAAGGATCAGTTCACAACATTTGTTTTAGTTCAGTTTTGGAATTGGTTTCAAAGAGGAGAAGAACACCAAGAGGAGAAAGCAATGAAGCAAGCAAAGGAAGGATAAGGAAATTAAAGGAAAACGAGGATCAAGCAAGGAAAGGTTGGATCAAGCTGCTTCAATGGGAATACTTGCAGGTAATACATTGCATGTCCAATTTCCTAGATTTTTTTAGCATGAATGGTATATAAATGTGTGTATTAGTTTCATTTGTTGTCACTAGCATGGGTTTTTTTTGTTTGGTAGTGGTTTCAACCTTTCCTTTCCATTTCTGGATATCCATGGTGTGATTAGATTAATTATTGGTTGAGCTTTGGATTTCTAGAAGGAATTTTGATCTGGGAAAGGTGGTCCTAGGAAAATCTCAATCGTTGGGGGTGGATATGGTTTTCTCGACAATTCCCTCATTAGGTGGGTGGAGACAAGAAAGTTCCTCAAGGAATGGTGAAGGAATTATGCGTAATCCAAGCTTGGTTTGGTTTTGTGATCTCGATACCATTTTTAGGTGTGATCATGGTAGTGTGAGGGTGGAGATGGTTTAACCTATGGATTCCCTTATTTTTTTATGTATTGTTTTATCCCATGATATCCCACATTCATGCTTGGAATATGGCACAAAGGTGATTGGCTGAAACAGAGATTTGGTTAGCTCAATCTATGGTCAGGTGGTACGTGGAAGTACCTAAATTGGTTGGCTTTGCATATGATTGATAAGATATCTTTTCCCTTGTAACTCACGAGTAATTATACTTTTATTATGTGGCTTTAATGGTCATTCTATCATTGTTATTTATCTAGTTATATGCTAGTTATAAGCATGGTTCTATGGGAGATTCAAGTTATGTCTCTTATCATGTTTTTACTTTTAAATGAATGGTTAATGAATGCATGACATAATAGATGTTATTGCAGCTAATGTGAGAGGGAATTAGACCTTATTGATGTTTCTCATATAAGCCTCAGATATCTATGTTTATATATGCATTCATGACCTATATATTTCATGCTCACCATGTATTTGATGGAATGACTATAATGGTTAGAATAGGTTGGTTCAATTACTTGATTAATTTTTGTGTTAGAGGATTTTTCCTTGTTCCATTTATTTTTTTGGAAAGTTTTATAAAGTTCGAGGAAATGACCTGGAATCTAGCCCTCAAAAGGTGGCACAAATTTGACAGCAGTAGGGACAAAGCTATGAAATTGAGACTGCAATCACATGGATGCAAGCTTATGCATGTGAATCGAGGCTTCTAGTCTCATGGATGCAAAAATTTTCATATGAATGGGAATTTAGGCCAGTTAAAATTAAGTTAACTCAGGGTTTGGGAACATGTAAGGGTGGTTTAACTCTTGGGGGTCCTGTTGCAGCCGAGGGAAGTTAGTAAATTCTTGGTTTATTGAATCCATTTTCTTAAGGTGATATATGAAGTTGAGTCACTTCATAGTAGCACTCGGCTCATGTTTACCTATCCAAGCCTATTAAAGTGGGTAGATATGGAAGGTGGCATGACAGAGTTGTATCAAAGCATGGTTCAATACTTTAACCAGATGGGTGGAATGTGATTTTTATCCATGCATGTCAGTCATGTGCATGCATGATAGTGGCTATGGTTTTCATGTGTATAACCAATGTCATAGTTTATGTTATCATGTATGATTTCAATGTGTTGGTCGAGATAGTACAGGAGAAGCATATTCTCAGAGCGAGGTTGCAGCAGTAGAACTCAGGGTAAGACAAAATTGTAATATAGGTTTGTATGTTTGGCATGAAGGTATGATGGTTATTAGTTAACGGTTTTTATATGCATTATGGTTATATAAAATCCTCTCATTTTATTTTTGTTATGGTTGCATGCATGATAGATGTTATTTTATTAGTGTGGTCATATACACATGTGTCAGATAGTCATGAATGGTACTAACTCATTTTTATATGCATTGCAGTCATATGCATGATGATTATGGTCATTGTAGTTAAGATATTAATTTTATATGTATCATGATAATTTGGATTGGACATGAAAATAGTTACGGTTATGATATCTAGGTATGAGTTGATATATTTGTGATATTGTGTCATACTAATATGGAATGACTTATGCAAATGTGATAGCCTCCCCTGAGAGACATTGAGGTATGAGTTTGATTTTTTCATCTATTTATATAATCTAGTATGTTTGTAAGTCGTATGATTGTTTGATTAAGTGAATGATATGAATATGTGTCTATAAGATTGCATGAAGGAATAATCTTGTTTTAAGATGGATGTACTAACACATTATGTGTTGAGACAACTGATATGCACTTGAGTGCAAGTGAGTACTAGTTGTAGTATTATGAATAATGATTGTGAGCGGATTATGACACAACTGTTATTCTTGGTTAATTTTGATTTCAAATTAATAGATCTGATGTTGTGATATTTGGAACATGTGACTGACATATGTGAATAATTGTAGGGAAACATTCTTGGAATTATCATTACAAGGTAAGAATTGATTTGTTTATACCATTAAAAATCGTGTGATGTGATGGAAAATAATAAGACTCAATTGCAGCAAGGTAAAATTTAAAAGAAAAGAATTTGGTGAGAATTCCTTGGCTATGTTTGAAAATAACAATTCCAAATTAATGAGTGCTTTTCATGAATACAAGAAGTCTTCTTATCCTTGATTTTGTTTGACATTATGTGGATATGTTTTATATTATTGAAGATTTATTTAATAGGTACATTAGTTATTTTGTAGTCATATCTATATTCATGAAGGTAATTTGAGTCCCTTGAGAGATGGCATGGATGTTTTAAGTTACAAGGCAACGTGCTTGGCACAACAAGGTACAATAACTAGTATATTGTTATATTTATTTATACACTGAAAATTGTGTGTCTATGATAGTGTGATGCAGGGAATTTCATGGAAAAGAGACTGCCATGAAATATTGAATAAGGATCGAGTTTAGATTTCCCTTGGAAGCATTGAACCCATGGGGATTGTGTCATGGTATTACTTTCTAGTTTTGTGCGTTAAGTGCTTTGTGATCTGTTTGCGCTTAATTTGCAGTTTTTTTTTAAGGTCTTGGAATTGGTTGGGAAAGAGGAAATTTAATGGAGCTTAGGGAGAGTTGAATGAAACCCAACAGGTAATGTAAGATCCAGATGAAGCCCGGTACATGAGTATTGGGTGTATAAAGGCAAGACTATAACATTTAGTTGGATTTGTTGGATACATTGGTGTAAATGGATGGTGGTAGGATAGTCATGAGAAAGGTAAATTAAATGGATTTGAGGTTTTAAATACACTAGATAAGTTTGGAATTTTTCTTCTCAATGTTGTGTGTGTTGTTCATGGATAAAGGGAGTTCTCTTAACCTTAACCTTATTATATTTGGTAATTATTTTGTGATTATGATTATGTTGATGTATATATATTTATATGTGTATGTATGTATGTAGTTGTCTGACAGGGTCGTCAGGGATCATGAATGTTTTATTCTAATGATTATGTGTGTATATATGCATGTATTTTGTTGGTTGGAAGGGTCACCAGGGATCATTCTTATGGAGGAATGATTTCTTATGCAGGTGAATGGCATGAAGAGTTTCCTAGTTCATGAGGAATCAAGTGGGACAAGTAGCACTAACAGATGTATGAGGTTAGTATCGTTTGGATATGAATTGATATTATGTACTTGTACTATGTCTATGTTTATGCTAAGTTAGGAAATGATGAGGGATACATCATCAGAATGAAATAAGTGTGATATACGACATGCTAGGACAAGAATGGGTAGTGGAGAGACACTGGAAGCAAGGTTACTTGGTAGAGACAGTGTTGTCTTCAAATGTGCATTACTAGTGTTGTGTACATGTTGTATACATGGTGTTGTGTACATATGGTGCTATGTACATGTATATGCATTTTTGTGTGCATATGGTGTTATGTACATATTGTGTACGTGACTTCGTGTACATGTTGTTTAGGTTGTGCTATGTACACGTGGTGTTGTGTACACATTGTGCAAGTGGTGTTGTGTACATGTTTCACCAGCAGTTCTATGTACATGTGGTATTATGTTATGTGTATTATGTAGTCGTTGTATCATGACATGCATATTCGTGGTATTGTATGGTGTGTACATATATGTGTCATGTTGTACATTGGGTTTAGGTTTATGTATTATGTTGTACACCAGGTGTAGGTGTATGTATGGTGTTGTACATTGGGTGTAGGCATATGTATGGTGTTGTACGTTGGGTGTAGGTGTATGTGTTGTGTTGTACACCGGTTGTAGGTGTACGTATCGTGTTGTACACCAGGTGTAGGTGTATGTGTCATGTTGTACACCGAGTCTAAGTGTATGTGTTGTGTTGCACGTTATGCATGTGTATGTGTTGTATAGTGTGATGGGACATACAAGTATGGGACTCTCTAGGTCCTTTTTATTGCTATTGAGGGTTGAGATAGTTTAGTCTTCGGATATCCTTGTTGATATTCAAGGTTGAGGCGATTTGGTATCACGATACTCTTGTTGATATTGAGGGATGAGGTGGTTTAATCTCAAGATACCCTTATTTATATTGAGGGTTGAGGAAATTTAGTATAGGGATACCCTTTCTTCTATTGAGGGTTGAGGAGATTTAGTCTTTGGATTCCCTTGTTGTTTCTATTGAGGATTGAGGTAGTTTATTGGCTATATGCCCTTGTTGTTGCTATTAAGGGTTGAGATAGTTTAGTCTCTAGACACATGTTGTCGTTACGACAAAATCCCTCCAAAATTTTGCATAAAATCAAATTTTGGAGCTATTGTGGATCTGGAGACTAGTCATTCCATAGTCACTTATTGGTCAGTTGATGTAGTTTGAGATCCTTCTTGAATTGGAAGTGTTGAAGTCACTTGCACTCACATGCTCAGTCCATAATAAGTTGATGAGCACATTCTTCAACATGAGCTTGGACAAGCATGGTACATTCCTTTAGGACTGTGCTTGCGTGATATCCAATTCGTGTCAACAGTCAATGCACATTGAAAATGACACTTTCTCACATTCTAGTAAATTTTGTATGTTTCATTTCAATGAGTTTTGCAAATTGTTGCTCTTGTGCACATTTGTTTTCATGACAATCGATTTCATGTTTCCAACTGTCACTTTCGCTTGCCTTCACCTAATTAGTGTCACTTTCATGTTATCTTTGCTCTGTCATGTGTTACTTTCACTGTCATTCGCATATCGCAATTTTCATTAGAATTTTTATCTTTATATATAAATTGTCGTCTTCTGGCATGGGATTTTCTCCTTATCATGCAAAGTTCATTTTTGGTTTGTTTCAACAGGAAGGTTTTGTGGTGATGATTTTTCTTGTCATGGAGCCATGTTTCGCACTAAGGGAATTATGTATTAATGTATTATGGATGATTTATGTTGTGTCACAAAAGCTCAAAGTGTGTGATCATGGTTAATTCCTATCACTATTCTGACTGGTCTCATTGATTGCACACTTAGCCAAATTCTAGAAAATTCCCTCAGTGCTTGAACCGAGTCCCCCCTTGCCTCCCAAAACTGTTGATATTTTTCCCTTAGTCTAGACTGCGTAATTTTTTCGCTCATTTTGGATTGCATAAATTTTCCCTCAGTCTGGCTCGAGTTGCATAGTACGCAAACTTGAAGCTCAAGCTCCACCCCTGACTACCTGAGTTGTGAAACTGCGTAGTTGCTAAACCTCTCCCTTGGCCTACCACTCGATTATGGATTAGTCATTAGATCATCCCACAAAATCCTAGACTAGGGGTTTATCATAATGATGCCATATTATCACAAGTGGATTATAGATGCTGAAATTATATCATGCTATGCCAAGATGATGAAGGAAGAGATAGAGAGGGAGGAAATGCTAGAATACACCTATGGAGCTGAGGAGATAATATTACCATAAGACGATAAGACAAAGGAACACTAGATTACAACAGAATATCAATGATCAGGACCGCAGAAATACTTCATCAAACTTCCAAACCATTGGAGGGTAGATGTGAATAAAAAATCATATCTTGCAAAAATGAAGAAATAATGAGAAGGAAAACTTATCACTGCCACACCATCATGTCATCAGTTTCATGTGTCTTTGCAAACATGGAAAACCATTCCATGTGTTTTCTCGATGTATTTTTCTCACTTTGGAAAATTTTTGTCTTTTCACATGTTGGTTGTCGCATTGCATGTATGGGAATGTTTTAGTGGTTCCAAGAGGTTATATTTGTGCAAATGAGTTGTTCTAACCTTGTAAGTATACATCACACTCATTTCCAAATTTCTGAGCACTTTCGCATAAGTGTAGCCACAGTTGTTGTAAAGTGTATCTTTGTTGTCACAATTGTCATAAGTGGTTGTAATGCTGTCACACAAAGGAAAGTGCCTTGTTTGTATGTAAAGGATTATATATGTTGTTTGAGTCATAAAAAAATGCTAACTGTGTGATCACAATAAAATTTCATCACTGTTCACACCGATCTCACTGGTCTTGAGCTTAGTATTTTTTCGGAAAACTTCCTGACCAAGCAACTTAGCTTCACTTGAAATCCCATGAGTTGTGCAATGCACAGACTCAGTCCTCTAGTTTTGACCTTTATTCTTGGAATTGCATAGTGTGAAGTATCTACCTCCCAATACTACTCGATTTTTTATTTTTTGTGACCAAGCCTTGACCTTGACCTTTGTAATTTCGCAGTTATGGCCTCCACCCTGGCTTGAACTGTGCACTTCGCAACCTCAAGCCTAACTATCATCTCTTGGGCCCTTGAACTACTCATTTCCTATTCACCTTACCTTAATTTACTCCCAGAACTATGCAATAAGATCTTCTAGTGCGCATTCCTTTAGCTTGTCCCATTGGCTCTGAAAACAACACAATCATGTCCCTCATCTCAGGTTAAACTATGCACTACGCAGTCTCAAGACTCATGGATTCCCCTTCCCTACCTGAACTACATAACTGTATAGTAATTAAGTGTTGAAGAGGAAAATTCAGTCTGTAGACAAAGGCGATCCCTCTAGCCCTAGGTTGGGTCTAGCAACAGGGGAACACACTAGACTCCTAAATTCCTATCTTATAAATGAAATATGGATCAGAATAGATATGCTACCTTGTTCCAATGATTTTGTCATGGCACGCAGCAACAATCCTGCGATATTTTTCTTCACACCTTGTGCTCCATGTTGGTGACGATGTTCATGCATCTGCACTAAGATCAAACAAACAAGGACAACATACAAGCATATGAATTTATATACAACTATTCATCTAGTCAAGGAGAGCTAAAATTTTTTCATATAAATGGAAACAAAGTTGGAACCAGAAATTAGTGATATATTATTGATATATGAAAAATAAGTTTACAACCTTATGCCTTGACATTGCAAATCTCCTTCGACGGGTTTAGACAAGCGCATCTCAAGAATTCATTTAGGCATTCGACTCGATGAGGAAATGGGCTTAAACTCTCTCTCAACAATGGATTCTTCTCTGATTTATTCAACACACCAGCTATACTAATGATTGTTCAGCTAGCTGAATCAATGTGAGTAGGAAGAATTTATAGGAGAGGAAGAGGAGTTTTGGGATTCCACATAAGGTGGAGGAGAGGTCTATCCCTTTGGAGAGTTTTATAATTATAGGAACTAATAGGCCAAAGGGAGAAACTCAAACTGATTCAGTCAAACAAACCATGATGACTCCACTCACGAAGTTTTTAAGCATGGAAGATTCATTTCTATTTAAAAAAAACATTCCAAAAGAAACTCGACAAGGGTGCCCTTCTGAGATAGAGCACCAATGGGCACGAGGCCCAGTGTTAATTTCTCTATGGGCATAAGGCCATAACAGACTACCAGTGCAGACCCAAAATCATATGTTTTTGAAGGTCTTCTTGAGGAATGATCAACAAATATTATGATCTTGACATGCCAAAGGATTCAATGACATTTATGGAAATGTATTACAGTACATAGGGGTCACTGAAATGGTCCTCCAATGTTCAAGATGGGGATTGCAGGGATGGTGAAAAAATATTGTGTAATAGATGCCCCCTAAAGCATGTAGTCCAAGAGAGATAGGAGGGGTGAATGATTGTTGAGAACATGCTCAAATAAAAACACCGCCATCAGAAGACATCCAAGAACAATTACAACTGATATGTCTGATACATGGATATGTGGTATGGGTGCAACCATCCATAATAGATTACATATAACAAAATCCAAGGTATGGACAAAACCATCCAATTTGAAGGATCGTCAAATAGACTCAAGTATGGTCGCAACCATCTAATCAAAAGAGCCATGCATATAGTCATGATAAACCAAATCGTCTCACAGCCTGGATTTTATTAGACAAAACCCAGGGTCTTGCACTCTGTCTTGACCAGAACAAGTACAAATTCAAGCATGCGAATGAATGAGTTGAAGTAGAACATGCAAGAAAATAAATTGATTACCATCCAATGATTAAAGTTGTTAACAGGCACAAGTGAGACCACTAATATGAAAATTTTTCTCAAGGTGTTGCTAGTAAAATCCACGAAATGTGAACAATGAGATGGAGTCAAACATTCACGAAATCACTTGATCGAAGGCCAATGATGAGAACCTGTCGTCGAATGTGAAGAACTTTCCATTGAGGCATGCAATCTTTAAGGTACTATAAGGGAGTCTCTATATTGTCTTCATGGATAATGATATGAAGTTGACAGGAAGTGACTGGTCAAAGGAGAGCCATAATGTTTCCCACATCATCGACACTGGATAGAGGAATAAGATGATAGTGAATCAGGACTGTACAGAGGATCATGGGTTGAAAACTGTATAGGGAACTTCTCTTGAACATATTGGTGACACGACTCCGGAATTTGGCAATATTTGACATCAAGGGATCTGAGGTCATTGGTGATGTGGAAAATAGCAGATGAGAGGTAAAAACAGATAACCCAAAACCATGGAGGAAAAATGACAAATGTGGGATGTCCCCAACCCGACATGAACTACATACAAGTGTCATGTTCAAGAGTGACATACTACCAACACAACTTAGAACTGGTTCCATTTTCCCCACCATTTCTGGCACGTGCCCCTATTATTTTTGGATACAAGCTTGAGGGGATATCATATGCTTGTCATATAAGTTTTTCCTTTGGAAAAATCAATCCTAGTACATTTTACGAGCCTTGGGAAGGAGGAAATGGGTAGTTTCATGGTGATGATTTATGATGTCATTTAGTTTTAACGAGTTTGAAAAAGGAATAACTCGACATATTTTCATGTTTAGAGAGTTTGAAAAGAAGTGGAAAAGAAAACTCCATTAAGTCCCTTTTCGTACATAGTCCCATAGATCCAGAAAGTTAGAAAACAATATTCGAGAGAACCTCTTAGCCATGTTTGACTGAGGTATTCCTTTTTTGTAAATAATCTGTCCCAACCCGAAAAAGGGGTAAATGTATACTCGGAAAATGACGTTTCACAGCCTTTAATGAGTTCAAAATGACAAAAGTCTCGAAAATCTTTTCAATTTTTGAGAGTAAAAAAGGAGCTAAAAGATGACTCCAGGGGGTGACTTTTTCATTTTTTTACTAAGTCTGAAATGGTAATAAAATACAACTCATCGCTTCATGGTGTCATGGTTTACGACCTGTTGTTGCACAAAAAACAAATGTAAAACCCGTTTTTCGAGACAAAACAATAAAATAATCGAAAAATAAGCTTAAAAACCTAATTAGGGTTCCGAAAAGGTTACAAAATGATGCAAATAAAAAAAAAACAATTTACTTTTTACCTTTTCACCTTCTTGTGATAATTTTTCCATTTTTATTGTGAACTTGTGGAGCTGACAACAGGAAATCCAGGAGGTCATTCGCAAATCTTTTTTATCCAGGTAAGAGCTCTCATCTTCTCCTGCATTTTAAACCATTTTCCATTTTTTTCATTTATGTTTTGATGCATTTTTGGGGAAGTTTTGTCATGGGTTGGTCATGGTGATCGGCGTGGGTTACGAGCACGGAGTCATCTCCAAACACATAAAATTTCAAAGGGGAAGTGCAATTTGGTGCTGTTGTTTGCAAAACAGCAGTGCCAATCATCGCAACAAAAAATGCAAGAAATTTCTCCTAAAACGCTCGATTTAAATGATTCAAATGTCAATATTGTGGCTAATGGGAGCCTCAATTATGGTTTTGCAGGGAAATTAGTAGCCAAAATGGTCATAGAGTGGAAATAACGAGAGCACGAGGAGGAATATTAACAAGCCATGGGAAATGATGCATGTATGGATGCCCTTAGAAATTGTGGTCTCTTCAAATTCCTCCTGACACCGTGTCTACGAGCTCAGTTGACCTATTACAGTACCTAATCAGCGTGTGGGACACCGATCAATAAATATTCATGATTCATGACAAAGAATTAGAGATAGAAGTCTCTGACATTTATTTCATCATTGTATTGTCACGGAGGGGAGCGAAACCAATCCTGACAGGTATTTGGCCCCTTGCTGACATCATGGGAATGCTAATAGGTAGAGTCTTCCTAGGAGAAAAGAAAGGATCAAAGAGCAACAAAGTGGATATTCAAACAATACCTGACTTGGCACTATGGGTAGTGCTACATAGTATAACTTGGGTGGCTGGATCTCAGGATCCTCACAAAACTACAAATACACAGCTTCAACTTGTCATGGATTGCATGGCTCCAACTATCTATAATTGAGCAGAAGCCATAACAATCAACTTGAAGCATCAGTTAACGAAGTGCAAGAATGGAAAGAAAAATAAATTTGGATATGGTTCCATCTTAATACCATTCATCCTAGAATGGTTGTCAATATTCCAATGCCAGGAGGTGATAGCACCTACACCACCAGCACGAGAGCCATGGATGGTCTGTTGGGCAGAGTTGATGGCTTGATCAGGAGGTGGTCAACGTATGTCATGGATGTTGGAATTCTTCAACTAGATCCATCAACAACTCATCATGGTAGAGGACTGGACATACACTGACACTGATTTCATGGGTGATCCTAACCTTCCACTCTCGGAAGGAGATGACTGGGATGAGGCTTTGGGTAAAAACTCATTTTTTTATTTTATGAGTATTATAATTTTTTTTGTTTATATACGTTCTAATATTTATCAATGCATTACAGATATTGGCCCAGAGATACATGCAGGGACGTCCCCCATAGCACGGAGAGTCCCATGTGATTTCAAGGCAACCCCTCAAGGTGAGGGAAGCAAGGAATAAGAGATTGAGCACAACTTGGAGGGACTCATAAGTGAGATCCCAGATTACGTGAGATTCGAGGATGTTCCTCGTGCATATCAGAGGCACACTTCAGGGTTGTCTAACTGCATCCACCAATTACTGAGGCAGGTCATGTGTGCAGTGACATGCTATCATGAGAACCATCCTGATTAGATGCCTAGGTTTTATTTCTGCATATTTTTTAGTGTCATGATGTGTCGGGATGTAACCAAAAACACATATATTTTTTGAAATTATGATGCACATGGATGCAAATGATTGACATATGCTTATTTTCCTATTTAAATCTTACTATGCGATGATGATGCTTTTAAAAATTCTGCAAATGTCTATCTAATACAATATTGGCTACTGCATCACTTAACGTATCCATTCTTCTAGGAATATGTTGATATGTGATATAACCAAAATTACTTTCTAACATACAAACACGTAAATACAACCTTAAAATCTGAGGATTTATAACATAGTAATGCCCATTGAGCTGGAGAACAACAAGCTGAGATTCTAGGTTCACAATCAATTCATGAATGTCGACAGCAATAGCTTCGGTTAATATTTTGATGACTACACTATATTCAGTGACATTATTGGTTGTTAATCCTATGAAAATACATTTAAGGTCCACAAATTCACCGTTAGGATCATAAATCACCCAGGCTACGGAAGACAGGTTCCGGGTACTATGGGAGACACCATCTGTGAAACCGGCATAAGGAGTGACAGACATCTACACAGTAATCAAAGACATAATAAGCAGGAAAAACTGCTCACAAATCACACCAATCCAAAAAATGTACAAAAATGAAAAACACACTTATGTACAAAAGGACATGAACGAGAAACTCATGCATAGTTTTTTTTGAGGTACTACCCATTTCTGGGTTGATTCAAGGAATAACCTTGATATTCATTTAGCTCATAGGCCCCGTTCTACAAAACGAAATTAACGATGGAGGGCCCATGCCACATCAGTTCAAATTTTCCTACCCCAAACTTATCATGAGCTTCGTCATACAAGAGGACTAAGTTTCATTCTACAAAGGTACAAGGGGAATCCGTCTGATCAAAATGAGCTTTGGCCCATTCTTTTGTGCTTCTATGACTAGAGCAACAAAGTGGCGAATTTCATAGAACCTCTCCAAATATATAAGATGTTATTCCTCTAGCGAGGTATTAGGGAGTAATTCACCAGATATCTTGAGAGAAGGAATTTCACATTCAATCAGAAGGGTAGCTTCCAGACTGTAAAAAATATGGAATGGGGTGAATCCGGTTGCATCCTTCAATGAGGTTCGGTAAGCCTAGAGAGGTAAAAACAACATGAGATGCCAATTGGACTTGTGCATCCCAATTTTATGCCGAAGCATGGTGACTAAAACCTTGTTCATGGCTTCAACCTGGCCATTGGCCTGGGGGTAGTAAGGAATTCAACTGTCATGACGCGGACCCAACCTAGTAGTCAACTCAGCCATCATATAATCATGAAAATGAGAGCCATGGTTGGTGACAATTTCTTGAGGGACACCAAACCTGGTAATGACATGATTGAAAATAAATTATGTAGTTGTCTTACCATCAGCTGTGAGTGTAGGCATTGATTCGGCCCATTTAGTGAAGTAGTCCATGACTACGATAATATAATCATTCCCCTCAGCTGAGTGAGGGCTACACGTCATAAATTCAATGTCCCACCTTGCAAAGGGACCAATGGTAATGATGGGATGGAGGTGAGTGGGTGGCGTGCGCATCTTGCGCTGGTAAATCTAGCATTTGTGACATTTAGGGACAGAGACAATACAATATTTGGAAATGGTAGGCCAGAAATATCTAGCACTAAGGATTTTTTGAGTAGTAGCATACCTAGACATGTGACCGCCACATGCGCCAAAATGGAAATTGTTGAGAACTTTTTCAGCTTCCTCGAGGGTTAAAAATTGGCAGAGAATGAAATAAGCTCTGATGCGATATATAGTATCTCTGACAATGCGATAGGGTTGCGAAAGATGACAGATACGTCAATGAGCATTCTTCGTCAACTCATATCGGAAGGTGGAAGTCTAGAGATAGACAATGATATCACCATACCATGGATCGAGGGTGCTAATTATAAAAAGCATGTTGTCTGGAATGTGTTCCTTAGAACAGAGGGAGTAGAAGCATAAGGTAAAGAGCAGATCAAATCAGAAAAAACCAATGATTTCTTTTATTTGGTGGTAGTTAACTCAAAATCAAACTCTTATATGATAACTATCCTTTTCGAGTATTTTTCCCCCAGCAATTATCGAGTTAAAATAGGTCATGGGGTTTCAATTAGAAATCATGGTTACTATGTGGAGTAAAATATAATGGCGAAAATTTTGGATGGCTTGAACAATTTTCAATGCCAATTTATCGACATAAGCATAACATGTTTCTATATCGAGAATATTGCGGATCAAATAATAAATGATGTGCTAATCACCATCGTTGTCATCTTGTACAAGAACCATGGAAATAGTGCTAAATTCGGTAGCAAAATAGAGGGAATAGTTGCAATGATAACTGGGTGGATGCAAAAGAGGAGCATTGATAAGCAATGTCTTCAGTGTATTGAAAGTTTTTTGGGCAATCTCATCCTAGATGAATGGGACGCCTTGCTTAAGCAATCGCTTGAATCCTTTAGCTATTTCAACATAGTTCGGTATAAAACAGTGTAGGAAATTAGCTTTCCCTTGCAAACTCTGCAACTGATGTAAAGAGGAAGGGGAGGGAAGATTTACAATATCTTCGACCTTAAGAGGGTCAAGATGAATTTCATCTTTAGAAACGATAAACCCAAGGAGTCTATCGGAATCAACGCAGAAAAAAAATTTATGCGGATTAAGCTGAATGTTGTAGGGTCTACAGTGAATAAATATTTGACGGAGGTGATCTGGGTGGTCTTTATGCTTAGCGGATTGAGCTGGAAGGTCATCCAAGTAAGGTTGAAGAATGTGCTTAATATCATGGAAAGTGTAAGACATTGCTCATTGGAATGTAGCACCAGCATTATCAACACCAAAAGGTATCTTCTTATATGTGAAAGTTCCCCATGGATAGATGAAGGTGATCTTGTGTTGATCAACATGTAGAATATTGATCTGGTTGTAACCAGAGAACCCGTTCATAAGGGAAAATATCTCACTCCTAGCACATTTGTCAATTATCTAGTCGATGAAAGGAGTGGGATAGTTATCCTTAGGACAAGCATGACTGATGTCACGGTAATCCACACAGACTTGAATAGTAACTTGCTTTTTATCCATAGGGACGATGTTAGAGACCCAATCTGTCAAGGGGATTGGATAAATAAAACTAGCTTTGAGAAGTTTTTCAGCTTGTCCCTTTATGGCGGCTGCCTTTCTAAGGTTTTCAGGACAAATACGTTGGCAAACAGGCTTCGCGTCAGGATAAGTAGAGATCTTGTGCATGACTATACTTAGATTGAAGCTAGGAATTTCCTCATAAGACCAAGTGAAAACGTCTCGAAACTCTTGGAGGAGACTAGCATAGACCTCAATCTCATCAGGAGAATAGGTCACCCCAATATGGATGTTCTCGACAACCCCCAGTTTAATGGAGATGTCAATTGGCATCATTTGCGTAATGTTCCCATGTTACCTTCTACCAAAAATTCATGTGTCAAGATGGGCATTTGAAGCAGATGGGAAGGAGCTTGGGAAGCCAATTTCTCAGGAAAAGTAGACATGGCCCCAAGGCCAAGCATAAAGGAGGAACGATGATGAATATCATCCCAAGGAGGATCCTCTAGAGACATGGCTTCCATGATGGCTTCATCAGTTGCAAATGTCTCATTCAAGGGATGAGGAGAATCCGAAGCACCGAACTAAGGGGATTGAGAATACGTGCCAAGAGACACACTCAAAGGAGTATGATCGAAGGGGGGAGGAGCTAAAGCCAAGATAAATTCACAATAATGAATTTCTATTGGGCTTAACGACATCACGTCACCAAACGAATCAATATTCTCAGGAAAAGGGATGATCCACAGATCAGAAGATGTGGAGATCATGTTGACCTGAGTAGTGTTTGGTGGAGGAGGAGAAAAAATACCCATAAGGGTAAGATATTTGAAAATTCATGGCCCTATGCTCTCATAATGTGTAGGAATAAGATCTACATATGGAACGTTTCTCTCGGAGGACGTGGAAGTGAAAAAGGATACCTAATCGATAGTGATGACTGTTGGGCTGTGAATACGACCACTTTTTAACACTTATTTCATTCATTTTTACTCTTCTTTATCATGTCATTTATTATAATTTATCATATAAATCCACTTTATAATGATTTATGCTCTTATGGATTAATATTATTTCTTCTCCTTTATTTTTAATAAAGTGATGATTATTATGAATAATTTTATCAATGATGGTTTATTAATATATTTTGTACCAACACTAACCATTTTAGTCTCCAAGATATTTGCCACATTGTAGATTTGATCTCCAAATCATCATCAAATATTCCAACTCAAAAATTCGTTGGAATAAGAAGTGACAGTTTTGCGGTTGAGATTCTGAGCAAATGAACAAGAATATGGAAAATACGGAACATGGGTTTTGTCTAGAACGGACAAAATTAACTTTATTGAAGAATGGTTTTCCCAAATGTAGTATGTATTGAGATAAATGCAAGGTTATTTGAGCACGATTTTCTCAGATTTGCTATTGTGACCGTCCTCCAAATTATCTCAGCTGCAAACCCAAATTTGACTTGCTCTTATTGAAAGATGGATGGAAATATATTTTCTGGTTGATCAAGTTGTTGGGAACAATCCAATATTGTTATGAGAGATCATATTTTCTATTTAATTTCTCCTCTTTCTGATTATAAAAGGAGAGCATGTATTATGTCTTGGAGAACAATGGATGATTATTGAATTCCTTTTGTAACACTGTAATTCCTTGACTCTCATGATCAAAGAGAAACTGATGTAAAATATACTCATGTTTGATTAATACAAAGATGCATTATCATTCCATTTCTCAAGCTATGAAGTAAAACCCAATGGCATTTCACTGGTGGTTGAGGGCCTGACCCTGGTGGATCGATCCGCTATTTGTATCTCTATCTTTTCATTATTGTTGTGAGATAGTTCATATTTTCTTTTATTACAGTTTGCAAGTTAATCGGTTTGTTGTTTAATTGCTTATGGATCTTGGTGTGTTATGTTAATGAATTGCATCGATGTTCCATTTCAACAAGGATCTTAATTCCCGTATTATTCATCTTCTTATTGTTTACTAAAGATTTTTTGTTCAACATTTAACTCCATTTGCTTGTTGTTCATGTCGATTACTGTTTAAAAACGTTTGCTGTGGGCTTGGTGTTTAATATAATTGTTGTTTTAAGTTGATATTTGCTGTTTGATTTAAGAATGTTGATCACTTCTGATTCATTAGTTTCAGATTGCAAAAAAATTGTTATTTACATTGTTACAGTTTTTTGTTTATGCACATAGCCATTCAATTACCGATTGCTTTTCATTTCTAATTCTTGCTTTTAATAAGAGTTCTTCTTTGTTTACTTTCAACAATAGTTAGTTCAATTTCAATTTCCCTTTGATTGCTTGAAAGCAAGACTATCAACTACAGAGAAAATTGGTTATTTCTTCCTCGTTCCCAGATTGATTGTCTTGTTCCAGTTTTATTTTAATTGCATCAATTTCTAGAGGAATTAGTTATTGATACTGTATCCTCGATTGATGTTTGCTGAGTGAATAGTTAAGTTTCAGAGCATTTGAATTTATGTTATTGTAATTAGATTTTTCTTCCAAGAATTTGTTTAATTCTGTATTTAGAATACTATACTACATCTCACACAACATTGCTCTTAGATAAATTTCCACCTCAGACTGAGTACACTCTTGAAATAAAAAGTCGATCCCGGATTGATAATTAATGTAGGATAAACAGGCATTAAAAGGACACCTTTTATACCTCAACATTTTGGCGCCGTTTCCAGGGAAAGTGTATGCCATTTAGAAGGAGTGATGCACATTTGACCTAAGGGACTGGTGACCCTTGAGAGAACAACCTTAATTGACGAAATTATTAAGAAAACTGAATCTCAGCCATCAGTAGGACCTAGGAAAGTTATTTCTAGAAAATATAATAGTTCCCTTCAGGCCACAGAATCACCATCTGTAGCCTTTGCTAAGGTACATAGCCAAACAGAAGAGACTGAGCAAGATTCCCAAGAAATTGAGAATTCTCGCCCAATTTTTTTTTACAAGAAGGAAAGTTGGCTTCTCATACCCTATTATTTATCAACATGAATTTTTCAAACTTGAGTATGTACATACTAGAGGCCTTATTTTGGAAATGGATCCACTAAGAATTCTCTTATACATAAGCATATTCGATTTTCAAATAAGAGTAGATTAGTGGAGAAAATAAAATAAATAAGGAAATAAACACATTTTTTTTATTTTTGTAAAAATAGTTGTTTTTGTTGCAACACGCTGTGGAAATAAACATCGGTGATAAAAAATTTAATTTATTTATGTATGTAGATTCATTGTATTGAAAATAAAAATTCTACAAACACTTATCACCAATATGGAAAAATTTCTTGAATATCATATTTTTTGGCTTGTAGGCTTGATGAAATTTCTGAAAACACAGTTGGAATAGTCATGTTTTGGGGGAAAAAAATGAATATTTTTAAAACATATTTCTATCTTAATTAGCTCTTGATGTCTACTTTCCAACCCATTTTGAATCACTCCATTTGGATTTGAAACAAAAAAGTTAGACCCAAAACATTGATAGGGTGTCTATTAGGCAGCTCAACAACAGAGTTGGGACAGTCAGTTTTTGGAGGCATAAATGACTATATCTTTAAAAGTTGTTCCTATGGTGGATTTATATATGAATATATTTTACAACGCAATTTGAATCACTCAATTTCGATATCTTATGAGGAATTTATGACCAAAATACTGACTGTCTATCATAAATCAGCACTCTTCAAACTCTGTTTTCTCGGCTGTTCACTAACGTATTTGACCCATCAATTCTTATTGTCTTCAAAACGTGTTGTGTAACCAGCTCCAAAAATAGAAGAAAAGAGATATGAACGCCTTAGAAATAAGCCACTTCGAGGGGGAAACCTCCAATACATTACATAAATGAACGATTCTTGGATTAGATAATTTACAAAACCTCCTTTCTATATATAGGAGTCCATGGGGCCATAATGTAATCCTAGTGGGCCACAATGTAATCCTAGCCGACCTAACAATAATAATTTAAGGGCACAATAATAACAAAATGGGGGTTACAAGGGTTCAATAATAACAATAAGGGGGTTACACTAACAATAATAAGGGACTATACTAGTGATATAGGGACCTAACATGCCCCTCTCCCTCAAAAAAGTGTTGTCCTCAACGCTTGAGTAGCTCCGGGTGCTTCTGTATAAAATTCTCATTCTCCCATGTAGAATCTTCAGTGGGTAAGTTCTTCCACTTGATGAGATACTCTGAAATTGATCGATTCCGTAGCTGTCGAGTTCTTGTTTCCATGACTGCTTCAGGTTCCAATATGATTTTTCCTTCCTCATCAAGTTCTGGCAATATTGTTTGAACCAGAAGATTTTCACCTATAACCTTCTTTAAGCATGAAACATGGAAAACTGGATGTACTCGCGAAGAAGCAGGAAGCTCCAATTTGTATGCCATAGTACCAATCTTTTGCAACACCTTGTAACGACCATAGTACTTTGGCGATAATTTATTATCCTTCTTAGCTTGCTTGAGGGACATTTGTTTATATGGTTGTAGCCGTAAAAATACCCAATCTCAAATGGGGGTTACAAGGGTACAATAATAACAATAAGGGGGTTACACTAACAACAATAAGGGACTATACTAGTAATATAGGGACCTACCAAAACGTGTTTCTATTAGAGATAAATAAATGAATATAATTTAATCTCCAATTTGAATCGGTTCAATCCGCCATCAAACGAAAAATTTATGCTTGAAATATCAACTGTTGGTCTGAGCTGAAATTTAAAAAATGACTCTATTATGCAGGTTTTTCTAAGAAAATTTAACATACCATTACATGGAATTTTTAAAACCTATTTGTATTGGAGAAAAACCTTTGAATTAGCTCTCATTTGGCTTTGGAATCAATCAAATTGTACAGATAACAAAGAAGGTCAATTTATGGAAGAGTGATTCTTGAGAGAAATTTTAGTAAGACAAGGGCATTTCATGCAGTTCATTACGTAACAAATTCATAACAAGAAGAAATGAAAAATTGGTTTCTATTTCAAGATTCATGTCACTGCTGCCAATTTTTTTTTCAAAAAGATCATTTTTTTCCCATTAAAAGATCGATATTCCCTTAGGAAATAACATCATAGCTGTTGTAACTTAATAAAGTGTTGTTTCTTTTCTGATTTCTTTTATGTTTTTGTGTTTCAGGTGTTAATCTCTTCAAATTATAATTTCTGCTCCAGTGGCAATTGAACAATAAGAACCCCACAATGCAATTTTCAACTGTAGAAGGAAATTATTTGGCAGCACCAATTCTATAAAAAAAGTACTTTTTCTTGAAACTTGTACATAAATTTTCCTTTCTATTTGATTGGGTTTGCTTGACAATGGATTGCACATTAGCTTTTGTTGGCGAAGAAACAGGTCTTGCAGGCAAGACCCAGGTTCAGAGATTGGGGCCAACAAAGGTATCTACTGTAGTCTAGAACGATGCCGGCATTGTCACCCTACTCCGGAGAGCAGAGAGTCTCACCGGAGGCGTGCCGCGACCGCATGCAGAAGGGGAATAGATCAATGGGGATGGAGGGAACCGTAACTCATGATTAGCATAGAATGGATTTCATGAGCATCATTATATATGCAAGAACATTCAGAGGATCAAATAGGTGTTAAGAAAATAAAATTTTAAAGCATCACAGACATCATGCATGCATGTAACTCATAGAATCAGATAGCAACCTGCAGGTATATTAATAATATTCAACCAAATCCATAGTTACATCACTTCCACAGCAAGAGCTTTACAAGCCTATCACAAATATCTTATAGGACAGAAAGATAGATAAAGAAGCCTAGGAACTACAGAGATATCATGCTCGGACTAGATTCCCTCTACAACATCTACTCAATCCTCTACAGCTTCTCTGCATCCGTCTCTTCTTATGCATTCATCCCTTCTTTCGGCCGGGTGACTGCTATTTATTCACCCGCCATCGCAACTGCTAGTTCCTCTTGTGTTCTTCTTCAGCAGCTTCTAGCTTCTCTCTTGTTATCTATAAGTTCTGCTTTCTGTCATTTGTTGTGTCTTTTCTCCATCTGTGCTTATGCTTCTGCTTTCTTCATCTATCTCTTTCTTCCTCGCAATGTTGGTAGCTCCGCTACTCACTGTAGTTGTGACTTGGTTGCGACTTCCATGTGTCATTCCACAACCCAAAAATCTGTTCTTTCTTCAAAATTAAAAATATTCAAAACAAGTATTCAAAACAAGGGCCCCAACAGGCCCTAACCACAGTTTATTGACTCGTCCTGAGTCAATCAAAAATCATTGTTTCTATCTCCATCGCCCCGCTGGACCCTGTGCCCTGTTCTTGCTGTGCACCTTCAACCTATTTTCCAAACAAGGGCCCCAACTTCGGGACTTTGCTGAACACTGTGGCCTTAAGCTCATGGAAGGTTGACACAGCTTGCTTCCACCCCTTCACCAATGAATCTGTTTCTGTGGCAATCTTAGTGACAACTGCCTCCTCTACATGCGCCGGTACAGTCCCGAACACTGTGCCGATTTGGGTTTCGGCCTCGGCGTCTAGTTGTTGCATTGTCCTAGCGCTGCATTGGAGGGGCGGGCGGAGCTCACGAATTACTTGTTTGGCCATTGTTGAGCTGGCTTCTGTTTGTTGAATCTGCACCTCTAGAGCATTCGCCTAGGCGTATAGTTGGTCCAACCGCGCGAGGTCCATGGCCTATTTTATTTCCCTCGAAATTTGCTACAGCTGCATGGATATTAGCTGTGTTTTGACTATTAGAGCCATTGAGCACTCCTGAAGACCCTTTAGGAGGTCGTAATCATCACGCACTATAGAGTTGAGAGTTTCATACATCTGGTGGACCTGGCCCTGATTTTTGGTAATTTGTGTTGTATAAACTACCTCTGGATCAGGCAGCGCTGGCCATGCTGCTAACGCTGCGTGAAGCTCCACATTTTCCTTATGGAGACAGTTGATCATATTAGCATCGTATGGGAATTTTGATAAAAAATCTAGCTTAAACCTTTCAAATCCCCTCTTTTTTCCCTGAAAAATCTATTTTCCACCTATCGTTACCTCCTGCAGCTTCAAAATTGCATAAAGGGGCCGAAAAAACACATATTTGAAAATCTGTAAAGCCTAGCCCTTTCGGTCCTAGCCCCCTCTATCTTTTTCTCCACGCGACCAGAAGTCAAAACTAGGAGCTAGTCCAATAGGCGCTTATCACAAATGTATATCGGAAGCAGTATTAACCATCGATATATGTAGATCCAATGGTCTATGAAACCCCATCACGCATGAAGTCCCCACTCTGTTTTCCCATCTGATCATATTCCAACTGTCCGATCATCCTGCTAAATCAACGGTCCACATCCTATCCATCTCGGTGGTCCCCGCCCCGCTTCCACTATTCAAAAACTACCCGGTATCTATTGCACTACCTTTCTAGGGTGGGCGGTATTTCTCAATTCGTAGCAATTCCATACATCGCTCGCTGCGTGTCCCCATCTACGTTTCCAAAACCACCCTCCATCGCGCGTTATCGTTCGTCCGTAGTCACGGTGCAATATTCATGACAGCCGTTAGATCTGGAGGTCTTCATCCAACGGTTGTCGCACTCCGAAGCTGCACGAGTGTTAATCCAGGTCAATAGCACCCCTGGCCCACCGTCTCATCACCCTCTGACGCAGTTTCAGCCATTGATCTCGCCTTGAGATCAAACGGTCTAGATCATTTGCATGCTCCGCAGTTGACTCGGTCTTCCTCCACGTCACCCGCTCCATGTGTGTGTCACATGTTTCCTCCTCCCGTATGTATTCCAGTCATAAGTTAAATCTTCATTTGTTTTACGTTAAAACCCTCTGCCCAGTCCATCCGCCATAGTTCCACTACATTTTCCGTCACCTCCCCGCATACTTCCGCCATTTCATCATGCCGCATTTCTACACAGTCATCCCCACTGCATCGTCGTCCCCATACATTTGTTTTCTTGACGAGTTTGCAGGTTTTGCAGGTTTACAGTGGTGGAAAACTATCATGATTCATAGTCTCTATTACCGTGATAGAGAGCATGTCAAAGGACCATTTTTCAGAGCTGAATTATGGAGGAAGGCCTGAGAAGGTAAATCGACAAGACTTCCATTTAAAAAGCAGGGTTCAAATTTGTCAAACCCTGCAGAGACATTCAAGGCGCCGATTGCACAGATGGAGATATTAATGGAGCAGCAGAGAAATATCTGTGAAATATCAGGAATTCAACGTTCGGCATTGAAGATCTCAAGTCGTAATTCATGATTTTGAAGGCAGAGGGTACCATTCGCAGAAAAAATACTCTAAAGCTTTCTTTTCAGCACCATTTTATTTCAGGAAAGGACGGAATGTTTATGTGATTTTACTTCTTTGCCGTGTTCCTGAAGAGATTTCTACCCAGTGCATTTATTTCAATTAGCAGGCCACAGAGTACAAACAACATTACAAAGTCATCGAGTAGTATGGGCGTGCACATCTTCGCCATTCTGTTTTAATGAGACAATTAAATGTTCATCACCTACTCCCTTTTTGAGATTTCTTGTTCTCCTATAAAGCTCTCAAAGAACAGATGATTTAGGGTTCTAGATTTTATCAGAAAATTAAGCAGTGAAAGGCTTTTTGTATACATTTTGTAGAACTCTTGTATGAAGGCTCAGAGCCCATAGGGTCTCAGTGAGGTGGAGTTCCATCTGTTAAAGAGGATTCTAGTCTTTGGTATTTCACAGTGTGTAACTTTCTCTTATGTGTTATTTAAATAGATCATTTCATTTCATCCATCTTTTTTGTATCATGTTTTCGGAATGCGAGTGGCTCACTGATTTTTGGTATGGATTTATCCTATTTGATACCCATGCTAGGATTAGTCAAGCACTTTAAATATGGCTCATGCATGATACTCTGTTCCACTATTCATCTAAACCATATTTCTGCTATATTAGTTGCTTTGGGAGGGTGTTTTTAAAACACTATTGTCATGTATGGATTCTTAGATTGGTAAGCCCATGCATGGTGGTATTGTGTATCTGGATATCAGCTCAATGACAACTAGTATTCTCTCAATATTTCATTCACTACATACACCTTCTAATAACTTATTTCTGTGATGTATTTCTGAATCAACCCTCTTTGCAGTAAACTGTCTCTGAATTGTATGTTGCTTTTATATTGGAATTTTGTAGGTTGCATCTGCAATATCCCTTCCTCTATGTCAGTTTCTGAAGGTCTTGGTTCCATTCAGATTAATTTTCCTTGTTTTACAAGAGATAGCATGAGAGCTTTTTACTGATAACTCCCCCAGTTATGCCATATGTTCCTTGCTATATAAGATTTCCTAGGCACTGGTCTATCACAACTCTAGGTTGTCTCTAGGAGTTACAACATCTTTCTGGCGCCATTGCCGAGGATTGAAGTTGAGAAAATTAAATTCCCTGGGCCTCGACAAAACCTAATTCACTCTTCAAGTAGGTGAGTATGTAGAGTTGAGAGTTGTAGATCCCTCACCTTGGCGACTCCACATTTGTTTATTTGATAAATCTATTTGTAGTCCTGGCTCCTCGTAAGCCACACCTGAGGTTAGATATGTCTAAGACAAAGAAACGTTCAGTGTCTGACCCTGAAAAGATCATACATAGAAGAAATTTGAGGGAAATAAAATCAGTCCACTCTGAAATCCCTGAATTTTCTATAGAAGACTTTCCATCCTCTTCTTCTCAAGAAGCTCAAGAGCTAGTTCCCGAATCCACTGTGGAAGATACTGATTACTATTATTCAGATAGTCCACCTCAAGGAGGTGTCAGAAATAAAGATAATTTCCACCCTACTCCTGAGGTTGAAGAGGTAAAAGAAGTCACGGAAGTATCTATTGTTAAGAGGCCATTATTCCCCTCAACACCTCAGCCTACTGTTCATTACATTCCTATTATTATTCATACTCCACTTCCACATCCTCCTCCTCCTCTTACTCATCAAGCTATTGCACTACCTCCACTCCCTCTAATGGAAAATGTTCCAGGCTTCTTGCTAAATAAATATGCCCCTCTGGCACTACCCCAAGTGTGGAATGATTTTCCACAGGATTATTTGAAGATTTTACCCCGATTCAATGGGGAAAACGAGATTGATGCTCAAAAAAATCTTGAGGTCTTCTGTGCTTTCGCAGAGAATTTTAATGTGGAACATTTAGATGTGGTCTTGAGGTTGTTTGTCCAATATCTTGATGGTGAAGCTCGAAAATGGTTTAAGACACTGGCAGGTCGTTTTATTACCACTTGGTAAATAATGGAAGATACTCTTCTCAGAAAATGGGGAGAGAAGAAAGACCATGGACACTGTCTTAATAAGTTCAATACACTCAAGAAAAGACATAATGAAGGGGTGTCAGAATTTATCAAGAGATTTAATAAATTGTATTTGAGTCTTCCTACTAATATGAAACCTCATCAAACTTCTGCTAGAGTTGTTTTCGTAGCAGCCTTTGATTCAGAATTTGGTTTCTCTCTCAGAGAAAGAAAGCCTGCTACTCTGGATGATGCTCAGTCAGATGCACTAGAGTTGGAGGCAAACTTTGTCTCCACTGGTAAATCAAAAGGAAAATCTGAAAAAGAAACTAGAAGAAGGGGCAAAGAGGAGGTATCTACCTCCTACCAAGACAGATACTCAGCTAATGAAAGAATGGAAGAAATGAGAAAATTGATTAAGAAAATGGTCAAGCTTGAATGGGAGGCCAAGAATTTAGCCTCCAAGAATTTTCACAATGCTCCAAATAGAGGTTACAATCCTCAGTATGGGAAACCACCCCTGCAAATATTGCCAAATGAAGCAAAGGAGCAACAGGATCAGGTACCACACCCACTGTACCT
Source organism: Pinus albicaulis (assembly GCA_034641835.2). Classification (NCBI taxonomy): domain Eukaryota; kingdom Viridiplantae; phylum Streptophyta; class Pinopsida; order Pinales; family Pinaceae; genus Pinus; species Pinus albicaulis. The sequence continues at coordinate 807,189,453 of CM076580.1, read as the reverse complement.
GGAAGGTCCAGTAGATGATTCTACTGAAGACACTGCCTATGGACTGGAGAATGAAAATCTTTCCTTTTCAAATAGTGATGGAGAAGAATTCCCTTTGCAAGGAAATGATGGAGCTGAGTGCTCATTGCAAGAAGAAGAAAAGACCAGAGACACAGAAGAAGCAGAAATTGATCATTATTGTAAACAATTTGCTGATTTCATGCAAGCACAATTCAATAGAAGATATGATCTCGGATCTTCTAGGAAGAGGACTCGTACTCAAGATCAAGAAGGAGAGCCTCCCCAGAAGGAAGCACCTGCTCAGAAGGAATCAACAGTGTAGAAAGTCACAGACAAAGGTAAGGCCCCTCTAAACAAACCTTTGCAGTCTAATGATCAAATTCCTTCCTCTTCCAAAGTAGTTATTCCTCCTAACACCAAATCTGAGTCAAAAGAAGTTAAACCTTCAGTTGAAAATAAAGAGTCAAAAGAGGTTGTAATAGAAAATTCCTCCCCTGTTTTCAGTCTCCAAAAGGAACTTGAAAAATTCAAAATCTCAGTTCCCTTGACTGAACTATTAAAGCAACCTGCATTTCAATCCCAAGTCTCCTCTTTCATGCTCCATCCAGAAGCTATACTCACCCCAGATAGTCTCAACCTTCAATAAGAAATACCCATGGTTGTATTTGGTCCACATGTTGAGGAATTAGACGCTTCTACTCCTCCCTTTTACATGTCTCTAGTGATTCATGACCTGTTATTACATAATTGTATGCTAGATTCTGGAGCTTCCCATAATCTATTGCCTTTGTCAGTCATGGAAAAACTAGGATTACAAATTACCCATCCATACAAAGACCTCTATTCATTTGATTCCAAAAGAGTTAAATGCTTGGGGATGATCAAGGATTTGGTGGTCAACTTGGCCCAAATCCCAGCAAAAAGTGTGGTAATGGACATCGTGGTGGCTGACATCCCAGCTTGCTTCGGCATGTTACTGTCAAGGTCCTGGGGAACAAAGATTGGTGGGTCAAATAAGTTGGATTTAACATATGCCACTATCCCAATTTTTGCTGGCCAAGAGAGGAGCTTGTACAGGAAGACTATATTTGTCAAGATGGTGACTAAGGTGGACAACTCTGTTAATTCACCAGTTTACAGTAAAGAATGAGATTTCTCATGCTTGATGCTGGAAGAAGATCAAGATTATGCCCATGAACCATCCTTTTGTCAGATCAAGACTGAGCAGCCCTCAGAGAGCCATGAAGCAGGAATCTGGACACTTCATTTTGATGGAGCAAATTCAAGAGAAGGTAATGGAGCTGGAATATTATTTATTTCTCCTACAGGAAAATGGGTTCCATTGTCTTTCAAGATAGAATATGAAGCTACTAATAATGTGGCTGAATATGAAGCACTTCTGTTAGGATTGCAGACAGCCAGGAGCATGAACATACAAAGCTTAAAAGTTCTGGGAGATTCAGAACTGGTGGTAAGGCAAGTCAGGAACCAGTGTCAAACTAAAAATCCTTGGCTAAGAGCTTATAGGAATGAATTTTGGGACATGGTGGATAATTTTTTCTTGGAATTTAATATCCAGTCTATTACCCGAGAACAGAATAGGATGGTTGATTCCCTTGCTGTGGCTGCTAGTACATTTCGACCACCGCAGAACCCTCTTTTAAGATATGAAGTTGAGGTGCGTTATCGACCGTCAATCCCAGATAACATCAAACACTGGCAGGTATTTGAAGATGAAGAACAGATGAAGAGATTCCTAGAAATAGTGGGGGAATTCTCCAATATGGAGATCGATGCTGAAGAAGGAGGTGAGTCTGAAGATACTTCAGAAAGAGATTGGGATGAGAACGTGGCAGGTAATAAGGTGTTGTAGTTAAAGGGAAACATAATACCTAGAGGGCTGGTGCCTCTAGAGAGATTATTTGACAAGAATTATATCCTAATGTAGCCAAGAAAAGTGGTAGAAGAAGATCAGGTAGAAGACCTGAATTTGGGTACTGATGTTAACCCCAAAATTGTCAAATTTTCCAAGAGAGTCCCAGAAGAATATAAAAGGCTATATCAGAAATTATTTCAATCCTACAAAGATGTGTTTGCATGGTCCTATCAGGATTTGAAAACTTTTGACATCAGTATAATGCAACACAAAATTCAACTAAAGGGGGATGTGAAGCCTCATAAGCAGAAGCTCAGACAAATAAATCCCCTGCTGCTTCCCTCTATTGAGAAGGAAATCAAGAAGCTGTTAAAGGCCAAAATAATTGTGCCATTGAGGTACTCTGAATGGGTGGAAAACCTAGTCCCTGTCCGGAAGAAGAATGGGGAAATAAGGCTGTGTGTGGATTTCAGAAATCTAAACAGAGCATCCTTAAAGGATAATTATCCCCTGCCTAAGATGGATCATATCCTGTAGAAGGTGGTTGGAGCTTGCAGGATGTCAATGATGGATGGATTCTCTGGCTATAATCAGGTGGTTGTACTTCTAGAAGATCAAAAGAAGACTGCTTTCACCACACCATGGGGTACATTCATGTATGCCAGGATGCCTTTTGGATTGATTAATGCAGGGCCACTTTTCAGAGGGTCATGGACATTGCTTTTTTTGGGGAGTAGGATAAATTTCTGGTAGTCTACCTTGATGATATCATTGTATTTTCAAAGAGTGATACTGAGCATATTGAACATCTGCGTAGAACATTTGAGAAATGAAGAAGGTATGGTCTCTCCCTAAACCCTAAAAAGTCTTTATTTGATTTAGAAGAGGGTAAACTTTTGGGACACATTGTGACTAAAGATGGGGCGAAGATATATCCTAAAAGGGTAGAAGTTATAAATGGTATTTCTTTTCCCAGAAATAAGAAAGAGGTACAAGTATTCCTAGGGCGCATCAATTTCCTGAGAAGGTTTATCCCTAACTATGCTGAAATAGTTAGACATATAACAGACATGCTAAAGAAAGATAATGAAGTTAAATGGTCTCAGGAATCATGAGAGGCATTTACCAGGATAAAAAATTCTTTTGCAGAAGCCCCTGTGTTGGCTCGACCAGATTATGATAAGCCTTTCATGATATTTTCTTTTGCATCACCTCATACAATAGAAGGAGTTTTATTGCAGAAAAATGAGGAAGGATATGAGCAGCCCATTGCCTTCTTCAGTCAGGTGCTTCGCGATGTAGAATTAAAATATAACATATTAGAAAAGCAAGCATATGCCCTAGTTAAATCCCTCAAAGCATTCCACGTATATATCTTGCAGTCTCATATCACTGCATTTGTGCCTGCAGTTGCTGTAAAAGATATTCTCATTCAAGGGGATAGTGAAGGAAAAATAGGGAAGTGGATTTCCAAGATACATGAGTATGAATTAGACATCCGCCCTACTAAGTTGATCAAAGGACAGGGGCTCGCCAAAATCTTATCTGAATCAAACCATCAAGGCCTGGGTATAAATTTGTCCACAATAGCAAATGAGGAATCTGAAGAGAAATAAGAGCGACAGGGAATTGGGGTAGCTACTCTAGAAATACATGTAAAGTACCACACCAGTCAGTGGTACAAAGAGATAGTAGAATATCTCCTCACACTCAGCTGCCCTCCAAGCTGTGATAAAGCTAAATATATAACACTAAGATTGAAATCACAGAAGTATATAGTCGCCAATGGCCGGCTACACTGGCGAGATCCCTCAAGTATCTTGCTCCTGTGTCCCACAGAGGATGAGGTAGAGAGTATAATAGCTGAATTCCATGAAGGAATCTGTGGAGGTCACTACAGCTGGAGGGCCACTGCTCATAAAATCTTGAAGGTTGGCTTCTATTGGCCCAAGCTTTTTGGAGATGTTTTTGCCCAGGTTAGAGCATGTGAAAAAGTCAAAAATTTGCTGAAAGGTAGAAGTTGGCATCTATGCCTATGATTCCTCTACACGTGGATGAACCATTCAGACAATGGGGAATCAATTTTATAGGTGAAATACATCCTCCATCAAGTGGTCAACATAAGTGGATTTTAACGGCCACCGATTATTTCACAAAGTGGGTGGAAGCCATACCTGCAAGGAACACCACGGATACTGTGATAATAAAGTTCATGGAAGAAAACATCATATCCAGGTTTGGCTGCCCTGCCAAAATAGTGACTAATAATGCACAAGCTTTCAAGTCTGCAAAGTTTTTAAGTTTCTGTCAGCAGTATAACATCACACTAAGTCACTCTAGAGCCTATTATCCATAGGGAAATGGCTTGGCAGAGTCTTCCAATAAAACCCTGGTGAGAGCATTGAAGAAGGCTATAAATGAAATCAAAAAAATTGGGATTCCCAATTGAAATTTGCTCTATGGGCCAATAGAATTACCAACAAGAGAGAAATTGGGAAATCCCCATATGAATTGGTATATGGGAGGGTAGCAGTATTTCTTATTCAATTAGCCCTACCAGTAGCCCTATTCATGCAGGAAAGTTAGGAAGAGCCTGATGATATGATCAGGAGAATAAACCAGCTGGTGGAATTAGAATAAACAAGAAATCAGACGAATCAAAGGCTAGCAGAGTATCAAGAGAAGATGAAATACCTTTTTGATTATCATGCTAAAAACAGGAATCTGTAAAATGGTGATTTAGTACTCAGGTGGGATATCCGGAGGGCTGAAAAAGGAAAACATGGTAAATTCGATCCGCTTTGGTTCGGCCCCTTTAAGATTGTGGAGCAGGGAGGTAATAACACTTTCAAGCTGGAGAATTTACAGGTTGACTTGCTTGATGCCCCTGTAAATGGTCAGTTTCTTAAACCCTACTTCCAATTCTAATTCAGGAAGAGAAAGCCTGATGTATCATATTTTATATTAGTTTCTGTTTCTATCTTTTTTGAATAATGTGGTGTCACGATGAATTATGAAAAGAAAGGTAGAAGTTTTGAAGAGAAGAGTTTGCACAGAAGATTGTCAGAAGGTCTGCAAAGTTCTCGGCACGCTCAGGGATGAACATGCCGTCCCCAGGTGGAGCCAATGTTGATCATATCAGCATCCTATGGGAATTTTGATAAACAATCTGGCTTAAACCTTTCAAATCCCCTTTTTTTGCCCTGAAAAATTTGTTTTCCACCTATTGTTACCTCCTACAGCTTCAAAATTGCATAAAAGGGTCGAAAAAACACATATTTGAAAATCTGTAAAGCATAGCCCTTTCGGTCCTAGCCCAATCTATCTTTTTCTCCACGCGACCGGAAGTCAAAAATAGGAGCTAGTCCAATAGGCGCTTATCAAAAATGTATATCGGAAGCAGTATTAACCATCGATCTACGCAGATCCGACGGCCTGTGCAACCCCATCGCGCACGCGGTCCCCACTCTGTTTTCCCGTCTCATCATATTCCAACCGTTCGATCATCCTGCTAAATCAACGGTCCGCAGCCTATTCGTCTCGGTGGTCCCCACCCCACTTCCACTGTTCAAAAACTGCCCGGTATCTATCGCACCACCTTTCTAGGGCGAGCGGTATTTCTCAATTCGGAGCGATTCCATACATCGCTTGCCACGTGTCCCCGTGTACGTTTCCAAAACTTCCCTCTATTGCATGTTATCATTCGTCCATAGTCACGACGCGATATTCATGACAACCATCAGATCTGGAGGTCTTCATCCAATGGTCATCGCACTCTGAAGCTGCACGAGTGTTAATCCAGGTCAATAGCGCCCCTGGCCCACCGTCTCATCGCCCTCCGACGCAGTTTCAGCCATTGATATCTCCTTAAGATCGAACAGTCCAAATCATTTACATGCTTTGTCGTTGACTCGGTCTTCCTCCACTTCACCTGTTCCACGTGTGTGTCACATGTTTCCTCCTCCCGTATATATTCCAGTCATAAGTTAAATCTTCATTTGTTTTACGTTAAAAACCTCTGCCCAGTCCATCCGCCATAGTTCCACTGCATTTTCTGTCACCTCCCCGCATAATTCTGCCATTTCATCATGCCACGTTGCTACACAGTCATCCCCATTGCATCGTCGTCCCCATACATTTTTTTTCTTGACGAGTTTGCGGGTTTTGCAGGTTTACAGCGGCGGAAAATTATCATGATTCACAATCTCTATTATTGTGATAGAGAGCACGTCAAAGGACCATTTTTCAGAGCTGAATTATGGAGGAAGGCCTAAGAAGGTAAATCGACAAGACTTCCATTTAAAAATAAGGGTTCAAATCTGTCAAACCCTGCAGAGACATTCAAGGTGCCGATTGCACAGATGGAGATATTAATGGAGCAGTAGAGAAATATCTATGAAAGATCAGGAATTCAATGTTCAACATTGAATATCTTAAGCCGTAATTCAGGATTTTGAAGGGACAGGGTACCATTCGCAGAAAACATACTCTAAAGCTTTCATTTCAGCACCATTTTCTTTCAGGAAAGGACAGAATGTTTATGTGATTTTACTTCTTTGCCGTGTTCCTAAAGATATTTCTACCCAGTGCATTTATTTCAATTAGAAGGCCACAGAGTACAAACAGCATTACAAATTCATTGAGTAGTATGGGCATGCACGTCTCCGCCATTCTGTTTTAATGAGACAATTAAATGTTCATCACCTACTCCCTTTTTGAGCTTTCTTTTTCTCCTATAAATCTCTCAAAGAACAGATGATTTAGGGTTCCAGATTTTATCAGAAAATTAAGCAGTGAAAGGCTTTTTGTATACATTTTGTAGAACTCTTGTATGAAGGCTCAAAGCCCATAGGGTCTCAGTGAGGAGGAGTTCCATCTGCTAAAGAGGATTCTGGTCTTTGGTATTTCACAGTCTGTAACTTTCTCTTATGTGTTATTTAAATAGATCATTTCATTTCATCCATATTTCCTGTATCATGTTTTTGGAATGCAAGTGGCTCACTGATTTTTGGTATGGATTTATCCTAGTTGATACCCTTGCTAGGATTAGTCAAGCACTTTAAATATGGCTCATGCATGATATTTTGTTCCACTATTCATCTAAACCGTATTTCTGCTATATTAGTTGCTTTGGGAGGGTGTTTTTAAAACGCTATTGTCATGTATGGATTCTTAGATTGGTAAGCCCATGCATGGTGGTATTGTGTATTTGGATATCAGCTCAATGACAACTAGTATTCTCTCAGTATTTAATTCACTACATACACCTTCTGATCACTTATTTCTGTGAGGTATTTCTGAATTGGCCCTCTTTGCAGTAAACTGTCTCTAAATTGGCTGTTGCTTTTATATTGGAGTTTTTCATGTTGCCTCTGCAATATCCCTTCCTCTGTGTTAGTTTCTGAAGGTCTTGGTCCCATTCAGATTAATTTTCCTTGTTTTACAAGAGATAGCATGAGAGATTTTTACTGATAACTCCCCCATTTATGCCATATGCTCCTTGCTATATAAGATGTCCTAGGCACTGGTCTATCACAACTCTAGGTTGTCTCTAGGAGTTACAACAGACACCATTGAGTGCGATCCGGAGGTGGAGGGCCTATTCTACGATACTTGTCTCTGGCACATTTGCAGGAAGCTGAGTGTAATGAGCCTCAATGGCTGGAGATAACCCTGAAAACACCTTGGCGACCTCATTGATCTGACCTTGCAGCTTCCCCTGTGCGGTTATGAGATGTTCTCACTATTTAGTAAGTGCGGTGATCTGCTGTTGTTGTTCGTCGCACCTTTGATACAGTTCAGAATGAAGCCTTTCTGCCTGATGGGCCACCCTCTAGATAAAGAAGTACAGCTGAGCGATACCCCATGTTTCTAAATTGGCGACCCTCGAAGTGCTTTGGTCCGGCCTCCTTTCCTGCAAGGGTTGCCCAATGGTAACTGATCGAGTAGAATGCTCTGGAGGGAATGGCGGCGGGGTCTAATGGTGCGTTGAGTAGGCCATATTCATGTCCGACCGCTCCTGCTGATCTGTATGGACAGTCTGTGGAGGTACAGTAGGCTCAGGCTGAGCCCCAGTTGAGTTGGCAACAATTTGTGCCATTTGTGTAATGATATCAGACAAAGAAACTTGGGGTTCCCTGGCGGGGTCGACTGGTGGTACTACAGTTGCAGTACTGGAGTCAACCTCAGCCCCATGCTCCCCATTAAGAAGTTCTCGGATGATTGGGTTTGACATGGTAGCAGATGAATTGGATGGAGTGGATGAAGTGGTAGGTGGAGGTGGAACGGTGTGTGGTGGGGGAAGGCGAATGTTGATGAACTCAGAGGGATCAATGAGGGGTTCTTCCTGTATCAGCACTCCTGTGATCGGTGGTAGTGGTGGATCCTCCTCAGTGAGGTCCACAACCGGACTTGCTTGAGTGGTGCGGGCTCACTTGGCTTGAGGAGCTTCTAATAGATCTGTAGACTTTCTCTTCTCCCCAATCGGGGTCATGATCGGGCTTGAAGAAGTAAATAACATGGTAGGGATGGGGGAGGTGAGGGGAGTTGTGTGGGGGTGTGATGTAGAGCGAGAAAGATAGAACTCAGAAAGTAAAGGAAAAGGAACAACACCACTCGAGATGACCTTGGTCGCCGCATTAAAATTGGGTACCTAAGTGTTTAAGTGGCAGATGAGGGGGACGAGCGGCACAGTGGGTTATTTTTGTGTCGCCTCCGCATCTGTCTCGGCAAGCTGTTGTTGCGGTAACATCTGATTAAAGTTGTAAATGGGTACCCCATTGCAGATTTCCATTGTGACCCCTAGTCACGAATAGACTTCATTGTGGAAGGCAGTATCTTCAAGCTGGAATTTTGGTGGCTTCATGTGAAAGGTGTCCTCCGGCACGCAAGTAGGTCGGAGGTAAGTATGCCTGTGATTGACCCCGAACCATACTTGCTTGCTGTACTCATCTAACAAGTTCCTGGGAACCCTTTGCTGGCTGGTTGCCACGTCCGTCATTATACCATACCAGGTCCGAAATGCCTCTGCATTCACTTGTTTGGTGCTAGGATCAAACAACACCTTCCACGTAACGAACTTCATTGCTAGAGGCTGGCCCTCTGGAATTTCCACTGGTAACCTGACAAGGGGAGTGTGCCACTTCCACATGGAAAATGCAACTATCAGATATCCGTAAATGAAGCTTGTAGTGCACTTGTAGTTTTCTTCGCACGCGTCAAGAAGCTCCTTCAACAGGAAGGAGCACCAGTTGAGCTTGGCACCCTAAACGCAGTGCTCTGCAATGGAGATAGTATCCAGGGTGCATTCGCCCTTTGTGTAGTGCCTCATTGTCTTGCTAGCGATGAGGTAGTAGGCGAATTTAATCTCGGGCTTATTGATAAGCTCCATGTTGGCTCCCTTTCCTCCCTATCGTGTGCCATATTTGACATACAAGTTTGCGTCTCCCGAATTTTGCGCTCACTTGGAGGTGGTCTGACATGCATTCGAGACATCCGCGCCATTCTGTGAAAGCCCTGTAAGCTAGTGGATATCCTCGTCATGAATGGGAATTTCCTTATTCAACCACAAGGACCCATTCTGCACACGGATGAGTAAGAACTTGGGGCACTACATAGCCGGTGATGTGGTCCCGAAGACCGGAAGATTTCTTAAGTTCAGAAGAGAAGATTGCTGTAGGCCCCGAAACTCTGGTAAAATTCTATTTGTTGAGTGCCCAGTTGTTGTGAAGTAATGTTCCATATACACCTGCCAATTGAGTGCCGGGAACTTGAGAGAGTCCGAGAGGTCTGCATCTATGACGGTCGCACTGTCGTATTTCCTGACAAGGGACTCTGTCTTATGAATTCTGTTGTCGAGCTCTGGTTCCAGGACTGCTGGGTTAGATTTCGGCATCTTTTCCTGGCGTTGATAAAATTGCAAAATTCGTCTTGGCTTCTTCTCTTGGTGTTGTGCGTCTGGATATTTTTGCTGGTCTGGTTCTGCTTCAATTTCTAATTCTAACTGCTCCAGCATTCTTGTGCTTTTTTCCATGCAAGTTATGTAATTACCTGGCACGAGTGAAGTTGATGAGACCCCATAACGAGTTAATTCCTACTGGCATTATTCTCGGTGATAATCGTGCGATCAATCGCGTGCTAAGGTGTATTCTGACAGTTACTGACGGTGGCATGGGGAAATGGGTGGACGCGATGGCTAAGGTTACTGTGAATTATGGAAAAATGATTATTGCAAGGTTACTTCCAATTATGGTAATTTATGCTACAAATCTAGATGATCCTACGACCTGACACAAGTATTGACTAAAATGACATGGACTGACATTGACACGTTTACTGATCCTACGGAGATGGCACGCTGGACACGCCCCTCCGCGACCATAATCGGTTGTGGTGAGATGCCCGCAATAGAGAGGTTATTGACAAGCTATGCATGAACAAGAAAGACTACCTATGTTCATCCCGGTTGCGGGAGAGTTATTAAACTACACTACTCTACGGGTTCTCTCGGTTGCGAGAGTTATTGATGAAGAGTGAAAGAAAATTACTCCTGGTAGGGTTTCAGGCGTACGCCATTCACCCACCTAGGTAAAATAGTACTGTCTAGCTAAGCCAACCGAAGAGCTCCAGAATCTCTAATTTCAACGACGAAGTAAGGTCCCATCCAGTCCATCTGCAACTTTCCTAGGAACTTCTAAAACTTTCTATCGTATAACAGGACGTTTCCAGCAACTTGGAATGTTTTGTTCTTGATGTGGCAGTCGTGCCATGCTTTCTGCCTATCCTTCTGAACCTTCTAGTGAAATTCAGCCAGAAACTGGGCCTCGTCCAGTTCTTGTAATTCATGGAGGCGCTCCTGTAGCGACTCCTCTTCCAAGAACTTGAGGGATGTGGCAATTAAAAGACTTGGTACGATGAACTCGGCGGGAATCACAACTTCTCGGCCATACACTAGTTGGAACGGTGTTTGATTGGTCAAGCACTTCACCGTAGTCCGGTAGGCCCATAATGCAGCTGGTAGCTGCTCATCCCAGTCATCGCACTGGGCATTGCAGATCTTTGTCAAGCCTTTCACAAGAATTTTATTGAACGCTTCAATAGTACCATTGGCCTGTGGATGGTACGGGCTGCTTTTGTGATGTTGAATCATGAATGTGTCCAGCATTGATTTGATTGTGTCATTAATGAAATGCGCACCCTAATCACTGGTTAAACGTTGAAGGAAGCCAAATCGGTTGATGATATGTTCAAAGATGAACTATGCTGTTGTATCCGTTGTGTAGTCCCGTACCATCGCTGCCTCAGCCCACTTGGTGATATAGTCGGTTGCGGTAATGATGTATCGGGCCTTAGAATGCCTGGCGATCGGGGCTATGGGACCTACGAAGTCGACAACCCACTTCTCGAATGGCCGCAACACATGCACCGGGTGTAGCGGGAGCTCGTCCCGGTGAGAAGGCCTCCCCGTTCCTGACAGACATCGCATCTCTTAACAAATGTCTTACAATCGGTGTGGACCATCGGCCACCATAGGCCAGCTTGGAGCACCTTCCTGGCAGTGGGTTTCACCCCCACGTGCCCGCGCGCAACGCCGCTATGGCATTCCCACATTACGGCTTCCCGTTCGTGGTCAAGTAGACATCTGTGCAGAACCTCATCGAGGCCCAGTTTATATAGCTTCCCTGCAATAAGTTGATATTCAGCAGCACGAACAACCAAGTGCCGCTTTTGGAGCGGGGTATAGTGCTGAGGGCACTGCCCCGTGGTCAAATAAGTTGCAATGTCGGCCAAATAATCAGGTATGGCTTCGACGCGGAAAATATCAACATCCGGCAACTGATCATCAAGAGAGTCGTTGTTCTCCCCTGTTTCCAACTGGGATAAATGATAGGGTCCGACGTTCAACCTCCCGAGCTTGACGATCACTTCGAATGTAAATTCTTGGAAGAGTAGGAGCCACCGACATATCCATCCTTCCAAAACAGGCTTATTGACCAGGTACTTTAACGCAGAATGATCCGTAAAGAACTTGAACTTACCCCCCAGAAGATAGTGGTGGAACTTCTAGAGTGAATACACCATTGCAAGAGCCTCCTGCTTGGTCATGGTGTAGTTCTGCTCGGCGTTAGATAGTTTGCGGCTGGCGAAGTAAACTGGGTGGTCGACTGTCGTAAGCTTCGTTTCCCGCAACATGATCCAATAATTCGTCGTTGAATGGAGTGGGAAACGGATCATGAATGCAGGCATTGTTCAGACTTCGGTAATCAACACAGACTCGTATTTCAGACTTATCCTTATTATTATGAATGGAGATAGGACTCACCCACTCTGCTTCTTCCACGGGAAAGATTAAACCTGTTGCCAACATCTTATCGATCTCCATCTTGAACTTTTCTTTGATTTCAACCGATAGGGTCAATGTTTCACAGGTTGGGCGTCTGGTTTCAGCACAATACGCATTTCTCTGAGGTCACCTTTGATGCCCTTCAACTTTGCAACTGATGAAGGAAATAGGTCTTCGTATTCCTGGAGGAGGCTGAAAATTTCCTTTGTCATCTCCTCGTCCCAGTAATCCCCAACCGTAGCTAGTTTGGGTTTTTCCTCTGTACCGATGTTCAACTACTTTTTCTTCAGTGGGAGTAGATGGATGCCCTCAGTGGTCGGCTCGTCTTTGATGCTTCTCTCGCCTTCCTTCTCTTTGAAGTACAGGTGCCTTAGGTCCTCTAGACCATCATTGTCTGGATCGCCATCAATCCGCTGGCAAGCCAACTCACCCCCGCCCTCAAGATGTAATGTTAAGGTGCTCCCGTCAGTCCCCAGATCACGGAGAAACAATACCCCCTTGATAGGTTGTAAGGCTTGGGACACCAGCTCAGTCTCTCCTTCGAAGGAAAAGCACCGCACAAATTTTCTCATGACTTCCTGCCAGGAGCTAGTCCCTCTTTTCCGCTCTTCTTATAAGTACCACATGTGGGGAATGGTATCTAAGGAGTGGACGAACCGATGTACCCATAGCTATTCCGGGTACCCTATACTTTTCCGCTGCTCCTCACAGGTTTTTAGGTGTGTCCTAGGATCAGAAGTCCCTTGGTACCTATGCCTGCTATGAGGGCCTTCGTCTTCTTTGAACTGTGCCCTCAAAGCCTTCGCCACACAACTCCACCGTGACAAGGTGTTGCGGTGATTATTCCACCACCTGGATGAGGTGGACTGTAGCACTACATCCAAAAGTGGTATCCTGCTTCATTCTGGTACCGTGTCTTCTAATTTTGTAATAAAGGTATTGACGGCCTGCATGTTTGACAGGGTGGGGTACTCCCTGATCTTCGCACCAATCGAACGGACTCGGGCAATGCTGGCACACCTCTGCGTGTTGGTCTCATACCCACCTTGCTGCCAGTCTTCCCAGGCTAGTTCCGATCCCAGCTTCGAGCTCTGGACACTGTGCCAGGTGATGGAGCCGGTCGCGGTCGGGTTGATGTAGTCCTCCCGCTTCCCTACTATCATCTGATAAAGGTTATCCAACATCTAAGCATCCTCTTGGTTATCCACCGTTTCTGTATATCTCAGGCCTTGGTACAGGTCGAGAGACTGAGTGACCCGAACCTCTCCATCTTCGAAGATCATCAACTCCTTTTTGAGGTCGATGATGGTGTAATTCTCAAAAGCCCAATCGATGCCTAACATGGCAGGGTAAGGATCCTTGTCTCCCATAATATCAATAACGTCAAAATCAGTGAAAGTCTTCACTCCTGCAATGTCAACCTCGTTATCTTCAAGTCGGCCGATCGGCACAATGCAGTACTGATTTGCCATTCTAAGCTAGATCAGTCGTGGCCGGCCAATAGCCTCCCATGTCTTCCGCAGTAGGATGTTAACGTTTGATCCTAAGTCAAGCATGGTGTTGCTGATCTGGAATCCTGCGATGTGCGTGTTAAGCCAGAACTCTTTTACCGTTCTGCGTTTGTTCCGCTTGACCCGCTGGATGTACTGGGGTGCTGTGTTCACAGATTCCCCTGGCCCTGTATGGCCCTGTAGTACGTCTTCCAAGGTACGCTTGAGCTGTTGCTGCATCGCAACATTGTCAAAAATCTTGAGGAATAACTGGAGCCATTCCTCAATCAAGGGTCTTGTGGAACTCTGCTCTCTGGAATCAGTTGGTAGGGGAGCCTCAAGGCCTTTGGCCCCCCCCAGCTGCGCAAATGTCTCCACCGCATCCTAGAAGTACTTCTTCTAGGCATCCGGCCTGATTAATTGTTTTGGGGAGGCGGGCTCGATAACCCGTGCTGGCTCCTTTCCGCAAGTGTCCTCCCCCGTCTTCTTCTCGCCTCTTGTCACAATAGCTACATTCGGCATGTCCGGAGTCGCGGTCCCCCGAGCTTCGGAGTTGACCAGATTCGTGCCCCTCTGGCATGCTCGTTCCTCCCATTTCTTGATAAGTTCTGGGCAATCCTCTGTTGAATGGGCGTTCACACGGCACTGGGAACACCATGGACATTCGGGAAGCGGGCATTCCCGGGCCACGTGACCCTCCTGGTCGCAGTTGTAACATTTCAGTGGACCCCGCCCCCCGGTGCGGCCACCGCGCATACTGCCTCCTCGGCCCCTGGAAGCCTCGTTCACCTGATAGGAGGGTCGGTCCAACCGGTCCGCTAGAGCATCGAGAGCTCTGCACTGCTCAGTGTTGTGAGTCATGGAAGCAAAAAACTCACAGTATGCATTGTTTGGGACGTTGGAGTACTTATGTAGAATTGGGCACATCTGAGGTTGATGCCCCATCGTCTGACAAATTTCACAATATTCCGTGGCGGTCAGGTTTGGTTGAGGGGGGAACCCCGCATAAGGTTTTTGTGGCTAGTATACCCCCTGTGGGTTCATCGCCGCACCACCCCCTATATGTGGACCCCCCTTGAATTGTCGCGATAGAGGGTCCCGCACCCGCGCCATGCAACTAGGGACACTCGGTTGCGACGTGGCCTTCGACCAGGCAGTGAGTGCACCAAACATTCGGCCTAGCCAGTCTTATAGGCTGCATTTCCTTGAGCTTTTCAGTCAGACTGGCAATCTGATGTTGCAATCCCACCAAGGAAGGATCCTGTGGGGCTGGCCCTCCCCGATATTCCTGAGGGTAGCCCGCCATGGCCTCTATCTTCATGGCCTACTCCAAAGCATCCTACAAGTTGTCAATCTTCTGCTAGGTGAGGGGGGTTCATGTCAAGAGAAGCAGAGCCTTGATGAACCAGTCCCTCTGATGGTTTGGGTTGATCGGGTAGCTAGTTTCCCAATCGTGTCCTTGAATCGGCACATCAGCTCCCATGCAGTCTCTCCTTCTTTCAGCTTAATCTCCCAGAGCTCGGATAGACCCTGCTGATATGTCTGGGGAAGCTTAAATTCTTGGACGAAATCCCGCTTAACATCTGCGATTACTGGATTCGGATGGGCCTCAGACCACTTGATGAACCATCACAAATCCCTTTCTCTGAGCGTGGTTTGGAACTCTATTAACTTCCCTGCGTCTGGTGTCTGCCGAGCCCTCCATATGGCTTTGCAGAGATACCAGTGTTGCTCCAAATCATCATTGCCTTGGCCAGAGAATTCTGGATACCGGGTGAATGACCCAGCCATATTTTCTTGCGAAGGGTTGACCAGGATAAGCCCTCTGAGTCCTAGTTGAGTGACTATTCCACTAGGGAATGCAATAATACTAGTGACACTGCTATTAACGTGTGTCGCTGTTGACAATGAACTGTTGTGAAATTGACTCAAGGCTTGTAACTTAACAAAAATATTACTCAAAGGTTGATAGGGTACCAGGGGAAGGTAGGGATCCTTGCCATGTTAATTTTGGGAAGTAGGGCTACCTGGAGAGCTGAACGTCGACCGCTCTTGAAACAACTGCTGCATCACGACATACCATTCACCATCAAAACTTTCTTCATCAGTCGTCATCTCCCTTTCTCTCCTAGCTGGGCTCCCATGCACCCGTCGCACTCCCACAGCGGTCCCTCCCCTCTCTCGGGTATACGCCTGGGTGTCCATACTTCCTATCCTCTGAGGTGCCTCCTTCTGATTCTTCCTATTGTCTTCCCATCGCTTCAACTCCCGCATCACCCTTTCTCGCCACCTATCGGTGATCTGCGCCCTCCGATGTGCACGTCGCTCCCTCAACTTCCTTGTGGCCTCAGCATCCATTCCCCACTCCCCCGCCTCACACTTCACGTAGAATATGTTCCTTTAGCCCTTCCCCCAGCACTGGAGGTTTACGCTTCCATGCTCAATTTTTGGAATTCCATTAACCCTTCGTCCACCATCAGGGCCTTAATCCACAGTGGAATCTCCTTGAGCATCTTCCCTCTTAGCCCAGAGTGGTAGATAGCCTTTGCCTTTGAGAAGGATTGGTAGCGCTCTGCGGCGAAATCCACAATATATCCATCCAAAGTGGTCTCTACCCAAAAATCCACTGCATGGGTAAACTTAGTATCCAACCGATGTAGGGCCACCAGATCCTCGTGCACCCACTTGCGGTTTATCTTCTGCGAGCTATCCCTAGGTACCCTAGTCTTTAATCTCCGCAACCAATTGTAGAGGTCGCTAGGGAATTTTCTGCAAAGGATCTCGTAGGTATCACTGGTGGAATCTGAGAAAAGGATGAGATCCTTGAGAACCCGCTCCTTTTGATTCGTCAACTCCGCTTGCTGAGCAACGAACTGGTCCAGATGGTTATCCCACCATCGCCGTATTTCTCCTTCGAAAATCTTTGATACCATGATCCAGTTCCCCTCATAACGTGTCAAGTCCCAGCAATGGAACCATTTGTTGGCGAAGCAACTGGTCTCGCAGGCAAGACCCAGGTTCAGAGGTTGGGGCCAACAAGGGTATCCGCTGTAGTCTAGAACCACGCCGACATTGTCACCCTACTCTGGAGAGCAGAGAATCTCACCCAAGGTGTGCCATGACCGCATGCAGAAGGGGAATAGATCAATGGGGATGGAGAGAACCATAACTCATGATTAGTATAGAATGGATTGCATGACCATCATTATATATGCAATAACATTTAGAAGATCGAACAGGTATTAAGCAAATAAAATTTTAAAGCATCACAGACATCATGCATGCATGTAACTCATAGAATCAGATAGCAACCTGCAGGTATATTAATAATCTTCAACCAAATCCATAGTTACATCACTTCCACGGTAAGAGCTTTACAAGCCTGTCATAGACATATTATAGGATAGAAAGATAGACAAAGAAGCCTAGGAACTACAGAGATATCATGCTCAGACTGGATTCCCTCTGCAACATCTGCTCAATCCTCTACAGCTGCTCTGCATCCGTCTTCTCTTACACATTCGTCCATTCTTTCGGCCAGGTGACTGCTATTTATTCACCCACCATCGCAACTGCTAGTTCCTCTTGTGTTCTTCTTCAGTGGCTTCCGGCTTCTCTCTTGTTATCTATGAGTTCTACTTTCTATCTTCCACTGTGTCTTTTCTTCGTCTATTCTTATGCTTCTGCTTTCTTCAGCTATCTCTTGATTCCTCGCAACCTCGGTAGCTCCGCTACTCACTGTAGTTGCGATTTGGTTGCGACTACCATGTGTCGTTCTGCAACCCAAAAATCTATTCTTTCTTAAAAATTCAAAATTTTCAAAGCAAGTATTCAAAACAAGGAGCCCAACATCTTTGTTCTTTCCTCTCTTTTTTTCCCTTGCTGTTCCCTACAGCATATTTGCATGTTTATATCTGTTTGTTATTCCTCTTAAGGAACAATTTTTTTTCCTCTTAAGGAACAACAGTCATTCCTCTTAAGAAACTGTGCGTTTGTGTGTTTATTTTTGTTGTTCCTTCCAAAAGGAACAACATTTTCGCTGATTAGTTTTGTTGTTCCTTTCAAAAAGAACAACATTTTCGCTGCATGTTTTTCTATTCCTTTCAAAAGGAACAACACCGCTCGTTTTTGTTGTTCCTTTTAAAAGGAACAACAATTTTGATGTTCCTTTCAAAAGGAACAACACTGACTGTTCTTGTTGTTCCTTTCCAAAGGAACAACATTTTTGCACATTTTTTTTGTTGTTCCTTCCAAAGGAACAACACTTTTTTAGTGCATTTTTCTTGTTTTTTAAACAACATTTCTAGGAATTTTTGTGAATTTTTTATGACTCTTTGAAAGGAAAACATATAGTTCATGATAGGATACACAAATTAAATGTTACTAGAATCAACTAATCAAGAGAAATTGCCATTTTTAAGAAATTTGTTTATTTTCACTAAAATTAATATGATCGATTATATTTATCATGTTGGTTCTTCCCTAAATCTTCATAACTCTCTTTGATTTTTATTTATTGAATAAGAATAAGGGCTTACTTTCTCTATTAAGATTTTCATACTTCTTCCACCATGCCTACTCTTAAGGAGTGTTGAGCCATCCTCTATACATACATAGAGAAGTGCTACATAAAAAAGAAAAAAAAAATCTCTATATGATTACAAATAATTCTATGATATAGCATATGAAGGATAGGGGGTCTCATCAAGAGACATACTATCATGATCATGAGGGAGAAGTGAAGTGGCATTCCCATTATGGCCACCACACCAGGGATATGATCCAATGGACAACTCAAAAAAAAAAGTCCTTGGAACAGGAGGTCTCATCACGAACCGGCCTGCCCACCTTTCACTCCTTCCTAGTGAATAGAATTGTGATTCATCTGGTTCCCAAGCCAGCACAGTGGCCTTCATAATGACATCACACGTCACTTCTCTAGGCATAAATAAAGGATAATAGTTCCAAGGGTGAGAAAACAACTTTGTCAAGGTTATAGACACCTGTGGGCAACAGAGCTCTGCTAATGGTATTGGAGTCATATTTTTCACAAATCAATAGTAATGATAAACCCTTTTCTTATATCTTTATCTAATATCAAATGAGAGTATGCCCCTAAACCCTTTGTTCGAAACCTCTTATGCATGAAATTTATTTATAAATCGATCATAATGGTTTATGTAGATAATGACCGCATAAGTACTTTTTTTCACGCAGCTGTCCTTTTCTCTTATTTTTGAATCATTAGATAAACATTTCCATATCTACTCATGATTTCAAAATATGCATTGATTTCAGTAATGCGATAATTTGTTGATCATATCATAAGTATGCATGCCTTTCCATGCTGTACAATTGCTATGTTGTACGTTTCTCTTCTATTTTGCGGATTTGCCACAATATTGATACTGCATTTCTACAAAATTTTTGCTGATTGAACTTTTGGCATACATCTTATCTGTTGCTCTTCAAAATTAACACTGTGGATTCAAGAAAATTGCATACAGAATCATAATTTGTTTACAGGAAAACAAAAAGTATGGGGGACAATTATATTCACAGCATGACCACACTATTGCAACTAACAGAAAAGGCTCACAAATGCGCACAATTCTTCAGACATGATGTGCTTGCACGACTTTCACCTTTTCAATCACTGTCAGTATCCACTCAGCCTACATCAACTTCAACCAAGGCCAGTCCCTACATGTTCTTCCACATTTTTTTCGGAGGTAACACTTGAGGTAAAATAGCATAATTTTCTGATTTATTATGAATTTAGGAGAATTTCATGAAAATCCATTGAGCATTATCATTCATTCCACATCTTTACCACTTCCCATTTTTTTTAGACACGTCTCATATTTCAGTTTTAGGGAGTGTTGATTTCCTTCATTTATTTCTTGTGACCATGTCAGTCATATTATTTATCATCCATTGATATTCTTATTCATTCTCAACACCTGCCTTATTCCATGTTGTTTTACACCAAGCATATATTTCAACAGATTGTAGAAATCACCTCTTTTTTTTTTCTAGCATCGCATGAGGACATGCTAATTCTTCAGTTTGGGGGGGAATTACTACATATGATGGATGTTTTCTACTCTCTTTCTTGTTTAAGGCATACAATTTCATTTTTATATAGTGCAGAAATTGATTTGCATATATTTTTAAAACTATGAACTGAATTGTTGTGATTTCTGGATAACAAGGAGGTTTCATTAAAATACATAAACCCAGATAATTTCACGCTAAATTAGTTCATAAAATTTTGAAAATTATGCACTACACCTGCAAACATTTTGTTTATATCTCATGATCCATGCATCAAAATGATCTTATTTTTGAGAAAATGGTTAATGAAGTTTGTTGTTACTTATGTTACATTTTTCTGCAACTTCATATACATATAGTTGAACGTAAACTGTAAAAATTGTTAGGCCTTCATCAAGATTGCTAAAATTGAATATTCATTATTTGAGGAAAAATTCATTTGTTCCATCCATTTCATGAGTTGGGATGAACAAATTTCTTTGCTTGGTTAACACATGGGTTTTGTCTTTGGGTCGCATGAGGACATGCAATATATTTAGTTCTGGGTTGCATGAGGACATGCAATATATTCATTTTGGGGGTATGTTGGGCCGTGAATACGACCACTTTTTAACACTTATTTCATCCATTTTTACTCTTCTTTATCATGTCATTTATTATAATTTATCATATAAATCCACTTTATAATGATTTATGCTCTTATGGATGAATATTATTTATTCTCCTTTATTTTTAATAAATTGATGATTATTATGCATAGTTTTATCAATGATGGTTTATTAATATATTTTGTACCAACACTCACCATTTTAGCCTCCAAAATATTTTCCAGATTGCAGATTTGATATCCAAATCATCATCAAATATTCCAACTCAGAAATTCACTAGAATAAGAAGTGACAATTTTGCGGTTGAGATTCTGGGCAAATAAAGAAGAATCTGGAAAATCCGGAACATGGGTTTTGTCCAGAATGGACCAAGTTAACCTTGTTTCAAAGAACGATTTGCCCAAATTCAGCCTGTATTGAGAGAAACGCAAGCTTCTTTGAGCACAATTTTCTAAGATTTGTTGTTGCATCCGTCCTCCAAATTATCTCAGCTACAAATCCAAATTCGACTTGCTCTTGTTGAAAGATGAATGGAAATATATTTTCTTGTTGATCAATTGGTTAGGAACAATTCAATTTTGTTATGAGAGATCCTATTTACTATTTAATTTCTCCTCTCTTTGGTTATAAAAAGAGACATTTGTAAAAGAGAGGGGATTGTTGTTGCTTTTGTGAATTGTAAACTTAATCAAAATCTGTGTTATTGAAAAACACGATTCCATTGTAATGTTGCTCCAGTTTAATGATTAATTGAAGTTTTTGTTCCATTCGCATCATCTGAAGTAGCTTGAGCAGTCCCTGCTAGTGGTTAAGAGCTCGACCCCTAGTAGCGTGAACTGCTCCTCTGTGTTATAATTCCAATTCTTACAGCATGTGATCGATTTGATACGTGCATGTTACTGTGAGTTCATTTCATTAGTTGTTTATCATCTTATTGTCTTTATGTATTACGTGCTCTATTTATGAGTTATTTCATTATCGTGTGATCTAAATCTTATTTCTTACAACATGGGTTAATTGAGACATCATATTTCCTTACTTAGATCATCCTTGGATTCGCGGAAATGATATTGGTTCTATATTAATTAATTCATAATTCCATGCTTAATAGTTTACTATTAATAATCTTCAACCAAATCCATAGGTACATCGATTCTACAGCAAGAGCTTTACAAGCCTCTCACAGACATATTATAGGACAGAAAGATAGATAAAGAAGCCTAGGAACTATAGAGATATCATGCTTGGACTGGATTCCCTCTACAGCATCTGCTCAATCCTCTACAGCTACTCTGCATCCATCTCTTCTTGCGCATTCGTCCCTTCTTTCGACCGGGTGATTGCTATTTATTCACCCTCCATCACAACTGCTAGTTCCTCTTGTGTTCTTCTTCAGCAGCTTCTGGCTTCTCTCTTGTTATCTATGAGTTCTGCTTTCTGTCTTCCGCTGTTTCTTTTCTCTGTCTGCTCTTATGCTTCTGCTTTCTTCAGCTATCTCTTTCTTCCTCGCAACCTCGGTAGCTCCGCTACTCAGTGTAGTTGCGACTGCCATGTGTCGTTCCGCAACCCAAAAATCTGTTCTTTCTTAAAAATTCAAAATTTTCAAAACAAGTATTCAAAACAAGGCCCCCAACAACTTTGTTCTGTCCTCTCTTTTTTTCCCTTGCTGTTCCCTACAACATCTTTGCATGTTTATATCTGTTTTTTGTTCCTCTTAAGGAACAATTGTTTTTCATCTTAAAGAACAACAGCCGTTCCTCTTAAGAAACTGTGTGTTTGTGTGTTTATTTTTGTTGTTCCTTCCAAAAGAAACAACATTTTCGCTGATTAGTTTTGTTTTTCCTTTAAAAAAGAACAACATTTTCACTGCATGTTTTGCCATTCCTTTCAAAAGGAACAACACCGCTCGTTTTTGCTGTTCCTTTTAAAAGGAACATCAGTTTTGCTGTTCCTTTCAAAAGGAACAACACTGGTTGTTCTTGTTGTTCCTTTCTAAAGGAAAAACATTTTCACACATTGTTTTGTTGTTCCTTTCCAAAGGAACAACATTTTCACAGATTGTTTTTGCTATTCCTTTCCAAAGGAACAACACTTTTTGAGTGCATTTTTCTTTTTTTTTAAACAACATTTCTAGGATTTTTTGTGAATTTTTCATAACTCTTTGAAAGGCAAACATACAGTTCATGCAAGGATACACAAATTAAAGGTTACTAGAATCAACTAATCAAGAGAAATTGTCATTTTTAAGAAAAAAATTTCTAGTGATAAGAAAAAGGAAATGACACAACCATCTATATCCTTTTTCTCTCCTTATTTTCACTAAAATTAATATTATCTCTTATATTTATCATGTTAGTTCTTCCCTAAATCTTCATAACTCTCTTTTATTTTTATTTATTGAATAAGAATAAGGGCATAATTTCTCTATTGAGATGTTCAGACTTCTTCCACCATGCCTACTCTTAAGGAGTGTTGAGCCATCCTCTATACATACATAGGGAAGTGCTACATAAAAAAGAAAAAAAAATCTCTATATGATTACTAATAATTCTATGATATGGCAAATGAAGGATAGGGGGTCTCATCAAGAGACAACCTATCATAATCATAAGGGAGTAGTGACGTGGCATTCCCATTATGGCCACCACACCAGGGATATGATCCAGTGGATAACTCAGAAAAACAATGTCCTTGGAATAGGAGGTCTCATCACGAACCGGCCTGCCCACCTTTCACCCCTTCCTAGTGAATAGAATTGTGATTCATATGGTTCCCAAGCCAACACAGTGGCCTTCATCATGACATCACACATCACTTCTCTAAGCATAAATAAAGGATAATGGTTCCAAGGGTGAGAAAGCAACTTTGTCAAGGTTATAGACACCTGTGGGCAACAGAGCTCTACTAATGGTATTGGAGTCATATTTTTCACAAATCAATAATAATGATAAACCCTTTTCTTATATTTATATCTAATATCAAATGAGAGTATGCCCCTAAACCCTTTGTTCGAAACCTCTTATGCATGAAATTTATTTATAAATTGATCATAATGGTTTATGTGGATAGTGACCGCATAAGTATTTTTTTCATCAGCTGTCCTTTTCCATTATTTTCAAATCATTACATAAACATTTCCCTATCTACTCACGATTTCAAAATATGCATTGATTTCAGTAATGCAATAATTTTTTGATCATATCATAAGTATGTGTGCCTTTCCATGCTGTATAATTGTTGTGCAGTACACTGCCACTTTGCCACAATATTCATATTGCATTTTTACAGAATTTTTGCTGATTGAACTTTTTGCATGCATCTTATCTATTGCCATTCAAAACTAAAACTATGGATTCAAGAAAATTGCATATAGAATTGTGATTTGTTTATAGGAGAACAAAAAATATGGGGGAAAATTCTATTCGCAGCATGACCACACTATTGCAACTAACAGCAAAGGCTCGCGAACGCGCACATGGCTTCCACATTTTGCATCACTTTCAGTATCCGCTCAGCCTACATTAGCTTCAACAAAGGCATGTCCGTACATGTCATTCCACATTTTTTCGGAGGTAACACTTGAGGTAAAATAGTATAATTTTCTGATTTATTATGAATCTAGGAGAATTTCATAAAAATCCATTGAGCATTATTTATCATCATTCATTCCACATCTTTACCAATTCCCATTTTTTTTTAGACACGTCTCATCTTCAGTTTGGGGAAGTGTTGATTTCCTTCATTTATTTTTTATGACCATGTCAGTAATATTCTTTATCATCTATTGATATTCGTGTTCATTCTCCACACCTCTTTTATTCCATGTTGTTTTACACCAAGCATAGATTTCAACATATTGTAGCAACCACCTCTCTTTTTTTGTAGCATCGCATGAGGACACACTAATTCTTCAGTTTGGGGGGGGGGGGGGGGATTGCTACAAATGATGGATGTTTTCTACTTTATTTCTCATTTAAGGCATACAATTTCATTTGTATACAATGCAGAAATTGATTTGCATATATCTTTAAAACTATGAACTGAATTCTTGTGATCTCTGGATAACAAAGAGGTATCATTAAAATACACAAACCCAAATAATTTCACGCTAAATTAGTTCATAAAATTTAGAAAATTATGCACTATCACCTACAACCATTCTGTTTCTATCTCATGATCCGTGCATCAAGATGATCTGATTTTTGAGAAAATGGTTAATGAAGTTTTCTATTACTTATTTCACATTTTTTTGCAACTTCATATACATATAGTTGAACGTCAACTATAAAAATTATTATGCCTTTATAAAGATTGCTAAAATTGAATATTCATTATTTGAGGAAAAATTCATTTGTTCTATCCATTTCATGAGTTGGGATGAACAATTTTCTTTGCTTGGTTAACACATGGGTTTTGTCTGTGGGTTGCATGAGGACATGCAATATATTCAGTTTGGGGGTATGTTGGGCTGTGAATATGACCACTTTTTAACACTTATTTAATCCATTCTTACTCTTCTTTATCATGTCATTTATTATAATTTATCATATAAATCCATTTTATAATGATTTATGCTCTTATGGATTAATATTATTTCTTCTCCTTTATTTTTATTAAATTGATGATTATTATGCACAATTTTATCAATCATGGTTTATTAATATATCTTGTACCAACACTCACCATTTTAGCCTCCAAGATATTTGCCAGATTGCAGATTTGATCTCCAAATCATCATCAAATATTCCAACTAAGAAATTCACTGGAATAAGAAGTGACAGTTTTGTGGTTGAGATTCTGGGCAAATGAAGAAGAATATGGAAAATCTGGAACATGGGTTTTGTCCAGAACGGATCAAATTAACTTATTTGAAGAACGGTTTGCCAAAATTCGGCCTGTATTAAGAGGAACGCAAGGCTCTTTGAGCACAAGTTTCTCATATTTGTTGTTGCGGCCGTCCTCCAAATTATCTCAGCTGCAAACCCAAATTCGACTGGCTCTTGTTGAAAGATGGATGGAAATATATTTTCTAGTTGATCAAGTTGTTGGGAACAATCCAATATTGTTATGAGAGATCATATTGGCTATTTAATTTCTCCTCTTTCTAATTATAAAAGGAGAGCATGTATTATGTATTGGAGAACAATGGATGATTATTGAATTCCTTTTGTAACACTGTAATTCCTTGACTCTCGTGATCAAAGAGAAACTGATGTAAAATTTATTCATGTTTGATTAATACAAATACACGTTCTCGTTCCATTTCTCAAGCTCTGAAGTAGAACCCAGCGGCGTTTCACCGGTGGTTGAGGGCCCGACCCTAGTGGATCGATCCACTATTTGTATCTCTATCTTTTCATTATTGTTGTGAGATAGTTCATATTTTCTTTTATTACAGTTTGTAATTTAATCGTTTTTTTGTTTAATTTCTTATGGATCTTGGTGTGTTACGTTAATGAATTGCATCGCTGTTCCATTTCAACAAGGATCTTAATTCCCATATTATTCATCTTGTTATTGTTTACTAAAGCTTTGTTGTTCAATATTTAACTCCATTTGCTTGTTGTTCATGTCGATTACTATTTAACAACGTTTGTTGTGGGCTTGGTGTTTAATATAATTTTTTTTTTAAGTTAATATTTGTTGTTCGATTTCATAATGCTGATCACTTTTGATTCATTAGCTTCAGATTGCAGAAATATTTTTTATTTACATTGTTACAGATTGTTGTTTATGCACATAGCCATTCAATTATATATTTCTTTTCATTTCTAATTCTTGATTTTAATAAGAGTTCTTCTTTGTTTACTTTCAACAGCAGTTAGTTCAATTTCGATTTCCCTTTGATTGCTTGAAAGTAGGACTGTCAACTGTAGAGAACATTGGTTATTGCTTCCTCGTTCCCAGATTGATTGTCTTATTCCAGTTTGATTTTAATTTCATTAATTTCTAGAGGAATGAGTTATTTCTACTGTATCCTCGATTGATGTTTGCTGAGTGAATAGTTAAGTTTTAGAGCATTTGAATTTATGTTATTGTAATTAGATTTCTCTTCCAAGCATTTGTTTACTTTTGTATTTAGAATACTGTACGACATCTCACACAACATTGCTCTTGGATAAATTGCCGCCTCAAACTGAGTACACTCTTGAAATAAAAAGTCGTTCCCGGATTGATAATTAATGTAGGATAAATAGGCATTAAAAAGACACCTTTTATACCTCAACAATGACCTTTCCTTCGTGTGGGAATTGATGAACATGAAAGAGAGTGGACAGGACGCATAACATGGTGTGAGTCCAACTGCGACCGTGGAGAAGATTATAATTGAGCTTGGTGTCAATGACTTCAACATCAACATTAACTATTTTCCCTTCCAACATTATGGGGAAGCTGGCGAGAACACCAAGAGGGTGATATTCCCTTATGTCAAAATCTTCTAAAGCGTTTGGAGACTGATTAAGGGTCGGATAATCAATGAATTTCCAGCATGCAACAGACATGATGCAAGTATATGCACCTTTGTCCACAACCACTTGATGGATATTCTTTCCATTCATCCCAACTTGGATAATCAACGCAAGCTAGTGAGGGAGAAACAGAACGAAATTCTCAAAATCGAAGGTGATAAGGCTTGAATCTATGGGGTCCACCCCTCCGGTAGCAGATAGAAAAGAATTCCGTTGTGACGGACAACTCTGAAGTACTTCCAATGCCGACATAGTGGATGACGCCTGAGCCAAATCCTAAAAAATACTATAATGCTAAGCGCACGGTCGTTTAGGTTATAGGAAGACTTACTGAGCACACCTTTAGAGGGTGGTCATACAACAGGCTAAGGACTGGGCCTTTCAATATGAAGAGGGCCAGAAGGAGGTGGGGGAGGAGGACCATTTGTGATCTCTTTCCCTATTGCGTAATGCGGTTTAGTATAATACTTTGAACTGGTGGCAATAGATATGGGTGCAACACCATTCATCATGAAAACCTGAGAGCCAAAAGGGGCAGAGGACTGAGGTTGCTCCACCATCTTAGTTTTCTATGATGGGAACAGTTCTTTAAGACTGAACGGAGTTCCTAGGTGCCTTTGATTAGATGACTCACCTTGGCCCGTCGTGGGTAGTCCTTGGTGTAATGCTCATTGTCACATATCAGAAAAGGGTACTTCGATTTATGTTTTGAACCATCATCAGCATCAGGTTTAGGAAAATCCTCTTTCAGGGTATCGGCTTTGGCCTTGTCTTTACCCTTCCTTTTACCTTACGAAGCTTTATTCACCAGGTGGACTAGACGACATTCACTTCTGCGGTCTTACCAGGATTAGGAGTTGGCCGCAAAGTAGTATTACTCGAAGAGGTATATTTTT
This sequence comes from Pinus albicaulis, assembly GCA_034641835.2. Lineage (NCBI taxonomy): Eukaryota > Viridiplantae > Streptophyta > Pinopsida > Pinales > Pinaceae > Pinus > Pinus albicaulis. The sequence continues at coordinate 807,161,714 of CM076580.1, read as the reverse complement.
TCTTCGTAGAATTGGGAGAAGACTTATGAGAATTCTGAGACACATAACCAATGATATCATCGACATATGGCATCATCGGTGCTTTGGAATTTCCATGTCACGGAGTGTCGGGAAAGATTTGATACAACATGTTAGATTTAAAGTACACGAGATCAAGGTACTGAGCATAAGCGATGGCCTATTCCTCAATAACACATGTCCCCATAGCGATTTCCTTAGTAATCGGACTGATAAAAGAGGTAGTGAACCAATCAGTCAGTAGTTGATTATGGATCTCAAACTTGATCAAATGACAACGCCGCCTCCATTCATGAATATGATAGGAGGAATGAGTGGCCCAATCCTGTTTCAAGGATGTTAGGAGGTGTGTCCTAGTTTCATAACGAACTGGTAACTGAAAGTTCTTGAGAAATTCCATGGCAAGAGAGTTGAAATCTTGAAATATGCCATGGGAGAGTTCAATGTACCACTTTGTAGTGGCACCAGTGAGAGTCCTTTGGAAAATACGTAAAAAAATCAAATCATCAACCAAGGAGTTAGAGGAGCACCATAGAGGTTATGTCATAACATGTGCTTCAGGGTCTTCTCCAAACTTGCCTTCAAATTTAGGACAATTGACAGGGATCTTCTTAGGAGCTGGGGGCCAATATGGATTATGAAGGATCGGATTGTTTGTTAACTTCGACACATCGAGCAGTTCTAGTGTAACAAGGAATGGAAATTGTGGATTGAAAGGAATTTCATGCCTTTGATAGAGACTAGTATTGGGGTTCCAACTGAGCTAGGAGAAATTCTAAGCCCATATGTTCTGTCCCGTAGAATTTTGTCTATAGGGGTTATAGTTTTGATAATTCTTCCAATAAACTGGTTGAGGACCAGGGTAATAATTTTGAGTGAACCACTGAGGCCCTGTTTGAGAAACATATGTATTTTGTTGCAGGATATAAGCAATCCCTTGGGGTAGACCTTGTACCATCAGAGGTTGATCTTGAGGAATGAAAGGTGGGCCCTGAGGCTACACAGGCAGTCCTTGGTGTGCAGGTTGGCCTGGATACTAAGGTTGAATAGGTTGTCCCTCCGGTGTCGGTTGACCTAGATACTAAGGTGGATCAGGTTGCCCATGAAGACTAGGTTGACCTGAAGGTTGAGATGAGCTAGGTTTCCCTTGAAGTCCAATTTCGCCCGACTGACCAGTAGAGGGTTGTTCTTGTTGTACAAGAGATGGGCCTTGCTGAAAGTAAGGCTGGATTGGTTGCACAAAAGGTTTTCTGCTGAGGAGCATAAGGTGCTCCTTGATATACATAAGGTTGATCAACAGGACCATAGGGTTGTCCCTAAGAGGGTTTTCCTTCTGGACCATAGGGTTGTCCCTGTAGGAACATAAACTGGTTGGGCCTAACCTATATATATGTCATTTGAACATACAATGGACTGTGTGTAACGGGTCCATGGTAATGGTTGTGATTTCCATGCTCATCGTAGTAATGTGAAGGATTGATGGGGGCTTGAACCTGCTAAGAACCCTAGGGGAACTAATTCTGTTATTGAATGGAAATCATATACTAGGCGTACGTCAAACCTCTAGGAATAATATTAGAGGAGATAGGTGGACTACCAATAGGTTGATGGAATTCCAATACATGAGGCTGTGATGCACTCACAATGGGTCTGGCAGAAATCACGGAAGCATTAGGAAGCATTCCACTAAAAATAGAAGATGATGGTAGTGAAAGAATCACACTAGCGGATGGTGTGGAGGAAGCCATAGAAATAGTGGGCTGGGTTGGAACAGACGTAACCATTGTCGAAACAATGGGGGTCGAAGAGGATGGACCTGACATGAATGACCCTGCAGAAGAGGTCGTTGTACTCGACCATAGTGGGTTATGATACAAATATGTAGCACCAAATATAAACTGACTCAAAGAACAATAACTGGCTAGGTTAGTTGAAGGTTGAGAAGAAGGCTGAGCCATGACATGAGGAAAATTCTTCGAAGGGAACATATATTATCCCGTAGAAAAATAAGTCTCTTCAATACTAATAGGACTCGTGGCATCCATATCAGATGAAGACATGGTGTCGGAGAAAAGGCAATGAGCGGTGGCAAGTAAAGCATGTGATAACGGTGACTAAAGCGGTTTTGAGGGTAGAGGGGGATCTTCCCTAAAAAATGACCAAGCATCTGGAGGTTTTGAAATAATATCAAATGGTTCCTCAGGGGAATATTGAGTGGCAAGAGATTGAATACTTAGAATAATGGCACGCCATTAGCCTCGAGTCACAACAGACTGAGATGTCTCTGAATAAAATTTGGGGGAAGGTTCTTCACTATGAGGTAATGAAGAGGACGATGAAACTAGTGCTTCCACCACTGTGACTTTTTCTCAAAGAGAAGGAGAGAAAAAAGATGATAAATTCAAAGCTTTAAGACCAATCACTAAGGAATTTCCTATGAACAAGACAAGAAAATAATTTTAATGGGAATGCGATCATGGGTAATTAATTTTATGACACTGAAACAAAAATATGCCTTTTCATATTTTAAGAATCTAGAAAAGAGAAAAAGGTGGCTCTAGTCACTTTTAGTTTGGACGAACTTGAAAGGACAAGTGCTAGATGATATTTTCAAATTTTAAAGAGTCGCGGAAAGATCAAAATGAATACTCAAGAACTCTAAGCAAGAGGGTGTACCAAGATCCCATGAACTGTAATATATGCCTTGGTGATCAAATGAAAGAGAAATGACGAAGGACTTAACGTACGTGGAGGCGGTCTCCTCGAATGTTGTGCTCAGTGTATCATGGTTATAGAGCAGCAGACTCGACTTCCTATGGATAAAGGATTGCAACCTCTAAGGGTCTCCATTTGTATATGTGATAGTATGGGGAGAAAAAGTATGTGCTAGTGTTGTCTAATGCCAAATGGTGAACGACTGCTGCTAGGTTTAACGACGCTAGAACACGTCACTAGCATAGACCTCTAAATGTAAGCATTAAGTTTAAATGCTTCCTTAGATTTATTGAGTTCATTTTAAAGTTTATCTTGAAATTATTTTTCAGTTTCAAGGCCTTACCAAATGTAATCTCAAATCTCTAATGCAAAACTATATGAGAAAGAATATCATTTCGATTCAATGAACATCTAGCTAAGAGAGGGATAGAAGTTAACAATGAAGTAAAAATCAATCGAATGCAAGAATGACACTTTCCTAATGCTACTACACAGCCAAAGCAGAAAAAGAAAGGATGTTCTGTTGTTGTTCACTTTTTAATGAGGAAGCTACTAATGCAAAAGAGTACTTTCAATTTTCAATTAGAGAGAAAGAATGCAATTTTTTTTCTTTTATGTGAATGAGAAGAAATAATGAAATGTTACACTAAAAGGACAAAACGAACACTAGTTTTAACTGGTTTGAATGAAATGATCAAAACACAAAGGGAACAATCCAAAAAGAATATAAAACACACTCAAAATTAGACAATAATTCCTTCACGTAGAGGAAGGACTTTCAAATTGACTCAATGAGAAATGTTACCTATGCTCAGGGTGACATATGGAGGGTCAAATGGACACCAATATGACAGTTTGAAAATCCTAAAACATGTAAAATAGAATGAAAAGACCAAGAAATTGAACAACAAGTGGAAAATATGAAAGACTTAACTGACTCATACACAACTTGGAAGCTCAGTGAACATTTGGCCAAACCAACAATCAAAGACACCTAGAAACCCTAGGATGACAAAGCCACACTGATCAGATGAGGGATAATCAACTGAAGAGAACGAGACAGGGAAGTAAAAAAAAATCCAAGTGGACTAATACATGGAGGAGAAACCAATCTAGAGGGTACGATGCATTGGAAAATTCAGGAAAGAGGCCTAAACCCAAACCATGATTCATCACGAATTTTTAGCAGTAATACACATTGAATAGGGGAAATCGCACCCATAAAATAGGAAAACCACGCCAATCTTCATGATTGTTAGGGAAAAAACATCACCGAGTAAGGAAACAAAACAAAGGAGAAAAGGAAACTGAGAAAAGACTAGGCTTATCACTCTAAGAATAGGTGAGATGACTTGAAACAATTGGATAATAAACAAAACGCAAAGAAATGGCAATGCTACCAAAGTCGGACAGACAAGAAATATTCCAAAATGAATCAACGAGAGATGGCAAAGACACTGACTCCCCAATATGGTCGCCAACTTGTTGAGCAGAAAAATCCCCTCTGTGGACAAAGGCGATCCCTCCATCCCTAGGGTGGGTCTAGCAACAATATAACACACTAGACTCCTAAATTCCTAGCTTATAAATTAAATATGGACCATAACGGATATCCTACCTCGGTTCAATGGTTTTTTCGTGCCACGTGGCAATGATCCGTCGATCTTTGTCTTCATGCCTTGCGCTCCATGTTGGTGATGATGTTCATGCGTCTGCACAAATATCAAATAAAAAATGACAACATACAAGCATATACATTCATCTACATCTATTCAACTAGACAAGGAGATCTAAACACTTTTCATATAAATGGAAACAAAGTTGGGACCAAAAACCAGTCATGTATTATTGATATATGAAAAATAAGTTTACAACCTTATTCCTTGACAGTAAAGATCTACTTCGACGGGTTCATTCGGGCACATCTCAAGAATTTGTTCGACATTCGAATCGATGAGGCAATGAGCTTAAAATCTCTCTCAACAGTGGATTCTTCTCTACTTTCTTGAACATACCAGCTATACTAATGAATGTTCATCTAGATGAATCAATGTGAGGAGGAAGAATTTATAGGACTGTAAGAGGAAGTTTGGGATTCCACATAAGGTGGAGGAGAGGTCTATCTCTTTGGGTAGTTTCACAATTGTAGGAACTAATAGGTCAAAGGGAGAAAATTGAATTGATTCAATCGAACAAACCATGATGACTGCACTCACAAAGTTGTTAAGCACGGAAGCTTCATTCTATTTTAAAAAAACTTTCCAAAAGAAACTCGGCGTGGGTGCCATTCTGAGACAGAGCTCTAGTGGGCGCGAGGCCATAACTGCCTACTAGCTCTGACCCAAAATCATATGTTTTTAATAGTCTACTTGAGGAATGATCAAAAAATATTATGATCTTGACATGCCAAGGGATGCAAAGAAATATGGTAATGTATGAAAATACATAGGGGTCACTGAAATGGTCCTCTAATGTTCGATATGGGGAATGTAGGGACGATGACAAAATAATGTGTAACATTGAGCCTCCCTTCCTAGTCTGTCACTTGTTCTAGGCTCCATTTATGGATCAAAATGCATAATCTTAGGCTAGGGGTTTTCAGATTAATGTTGTCTTGTCATGAGTAAATTGTAGGAACAAGTAATCTATCACGCCATGGAAATACGACAAATAATGAGATGGAAGAGGAAAACATGTCAAGGAACACCTTTGTAGTGGAGCTTGTGAGTTGATTGATCGAGAGAAAGAAAAGGGAAAACAATTTGTGAACACCACCAAAGACATAAGATCATTGAATATCCCCTATCACCAAACCATGTGGAGGTGAAAAGAAGGCACTCAAGACACAACAACAGCATTTTTATGACATTGCCGCATGATTAAGTGGTCCATCTCAATAGTTTCATGTCATGTCATGTAATGAGTTTTCATATGCCACATCATTATTGTACACAATGTATATTGTAATCAAAGTGTATTTTAAAGTGTAATTCCAAAGGACACACATGGAATGTAACGAGTCATGTAAGTTGAAAATTCATGGGAAGTCAAACAATCATGCGGGTAGTTAAAGAATCACCCTTGGTTATATATACTCCCTCATTGTATGAACAAAGGAATTTTTACCTTACCTCCACCAACAAAGCATTAAAGAGATAAGCTAGTTCTTTTGTGGAGCAAGGAGTGGCTCCAATGCTCCACTATTGGAGCTACTTGTGTTCATTTTATACACATGCCTTGGAAATTTTTCTTAATAACAGAAGCCTTCAATGCCAAAAAATTATTCATGCACGAATTATGAATTTTTTGTAAGACTCTTCGGCGAATGTTTTTTTTTCATGTTTGCTTTCACATGTGCTAAGATAATTAAGATAATTCTATTGTTTTAGTACTTATCTTATTGATAATTGGTTGTAATGGATGTTACTGTTGTCCCATACTTGTGGGCTATTATGTAGGATATGAGACAAACCTTTCTCATATTTTTTTTATAATGAACATTGCATCCATTTTTTACTATACCACTAGATGTTAGACAAATCTTTTTGTTTCTGTGTGCATGTCTTCTTGGGTGGTACTATTGATTCTCTCCTAGAGGCTCAAATTTTTATCTTTTCTCCCCCTCCCCAACACGCCAAAGGAGGAGTACTTTGACATGCATATGATCAAACACTCACCAAGAACACACCCCTTTCTTTTCAAAGGTGCATATGCACTCCTCTATCTTTCTAATAGTTATATTCAAGGCACATATTTAAGAATACATGGAAACCGGACCAATATTCTAGATGGGGCTCATACTCCAAACGGTGTGAGGTCTAATTAGGATTTGACATCGGGGAGACGCCTTGTTTGACATATTTAAATCATTGTCAACAACACCCTTTTTTTGTTGTTGAGGGTTGAGGAATTTTAGTCTTTGACTGCCCTTGTTGTTGTTATTGAGGATCAAGGCAGTTTAGTCTTTGGATACCCTTGTTATTGCTATTGAGGGTAGAGTTGATTTAGCCTTGGCATACCGTTGTTGTTGATGTTGAGGTAGGAGGCAGTTTAATCTCTCGATTCCCTTTTTTCTTTGAAGAGAAGAGAAGGCATTGGGCGATTTTTGGGTTTGGAAATTGATTCACTGTGTGTACGAAAAGGATAGATAACAAAGGTAGAAGCAAAGAACCATTTGAAAAATAATTATTTTAGTTTAGTATATTTATGAATGTGATATATAATTTTTGTGTATGATGGTTACAGGTGATTTATGATTCTTATTTATGATGGTTTCGATTTGAGCTAACCTAATGTAATATTCTAATGGAAGGGTACCTCGCTATATACCCACAATATCACTCTCTTTTACATATGTAAAAATGCATTTCCATTTAGAACCCGAAATGGTCCTCAATTTCAAAATATGGGCAATGTTACTTAATATATGCGGAAGCCTCTATATCTCAAATCTGAGATTTGAGATATTAGAATAAAATTCTAATGGTTATAAAAACCATACATCCAGATTTCATGTGCAAAGGATTTTCCTTTAATCTGATGGTTAAAACCATATCAAACCCACTTCTCATAAATATTGAACCAACATTCTATTTTCATTTAAAATCCCAACCAAATCTCATAACTCAACTGTGGTTAAAATCAAAACACCAATACCATTCGGTTCACCTTTCACCATCCATCAATATTATAATGCATTTGGACTTCTTTACTATACAACTAAACCATATTAAAATTCCAACATTAGTTCAAAGTCCCAAATATCAACCATATTAATTATGGACCACAACTTATGCTAGCCTTCATACGAAGGTTGGGTTTTAATTAATCCCCGCAACTTTATTAACAATACTCTCTAGCTTTCATCCCATACATATTTGACTCCATTACCATTCCATATTAACCACAACCCAATGCTTATATAATTTCCAATTTAATGTTAGAAACATCAGGTTTCCTTTGGGCCCACAACGTTTTTCAACATACCTTACCTTGACTTATTTCTCCACATCATCCAATGGATTACACCTCATCACATCAAACATCAATGATCCAACGAATATCGCGTTACTGAGATGCATGTGGTTTAATCATCAGAACTCACGCCAAATTCATGGTTTTAGAATACTACTTAACACCACATGTCAACCAAGGACCATTATTGTGTGCAAAAATCAAATACCACTTACCATCCAAGAAGGTGCATGATACTACTTGTTTTGGGTTTTTGACACCACCGTTGCTGTCCAATGCTTCACCGGTTCCATTCTTACTCAACGCCGCAATTGAAATTGCCATTCCTCATTGACCAAGGTTCTGCTTGAGTCAATCCTGTCTTAAACTGAAGTTCCACACAGTTTTCATTCCAAATCCCACAATTCCAACACAGATAGTTTCCACCATTACTCTGCTCATGGTCTCGGTTATGACTTGAGCAGTCTTCAACCTGTGCCTTTGTGCTTTCTTCTACTGTTCGAATTTATCAGACTGAACAGACTTCACATGCTACAGTGCCACCATAAATTTGCTCCAGTTATTTGGTTCTTAGCATGAGTTTTTGCTCCATTTTTATAATCAATATCACTTTGTGTTCACACCTATGTGCTACGCATCAAACTCTAGGTCACTTCATGGGTTTTACACAACGGAATTCAAAAAAATTCTCAAACTGACTTCAACCCTAATCTTATTGCTTAAAATCGACCTCACTGCATGGTGTATGCATAACAGAGTTTATAAATAAACCCCTCTTCTGAATATGGTTTATGGAAACAACATCATACATGAAACTGTATAAATTATATCAGAAAAAAAAAATCCCATATTATGAATCGATCACGCTGTGATCGATTCGCAGAATTCTATAACCACCATTAACACACTCAATTTAACATTAACCCCACAAGTTCATAATTCATGATTCCCGTAACCAAATTCATCCATATCCTATTTAATTCAATAATGGAATAAAACTTAGAAATGATTTATTCTATTAACATGCAAGGCTTACATGGAAAGTCTTCCTTCTCGGCCTGATCTTCATTTCGATGGCCCTTCTACAAAATTTCCGTACGCTTAATAAAATTCTTCTCTAATTCCTGTCTGCTGTCTCTGAACAACTATATGCTCGTAGGCTTACATTTATACCAATTTAATGGTGAAATGATTCAAATCCCAAAACTCTTAAAATTCATAAATCCTAAATCTAGACTAAATCCCTAGATTTGTGGAAACTGACTCCAACTCATTCCTATTCTACAGTCTTTTCGAATCTCTAATCTCCTCATTTGCCCAACTAATCATTCAAGAGCAATTAAAATTCTCTCCACATTTAATTAAAATTAATTAGAACCAACTAAATTCATTACATAAAATCTAACTCTCTTGAAAACTAAAAACCCCTAAGTCTAACAAAAATGCATTGAATTTGTTTTAGCCTAATGCCCCTGCATCAGAATCCCAAGGTTAAAATCAATCATGATCTCCTGATCATGTGCTCTTAAAACTTTGCCTTCGGGGTCCTGTACTTTGCTTTGCTGCTATCCATCAGCTACATTATTATTCAACTACACACTTCTAGGTTTCCATACTTTGTTCTGCAACTTGCCTCCAGCTATGCTTTCAAATTCTACTCTTGTTTTTCCTTTGCTAAAATTTATCTTCTTTCTTGCTGTTTTCTGCTGCTTCTGAGGCACCTTCATCATCAGTCTTATAATGCTTTAAATTTCTATGTCCATCTTATCTTCTGTCTGGAAATTTCTTTGCCTTTTGTTGTTGCCTTAAATTTCTGTTGCTGTCAACACTGCTGTTGTTATTGTCTTCAAGAATTTTTCTGCTGCCCCTGTGGCTATTTCCTCCATTGTTCCTATAAATATTTCCCTCATGGATGTTGTTGCTGCTGCCAATGTTGTTGCCTCCCAAACTTCCTGGATATCTCATAAGATATCTCCCTCTGCAACATTCTTTTGTTCATCACTAGTATTTTCTCCTCTCACAACTTCAGGCGAATTTAATCTAGTGTCTGCAATTTCTTCCTCTTGTTTAAATGTTCTCAGCAAACATTTCAGTCAATTCCCTTGAACTTGTTTCACATCATCAATATGTTGCCATTTAAATTCAACATCTTCTTCTTCTTCCTTGACAATCTTTAGTAATTGTCTTCCACCTTCTTGATTGATTCTGGCAATCAATTTAAGTTATTCAAGTACTTTTTCCTTATCTTCAATCAGAATAAAATTTTGATTTTCCATCATTGTATCAGTTCTAAAAGTATGTCCTCCAGACTTCTCTTTACCCATCAGGTAAATCAACTCTCCCTTGTCATCAACAGTAATAACAAGTTCCTTCACATGAGACATGAATGTCTCACCTTCCTTCTTCTGCAATAGTTCACCTTCATTTAAGGTAACTCCAAGAGATGGATTGTCTCCTGCAACACCTGTCAGCACAGCCAACTTGTCAATTTTAAAATAACAAGACCCAATGGTCTCAATTGATGATCCAATCACCAATTATTCTTTCTGCAGTTCTAAGTCTCTTCCAAGACCCACAAAGTCTTCACTGTCTTCATTCCCTTCTATCTTCACATTCTGCAATCCCCAATTTTGAAATTGAGGTTCTCCTTCCTGCATTGAATCCTGGTTGTTCAGCATAATCTACAACAATCCAACCTCTTCATTCCATGGATTAATTTCTTCCACATAATTTTTCTCCTCTTTTGTTTGACTGTCCAATGGTGTCAATTTTTCTTCAGCATCAACAAAATTTGCATTTAGAAAACAACTGTTAAAAAAAAAATCATAAGGCCTCAGTGCCTTTCCTTCCTCTGCCAGCATTTCAGTATGTTGTCCTAAAATTCCTTCCTTCTCTATCAGCACATCAGTATGCTGATTCACTTTTCAAAAGAAATTCTCTGAAGAATTCTCAAGACTGTCAACTAGTATTCTTTTCAAACCATCTGTCTTCATGATGTTTTCTTGTTCATTGTAGTGAACTCTGCATTTTGCAATCTCCTTTTCATACTCTGAATTCTCCAGCAAATATTCTAGCAATGCAATTTCTTTGTGGCATTACTAAAGTATTTCATCATCATTTACTATCCCTACATTCATACACAAAATTTTAGTTTGTAAACCACAAGCTTCAACAGCCTCAACTGGTGTTTCACATATCAATTCTTCAAACTGATCCTCTCCTTCTTCATCCACAAGAATTTCTTCCTGTGCTGCAAAAATTTCCATCATAAATGCATCACTACTTCCTTTAGTAAAGAGACATTCTCCATCATTGCATTTTACTTCAGAGTATTCATCTTCTGAGAGATACTTCTTCATACTTGTGACAACTTCACAATATTGCTCATCCTCCTCTGCAAAACCTGTAATCACATCGCAATTATCAGTTACAAAAATACAAGGTTCTACATCATCCATCTGGTCTAGACTTGCCCAATAACTCAGGAAATCATTAATAATTTCCTCTTCAGCAAGAAAATCTTCTTGCTATCCTAGATCTTCTCCCTGGATCATAAGACCTTTTACAGATATATATTCTTCATCTGTACCCATGACTTCACTCTGTTCTGCTTCAAAAACATAAACTTATTTCTCAACTCAGTTGCTTTGAGTTCTGCACATTCCAACTTTACACTACTCCTCTGTTTAAGCTTTCTCATCTTTCCTACTAACTGCATGTTCTCTTGTTGTTCTCTTCTCTGTTATAGCCTTGGCCACTTTACACTCTTCTTCATGAGCCAATCAACTCTATAGCTTTCATCTATCATCATCTTAAGTTTTTCAAACTGTTCTCTGAGTTAAACTACCTGTTTCTCATATTCTGCATCGGTGAATTTCTTCCTCATGCCATTTGCTTTGGCATCCTCCTTCACCTCTCTTCTGATGTGGTCTCTCTCAGAACCTTTGCTATCTCTTCTAGGACTATCAGTAGTCATCTTCTTATCCATGAGTTCCTTGCTCATAAGCTTCACTAAGCCTCTGCAACATCAAGCTCTCCTACTGCCACTTACCTCACCAATCCTTTCCTCCGAATCTGGGCTTTTGGCAAGTACTGGTCCCCTGTTTTCCGGAACCTTTTGAGCACTCTCTTCTGCTCTCTCTAGGCTTCACTCTACAACTTTTAGAACTCATTCAACCTCTATTGAATCTCTTCAGGTCCTACCACATTCTTCTTCCACTTAGAATCCCTTGTTGGACTCCTTCATCGCTGCTTTCAAAGCTGTGATCTGCTTTTGCTGAGATTTATTCAATTGCCTGCAATCTGAATTCTGCAAACAATAATTCAAACCAAAGTTAAATAATGGTCATCAAATAACCTTCCAAGATCTGTGTGTGATCTTTTTGTTCCTCTCACCTGCACTGCATCTCTGTACAATTTAATATCAGCTTCAAAATCTGATCTTACTTCAACATACATGCATTCAATTAACAAAAACTTGAACTTCAAAAAGAGCTATTCCAGCTTTGATACGACTTGATGGTAGGCTACCCCGCTATATACCCACAATATCACTCTCTTTTACATATGTAAAAAAACACTTCCATTTAGAACCTAAAATGGTCCTCAATTTCAAAATCTGGGCAATCTTACTTAATATATGCAGAAGCTTCTATATCTCAAATCTAAGATTTGAGATATTAGAAAAAAATTCTAATGGTTATAAAAAACATACATCTATATTTCATGTGCGAAGGCTTTTCCTTTCATCCAATGGTTAAAACATATCAAACCCACTTCTCATAAATATCGAACCAACATTCGATTTTCTTTTAAAAGCCCAACAAAATCTCATAACTCAACTGTGGTTAAAATCAAAACACCAATACCATTCGGTTCACCTTTCACCATCCATAAATATTATAATGCATTTGGAATTATTTACTATACAACTAAACCATATTAAAATTCCAACATTGGCTCAAAGTCCCAAATATCAACCATATTAATTATGGACCACAACTTATGCTAGCCTTCATATGAAGGTTGGGCTTTAATTAATCCCCATGGCTTTATTAACAAGCCTCTCTAGCTTTCATCCAATACATATTCGACTCCATTACCATTCCATATTAACCACAACCCAACGCTTATATGATTTCCAATTGAATGTTAGAAACATCAGGTTTCCTTTGGGCCCACAGTGTTTTTCAACGTACCTGACCTTGACTTATTTCTTCACATCATCCAACAGATGACACCTCATCGCATCAAACATCAATGATCCAATGAATATCACGTTACTGAGATGCATGTGGTTTAATCCTTAGAACTCATGCAGCATTCGTGGTTTTAGAATACCAATTAACACCATGTGTCAGCCAAGGACCATTATCGCGTGCAAAAATAAAATACCACTTACCATTCAAGAAGGTGCGCGATACTGCTTCTTTTCGGTTTTTGAAACCACCGTTGTTGTCCAATGCTTCACTGGTTCCGTTCTTGCCCAATGCCACAATTGAACTTGCCATTCCTCATTGACCAAGGTTCTACTTCAGTCAATCCCGTCTTAAACTGAAATTCCACACGGTTTTCATTCCAAATCCCGCAATTCCAACACAGATGGTTTCCACCATTACTCTGCCCACGGTCTCGATTATGATTTGAACAGTCTTAAAATTGCGCCTTCGTTCTTTCTTCTACTGTTCAAATTTATTAGACTGAAAAGTCTTCACATGTTATAGTGCCACCATAAATTCGCTCAAGTTCGCTGGTTCTTAGCATGAGTTTTTGCTCCATTTCTATAATCGATATCACTCTGCGTTCACACCTATGTGCTATGCATCAAACTTTGGGTCACTTCATGGGTTTTACACAATGAAATTCAACAAATTTCTCAAACCGACTTCAACCCTAACCTTATTGCTTAAAATAAACCTCACTGCACAGTGTATGCATAACAGATTTTATAAATAAACCCCTCTTCTAAATATGGTGTATGGAAAAACATTATACTTGGCACTATATAAATTATATCAAAAAAAAAAACCCAGATTGTGAAATCAATCACTCTGTGATTGATTCACAGAATTCTATAACCACCATTAACACACTCAATTTAACATTAACCCCACAGGTTCATAATTCATGATTCCTGTAACCAAATTTATCCATATCCTATTTAATTCAATAAGGGAGTAAAAATCAGAAACGATTTATTCTATTAACATGCAAGGCTTACATGGAAAGTCTTCCTTCTCAGCCTGATCTTCATTTCGATGGCCCTTCTACAAAATTTCCCGTAGGCTTAATAAAACTCTGCTCTAATTCCTGTCAGCTATCTTTGAAAAACTATATGCTCGCAGGCTTACAATTATACCAATTTAATGGTGAATCGATTCAGCTCCCAAAACTCTTGAAATTCCCAAATCCTAAATCTAGACTAAATCCCTAGATTTGTGGAAATTGACTCCAACTAATTCCTATTCTATAGTATTTTTGAATCTCTAATCTCCTCATTTTCCCAACTAATCGTTTGAGAGAAGTCACAATTCTCTCCACATTCAATTAAAATTAATTAGAACCCACTAAATTCATTACATAAAATCTAGCTCTCTTGAAAACTAAAAACCCCTAAGTCTAACAAAAATGCATGGAATTTTTTTTAGCCTAATGATCCTCCATCAGACTCCCAAAGTTAAAATTAATCATGATCTATTGATCGTGTGCTCTTAAAAATTTTCCTCCTGGGTTCCATACTTTGCTTTGCTACTATCCATCAGCTGCATTATTCTTCACCTGCACACTTCCAGGTTTCCATACTTTGTTCTGCAACTTGCCTCTAGCTATGCTTTCACATTCTAATCTTGTTTTTCCTTTGCTAAAATTTTTCTTCTTTCTTTCTATTGTCTGCTGCTTCTCAGGCACCTTCATCATTAGTCTTCTGATGCTTTCAATCTCTATGTCCAGCTTCTCTTCTGTCAGGAAATTTCTTTGCCTTTTGTTGCTGCCTTCAATTTCTGTTGCTGTCAACACTGCTGTTGTTACTATCTTCAAGAAATTTCTACTGCCCCTGTGGCTATTTCCTCCATTTTTACTGTAAATATTTCCCTCATGGATGTTGCTGCTACTGCGAATGTTGTTTCCTCCCAAACTTCCTGGATATCTCTTAAGATATCTCCCTCTGTAACATTCTTTTGTTCATCACCACTATCTTATCCTCTCACAACTTTAGGCGAATTTACTCTAGTGTCTGCAATTTCTTCCTCTTGTTCAAATGTTCTCAGCCAACATTTCAACTGATTCCCTTGAACTTGTTTCACATCATCAATATGCTTCCATTTAAATTCAGCATGTTCTTCTTCTTCCTTGACGATCTTCCGTAATTTTCTTCCACCTTCTTGATTGATTCTAGCAATCAATTTAAGTTATTCAAGTAACTTGTCCTCATCTTCAATCAGAATAAAATTCTGATTTTCCATCATTGTAGCAGTTCCAAAAGTCTGTCCTCCAATCTTCTCTTTTCCCATCAGGTAAATCAGCTCTCCCTTGTCATCAATAGTAATAACAAGTTCCTTCACATGAGACATGATTGTCTCACCTTCCTTCTTCTGCAATAGTTCACCTTCATTTAAGGTAACTCGAAGAGATGGATTGTCTCCTGCAACACCTGTCAACACAGCCAACTTGTCAATTTTAAAATCACAAGACCCAATGATCTCAATTGATGATCCAGTCACCAATTCTTCTTTCTGCAGTTATAAGTATCTTCCAAGACCCAGAAAGTCTTCACTGTCTTCATTCACTTGTATCTTCACATTCTGCAACCCCCAATTTTGAAATTGAGGTTATCCATCCTGCATTGAATCCTGGTTGTTCAGCATAATCTCCAGAAATCCAGTTTCTTCATTCCATGGATTAAAGTATTCCACAGAATTTTCCTCCTCTTTTATTTGAATGTCCAATGGTGTCAATTTTTCTTCAGCATCACCAAAATCTGCATTCATAAAACAATTGTTGAAACAAAAATCATAAGGCCTCAGTGCCTTTCCTTCCTCTCCCAACATTTCAGTATGATGTCCTGAAATTCCTTCCTTCTCTATCAACACATCAGTATGCTGATTCACTTTTCCCAAAGAATTCTCTGAAGAATTCTCAAGACTGTAAACTAGTCTTATTTTCACACCATCTGTCTCCATGATGTTTTCTTGTTCATTGTAGTTAACTTTGCCTTCTGCGATCTCCTTTTCATACTCTGAATTCTTCAGCAAATATTCTAGCAATGCAATTTATTTGTGGCATTTCTGAAGTATTTCATCATCATTTACTATCCCTACATTCGTACACAAACTTTTAGTTTGTAAACCACAAGCTTCAATAGCCTCAATTGGCATTTCACATATCAGTTCTTCAAACTGATCCTCTCATTCTTCATCCACAAGAATTTCTTTCTGTGTTGCAACAGTTTCCATCATAAATGCATCACTACTTCCTTCAGTCAAGAGACATTCTCCATCATTGCATTTTACTTTAGAGTATTCATCTTCCAAGAGATACTTCTTCATACTTGTGACAGCTTCACAAGATTTCTCATCCTCCTCTGCAAAAACTGTAATCACATCACAATTATCAGTTACAAAAATACAAGTTTCTACATCATCCAGCTGGTCTGGACTTGCCCAATAACTCGGGAAATAATTAATAATTTCCTCTTCAACAAGAAAAACTTATTTTTGTCCTAGATATTCTCCATGGCTCATAAGAAATTTTACAGACTTATATTCTTCATCTGTACCCATGACTTCACTCTGTTCTGCTTCACAAATAGAAACTTATTTTCTCAACTCAGCTGCTCTGAGTTCTACACATTGCAACTGTACACTACTCCTCTGTTGAAGCTTTCTCATCTTTCCTGCTAACTACATGTTCTCTTGTTGTTCTCTTCTTTGTTGTAGCCTTGGTCACTTTACTATCTTCTTCATGAGCCAACCAACTCTCTGGCTTTCCTCTATCACCATATTCAGTTTTTCAAACTTTTCTCTGAGCTCAGCTACCTCTTTCTCATATTCTGCATCAGTGAATTTCTTCCTCATGCCATTTTCCTTGGCATCCTCCTTCACCTCTCTTCTGATGCGGTCTCTCTCAGAACCTCTGCTATCTCTTCTATGACTATTAGTAGTCATATTCTTCTCCATGAGTTCCTTACTCATAAGCTGCACTAAGCCTCTGCAACAACAAGATCTTCTACTACCACCTACCTCACCAATCCTTTCCTCTGGATCTGGGCTTTTGGAAAGTACTGGTCCCCTATCTGCCGAAACCTTCTGAGCACTCTCTTCTACTCTCTCTAGGATTCACTCTGCAAATTTTAGAACTCATTCAACCTTTGTTGAATCTCTTTAGGTCCTGCAACATTCTTCTTCCACTTAGAACCCCTTGCTGGACTCCTTCATCACAACTTTCAAAGCTATGATCTGCTTTTGCTGAGATTTTTTCAATTGCCTGCAATCTGAATTCTGCAAACAATACTTCAAGCCAGAGTTCAATAATAATTATCAACTCACCTTTCAAGATCCCTGTGTGATATTTTTTTTCCTCTCACCTGCATTGCATCTCTGTACAATTTAATATCAACTTCAAAATCTGATCTTACTTCAGCATACATGCATTCAATTAACAAAAAATTGAACCTTCAAAAAGAGTTATTCCATCTCTCATACCACTTGATGGTAGGTTACCCCGCTATATACCCACAATCTCACTCTCTTTTACATATGTAAAAATACATTTCCATTTAGAACCCGAAATGGTCCTCAATTTCAAAATCTGGGCAATCTTACTTAATATATGCGGAAGCTTCTATATCTCAAATCTGAGATTTGAGATATTAGAATAAAATTCTAATGTTTATAAAAACCATACATCCAGATTTCATGTGCGAAGGCTTTTCCTTTCATCCAATGGTTAAAATGATATCAAACCCACTTCTCATAAATATCGAACCAACATTCGATTTTCATTTAAAATCCCAACCAAATCTCATAACTTAGCTATGGTTAAAATCAAAACACAAATACCATTCGGTTCACCTTTCACCATCCATCAATATTATAATTCATTTGGACTTCTTTACTATACAATTGAACCATATTAAAATTCCAACATTGGTTCAAAGTCCCAAATATCAACCATATTAATTATGGACCACAACTTATGCTAGCCTTCATATGAAGGTTGGGTTTTAATTAATCCCCACGGCTTTATTAACAAGCCTCTCTAGCTTTCATCCAATACATATTCAAATCCATTACCATTCCATATTAACCACAAACAAATGCTTATATGATTTCCAATTGAATGTTAGAAACATCAGGTTTCCTTTGGGCCCACAGCATTTTTCAAAGTACCTTACCTTGACTTATTTCTCCACATCACCCAATGGATGACACCTCATCACATCGAACATCAATGATCCAATGAATATCGCATTACTAAGATGCATGTGGTTTAATCCTCAAAACTCATGCGACATTCGTGGTTTTAGAATACCACTTAACACCACGTGTCAGCCAAGGACCATTATCGTGTGCAAAAATAAAATACCACTTACCATTCAAGAAGGTGCACGATACTGCTTGTTTTGGGTTTTTGAAACTACCATTGATGTCAGATGCTTCACCGGTTCCATTATTTCTCAACGCCACAATTTAACTTTCCATTCCTCATTAACCAAGGTTCCGCTTTAGTCAATCCCGTCTTAAACTGAAGTTCCACACGGTTTTCATTCCAAATCCTGCAATTCCAACAGAGATGGTTTCCACCATTACTCTTCCCATGATCTCGGTTATGATTTGAACAGTCTTCAACCTGTGCCTTCGTGCTTTCTTCTACTATTAGAATTTATTAGACTGAAAAATCTTCACATGCTATAGTTCTACCATAAATTCGCTCCAATTCGCTGGTTCTTAGCATGAGTTTTTGCTCCATTTCTATAATTGATATCACTATGCGTTCACACCTATGTGCTACGCATCAAACTCTAGGTCACTTCATGGGTTTTACACAACGGAATTCAAAAAATTTCTCAAACCAACTTCAACCCTGATCTTATTTCTTAAAATCAACCTCACTGCATGATGTATGCATAACCGAGTTTATAAATAAACCCCTATTCTGAATATGGTGTATGGAAACAACATCATAATTGGCACTGTATAAATTATATATATAAAAAAAACCAAATTGTGAAATCGATCACCCTGTGATCAATTCACAGAATTCTATAACCACCATTAACACACAATTTAACATTAACCCCACAGGTTCATAATTCATGATTTCGGTAACCAAATTCATCCATATCCTATTTTATTCAATAATGGAGTAAAAATTAGAAACGATTTATTCTATTAACATGCAAGGCTTACATGGAAAGTCTTCCTTCTCAGCCTGATCTTGATTTCGATGGCCCTTCTACAAAATTACCTGTAGGCTTAATAAAACTCTTCTCTAATTCCTGTCTGCTGTCTTTGAACAGCTAAATGCTCCTAGGGTTACATTTATACCAATTTAATGGTGAATCGATTCAGCTCCCAAAACTCTTAAAATTCCCAAATCCTAAATCTAGACTAAATCCCTACATTTGTGGAAACTGATTCCAACTCATTCCTATTCTGTAGTCTTTTCGAATCTCTAATCTCTTCATTTTCCCAACTAATCATTCGAGAGCAGTTACAATTCTCTCCACATTTAATTAAAATTAATTAGAACCCACTAAATTCATTACATAAAATCTAACTCTCTTGGAGATTAAAAACCCCTAAGTCTAACAAAAATGCATGGAATTTGTTTTAGCCTAATGCCCCTGCATCATATTATTATACATGATGATTTGAAAAAAGACCTAGGTTGACTTTTTTTGACAAGAAGTAAACATAATTTCAGGTGTACCTTATTGATGATCCACCAATGAAGTATGATTTGAATTTATTTCATTTTTTTTGTCTAATGTAAATTATGGTATTGGTACATGAAATAAAGGAGATGCTTTTTTTGGGTGGTTGAAACTGAATACAAGAATTAGTAATAGAATAAAAAAGGAATTGGAATAGACAATAGTGTTTTGGTAAAACACTTTAGGAGCAAGGGAATTACGGGACACTGGTACCTAATATTGTCCATTGGTTTCCATGAGCATGCTACGACTTGTATGACTGTTTTGAGGTCTAGGAAATGCCTTGGATTTTGGACCTTCTGAAGCAAGGAAACCTTTCCAATGAAAAATTCACCCTAGGTACTCTGTAGTAGAGAAGGTGATGCCTGCAAAACTTGGAAGTTGTGTGAATCCACCGAACGGGGTGACCGGATTTCCCAAGGGACTGTGTAGCAGAGAAGGGAAGGGTGGGAAATACAATGACTTTGGTTGTTTACATTTTTAGAAGGAATGAGAAGAATATTGGGAGTGTACCCTACAATAATGAGTCGGTAACTATTGAGTGAGAGAATAGGTAGTGCAAGGATTTTAGTGTTGGATATTAGATGTAGAATTTTATTTTGGCAGTGGATTCTAGACTTCTTGGGAAGGAGGTGAATCCTGTTATTACTTTCAAGGTGGAGGTGTGAAACTTCGTATTCCTTTGTTGCAGATGTAGGCATCATGTCCTTTTTTTTGTTGGTTAGAGAAAATCTACATATGTGTATATTTTTATATTATTGTAAATATTATTTCGAGCTGGAACTATAAAGCTCCATAGATAGTATGGTTATCTGTTGGTTGAAGTAATTCTGCATAAATATATTTTGTTTGTATTGTAAATAACATAATGAGCTATGTAATAAAGCTCCATGGGAAGTATGTTTTGGTTTTAGCGGTATTTATAGTCATAGGCATCATAGAACACCGAGGAAGGTGTTTCCATAAGGGAGAGGGGTCTATAATAGTCTTGGCTTAGATTTCATGTAATGAAGTTAATAAAGAAAAAATATGACCAAGTTCATGAGACACATATTCCAAGTTTGATGGTGGAAAAAACATCCTAGTGGGTGTTCACTTTGGCTTATTATGGCTAAGGAAATTGGCAAAGGAATTTTAAAAGGCTTTCAAAAGGAAAAGAGGCATTAATTGGAATTTATTTATTAAAATAAATAAAAATATGAGAAAAGGGATATGAAAGGTCACAGGTTTGCATGAGAGGGAAACTGAAGGAAAAATAAATTAAATTGAAGAAAATAGAGGCCTCAATGATAAAAAAAAAAAGGCTTATGAGGATCATTTCACAACCTTTTTTGTCATTTAAATTTTGGAATTGGTTTTAGAGAGGAGAAGAGTACCAAGAGGATAATGCAAGCAAGAAAGAAAAGAAAGGAAAATGAAATAAAAAGAGGGAAAGGATTAAGCAAGGAAAGGTTGGATCAAGCACCTTTAGTGAGAATAAATGCAGGTGACAGGTTGCATGTATGATTTCCTAGCTTATTCGACTCATTTGTTGTTGTTGACATGGGTTTTTCCTGGTTTTATAGTGGTTTCATCCTTCCCTTGCCATTTCAAGGTAACTATGTTGTGATGTGATTGATTCTTGATTGATATTTGGATTTCCAAAAGGTTATTGGATCCACGTGAGGTGGTATCAATAAAATACCAAGGGTTATGGGTGGAGATGGTTTTCTCAGGGAAGCCCTCAATAGGTGGGCAGAGACAAGAAAATTCCTGAAAGGGATGTTGAAGGAATTTGTTGGGGCCCTTGTTTTTGATTATTTTTGAAATCTTGGTTAGAACATTTTGAATTTTGACCTTTTGAGTTGTAGCATGAAGACACATGGAAATCGCGACTGCATCGCAACTACCAGGAGTCGCGGAGCTATCAAGGTGGCATGGAAGCATGAGATAGCTAAAGATAGAACACGCACAAGTACAGATGAAGAAAACACATAGCAGAAGACATAAAGCGGAACACGCAGATAACAGGAGAGAAGCTGGGAGAAGCTGAGGAAAAGACACAAAGGAACTGATAGTTGCGAGAGCGAGTGAATAAATAACAGTCACCCAGCTGGAATAAAGGGATGTTGAAGAGGTTGCGAGGCTCGTGACAGGGAAAGATGCACATAGCGACTGCGGAAGAATCATGCATGTCCTTCCTATGGTTCCTCTTCTTCTCTATTCTACCTTTCTGTTCCGAAAACCATCTGTATCAGATTTGTAAGCTATCATTGAGAATGCCATGTAATCATGTGTTTGGCCAAGAGATTAATACAATGGAAGGTTGCTGTCTCAATAAGATGTTTACATGCCTTTAATGTGTTTATGCTGGTTTAAAATTTTATTCGCAAATGTCTGAATGCTTATTAAGTGATCTTGCGTATATAACTCTGTATATGTAATCGATGCACTGACCTTCATGAGTTGTGACTTTGTTCCTTGCCATTGATCTCCTCCCCTTCTACATGTGGTTGCAGCACGCCTCAGGTGAGACTCACTGCTCTCCGGAGCAGGGTGAAAATGCCGGCGTGTTCCTAGACTACATTGGACCCCTTTGTTGGCCACAACTCCTAAACCTGGGTCTTGTCCGCGAGACCTGACTTCTCGCCAACAAATGGTTCCGTTGTCAGGACCTGCATGTTCTAGGGGGACCTAGATCATGGTATCGAGGATTTTTGAAGGAGAGATACGGCGATGGTGGGATAATCATCTCGACCAGTTCATTGCTCAACAAGCAGAGTTGACCAAGAAAAAGGAGGCACCGATCAAGGAGCTCGTCCTTTTCTCTGACTCAGTCAGCGATACGTACAAAATTTTCTGGGGAAGGTTCCCTACCGACCTTTACAATTGGTTGCAGAGATTATGAGCGATGGTGCCCCAAGAAGGCTTGCGGAAGATAAACCGCAGGTGGGCGCACGAAGATCTGGTGGCACTGCACCGGGTGGACACTGAACTGACCCGCGCGGTGGATTTTTGGGTAAGGACCACGTTGGAAGGATACACTGTGGAGTTTTCTGCTGAGTGCTACCAATCCTTCTCGAAAGCCGAGGTTGTTTTCCACTCAGGGCTAAGAGGGAAGCTGCTGAAGGAGATTCCTCTATGGATCAAAGCTCTGATGGCGGACGAAGGGCTGATTGAATTCCACAAAACAAGTATGGAAGCGTAAACCACCCATGCTGGGGGAAGGGTTGATGGGACCGATGTTGTGTAGAATGTGAAAGTGGGGAGCGGGGAATGGATGTTGAGGCCGCATGCAAGTTGCGGGAGCGACGTGCGCATCGGCGGGCATAGATCACCGATAGGTGGCGAAGAAGGGTAATGCGATATTTGAAGAGAAGGGAGATCGAGAGGAAAAATCAGAAGGAGGCGCCTCAGAGGACAGGAACTATGTGTTTGGATACCCAGGAAGAAGACGGGACATCGGTGGAAGTGCAGTGGGTGCATGGGAGCCCAGCGACGCGAGAAAGAGAGATAATGACTAGCGAAGATAATTGAAAGATGCAGCCCAAAGAGAGTTTCGATGAAGAATGGCACGGCGTGATGCAGCGGATGTTTCAAGATCAGACGGCACCCAACCCTCCAGGCAACCCTACTTCCCACCTTCTGCATGGCCAAGATCATGACCTTCCCCTGGTACTGTATCAACCTTTAAGCAATATTTTTATTCAGCTACAAGCATTGAGTCAGTCATACAATAGTTCATCAGCGTCAGTAACGTCCGGTAACAACAGCGTTACTAGTAGTGGTATTTTTCCTAGTGGGACCGTTACGCAACCAGGACCCGGAGGATTTATCCTGGTCAATTCTCTGCAAGCACACATGGCTGGATCTTTCACCCGATATCCAGAGTTCTCTGGCCGGGGCAATGATGATGTAGAGCAACACTGGTATCTGTGCGAAGCCATCTGGAGGGCTCGCCAGACGCCAGATGCAGGGAAGTTAATAGAATTCCAAACCACGCTCAGAGAGAGGGCTCTGCGATGGTTTATCAAGTGGTCCAAGGCTCATCCTAACCCCGTAATTGCGGACGTGAAGTGGGATTTTGTCCGCGAATTCAAGCTTCCCCAGACAGACCAGCAGGGCCTGTCAGAGCTATGGGAAATTAAGCAGAAGGAAGGTGAGACCGCGTGGGAGTTGATGCGGCGATTCAAGGACGCGATTGAGAAAATCAGCTACCCGATCGATCCAAACCACCAGAGGGACTGGTTCATCAAGGCTCTGATTCCTTTGACACGAACCCCTCTCACTCAGCAGAAGATTGATAATCTGCAGCACGCTTTGGAGCAGGCCATGAAGATTGAAGCCATGGCGGGCTACCCCCAGGAATATCGGGGGGGGGCGGCTCTGCAAGATCCTTCTTTGATAGGGTTGCAACACCATATTTCCAGCTTGAATGAGAAGCTCAAGGAGCTTCAGTCGGTGAGACCAACGCGACCGAATGTTTGGTGTACTCATTGCCTGGTCGAGGGCCACGTCGCAACTGAGTGTCCTCGGTTGCGCGGTGCAGGGGTAGGACCCTTGGTCGCAGCAATCCAGGGGGGTCCACCACCTGGTGGTGGTGTAGCGATGAACCCGTAGAGAGTCTACCAGCCGCAACAGACTTACGCGGGGTTTCCACCTCAACCGGGTTCCTCCACCACAGAGTACTGCGAGATTTTCCGGACGCTGGGGCATCCACCTCGGATGTGCCCGATCCTACAGAAGTACTCCACGGTCCCGAATAATGTGTACTACGAATTTTTTGTTTCCCCAACTCACAACACTGAGCAGTGTAGGGCGCTCGACGCACTTGCATATCGATTGGATCGTCCCTCCTACAGGGTGAACGAGGCTCCAAGGGGAAGAGGCAACGGCATGCGGGGAGGCCGCACAGGCGGACGCGGTCCGGTAAAATGTTACAACTATGACCAGGAGGGTCATGTGGCTCGAGAATGTCCCCTCCCGTGACGACCCTGGTGTTCCCAGTGCCAGGTAAACGCCCACGCCACAGAGGACTGTCCGGAGCTCATCAAGAAGTGGGAAGAACGGGCGAGGCAGAGGGGAGCGAATCTGATAAACTCAGAGCCGCGAGGGACCGCAAGCCCAGACTTGTAACACGTCGCGATCGTGACAAGGGGCGGAAAGAAGACTGGAGAGGATGCCCACGGGAAGGAGCCAGCATGAGTGGTTCGGCCGGCATCCCTGAAGAAGTTGATCAGGCCTGAAGTCCAGAAGAAGTATTTCCAGGAGGTAGTTGAGGCGTTCGCCCAGCTGCGGGACGAGGGAGGTTTGGAGGAGGCCATACTGCCGGAATCTAGGGCGCAGAACGTTGCAGGTACTGTGGTCGAAGATTGGCTCTGGCTATTCCTCAGGATTGTTGACAATGCTGCGCTGTGGCAGCAGCTCAAGAATGCTTTGGAAGGAGCACTGCAGGGGCGCACAGGACTTAGAGACCCGGTGAATGCTGCCCCTCAATACGTGCAGTGCATGAAGCGGAACAAGCAACGAACAAGCAAAGAATTCCGACTTAACACGCAGGTCGCAGGATTCCAAATGAGCGACACCATGTTGGACTTGGGGTCCGACGTCAACATTCTGCCATGGAAGACATGGGAGGCTCTTGGAAGGCCATGGCTAGCCTACTCACCAATCCAACTCAGGATGGCGAACCAGTACTGCATTCTTCCAATCAGCTGGCTCGAGGGTGTCGAGGTCGACGTAGCGGGGGTGAAGACATACACCGATTTTGAGGTTATTGATATCATGGGCGACAAGGATCCCTATCCTGCCTTACTTGGCATTGATTGGGCTTTTGAGAATTATGCCATCATCGACCTTAAAAAGGAGCTGATGATCTTTGAGGATGGGGAGGTACGGGTCACCCAACCCCTCGACCCGTATTAGGGCCCGCGATATATGGAAACAATGGACAATCGAGAGGATGCTCAGATGATGGACCACCTTTATCTGATGACCGCAGGAAAGCAGGACGACTATATTAACCCGACCGCGACTGGATCTATCAGTTGGCGGAGTGTGCAAAGCTCGGAGCTCGGATCCGAACTTGCTTGGGAAGACTGGCAGCAAGGGGGGTATGAGACCACCACGCGGAGATGTGCCTCCATTGCCCAAGTCCGGTGGGTAGGAACTGAGATCCACGGATATGCCACCTTGCCGAACATGCAAGCAGTCAATACTTTTATTACCAAGGTGGAAGACCTGGTCCCAGCTGAAAGCCGGATGCCACTTTTGGATGTGGCCTTGCAGTCCACGTCGGCCTGGTGGTGGAAAAAACACCGCAACACTCTGTTACGATGGGAGTGTGTGGCGGATGCTCTGCGGGTACGCTTTAAAGAGGACGAAGGACCTTGCAGTACGCTTAAGTATCATGGAACTTCTGACCCGCGACACCATTTGCGGGCTTGCGAGGAACAGTGGCGTAGCACCCGGTACCCTGAGGAGCTGTGGGTCCACAGGTTTATCCACTCCCTGGGTACAATTCCCCAGGCCTAGTACCTGGAGGAAGAGCGGAAACGGGGAACCCGCTCATGGCAGGCAGTTACAGACAAGTTCATTCGGTGCTTCTTGTTCGAAGGGGAGATGGCGCAAGAGTCTCAGGCCCTACTGGCAATTAAGGAGTTCTTGTTTTTCCACCACCCCGAGCCCGACAGGGGTCTGGTTGTGTCACGACCGGAGGTCAGGCGCAAGTTGGTTTGCCACCGGATTGACATCGATCTGGATGACGATAGTCTGGAGGACCTCAGACATCTCTATTTTGACGAAAGGGAAGGCGAGCGGAACATCAGTGAAGAGCCGACGACTGAAGGAGTCCATTTACAGCCGCTAAAGACGAAGAAGCTGAACATTGGAACGGACGAGAAACCCAAGCTCGCAATAGTGGGAGATTACTGGGACGAGGAAACGACAAAAGAAATTTTCAACCTCCTCCGGGAATACGAAGACTTGTTCCCGTCCTCGGTTGCAGACCTGAAGGGGATCAAGGGGGACCTGGGCGAAATGCACATCGCGCTGAAACCGGGGGCCAGGCCAGTGAAGCACCGACCCTACCGGTTGAACCCACGTATCAAAGAAAAGGTCAAGATGGATATCGACAAGATGCTCACTGCAGGTCTTATCTTCCCAGTAGAAGAAGTAGAGTGGGTGAGTCCCATTGTCATACAGAACAAGAAGGACAAAGCAGAGATCCGTGTCTGCGTAGACTACCGGAGCCTGAACAATGCCTGCATCCACGATTCGTTTCCCACTCCTTTCAACGATGAATTTCTAGATCATGTTGCGGGAAACGAAGCTTATTCCTTCACTGATGGGTTTTCGGGTTACCATCAGGTGCGCATCGCCGAGGAAGACAAAGAAAATATGACATTCACCACTGAGTGGGGA
Source organism: Pinus albicaulis (assembly GCA_034641835.2). Classification (NCBI taxonomy): domain Eukaryota; kingdom Viridiplantae; phylum Streptophyta; class Pinopsida; order Pinales; family Pinaceae; genus Pinus; species Pinus albicaulis. The sequence goes on along the minus strand of CM076580.1, from coordinate 807,134,674 downwards.
TCATTCGCATACCACGTTATGCCGTTTGGTCTGAAGAACGCACCGGCTGTGTTTTCCCCGATTGTCATTGCTGCTTTCCGGGAGTACATTCACAAGTTCCTGGAGGTCTACATGGACGACTGGACCGTCTACAGCCTGTTGAAGAAGCACGCCTCCCTGTTGCGTATTATGTTTGACTGGTGTCGCCAGCTGCAGATTTCCTTGAACTTGAAGAAATGTATTTTTGCAGTTCCATTCGGCACACTCTTAGGCCACATGGTGTGCAAGCAAGGGGTCTACGTCGATCCTGCCAAGGTCACGGTCATCGTTCACATGGAAGCCCCCGAGACCGTGAAGCAGTTGCGGGCACTGCTCGGGCACACAGGATATTACAGGCGGCTTATTCGCAACTATGCAAAGATTACGGCCCCTTTGGAGAAACTGTTGTGGACGTCAGAAGTGTTCCAATGGATGGCAGAGTGTAGGCAGGCACTTGACACCTTGAAGGAGAAGTTGGCGACGGCACCCATACTTGTTCATCCCGACTGGGATAAGCAGTTCTATGTGCATATTGATGCGTCTGGCATTGCACTTGGGGCTGTCCTGGCACAACCCGGGGAGACGACAGTTGACCACCCCGTATACTTCGCCAGCCGTCGGTTATCGAATGCAGAGAGGAATTACACCACGATCGAGCGGGAGGTGCTGGCGATGGTGTATTCCCTCCAGAAGTTCCACCACTATCTTCTGGGCGGAAAATTCACATTCTTCACGGACCACTCTGCATTGAAGTACCTGGTGAATAAGCCTGTGTTGGAAGGACGGATCTGTCGCTGGCTTCTACTTTTCCAGGAATTCACGTTTGAGGTGATTGTCAAGCCCGACAGGTTGAATGTCGGTCCCGATCATTTATCCAGGTTGGAGACGGGAGAGAATGAAGGCTCGTTGGACGATCAGCTGTCGGATGCCGACCTCTTCCGAGTAGAAGCAGTACCAGATTACCTGGCTGACATTGCCACTTATCTAACCATGGGACAATGCCCTCAGGATTACACCCCGCTCCAGAAACACCACCTGGTTGTCCGGGCGGCCGACTACCATTTGATCGCGGGGCAGCTATACAAACTGGGCCTTGATGAGGTGTTGCGCAGATGCGTTCTTGACCACGAACGGGAAGCGGTAATGTGGGAATGTCACAGCGGTGTAGCGGGAGGCCATGTGGGTGCGAAACCCACTGCAAGGAAGGTGCTCCAAGTTGGCCTGTGGTGGCCGACGGTACATGCTGACTGCAAGGCCTATGTGAAGCACTGCGATGTTTGCCAGCGGACGGGAAGGCCTTCGCACCGGGACGAGCTTCCGCTACACCCAGTGCATGTGTTGCGGCCATTCGAAAAGTGGGCTGTCGATTTCGTAGGTCCCATCGCCCCGGTTGCCAGACACTCCAAGGCCCGGTACATCATTACCGCCACGGATTACCTCACTCGGTGGGCTGAGGTAGCGGCGGTACGCGACTGCTTGGCAGAGACCACTGCTCGGTTCATTTTTGAACACATCATCAGCCGGTTTGGCTGCCCACGGAGCTTGACCAGCGATCAGGGTACGCATTTCATTAATGCCACGGTCAAGTAACTACTGGACACATTTATGATTCAACATCATAAAAGCAGCCCATACCACCCGCAGGCCAATGGTACTGTGGAAGCATTCAACAAGATTCTTGAAAAAGGCTTGACTAAAATTTGCAATGCTCAGCGCGACGATTGGGATGAGCATCTCCCAGTGGCATTGTGGGCCTACTGGACCATGGTGAAACGCTTGACCAACCAAACACCATTCCAGTTGGTGTATGGCCGGGAAGTTGTGATTCCCGCCGAGTTCACTGTACCTAGTCTTCTGCTCGCTATGTCTCTTTAGTTCTCAGAAGAGGAGTCACTTCGGGAACGCCTCCAGGAGCTACAGGAACTGGATGAGGCCCAATTCCTGGTGGAATTCCACCAGAAGGTTCAGAAGGCCAGGCAAAAAGTGTGGCACGACTGCCACATCAAAACCAAAGCCTTCCAAGTTGGCGGCAAAGTTCTCTTATATGATAGCCGGTTCCAGAAGTTTCCAGGCAAGCTCCAGATGCACTGGTTGGGACCCTACTTTGTCATCGAGATCCGCGACTCAGGATCCGTTCGGTTGGCATAGTTGGACGGTACAGTTCTCCCTGGGTGGGTGAATGGCGCACGCCTGAAACCCTACCAGGAGTAGGTACCTTTCACTTCTCATCAATAACTCTCGCAACCGAGAGAACCCATAGAGTAGCTTAGTCACATAACTCTCTCGCAACCGGGATGAGCGTAGGGAGTCTTTTCCATTCATAGGCAGTCTGTCAAATAACCAGTCAGTTGCGGTTACCTCACCGCAACTGACTGTTGTTGGGGCGGACCAGTCCAGCGTGTCACGACGAGAGTCCAGCGTGTCATCCTTGTAGGATCCATCCCCGTGCCAGTGTCAGTCCAGGTCATTTCCGTCAGTCCTTTTGTCAGTCCGTAGGATTGCTCAGATTTGCATCATAAATTACCATAAGTAGACAGTAATCATACCATAATCATTTTCCATCACCCACAGTTCCCTCAGCCGTCGCGTCCGCCCATTTCCCCATGAAGCCGTCAGCAACTGTCAGATTACACATAGGCATGCGATTGATCGCACGATTATTGCAGGCAAGAAGGATAGCAAGAATTAATTGTCGTTATGGAGTCTCATCAACTCCGCTCGTGCCAGTGGATGACATAACTTGCATGGAGACCAACAGCACGAGAATGACAGACCAGTTCAATTTGGCAATTGCAGCGACTCCAGAGCAGTTGAAGCCTCAACGTGCCCCGCACCAGGAAAGAAGATCCAGAAGAATTCTCCAGGTTTACCAGCGCCGTGCCAAGATGCTGAAATCTCTCTTATCCGTTGCTGAACCAGTGTTGGACAATCGAATCCACAGAACAGAGTCGCTGGTCGGAAAATATGACAGTGCAGCGTTGATAGACGCCAACCTGTCCGACCCAGCCGAATTCCCCCACCTCCATTGGAAGACATATATGGAGCATCACTACACACCAGGCAGTAGCTCCAATAGCTGAATGCGACAAGAATACAGGGGCCTCCAGCAATCGTCCTTGCTGAATTTAAGGACTCTTCTTGTTTTTGGAACTACAGGACCGGCCCTGCAATGCACCCGGTTCCTCCTCAGTCGAATACAGAACGGGTCCCTGTGGCTCAATGAGGAAATCCCCATTCACGCCAAAGACATTCATCGGCTTACAGGGCTGTCTCAGAATGGCGCAGATGTCTCCGCTGCCAGCTAGACATCTTCCAAGCGCGCCCGAAAGTCGGGTGACACAGACCTCTACACCAAGTATGGCACCCGCCGGGGGGGGGGGGGGAAAGGTGCCAAAATTGATTTGATTAATAAGCCAGAGATTCGGTTCAATTGCTACCTCATTGCTAGCAAGATGATGTGGCACTATACCAAGGGAGAGTGCACCTTGGATACAATCTCCATTGCGGAGCACTGTATCCAGGGCACCAGGCTGAATTAGTGTTCTTTCGTGCTAAAAGAACTCTTCGCGGCCTGCGAAGAGAACTATAAGCGCACCACCAGTTTCATTTACGGTTATCTGATTGTAGCTTTCACCATGTGGAAGTGGCACATTCCTCCTGTCTGGATGCCGGCAGAAACTACCGCGAGCCAGCCTCTCGCGATGAAATTCACCCCATGGCAGGTGTCCTCTGACCCCAGCACCAAATAGGTCAACGCGGAAGCGTTTCGGGCGTGGTACAGGTTAATGAGAGATGTGGTGGCTAACCAGCAACGGGTGCCCAAGCACCTGTTGGATGAGTATAGTGAGAAGGTATGGTTCGGGGTAAGCCACAGGCACACTTACCTCCGCCCAACTTGCGTGCCGGAAGCCACCTTCCACATGGCGCCCCTCAGATTCCAGTTGAACGATGATACCTTTCACCGCGAGGTCTCTGCGTGGCCGGGGGTCACAAAGCACATCCGCAACAGGATCCCCCGATATAACTTTGAGCGGATGCTGCTGATGCAGCGGCCTGCCGAGACAGGCGCAGCAGGGTCCTCAAAGGTTGCGGCGGGACCTTCGCAGGATGTAACCGGGACCGCACAAGAATTGCCCGAATTACTGGTCCCTGTCGTACAACACTTCAATGCCCAGGTACGAATTCTTAACGTGGCAACCCAAGTTGTTTCAAGTGGTGCCCCTTTGTTTCCCTTATTTTCTGAATTCCAGCTTGGTCGGTCTCTTGCTCTGTCCCATACCGTCCCTCTCACTTCTCCCATCCCCACCAACTTATTCACTTCTACCAGCCCTATCATCACCCTGATGGGCGAAACGGGCCCAGGACCTGATCCATCAGACCCCCCTCCATCCAAGAGGGCCCGCACTGCTATCACAGATCTAGTGGTGGACCTTACCGATGATGATCCACCATCCACTCCACTCACAAGGACATTGATTCTGGAGGAACCCCTAATCGATCCATCAGAGTTCCTCAAAATTCACCTCCCCCACACCTCTTTCACTCCGTCCACCGCTCCCCCCACCGGCCGTCCACTTGCCACCTCCTCCGCTCCATCAAACTCATCGTCCACTGTATCAGACCCTCTCATCCAGGAAATTTTTGGAGGAGACCACGGGGTCGAAGTCACCTCCAGTACTGAGGCCGTAGTACCTCCGGTTGACCCCGTGGCCACATCCCAGGATCCTGTCTCTACTATATCTACCCGGCTGGCCAATGTTGGGGCTGATTCGTTCGACCCTCTCCCAGACCAGACCACTCAGCAAGACCGGCCAGATTCCGATATGGGCACCTCAATGTAGCAGCAGACTCCGGTCCCTCCTCCTGAGACCTCCAACTGATCAGTGGCCAGTGGCCAACCTTTGGAGGAACGGATGCCGGAGAAGGGCGCTTCCGGCACGGCCAATGTAGAAACATGGGGTACAGGGCACATTCAGCGTGTGGCCCTAAAGGCCGAACAGATTCATTCAGAGCTGCAGCAGCGGTGCACTGAGCAGCACCACCAGATCACAGCGCTTACTGAACAATGCGATCAACTGACCAGGGAGAAGACCTACCTACAAGAGTAGGTCACTATTGCTACTCAAGCGTTCTCCGACCTATGGCCTGCTGTAAGGGCTCACCATGCCCCACTCCCTGATAATATAGCGGAGGACAATGTAGCAGTCCAGGCTTACCAACTGCGGACTGCTTTCACTGGTCTATGCAGGGAGAATTAGGAACTCCAAGTGGCATTACCCGCATGGCCTACCCTTCCCGATCCACAGATTTTCTACTCAGAACAGGTGACTACCAAGCAGACTCAGGCAGCTCGTATGCAGGCGACTCTTCACTCCACAGCGGGCAAGTCTTACTCCCTCCTGCGAAGTCTGCAGGAGTGCTCACTCGCCCTCACTGTCAAAATGCAGCCTATCTCTGCCCAGCTGCAACAGATTTCCTGTGAAATTCAGGAGACCGCGGACCCAGCACGGTTAGATCAGCTCTATGCCCAGGCGGACGAGCTTGAAATTCAAATGCAACAGACTAAGGCCGACTCGGCAGCGGCCAAACAGGTCATTCGGGAAATCTGTCCGCCCATTCAAGCCAGTGCCAAATCCATACAACAACTAGATGCCAAGGCAGAGACCCAGCGTACCACGATGTTCGGGGCTGTCCCGACGACTATAGAGGAGGCCGCTGCCACCAGGATCTCTGAAGAAGCAGACTTGCACATGCAGCAATGGCAGCAAGCGGTGTCGGACTTCACCGGGCTTAAAGATACAGCGCTCCACAGGGTCCCGGAGTTGGGGCCCTTGTTTGAACAACCGCTTGGAGGAGCACAACAGGAAAGGGCGCGGGACGAAGGCACAGCAGAACAGGGCACGGGAGCCAGCGGGGCAATGGAAGTGGAGACTGTTATTTGTGATTGACTCGGGGATGAGTCAAGGAATTTTGGTCGGGGCCTGTTGGGGCCCTTGTTTTTTATTATTTTTGAAATCTTGGTTAAAATATTTTGAATTTTGACCTTTTGAGTTGCGGCATGAAGACACATGGCAATCGCGACCGCGTCGCAACTACTAGGAGTCGCGGAGCTATCAAGGTGGCGCAGAAGCATGAGATAGCTGAAGATAGAACACGCACAAGTACAGATGAATAAAACACACAACAGAAGATAGAAAGCGGAACATGCAGATAATAGGAGAGAAGCTGGGAGCAGCTGAGGAAAAGACACAGAGGAACTGATAGTTGCGAGAGCGGGTGAATAAATAACAGTCACCCGGCTGGAAGAAAGGGATGCTGAAGAGGTTGCGAGGCTCGTGACAGGGAAAGACGCACAGAGCGACTGCGGAAGAATCATGCATGTCCTTCCTATGGTTCCTCTTCTTCTCTATTCTACCTTTCTGTTCCGAAAACCATCTGTATCATATTTGTAAGCTATCATTGAGAATGCCATGTAATCATGTGTTTGGCCAAGAGATTAATACAATGGAAGGTTGCTGTCTCAATAAGATGTTTACATGCCTGTAATGTGTTTATGCTGGTTTAAAATTTTATTTTCAAATGTCTGAATGCTTATTAAGTGATCTTGCATATATAACTCTGTATATGTAATCGATGCACTGACCTTCATGAGTTGCGACTTTGTTCCTTGCCATTGATCTCCTCCCCTTCTGCATGTGGTTGCGGCATGCCTCGGGTGAGACTCACTGCTCTCCGGAGCAGGGTGAAAATGTCGGCGTGTTCCTAGACTACATCGGACCCCTTTGTTGGCCACAACTCCTGAACCTGGGTCTTGTCTGCGAGACCTGACTTCTCGCCAATATAATTCTGATGCATCCACGCTTTGTTTGGTTTTGTGATCTCGAGACCGGTTTAGGTGATATTAAAGTGGTGTGAGAGTGGAGGTGCTTTAACCTCTAGATTCCATTGGATTTTTATGTATTGGTTTATCAAATGAGATCCTAGATTCATGCTTGGAATATGGCATGAGGTTGAATAGATGACAGATAGATTTAGTTCACGTCAATCTATGGTCGGGTGGTACCTGGAAGTCCCTGACTTGGTTGGCTTTTGAATATGATTGATAAGAGATCTTTCCCCTTGTAATTCATGAGTAATTATGTTTTTTGTTATGTGGATTTAATGGTTTTTCTGTCATTTTTATTTATCTGGTTATATGTTTGTCATAAGCATGGTTCTACGACAGATTCAAGTTATTGATTTTTATCATGCTTTTAATTGTAAATTACTGGTTAATGAATGCATGACCTAATAGACGTTATTACAACTAATATGAGAGGGAATTAGACCTTCTTGATGTTTCTGAAACAAGTATAAGATCTATATGTTCATATATGCATTCATGACATGTATATTTAATGTTCACCATGTGTTTGATGGAATGAGTGACATAGCTATACCAAGTGTTCAAATTTAGATAGACATGGAATGTTCTATGCTTAATAAAATTTTATTTCATTATTTCTTAGGCCCGATTCAATTTAGGAATCAAATAAACATGAAAGTGAAGTGTTGATAGAACACAATAATAGATCAATACAAGATAAGACAATAATATATATCATATTTTACAACTCTTATTTTCCAACAAAGATAGATGATAGTGTGTGTTACGACAGTCAACAGGATGCATCAGCCAACAAAGTTTTTCTTAGATCAGCCAACTCTCCAAGTGTCACACACATAGCCCTCAAAGATATCGCATCAAAATTCAACGTTGGTTAAGAAAAAGTCAACGCAGGAAAGTCAATAGAAACTAAACACTGCCGATTTAGGGCTTTGGTCAAACTTCTCCTTTTTCCTCGATTTTTGTGCCCAGTTGTACAGCTTGCAAAAATCAGATTTCCAGCAAATATTGGAGGTCAAACAATCAATTTTTTACCACAGTCAATCCTGGTCAATGAACAACAAAAAAACCCTAAACAAATCTACAAATTTGCCCCACCTTCATATCTGCACATGTGAAGGAAAGAGGCCTCCAAAGGCTATCCAACCAATCATATGACAGTGAGAGAATGTCTGAAGAGTTGATGCACAAATGACCTCAAAGTCTCTCCAATTTATATCCATTAGTGAGGGTGTGTCACACATCTATTAGGCTTCTAAGCCTACATTACAAATCTCGCTGATCTTGAACATGTGTGGAAAATAAAATCGAAATATATGTTCTGGTCATCCAAACAAGATGATCTTTAGATCAATATTGCACCTCTTCGAAAGAGGAATCCAAAAAAATATGATCATAATCATATGAGCAGTGCAACATGGATTTTGGACTTAGTTTCCCAAAATTAAAACTCCCTCTCAAGTATAGAGAACTCCATATGTCCATCTTTTCCATGCATAGATCAGTACCATCGTGTACCATCATATAATGTCATGCGTCATCCTCCCGTAACTTTCTTTGTTGGCTATTCTTCTCAAATATAAAAAAATGTGAGTCACAAATACATCACGCTCAATTGACCCGAAGTCAGCTTAGAGGTTAAAACCTCTCTCTTGGACTCAAAAAGAGTCTCATACTAACCCAAAGTTAGTTAACTGACTCGAAGTCAGTTTAGAGGTAAGAACCTTATCATACTTGATTCCAGACCAAGGTTTTGGACATGTGCCATCCTAGAAATAGAGAGTACAATAATATCCGATGCGTCCATCAGTCTTTCTATTGGTCTCTATCAACATTTCCCACCTCAATGGAAAAATGAGAGGTACTTCCCATGAGTCTGAAACTACATGGGCAGGATGCGTCCGGGGCATAGATCAAAGAGAGGTGAACCAACTCAATATCATAAAGGTGGGGTAGGAGCACAACAAGGTTCGAAAAGCCTAGCCCTGTGTGTGCTTATACCTCCAAGAAGCTATCCCCAAGCCCCTTGGAGCTCCCAGAGCTCATATTCCAACTCAAGAAGGACCCTCAGAATAGGGTCTTTCTACGATTCCAATATTCTCACATAAGGTTAGGAACTTGACCTTCCTTAGGGGCTTCATGAGAATATTTGTGACCTTCTCATAATTTCCTATATAATTAAGCCTTACGACGCCTTGCTGTATCATATCCTGGATAAAGTTGTACCCGATATCAATATGCTTGGATCGATCATGGAACATGAGATTCTTAGAAAGATGAATCCCACTCTGATTATCCCAAAGGATAACGGTGGTATATAGTTTTAGCTCCCTCTAATCAACAAGATTGGCAAAAGTTCGGTCGCAGGGAGAAACATCGTTTCAACCACTTTGGGATTCTAGGATCTAGCCCTCCTGTATCCGGAGAGGGATCTCTCCATTAAGTGCAAAGATGGATTTTTCTTTGAAGTTTGGGGTAACGATATTAGGCTAGTTATGAAGGCCAAGGGTTTTGTTTGTTTTTTGGATGGTTGAGCATGATTACTATTTGAGGTGGAAAGTTCTAAATGTAAAGAGTTTCAAAGGTGAGAAGTTGCAAGCAGATAGAACAAGCTTTGGCAAGGAAGATAGATAATTGCAGGTTTTAGTCCATTGGGCTATGGGGTCATAATAGTGTTTAATTGGAACAACAAGAGGCAAGAGTGGTCCACGGGGCAAGTCATATATGTCTAAGGATCTATTTGAAGATTAATTTATGGAATGAAATGATACAACAAGAAGGAAAATTAAACAGATGCAGAAGAAAGAGCAGCCCAGGATCTGGTAAGTACTTTTAAACTAGCCAGCCTTTGAAAAACACTTAAGAAGAACATAAAAGAAAACTAGGATCTGGTAAGTGCTTTTAAACTAGCCAGCCTTTGATACACCTTTGACAGAAAACATTGTAAAACAAAGGGGAAACTGGAAGGCACCTGTTGGAGTAGAAACTAGCGGGCCGAGCTCACCACAAATCCTCTCCTAGCTCTACTTTACTTGGTTACTTTCAAGACAAACAAAAAGATAACACATAATGGCCTAAGATCTGGTAAGTACTTCTAAACTAGCCAGATTTTAACACATTCCAAGGGAAACATCCAGACAGCCTTTGGGGATAAAACTAGGACCAGGGCATACCATATCTTCCATAGTTCATATCTACTTAACTAGTACTGAACATAACTTTCAAGAATAATATTCATCTAAGACAATGACACGAGGGAACACCAGCATTCCTATTCTTAAACTGAATTAAATCATTCCCAAATAACACATATTGGAAGAAAACATTCAGATAAAGGTTTTCAGTCAGAGAAGGGTACTAATATACAGTAGGTCCTAACTCTATGCATGATGTTCTTTATAAGAGAAGATGCAACACAGTGAAAACAGAAACAAAAAAGAAAAGTTACAATAAGAAATACATCACCGTCAACATAGACCAGGATCCCATAAATCAGCTTGTATTGATGCTCCAAACTAGTTACAGCTTTAAGTCCAATGCTTTAGTTTAACAACCATCTACACATCTCAGCCTAACCCATCTACCACCAGCAGAGCTCTAAGGGCCTGTGAACACTACTTACAGATAGAAGTCTCAAGCTCAATTACGTTTCAATGTTCTATAACTAACCCCTCTTTCATCTTCTGCAGGAGCATATATAGAAGGATGAGGAGGTGAGATCTGATAAAAGATCTCAAAAACTAATTAATACAGACTTAAATGGCTTCTCGGCCTTTGAGGGGCTCAATAAATAAACTTACATAGGTGTCTTCTGTACTAAATGATCTACATAAAGATTAAGCTCGGTGGGAGATTTTGTTGACCTTTAAGGCTCTGTGTGATGTCGAGGTTACTCTGCTGATATTTTGTCATCAGTTTGCCTGCAGAATTTATCCTTTGGCTGTGTTGTGAGGCAGATATTTGGTCTTGATCAATAAATTCGGCCTCTGATTGAACACTTTGAGGCACAGCTGGCATTTCGGTAGCTGGGAGGAATCAATTTGCCTCAGATGTGGCGGTGGAGGCTTTCTGTTGATAAAAACACTTAATATTTTCTTTAAAATATGTTTTAATTGGGGATTAGGCTTTTGATAATCATTCTTTTTCGTGATCCCTACAAATCTGTCTTCAATCTTCTGTCCTAGTACATTTTTGTCTTCGACACTGATACTCTCTGACTGTGCTTGATTTACTGTGTTTTGCTGGTATGTAGGGCTACGCAGGGGTGATATGGCATCAATGCCTCATGAAACATCGATGAAACATGAAGTTTAAACCCTGCGATTGATTTTATTTTGTGAATCGAAGGCAGGAGGATCGTCACCCTCTGCCTTTGAATTTTCTTCGGGCATAGCGGAAAAATCACTTCGAACCCTGCACAATACAAAAAATATTAAAAAATCCTGCATGTATAGGTTTACTGCTGCGGGAGGACATGTGGGGAGAGCATGGCCATTGGATGGCATCATCCAATGGTCGAGATTGATCAAAAAGGGGTCAAAAAGAAAAAGGGAGATGTTAAATCGGAGCCGTCGATCACACAGAGATCGACGGTCGGGAACGAAGGCAAAAATTCAAAGTGGAGGAGTTAGTTTTTGGAAAAACTAGAGAAATGGGTTAAAACCTGGGTTTTTGACAAAAATGGTCACGAAATCAGGTTTGGGAATCGGGACAAACGTGGGCCATCGGATGGTATCGGCCCACGCGATCAACGGTGGAGGACGGTGCCACAAGACCTTAGAAACAAAACCCGGACTTCAAACCTTTAATTCAATCATACTGTATAATAATTTCAGGTCATAGAATAGGCTTGCTGACTGTGTGGGGGAATAATGAAAACCCGCCCCAATTTTTAGATGCCGCGTAGATGCTGACTGGGCATTCAGGACCACTGGTTCTTCGAGAGTGTTGTCGTGGCTGTGGGGACCAAGGTGACTGTTTTGGACCGTCGATTTGCAAATCACATCGACGATGGAAATGCTTTTAATACCACATCGTACCTGTGAATATCGCACGGGCATCTTCAGAGAGCGACTATCGTTCGATGAGCGGCCTCAGATCGGACGGCGCGCATCAATATCGCGTCGGGTCCACGTCCTATCTTTAACATGCGATGAGCGGCGATTTTTTGAACAGTGCACAAGACACGTATTGGGCAGTGTATGGAATCACTACCGATCCGGAAAAAACCGCCCTTCGCTTGAAGGCGGTGCGATGGATACCGCCTGGTTTTGGAATGGTGAGTGGTTGGTGGGGACCACCAACTGCGATGGATTGTGCGCCGTCGATATACAGATCAGATCGACGGTGGAGATTGATTTGGAATTTTGCACCGACAGAAACGTTATTTCATAATAAATCCAACAAATTTAAATAAAAATAAGGTTTAGACTGTTAGCAATATGTCTCTTAAATCCTATCATATTGAATTGATTGTCCTTGATGGCAACTATCGCATCAGTCAAGGAGCATAGGAAGCAATGTATTGTAGCAGAGGCATAGAGGTAGTAAAGAGAGGAAGCAAGGCAGCATAGAAGGAATTGCATCAAACAAGAGAGGCAGAGGCTGAGGCGTTTTCTGAGGTTTACTACCCCAACTGGTTGATACACTAAATAAGTACATTCCGGGAATCATAACCCAGGCCAGAGATCCTTATCGCATCGAAGCATATAAGGCCAGCAGAACAAGTTAACAAGAGGATGCAAGTGCGATTGAAGCCCAGACCTGATGGGCGTATAAACCAGGATTAATAATTGTTTGAGTTCCAGTTTTAATCACATCGGAGAAAAACTGTGCAGCAGAGTGTTTATTAAAAGACTTGCGATTGCGAGGAAAATTCGGACCTGATGGATCAATGAACTATATTTGAAATATGGTTGAATTCTGATAGAACACTGGTCTAAAACCGTGAGCGGGTTTATGAATCTAGATTTCCCATGTCGCACCGCTTTTCGGAGATAAGTGGTTTCTTCGAGTTGGGGAGCGATTCCATAGAACGGGCGACACGTGTCCCTGTACGACTCCACAAAACTGCTTGTCACTGCGCGCCATCGTGCGTTATTGTTCGACCCAGGATGCCCAGCGAAATTGTTGAGCGTCGTTGATCTGGGAAGGAGTCATCGGATAGTGATCACTTGATGAAGATGTGCGAAGATTAACCAAAGTACGGAGCAGAAATTTGATTGGGTCGTTGATCATATATGTGGGCCCAGTTTAAATTTTATTAATTGGGCCTTTTCAAATTAATATTTGCAGGTTTAACCAAGGTTTTTTAAATTAAATATAAGTTATGACAAAAAGCGATTGGGCCATCATTTTTGCTGCAAAGTTGGTGGAACGTATAAACCTGGGGGTCGACATATGAAGGTCTACGAAGTATGCTGAGGGTTTTTCATTACTAAAGGAGAAATATGGATTAATATCTCAATCTCATATTGAGATATTAAAAAGCCTTAGATTAATTATCTAATTGCCAAAACCAAGGAAATAAAACAATGAGAAATTGTTTGGGGGCTTGGGTAGACCCTGCTGGATTATCTAATTGATCCTGTCTAGGAAGACCATTGGTGGTTGGGTGGTATTGACTCATGGTATTAATAAAGGAAAAACTATATAAGGATAAGTGTATTATGGTTCATCGATGGTGTGCATAAGGGTTGTTAATGAATAAATCTCTTTAAGAGATATCTGCATGATTGAAATCTGTTTTCTGAAAATGCTGAATCTATGATGCACCTATGGAGTTGATGAAGGTTCAACACCTCTAGACCGAGAAAATGATGAATCTATAGGAAGATCTGCAAAGAAATAATGAAGACCTGACACAAGTCTGATGAAGAAATTGAAGAAATGTGGTGGATCTGAGGATTGAAGTGGAAGCTTTCTGCCAGTATAAGCTGGTGTTAAAATTAGGGGATTGGAGCTCCCTTCCAACAGTGACTGGAGAACGAGAGAAGGTTGTAGCCTTCTGTAGGTGGGTGCCTGCGTGCTGGTATAAGTCTGCGCCAACACTAAAATTGTAAGAAGTTTTCTTTACAATAAATATTGAAGAGAGAGATGACAGCAGTGGTGGTTTTCTCCCAAATTGGGTTTCCACCTTAAATATTGGTGTTCATGTGTGTTGCTTATGTGTGATGGTTTATTCTGTTATTACTGCACATGCTTACGGCCTACTAATCTTCTGATGAATGAATAATGCAATAATTTATGTAAAGAATTAAATGCATAAAAATATTTCTGATAAAAACTTTTACTCAACTCTAAATACTGATTCACCCCCCCCTCTCACTATTTTTCCTAACAATTGGTATTAGAGAGGTCCTTCTAAAAAGGCTTAACCGCTAGAAGGAAGATCAAACAAGATGAGCAATCAAGATGGAACAGCTTCTATCAGGCCTCCGCTCTTCAACGGAAGTAATTTAATCTTCTGGAAAACAAGGATGAGATCTTATCTACAGTCTCTGGGAGCAGATGTATGGGCTATTATTGAAAAAGGATATCAATATCCAGCCGCAGTACCAACAGATTCAACGGAAAGAAAGAATTATGAAACAAATGCAAAGGTTGTCAATGCTCTATTGGGAAGTTTAACAGAATCAGAATTTGTCAAAGTCATGCAGCTGGATACAACAAAGGAAATATGGGAAAAAATCATTCTAAGTTATGAAGGTGATGTAAAGGTAAAAAGTGCTAAACTCCAAACTCTCAGAATTCAATATGAGAATCTAAAAATGCATAATGAGGAGAGCATTGCCAATTTATTTTTATGTCTTGATGATATCGTAAATCATATGAGAAATCTAGGAGAAACAATAACCGAATCAACTTTGGTTGAGAAATTTTTAAGATCACTAACGAAAAAATTTGAGTCAAAAGTTTCTGCTCTTGAAGAAAAGAAGGATCTTCAAAATATTACTGTGGTGCAACTTCATGGCATACTAGCTGCATATGAAATGAGAAGAGGAGGACCATCTGAAGTCAAAGAAGTCGTCTTTAGAGCTTCTAAAAAAGGGAAGGAAGTACAAGAGACAGAAGGATCAGGGTATATCTCAGAAGAAGATGAGGTAAATTTTGTAAAGAAACTCCAACTTGGTACAGGACAGTTCAGAGGTAAGCTTCCTTTCAATTTTTTTGCTTTTGGAAGAGTTGGTCATTATGTTGCTAAGTGTCCTCACAAAGAAACACATGAAAAAGGAAAGGACGTAGCAAGAAGGAATAAGAATCAGTTTATCACTAGAAAAAGTTACTATACTCATGAAGATAGTGATGGGTTATCAGACAGTGAGGAAGAATGTGAACAAGATCTTAGACTTCTCATGGCATTTGAAAAGGATTCTAGAGAAGAAAATGATACTTTTATGGATGCTTTAGAGGAAAATGACTTTTTTGATGAAATCAATCAACTCAAAATATTCTTAGAAGAAAGTAAAATAACCATAGAGACTCTGAAAAACCAGCTTCAAGAAAAGGAGAAACATAATGAGAAATTAGAATGTGAAATAGTAAGTTTAAGAAAAGAAATTGAGAAAGTAAAGACTTTGAATCTTAGATCTACTAAAGGATCTGAAACCTTAGATGAGATTATCAAGATACAATGTTCTCCTCTTCTAAACACAGGTCTTGGATATATCGGAGAATCTTCTCAGGCTTCAACACCAAATTATCTAAAAGCAACTACAGCCAATACACAACATTCTGCCCCTCAGCAAGAGAGTAAAGAATCTCTACAGATAAGGCATGACCATCTCAATTCAAAGAACTCTAACAGGAGTACCTTTCAAAGAAACACAAATCAATAGGTAAATTCAAGTAGAAGATTTCATGATCACAGAAATTTCTTCTTCAATGGACAATGTTTCTCATGTCACAATTTTGGTCATAAAGTTGTTCAATGTGTTGCATATAAAACCATCATGACAAGAGAAGCAAGAAAGAAAAGGATTGATATTGGAAAAAAGAAGAATACATATAAAAAAATTTCTCCTCTTCAAAATGAAGTTGAATGTGCTTATTGCAATAACTTTGGTCATGAAGAATCTGAATGCAGGAACAAAGTTCACCCAAAAGAGCATTTTCCTTCAAAATCCAAAGTGTGGAAAAAGAAGGAATTATAGGTTGAAAATTGTGGCATAGATTTATTTGCAGAAGGTGAAGAAAATCAATGGTACATTGATAGTGGATGCTCAAAACACATGACAGGTGACAAAGACAAACTTCTTGCATATAGTGCTCTAGAGAAGGAAAAGAATGTTACATTTGGAAACGCTACTCCTGCTGTCATTAAGGGAAAAGGGTCTATTTTTCAAAAAGAAAAAGTGAAAGCTAATAATTTCATGTATATGGATGGATTAAAGCATAACCTGTTAAGTGTAAGTCAGATGTGTGATCAAGGAACTGAATTTATCTTTAGCTCAAAAGAATGTGTGGTGCGTGATCTTGATACAGGTAAAACAATTATAAAAGGAAACATAACTCCAAGAAACTTGTATGTATTGAATAACTGCAAAGAAAAATGTCACTTGAGTAAATATTCAGAAAACTGGCTATGGCATAGAAGGTTGGGGCATCTAAGCTTCTCTCAAATCAACAAATCAAGCAGACTCAAAGCAGTTCGTGATCTTCCCAATATTTCTCTACCTGAAAGTATCATATGCAAATCTTGCCAATTCGGTAAGAAAACCAGAGTGCAATTTAATGCCAAGGAAGGATCATCAAGTAAGCCTTTTGAACTCATTCATACTGACATATGTGGACCTATGAAGAAAAATTCACCACGTGGTGAACAATACTATATCTCATTTGTTGATGATTTCTCTAGAATGTGTTGGATTGGGTTGATTAAACACAAAGATGAAGCATTTGAGAAATTTCAGATCTTCAAAGCAATGGTTGAAAATGAATTAGATCTAAAAATCAAGTGTCTTACATCTGATCAAGGAGGAGAATATACATTAGATGAATTCCTTGAATTTTGTGAACAACATGGCATAAAAAGACAGTTTTCTGTAGCTGGCACTCCACAACAAAATGGCGTAGCAGAAATAATGAATAGAACAGTTCAAAAAATGGCTAGAGCTATGCTCGATGATTCTGGAACACCTGACACATTTTTGGGAGAAGCAACACATACAGCAGTAAATATTCTTAACAAGGCACATGTTCATGTAAATAATGATAAAACTCCATATGAACTATGGTATGGCAATCCTCCCATTGTGAAGCATTTTAGAGTTTTTGGGAGCAAATTCTTTATCAAAAATAATGATGAAAAGCTTGGCAAGTTTGAACCCAGAGCAGATGAAGGAATATTTCTTGGTTACTCCTCTAGGAGTAGGGCATATAAATGTTACAATAAAAGACTTCAGAAGATTGTTGAATGTATAGATGTTGTTATTGATGAGTCTCATGCAGCTCCAAAAGAAGAAAAACAAACAACAAATGAAGACGATGATGATGACATATATCCTTCTACATCAAATATGAATGATATAGACAGTGAAACCAATGAAGAACCCGAAGATGATTTATCTGAAAAGGCTCCATCCAGATATGTTCAAAATAATCATCCAGAATCTCAAATTTTGGGAGAAAAGGGAGCAGGTGTACAAACAAGAAGGACTCTTGTGGGATCTTCTAGTTACCTGGAATTTCTATCCACTATTGAACCACAAAATGTCAACCAAGCCAGCAAAGATGAATGTTGGATTCAATCCATGAATGAAGAACTTGATCAAATTGAAAAGAATCACACTTGGGAATTAGTACCAAGACCTCGTGACAAAAATGTCATTGGAACTAAATGGATATTCAAAAATAAGTTAAATGAGAATGGGGATGTTATAAGAGACAAAGCTAGACTTGTTTGCAAGGGGTATGCTCAACAAGAAGGTATAGACTTTGAAGAAATTTTTTCCCCTGTAGCTAGACTTGAAGCCATAAGAATGTTTCTTGCTTTTTCAAGCTTCCAACAAATCAAAATTTATCAAATGGATGTTAAATATGCTTTTCTCAATGGTGATCTAGAAGAAGAAGTCTATATAGAACAACCTGAAGGATTCATTTTTGGAAATGATGAAAATCTTGTTTTTAGACTTAAAAAGGCTCTATATGGTCTCAAACAAGCTCCAAGGGCATGGTACTATCATCTTGAAAAATATCTCCATCAACAAAAATTTTCTAAGGGGTCTGCTGATAGCAACTTATACATAAAAACTAAAAATGATAAACTACTGATTGTGGTTGTATATGTTGATGATATCATTTTTGGAAGTAATGAAGAGTCTATGAGTCAGAAATTTGCTTTTGATATGTAGCAAGAATTTGAAATGTCTTTACTTGGGGAACTAACATTCTTTCTTGGCTTGCAAGTGCAACAAAAAACATATGGCATATTCTTATCACAAGCACAATATCTTAAGAAAATCTTGAAAAATTATGGCATCGAAGATTACAAACCTGTAAGTACACCAATGATAACCGGATGTAATATCAGTTCTAATGATGATTCCCCCAAGGTGAATCAACCAGAATACATATCTATGATAGGAAGTCTACTTTATCTCACTGGGACAAGACCAGACATTATGCATGCAGTTGGGATTGTTGGACGATTCCAAGCTAATCCAAAAGAGTCTCACCTTCAAGCTACGAAAATAATATTCAAATATATACAAGGAACTCAAGACTTTGGACTATGGTATCCAAAGAATGTTGATCTTACTCTTCATGCTTATACTGATGCAAATTGGGATGGAAATGTTGATGATCAGAAAAGCACTAGTGGTGGTGCATTCTATATGGGGCCCCGGTTAGTATCTTGGTTCAGCAAGAAGAAAAGCTCTATTGCCTTATCTACAGCAGAAGCAGAATATGTGGCTGTTGCATCATGTTTCACTCAACTTCTTTGGATGATGCAAACCTTACAAGACATTCAAATCAAATGTTCACCTCCTATCTCCATTATGTGTGATAATAAAGGTGCCATCATTATTTCAAAGAATCCTGTTATGCATTCCAAGACCAAGCACATTCCCATCAAGTATCACTTCTTACGAGAACAAGTGCTTGAACAAAAGGTGAAGTTGGAATATGTTCCCTCCAAAGAACAAGTTGTTGATATATTTACCAAACCTTTACCCAGGGAAGCGTTCGAATATCTTAGACAAAAGCTGGGAGTAGTCGCTGCCATGCAAAAGATCAGATCTACTTAAATAAAGAAGATGTGGATTTTCTGTAGGACAACCACATTAAGGGGGAACATTGGTCATGTGGAAAGAGTGCATTGTTGGCATTCTAATTATTTGTTGTAGTCTGATGTCATGCTTGAGAATTTTTTATCTTGTTTGTATAAGTCATTTTTGTTATATTATGTTTGAAGAAGCAACATGATCTCAGGGGGAGCATGGTTTTGTTGGTATAAAGGTTTTTGATCTACCCTTTGCCCTTGATGTCAAAGGGGGAGAATGTTGTTGTCTAAATGTATTTTTGGTCATGGTTGCCATCAATTCCAAAGGGGGAGATTGTTAGCAATATGTCTCTTAAATCTTATCATATTGAATTGATTGTCCTTGATGGCAACTATCGCATCAGTCAAGGAGCAGAGGAAGCAATGTATTGTAGCAGAGGCACAGAGGCAGTAAAGAGAGGTAGAAAGGCAGCATAGAAGGAATTTCATTGAATAGCAGAGGCAGAGGCTGAGGCGTTATTCCGAGGTTTACTACCCCAACTAGTTGATACACTAAATAAGTACATTCCGGGAATCGTAACCCAGGCTAGAGATCCTTATCGCATATGAGCATATAAGGCCAGCAGAACAAGTTAACAAGAGGATGCGAGTGTGATTGAAGCCCACACCTGATGGGCATATAAACCAGGATTAATAAGTGTTTGATTTCCAGTTTTAATCGCATCGGAGAAAAACTGTGTAGCGGAGTGTTTATTAAAAGACTTGAGATTGCGAGGAAAATCCGGACCCGATGGATCAATGAACTATATTTGAAATATGGTTGAATTCTGATAAAACACTGTTCTGAAACCACGAGTGGGTTTACAAAGCCAGATTGCCCATATCACACCGATTTTCGGAGATAAGTGGTTTCTTCGAGATGGGGAGCGATTCCATCGAACGGGCGACACGTGTCCCTATATGACTCCACAAAACTGCTTGTTACTGCGTGCCATCGCCCGTTATTGTTCGACCCAGGATGCCCAACAAAATTGTTGAGGGTCGTTGATCTGGGAAGGAGTCATTAGACAGTGATCGCTTGATGAAGATGTGTGAAGATTAACCAAAGTACAGAGTGGGAATTTGATTGGGTCGCTGATCATATATGTGGGCCCAATTTAAATTATATTAATTGGGCCTTTTCAAATTAATATTTGCGGGTTTAACCAAGGTTGTTTAAATTAAATATAAATTATGACAAAAAGCGATTGGGTCATCATTTTTACTCCAAAGTTGGTGGAACGTATAAACCTGGGGGTCGACATATGAAGGTCTACGAAGTATGCTGAGGTTTTTTCATTACTAAAGGAGAAATATGGATTAATATCTCAATCTCAGATTGAGATATTAAAAAGCCTTAGATTAATTATCTAATTGCCAAAAACAAGGAAATAAAACAATGAGAAATTGTTTGGGGGCTAGGGTAGACCCTGCTGGATTATCTAATTGATCCCGTCCAGGAATACCATAAGCGGTTGGGTGGTATTGATTCATGCTATTAATAAAGGAAAAACTATATAAGGAGAAGTGTATTATGGTTCATCGATGGTGTGCATAAGGGTTGTTAATGAATAAATCTCTTTAAGAGATATCTGCATGATTGAACTTTGTTTTCTGAAAAAGCTGAATCTATGATGCACCTATGGAGTTGATGAAGGTTCAAGACCTCTAGATCGAGAAAATTATGAATCTATAGGAAGATATGCAAAGAAATAATGAAGACCTGACACAAGTCTAATGAAGAAATTGAAGAAATGTGGTGGATCTGAGGATTGAAGTGGAAGCTTTCTGCCAGTATAAGCTGGTGTTAAAATCAGGGGATTGGAGCTCCCTTCCAGCAGTGACTGGAGAACGAGAGAAGGTTTTAGCCTTCTGCAGGTGGGTGCCTGCGTGCTGGTATAAGTCTGCGCCAACACTAAAATTGTAAGAAGTTTTCTTTACAATAAATATTGAAGACAGAGACGACAGCAGCGGTGGTTTTCTCCCAAATTGGGTTTCCACCTTAAATACTGGTGTTCATGTGTGTTTCTTATGTGTGATGGTTTATTATGTTATTAATGCACATGATTACGGCCTACTAATCTTCTGATGAATGAATGATGCAATAATTTATGTAAATAATTAAATGCATAAAATTATTTATGATAAAAAGTTTTAGTCAGCTCTAAATAATAATTCACCCCCCCCCCCCCCCCCCTCTGAGTATTTTTCCTAACATAGAATTTGGGGGCGAGAGGATAATTTTCGATATGGTTTGGAACCCGTTTGCGGGGCCTTTTGGTGCATGGGAGATAATAATACTGAGGGTTAAAGTAGAGGGCTGATCGGCATCAGGTGACGCGATAAGTGCCTGAAGGGTTGGCGCTCGGTTCTAGCACCAAGACGCATGGAGGGGAGGATTAAAGACTTAGCCCAAGGGGTCTTAAGTACATAATATATATAAAATATGCATTTTAATGGTTTTTCAATGGTTTTCAAAGGAATTTGAGAGTTTTGACAAAGCCATAAAGAATCTTAAACCTTACCAAAAATGGTTTTGAAGAAGGGAAAGGGGAAAAACATGAAAATGAAGGTTTTTTATGGGAGATGAAAGGCAAAGATGAGGTTAGTATAGAAAAAGGGGGAAAGGGACTAGGGTGCTTGCAGCAGTATTCTTTCTTAGGAATCAGCAGGATTTCGGAGTGTGGAAATGGGCACAGCAGTGAAATTGGGACAGAGGCATGAGGCCTTCAAGAGTCTTCAAGAGCTAACACTTTTTAGCAATAAAATTTTTTCCTTGAAGGCTCAAAAGAGTTTTAGCCACCTTTTTCTATAACAAATTTTATAGGTGGCTAACAGTGGCTCCACTTGGGAATGGTGCCTTCTTGAAGGCATCAAGAACTTCAGACTTGCATTCTCTGGAAGGCCGACCTGTGTCTCATCTAATGGGCTGCTTTCCTTTGCTAGGATGATCTTGCTTTGAAACATATTAGCAGTCATAGAAACAATCGATCTTCATCAATACAAAATTTCTACCTACCCAATCCTACTGATCTAGAATTTTTTCTTCATGAGAGTGCACTTGGATTGGCAAACTCTTTTCACAACATTTTATTCTTTTGAAAGCAGAAAATATAATCTATTTCTACTCCTTATTTCTCCATGGACTCAGATTAAATAGTTGAGCCCATATGCTTCTCTACCTAATCTACTGTCTATTGGGATTAAACTGTCCAACAGACTTTATTCTCTAATTTCTACAATAGAAATTGAAAAGCATACAAGTCAGGATTAAACAGTCTAACTTGATGCTAATCTATGGCACAAAAAACAAACTGCACACAGAAATTTATTTTACAGAAAATTAAATCAAAATGGAAGGCTTAAGATCTGAAAATTTCTCATCATGGCCTTCTCTTTTTACAGCTCTGTTTTGGCTCTTGTTTGAGCTACTTTTCTTCTATCAACTGGTTCAAATTTTAAGCTGATTAGAACTAGTTTTACATCTTTTGTGACTCAGTATTTAAAAGAGATTTGAGTCATTCCTTTGCTTGGAAATTTAGGTTCAGATTTTGAGCACGTTTGAACCTTTAACTTCTATCCTAATCTATCTACTGATAAGCCAAGATTAAATAGTTTGTAAAATCGAATTCACTATCCTATTAGCAAAAAATTTAAAACTAATTAGTCAAGATTAAGCTATTTGACTAACTAGAAGTGTGTTTTTCAGGAGTGGCATTTGAGCTTGCACACTTTCAAAATTTGTTTCTCTTTTTTGGTATGGGGCTATACCTTTCTTGTTTTGACAATCTGCCCTCTTTTCTTTCTTTCTTTGTTTTTGTATTTTTTATTTTTATAACTTTGAATGCAACGGTGGATGAAATATTTATAATGAGGAAAAGATAAAAATGCTTTAAAACATAGCATGGATCAAGAGAAGTAATGTTTAAGCATCATGCCATTGACAGGGCCCCCAAACAATTCTTCTCCATTTAGCTCTTGTAAGAAATAGGCATTGTTACCAGCAGTTGAATGAATGAGATAAGGGCCAAGCCATAAGTTGTCAAATTTCCCATGCTTGCCCTTATCTTCCCTCCTTGAGTCCCACTTTAAAACTTCATCCCCAATTTTGAAGTTGCTGGCCTTTGTTCTTCTATCAAAAAGCCTTTTAATGCTGTCATGTTTCTGCAATGCTTTGTTATAAACTTCCTCTCTGGTTTGGTGAAGATGAATGGTCTAATTTATTCTTCTGATCATGTCATTTTCTTCAGTTTGCAATTCTTGGATCAACTTCATCACTAGTACACCAAGGCTATTTGGAAAAATTGCATCAGTGCCATATAAAAGCTGGAAGGGTGACATGCCAATAGATTTCTTCAAAGTCAATCTGTCAGCCCAAAGTGCATGAACTATCTTTGTGTGCCAAGGTTTTTTATTCTCCTCCAACAGTTTCTTGATTATGTTCACTAAACTCTTGTTTGAGGATTCTGCAAGTCCATTACCTTGAGGGTAATAGGCCATGGAATGCCCCAATTTTATCTGATATCTGTGACAGAATTCAACCATCTTCTTTGATCTAAATGCTTCTACATTATCAGTGATGATCTTGGTAGGACAGCCAAATCTGGAGAGAATGTTAGTCTCAATGAATTTTATAATAACAGAGTCATTGGCTTGCCTACAAGGAATGGCTTCTATCCATTTAGTGAAGTAATATGTGGCAGTAAGAATCCATCTATGTTGGGCAGAAGATGGTGGATGGATTTCTCCTATGAAGTCAAGTCCCCACTGTTGAAATGTGGCTTCAACAGTGATTAGATGTAGAGGCAGGGGTAGCATTTTTCTTTTGCCTTCAAAAAGTTGACATTTATGACAGGAAATGATCATCTTGTGTATATCAGGAAAAAGAGTAGGCCAATAGAAGCCAGCCCTCAAAATTTTGTTGGCTGTTGTCTTCCAGTATAAATTACCTCCACACTCTCCTTCATGGAACTCGTGCTTAACCTTCTCTGCATCAACTCAGGTAAAAATTTAAGCAATAGACCACTTGCATTTTTCCAATAAAGACATTTATCTATAATGCAATAGTTTATAGCTTTTAACTTTAGGAATCTTGCCTTTGTCTTTGTCAAACTAGGAGGTGTATTCAAATTAAGCAAAACATAAATAATATCAGCATACCAAGGAGAATTCATAAAATGGTCTTCAAGCATAGGTGGAAATCCTTCTTGGTCATCCAAAGCATCAATCATATTAACATCAAGAACTTCAAAATTGGTTTCAGCCATTAATCTAGCTAGACCTTGGCCTTTGATGAGTTTAGTGGGTTTTATCTCTAAATCTTATCCAAGGATAACAGCAATCCACTTACCTCTCTTACCATCTGGGTCTTGTGTTAGAATGTCTTTAACAACTGAGTTTGGGACAAAGGCAATAATGTGCGAGTGAAGGATGTACACCTTGAAGTCTTTCAAAGCTTTGATCAAAGAAAAATCTTGCTTCTCCATAATGTTATACTTCAGAGGGGCATCCCTCAATGCCTTACTAAAGAAAGAAATAGGCTCCTCTTGTCCTAGTGGATTTTTCTGAAGAAGGACAACAGCTATGGTATGTTCTGATGCAAATGAAAAAATATAAAAATCCTTTGAAAAATCAGGACTTATAAGAACCGGTGTTTTGGCTAACGCTTGTTTCACCAGCTCAAACGAATTCTTTGCTTCCAAGGTCCATTTCACCCCTTGCTCCTTCTTCAACATGTTTGTGATATTCCTAAGGAGCTCAGCTAAGTTGGAGATGAACCTTCTCAAAAAGTTAATCTTTCCAATGAAAGATTGCAACTCTTTGATGTTCCGAGGATGAGAGATTTCCAAAATGGCCTCAATCCTCTTTGGATCTACCTTTATACCCTCTTCAGAAATAATGTGTCCAAGAAGTTTACCTTCTTGGAGACCAAATAGTGTCTTCTTAGGGTTTAAAGATATTCCAAACTTTCTGCATTTCTTGAAAACTTTTCTCAAATGTTCTAAGTGCTCTTCGTCTATTTTTTAAAACACCGTGACATCATCAAGGTATATAATGATGAAGAAGCCGAGTTCCTTCGAGAATGATATGTCCATGGCTCTTTGAAAAGTTTCTCCGGAATTCATTAGACCAAAAGGCATTTTCACATACATGAAAGTGCCCCATGGTGTAGTAAAGGCTGTCTTTAATTGATCAGCAGGGTGGACTAGGATCTGATTGTACCCTGAGTAGCCATCAAGCAAAGAAATTCTTCTAGACCCTACCACCCTTTGTAAGATATGATCCATATTAGGTAAAGGGTAGTTGTATTTCAATGAAGCTTTGTTCAAGTCTCTAAAGTCTATACAAAGCCTGTTCTCTCTAGTTTTCTTTCTAACTGACACCAGATTAGACACCCATTCATAATATCTAATAGGGACAATATTACTAGCCTCGTACATTTTCATGATCTCCTTCTGAACCAAAGGCAACTGAACAGGGTTTATTCTGCGCAGTTTTTGTTTGAAAGGTTTTTGGTTTTCTTTGAGGGGAATTTTGTGATGTATTATTTCAGCGTCATAGGATTTAAGATCTTCATAACTCCACACAAAAACATCAAAAAATTATTTAAACAACTCCATGTATTTGAGTTTAATGTGAGCTGGTAAAGTCTTAGACAGTTTAATCATCATAGGTTTAAGTTCACTGCCTATATTTCACTCTTTCACTTCAGTCTCTACAGGCTCCAACCTTGGTTTATTTTCCAATTCGTTAAAATAAAACAACTCTTCTAAAGGTGCCAGACCGCTTGGCAAACTTTCATCCTTAGAGTGCAGAGTTTCTAACTCCTCTGTTTCTAACTCTGCATTCAATCCTGTTTTATTTTTTAGTTTTCTAGTCAAAAGATTAATATTGACAATCTCAGGAGAGGGCTCTTCTTCACCAAGAAAATTTTCTTCACTGCAGTCTGTATCATAGTCTGAGTCGAAACTGTGTAGTTCAAATTCATTTCTGAATTGCATGAAGTCTTCTATTTGTTTGTCTCTGTCAAACACCTGCCAATAATTTTTATTATCAGGCACGGTTGGTCTAAATTTCATATAAGTTGTGCAATCTTTGGCATTATAAGGCATTAAGCATGTTCTAGTTGCAAAGGCTAAATTGTGGGCTGCAATATTTCTTTTTCTTGGGACAAAAAATAGTTTGGATTGCTCGAATGTTTTTAAAATGTCCATGGCATCATTTCGGTAGGCCCTAAGTCTAGGATGGTTTGCGTTATACTCCCCATTAACTTGTCTAATGCCTAACTCTGAATCTCCATATACGTTGATTCTCCTAGCTCCTAACTTTTTCAATAGATGTAAGCCTAAGAGAAGGGATTCATACTCCGCTATGTTATTGGAACACTGAAAGTTTAATTTACAGGAAATGCAGTCTGTGTGGTTATTTTCAGTGTTGGAAATCCAGACGCCTGCACCAGCATTAGTTCTAGTGCAAGATCCATCAAAATACATACTCCACAGAGGACTATTCTTAGTTTCATCTATTTGGTGATCGTCCTCTTCAACTAACATGCTTCTTGATTTTTGTGGAATGTCAGCATTTAGTTGCGTTTTTTTTAACTCCTCAAGTTATTCATTGGGTTGAGGATTTTTTTCTTGACTGTCAAGGTTTAGAAGCAATGGACACATGAATTTAAGCTCAGGAACTGTGTTTGGTTTGTTGATACTCAGAGGTTTTTCCAACTATTTTGACAGTTCTGTGGTGTTTACCTCCTCCTCTCTATCGGCCATAAATTCTGTTAAAGTTACTTGTTCATCCAATGTTTCTTCATTAAAAATGATAAATGAATCAAGGCCTATGTTTACAGAGTATAAAGGGGAGTTTTGTTGTCTGTCTTGACTTGTAACTATGTATTGCATATGAGACTCCCTGTAAAGTCTTCTGGTCTGATTGAAAATAGGGATAGTCGCATAGGTCATGTCTATTTGCATAGTCTCTTGTAACTTAGCCCCCCATGATCTTGATAACAACATTCCATATTTGGGGGGAACATCAGGCACCACAATATCCATGACTAAGCATTTGGCTGGAATCTGGGCTAAGTTAACATAGAGGTCTTTTATTAATCCTAAAAATTTTACTCTGCTTGAGTCAAAGGAGTAAAGATCTTTGTAAGGTCTGGTGATTTCTAAACCAAGGCTCTATATTACAACTTTTGGCATTAAATTATGAGAAGCCCCAGAATCATGCATAGCATTGTGAAAAATATTTTCATGAACGTTTAAACTCACATAAAAGGGAGGAACAGGTCCCTCTTGATACATACCTTCAATATTTGGACCAAAGATAACCTCTGGTTGGTCATCATTAAGATTAACAATGTCCTCACTCTCTTCAATGTTTAAAGCCTTCAAAATTTGGGTCCTATATACATGTTGGGTAGCTAAATCAGTCAAGGGAACAAAGATTTTGATATTTGAAATTTCCTGCTCTAGGCTGAAAGGAATTTGACTCTTTAAAGTGTTGGTTTCAGCCTTATTAGCTGTCATTCTATCAGCAATATCATCTTGCTAATTTGTCTTATTTATATTTGACAAAATGGTTTTAACAGGAGTACTAGCTGAGATGTTAGTACTACTAACGTCTGCACTCTGCTTTTCATTGCTTTGAGTGCCCTTCTCTTTACCATTATCAGAATTAATAGCCACTGTTTTGACAATTTTAGACTTGGTTACAGTGTTGTTTTGTGAAGATTTGTCAGAGGATTTAGTGTTGGTATTCTGTTGACTATTTTTGCTTCTAAGGTCATATTCTTTTTGAGATTCTATGATGACATTTTCCATGTCTTGATAATAATTTTCATCATCATTTCTTCTATCATCATAAGGTGTGTATAGACCTTGTTTTATATCATAATGAATCTCAAAGTCATCATTATCTACCCCCAGCATGTTGATATAATCCTCCTCTCTAATTTCATCTGTTTCCTCAACCTCACTTACATTTTTTTGATGAAAGGGCGGAATGATCTACTGATCATCTTCCTTGGGTCTGTTTGGAGGTTGATTCCTTCTAAAATTCTAGTTTTGGTTCTGGTTTCTATTTTGAGGAGCAGTTTGGTTCTGACTGGCTTGTGCTCTCTTGATTATGCTCATCTCCTTCATCATTTCTTCCATCATTTTCTCCATTTTTGAGTTTGAAGTAGAAGGTGTAGATTCCTCTCTAAAGGACACTCTCTTTTCATTTTTCATTCTTGCTCTCTTTTCCATTAAGTTGACTTCCACAGAAAGAGCACCCTTTTGCATCTCTTCAAGAGTTGTAGGATCTCTTTCCCTCAGCTAATAAGCCATCTCAGGGTCAAACCCTTCAGGAAAATTGTTTAAAGCTAAGCCTTGTGGAGGTTTTAGTTCTGGGGAAAGTGCATTATACACACTGTTGAATCTGGAACAATAAGCTTGTACACTTTCCCCCACGTTTCTATGGAGGTTCTTATAGTCAGAAAGGACTTGGAGAGGTTTTTTCTTTACTTCCCATTTGTTTAAGAATGTTTGATGGAAGGCTTGGAGATCATTAATACTATGGGGGGTTAAACCTTTAAACCATATTCTTACTTCTCCCCCTAAGCTTTGAGAAAATAATATAAGCTTGATAGACTCATGATCAATTTCATTTCTGTCAAATTATTCATTCATCTTATCCACATGTTGTGATGCAGTTGTAACATTACTAGCATCATATAATGGAATTTTGGACTGATAGTCCTGTGGAAGATTGACTAATGGTACATGAAGGACAAAGGGAGCATACCATGCTGCCATGATATGTGGTGGGTGTGGATTCACAAGAAGTGGATTAACGAAAGGGAAAGTGGGCTGAAGTGGATTGGTTTGGATAGTGGATGTAGGATTGGCAGAAGTGTATGGACCAGGAATAGACTACTGAGTTGATCTTGGATGAGAGGAACCTAGGTTGTAAAGGAAATGTAAACCAGGAGGTGTTGTTTCTCTTCTACCAGGATGTTCACTTGTTTCAGGAGATGAAAGTGTAGACTCAGAATCTAACTGATCTAAATCACCAAGAGACCTAGTTCTAAAGGGGATTTCTAAGTTAACTTGTGATTGTTGTAGAGCTGAAATATTTTCAGGAACTGAATTATCTCTCACGGGTGATCTGCAAATAGTTGATAATTTAATTCTAGGAGACTTCATAAGGATACTTTCTGGGTTACCAACTATTTCAGGTGGATCAGGGTCTGGGTAGGCTCTAGTATGAATCTTTCTAGAAGCCACGATGCTGTGTTTTTTAGACCCAAATAAACAAGAAAAGTTCAACCAGATATGACAATCTTCAAGAGGTCGACTAGTCTATTTTACAAATTTAAATCCTACAGTCCTCTAACTGAGTTTAAAAGATATTATAATAATAAGGGTTCTTCCCAGTGGAGTCTTAAGGTCTGTTGAGGATTGTGGAGTTTCCAAGTGGAATTTTTTAGCTCCTAAGGAGGTAAAAGGTTTTATGGTCCACCACCATGTTTATTGGATACCAATCTAAAATATTTTTGGTTTTTTCTGAGTTATTTTTAAATTGTGTGGTTTCTAAGAATATCCTAACTTTGTTTCAAAACTTAGCTACGATTATGAGACAAAGACAATGTACTCTTATGGCTAAGCCCGCTGTTTTTTTCAAGGTTAGATAAAATATTAAGAGAATCCTAGGGTTTACCTAGTTTGTCACTGATTCAAACAAGTTCCATCATTATTACCATTCCTCGGTAGTGCTTGAAAAGGCTGATTTTTACTCACAAGTTTTATGAAGTTTTTAAGGGAACCCAAAGAGATTTGATGTCCTATGGTTACCCTAAAATGAAAATGATTCTGGGTTTTGTCCCCAGCAGAGTTGCCAGAAATGTTAGCTCCCTATAATCAGCAAGATTGGTGAAAGTTCGGTCATAGGGAGAAACATTGTTTCAACCACTTTGGGATTCTATCATCTAGCCCTCCTGAATCCGGAGAGGGATCTCTCCACTAAGTGCAAAGATGGATTTGTCTTTGAAGTTTGGGGTAATGATATTAGGCTAGTTATGAAGGCCAAGGGTTTTGTTTTTTTTTTGGATGGTTGAGAATGATTATTGTTTGAGGTGGAAAGTTCTAAATGTAAAGAGTTTCAAAGGTGAGAAGTTGCAAGCAGATAGAGCAAGATTTGGCCAGGAAGATAGATAATTGCAGGTTTTAGTCCATTGGGCTGTGGGGTCATAATAGGGTTTAATTGGAACAACAAGAGGCAAGAGTGGTCCATGGGGCAAGTCATCTATGTCTAAGGATATATTTGAAGATTGATTTATGGAATGAAATGATACAACAAGAAGGAAAATTAAATAGATGCAGAAGAAAGAGCAGCCCAGGATCTGGTAAGTACTTTTAAACTAGACAACCTTTGACAAACACTTAAGAAGAAAATAAAAGAAAACTAGGATCTGGTAAGTACTTTTAAACTAGCCAGCCTTTGATACACTTTCGACAGAAAACATTTTAAAACAAAGGGGAAACTTGAAGGCAACTGTTGGAGTAGAAACTAGCGGGTCAGGCTCACCACAAATCCTCTCCTAGCTCTTCTTTACTTGGTTACTTTCAAGAAAAACACAAAGATAACACAGAATGGCCTAAGATCTGGTAAGTACTTCTAAACTAGCCAGCTTTTAACACATTCCAAGGGAAACATCCAGACAGCCTTTAGGGATAAAACTAGGACCAGGGCATACCATATCTTCCATAGTTCATCTCTACTTAACTAGAACTGAACATAACTTTCAATAATAATATTCAGCTAAGACAATAAGATGAGGGAACACCAACATTCCTATGCTTAAACTGAATTAAATCATTCCCAAATAACACAGATTGGAAGAAAACATTCAGATAAAGGTTTTCAGTCAGAGAAGGGTACTGATATACAGTAGGTCCTACCTCTATGCATGCTATTCTTTATAAGAGAAGATGCAACACAATGAAAACAGAAACAAAAAAGACAAGTTACAATAAGAAAAACATCATCGTCAACATAGACCAGGATCCCATAAATCAGCTTATGTTGATGCTCCAAACCAGTTACAACTTTAAGTCCAATGCTTTAGTTTAGCAACCATCTACACATCTAAGCCTAACCTATCTACCACCAGCAGAGCTCCAAGGGCCCGTGAACGCTACTTACAGATAGAAGTCTCAAGCTCAATTACATTTCAATGTTATACAACCAACCCCTCATTCATCTTCTGCAGGAGTATATATATTAATACAGAATTAAATGGATTCTCGGCCTTTGAGGGGCTCAATAAAGAATCTTACATAGGTGTCTTATGTACTAAATGATCTACATAAATATTAATCTCGGTGGGAGCTTTTGTTGACCTTTAAGGCTCTGTGTGATGTCGAGGTTACTCTGCTGATATTTTGTCATCAATTTTCCTGCAGAATTTATCCTCTGGCTGTGTTGTAAGGCAGATATTTTGTCTTGATCAATAACTTCAGCCTCTGATTGAACACTTTGAGGCACAGGTGGCATTTAGATAGCTAGAAGGAATCAATTTGCCTCAGATTTGGCGGTGGAGGCTTTCTATTGATAAAACACTTAATATTTTCTTTAAACGGTGTTTTAATTAGGGATTAGGCTTTTGATAATCATTCTTAGTCGTGATCCCTGCAAATATGTCTTCAATCTTCTGTCCTGATACATTTTTGTCTTCGACACTGATACTCTCTGACTGTGCTTGATTTACTGTGTTTTGCTGGTATGCAGGGCTGTGCAGGGGTGATATGGCATCAATGCCTCATGAAACATCGATGAAACATGAATTTTAAACCCTGCGATTTATTTTCTTTGGTGAATCGAAGGCAGGAGGATCGTCACCCTCCACCTTTCAATTTTCTTCGGGCATAGCGGAAAATTCACTTGGAGCCCTGCACAATACAAAAAATATTAAAAAATCCTGCATGTATAGGTTTACTGCTGTCGGAGGACATGTGGGGAGAGCATGGCTGTTGGATGGCATCATCCAACAGTGGAGATTGATAAAAAAGGGGTAAAAAAGAAAAAGTGAGAAGTTAAATAAGAGCCGTCGATTGCGCAGAGATCGACGGTCGAGAATGGAGGAAAAAAGTCAAAGCGGAGGAGTCAGTTTTTGGAAAAACTGGAGAAATGGGTTAAAACCTAGGTTTTGGACAAAAATAGTCACAAAATTAGGTTTGGGAATCGGGAAAAACATGGGCCATCAGATGGGATCAGCCCACGCGATCAATGATGGAGGACGTTGCCACAAGACCTTAAAAACAAAACCCAAACTTAAAACCTTTAATTCAATCATACTGTATAATAATTTCGGGTCATTGAATAGGCTTGCTAACTGTGCGGGGGAATAATGAAAACCCGCCCCAATTTGTAGATGCCACGTAGATGCTGACTGGGCATTCGGGACCACGAGTTCTTCGAGAGTGCTATCGTGGCTATGGGGACCAGGGTGACTATTTTGGGTCGTCGATCAGCAAATCAGATCGATGGCAGAAATGCTTTTAATACCGCGTCGTACATGTGGATATCGCACAGGCATCTTTGGAGAGCGACTATCGTTCGATGAGCGGCCTCAGTTCGGACGATGCGCATCAATATTGCACTGGGTCCACATCTAATCTTTAACGCGTGATGAGCGGCAGTTTTCTGAACAGTGCACAAGACATGTGTTGGGCGGTGTATGGAATCGTTGTCGATCAGGAAAAAACCGCCCTCCGCTTGAAGGCGGTGCGATGGATACCACCCAGTTTTGGAATGGTGAGTGCTTGGCAGGGACCACCAACTGCGATGGATTGCGCGTCGTCGATCTGCAGATCAGATCGAAGGTGGAGATTGATTTGGAATTTTGCACCGGTGGAAACGTTATTTCATAATAAATCCGACAAATTTAAATAAAACTAAGGTTTATACTTTGGGGGCAAGAGGTTAATTTTCAGTATGGTTTGGCTCCCGTCTGTGGGGCCTTTGGGCGCATGGGAGATAATAAGACCAAGGGTTAAAGTAGAGGGCTAATCGGCATCGGGTGATGCAATAAGCGCCTGAAGGGTTGGCGCTCGATTCTAGCACCAAGATGCATGGAGGGGAGGATTAAAGACTTAGCCCAAGGGGCCTTAAGTCCATAATATATATAAAATATGCATTTTAATGGTTTTTCAATGGTTTTCAAAGGAATTTGAGAGTTTCGATAAGGCCAGAAAGGATCTTAAACCTTACCAAAAAGGGTTTTGAAGAAGGGAAAGGGGAAAAACATGAAAATGAAGGTTTTGTATGGGAGATGAAAGGCAAAGATGAGGTTAGTTTGGAAAAAGGGGGAAAGGGACTAGGGTGCTTGCAGCAGTATTTTTTCTTAGGAATGAGCAGGATTTCTAAGCGTGGAAATTGGCACAACAGTGAAATTGGGATAGAGGCATGAGGCCTTCAAGAGTCTTCAAGAGCCAACACTTTTTAGCAATAAAATTTGTTCCTTGAAGGCTCAAAAAAATTTTATCCACCTTTTGCTATAACAAATGTTTTAGGTGGCTAACATATAGAACATGCCAAAACGGCTCACTAAAGAGCTTTCAAAACCAAATAGCTTCACAACAGGCCATACCTGTTGCAATGCATTCAGCCTCAGTGGTGCTCAAAGCCACCGACTTCTGCTTCCTTCTCATCCAAGATATCAAAGAAGAACCCAAGGTGAAGCAGCATCCAGAAGTGCTCCTGCATCCACCACACTACCACCCCAATCAACATTATTATATCCATGGAGTTTGAAACTCCCGTCAGTGTATCTCAACCCACGATTGATTGTGCCCCTAAGATGTCTCAATAGATTCTTGGCACCAATCCAGTGAACATGATGATGATCAACCATATGTTGACTCAAAGTTTTCACTGCAAAACATAGTTCTGAATGGGAGTTCACTAGTGTTACACCAATTTTTGGTCACCTAACCTCTTACTATTAGATGGACTAAAGTACATCATGTAAGACCAATTTTACCATAGTAAAATTGCTTTCACTATAAAAAATAACTTAATAACCCATAATTTATTAAGTTGTTTAAAACATTATTTAATAATATTCCTGGTTAAATTTGACTAAATCGTTTATAAATAATTTAATAAATCATTTAATTATTTCTTAACCAAATTCTTCAAATAATAAATAATATTTTATTTATTTATTATTTCTAAATAAAGGGATTTGGTCAAATTCAAATTCTTTTTCCCTCGAACAAAAATAATAAAATATTCCATAAAAGTTGGATGTAGATTTGGTTAATAATATTTTAATTTTTTTTTTTTTTTTTTGGAATCTAAACTTCTGTGATCCATCATATAAATTAGTAGAAATTCTTTCGGTAATAACCACATGCATAGGAACGTGGTCGACGCGTTTCGAACCAACCAGTGTGGTTCATCATCAGGTCTATGTGAGAGATCAGATCCAGACATTAAGTATAAATAGATGTAGAAATGGCTCAACTAGCCGTTAGGATAACGGCTAGTTTGACTTTTAAAAATAATAATAATAAAATAAAATAAAATAAAATATTCCATTATTTATTTAATTTAAATTAATTTTTATTTATTTATTTATTATTATTTTATTTATTTATAAATTCTTTAGTATATTTATACAACTAATTAACCAATTAATTAATATAATGGTAATTAATTCAACAAATTGTGGTGTATATATGTATGTTTTCCTTATTGATTATATAATAATCAGTTATTATTAATAATTAAAAATAAAATTAATTATTATTCATATAATTTAAAAATAACAAACTACCTATCAAATAATCAAACATTGAGTTTAAAAGATAAATAAACTAGCAATTGCACCAGATGTTGCAAAGGAAACGCCGTAAGGAAGTGTTGTAAGAAAGAGTAGCATTAAATTGCTATTCTTCCATGATGACAATGAAATTTTCACTAGGTGTTGCCAAAGGGTCTCAGTGGAAATTTAGATCTTAGTTAACTATATAATTTTTCTACTACATTTGGCATGTGTGATATTATTTCTATGCCTCACTTATCTCAAGTTTCAAGCTCATTCATCTTCCAAAGTATTTTTGCAACTTCAAAAGCATACAACACTTTTCTATGTCATTGAACATTTAAGGAATATAATGTATCCTTCTTGTCTCTCTACACATATTCTTCCCATGTCTATGTACATTTTGTTGAAGACACAACTATATTTAATGAAACTCAATAAAATCCATCTATAATCAATCACACCCATATTTAACCAAAGAGAAGAAAAATTATTTGTGGGTTTATAATATAACTAGCACACATATTTGTAATATAACTAGGACAACCATATAAATGAAATTATTAACTATATTTAACGAAACTCAATAAATTCCATCAATAGTCAATCACACCAATATTTACCCATATTCAACCAAAGGTAAGCACAATTATTTGTGGATTTATAATATAACTATCACAAACATATTTATAATATAACTAACACAACCATATAAATTAAATTGCTAACTATATTTAACAAAACTCAATAAAATCCATCTAGAGTCAATCACACCCATATTTAACCAAAGACAAGAATAATTATGTGTGGGTTTATAATATAACTAGCACAAACATATTTGTAATATAACTAGCACAACCATATAAATTAAATAGTTGTACATACAAATTGCTAACTATATTTAATGAAACTCCATAAAATCCATCTATAGTCAATCACACCCATATTTAACCAAAAACAAGCATAATTATTTGTGGGTTTATAACATAACTAGAACAAACATATTTGTAATATAAATAGCACAACCATATAAATTAAATTGCTAACTATATTTAACAAAGCTCAATAAAATCCATCTATAATGTCTTAAATTTTGAATTGATATTCATAATATTTGATTTAAAAAAAAAAAAAAAAAGTTTAATTCTTTTTATAAAAAATACAAATCATTTAGTGCAGAACAACTTGGAATTTAATTGAAAAATTTTAATAATAGTGGATTTTAACTACTTCACTCAAAAATATATCAAATTCCCTAATCAAATTCTAATCAAATTCCCATGAAATAAAATGAATTGTAACTAATAGATACTGAGACTTTAACTATTTAGCTTTAAAAAAAAGATATGATTAAGATTTACGAAATCCCACTTAGATAAAGGTATCAAATTTGATATTTTGGTTTTTTTTAATATAAAGAATCACGTTACAAATATGTGAAGTGAAATTTTATTTTTTAAATTAATATTCGAAAAAAAATTAACTTAATTTATTAAATTAAATTGATATACCATTTCAAACTACGCTCATCTCTATATAACAAATACAAAAATGGTAAAAAGAAAGCTTGCGTTATACCAAATACAAAAATGGTAAAAGGAAAGCTCGAGTTAATTACATCCCATCGATGTTTTCCAATCTCCAGGAAATAGAAAAATGCTTGTCAAATAGTAGTTACATCCCACAGATGTTTTCCAATCAAATCAGCGTCAAATAGCCGGCCTTGGGTTGAAAAATCTCTATTTCAACATTTTCATACACCGCAAACTGTTGATAGTTTTTAAAATGGTGGCCTGGAGAGAGATATAACGTTTTTCTTTGTAAAACTATAAAGAAAATAAAAAGGAGAATTTCAAAGGACTCTGTTACCAGTTATACTTTGCTTCCAATTATATGATTCTTCTTAGCGCAATTTGCTTGCAGCCATATATTCTGTGTCACTCGACTCGAACCAGAGATCTAACAAAAAATCGCTTTAACTAAAAAAAATTGCATCGAACCGCTGAAAATGTTTCAATCGTCTCACACAAAATTGACGGTGGAAAATGGTTCCAGATGGCATTTAGGTAATTTGATTTCAAATAAACACGCCTTACGGCGTAAAAATATTGTTAAAACACCTACTAATTTACAATGATTTTTTAGCACGGTCAAAAAAGTCTTTTTCCCTCCCCTATTTTTTCTAATAATATAGCCATCGAAATTCTTTCTCCATATATAAGGAAAAATAATACCTGCAGATAGCGAGCATTGAATTAGCAAAGCTTTATCTTTCTAACGCACTATGTTGCAGGCTCAAAACACACAGTGATATTTATTATAATGTAGAACATACAGAAATGGAAAATGGCATTGCCAAACTTGATTTCATATCCCATACGGAAGCAGAAGAAAAAACCTTTAATAGATCATGTTAACCATGTTCTCTGTACTAATTCCATTACTGTACAAGAAGACAATGACGGGAACAGCTTCGCGGGTAATTCAGATTCAAGTGTAAAAATATTGTGCAAGCAGGGCTGATTAAATAAGGCTCTGCATAAATTACGAGGTCTTTGGGCTGACTTCTACACCTATTCTTCTCTCTTGCAGTGCTGCATCAACATGAAAACTCTGGCAGAACAATGTCATGTTTGTAGTAGTAGTATCTGGGTTTTTCCTCTTGCACACTGACCTGCACCTTATCTCCTTCCTATTGCAGTACTGTAACATTGGAGGAAGCTCTGCAAATCTCGTGGAAGAGAGGAAATGAAAGAACTTCATCTGACTTCCCATTTCAATTCCGCCGTAACTGTCTGCGATCTGGCTGCCTAAACCTTAACTAACCAACCGCCTAAACCCTAACTAACAAAAAACCGTTTTAACTAAAAAAAATTGCATCGAACCGCTGAAAATGTTTCAATCGTCTCACACAAAATTGACGGTGGAAAATGGTTCCAGGTGGCATTTAGGTAAGTTGATTTCAAATAAACACGCCTTACGGCGTAATAAATAAAAATTAGAATTAAAAATATACAAATAAAAATAAAAATAAATAAATAAATAAATAATAAAAATAAATAAATAAAAATAAAAAATAAAAATTTAATTTCAAAATAAAAAAATAAAAAAAATCAAGAATATAAGGCAGGAATCTAGCAACTGCTGATATTCCAACCGTCATATCTATTGAGATTAATGGGCCTTTTCTCAATTTCAATGGCCTCTCTCAACTTACGATGATGGAAATGGTCGATTCTAGCAATGACCTTAGCATCTTCTATGCAAACATGATGGTTAGTATTTTCTACATGCTCAGCTAAGGCGGACGAGCGAGATATGTTGTGCTTGATATCAGAAGCATGCTCACAGAACCTTTGATTAATCGATCGACCAGTCTCACCAATGTAAGGAGTCCCACAGGAGCAAGGAATGATGTAGACACCTTTTCCATCTCTGGGGTCAATCGGATCTTTAACCGATTTTAGAGAACTACGAATTGTATTAAGGGGCTTGAAATAAGAGGATACCTTATGCTTTTTAATTATCTTAGCAATCTTATCAGTGGTACCCTGGATGAACGGAAGGCAGAAACTGCCACACCATTCACTAGGCTCTTTTTTATTTTTATTTTTAACAAAAGGACCTTTTTCCGCTTTAAGGAAAGCTTTGAAGCCCTGGGACATACTATAACCATTATTACAAAATACATTCAACAGATGGGTCTTTTCCCCCTTAAGGTGAGACTCATCAGAGATTCTCAATGCCCTAGTGGCTAAGGTGCTAAGGACGCCTAATTTTTTAGCAGGGAAATGGTGGGAGCTAGCATGAAGATACAGCTCAGTATGATTTTTCTTACGAAAAACTTGATGGGAAAAAGAACCATCATCATTTCTAGAGATAAGGACATCAAGGAAAGGAAGGCTACCATCCACCTCATGTTCCATGGTGAATTTTATGGAACGCGATTGGCTAATAAGATGAATGAAAAATTGATCTAATTTATCCTTGCCATGAGGCCAGACAACACAAGTATCATCAACAAACCTTTTCCATAACTTAGGATGGAAAAGGGCTGATGAGAGAGCCCTAGATTCAAAGTCCTCCATAAACAGATTCGCAACTATCGGGGAAAGGGGAGAACCCATGGCAACGCCACAGGTTTGCTCATAGAATTCACCTTCAAAACTGAAGAAAGTGGAGGTTAAGAAAAGTTCTACTAAATGGGTTGTGTCGAGATCAGTAATGCGATTAATAACATCAATAGCCTCATTGATGGGGATATTGGTGTAAAGCGAAACAACATCAAAACTAACAAATCTATCATCAATATCCAATTTAATGTCCTTCAAATCCTTAACGAAAGAGTAGGAATTCTTAACAAAGGATTCGGTATGACCTACGAGGGGCTTAAGTTTAAGGGCTAAAAACTTGGCGAGAAGATAAGTCGGACCCCCAATAGTATTAACAATAGGACGGAGGGGAGCACCATCCTTATGGATTTTTGGAAGACCATAGATTCTTGGAGTAAGGGGGTTGCTTTCAATCAACTTCTTACTTAAGGATCTCACCATGCTATTTGATTTAATAGCATCATCAACCGCCTTTGAGCCCTTTTTTAAGGGATTTTTGGCAAGTTTTTTGTAGCTCCCGCTATTCTCTAAATGATCTAGCATTTTCTTCCTATAATCTTCCTTATTAAGGATGACAGCTG
Source organism: Pinus albicaulis (assembly GCA_034641835.2). Lineage (NCBI taxonomy): Eukaryota > Viridiplantae > Streptophyta > Pinopsida > Pinales > Pinaceae > Pinus > Pinus albicaulis. The sequence goes on along the minus strand of CM076580.1, from coordinate 807,095,001 downwards.
CACCACCTTTGTCAGCTTTAAGAACAACAATATCCTTATTATTATTTAAAGATTTTAAAGCTTCATATTCAAGCTTACTTAGGTTGCTCTTGGGGGGTTTGGCTTTCCTCAAGATCATCACACAGTCCTGTCTAATAATGTCCTTGGAGGAATCCGGCAAATCTCTAATACCAAATTCTATGTCACAAATAATATCATGAATAGGGATTTTCCTAGGGGCTAAGGAAAAATTGAAGCCTTTCTCTAAAAGATTATAAACAGAGGGGTCAAAAGAGAAACTGGACAGATTAACAACTTTATTATTAGAGTTATTATTAATATTCATATTGTTATTATTAGAGCTACTATTAATATTCATATTATTATTATTATTATTTATATTATTAAATTTATTTTTATATTTACAATTATAAAAATTCTTCTTTTTATTGATGTAATTATGTTCATTAATATTACTATCTTTATTATTCTCACTATTATCATTCTTAATAATGCTATTGAAATGATCGCTACCTATCTTCTTATTACATTTTTTATTTCTTATCTTGTTATTAATTACATAACTTTTATTAATATTATTAAGGTTACGATTATTAATGTTAGTCTTATTAACTAAAAACGTACTAGGTTATTAATGAGAGGCCATTGAAATTGAGAAAAGGCTCGTTAATCTAAATAGAGATGACGGTTGGAATATCAGCAGGTGCTGGATTCCTACCTTATATTCTTGATATTTTTTTTTTAAATTAATTTATTTGTTTTTATTTTTATTTATTTATTATTATTATTATTTATTTATTTATTTTTATTTTTATTTGTATATTTTTATTTTTAATTTTTAATATATATATATATATATATATATATATATATATATTTTAATTTTTATTTATTTATCTTTTAAACTCAATGTTTGATTATTTGATAGGTAGTTTTTTATTTTTAAATTATATGAATAATAATTAATTTTATTTTTAATTATTAATAATAATTGATTATTATATAATCAATAAGGAAAATATACATATATACACCACAATTTGTTGAATTAATTACCATTATATTAATTAATTGGTTAATTAGTTGTATAAATATACTAAAGAATTTATAAATAAATAAAATAATAATAAATAAATAAATAAAATTAATTTAAATTAAATAAATAATGGAATATTTTATTTTATTTTATTTTATTATTATTATTATTTCTTTTAAAAGTCAAACTAGCCATTATCCTAACGGCTAGTTGAGCCATTTCTACATCTATTTATACTTAATGTCTGGATCTGATCTCTCACATAGTCCTGATGATGAGCCACACTGGTTGGTTCGAAACGCGTCGACCATGTTCATGTGCATGTGATTATTACCGAAAGAATTTCTACTAATTTAATATTTTAATTATGCACCAATATCTAGACTAACTCAATATTTTGTTATAAATATAAGGGTTTTTCCATTCATTCACTACCTCTTGTTGCCTAGAGATCACTCTTGATCTATACATTTGGTCTGACTTTGATCCTCCAATAATTGTCATATTTTTCTACTTCTTTCGTGTGAGCTCTCTTTGAGTTCCATTTTTGTCTGGGTTTTCTGCACCATCAAGAGAGAGAGATCTTAGATCTGAAGTGATGAGGACATACAAGAACCCATCCCATTGAGGTAGACTATTAACACCTTTCTATGTTCCCTTCCCAGGTGTCATAATACAAAAAAATCTTTAAAAATTCGTGTGTTTTTCATTGGATGCATGGAGAAACTCTTGCTTATTTTTGTTGGTTAATGTCTTTAGCTGCATAGATCTAGATTTTTGTAGCATTTATTCTAATCACTAACTGCAGATCTAAGGAAATTGACAACCATATTTGATTTTAGGGTTTTTTTTTATGCACAACTAAAGTTCAATTTTTTCGTACGTTGCGATTAGAATTCACACTAAAAACTAGGAAACTTACATTTCACCATACCAAATCTCTAAAGCAGCTTCACGACATATTTTCCTTCAAAACCGAAAATCTCGCCTAGCCTTTGCCAGACCTCCAAGCCTAGGAAGTAATGCATCATTCCTAGGTCTTTCATCTCAAATTAGGAAGCTAGATCCCTCTTACATTGATGAATGAGAGCGTCAACATCTGTCAGGAAGAGATCGTCCACATAGAGCTCTATGATGAGAGGCCTTTCTCTATCAACCTTAAAATGAAGGCTTGGATCAACATTACTTCGAGTAAAGCCCAACTTCATCAAGTAGTTATCTATCCTTTCATACTAGGCCCTGGGGGCTTGCTTCAACCCATAGAGGAATTTCTTCAACCTGCATACATAGGTGTCTCTATCTTGGACTTCGAACTAAAGAGGTTGCTCCACATACACCTCTTCCTCTATAAAACTACGCAGAAAAGCGGTCTTCACATCCATTTGATGGAGACTCCATCCTTTCATTGCAACAAGGGAAATAATAGATCGAATGGTGGTATAGTGGGCAACAGGTGCAAATATATCATAAAAATCTATGACTTTCTTTTAATAGAATCCTTGGGAAAAAACATTTCGTTGTAATTTTCAGCACTACCATCAAATCCATGCTTGATCTTATAGAGCCATTTCGAGGTGACAAGAGATTTGTCCTCCGGTCTCGAGACTACTTCCCAGACATCATTTTTCATAATGGACTCATATTATTCAAGCATATCATCCTTCCAAAATTCATGCTTTATGACTTATTTAAATGATCTAGGCTCATATTGCACAATTGTACTCATGGCTGCTAGATACCCTTGGTATCTATTTGGCTTCTTGCTTTCATGAAATGTCCCCCTTGGGGAAATATGTCTTTCGGCATATACGAGAGTATCCCTGAGCCATGAGGGTATTTTCTTATTTGAAGGAGGTGGATCAATAGGATCCATATTTCCTTCAACATCAGGCATCATTTCATCCTTCAACTCTTCCTGCTTCCCTGCTTCTTCATCTTCTTTGTCTTCCTTGGAGCTAGGAATATTTCTCACTTTTTTGAGGGAAACCTCTTCATTGAAGGTGGCATCATGGAATATCTCCACTTCTCTTGGACCATGCAAATCGATTCAATATTCCTTCAAAGTTTCACTGCATCCCACAAAAATTCCCTTCTTTCTAGAACCATTCGATTTGCTTCTCTTTTCTTTTGGTACACGAAAGTAAACAAGACAAACAAAAAATTAAAATGAGAAACATTAGGTTTCTATGAGAGAATACCTATTCGGGAGTTGTTGAGTCTAGAGTGGAATGTGGGAATCTATTTTGAATGTACATAACAATGTTCGCAACTTCTCCCCTTAGAAAAATTGGAAGACCTTGGTCACATAGCATGGCATAGGCATATTTCACAATAGTCCTGTTATTTCTTTCAGGAACACCATTTTTCTCAGGAGTATATGCAGTTGTGGTTTCCCTCTTAATTCCTACTTCTCTGCAAAATTCATTAAATTCATTTGAATCATACTCGGTCCCATTTTCGGTCCTTAAAAATTTGATTCTCTTTTCGGTTTAATTTTTCACCAAGGCCTTGAAGGTATGAAACCATTTGAATACTTCATCATTATTCTTCAAGAAATAAATCCAGGTCTTGCAGGAGAATTCATCTGTAAAAGTTATGTAATAGTAATATCCTCCCAAGGATGTCACAGGCAGAATACTTGATAAATTAGAATGTACCAACTTCAAGATATGAGTTGTCTTTGTGACACTTGAGGGGAATGGTCCCCTTGTATTCTTCCCTTTGGCACAACCTTGACATATTCCTTCATGATCATCTCTAAATTCGGGCATCCTTCTCACCACCTTCCTTGCTTCAGGAAGGGTTTTGTAATAAAGTTTTGAAAACCTTCGGTGCCATAACTCTGTTTGAAGCGTTGTATGACAATACATTGCCCCCAATGGACTTCCTCCATCTTGGTAGAGTGTATAAACTTTAAACCAATAGTAAGATATTCCTTGAAGTTCTTCTTCCAGTTGCATAGCTTTCCATCATCGAATGCCACCTTGAATCCTTTGCCTTCCATTGGCGAAATAGACACAAGGTTCTTATTCAAATCAGGTACATACAACACACCTTGTAAATGGAGGACTTGACCTTGAGATAGATGAAGGGTCATAGTCCCTTTCCATTTCACATGATAGGTGGCATTATCTCCAAGGATAATTTCTAGATTAGTATCATTCTCAATCAAATCATAGAGGGCTTATTTATAACCATTGAGGGACACTGTTCAAAATGGCTTTACATCAACCACAGATGAACAAGATAAGAAGAATTTGGTAAATGATGAAAAAGAAAAGAATATTATTATCGGTGGACTTATTGAATCTGATTATCATAAGATGTTGGGTTTTAAAACTACCAAAAATATATGGGACAAGCTTGGGAATATATATGCAGGTGACTGGAATGTCAAAGAAGCAAAGCTTGAAATCTACAAAGAAAATTTTGAGCAACTCATAATGAAAGAAGATGAAAAAATTGTTGCATACTTCCAACACGTTGATGAAATAACAAACACTTTGGAAGGATTGGGAGATCCTGTTGATGAGAAGACTAATATACAAAATATTCTTAGAACGTTACCAGGGAGATTCAACCCAAAGGTATCAGTCATAGAATACAGTGAAAATCTGGACAAACTCAACAAAGAGGAATTCCATGGAGTTCTCATAGCATATGAAATGAGACTTCATGAAGAAGAGGGTACTTCACATCTAGAAATTGTGTTTGCTGCATATAAGAAACCAATAAGGAAAAACAACCTTCAAAGGCAAAGACATGCACCTGCAAGTGTGAAGAAAAGGAAGATGATGAAGAAGGTCTTTCAGATGGAGAATATGCTTACTTTACGAGAAAAATAAAAATTGGTAAGGGAAAATTCAAAGGTAAAATTCCATTGATATGTTTTGGCTGTGGTTAGGTTGGGCATTTCGTAGCAAAATTTCCAAACAAAAGTGATGGAAACTCAAAAGGAAATAAAGGCTTTAAGAAATTCAACAAGCAAGGAAAAAATAAAGGATTCAAAAGGAACTTTGTCTCTAAAGAAGATAGCTCATCATACAATGAATACAATGATAGTGAAGAAGAAGCCAATGAGAGATTATTGTTTATGGCCAATCACGGTAAACAAGAGGTATCAAATAGAGAAGAAGAAGGGTTGACCATAGAAAATTTTTCTAAGGAGGCAATAAAACTTATAAAAGCGCTAAATTTTGAGAAGATCCATTCTAATACTCTTGAAGAGCTAGTTCAAAGTCTCAAAATTAAAGTTGAAGTGCACAAATGTATTGAAGGCTCACATCAAAATAAGTTGGAAGAAAGAGACCAAGAAAGGGAAGAATTAGAAGCCGAAGTAGTATCGCTGCGTAAGGAAGAGAAGAAGGTAAAAAATATCCAAAACTATGCCAACAACTCAAGGGAATTGGAAGAACTCATCAAAAATCAAGGATCTTACAATGACAGAACTGGCCTTGGTTACAAAGAAGAAGAAGAAGGACATTATACAAAAAAATACAATGAACCTATGAGATCTAACAGGAACGTATACTTCATTGGACAAGATTCACAAGAATAGCCTTGGAAGGCAATTCCTCGACGAATATTTCCATCCATGTACCAACATATTTTTCATGGCTATTGTTATTCATGTGGAAAATATGGTAATAAAGTTGTAGAATGTTGCACATACCCTAGGAACCAATACAATTCCAGGAGATCTGTCAAATATGAACCTCCCAGGGCTCAATGAAACATCAATATATTTGAACATTTAAGAAATAATATTGAATGTTACAAATGTCAAAAATTTGGACACATAGACAGAGACTGTTGACTTGAAAATCCCGTAGAAGAATCTTCGAACCCATAGAATGATTGAACATGGAAGAAGAAGAAGAATGATAATTTTTCTCTCACTCTCAAGGCTCAAAAAATCAAATATTTGTGGTATGTTGATAGTGGTTGCTCAACACATATGCCTGGAGATTGGAATAAATTTGTATCTCTGAAAGAGAAGAAGGATGGGACTGTGTCCTTTGGAAATGATGGATCTTCAAATGTTATAGGATCAGGTACCGTCACTCTCGGAAGCAAATATGCTCTAGCCAAGAATGTTATATTGGTTGAAAACATTAATGATAATATGCTCATTGTTGGAAAAATGTGTGATCAAGGACACAAAATTCTATTCAACTCCACAAAATGTGAAATCATGAAAGGCAGGTATGGTAAAATTGTGGCTACAACAAGTTGAGCTCCAAATGACATATATGTTCTGGATGAAGTAACTAAAACATGTATACTGTCTAAATAAGATGAAAATTGGTTATGGCACAAAAAAATGGGTCACATAAACTTTGACAATATTGTTAGGATAAGCAAAAAGGAAGCAGTACAAGAAATGTCAAAAATATGAAAACCTTCCAACACACTATGTGAGGCCTGTTGGCACGGCAAGTAGACAAAAGTAAAATTTAAAACAAAATAACACTTTGCATCACATCCACTAGAATTGAGACATACTAATATATGTGGTCCTGTGAGAAAAAAAGGCTTAGATGGAGAATTGTATTTCATGTTAATGATAGATGACTATACCAGGATGACAACTGCCAGTTTCATAAAGAAAAAATATGAGGAATTTGAGTGCTTTAAGATCTACAAGGAGTTGGTCGAAAATGAAACTAATTTGAAAATAAAGTGTCTAAGACCAGATAATGGCAGATAATTCACTTCCAAATTATTTCAGCAATGCTATGACACAAATGGAATAAAAAGACAATTTTCAACAACACAAACACCTCAGCAAAATGGAGTTTCTAAAAGAAAGAACAAAACTATACAGGAAATGGAAAGAACAGTGCTGAAGGACTCAAAATTGGACGCAAAATTATGGGTTCAAGAAATTTATACGACTGTCTTCATTATCAACCTAGGTCTTCTCAGAAATAATTGCAACAAGACCCCATATGAATTATGGAAAGGAAAACTGGCTAATGTAAAATATTTATGAATATTCAGAAGCAAATGTTATATCAAAAGATAAGATCAAAAGTTGGGTAAGTTTGAATCACGTGTTGATGAAGGTATCCTTGTTGGTTACTCACGCAAAAGAAAGGCCTATAAATGCTATAATCTAAGATGAAAATAGATAGTAGAGAGCATAAATGTTACATTTGATGAAGATGGTGTTCTAACAAATAATGATGAGGATCTAGAATCTTTGAAAACTGAGACAGAGGTTGAAGAAGACATAGAGAAAATTATATAACAAGAATAAACTGCCAACCAAGAAGAAGTAAATAATGATCATCAATATATACATGAAAAAGAAAAGAAGCTCCTCCAAAGAGAACAAAAAAATGGATTCAAAAGAACCATCCATCAAATCAAATCATTGTCGACATCTTCGCTCATCACAACAAGCTCACATTGCTTTTCTAACAACCTTTGAGCCTAGTATTTTTGAGGAAGCCATACAAAATGAGCATTGGGTAGCAACTATGAATGAAGAATTGGATCAAATCGAGTAGAATAATGAATAATTGGATCAAATCGAGTAGAATAACACCTAGGAATTAGTTCCACGACCAAAAGATAAAAATGTCATTGGGACTAAATGGGTGTTTATGAACAAATTCAATGAAGATGGATAGGTTACCAGAAAAAATCAAGATTGGTTTGCAAAGGCTATGCACAAGTGGAAGGAATTGATTTCGACGTAAAATTTGCACCAATTACCAGAATGGAAGCCATCTGAATGTTTCTCGCCTATGCATGTTCAAGAAAAATCAAGGTATACCAAATGGATGTTAAGTCAACATTTTTGAATGGTGAATTAGAAGAAGTTTACATCAAACAACCTGAAGGTTTTCTACTATCAGAAAAATAAGACTATGTTTGCAGGTTAAAGAAGGATCTATATGGTCTCAAGCATGCTCCTAGAGCATGATATTATCGTCTTGGTGGATATCTAAGTCAACAAGGGTTAAATGAAGGTACTGTTGATAGAAATGTTTATGTACAAACAGATAAAAATAATTTAACAATCGTTGAGGTATATGTGGATGATATAATATTTGGTAGCAATGATGATATACTAAGTAAGAAATTTGCTACAAATATGAAAACTGAGTTCGAGATGTCTTTACTTAGTGAGCTGACATACTTCTTAGGGCTTCAAATATCTCAGCAAGAGAAAGGATTATTTATATGTCAAGCCAATTACATCAAGGAAATTCTCAAGAAATTCAAAATGGAAGATTGAAAACCCGTCCTTACTCTGATGGTAACCAGTTGAAAATTGAGCATAGAAAACTCATGTAAGGATGTGGATCATAGGTTGTACAGATCTATGATTGGTATTCCTATATATGTAACATCCTCCCGACCAGATTTTATGCAAGAAGTTGGACAAGTATCAATATTCCAAGGAACACCAAAAGAATCACATATTATTTTTGTAAAAATAATTCTTTGATATCTAAAAGGCACAGTAGAATATGGGTTGTGGTATCCCAAGGGTAACAATATTATTATTCAAGCCTTTACGGATATAGATTGGGAAGGAAGCATTGATGATCGTAAGATTACTAGTGGAGAAACATTCTACCTAGGTGGTTGTCTCGTATCATGATTGATCAAAAAGAAATCCTCAATATCGTTATCTATAGCGGAAGCATAATACATTGCAACGACAACTTGTTGTACTCAAGTACTTTGGATGAAACAAACTTTGCAAGATTTCAAGTACAATTCAATGAGCCTATTCCCATATTCTGTGATAACACCCATGCCATCAAAATCTCCAACAATCCTATCATTCATTCAAAAACAAAACACATTCTGATCAAATATCATTTTTTTAGAGAACAAGTCGATGGAAAGAATATCAAACTTGAATATGTTGGTACAGAATAACAAATCGTTTATATATTCACTAAACCTTTACCTCATGAAGAATTTGAATATCTTCCCCAGAAGCTTGGGATTCTCCCAAGTTATCATTATATTTTCCTTATTCAGAAAATAAAGGGGGAGTGGAAGTGTGTACAAGTCCACGAGATGGTTGTGTGTCAGGGGGAGTTACCCTTTTCCATTGATTTCAAAGGTGGAGGGAATTTTGTAGGAAGAGGTGTCATGATTTTAGGGGGAGTACTGATGTTTCCATCAATTCCAAAGGGGGATATTATTGATCAGTGGTTGTCATTGTTGTCAACCAAAGCAGCACCAAGGGTTACCTCGATATTGCATGGTAATTTTGACCTACCAAATTAATATATTCCGAGTCAAGGATATTTTATATGGTTTCTACTTATCGATATGTTTCCGTTGATATATGGCACACCATGTAATTCTTCAAGGTTTGAGAGATATTCATATTTGAAGTTAGTAACCCTAGTTAGTGGGCTAAAACCCCATGGGGTTGTGGCATGACACTAATCCTTGGTTGTGGTCATTGAAAAGTTAATAATTAATAATTTTTAAGCTCATAAAATCCCTCCTAGTTTGACTTGTTGAAGACCCTCTCAACCTAATAATTTATATAAATTGTGATCCTCATATCCTCCTCATGTAGGGATTTCACTACTTCAAACAGGTTATCATGGAATTTTCGCTAAAAAAATTTTCTCCGAACATTGAGAAGCTGAATTTTCTTTTCATGTGAAGCTGAAATCTTTAGTAAGCTCCTATAAAAATTTTAGATCATGGTTCACAATATTTTTGGAGATATTCTCTGTGGAAGTTAGGGTTTTTGCAGGTTCCTAAACTTCATCTCAAAGAGGTGACCTTGGGAAAATCATCATAACTCTCTCTCTGAGCATCGGATTGGAATTATGTAAAAATTGGAAGATATTTCATGGACTTTGGTTTTATTTTTACAAATTTTAAGCCGAAGGAGTAAAAAAATGACACTTGGAACACCGTACAAGTTCGCTCTACTAAACTAGTCCATAATTAGGTCATTCTAAGAGATTGGGCATAACTTTGTCTTGAAGAATCCAAATAGGGTCAAACCTCTAGAATTGGAAATAATACTAAGATGGCTACTACAAGACCTAAAATCACATATTGGGATATGAAATAATAGAGATACATCAGATTCTATATCGAGCTCCTACAAGGCAAGAAAAATCTAGATCTCGTGCTGTCAAGGACTGCAAAGGACCAAGATTTCTAGGGCAGCAAAGCAAAGCAAGGTTTAACAAAATGATGCAGCAGAGGTAAGATCCAGGTAAGTATATTATGTATATGCATGTTCATCTATTAATTGCATTAGGTTCTTTGTATTCTAATTTGTTTCTTTTTTGTTTAGCACTGACATATGCTCTATAGGAAGAGGTAAGTTTTTCTATTATCATGTCATGGTTATTTCCTTCAATTCTTTTTACAGGTATTATATATTCATCAAGATAATACTCAATGCATTATCTAATGTTCTGAACAGTGAGAAAGGGTAGGATGACAAGAGGAGAAATCAAGGTGCATAACAACAACAAGAAGTTCACCAAATTAAGTCTTCAAGTGGGAAACACGGCATACAATCATTGTAATGGTATCCTTGTACTGATTCATTATAAAAGCATCATTATAAAATTTGTAAAATTTTATATCTACCAAGAATTGAAGAGGCGGTGTCAAGACATCTAGGATCATTATTAGGTGGTTGTGTCATAGTTTAGGTTATTATCTAGTTTGTTTTATTGTTATACATCATTTTATATCATTTTAAAGTGGACCATTATCCCTAGTACGGGAGTACAATCTTCTTTTATTCTTCTATAGGATGGTAGGGTGGTGCTAGGCTAGTGCATGAAGTCACCAACAGTTTCAAGATTGTGAAAAATTTAGGGTGGTTGGGTGGTGCTAGGGTGAGTCGTAGCTCATTACGTGTTGGGGCATACGTTCTGTTCACTCCTGAAGAATCTCGGGCGTTGGAGCGTCCATCTAGTGGGAGCTCGAGAAGAATGATTTTCTATATTCTAGGAATTTGGAGATTTATTTTCAATTGGAGTTGAATATTAAAGAATTATTAGAAAAGCATTTAGGTGGCTTTTGTCCCGGAAGGGGTTTCCACCTTAAAAATTGTGTGCATTTGTGTTCCTTTTGTTGACTACTATCATTGTACAAACACTGATAATAATTAAATATTAACTAATGCTTTGAAAGATTAATAATAATACTAGTTTAAAGGAATATTGATTCAGACCCCCTCTGAGTATTTCCAACAATTGGTATCAGATCTTGGTTCCTTCAATAGTAGTTTAACAGCTTGAAGGAGGTCATGGAACATACCAAGAATGGTGTACCTCTATTCAATGAAAATAATTATAATTTCTGGAAAGGAAGAATGGAGGTCTATCTCTTGGCGCAAGGTTACAAATTATGGGAGACTGTTGAAAATGACTTTACCTCAATTGTAGATGAACAAGGTAAGAAGAATTTTGTAAATGATGCAAAATAAAAGAATATTATTATCAATGGACTTATTGAATATTCTTATCATAAGGTGTTGGGTTCTAAAACCACTAAAAATGTATGGAAAAGCTTGAGAATATATATGCAGGTGTCTCAAATGTCAAAGAAGAAAAGCTTCAAATCTACAAAGAAAAATTTGAGCAACTCAGAATGTAAGAAGATGGAAACATTGCTGCATAATTCCAACATGTTCATGAAATAACCAACACTCTGGAAGGATTGGGATAGCCCATTAATGAGAGGATTCCAAAAGAGGATTCCAAAAAAAATATGATGATCATCATATGAGCAGTGCAACATGGAGTTTGGACCTAGTTTCCCAAAATTAACACCAGGTTAGGTCAAGTCCTTGATTACGTTTTTTGTTAGAGGCTTTTTCCTTATTTAATTTATTGTTTTGGAAAGTTTCATCAAGTTTTGGGTAATGACTTGGATTCTAGCCCTAAAACGATGGCACAAATTTTGAATTCGTAAGCACAAAATTGTGAAATTGAGACTGTCGTCACATGGATCTAGGCTTATGCATGCAACTAGAGGATTTTAGTCACATAGATATAGGATTGTGCATGTGACTGGGAGTTCGGGTCAGTGAAAAACAAGTTAACTCAGGGTTTGGGAATGTGGAAGGGTGGTTTAGCTCTTGGGGTCCTGTAGCACATGAAGGAAGTCAGTAAAGCCTTGGTTTGTTGACTCAACTTCCTTAAGGTGATCTAGGAAGTTTATTAATGTCATAGTATCCCTCATTTCATGTTTACCCTGGTAGGCCAGTTAAAGTGGGAAGATATGGTAGGTGGTCTTATAAAAGGATCATGTACATGAGTGCATCCAAATACCATAATTGTGCACATTTAATACATAATACAATGGAAATTATCTTTCATTGAAATGATACTTCAATCAAGGCATCAAAATAATAATGAAATATATTACATTAAAGTGGAATTAATTAATACAAGAAATATGTTGAAAGCAAAGCAACATTGAAAAATCAATGAAAATTAGTGTTGATAACACGATGGTAAAAGAGAATTGAAGAACCAATAAAATTTCTATATATTAATCACATGCAATAGGTTATATATATCATTGTGTTTGATTTATTATATTGTTGCATGAGAGGGTTATACATCGGTAGTTTAAGGAGGATCATAATCAACAATGTGACAAAGATTTAAAATGACAACGTAACAATAGAATATTATGTAGTGTAAGGAGGATAATAATCAAGAATGTGAAAAAGATTTAAAAAGACAATGCAACAATATAATATTATTTAAATGATGAAATACATGGATATATCAATGCATACAATAATTTTATTAACATTGTGATAAATATGTATAGTTCCTATCTATGATAAAGGTTTTATGTGTGTTTATAATTTATGTTGAGAAAAATGTTGTGGTTATTTTGTAATTCCAATTATTGCAGTGCGGTAAAGAATTAAACCCATATTTCACATGGATATTTCTACATTGTGGATATTGCATGGCTTCAATATTTAGCTTTGTGTGTGGTTAATAACTCTGAATTGGATTCAAGCTATTGTATCGATGCGTTATAAATAAATTGTAATTGATTGGTTGCTTATCAAACAACTCAGTGTAATTGTTTCAAACCACTTCTAACTGAAGCTTAGCCTCTTCAGTTTGAGAGGGCTCTCTCAAGGGGGATTTATGATATTGAATAATGATATACTAGATTTCTAACTCTATGGGAAGTGTAACTTGTTTTTTATGTTTTCAGTGGAAATTTTTCTTGACATGGAATTTGAGATAGATAGAGGTCTTTAACAGAAGTAATTCACACATAAAAAATAAGATAACACAGTTATTTCATCACTAAAGGAAGTCAGAGCACAAACTTATGAATTTTGAGTAATATAGATGAAATCTACTGTAAATAGTAAAACATAAAGATATATATCAATAATACATTAAAAGCCTCCTGAGAATCTTAGGTTTGTCGAGAATAAAGTCACTCTATTACTGATATAAGTCAAATACATAAAAGCAACAGTTTTGTGCAAAAAATCTCCAACACTTGACTAATTTGGTACTTTGTCTTTAAATAGACCTTATTTATAATATGGATGATCTGCCTAGTGGCTGTACTATTGAATTCTCTTATGAAACATCACATAACTGAAATACATGACTTCTAACAGAAAGTTGACAGCTACACCTTAAAGAAAACATCTCCTAATATGACTCTAACTCTTATTTATTACATACTCTACCTTATCTTTTGAAATAGGTACATGATAGTTACAAAATAAGCATCACATGCTCGAAAGACACATGATAGAGTTCAATACCACTTTACATACTTAAAACCCTCCTACACTTGTGGTGCATAACCCTAATTTTTAGGAATGCATGACCCATATCTTCAAATTTTCTTTGGCTGATGACTTGTCTTCATAGCACTCCCTCCGAATCATAATTATTTGATGATAAGTTCCCTTGACATGTTGGAGGAGTCCAGCTATCCAAAACATCGATTAAGATTCTCTAAAACCTTTAACAATTTCTCGCTACGAAGACATGATAGTTTTGTAGCGAATTTTGGTAGCGTTGAAAAAATGACTTCTGCACCCAATAACATCACTCCTTTGTGATTTCATGATGTCAATAAAGTCATAACACATCACCACCATGAAAATCCCTCCCTGAAAACTGAAAAAGTGACTTTAGAAGAAAAAAGGTTGTTACAGGTTTTTTTGTAGCGTTTTCCTGGCTTTAAGCCTAGGAAATGCTAGGAAACTACGTAAAAATATAGAATTTTCCTATTTCAAAAAATGTATTCACAAAATGACCTCCAGCTGCAAAAACTTGAATTTATGCATGTAATGAACCCTCTAAATCATATTCAATCTCATCTTATGGCTCATGTGGTGTTTCCTCCTAATTTATGATCAGTTGAGCTATGGGCTACTCAACCACAATCATCTTTAAACCCTTCATTTATAGCTCTTCATGAATCAGTTCCAATTGTTCTTGAAGGTCTTTGAATTGGTATTTCAGTGACCTATTCTTGGATTCTAAGTGCAATTTTACCTTTTTAATGTGCTTTACCTCTCTTCTTAGTGGCTAATTCCACTTTATCAGTTTTCCTATGTTTTCCAAGGTCTTTGAGACACTTGTGACTTGATCCTCCCAAATATTCCTCATTTGTTCAAACTGCACTCTTTCATCTCTATGATTCTTTGCCTCTTTCCTCAAGACAGATATCTCTTCACTTAAATCTTTCAACTGCTCCTTAAGGACTTCAAATTCTAACTTTTCAGTGATTTTCTCTTTGCCCTTCTTTTGTTTGATGACTAATTCTTCTTTTGCAGGTGAGGAGAGGTCTATGATGATTGGTGGTGGATGAGTACTTTCACCAACTTTCTGAGCCACTTTGCTACTTTCTAAGACTTTTCTTGCATGTATTTTCATTGGTTTTCTAGCTTGAAACATGAAACCAACATCATCACCTAAAAATTCTAACTTATTAGCTATTTTTCCTTTCTTAAGCTTCCTTCCTCCCTCATCTATGTCTTCATATTTGACAATGGGAGTGTCTTCAATATCAATGGCATGCAAGATGTCCTCTAAGTTACCCTTAGCCACTATTTGGCTCCTTGTAACTCTCTTGCTGCCATGTTTGCTAAATTTTGGCTTCTGTTTTTTAGGTGTAGCTTTGGGTGTGTCAATATTCTGCAAAGGCTCTATCCCTATGCTCATTGGTTCAACTTGCTCTGCCACTGTAGGCGATGAAACATCTCTAGGTTTGGGAACTCTTTTAGGAGTGACAACATCTATTTCAAAACCACTAATGAATAGAAAGGATGTCCAATCTCTACCTAATCCCTTCAACTTCTCTAACACCAGAAACTTAATCAAACCATGATGAAATAGAGAGGTTTCATTTCCTTATTTTTTAACTTGAACCTTATCTGACATTTTACCTAAACTTTTGTATAAGTAAATGGGTAAGTCAAGAGATCTCTTATCGACAAAATGTAGTAGAAGCCTAAGGTGCTAGGAGTAGACCATGTGAAAACTTACTTCACATGTGAAGTACTTCTGAATGATCTTCAACAACTTTTAGTAGTTGTCTTTCATGTAGCTCCTTGGGATAGTGTTTGTGAGATCAATTTCACCATGCTCTCGCTTGATGAATTCTTTGCAGTCCTACATGGTGAAATTGATGCCTTTAAACCATTTTTCCCCTCCTATATGGACTCCTATTACTGTTGAGATATTGTCTGGTGTTATTGTGAGATTTAACATTCCCACCTTTGTAGCTAATCCAGTAAAACTTTTGGCAAACTCCTTTGAAACCTGCAAATGGCACCCTTGCAATTTTTGGCAGAATTGCAAACACCCTATTCTTCTAAACACTTCCAAGGCAGTTGGGTCTTCATTTAACAAATTCATGTTCATGGGCTCATACCTGAGGCAGTGACCACCTTTTTTAGTCTTCTTTCTTGTAGCCATGGTGAATTTATATCTTTTCAGCCTGACTTGACTAATGACACCCGCAACTTTTGAAAATGCTAGCAACCAACTTGGCTAGGTGAAGAAACTCTCCAGAAACTCAATAACATGCAAGGATAAAGCAGATAATGACAAAAATACTCAATTTGGGGATGTTTTATGGTTTCAATGACAACTCATGCCCTAATCATGACTCATGCATGCTAAAAATGGTAATGATGACCTCAAGCATGACCTTGTACCTTTGAAATAACCCTAATTGATTTGAATGACATCCACCCTATCTCCTCTAATCATGAATTGACACCTTGTACTGGATTTGACAAGAAAGATAGAAAAAATGTTTTTCGTAGTGTGACTATTTCATTTTCTGACAGTTTTTCTAGGAAACTATTAGGTAGTTTCATAGTGAAAACTCCTAATTTATAATGTAAAATGCTACGAAAAAATGAAAAACTGGCTAAATTGTCCTTTTTTCAAATTTAAATGCTTGGGAATGAAATATGACAGCAAATGATGATTGACGGGACATGAGGTGACCTATATGGAGGTGGGTTTGAACCTTAGGATAGGTTAAAGATGAAAAAAATTAAATTTTCCTATACCAACTTGTGACAAATGAACTCTATGACCATGTCAAATAATCTTTCACTTTTTTTCTAAGTGATAACATGATGGTTCATTATTTTATCCCTTAATTGAAATATGATTATGTGATGTATTGTTAATACTAATTATGAATTCGAAATTTGGGAATACCATATGAATACCAAGCAACCTTGGCATTTTCAATATATATTAGTAAAAAAATTATTACTATTCTAAAGAGAAATCACAAGCGAATATTAATGATCAATGGTACACCATATTTGAATTTCTAAAAAAAATTAAAACCATTTTAATTCATAAAGTGGTTATATATATATAATTTTGTCATCTCAATGCTTGCACTATTGAATCTAATGTGTTTCCACTTCCAAAAGGGAAATAGCTATGAATCCCTCAATATGGAATATAACTCTTCACTTTGTATTGGTGGACATGGGGGAAACGTAAATTGTTTCAATTTGATATTATTAAATTGATATCGAACTAAAAAAATTGTTCAATAATATTTTATTAAGACATCCTCATCAAGTAGCTAGAAGCTGCAAACCTGAGAATGATTATTGTGTCTGAGAATTTTATTCATTAGTGTCGACAAGGAACTTTGGACTACATGGTTGTAAAATCCTATGGATTAATGAATTCAATGAAGAGATATTGCCCAGAAATATTTGGACTCCTTTGTTTCATCATACTCAATAGACAAATATGTATAATATAATGAGTATAAGTCTGACAAAGTAAAGTGGTTGACACACAAAACTGGTTATGTATAATATAATGAGTATAAGTCTGACAAAGTAAAGTGGTTGACACACAAAACTGGTTAGTTATGAAAGGGCACTTGGTATGAGGAATTTATGATGGTGATTTTTGGCTTGAGGGGTCCTTACCTAGCTTCAAAGTTTATGGATAAACCAACAAACCCTCCAAATAATGGACTTTTCGGCAATGACCTGCTTACACATATCAAAGTCTCACCCGAAGCAGTATGGGGGGGTGTTGGAACTAAGTTTCCGCACCCTAAGGGAGAAAATAATGAAGTGGTACTAAGCAAATCGAATGCATACTTGTATAAATAGTAATGACATGCACAAAACAGACTAAGGCAGAAACATAGAATGTGCACAATCCTTAACAGAATAAGATAGAGTCGTAGATCCCTTCAACGCAGAGAGATCATAATAGAACAACGTCTAGATCTAAAAAATGTGCAATTACTTAAGCAGATTTATCAACCATCAATATGCATACATAACCATAGCAAATATCCCCATGCAATCATAAATAAGCAATAGGAAACAATGCGATCTCAATAGAATAGAAACAATAAAAAACTCAGATCAATAACACAGTGAGTTTGCCAAAAATATTTCCTTTGTATTAATTCAGATCCTTTCAATACATATCAAAATCTCCCTTACATAATGTAATATTCCTTTTCAGGAATTTTTGTAAAATATTCAATGAGGATGTTGTAGAAGGAAAACCATGTAATAAAAATGCACAACAGGACTTGGATCCTCTTATATATGTTGTATGTAGCTTAAATATGAAATTACATCAGAAACAAATCATTCTAGCTACACTAAATAGATCTCCCCAGCTCATATATGCTTAAAAACACCCCAATCCCACAAATTCACAAAGTAGAATTGCTAAAGACTGCAACAACGTAATTTTTATTAGGTAATATATAGAAAAATATGATTTAATACAGATCTAGATCTTTAATTAATCATTGAATAAAAAATGAGAGGTTTGACCCCTTTTACAAGCACATCAGAACATCTCGGCAAGGGTTTCTGACAAAATAGCAATATAAAATGCAGCACTGCAGAAAATATGTTGTACCCTGCAAATTTGTATTAGAAAATACAAGATATGATCTGAAATAGATGAATAATACATAAATTGACCCAAGGCCTCCTTCAATTGACCTCCTGGAGTGAAATAGACACCTCCTTCACAGAAACAAGCACAAAATAGGAGGATCTAACCTAGCAGCTACTGCTACTGCAGAAATGACGTAGTTACTATAGGTGACTGCACTGTATATGATGTAAAATGGATATCCTCAAGATAGATGATGAAAAATAAGCTCAGGACCTTCCCCTTAGATCTCACAATCAACTAGACCAAAGGTGAAGATGGAATTCTTACATGAGAATTCTCTTGCACTAAACAGTGCTACAGCTAGAGCTAAACAACTGGAGCTTGTAATCAGTCAAAAGACTAAACAAAGATGATTACTAAATGCCTTCATTTGTATTATCTCCTCCTTCTTATCCTTCATGAGCTTCCTCACCCCGAACCCCACTCGTTGATGAGGTGACTTCCTTGAGAAGATTCCCCTTTCAAAACTGCACTACCCTAGTTAGTTTCCCTCCTCTTGTAACAACGCTATTGACTTGGTCAAATAGACATAGCTCATTACTTTTCCCCTCTTTCACACCAAAGTGGCTTTATTTTTCCTCCTAATCCAATCCCTTTTCACACTGGGATATGTTTTATTGTCCTCCCTACTCTTTTATTTCAAAAATGGAGCAGTTATAATATTCCAAGTAGTAGTGGCTAATTGGGAATATTACACATAAACCCTTCTGTGCACATAGCTAGTAGAGTCCGCACACAGCCAGGACTAGATCTCCATGCACAAAGCTAGTAGGATCCTTTAAACCCAACCCAAACAAAACCCTTACAACGTATTACAGACGCATAAACTTATCCAACATCAATAATAGTCTTAGCTTCCTTCCTTAGATTTGTTCTACCTATTTATATTATTATTTTGCACATATTCTATCATATCAAACCATGGTTTGAGGCCCAAAGTTTACCCTCAAACCCATTTACATAAAAATTAGGGACTTTGACCAACCCCAAAGCCCCTTAACTCTTTCATGCATCACACATATACAAAACTTATACAAAACTACATCAAAAAGTGTGTCGTAGGGGACCTCGCTCCAATAGGCCTCCAACACAAACGTGTGACTCATCTCGAGTCACTGAGGAATCTGCTTGTTGAGCTTAGCTTGGAGCATGCTGACAACAGATTTTAGAGGGAGCAATAATTCTAGACTTTGAGATGCAGTGCCTTACACTTGTTGAACTAAATTTTCTATCGTGGGCCCTTTAGTGGCCATCTCGATGTTGCGCTATGTCTACTGAACAATATTCAAAGTGTTATCCAACATCTGTGAAAGCCGAAGGGCCTCATTCGCCCACAATTGCATGTGTGCTTATAGAAATTGTTCCTTCTAGCACAACTTGTCAATCTCTATTTGTATCATCCAACACTCCTGCAGACGAGCTAGGCGTTGAGTGAGAACCAAGGTTAGTGCCACTATCATGATCTCTTCAAACTATTATTCCTTCTGATGGAGCATGTCGCGCAATCGAAAAACTACTGGATCATTTTGCACTAATTTCCATACACTCACGGCTTCATCTAATAGGTTTTCACAGTGTGTGTCTATAGTAGTGATATTGTCGCAAGATTGCTTTACCTCAGCTACTCTTTGGGCGCGGTGTAAAATCTTAAAATAGGGAAAGATAATAATACAAAACACAATAGATGGAAACTACAAAAATATATAAATAAGATTAAACACCATGAAAATATACAGAATAGTTGAGCCATTTTATTAATAAGGAGGCGAAATACAAGATACTACAGTGCTAAAATATAGAAAGACTCAAGCAGGAAGAAAAGGCTAGAGTGACCTTGAAGTCCTCTCAATGAAGGCACTGCATAACTACTGATCTACTGGAGGCCATACTAAGGTGTCCCTTTTGCACATGATGGAAATATAAATATTGGCTGAAATTAAATGCATATATGAGGTTGTTCCGGAGCTCAGATGATGCTGGGATTTTAGATTTGGGCTCTATGATGAAAACTGAAAATACCCCATAAGTAATTTCCAGATTGGAAAATCTTGGAAAATCACCCTCCTAGGGCTTGCAATATAAAACTGTTGGGTATGCATATCTATGGCATGAAATGAATATAAGCATGGCTGCAATAATGTAGAATCATCTCAATGCATGAAGGGTTGATCCCTCCTCTTGATCTCCAAGCTAGAAGCTTGAGATCTAGCTCCTCCTTCCTCCTCTCAAGTTGCAGCTGTTGAATACACAAATGTTGGAATGGACTACACTGTCAAGAGGGATGAAGCTATATTCGGCTGCTAGGTGATGATATAGAGGTCACAAATGATGGAAATAATCTCAGAAAAGTGAGGGGATGGTCCCTCATAGTATTCCATGCAGAAATACTTGGAACTTTCTTCCTCCACTAGATCTACTTAACTAGACTATTCAATTCCTTGGGGAATTGTTGTTGCTTGGAGGTGTATAATGATGGCTTGATGTCGGATATCACAATGCTTCTTCTGGAAGACTGAATTGGAAGCACAAGGTTAAAGGATTAATCCTCCTCTGGTTTCCTAGCTAAAATTCTAGAAACTACCTTCCTCCTCTCAAACCCTCAAGAAGGAATGCGTAATTCTTGAATCTGTATGTGCTGTAGAGAGGGGCTAAATTTGGCACTAATGCTGGATGATGAGTGGCTGCTCAAAGAAACCTTCCAAGTGTAGGAACTCGAAATAATCTTTGGGTAAGGGTGGGATTCCCTCTCAGGAATACGCATGTGCTAAACAACACTGCAGAATTAGATAAACAGTTGAAGCGTGCAAAGAAACTTCAAATGAGAATCCAAGATCTAAAATCCAAATCGTGAATTATTTCTATGGTTGCCTTCACCTTCCTTTTATGCTTTGTGAACCTCCCCTAGCCTTGTCCCACCTCATTACTCTACTACAAATGTGGCCACTAGGCTCCATGAAGACTCTGTTGTCTCTCCATGATCAAAATCATCTCTACATTTAATCTCCACTCTCTCCATGACATGTGCATTGAATCACCACTTTCTCCATCACTTCATCATTATTTCTCTATGATCTTACTTTTAATCCTCCACTATCCCCATCATATTTCTCATTAATGTTGCATGATCTCCACTCTTCCTTCATTGATAAGATGCTCAACTATTCCATAATGTTGATCTACTATCTAAATAGCCGACATACACACAAAAAAAGTGGATTTTATTCATCTATGGGGTTTATGGGTCCCTCCACCCTTTTATTTACTTAATTAATTAAGAAATGTAAGAACTCTAATATTCAAATTAACTGATGGAAAATTGGGAATATTACACATGGACCTCTGGGGGAGTCTCAACCTACAACTTGGCTTGCAGATCTACAATTTGTTTCTCATAATCTATTCTAACTGTCTACACCTCAGTGCACAATGTGTTCAACGCGGAAACCAATTAGTCTAGTTTTTACTCTAGCACTATTGTGGCTAGTACTAGTAGAACACCTCGACATACTTGATGGATTTTGAAATCTACCATATCACACTTGGCTTCAATGGCACGAGATGCTGCTTCAAATTCTTGCTATTTTTGGTGGGCTACATCTACCTACTAGCAGTAGCCTCTCTGTAGTGAAGTTAGTTAGTGATCATCAAGTGCATCAAGTGTAGCTTCCCTGTAGGTAACACAGAAAGATTAATATTTATATCATCTCATCCAAGGAATTGGGCACGCTGATTGGCATCCACCTAAATTTCTCGCGTGGGGATTTGCATAAGGCGATCATCCCTAGTGGTTGGTAATTCAACATAAAATGGCCTTGTTATCATGAATTGCATGTTGGTCTGGCTCTCCTGAGCTACACTCACTTTTATCTGGCTCACCTACATCTTCAGCTCTTGGATTCCAACCTAAACAAGCTCTAGTGTAGTCTTGTACTCCAACTCCATGTCGGTTCAGTGATCCTTGGTCGCATACATGACTATGTTGGAAATTTCATGTATATCATCTTATTTCAATGTAAAAACCTCCTAATTGGCCTCTTTGGAACCCTTCCTCTTCTTCCATGATCCTCTAGTGGCCTGAGAGTCATGCTTGGTTCCCTTAGAGGTCTCTGATTCCACTGTGTCCTTTGGTTCAAAGCCATTATTCTCTGGCTCCGTTTATTTTTCAAGGTCAATGGTCTCGCCAGTGGTAGTTAGTGTTGTGTCTTTCTCTGTCACCTTCTTTATTGTCTTCACTGTATGGGAGACAGTGCGCGACTTCGTCGGTGTAATAGGTTTCAACTAGGTTGGTAGCCATTTAGACGTCACTCTAAGAAAATCATCCTCCATCACTAAGTATGGTAACTTGTACTACACTTATTCCACACTACCCTTTGTCCCGATATGCATGTTTTGAAATGTAGATTTCAAGTCAGCTACCATCTTATATTAATCATATAGTGTAGGTAATAGCCATGAGCTTGATTGGATTGCTTAATAAAGAGTTGCATGATAATGAACCCAAAATATTTTATTTTCCCTAGTGCACACTAGGTCTGAAGAGTTCCACAAGGTGGCACAACATGCAACCTTGCACATCTGAGGCTCGATCACTGGGAACTAGGGGTTTTCGCGTGTCTTCCATCCAATCAGCACAATCAACAATAAAATCTAAGCATAATGGAACTACTTGACTTCCTCTTGTGCTTCGTGCACATTTTCAAGGAACTCCTTACATATATAGCTATACCTGTTGTAAATAACTCCCTTCTCGCAGTGTCCAGTGAGAGAAATGATGTGCGCGAGCACCTCCTTTTCTCTGCACTCGCGCATCATCTTGTAGACCAATATGAGTGTGCTAAATCGAACTGCTGTGTCATTTATTTCATCAACCAGAAAAACTCAACTCTTCCGCATTACTTGATATTTCTTCTTAATCTCGTCAGTGACGATTTTCTCTTGGGGTTTTCGTCCAAAGTCAGAAAAGGGGTAGGCTCCTTTAGGAGGGAAATTGGCGATCCTATGGATGAATCTAGCATCAATAGGGATGTTCTTTCGCAACCACAAAATAAGAAAATTCTTGATGTGGATTTTGGTTATGGGGTTATGCCCAAAATGAGGGATTTGTAGTAAGCTTAGTAGGCTTGCCTTATGCAGACCGAGAACCCATCTTTTTGGTTCAAGGCGCAAAATGCCTCCTTCATAAGTGATTTGATTGAGATATAACTCCGGCTCAAGCTCTGGAAAATTTTCGACATCTTTAATGTCCGAAATGTCAATTATGAGCTATGGCACTTTAGTGAACATGTCCCCTTCCATTAGGATGTTCTCTGGGATTAATGGCATCTTGATTCTTCTATGCACCTTCTCCATTTCTTTGGGAATTTTGACTGAGGGTTTGTGAGACACAACATAGCTAGATAGCCACAAAAATGGGGCCACTTAGACCACATCCTCCTCTCCTTAAAAAATGGTTTTAGGGACCTTGGTCATAGGCCTTTTTAGCTTCTCAAGCGCAGTAGAGCGCAGATTTGGAGTCGTCTCTCTTGGAGATTTTAGGGAACCAGAAGACTTCCCCTTTTTAGACTTGGAGGCACAGGTGTTTCTGAAATATGTACCTCGAGAAAAGTAAGGTTATCTCGAGGTATTGTTTTCATGATAATTTAAGGAATAACGTATCTCATCCCTGCTTGGCACAAGGCATCCTGGAACTCGGGATCCAAGCTAGAAATACACACAAAGAGTGCAGTGATAATCACAGAACTGAAAGAAAATAATTCACTCATAAATAAATGCAAACTATTGTGACCCCATAGGTCATATTTATACTTATGGCACATATTCAAAAACTACTTCTGCATTAATGTGTCTCCATAAATGTAAAAACAGTCCCAAATCTAGCAAAATACCTTCACTAAATGGAACCTAAATGCTCCCATAAACGGTAATAAATCTGTCATTTCTAGTTTTAGAATTCGAACAACTAGTTTTTGACATCTATGCAACCCATTCAACCTTCTCACATAGCTACCGCACATGCATCACACCTTAGTGCACATATACTCTAGAGATAAGGATAACCATCGACAGATCCCACCCCACCCCCCCCCGCCTCAACAACACAGACTTATTTATCAGATACTTCAAAGAATATAGGGTGGTTTTCATCGCATCTCTTAATAAATACAAACTCCTCTGACATTTTTCGTCCCCAATGGAATGGTGCACATGTTCTGAGTAATATAGTCATGGGTGCAATTACCAGCTCATAACTCAAAATGTGATTCCTATAGTATCCAGCAAGACTCATCATGGAGTGCATTTTTCTGAAATTCTTAGGGGGATAAATAGTGTTTCTTGTGACTGTGCTCTATTCCCTAAATTCCATGATTTCCAAGTGCCCAAAGTTCACAGTTTCCTTCATCAACACATTAATAATTTCATGAATCAAAGCTTGGACACTTTTATAAAATCCACTCGCAAAGCTAAATGTAAGAATAAAACTCTTTGTTAGCATAGAACATTCGCTAGTGCCTCTGTGCAGATCTGTCTCCAAATACCATACAGTAGGCACCGTCCCCAACATGTGAATAAAAATATAGACCCATTCAGGTCTTGGTTCTATGCCCCATACCTGATTCCATCTCACCAAATGTCTGTGTGGATCTTCTTTTCCAGAGTACGCATCTTCCATTTTAATCATTGGACATTAAAACCATAACCTCATCATGCGCGCACATTCCTCCTAGTTTCCCATATTCTCCTTATGATTTTCCCACCATCTTGCTGGAGTAGCGTGATAAGCGAAGATCCAAAGCATGGAATCATTGTCCTTTAGGCACAATCCTTTCAAGATCCCCTATAAACATTATTATATCAGTTAATCCATCGCAGGGTGGCAAATCATGTACCTTAGATGTTATACATCATAGAGATCGAGTCATGGGATTACAACACAACGTATACACCTCATGCAACCGGTTCTACCAGTTTTCGAGTTCTTCATCAGAGTCTAAAAACATGAGCTATCCTTCTCCCACTTAAGATTTCCATATGTTGTTGGATTAATCCAATCTTCCTCATGTAAAGTTATCTTATATATTTGATCAATCTCATCATCAGGACACACCATCTTAGTATATATTTTTCCTTCTGTGGGATCTAGAGGAATTATTACCATTACTCCATTGCTTTCAAATTCCATCCTCCTTTTCTTCAGATTTATGACATCATCCATGTCAATGGCTCAGTCCAACCCTAACAGCACAGGATAGGGATCAATATCATAAAAGAAAATTATGAATTCAAAGTCTGCCATTACCTTAACACCTTCTATACTGACCACAACTTGCGAAAACCTTCTTAACGGAATGATCTTCTGTTGATTTTCCATGCGCAGTTGAATGGTAGACCACTCAAAATTTGGCTCTCCCATACGGTGCCATGTTTTATTAGGTAGAACATTAGCATATGATCCCATATCAAGGATAACCTGGTCCAGCTCATAAGCACCATTTTGCATGGTCATATGCATCTCCCTACCCATTCTCTTATTGTTCTTGTACATTTTGTTAACTGATCACTATTATAACATTATTTTTTCCTTCTCTACGTAATTATTTATCAAAGCCTACATATTTTCTACTGCCTTTTTGTTGCACAACAACTTTACACATGCTTGTAGGAATAGTTTGATCTCTTCATCTCCTCCTGCTTCCTTCATTGTTTTTCCTGATGTTGATGCACTTCCTTCTGTAAATTCCTTCTGTGCTTCAAAAAAGGTCTTCTTTGAGTGTTGAAGATTGAACCCTTCCTTATTTTTAGGTTCTTTATGGATCCATACATTATTGGCAAGTTATTTTCCCTTATCTTCAATGGTGGCTACACCGCTCCTAGTAACCACATTCACACTGGGATATTCTTCACGAGTTTCAATGTGAACCATCTGAATATTTTGTGTTGGAGTCTGCATCTTCTTTTCATGCATTTTAGGAATCAAGACAGAACAATATTCTATGACATGATCAATTTGTCTATAGCACCTGCAGGACTTCCATGTTGGATTCATACAGTCACATGCATAATGGCCAACATCTCCACAGTTATAGCAAATGACTTGTCCTCTTCCTTGGCTAGCTGATCCACCTCCTCATCCTCTTCCTTTGACTTGAAATCCTCCATGACCAAAAGGGGATTCTGGTGATGTATGCTCAACCTGAAATCTATATATTTCAGCCTTATATAGAATCATATCATAAGTGCAACAATGATTCTCATCATGCCCTAAGGATGAACATAATATTCTAAACAACTGCTTCAAGTCAGGTTCATACTTTCTGATCCTTGGGTAGGAATCTGTGTCATGTAACCCAAAAATTTGACAAATAATGCACCATACAAGACTCTATAATGGACTAGGACCTCCACCATTCAGATAATTGTTGAAGACAAGACACTGGTCTTTATGGTGCTTAGAAGCTTTACATTTTATACACCAAACTTCTGTGCAGTCCTCCTTGCCCTTGTTTTTGCACAAGATTTGAATTTCTAGATGCATGGATTCCAACTGATTCTGAATTTGTTGAGTTCCAAGTGCAACAGGTCTTGGGGTAGCCTCAAGCTTCATTAGAAACTCTACAACCTCAGCCTGCATGGAAATATTTTATTGAACTAAGGGTTGGCATAGATATGGGAGAAACATAGCAATGAACCATTCCTTATGTTGTGTATCATCAATAACAAATCCAACATGTCTGATGGTGTGCTTCAACCTTTGATTTGCCTCCCATACAGATTCATTAGGTTCTTGAGGAATATCCTTCATTTCTGTCACCAGTTGCACGTATGACTTAGGCTTCTTAAACTACACTTTTAGGGCCACTTTTATTTGTTTCAAGGTAGCATTAGGGTTTGATTGAGAATACCTAATGTACCAATATAATGCATGATATTGGAAATTAGTAGCCAATTGTGCCTTCCTAATATCAATATTGTTAACCTGCTGAGCTTGCTAAACGACCTCAGTCAAAAACCAAAAGTTGTCATTATTCTCATTTCCAATGCCTATGAAATTAGGTAACTTCGTCGATGAAGCCATGTCTACTTTTGGGGGAGGTGGATGGGGTGATGGACTGCACAGTGGAGTGGGTGTTCTATGATGTGAGTGCAAAAGTGGAGTGGATGGGGTTGGAAATAGACTAAAGGGTTTCGAGTGTGATGAATTTTCTCCTTCAGAATCACTAGAGCTACTAGTTTTAAGTTCTTATTCACTCTCATATCTAGGCTCCAGAGGTCTATAAATAAAATTTTCATAATCTTCACGGTAAACATTTCCACTTCATGTAGTTGGGCCTCTTCTAGGCATTCATCAATATGTTCGCATGAACAACCCTGTTCACATAATAACAATTTCAACAATAATTTTAGTGAGCACAGGAACTTAACTCTAGGGCCTTTTAAAAACCTTGTTTCTACTTCAGAATATGACAAATTGATCAATGGAAATTTCAATCACAAAGCCTCCCAAAAGGAGATCAATCCAGTGATCTACTGCGTCGGTGATCTTATTGTCTAATTTTTCTACTTGTTGGATCAATTCAGGAGTCCACTCAGTGACCGTGTCATCTTTTATGTAGGTATTGAATTTAGCTAAGAGAAAAAAACACTCCTATAGCCCGTGTGCAAAGGAGAAAAATAATATTTCATGCACTTGTGTCTAAATATATCTATGTACCCTTTGTTCGTCAGATAGCTTAGTATTTCCATTCTCTTGGAGTTCGAATTCAAGGATATTTCTATCCAGCCAATCTTGTAATTATTTTCGTGAATGATGCAACAACATCAAATCTTCCTCAAAATGATTTCGATCCTAGAAATAGAACCATTTGGTGGCTTGAAGGGTCCTGACCCAGTTTCAGATTTTATGTAGAATCCAACAAACCCTCGAGTGATCTACTGCACGGGTGATCTTATTGTCTAACTATTCTACTTTCTGGATCAATTAAGGAGTCCACTCAGTTCCTGCGTCGCATTTTATGCAGGTATTGAATTTAGCTAAGTGTGAAAACCACTCCTATAGCTCACACACAAAGGAGAAAAAAAAATTCATGTACTTCTATGTAAATATATTTCTGTACCCATTGTTTGTAAGATAGATTTATACATTATTTCTCTTGGAGTGTGAATTCAAGGATATTTCTATCCAGAAAATATTTTAATTCATTTTGTGAAGGATGCCACAACATCAAATCTACCTTAAAATTATCCTAGTCCAGGAAATAGAACCATTTGTTGGCTTGAGGGGTCCTGACCCAGGTTCATAGTTTATGGATAAACTAACAAACCCTCCAACTACTAGCCCTTTCGGAAATGACCTACTTGTGTAGATCAAAGTCTCACCTAAAGCACTATGGGGGGCTGCTAGCACCCAGTTTCCACACCCCGAGGGAGAAAATAATGAATTGGTTGTAAAAAAACCGAGTGCGGACTTGTATCAATCATAAACAGTTGCATGAAATAGACTAAGGTAGAATCATAGAATGTGCGCAATCCTTAACAGAATAAGATAGAGTTGCAGATCACTTCAGCATAGAGAGAGCATAACAAAAGTAAATCCAGATCTAAAAAATGTGCATTTACTTAAGTATATTTATCAACCCTGAATATGCATACATAACCATAATAGATATCCTCACACAATGATAAATAAGCAACATGGAACAGTGCGATCTCAAAAGAATAGAAATAGTAAATAACTCATATCAATAACACAATGAGATCGCGAAAAATATTTCCTTTGTATTAATTCAGTTCATTTCAATACATATCAAAATTTTCCTTACATAAAACCTTCTGCACACATAGCCAGCAGAGTCCGCACACACCCAAGGCTAAGTCTCTGTGCACACAGCTTGCAGGAGCCTTTCAACCCAACCCTGATAAAATCGTTACAACGTATTATGGATGCATAAACTTATCCAACATCAATAATAGTCTTACTTTCTTTCCTTAGACTTGATATATCTATTTATACTATTCTTCCATGCAGATATTATGGTCTCAAATCACAGTTTGAGGTCCAAAGTTTCCCCTCAAACCCATTTACATCAAAATTAGGGACTTTGACCCAACCCAAATCCCCTTGACTCATTCACACAGTGGCCATATGCAAAAATTATACAAAATTACATCAAAAAGTGTGCTCTAGGGGACCTCGATCCAATAGTGATCAATGAATAAATGGAAAATGCAAAAGAAAAATATCAATCATTATTTGGGGATTAAATCTAGGACTTTGTACTTGGCCATGAACAAGCGTGTGTAATGAAATGATGAAAAATAATGAAATCATGTATTTTAGACAGGTACTGTCAAAATATTCATTGAACGAACAATTTATTTGTCCTATTTTGCTGGTATGGTAGAGAATGCAACAAAAAAGATCAAGAAAATCCTTCGACAAGACTATGAAGCCTACCATGATCTAAATGAAATTTTTTGATTCATAGAGAATAGATGAGGATGTGTACTCCCTTTCTTAATATTCATAGTCTTGGTAAAAAAATGTAGTACTAGCTATAGCGTTGGGATGGAGCCTTGGTTAAATCTCCAAGAGCAATCCAGTGGATGAGATTGTAAACGATGAATCAATTTTCAATATTGTGAGTGTGTTTCCTTTATATGATATTTTACCTTACTCTTATGTATTTTATAGGATCAATATTCAGGAGGACATTTGGATATATAGTGTACATATGGTGAGTTTTCATATTCACATCACCTTCATACTTATGCCTTTTACATGCATATTTTATTTTATATTTATTTATTTATTTTATAACACAAAAAATTAGGTTGTATTATGCTCTTAGGCTTAGATATATGCTCCCAAAAAGTAAGGATAAATTTATTGCAATCATATCTCCAAATGTTCTTGACTACTTCATGAACACATTATTTTGATATTCCATTATCTCAAATATATTTCAAGGCATTTAGGGTGTCTTTCACTATTTCAGCCAAACACTACCCTATGGTCCACTAGGGTTCCCATTCCAATCCGTTCCTTGAGTTTTCATATGTGTTTATTGCCACTAGTGAAAGAAAAAGAGCAAAAAGGGATTAAAATCATAATGGTGCAAGAAGGACGACTTTCATGATCAAGATTTTTTAAAGACCAAGTTTCAAATAAATCAACATATTTCATGGTCGAATTATGAACAGACTCATAGAATATACGGCTACAGGAGGAAGCATGGGCAAGCGTGTTTTACCAAATGGATGAAAGGGATAATAAACCTTAGCATTAAAAGGGAGAATGAATTTGACATTTCAGAGATGCAATTTATTTTTGAATTGCCAGTGCAAGTTATATTTACTATGAAATTCAATGTGGTAAATAAAGTAATACATTTAACCATTTTAAAATATTACAACCTAATACTTTAATTGTGGTTGCTTGTATGCATGAATGAAATTGTTTTAATTTTGCTTCACCCGAAGCCATTAAATCCCTTATGTCCCATTAGTTGTACTATAAATAATATTGTTATTTTAATGATATATTTCGACACTTATGTAAAGTCCGATTTGGGCATGAAAATGTCATTAATTTTAAAATTCATAGTCATAGAATGGTAGAAGGAGTTATGCAAAGGTTTTAAAAACCTAATATTCCTTCGAAATTTTCAAGGATAGTGAGGAAATTACTGAAGATTGTGCCTTCGCTTGTAGCAATGATTATTCTCATTTCATATTTTCTTTCATGAATTCATTGACTAGGGTTTAATTGTTTACGCCAAAATATTGAGGGGATTTTGAAACTTCAATACTTTAGTATAGTTGTACCATTCTAATATTTGAGTGTATTTTCTCTTGGTATATGATTGGTTGAGTGATTGTGAGGCTACAGTTTATGATTTAAAGTTTATATGAAATGTTATCATTCCACTTCTATTTTTGAGAGGCTTTCAGTGCATGTTCTGGATTTATCAACATTTAATGAGAGGATATTTCACTTCATGCAATGATTCTTGTGCATATTAATGTAATTTTTAATGTATATACAATACTTTTGTTATGTTTTCATGTGTAAGTTTACATATTGGTTTCAAGTTAATGAACTAATTTGTTGCATGGAACTTATATGATTAATTTTGATATCTTCTCTTTCATTTCATCCAAATATTAGTAATTAACTATGAACTAATTTGAGATTGGTTTCGAACACTTTCCTACTTGTGTATGTCTTAGTTAGTCTTATCCATCTAATTCTTTCTTAATGCATGCTCCCTGTCATTATTTTTTTATTACTTTCTTGCACTATGTCTTTTCATCCATCAATTGAGGATTGATTTCATATTCATTCTTTAGGAATTTTACATTCCGTCTCAAATTTATGTCTTTTCATTTGAAATCCAAGAGTAACACACACACACACACACTGTGCGATTCAGACCCAGAAACCAGATGGGGCTCCTTATATCCCAATTAGTGTGAAGCCTAATTGGGACTTCACACTATGGAGACCCCTTACTGTTGGTTTAACATGTTGGATCATTGACAGATTTGGTGCTAGAAAGAGGGAAGATGACAAGTTGACCATGTGGATTCTGGTTTTAAGTATTTGATTTTGAAATGGCTCTCTCCCAAATCCCTCTTCCCGGTTGTTTTTCTAGAAGTAAAATAATTTTATTCCCTAAAAAGATAATTAATATCTTGTCAAATATTAATTTTTCTGGTGAGGGTAACTCTTTGTATGTTAGCATGTCCTTCAGTTTATTCGAAGTTGTATCTCTAATAATGTGTGTCATGCCAGTGACATGTGTGGAATTTTCACTCTCACTTTTCAAGGTTATGCCAAATCATGTTGTAATACATTCACACCCACATCTATCCATTATTCTAAATAGTTCATTCATGAGTTTATGTCTTCTTTTCAAGGGTCCAATTCTAAACAATTATTTAAAGAAATTGATGAACTCAGAATGAGACTAGAGGAATCAATGGATGATTTTTCCAAGAGATTTATCAATATTTGAAAAAACATTCCTGAGAATGATAAGGATTGATATCATTTAATCAGAAAATTTCCACATATAGCTGGATTTTATGAGAGGGAATCTAAATTTGAATTGGATATTGACAGTTAGATATTAGTGGATTCTAGTATACTCCCTAATTTAAATATGCCTACTTTTTCTTTGGGTGTCAAATAAAACCTCATATTTTGGAGGAGAAAGTGGTTCCCCCTAATTTCCCTTACCCTTATTTGTCTTCATTAAACAATGAAATAAATTATAGTACTAACATGAAAATATTTGTTATTGATGAAACATGTAATCAAGAAAATTTTCATGAAAAGGGGCAGACTTGTATTGATTTAAAAGTTACACTAAATTATGGTGAAGTGCAGCTATTGGGCCGTGAATACCACTTTTTAACACTTATTTCATCCATTTTTACTTTTATTTATCATGTCATTTATTATAATTTATCATATAAATCTACTTTATAATGATTTATGCTCTTATGGATGAATACTATTTCTTCTCCTTTATTTTTAATAAATTGATGATTATTATGCATAGTTTTATCAATGATGGTTTATTAGTATATTTTGTACCAACACTCACCATTTTAGCCTCCAAGATATTTTCTAGATTTCATATTTGATCTCCAAATCATCATCAAATATTCCAACTTAGAAATTCGTTGGAATAAGAAGTGACAATTTTGCAGTTGCGATTATGGGAAAATAAAGAAGAATCTGGAAAATCGGGAACATGGGTTTTGTCGAGAACGAACCAAATTAACTTTTCTAAAGAATGGTTTGCCAAAATTTGGCCTATAGTGAGAGAAAAGCAAGGTTATTTGAGCACGATTTTCTAATATTTGTAGTTGCGACCGTCCTCCAAATTATTTTAGCTGCAAATCCAAATTCAACTTGTTCTTTTTGAAAGATGCATGGAAATATATTTTCTTGTTGATCAATTGGTTAAGAAAAATTCAATTTTTTTATGAGAGATCCTATTTACTATTTAATTTCTCCTCTCTTTGGTTATAAAAGGAGACGTTTGTAAAAGAGAGGGGATCGTTGTTGCTTTTGTGAATTGTAAACTTAATCAAAAGTTGTGTTATTGAAAAACAGGATTACATTATAATGCTGCTCCAGTTTAATGATTATTCCCCCCCCCCCTGCGCATGAACTCCGTTCGTGTTATATTTCCAATTCTTGCAGCGTGTGATCGATTTGATACATGCATGTTACTGTGAGTTCATTCCATTAGTTGTTTATCATATTACTGTCTTTATGTATTACACGCTCTGTTTATGAGTTATTTCATTATCGTGTGATCTAAATATTATTTCTTACAGCATGGGTTAATTGAGACATCATATTGCCTTACTTAGATCATCCTTGGATTCGCAGAAGTGATATTGGTTCTATCTTAATTAATTCATAATTCCATGCTTAATATTTTACTGTTTTATTATAATGGATTGCATTGTCGTTCCTCCCAATTTAACAAGAATCATAATCCTTGAATTAATTATCTTGTTATGCTTCATTGTTTGGCATTTGATGTTCCATTCCATTTGTTGTTCCGTTTGACTGTTTTTCATTTCAGAGTACAGATACAAAGCTTCGCGATTCAGTTTTCTATTTAATAGGATTTTCCGTTTAATAGATTTTTGTTGTTCAATCCCATTAGTTAGGATTTGTTAAAATTTGCTACCCATTTACATTGTCGTTCAATTCCAGTGTGTTGTTCATTTATAATTCGTTAGTTTCAGATTGTAGAAAGATTGTTTATTTATAGTTTGTTGTTTATGCACATAGCCATTCAATTATAGATTGTTGTTCATTTCTAATTCTTGCTTTTAAAAAGAGTTCTTCTTTGTTTACTTTCAATAGCAGCATTAGTTCAATTTCGATTTCCCTTTGATTTCTTGGGAGCAGGCTGTCAACTGTAGAGAACACTGGTTATTTCTTCCTCGTTCCCAGATTGATTGTCTTGTTCCAGTTCGATTTCAATTGCATCAATTTCTAGAGGAATGAGTTATTGCTACTGTATCCTCAATTGATGTTTGCTGAGTGAGTAGTTGGATTTCAGAGCATTTCAGTTTATGTTATTGTAGTTAGATTTCTTTTCCAAGCATCCATTTACTCTTACATTTAGAACACTGTACTACATATTGAAGAGAAATACTCTTGGATAAATTGCTGCCTTAGACTGAGTACACTCTTGAAATAAAAAGTCGTTCCTGGATTGATAATTAATGTGAGATAAATATGTGTTAAAAGATACCTTTTATACCTCAACATTTTGCCGCTGTTTCCGGGGAGAGTGTATTCCATTTAGAAAGAGTGATACATATTTTATTTTTTATGCTTGGAAAGAATTGGGTATTAAAGACGGAAGGTAAGAACCTGTGCACCGAGCAAAGAGCATACTTGTTCACTGGCCCGCTTCACAGCAGAATTGAGTGAAAGCTTAAGGTAGGAATGAATGCTTGCATTTTTTTTTGAATTGTAGAGGTAGAATTTTTTAAAAAAATCTTGTAATTCCACTCAAGTGGTGATGTAAGCACCACCCATTTCACTAACCAATTGATAGGAACATTGGAAGGAGGATCCTTAAATAAACACATAAAGAACATCTTCTATTATGGTAAGAAATGGCTCACATTGCAACTTTCAAATTCCATATCAAGGATCTAGGAGGAGTGACACAAATGCACATAATCCCCCCATTGTCTCTACCAAATTTTCATGGTTTGACAAATGAAGAGCCAGATAAATTCTTATTTGAGTTTGAAATACTTTGTAGAGGATATGATTATTGTACTAATGATCAAAGATTGAAAGTGTTTCATCTTACTCTAAAAGGAGCAACTCTCCTATCCAAAGGAGGGAACTGCATCCAAACATGGGAGGACATGAAGAACATATTCTTGAAGAAGTACCAAGACTACTGCAAATCCAATGAAGATATTTTTGGTATGATACAAGGGGAAAATGAAAGCTTGGAGGACTATATAGAGAGATTTAAATATAACCTTCAAAAATCAAAGCATAAGCATTTGGAAAAAGAGATCTTGAAAACACTCCTTCTTAAAGGAATCAAAGATGATTTTTTATAATTCTTAAATCTGATAGGAAAAGGTGATGTTTTTCAGCTATCATATGATGATGTTTATTAATTGTTCATAAGTTATTCGAGAGGAATTTCCAAGGCTGGTAAGAATTCTAGAGAAGTTTCTTCTTTCTTTTCCAAATTTACTACAAGAACAAGAGACATAAGAGCTGAAATCAATGTTTTATTTAAAAAGTTTAAAGTTGATTTTATTAGCTCTCTAAATTCAAAATTGAATGTTTTGCAGGTTCATAAAAATAAAAAAATTGATGAAGTGTTTTGCCCTCATAACCGAAAGGAGAATCCCATAGATAGTTGTTCTTCCTTATCTAGGATGGAAGTAGCATATCAAAGAGATGGGGAAGCTGAAACAAGGTCAAAACTATGGAAATCATGGCCTATAGGTATGGTTTAAAACACTTCCTCTCCATTCTCTTACTTCTTCTAGTTTGCATCAACAAGTTTTTTTAAACACTCAAGAACTTCATGATATGATGGCTATGGTAAATCGATAAAATAAAGGATATATTGAAGATTGGTTTCACTCCATCATTTGTTTGCAGCATCACTCCATGCTTCAACAATTTTTGGCACCATCTTTTCAAGGGAAGTTGGCTTCTCATACCCTAATTTTTATTAACATGCATTTTTTAAATTTGGGTATGTACATACTAGAAACCTTATTTTGGAAATGGCTCTACTATAAATACTCTTATACGTAATCATATTCATTTTCCAATTCAGAGTAGGCTAGTGTAGAAAATAAAATAAATAAGGAAATAAAATAAACACAAATTTTTTTATTTTTGTAAAAATAGTTGTTTTCGTTGTAACATGCTGTGGAAATCAAAATCAGTGATAAATATTTTAATTTATTGGTGTATGTAGATGAATTATATTGAAAATAAAAATTCTAAAAACACTCATTTCCATTTTTATCACCAATATGGAAAAATTGCTTGAATATCATTGTTTTGTCTTGCGGGCTTAATCAAATTTCTGAAAACATAGTTGGGATAGTCATGTTTTGGGGGACCAAAAGTGAATATTTTTAAAAAATATTTCTATAATAAGTATCCCTTGATGTCTAGTTTCCAACCCAATTTCAATCACTCCATTTGGATTTTAAACGAAAAATTTAGAACCAAAACATTTACAGGTTATCTAGTAGGTAGCTCAACAACAGAGTTGGGACAGTCAGTTTTTGGAGGTCTAAATGATTATATTTTTAAAAACTATTTCTATGGTAGAGTCCTTTATGAATATAATTTACAAATCAATTTGAATCACTCAATTTTGATATCGTATGAGGAATTTATGACCAAAATACTAACTGCCTATCATAAATCAGCACTCTTGAAACTCTGTTTTCTCGGCTATTCATTAACGTATTTGACCCATCAATTCTTCTTGTCTTCAAAACATATTTCTATTGGAGATCCATAAATGAATATAATATAATTTCCAATTTGAATCTATTCAATCCGCCATCAAGTGAAAAATTTATGCTTGAGATATCAACTATTGGTCTGGGCTGGAAAATCGAAAATGACTCTATTATGCAGGTCATTCTAAGAAAATTTAACATATCATAGCATTGAATTTTTAAAACTTGTTTCTGTTGGATAT
Source organism: Pinus albicaulis (assembly GCA_034641835.2). Classification (NCBI taxonomy): domain Eukaryota; kingdom Viridiplantae; phylum Streptophyta; class Pinopsida; order Pinales; family Pinaceae; genus Pinus; species Pinus albicaulis. The sequence goes on along the minus strand of CM076580.1, from coordinate 807,057,775 downwards.
AAAACTTTGAATTAGCTCTCATTTGGCTTTTGAATCACTCAAATCAGAAAAAAAAGAAGAAGGTATTATTAAAACACTACTGGTTAGTATCGTCGACCACTGCTTTCCCGCAGGTAACAAATATAATTTGTTTTATTTTTCCGTGGATTTGTTGTACAGAGTAACTAATTGTTAGTTTTTTGCATAATTATTGGATTAGGGGAGCCTGATCACCTCTCTTTCTCCATGATTTAATGTTTTATTGCAGGTAGACACTCGTTTTTTTGCAGGTCTTAGGAGAACAAAGAAGGTCAATTTATGGATGAGCGATTCTTGAATTTTTTTTTAGTAAAACAAGGGAATTTCATGCAGTTCATCACCTAACGGATAATAGAAGAAATGAAGAATTTATTTCCATTTCAAGATTCATGCCACTACTGCCAAATTTTTTTTCAAAAAGATCATTTTTTTTTTCCATTAACAGATTGATATTCCCTTAGGAAATAACATCATAGCTGTTGTAACTTAATAAAGTGTTGTTTATTTTACGATTTCTTTTATGTTTTGTGTTTCAGGTGTTGATCCCTTCAAATTGTAGTTTCCACTCCATTTTTAATTGAACAATAAGGACCCCACCATGCAAGTTTCAGTTACAGAAGGCAATTCTTCGGCAATACCAATTCTGTCAAAAAAACAATTTACTTTTTCTTGAAACCTGTATATAAAGTTTGTTTTCTTTTACTTTGCTTGTTTTTTTTTATAGTATTTTATTTCTTGAACTGCTCTTACTTTGCTTGCTATGAATTTTTGTTTTTCCTTTCCAAAGCAACAAAACTTTTTCTGTTCCTTTCGAAAGGAACATCATTTTCGTAGATTGTTTTTGTTGTTCCTTTCCAAAGGAACAACACTTTTTGAATGCATTTTTCTTGTTTTTCAACAACATTTCTAGGACTTTTTGTGAATTTTTCATGACTCTTTGAAAGACAAACATACAATTTATGCAAGGATACACAAATTAGAGGTTACTGAAATCAGCTAATCAAGAGAAATTGTAATTTTTAAGAAATTTTTTGTAGTGATAAGAAAAAGGAGAGGACACAACCATATATATCCCTTTGTTGTCTTTATTTTCACTAAAATTAAAATGATTGATTATATTTATCATGTTGGTTCTTCCCTAAATTCTCATAACTCTCTTTGATTTTTATTTCATTGAATAAGAATAAGGGCATATTTTCTCTATTGAGATGTTCAGACTTCTTCCACCATCCCTACTCTTAAGGAGTGTTGAGCCACCCCTTATATATAAATATGGAAGTATTATATGTAAAGAAAAAGAAGAAAAAAAGTATCTATATGATTACTAACAATTCTATGATATGGCAGGTGGAGGATAGGGGGTCTCATCAAGAGCCAGCCTACTATGATCATAAGGGAGCAGTGAAGTGGCATTCCCATTATGGCCACCACACCAGGGATATGATCCAATGGACAACTCAGAAAAATAAAAAGTCCTTGGAACAAGAGGTCTCATCACGAGCTGACCTGCCCACCTTTCACTCCTTCCTGGTGAATGGCATTATGATTTGTCTGGTTCCCAAGCCAGCACAGTGACCTCTATCATGACATCACACAACACTTCCCTGGGCATAAATAAAGGATAATGGTTCCAAGGGTGATAAAGTAACTTTGTGAAGGTTATAGACACCTGTGGGAAATAGAGCTCTGCTGATGGTATTGGAGTCATATTTTTCACAAATCAATAGTAATGATAAACCCTTTTCTTATATCTTTATCTAATATAAAATGAGAGTATGCTCCTAAACCCTTTGTTCGAAACGTCTTATGCATGAAATTTATTTATAAATCGATCATAATGGTTTATGTAGATAATGACCGCATAATTACTTTTTTTCACCCCAGCTATCCTTTTCTCTTGTTTTCGAATCATTAGATAAACATTTCCATATCTACTCACGATTTCAAAATATGCATTGATTTCAGTAATGCGATAATTTTTTGATCATATCATAAGTATGTATGCCTTTCCATGCTGTAAAATTGCTATGCTATACGTTGCTCTTTTATTTTGCGCATTTGCCACAATATTGATACTGCATTTCTACAGAATTTTTGCTGATTGAAATTTTGGCATACATCTTATCTGTTGCTCTTCAAAATTAACACTGTGGATTCAAGAAAATTGCATACAGAATCATAATTTATTTATAGGAGAACAACAAGTATGGGGGAAAATTCTATTCGGAGCATGACCACACTATTTCAACTAACAGCAAAGGCTCGCAAACGCGCACAATTCTTCAGACATGATGTGCTTGCATGGCTTTCACCTTTTGCATCATTGTTAGTATCCACTCAGCCTACATCAACTTCAACCAAGGCCAGTCCCTACATGTTCTTCCACATTTTTTTCGGAGGTAACACTTGAGGAAAAATAGCATAATTTTCTGATTTATTATGAATTTAGGAGAATTTCATGAAAATCCATTGAGCATTATCATTCATTCCACATCTTTACCACTTCCCATTTTTTTTAGACACGTCTCATCTTTCAGTTTTGGGGAGTGTTGATTTCCTTCATTTCTTTCTTGTGACCATGTCAGTCATATTCTTTATCATCCATTGATATTATTATTCATTCTCAACACCTCCCTTATTCCATGTTGTTTTACACCAAGCATAGATTTCAATAGATTGTAGCAATCACCTCTCTTTGTTTTCTAGCATCGCATGAGGACATGCTAATTCTTCAGTTTGGGGGGGAATTGCTACATATGATGGATGTTTTCTACTCTCTTTCTCGTTTAAGGCATACAATTTAATTTTTATATAGTGCAGAAATTGATTTGCATATATTTTTAAAACTATGAACTGAATTCTTGTGATTTCTGGATAACAAGGAGGTTTCATTAAAATACATAAACCCAGATAATTTCACGCTAAATTAGTTCATAAAATTTCGAAAATTATGCACTACACCTGCAACCATTTTGTTTCTATCTCATGATCTGTGCATCAAAACGATCTTATTTTTGAGAAAATGGTTAATGAAGTTTGTTGTTACTTATGTTACATTTTTTTGCAACTTCATATACATATAATTGAACGTCAATTGTAAAAATTGTTATGCCTTCACGAAGATTGCTAAAATTGAATATTCATTATTTGAGGAAAAATTCATTTGTTCCATCCATTTCATGAGTTGGGATGAACAATTTTCTCTACTTGGTTAACACATGGGTTTTGTCTTTGGGTTGCATGAGGACATGCAATATATTCAGTTCTGGGTTGCATGAGGACATGCAATATATTTAGTTTGGGGGTATGTTGGGCCATGAATACGACCACTTTTTAACACTTATTTCATCCATTTTTACTCTTCTTTATCATGTCATTTATTATAATTTATCATATAAATCCACTTTATAATGATTTATGCTCTTATGGATGAATATTATTTCTTCTCCTTTATTTTTAATAAATTGATGATTATTATGCATAGTTTTATCAATGATGGTTTATTAATATATTTTGTACCAACACTCACCATTTTAGACTCCAAGATATTTGCCATATTGCAGATTTGATCTCCAAATCATCATCAAATATTCCAACTCAGAAATTCGTTGGAATAAGAAGTGACAATTTTGCGGTTGAGATTATGGGCAAATAAAGAAGAATCTGGAAAATCTGGAACATGGGTTTTGTCCAGAATGGACCAAGTTAACTTTTTTTCAAAGAATGGTTTGCCCAAATTCGGCCTGTATTGAGAGAAACGCAAGGATCTTTGAGCACAATTTTCTAAGATTTGCTGTTGCGGCTGTCCTCCAAATTATCTCAGCTGCAAATCCAAATTTGACTTGCTCTTGTTGAAAGATGAATGGAAATATATTTTCTTGTTGATCAATTGGTTAGGAACAATTCAATTGTTTTATGAGAGATCCTATTTACTATTTAATTTCTCCTCTCTTTGGTTATAAAAGGAGACAGTTGTAAAAGAGAGGGGATCGTTGTTGTTTTTGTGATTTGTAAACTTAATCAAAAGATGTGTTATTGAAAAACACAATTTCATTGTAATGTTGTTCCAGTTTAATGATTAATTGAATTTTTTGTTCCATTCACATCATCTGAAGCAGCTTGAGTAGTCCCTGCTGGTGGTTAAGGGCTCGACCCCTGGCAGCGTGAACTACTCCTCTATGTTATATTTCCAATTCTTGCAGCGTGTGATCAATTTGATACGTGCATGTTACTGTGAGTTCATTTCATTATTTGTTTATCATCTTACTGTCTTTATGTATTACGTTCTCTGTTTATGAGTTATTTCATTATCATGTGATCTGAATCTTATTTCTTACATCATGGGTTAATTGAGACATCATATTGCCTTACTTAGATCATCCTTGGATTCGCGGAAATGATATTGGTTCTATATTAATTAATTCATAATTCCATGCTTAATAGTTTACTATTTTATTATAATGGATTTCATTATCGTTCCTTCCCAATTTAACAATAATCTTAATCCTCTAATTACTTATCTTATTATGCTTTTTTGTTCGGCATTTGATGTTCCATTCCATTTTCTGTTTCATTTAATTGATGTTTATTTCACGGTGTAGATACAAAGCTTCGCTATTCAGTTTGTTGTTTAATAGGATTTGTTGTTTAATAGAGTTTTGTTGTTCAATCCCATTAGTTAGGATTTTCTATTCAATTCTTTTAAGTTACAATTTGCTACCCATTTACATTGCCGTTCAATTCCAGTGTGTTGTTCATTTCTAATTCGTTAGTTTTAGACTGTAGAGAGATTGTTTATTTAAAGTTTGTTGTTTATGAACATAGCCATTCAATTATATATTGTTGTTCATTTCTAATTCTTGCTTTAAAAAAATTTCTTCTTTGTTTACTTTCAATAGCAGCGTTAGTTCAATTTCGATTTCTCTTTGATTGCTTGAAAGTAGGACTTTCAACTATAGAGAACACTGGTTATTGCTTCCACGTTCCCAGATTGATTGTCTTGTTCAATTTTATTTCAATTGCATCAATTTCTAGAGGAATGAGTTATTTCTACTGTATCCTCAATTGATGTTTTTTGAGTGAGTAGTTGGATTTCAAATCATTTGAGTTTATGTTGTTGTAGTTAGATTTCTTTTCCAAGCATCCATTTACTCTTGCATTTAGAATAATGTACTACATATTGAAAAGAATTACTCTTGGATAAATTGCTGCCTCAGAATGAGTACACTCTTGAAATAAAAAGTCGTTCCTGGATTGATAATTAATGTGAGATAAATAGGTGTAAAAAAGATACCTTTTATACCTCAACAACAACAAGATCAATATGATAATCAAATTAGTAAATCATACGATGATAGTCATGTTGATGAATCTCAAACTAGTTTTACATGTCTTTCATATTTTTGTGATATGATCTTACCTTCACCTCCTTCTATGACAAAGGCCATGTCTTGGGTGATAGTGGATGTTCAAATGATTTTGTTGAGCATACGATGTGATTAGCCCTAGTATTGCAACAAGAATGTTGCAAATACCAAGGCTACCAACTTAGATTATCGACCCAAGGTTTGTACAAAATTAAGAGGTGTCGACGATATATTTGAAGCATGCAATGTGTCCTTCATTATTTTATTTAATGTAATGAAGTGAATATTATGAAATCAAGGCCTAAACTAATTGCAAAAATTGAAATGCTACTCTATTCGCAATAAATGGAAGTGTTGCTTGCTCAAATGTAAATACAAACACTAATTGTAGAAATGTAAATGTTATACTACTTGAAGAAATGTAAACATTAAGCTACTTGCATAATGTAAATGTGGCATTGAAAGGAAACCTAGTATATGGAATGGAAATATTAGTGCTTGAAATAGAAACCCTAGCTTAAGAATAAAGAAAGAAAAATAATATAACTTGCATGAAGGAAATAACACATAATAAATCATTTCATTCCAAATAGGTTATATCCATTGACAAAGTTATTTAAATAATTCATATGGAAATCAAGAAATAGTTACTTTGTTATCCAATTCATAAATTTTTCCACTAACCCTACCTATTGAGATGTGTTGCAAGGGTAAGGTAAAATTGCTGGTGAAAATTCAATGTAATAAAAATTAATAAAGGAAAAATAATAACCACTGTGATAGGACACTTATTCCAAGATGAATGTCTAGAAAAAAGCATCCTAATGCGAGCGTTAATTTGGCTTATTATGGCTTAGGAAATTTCGAAAGGAAATCACAAAGGCTTTGGAAAGGAAAAGTGGCATTACTTGTTATTTATTTATGAAAATAATGGAAAATAGGAGAAAAGGAAGGTGAAAGGTCACAGGGTGCATGTGAGCATGGAAATGAATGAAAATAATGGAAAATTGAATAAAATAGAGGCATCATTAACAAAAAGGCTTCCCAGGATCAGTTGGTACCGTTTTTCAAATTAGGTTTGGATCTCTCTCTCTATTATCTCTCTCACACACTCTTGGACACTTAGAGTTTTCTTGGAGTACTTCAGCATTGGATCACGAAATGAAAAATAATATAAAGAGGAAGTAAAGTTCGATTAAGGAAGAGCAATATTAGGCTACTAAAATGGGATTATTTGCAAGTATTGATTTACATGTGTAATTTCCTTGCTAGATCTGGGATGCATGGTTATGCATGCCTATTATTGGTTCTCTTAATTTCATTGGCATGGTTTTTTATAGGTGTGATAGTGATTTCATCCTAGCCTCTCCATTTTTGGATAGCCATGGTGTGATGGGGTTCTCGTGATTTAGTTTAGATGGATTTTCATATGGATTCAAAACTAAGTGAGGTGGATATTTGAATGAAAGAACACATGCCCTAGTGATCCCTTAACTAGATTATGGATTGAAATAAATCCATTTTCTTACTAACCCCAGAACTAGACTGTAGGTTGCAGTAAATCCATGTATTTTGTGCCTCGGTAGGCCTAAGAATGCTCTACTCGTGAATGGTGGGTTATACGGTAAACCCTAGAGGTGTGTGCCCTTGGTTAGGCCTAGTGGTCTAGTGGCGATTGTGGTAAAGCCTAGAGGGTGTAGTCTTGATGAGGCATAAGAATCCTATACTAGTGAATGGTAAGATATATAGTAAATCCTAGATATTAGAGTCTCAATTATAGCCTAGTGATCACTGGATTAGGCTGTATATTGTGGTAAATCCTAGGCACTAAGAGACAGTAAACGTTTTCACAGTGTAGGTGGAAAAATTTGGTGGAATCAATGCTTGTTTAAGGCCTAATGATTTGGTGAGGATCGCGGTAAAGCCTGCTTCTCTTAATGAGAGTGAGTTGGTTTAGTCTTGGGAAGGCATACTTTATTTTGGTTATGAGTCCCACATTCATTCTTGGAATATGGCACAGGGGTGATTGGCAGAAATAAATATTTGGTTCAACTAATATATGGCCAGGTGGTTCGTGGAAGTCCAAAACCTAGTTGGATTTCTCATCCTTTAATAAGAGTCCTTTCTCCTTAGAATTCAATGTGTAAATGTACTAATTATATGTGCATCATATTTCTATTGTACACTTGTTATTTATGTTTTTTATAAGCTATTTATGAGTGTGTTTATTACAGTGATGATGTGTGGTTCTCATCATATTTTTATTTGTAAATGAATGAATAATGAATATATGACCTAATAGTTCATAATGAAACTAATGCAATAAGGAATCAATTTTTTTAGCGATTCTCAGATAAATATGAGACATATATGCTCAAATATATTGTTTTAACCTATAAAATTCATATTTGTGACATGTTTGACGAAATTTTCTGTCATGGCTAGTAGAGTTCCAATCAAGTAATTGATCAAGTTTGTTATCCAAAGCTTTGTCTTCATGTCTTTTATGAGTTCTGGTGTTAGGTCCCTATATTACTAGTATAGTCCCTTATTGTTGTTAGTGTAACCCCCTTATTGTTATTATTGTACCCTTTTAACCCCCATATCGTTATTATTGTGCCCTTAAATTATTATTGTTAGGTCGGCTATGATTACATTGTGGCCCCACTAGGGTTACATTGTGGTCCTATGGACTCCTATATATAGAAAGGAGGTTTTGTAATTTGTATCATCCAAGAATTTTTCATTCATGTAATGTATTGGAGGTTTTCCCCTTGAAGTGGATTATTTATAAGGCCTTGATATCTCTTTTCTTCTATTTCTGGAGCTGGTTTCACAACATTTGGTATCAGAGCTTTGGATTTTATGGTTTCGCTGCCCCAAACAGGTCATCATGGAATTTTCACTATAACGTTTTTTATAAGAAGGTTCAGAGGTGGAAATTTTGAGAGTGCGAAGCCGAAATCCTGAGGACCATTTTCGTAAAATTTCAGATCTTGGTTCACAATATTTTCAGAGATAGGATCTGTGGAAGTTAGGGTTTTTTGTAGGGTCCTGAATTTAACCTAAACAAGTCATCGAGGCCTTTGCGCTATAACTTTTGTTATACGAAGTTTCAGAAGCTGAAATTTTTAGAGAACGAAGCTGAAATCCTGAGGAAAATCTTCGCAAAATTTCAGAGCTTGGTTCGCAATATTTTCAGAGATATGATCTGTGGAAGATAGGTCTCTTTTAGGGTCCCAAATTTCATCTCAAAGAGGTTATCGTGGGAAAACCTTCATAAATTTCTCTCTAAAGATTGGATTGGAATGATGTAAAAGGTGGACACAATTACACAGACTGTATTTTCTTTTCTCTCCATTTCAGAGCCAAAGGAGGAAACAATGACACATGGCAAGTCGTACAAGTACGCTATAACGAACTAGTCCATAATTGGGTCATTGTGGGAGATTGGACATAACTTTGCATTGAAGAATCCAAAATAGGTCAGACCTCTGGCATTTGAAAGAATATTTAGAGGGTAATTTCAGGGAAAAATTTCAGATATTGAAGATCCAAAAACACAGAGATAATTCAGTTTCAATATCTAGCTCCTCAAAATCAAGAAAAAGGTGTGTATTTTTTTTTTCAAATTACATAAGTCTTGTTTGAAAAAACAGTTCTAGTTGATTCCAAAGGCCTATTGAGCTTAGCTATCAGTATTGGGTTCAAAAATGCCTCCTAAAAAGAATTCAACACCCACTAAGCCTTCAGAAGGCTCTACTATGACTTGTGAAGATGAAGAAATGCGACATGAGATATCAAAAGTCCATGAGCAAGTGCACCAAATTTTGCTATCACAAAGAGCAACAAAAGATGAAATGGAAACTAATATGGATGGTTTGAAGAAAGGCGTGGAATCTAAGATGAATGGTTTGGAAGCTAAGATGGATGACATGGAAGCTAAGATCAATGAAAAAATGGAAAACATGAACAATGATCTAAAAGCAGACATGGAAGGTTTGAAAAAGTTGATACAACAAACGTTTCCTAATGGTGAAAATATAGTAGAGGAAACTCATGATGAGAACAAAATAAATGATAATCGTGATTTCATAAACTCTAATGTTGGCAGGAAGAACCACCATATTCCAAATATGGATATGAGGAAGTTTGATGGCAAGGATCCCGTAACATGGATACTACATATGGAGCAATATTTTGATCTCAATAATGTGCAAAAAACACAAAAGGTACGCATTGCAACTTTACATCTAGAAAAAAATACATTTGTAAGGTATTTATGGCTTTTATCCCATAAAAAAATTGTCGCTTGGTCAATTTTTACGGAGGAAATGATAGCACATTATGAGGATACAAAGAGAAACACCTTCTTTAGCCAATTGATAAATCTCAAACAAAAGTTTTTAGTGTGGGAGCACATTGACGACTTCCAAAAATTGAATATAAGGGTAAATTATATTCCAGAGGAACACATGATTGATCTCTTCATAGGTACTTTAAAGGATAAAATCCAACATGAAGTTCATGTTTTGGAACCTGATTCATTGGAGAAGGCATTCAGGTTGACAAGAAAAATTGAATGTAAAATTATGGCAACAAACAAGCCTACCACTCACTTCTATAAAGAGGGAAGTCTTGCTACTCCTAGATTTCAACAACCTATAAGGTTAACACCACAAAAATTGGAAGAAAAAAGAGCAAAAGGGCTTTGCTACAGTTGTGATAGCAAATAAAATAAAGGTCATAAATGTGCTGAGAAGAAATTATTTTACATAGATTGTGAAGAGGAAGAAGAGAATGAACAAGAAGAGGATATACACTAGGAGCCAAACCTAGAAGAGGAAGAAATGAATCTGACCATATCGTGTAATGCATTGGCAGGAATTACCACTCCTCAAACTCTCAAGATAGAAGGAAATATCAAGAAGAAAAAGGTAATAGCGTTGATTGATTCAGGTAGTACCCACAATTTTATTCATTGTAAGGTAGCCAAGGAATTGAATTGTTTCCTATACCCAACACCAGAATGTCAAGTGATGGTTGCAAATGGAGGAAATATAAATTGCTCTGGAAAATGCCATAATATCAAGCTATCCATGGGGGAATATGTATTGAATATTCCAATTCTTTCCATCCCAATGGGAGGTGCTGATGTCGTACTAGGAGTACAATGGTAACAATCTTTGGGGACGGTAGCTTTTAATTTTCAAGAAATTTTATTGAAATTTTTTTTGGAAGGAAAAAAAATCGAATTACGGCGTATCACAGGGAAGCCAGGAAAGATAATAAACTCTAATTTCATGACAAAGCTTCTGAAGAAAGAACAACGAGGTGTAATTGCACAATTATGCTCACTAGAAGTTCCAACATCAAAATCATCTATTTCTCTAGATCTCCAAAGATTCTTGGACAATCATTCCAATGTGTTTGATACTCCCAAAGGACTCCCACCTATTCATGATCATGATCATGCTATTCATTTGATTTCAAGAAGTGTTCCTCCAAAAATTCGTCCTTACAGATATCCTTATGTCCAAAAGATTGAAATTGAACATATGATTGCAGAAGTGTTAGAGGTTGGTATAATTCAACCTAGTCAAAGTTATTTCTCTGCTCCAGTAGTATTGGTGCACAAGAAGGATGGATCATGGCACATGTGTCCTAATTATAGGGAGCTCAATAAGCTCACCATTAAAGATAAATTTCCCATTCCTGTGATTGATGAATTATTGGATGAATTACATGGAGCAATTTATTTTACCAAGTTGGATCTTCGTTCAGGATATCATCAAATTAGAATGAAGACTGAAGATATTCCAAAAACAGCATTTCAAACTCATGAGGGTCATTGTGAATTTTTGGTCATGCCTTTTGGCCTTACCAATGCACCTTCTACATTTCAAGGGTTGATGAATTCCATTTTCAAACCCTTCCTTAGAAAATTTGTGCTAGTATTTTTTGATGATATACTAATCTATAGCAGGTCTTGGAAGGATCATGTTGAACATGTTGACATGGTGCTAAAACTATTGCAGGAGAAACAATTATATGCAAAAACATCCAAATGCTTCTTTGGAGTACAAGAGGTGGAATATCTGGGTCATATTGTATCTCACGAGGGTGTTAAAGTAGACCCTAACAAAATTAAAGCCATTAAGGAATGGAAAGTCTCCACAACCATAAAGCAGTTGCGAGGATTTCTCGGGTTAACAGGGTATTATCGCAAGTTTGTTAAGAATTATGGGAGAATAGCAGCACCTCTAGCAACATTATTGAAGAAAGATGCATTTTCATGGACTCCTGAAGCAACTAAGGCCTTTGAACGTCTTAAAGAGGCAATGTGCCTAGCACCGGTCTTAGCTACACCAGACTTCACAAAAACCTTTGTTGTGGAATGTGATGCCTCAGGAAATGGAATTGGTGCAGTTTTAATGCAGGAAGGAAGACCCATTGCTTTTGAAAGTCGTCCAATCAAAGGAAAGTATTTACAGAAACCTATTTATGAGAAGGAAATGTTAGCAATACTGCATGCACTAAAGAAATGGAGAATTTACCTAATGGGAAGACACTTCAAGGTAAAAACTGATCATGATAGTCTGAAACACTTTTTGGAACAAAGACTATCTTCAGAAGAGCAGCAAAAATGGGTCACAAAGATGTTGGGTTATGACTTTGAAATAATCTACAAAAAAGGAAAGCTTAATGTTGTTGCAGATGCACTCTCAAGAAATAATGAAGAGGTGGAAGCATTGCTTTGTGCCATTTCTATTATCCAACCAGATTGGATAACTGAAGAAAGAGATGAATGGAAGAAGGACAAAGATGTATGGACACTCATTCAAAAGTTGCAGCAAGATCCTAGTACATATGATACATTTAGTTGGAAAAATGATTCCTTATGGTACAAAGATCGCTTATATATTTGTAAGAATTCCCAACTAAAACAAAAGATTCTTCTGGAATTGCACACTTCTCCTTTAGGAGGACACTCAGGATTTTAAAAACTTACCACAGGGTGAAGAAAGAATTTTTTTGGGATGGCCTTAAATCTGATATTCAAAAGTTTGTGGCGGAATGTTTGGTTTTCCAGCAGAATAAAGTTGAGACAATTAAGACCCTGAGTCTTCTACAACCTTTATCCATTCCAAGTCAACGTTGGGAGGAGATTTCAATGGATTTTATCACGGGTTTACCTAATTCCGAAGGAAAGAGTGTCATCATGGTGGTAGTTGATAGACTTACCAAGTATGCAGACTTTTGTGCATTATCTCATCCATTTAAAGCAAGTACAGTTGCTACTACATTTATGGACACAATTCAAAAGCTACATGGAAACCCAAGGGTTATTGTAAGTGACAGAGATCCCATTTTTACTTGAAATTTTTGGACGGAGTTATTTTCTTTTTTGGGTACTCAATTAGCTCATATCTCATCTTATCATCCTCAATCCAATGGTCAAAATGAGATAGTAGATAAATGTTTGGAAGGATATCTTTGTTTTTTTATAATTGATAAACAAATATAATGGGTCAAGTGGTTACCTCTTGTTGAATGGTGGTATAACACTTCCTTCCATACTGCAGCAAAAATGACCCCATTTATGGCACTTTATGGATATCATCCACCATCCATCGCATCATATTTAAGAGAAAATTTGAAGGTGCAAGCAGTGGAAGATCACATCGAGCATCAACAAGAAGTTCTCCAACTCTTAAAGAACAACCTGAATTTGGCACAAAATCGAATGAAACAACAGGCAGATCAACATCGCAGCGAGAGAAGTTTTGATGTAGGAGACTGAGTATTTTTACGGCTACAACCATACAAATATGTGTCCATCAATAAAGCTAAGAAGGATAATAAATTATCGCCAAAGTGCTATGGTACTTACAAGGTGTTGCAAAAGATTGGTACTATGGCATATAAATTGGAGCTTCCTGCTTCTTCACGAGTGCATCCAATTTTCCATGTTTCATTCTTAAAGAAGGTTATAGGTGAAAATATTCCAATTCAAACAATATTGCAAGAACTTGATGAGGAAGGAAAAATCGTATTAGATCTTGAAGTGGTCACGGAAACCAAAACTCGATAGCTATGGAATTGATCAATTTCAGAGTATCTCATCAAGTGGAACAACTTACCCACTGAAGATTCTACATGGGAGGATGAGAATTTTATACAGAAGCACCCAGAGCTACTCAAGCATTGAGGACAACACTTTTTTGAAGGAGAGGGGCATGTTAGGTCCCTATATTACTAGTATAGTCCCTTATTTTTGTTAGTGTAATCCCTTTATTGTTATTATTTTACCCTTGTAACCCCCATATTGTTATTATTGTGCCTTTAAATTATAATTGTTAGGTCAGCTAGGATTACATTGTGGCCCTATGGACTCCAATATATAGAAAGAAGGTTTTGTAATTTGTATCATACAAGAATTTTTCATTCATGTAATGTATTGGAGGTTTCCCCCTTGAAGTGGCTTATTTCTAATGCGTTGATATCTCTTTTCTTCTATTTCTCGATATGGTTTCACAACATCTGGAAGTTTCATGGAGTTTCTAGGCAGTGACTATGTCCTAGCCCTAGAAAAAATCCTTTAATATCGCAGTCGTTGACATAGCACTTGGAAAACAATAGCTACAGTCGCACATAGGTTAGCTCATGGGAGAGAATGGGACTCTTAGTAACTTGGAGGGCTTGCCAAGGGAGGGAATGAGGCTCTAATTTAGTAAAATGTTGAGTTTCTTAAGGGTTTGGTCACTTGGAAGGATGGGTTGATTCGTTAAGGTTCTGTAGGATGTGTGAATGGTCATTTTGGTTGTATTTCGTCGATTCCTCTTCCTTAAGGTGATATAGGAGGTTGGATCACATTGTAGTGGCCTATCCTCACACGTTTACCTCAGTGGACCAGTTATATTGGGTAAATGTGGGATGAGGGTGTTAAAGAGTGGTATCAGAGCATGGTTCACTACATAGACTGGATGGGTGGTGTGTTGGACATGCATACATGTCAATTACCTATGTGTTCCATATTCTTGTGGTTTATGTTTTTGCTCCATATGCATGGTGTTTATCATAATTGTAGTGGTTGCTGTAGTGTATTGGGTGCAATGGAGAGCAAAATACACTGTGCTTAATAGGGAGGATTCTTTCATATGAGCAAGTCATAGGTAAATTGGTTTTTCAAACATTAGTGGAACAAGTTCAACATGAAAAAAGCTAAGTCAAATTGAAACATAGCATGCTACATAAATAAAGAAATAGAAAACAAAACAACATGGACAAGAAACATGCTCAATCGAGAAAACACACTAATAACTAAACAATGGAGAGCTCTCTCCCTTTATTAGATGATGGTGGTAGTAGAAGATAAAATGATAAATCTCTTGTATTAGATTCTTAGATCTACAAAGCTCCAATATCCAAGACAAGCGGGTATCTTCCTCTCAAGCTTTCAACAAGCCTCTCTTCCATCTCGAAGGATAGTCGACCAATGGACACGTGGTGAAATATTCTCTCTTGGATTGATGTGTTGGATGGCCAACAACTGAAACATTCTAATCCTCTTGCTGTTGGGCAGCACAAGTTAGTTTTCTTCTGAGAAATTTGGCCAGCACAACAATGTGTTCTCATGTTTCTCTTTCCATGGTTGGATTTTATAGGAAAATTTCAAATTTTCCCTCCTTCTCTTGGTACAAAATGGATGCTGACACAAGATTTGGGGTATGATTCCTTTGTGTGTTGCACTAAAGCATCAAGCTGGCTCAAAGGCGACTATACTTGGCTAGCTTGAGTGAGAATATTTTTCTCCAATTGTGCCAAGTGGTCCTGTATGTTGACTTTTCACATCCTTAGGACTGAGCGGCTCTTTGAGGGATAGCCACGATGATTTTCATGGCTATCAAAGAAGAAGTCACAATGATTGTTTGGAGTTAGTGCTTCCTATGCATAGTTCAATAAATTTTCCTGCTTGACCTTAGGAAAAGTTAAATATTCAGCTTCTGTAATGTATTTCCTCCCTATAGGTATTTATTTTTACCTTCTGCTTGACATTTTATAATGTCTTTTGCTTATATGATTTTTCAGTGTTAACAATTTCCCCCTAATGTATGAGACCTAGGAAGAAATGTATAGCCGAAATATATTATAGCTTCTTTTTGTGTGTAATACTTTTGAGAGAGAGAGAGAGAGTAACTTGATTAAAAACTGAGGTTGGAGACCCTTGGCGTCAGTAAAAGAGATACCATGCTCTTCTAGAAACCTACAAGAGATATAATAAATAAAATATTTCTATGAGGCAGGCATTCCCCATGCTCATGATGTTTTGACTGGTTATGCTTATCTGAAAGATGGAGGTTATGTATGTGTCACTTCTATGGTAGTGACCTACTATTGGTTTATGAAAATGGCTCTTGACGCCCTCAAGGGAATTTTTTATTTGAAATAATGTTGAGTGTGGTGTCCAAACGCATCATCTTGGTATGGCATGTTTGTTTAGAAAAATTTCTTGTTGTATGCATGGGTCTATGAAAGTTATGGATCAACCCGTGTAAGAATTGTTGAAAGATATGCTTATCAGGTCATGGGTCTTTGACAAATTCTGAAAGAGTGCAATGATTATGAAATACAATACCATTTTTGAAGTGAAATTTTACGTGGAAGTAGAAAGTAAAAAGGATCGATGACATCAATGGGCAATGATTACTCCCATAGTGACATCCGAAGATGCCCCTATTAAGGTGAGAAGCCATCTAAGGTACTGCCTCCTTGGAAAATGGTTGTTGAAGTTGACAAGAAGGAAGCACCAACTGACCGAGAGGAGTACTGATGCAAGGTACCAGGGGCTCTGATGTAGCATGGTGGGGTGGGATAGGTTAACTCAGGAATGATGACAAGAAATGGATGTAACCGAGGATGGTAGTTTAGTGGCCTGAGGTCAAAGCTTGTAAATTCAAGTAGCGACAGTCATAACACATTATGGTGAGGAAATCCCTGGAGTTGGTAGGACATACAGGGTGGGTGTGTGGTTGTTATGACTGTCATGGTGGGTGTGGTAAAGAACGCATAGCTTCGACCAAGGGTGATTAGGGAATCCTACCAGGTGAGAAATGTGAATGGATGGGTGGGATTTCTCTCCTAAAAAATATTTGTACACTCTCCAAAGTAATATATAACGGGTTTGGATGTAAAGCACAAAGACGGGCGCCCCTATAAACATGAAAATAATCCATCACTATGGTGTGGGGAGGGTGTTTCACTGAGGGTGGGGGCCCCATTGGTTGGTCTCGGTGTGAGGGTTATGAATCCGATGAAAAGTGTCATAGATGGGCTATGCTGATGGGGGTTTTGTAGGCCAAGTGTGAGACATGGAGGTGTGTATTTGATCTGCTTATGAGAATGTTAGTCCTGGAAAGAGTTTTTATCATGACATGTGTAAACTTGATTTATGATGGATGAATGAACATGAATTGCTTCCCAGACTTGGATGTTATGGCCATGGCTCCATATCTTTGGTGTATGGTATAATTGAGTGATGGATTTCATGGATGGTGAGGTGCTACCAACCCATGAGAATGTTTATCATGTGTGAGGTGGGGTGATGATAAACATGATAAGGTGAATGGAACCTATGGTTGATTTCTATGGAGAAATGATGTCGGGATATGCAAAGCTTCTTTGGGGAGCCTACCATGCTAGGGATGGAATGATACTTGCTCTTGTACCTTTATTGGTTGGCCAAATAGGCGATTGGCATTCTTGTAATACCTGTAACCAATACCCCAAGTAAAAGCATATTTTATATTAAAACATATTCAAAATAACATTGAATGGAAATCGATAAGAGAGGGCATACCTATTGTAACTAAAAAAATGAATTTTTCTGAGGCTTGGATGTATGAAGCCTATTTTGAATGTGATGAGGTGTTGATAACTTTGTTTCTTGCATTTTTGTAATTGGGTATTCTGAGCTCTAGTTATGGGTTGCTGAATAATGTGAAAAGGGCGATATATATGCCAATATGACTCATTTCAATTCATTTGTGTTGCTTGAGAGTTTGAGGTCATAGCTAAGCTCTTGTTGTTGATCCTTGCTTTCCATTGCAGTCAACTTGAGTACCTAGGATTCACACCGTCAATGTCAAGTTGGGCCCTAAACATCCTACATTTTAATTTTCTCAGTTTTTTCCCGCAGGGTTTGTAAAAATGTGATTTGTATAGATTAATTACCTATTTTTTACCTGGACCACATGGGCGATTGAGGTTGAGTTGTGTAGACCTTGTGAATAAGGAAGCTTTCCTAAGATGTCATCGTTCTTGGAAAAGCTTTTGCACGATCAAGTGCGCATCTATATTTAATACAGACACACGACCATCACGCATGTGTAGAAAACAGGTACGATGATGAGAAAAAATTTTGAAATTTTTTGGTTTCCTGATTTTAGCCATTGACTTTTGGTTCTTTCTATGGTAAGATGATCTTATGGCGCGAGCGGGATTGGCCCGATATTTTTATATCCATGGTGCAGGATGCCAATACTTGGAGGGTCTTGGCACAATGGGGGTTGTTCAAATTTCTAGAGAAAAACCTCTTGAGGTCAAATGATAGCCTTCTCTCTTTCCTGGTCTACTGTTGAAACAGTAGATGATGAGTGATGGTGTTGCAGTGTAGAGACATCGTCATCCATCTAGAGATGGATTTTTACTTTGTGACTATATTTTTGCCTCAGGGGGAGGTGTTAGTCACTGATAAATTCTTTTATACCAAGAGGTGGCTAATTTTGTTCTTAAAAACTCCAAGAGATATTTCCCCTTTGAGAAACCTATAATCCTTCAAGTTTTTATGAAGATTAATAATAATTTAGTTAATCTTCACTGCTGTTTCCCTTTTTAACCTAAAAAATCTACTTTTTTTTAGAAGAAAAGACTGCTAAAAATCTGTTTTTCCCTTTCATTTTACCCCTCCATTGCGTGTCAAGCTTGTTGACGTCACTTGGACGCCACTTATTCTATTATACCAAAGCTCTTCATATATCGCATTCTACATGCACCGCTTGATCTGGCTGATCCAATCCGACGGCCTATAATCCATATCGCATAATTTTTGAGCCCATCCCACAGTGCGTAACTTTTACGCGATATAGGCGGTTTTAGAAATCCACGTGTCGAATGTAGACCTATATCGCATTCCAAAAGCTAAAACCACATTACCGCCTTAGAGCCACATGAAAACCGCTGCTGGTTTTCTGCCAAACCACCATTCTTCCGAGAGATTTCATCAAAAGATATCTGCCATCGATCTCTATTCAAAAATTTGATCCAACGGCCCAGATCATTTTTCATCCCCGAAATTTCATTTAAAGCTTTTTCCCTGCCGATTAAGGTTTTTGCCCCATTTTCATTACATTTTCCCTCATTTTCATTATAATATGGCCCCTCCATATTATAAATCCTGATTGATCTCGACCGTTGATCTTTGCAAATCAGTGGCCTGGACTTAATCTCCACCACTGTTTATCCAACCGCCTCTCCTTTTGACCCCAGCAAGAAATCCTCGTTGTTGGATGCTTTCATCCAACGACCATGCTCTAACCTAAACTTCCGAAGCAGTTTTAACCCATCCACATAGTATTTTGTAATTTTCTCTTGTTTGTGCATGTTTTTAAAGGTTTTCCATTTGTTTTAAAAGGAAATCAAAGGCTGGGGATGATGATCCCTTAGGCCATTATTCAAAAGGAGAATCATTATGCAGGGTTTCACATCGTGATCTACCGGTGCCTCATGAACACTGGTGACATTATAAAACCCTCTGTAACGCCTGCGCAGCAACAAAACATAATTGAAAGACACGGTCAGAGACCATTTATTGAAGAAAACCAGCATTGAATATAAAAGATTAAAGAGTATCAAGGTTTAAAGTTCAAAACAGAGTTTTTAAGAGGATTAAGGCATAAACTCAAAAAAATCAAATGCTTGATCCACATTCAGCAGAGTATGAGAATCAGAATACAAAGATTAAGCTAAATTAGGCCTAAAACACAGATCTAAAGTAAATTAAAGTGTTTTAGTGAAAACAAAGAAATATGTCAGTCTTATAAGCCTCCACTGCCACATCAGGGGCTAATTGAATTCCCCAGCTACCAAAGAGCCACCTTCAGCCTCAAAGCAATCAAAAGAAGGCCTAATTATTGCCCAATTCGAAGATATTTGCATAAAGACACTTGAATAGTTATTAAAAAAGAAAGAACAAATTTTAAAAATGTCAGTGAAGTTATTGTAAAGAGATAAACAAGCCTGAAAGTCAATCCTTTTTTCCCATTGAGCCTAAAAGACCAAAACAGAGTTGTGATTTGATGCATTCCTACCTTAGGCCTTGCATGGTTTTCAAGGCAGGGAGTTGCATTTAGTGTATAATTTATTGCATTTCAATCCTAAAAACTCTTCCACCTCCTCATTTCTTCTATAAATACTTCTGAAGAAGATGCGAATTTTTTGGCTGATTGTTCACTAGTTGTAATACTGAAACTCTTTGAAATAATACATAGTCTGTCTGAAGTTGAAGAAGAAATTGAAGTCTTGGAATCTTGATGATGATGTTGCATGCTTTTTCTTGAGAAGGCTCTATCATTGGATCCATGAGCTTGGCTGTTGGTGAAGTATTCTGAACTATTTAATGTTTTCCCCTGTTTTCATTTTGTTCCATAATTTATTACTATAGTAGGATGAAATTTTTAGGCTAAGAAATGACTCCTAGAAGCACCTTAGACCTGTTTATCTTTCACTATTTTATTTTTTATTATGCTGAGGTATTTTAGAGTCTTCAATCTCTCTCTTTATTCCTCATGCTTGTTTGTTTCTCTAATAATTCAAATAGTTGGTTTCAGCATGATTTATGGTTTTCCCTGCTTGTCTGTTGCCACTTGAAAGCTGTTATTGAAGTCTCCCTTTGAAGTACCATTGTTTATAGTTAGCCAAGGAGGTCTGTTCTGATCATGCCCTTTGTCCTTGCTTGAAAAATTATTTTAAAGGTCTTTATAGTTGTAATCGTAGATGTTTTTAGGTGTTCCCTCTTCTATGAATGCAATTATCAGTGAATATTTTATGTTTTCTGAGTCAATTTAAATAAAATATTTGAGGAAATAGGATGTGCTCCCGAATATTAGATTTATTTTAGAGGTTTTTTTGAGGTCATCATTTGCTTAAAGTGTGGTTTGTAGAATTTATGGTTAGCCCTTTCTATCAAATAACTCTTTATTGTTCAAATTATGTTTTCAAATTCCCTTTGTTGAGAATTCAAACACTCTTTCTAAACGATTAATGTCCATCTCATTCGAAAAACGAAAGGATCCCGTGGCCAAGTTAGATTTTCCCTTTGATATCCCATATCCATTGATTACTTTGTCATGACCTATTTTTGACTCCATTTCCCAATGAAACTGACACTTCTTCTTTCTACCTATCTTTCGTAGACCTTTCATATTCTGCTGTGCCAATTCAACCAAACAAAAAAAAAAACACTTGAACTTAATAACTAGTCTAAAACCAATACTCAAAGCACACAAGATAAACCTTTGCAAAGAAAATAATTTGAGAGATCCCTCTTTGAGAATAGGAGGAATAGATCCTGTAACTCTAAAGATTGGTTCTGATGCTTCCTTGTCTTTTGATTTTCCAATCTATCAAAACACGGGACAACAACATAATGGCAATCATAGTGGGACCACTGAGTTCATAGTTTCCTAGCAAGCTCTTATAGACTCATTAGTCTTTCTAAAAACTATAGAAACTTATAAAAACCCAAAAATATTTTAGATTGGCTTCATAATGAACATGGTGGTGGACCATAAAACATTTTATCTCCAAAAGAGATAAAAATTTCCACCTGGTGACTCCACTGGCCTCCAGTAGGCCTATTACCCTTCCAGTCTTTGTAAACTCCTTTGGGAATGCGTTGAGAAAACCAAATCATGTTGTTGGTGGACAACAAAGTTCAAAATCTTCCACCTGGCGACTCCACTGGGAAAGGAATCTGAACTAGTTAAGAAGATACAGTGACTTCTTATTACAAACATGGATCCAAGTATAGACAGAGAAGCTAAACTAAACACATTATTGAACCTAATTGGGAAAATAGTGTACATACTTGATAAAATATTGGAAAGGCATGAGGATGATATAGATGTTGATTATCCAAGAAACCTATGCTTTTCCTAGATCAAACACAAACTCAACCACTACAAGACCTAGACAATGAGAAATATATAGATGATGATCAAGACTTTATAGAAGAAGGTGAGTAAGATTATAGAGAAAAAAATAAAGAAAAATTATTGATCATGATGGAGAAGATGGTGTACATGCTTGGGAAAATAATTGAAAGGTATGAGGCTAATTTAAATATTGATGATCTAGAGTAGCTCATGCTCCTTTCAAATCAAGAACAAACCCAAACACTACAAGATATGTATGATGAACAAGATTACAAAGAAAGAAATGAAGAATGTTGTCAAGAAATTCCTGATTACCTACCTATATCTTGTACAATGCTATTAAGAGAACTTCATGGCCAAATTGCAAAAACTAATAGTGAGAAGTGCCTTGAGGAAAACATAAGCCATTTTGAACCCACAAAATCTAAAATAGGAGAAGAGACAGCACAACTAGAGTCTCTACCTTTATGTCATGACTCATTTCAGATTATTAAAGAAGAATGGAATCCTGATAATATATTAGAAACAACTCCAGAATCCAATATTCTAAATAACTGTCACAAAAATCATGAGCAGTTGTTTAAAACTGAGGTAGACCAGGAAAAACAAGAGAATCCTCAAAGTTCCCCTGCAAACACAAATGAATATCCCTTAGAAGAGGCTGAAGAAGACATCAGGCCTCAAAATCAGCCAACACAAGAGAAATAAGACTGATGTACATCTGTCCTAAGCAAAAATAAAATTCCTTCTCTCTTAACAGAAGAAGAGATTGATCTAATATTGAATAGACAACCAGCCTCCAAAACTTCATTTGAACAAAACACTTCTGCTCATCTACTTACTGAACCTTGTTGTCTTGAATCAGAAAATACAATTATAGAAAATCTCAAAGAGAAAAAACTAATAACCCAAAATGTTTGATTAGTCAATTTGTGTATACTAATGATTTTTCAACTTCTGATCAATCTGATGATGATGATGAGCTGCAAACAGAAACTAATCATGCAGGGCAACCAGTAGTGGATTAGTGTCATGAATTTCATTATCATCAGCTTGAAAGCAGCAATCAGCCAATCCAATGCATCATAAATAGCTTTCACATAATTGGGAATGAAAAATCTATTAGTTGTAAGGTTGAGATTAAAAAGGAAGAGGAATTTCTTGAGCATGATGAAGATAAGGGGCCATCTCCTGATAGTATTGAGGTAATAAAAGATACCCCTGCTCAAGAACATGACGACCTCTTCACAGAGTACAGTCCACTGAATCAGAGCATACTAGGACTACAAGAGGACAACACTGCAATATATGATGAGTCCTCCAGTTCAGATAATAATGAAGATGAAGAATTTTTTTTTTCTCAAAAGAATATTTTCCTCGATCCAGTGGAGAAAGAAGAGATGATCCCTGTAGAACCATGTCTTCCAAATACTCTTAGCTAGACATTATTTCAAGATCCCTATGCTCAGTTATTGAAGACATTTGAAGAAGTGATACAGGTTACTAGGAGTAGTGTATTACCAAAAGCAAGAAGATTATTTAGCACTGCTACTAAAAAACAAAAGGAATGGAAGTGGCACTCTTTGTCCAGGCTACCCAAAGAGATGAAGAAGGACCAATCGTGGAATAAATTACTAGATTGGTTGTACTGGAGAAGAGATTTCATTAGCTAAACATGTAAATATTCCAAGTTAGATTAGGTTAGATAGGAATGTCAATAAAGCTCAACTTTGAGCATTTAGTTAGTTGTTGATTTTCATCTTGAAAGAAAAAGAAAAATACCAAAAACAATAGAAAAGAGAAAAGAGGGCAGATTGTAAAACAAGAAAGGTACAACCCCATACCAAAAAAGAGAAATAAAGTTTGAAAATGTGCAAGCTTAAATGCCACTCCTAAGAATTACACTCCTAGTTAGTCATACAACTTAATCATGAGTGACTAGTTTTTCAATTTACTGCTGATAGGTTAGTGAATTAGATTTTCCAAATAGCTCAAAATTGGCTTATCAGTAAGGTATATTAGGATAGAAAAGCATAGGTTCAAACAAGCTCAAAATCTGAACCTATGAGATTGATGAAAAACTGGTTCTAATAAACTCAAAATTTGAACCAAGGAAGAGATAAGACAACTCAAAATAAATTCAAAAACAGAGCTGAAGGAAAGAGAAGGATGTTCTTATACTTTCAGATCTTAAGCCTTCACCATTTTGATTTAATTTTCCGCAAATAAATATCTATGTGCAGCTTTCTTTTATGCCATAGATCAACAACAAGTTAGACTGTTCAATCTTGACTTGTCTGCTTTTAAAATTTCTTGTTTTAGAACTTAGAGAAGAAAAATATGTTAGACAGTCTAATCCTAACAGATAGTAGATAGGTAAGGAAGCTTATGAAATCAACTGCTTAATCTGAGTTTGTGGAGGAATAAGAGTAGACTTAGATTAGTTATTTGCTTTTCAAAAGAATAAAATGTTGTTGAAGAGAGTTTTCCAGTCTAAATGCACTCTGAAAAGAAGAAAAAATGTTAGGATCATTAGGAATGGGTAGGTAGAATTGTTGCTTTGACAGAATTCCATTGTTCTAAATTGCTGCAGAGATCATCAAAAGGAAAATTTTCTTCCCACTGGATTAAGGCACTGGTTTAATAAAAGCCAAAGATTTTCAGCTGAGGTTCTAGACACCCAAAAGGAACCAACTGTCTTCCCCAAGTGGAGCCACTATTAGCCACTGATAAATTCTATTATACCAAGAGGTGGCTAATTTTTTTCTTCAAAACTACAAGAGATATTTCCCCTTTGAGAAACCTATCATCCTTGAAATTTTTATGAATATAACTAATACTTTAGTTAATCTTCACTATTGTTTCCCCTTTTATCCCAAAAAATCTGTTGTTTTCTTGAAGAAAAGACTGCTAAAAACCCGTTTTTCCCTTTCATTTTACCCCTCCATTGCGTGCCGAGCTTGCTGACGTCACTTGGACCCAGCCTATTCTATTATCCCACAGCTCTTCATATATCGCGTTCCACCTACACCGTTGGATCTGGATCATCTAATCCGACGGCCTATAATCCATATCACGTAATTTTTGAGCCCATCCCATAGTGCGCAACTTTTACGTGATATAGGCAGTTTTAGAAATCCATGTGTCGAACGTAGACCTATATCGCGTTCCAAAACCTAAAACCACAATACCGCCTCAGAGCCGCGTGAAAACCGTTGCTGGTTTTTCGCCAAACCACCATTCTTCCCAGAGATTTCATCAAAATATATTTGTCGTCGATCTCTGTTCATAAATCTGATCCAACGGCCCAGATCATTTTGCGTCCGCAAAATTTCATTTAAACCTTTGTCGTTTTCGATTAAGGTTTTTGCCCCATTTTCATTACATTTTCCCTCATTTTCATTATAATATGACCCCTATATATTATAAATCCTGATTGATCTCGACAGTTGATCTTTGCGAATCAACGACCTGGACTTAATCTCCACCACCGTTTATCCAACTGCCTCTCCTTTCTGACCCCGGCAAGCAATCCTCATCATTGGATGCTTTCATCCAATGGTCACGCTCTAACCTAAACTTCTGAAGCATTTTTAACCCATCCACGCAGGATTTTGTAATTTTCTCTTGTTTGTGCAGGTTTTTAAAGGTTTTCCATTTGTTTTAAAAGGAAATCAAAGGCTGGGGATGACGATCCATCAGGCCATTATTCATAAGGAGAATCATTCTGCAGGGTTTCACATCGTGATTTACCCGTGCCTCATGAACATTGATGACATTATAAAACCCTCTGTAATGCCTGCGCAGCAACAAAACACAACTGAAAGACACAGTCAAAGACCATTTATTGAAGAAAATCAGCATTGAAGATAAAAGATTAAAGATTATCAGGGTGTAAAGTTAAAAATAGAGTTTTTAAGAGGATTAAGGCATAAAATAAAAAAAATCAAATGCTTGATCCACAGTTAGCAGAGTATGAAAACCGAAAGACAAAGATTAAGCTAAATTAGGCATAAAACACAGATCTAAAGTAAATTAAAGTGTTTTAGTGAAAACAAAGAAATATGTCAGTCTTATAAGCCTCCACTGCCACATCATGGGCTAATTGAATTCCCCAGCTACCAAAGAGCCACCTTCGGCCTCAAAGCAATCAAAAGAAGGCCTAATTATTGCCCAATTCGAAGATATTTGCATAAAGACACTTGAATAGTTATTAAAAAAGAAAGAACAAATTTTAAAAATGTCAGTGAAGTTATTGTAAAGAGATAAACAAGCCTGAAAGTCAATCCTTTTTTCCCATTGAGCCTAAAAGACCGAAACAGAGTTGTGATTTGATGCATTCCTACCTTAGGCCTTGCATGGTTTTCAAGGCAGGGAGTTGCATTTAGTGTATAATTTATTTCATTTCAATCCTAAAAACTCTTCCACCTCCTCATTTCTTCTATAAATACTTCCGAAGAAGATGCGAATTTTTTCGCTGATTGTTCACTAGTTGTAATACTGAAACTCTCTGAAATAATACATAGTCTGTCTGAAGTTGAAGAAGAAATTGAAGTCTTGGAATCTTGATGATGATGTTGCATGCTTTTTCTTGAGAAGGCTCTATCATTGGATCCATGAGCTTGGCTGTTGGTGAAGTATTCTGAACTGTTTAATGTTTTCCCCTATTTTCATTTTGTTCCATAATTTCTTACTACAGTAGGATGAAATTTTTAGGCTAAGAAATGACTCCTAGAAGCACCTTAGACCTGCTTATATTTCACGGTTTTACGTTTTCTTCTGCTGAGGTATTTCAGAGTCTTCAATCTCTCTCTTTAGTCCTCATGCTTGTTTATTTCTCTAATAGTTCAAATAGTTGGTTTCAACATGATTTATGGTTTTCCTTGCTTGTCTGCTGCCACTTGAAAGTTTTTATTGAAGTCTCCCTTTGAAGTACCATTGTTTATAGTTAGCCAAGGAGGTCTATTCTGATCATGCCCTTTGTCCTTGCTTGAACAATTGTTTTAAAGGTCTTTATAGTTTTAATCATAGATGTTTTTAGGTGTTCCCTCTTCAATGACTGCAACTATCAATGAATCTTTTATGTTTTCTAAGTCATTTGAAATAAAATATTTGAGGAAATAGGATGTGCTCCCGAATCTTAGATTTATTTTAAAAGTTGTTTTGAAGTCATCATTTTCTTAAAGTGTGGTTTGTAGAATTTATGGTTAGCCCTGTCTATCAAATAGCTCTTTATTGTTCAAATTATGTTTTCAAGATCCCTTTGTTAAGAATTCAAACTCTCTTTCTAAACCATTAATGTCCATCTCATTCCAAAAACCAAAGGATATCATGGTCAAGTTAGATTTTCCCTTTGATATCCCATATCCATTGATTAGTTTGTCACGACGTCTTTTTGACTCCATTGCCCAATGAAACTGACACTTCTTCTTTATACCTATCTTTCCTAAACCTTTCATATTTTTCTGTGCCAATTCAACCAAACAAACAAACAAACACTTGCACTTAATAACTAGTCTAAAATCAATACTCAAAGCACACAAGATAAACCTTTGGAAAGAAAATAATTTGAGAGATCCCTCTCTGAGAATAGGAAGAATAGATCATGTAACTCTAAAGATTGGTTCTGATGTTGCCTTGTCTTTTGATTTGACAATCTATCGAAACATGGGACACCAACAGGAGGCACTCCCACACACACTCCCTCCTATTAGGGTGAGAATTCAATGCTGGGCTAAGCATCACTACAGTGGTGAGCTGCTTACATAGGGATGTGTCTGCATTAAATCATTGAATTAGTTACCTAAGAGGGGTGCCCTGGCGATGATAGTTTGCTTGACAGGGCCATCATCGCCCAACAAGGCATCGAGTCCTCACATTAGTATCTTGCGCCAACTACATGTTGGTCACTTTTATGACTAGGCACACCATGTTTACGATGCCATGGTATCACACCTGAGGGAGATCCAGGGGGGATCTTCCAAGGTTTTCAGTTATGTGAGTATATTATGCAGCATCATAGTTGAGAGAGTAGTAATGCTCCAACCTTTTCTGTTAGTGCCCATTGGTCCTAGTAGGGATCCTAGGATGTGGCAGTGGGTGCCCCTGATGCCTCATGGTGGGGGAAGGTGAGGTTAGTCATTATTGGGATGCGAATGTTGAGGCGTGGTTCCAGGTGAATCCCCAAATGTTCCTAGACTATCCGTACACAGTGATGGATTTCCAAGGGGGCCCAGATATGGGTCTTCCTTCCGGCTATGTATGGGGTCCAGTAGGTATAACCTTTGATATTTTTCTACATTTTTTTAGGATTTTATGATGTGTATATTTATATGTCTGTTATGGTGACACTGAAACTATCCTTGTTTCTCATGTAGATGTTAAGGCAACGGGGCGTCCTCTTGCCCGCTTGGTGGGGCATCAGCAACTGAGGAGCAGCCCAGGTGGGGTTGTTCAGGCCCAGGCTAGGAGTCAGGGAGGTTGTGCTGGCCCTTCAAGGGAGGGAAGCAGTGATTCCACTGGTAGGGTTGATGTTTCCCTTATTTCTCATCCTGGGACGGCTGAGACTCGGGAGACAATGATCTAGGAGCAACTAGTTGTTACTTAGGCTTGGGTCCAGGCTGCAGACACTTGTTCAACATATTTATCTGACTCATGGAGTCGGATAGAGAGTTTTACACAAGGTATGCCAACCCAGGGGTTTGTTGATGACTTGGATGACACATGGCTTGAGTCATTGATGGCTCGAGAGAGGGTGCATCGCCTGACATTGTGTCGTGTGGCACTTGCAGTTTTGGCTGTTGCACCTGTACTGGCACCCAGTGTAGCCATGCGTCCAGAGGATCCAGTTGGTGGGGCTTAGCCCTAAGGACACTTCCCTATTTTTTGATGATATGTAGACATATTTTTTACTGACATTCTAGTCCGGGACATGACTTGTATATTGTGACTCATGTGTTTTTTTATGTATATATGCAATGTATATATTTTTATGGCTATTATGATGTGTCAATGGCTATTGTTCATGTTTATTGATGGATGATATGTGCCTATGATGGATATCTGTGTTTTCTATGCTTTTCTTTTCTATGGATGATGGTTTATATGAGATGCATTCTATTCTAGAATGTGATTAGCTATGCGATCAATTGTTTGGTTTTGATTTCTTTATATATGTGTGAATGTCATATGATCAAAATGGTGGCTCAATATTTGTGAATGAAAATAATTCCTAAATAGTTTTGAATTTCGTACTTCAAAATCTTGGTTTAACTCTGAAACCAGTAGATCAGAATCAAGGTAGACATGCAGATGGTGAATGCCTTGCTTGGAAACATTTCTCAATAGGTAGATGACTGCATCATATTTTTTCTTATTATTGTTGGCTGATCCGATGAATACTTCATTTATGAATAATTGCGATTGGTCGGGATATTAAATGGCCTAGGCGACTACTGCCAGGTTTTAAGACCATTGCAAGGCTCCATCATTGAATCGAAAATAGTGAATGGGGGGGCGATCTATCTGTGACACTAGAGAATTTTTTAGAACAAGTCTTTGATGATTGTGATCATTTCAAAAAAATTATGATACATGCATCTTATCCCTAAGACTGAGACTTCTTTCCCTTATGGGTGAAATTTTTTGAGGTAGAGCCCATTGAGAGGGTTATCTAGGCATGTAAATTCACGCTCTGAGATGATGTATGCCCCCTTAAGGAGGTAATGTCTTATGATATAAGGACCTTTCCACAATATTTCAAAATTCAAAGGTCCTAAGGCATTTTTTTCAACATCATAGCGGAGGAATAGATCTCCCTATGTAAATGAGCGAGGGGTGATGTTGTGATCGAATGATGCTTTTACCTGTTTTTTATGTGCCTCATTATGTTGGAGTGACTCTGGTCGATTTCCATCTGTTATCACCAAAATAGGACCTGATAGGCTGCTGACCAGGCTACCTTAGTGCAACTATTTCAAACCAAAGTTTTAGTTGAGGCTTAGCCTCCTCAACCTCAGAGGGCTCTCTCACTAGGTTTAAGATTTTTAATTAAGGATTAGATGGCTAACTCTAGGAATAAATTGGATAAAAGTGTATGAATGGTTGAATTACTGATCAAAAAACATCTATTGGGCTATGGAGTCAAGGAATTTTTCCACAAAACATCAAAATTAGCCTATCATGGAAGTCAGGGCATTTCAGAGTTTTTAGATGTATCAGAAAAACATTAACAGAGTGAACAAAACACAGTTAACAAACATATGCAGGAAGTTAGAGAATTTTCCAATGAATTATAAGTAACATATGTTCATACCACTGCAAATAGATAGATGAGAAAATCCATAGGAAGATCACACATTAAAAACTCTTTTTGAATCCTGAGTAGTAAGCCAATAACTGTATTATGATAAAAACACATAGTTTTCTATAGTGACATAGTTTGCTTGTTAATGAAAATTTTCCAACCTTGAGGAACTTGACCTCATGCTACATATAGGGTCTTTAAAACCTTGGATTCTATGATCCATCATTAGAGGAATTCGAATTCTATCTTAAATTGACACCTATTTGCTCCTAAAGCTGACTATTAATTACATCTGACAGTTAACTGTCTCTTCTAGAAGTCCTAATACAAATAGGAGTAAAAATCCTTATTATGTCTAAACAACCTTATCTAGAACTTAAATGATATCCTTGATAGTTGTTCCTCCATATCTTCGACTTTTATGATGCCTCCAATCTTGTTATGCTATCATGTTGGTTGATGTCTTACTTGCCCTACAAAACAAGGGACATGTTTCCTATAATTTAGTCTTTTCCTTCTTTGATAATCTTCGAACCCTTTTTGTTGGAAATGTGGACCTTTTAAGATAAGAGACATGTGTTATCATTTCCTTTGAACCATGCCTTTCCACCTGTACAAAAACTAAACTTTTGACAAAGTATAAGGAGAGATGGTATAGTTGCACTACAAAATGAGCAACTATTTTCGTAGCGCAAAATTTTTATCTTTGCAAACCACCCTCAACCATCCTTTTTATTTTTTCTTGAGATTTGGACTTTCATTTTTGAACCATTTTCCAACCACCACCACCAACAAAATTTGGAAATGAATCTTTTTTACCTCTCAAACCCCTTATAAAAATGTTAAAAAATGCACCTACAACAGTTTGGTAGTGCGCTACGAAACTGCTGTGTATGTCCCTTTTACACCTTTTTTTCACATTCTTCTAATTTTAAGAGTATTTCCACCTTTTAAATTATTTACTTGATGTTAATAAACCTTAACAATTGAAATAAATCAACTTTGAAAAGCCTTGAAAAAGTGATATCTTTTCACAAAAACAAAATTGTATTAAGGCTTTATCACTTACTGCTCTCGGTCTACCTCTACTGTAGCTGACTTTCAGACTTTGTCAATTGAATTTCAAGATCTTCAATTTTCCTTTTCAACCTTTTGTTAGTAGCCCTTAAATTAGCATTTATCCTTCTCACAAATCTAGCCTCTTTGATTGGAGGAAGAGTCCAGGTAAAATACTAAGCTTCACTGCTGACTGTTTCAGGTTTTGAAACTCTTTCAAGCTCCCATAGAGCCTTAATTATGTTGAAGTTTATCTTCTCAACAACATGTTTTATTGCTTTCTTCTTGAGCTTAGAAATTTCAAGATTAGCTAGTCTCAACTTTTCTTTAATTCCTTCATAACTGCTCTTTTCTCTTTGAGTGTTGAAAACTCTGTTTCTGTCATCTTCAGGTATTGGTCTATGGGCTCCTCATAAACATTTGAAACTTCTCCAGCCTTATCTAACTCCACATCTGGCCCTTGCAAATTTTTTGAATTCCTAGTTAGAGGCCTTATGGGCTTGAACACAAACTCTGAAATTTCATCATTAAAATCAAGCTTTTTGGAAGACTTGATTTTCTTAGATTTCCCTTCATCCAAACTTATAAAATCTGCTTGAATTAAAGGAGATTCCTCAATATAAATAGCCTGTAAAATGTCGTTCAAACTACCATTTAAACTTGGATCTTCTTCTAAAACCACACTTTTACCCTTTTCCTTTGCTATTTGACTTCTAGTCAATATTTTCTGGGTTGATTTGTTGGTTGACTATTCTTGTATTGTTTCCTTAACTTTAGTTGTACTCTTTTGTGCAGATTGAGGGGTTTCTTGAATAATCACTAATGTTTTAATCTCAAGCTCTTTCACTTGCTTTCTAGGCTTTAACTTGAAAAATATTATTGATCTTGTCTCTACAGGGTCATTGGTTTCTGATGGTGACTTTTCTTTGGCCCTAGGGCTAATACCTGCTCCTTGTGTTTCCACCCCAAATCCACACATAAAAAAAATGTAGACCATTCTCTTTTTATCCTCTAAAGTTCATGTAAAACAGTAAATTTAACTAGACCATGATGGAAAAGTGAAGTTTCACAGTACTGAGCTTTCATCTGCAATTTATCTGCCATCTTAGCTAAACTTCAAAACAAGAAGAAAGACAAATCCAAAGAAATCATTCCAGCAAAGTGCAACAAGAGTTTGAAATGATAAGAGTAGACTTTATGGTATCTTCCCTCACAGGTGAAGTACTTTGAATGTTGTGGAGAATATTGGCATAGGTGTTATTGATGTAGCTTCTTGGTAGTGCTTTAGTTAAATTTGTCCCTTCAAACCCTGGCTTCAGAATTTTTTTTACAAGGTTCCATCTCAAACCTGAAATTTTTGAACCATCTTTCTTCTCCCCTTGGAATCTCTCTCACTGATGATATAATTTCAGGGGGAATTTTCAAGTTTAAAATACCAAAATTTGTATTCGAACCTATGAAGTGAAGAGAAAACCCTTTCGTCACTTGATTATGACATCCCTGCAATTTTTCACAGAACTTCCAACATCCTGCCTTCTTTGTAATGTTCCCTTTTCAGGAATATTGCCCAGCTACTTAATAGGAACGTTGTATAAGGAAAAATATGCAAATAAAATGTAGACCAATGCTTATTTCCTCTTGTGTATGTTGTGTGGGACTGAAATGTGGGATTCCACCAGAAACAAATGGGTTTAGATGCACTAAACAGATCTCTCGCAAAATGGTATCAGTGAGATATTTCCTTTTCAGACAATAACAATCAAAAATATGATCTAAACTAGAGATTGAATGAAGGGGAATTTACTGGATATGTCACCTTTAAAGAGAGTGTGATATCTAGAGGCTATCTGGCCCTTTTCAGACTCTGTCTATAGACTCTTGTCGAGAGGTAATATCCCAAAAGGGTTTACTCAGCAAATCATGCTTGTAAAATGAATTTTTTAGGTATGATGGCTTCAGATACCATAAAATGTGTCTAAAAATGCTTAGAAACCAATATAAATAACAGCATCACTCTTTACTCAGCTTTTAACATTAGAAAGATGGGGAAAAGCATCTTTTTATGCACTAAAATAGGTGTATATGAAAATATGCATAAAATGAAGGGTAAAGGTTCTGGAATATGTTATATTAGGTCAAGAGGAATTCAAATTATGAATTTTAGTAAAAAAAAATTCGTTTCTCTATGTTAAATAGTTCCTCCTTCCAGACTAGTTAAGAAAAACCATGATTTCCCATGACCTAAATTATGCAGAAAGTTGTTGAAGCATGGATAGCATAATTTATAAAGGAATTGGCTGAGTTTATGCAGAAATTTTAGTATGTAGGTTCAGAATAATATTCATATAGCTTATGCAAGGAAAAATAGACATTTCTATGAAGAAAAAACCCCCAAAATGAGTTGCTGCAATGCATAGAAAAAGACTGCAGACTATTAAAACGTTATTTTTGTGAAGATTCATATGCTGTAAGTGAAAAATAAGATATATGATAGATCTATGTATGAAACATCAGATCCATACCAGATCTAGAAACTACTCAGCCTCCTCTATCAGATCCCCTTGGGATTTCATCAAAATAATGCACGTACAAGAGTAGATCTGACTTTAAAGCTACCGAACTACAGAATACTCAGAATTTATGAATATTACCTTTATTATACATGAAATCAGATCTGAAATAGCTTATAATAGTAGCCACTTTGATTTACAAAGTGAGAGGCATGCCTTAATCACTAGCGATCCTCTATTGCATAGAAACCAAATTTACATTAAACCCCAATGTAAAAAACGCAGTTCAAGAGAGGGACTATGTAGTAGCTCTAGAGAAATGAAGAAAATGCTATAAATACAGATCTAAATACAAAATAAAAGAGATATCCTCTTCCGGGTGGTCAGGATACACCCTCCTTGAGAGAGAACTCCTCCAAAACACTAGATCTCTGGAGATCTAGGATACCACTTGCTGCAAATCAAGTAGATGAAAATCCATCAATAGGATAAGAACTTCTAATGGAGATGGAGCTTGGTCTTCAACCTGATATTGGCTCATTTCAGTACATTCACCTCCAAGAGCTACTCAAGGAAGG
Organism: Pinus albicaulis; assembly: GCA_034641835.2. Taxonomy (NCBI): domain Eukaryota; kingdom Viridiplantae; phylum Streptophyta; class Pinopsida; order Pinales; family Pinaceae; genus Pinus; species Pinus albicaulis. The sequence goes on along the minus strand of CM076580.1, from coordinate 807,023,728 downwards.
AGGGAGGATTCCTAAACAGGAAATTCTCTTCCCTTAGGCTAAACAGCCAAGAGAGCTAGAGTTGCTCAAGCAACCTCTATTTCAAAAATACTTCAACAACCTTTACATGAGCCCTCTCCTCCTTTTTATAACTTGAAGGTGTGCACAAACCCTAAACCACCTCAAAAGAATTACCCCTTTTCACACTGATGTCCTCTTTCTAGAATTGCACAGTTTGTTTAGGAGGTTCAATGAATCTGGACAGAACTTAGATTTGGTCCTGTTGACCCAATCAAACGTCTCAATCTTGTTTCACACACAAGTGGATTTTATTACAAAGGCCCAGATTTATCCCTTTTCACATTGGGCATGTATTTATTCTTTGATTTAAGGAGTTTTTCATGTCCTCCTTTACATTTTATTCATCAAACAATAAGAAATAAAAAAAATGAAGTATTCCTATTAGCTTGGGCTAAATAGGAATATTACAGCCCTCCCCCTTCAAAATGTTGCTTGTCCTTAAGCAACTGCAAGGAAGAACCAATCTTATCCTTCCCCTTGTGTGGCCTCATTAACAAATCCCACCATGGCTGGAAATGGTAAGCAATGAATCTTCACTCCAATGACCTTCTCCAAGTGCAATATAGCAAGTGTACATCATGAGAAATGGGAGGTACTAGTGGTTATCTTCTTGTTGCTCCATGGCCTCATCAGGTAGGAGTGATGAAGAGCATGGGGAAAACTTTTCCCAATGAGTGTCTCCCACACCCATGTTATCATCCAAATAAAAAGAGCCATTCTTGATAGCTCATAGAAACAGTTATTAATCCCCATGATGTGCATTGAGTAGGGGCTACAAGGTTGGAAATGAGGGATGAATATACCCAACTCACACTGTCCCTCTTCCCACTGTTGATGGATGTGGAGCTGTGGATCTTGGGCTTCAAAAATGTGGTCACCATGAAGCCAAAAGGAATTTTAAACTTCATGATCTCCTTCATTGATTTCAATGAGCCTCCTTTCCCACCCTCTTAGGCATATAGTGAACAATTTACCTTCACCACATGTGCTCTAAAATGCATGTGGACTAAGTGCCATATGATGTGTTGGATGGTGACAATAGTCCCTCCCTTGAGACCAATGTTTTCCATCATATTGCTTCCTCAAGTCATGATACCATAAGTGGCCATCCCACCACTTTCTTGCTGAAATAAGCTTCTCCAAAGCTTGGAAATGATAGAGGAAAATAATTTTTGGCTGAATGGAGATCAAGAAAAACATTTCTTTCTCTAATTCCTCCCATGTGAGAGGCTCCCCTTTATGATACAAACTCAATACATGACCCTTTGTAGAAGATGATACAATGTACCATGCAGCAGCCACAAAAGGTTCCCTCCTCTTCTTGAGATTCAATTGAATATGGGAGAGTGTATTCCCAATGGATACATTCATCCAATGTATCATTCCTCCTCTCCCACATATGCTCCTCACAAAATAGAAACATCAGCAACATAGGGAGCAATAATAGAATTCATGTTGGCTGCCATATGCAACAAATGTGAAGGGCAATGATCCCTCATATGAAACCAATGCAATTTGGACCTCAACTGCAATAAAGACTACTAAAAATTTGGTCTTCCAACCACTTTCATGCTGCCCCAATCTCTTCATAAGCTTGGAGGAAATAAATGATGGATGAGGCAATTTGAGCATTTCCTCCAAATAAAAATTCCTCCCCAAGTCCTCCTAGGGAGTGGATATCAACATTGCTCATGGCCTCAATTAGACCATGCAGCCTCAAAGCAAGAATGCTCCTCCTTGGAGCAACATCCTGCACATATGTGGTTAAGGGATGCATGTATACATGAGTTAAATCAAAATAATCAACACCCTTACCACATGTTTTTCTCATGCAATGGGAGCAGATCATAGATGAGCCTACTTCCATTCTCAAAAAGAAGAGATAAGACTGTAATAAATCTTCCCAAGAGTCATTTGCATGCATAGCTCCCATGCCAAATGTAGATGTGGGAAGGTTGTCATCCTTCCCCTGCCTTTCCTACCACATCACAGAAACTAAAATGAGTGGGTGTGGATGATTTTGAGAGACTTCTTCTCTCCACCTTGAGCCTACCCATGACTCTCAGTGCTGCATCAAGACCTCCCAATGTCTCCACTTCTCTAAAATCAATGGGCAATGCCTCACCATGTGAAGCATTCACCTCTTCTTGCTGATCAAGTGGCCTTCTCGGTGCAATGTATCCAGGAAATGAGACATCATATAGTGGTGACTGAATACATGAATGGAGAAAACCCTCCATGCTTCCACTACACAATCCAATCACCTATTTAGGTGCATCAACCTTATGCAATAGATAGGAATGACATTGGCCCTCTTCCCCATATTCTCTCGGTATCCTCATGCTTTTTCACCTTCTCCATATCAAGGGATTTTGAAATGTAGCCCCTTTTATATCTCCAAGGGAAGATATTATTCCTCCCTTACTACTCTTGCATAGCACAGTGCAACTCTGTTGTTCTAGATTAGCAGCACATGGAAATGTAGATCTCTCCATGCAGTGGGCCAAAATGAGAACAGATGAATTCTTGACCATACCTTGGTGAAATTTAGAAGCAAGAACTTCTTTTGCAACTATGTATTATTCCTCCATTGAACATGAAGGCTGCTCCTCCAAGGTTGTTCCAGCGCTGGTACAAGTCTCTACCCCCTCAACCTCCTTGAGATTTTCTTGAATATCCTTCAAGGTTTGGAAAAAGAGTCGGGGAATCTCTTTTTCTGTCATTCCTTATTATTCTCCTGTTTCTCTCAGCAAGAAAGTGGGGATGTGACAACATTGTAAATCAGATTGTGTGGCTGAATGCTCACACACATCATAAGAAGTACTGGGTACTCCTTCATCTTCCTGAAATTCTCTAGGAATTTCACTGTAGCTTCTTCTGCTTTGAAACCCTCTTGGAGTTTCACTGAACCCTTCTTCTTCCATTGGTTGAACCTCCTTGGAGAGGCCCTTTTTTGATCTAAAAATGGATGAAATTAGTCTCATCCTCTCCATCATTTTTCTCTTTCTTTCTTGGGCTTTGAAAGCCACAGGCTAGGCCAAGAAAGGAGCTTTGCTACCACTATAATGTTCCTTTTTTAGGAATATTGTCCAGCTTCTTAATAGGAACGTTGTATAAGGAAAAATATGCAAAGACAATGCAGACCAATTCTTGGTTCCTCTTATGTAGGTTTTGTGGGACTGATATGTGGGATTCCACCAAAAACAAATGGGTTTAGATGCACTAAACAGATCTCCCACAAACCGGTATCAGTGAGATATTTCCTTTTCAGACATTAACAATCAAAAATCTGATCTAAAATAGAGATTGAATGAAGGGGAATTTACTGGATATTTCACCTCTAAAGATAGGGTGAGATCCAGAGGCTATCTTTCCCTTTTCAGACTCTGTCTATAGACTCTTGTCGTGAGGTAATATCCCAAAAGGGTTTACTCAGCAAATCATGCCTAGAAAATGCATTTTTCAGGTACGAAAACTTCATCTACCAAAACATTTGTCTGAGAATGCTCAAAAACCAATAGAAATAACAACATCACTCTTTACTTAGCTTTTAACATCAGAAACATGGGGAAAAGCAGCTTTTTATGCACTAAAATAGGTGTATATAAAAATATGCGGAAAATGAAGGGTCAATGTTATGGAATATGTTATATTAGGTCAAGAGGGATTCACATGCCAAATTTCAGCAAAAAAAAATGTGTTTTTCTAAGTTAAACAGTTCCTCCTTCCCGACTACTCAAGAAAAACCCTGATTTCCAATGACCTAAATTATGCAGAAAGTTGTTGAAGCATGGATAGTGTAATTTCTGAAGGGCTTGGCTGAGTTTATGCAGAAATTTCAGTATGCAGGTTCATAATAAGATTCATATAGCTTATGCAAGGAAAAATAGACAGTTCTATAAAGAAAAAACCCCTAAAATGAGTTGCTGCAATGCATAGAAAAAGATTGCCGACTATTACAACGTTAGTTTTCCGAAGATTCATCTGATGTAAGTGAAAACTAACATATATGATAGATCTATGGCTGAAACATCAGATCCATATCAAATCTGGAAACTACTCAGCCTCCTCTATCAGATCCCCTTGGGATTTCATCAAAATAATGCATGTACAAGAGTAGATCTGACTTTAAAGCTACAGAACTGCAAAATACTCATAATTTCTGAGGATGAATTTTATTATACATGAAATCAGATTTGAAATAGCTTAGAACAGTAGCTACTTCAAATATTTATAAAGTGAGAGGCAAACCTCAATCACTACAGATCCTCTGTTGCACAAAAACCAAATTTACATTAAACCCCAATGCAGAAAATGCAGTTCATGAGAGGTAATCCGCAATAGCTCTAGAGAAATAAAGAAAATTCCATAAATATAGATCTGAATACAAAATAAGAGAGAGATCCTCTTCTGAGTGGTCACTAGACACCCTCCTTGAGAGAGAACTCCTCCAAAACACTATATCTCTGCAGATCTAAGATACCACTTGCTGCAACTCAAGTAGCTGAAAAACCCTCAACAAGATCAACGCTGCTAATGGAGATGGAGCTTGGTATTCAAACTGATAGTGGCTCATTTCAGTACATTATCCTCCAAGAGCTACTCAAGGAAGGAGGGAGGATTCCTAAACATGAAATCCTCTTCCTTTAGGCTAAACAACCAAGAGAGCTAGAGTTGCTCAAGCAACCTCTATTTAGAAAATAGCTCAAAAACCTTTACATGAGCCCTCTCCTCCTTTTTATAACTTGAAGGTGTGCACAAACCCTAAACCACCTCAAATGAATTACCCCTTTTCACACTGATTTCCTCCTTCTAGAACTGCGCAGTTTGTCTAGGAGGTTCAATGAATCTGGACAGAACTTAGATTTGGTCCTATTGACCCAATCAAATGTCTCAATCCTGTTTCACACACAAGTGGATTTTATTAAAAAGGCCCAAATTTATCCCTTTTCACATTGGGCATGTATTTATTCTTTGATTTAAGGAGTTTTTCATGTCCTCCTTTAAATTTTATTCATAAAACAATAAGAAAGAAAAAAAATGAAGTATTCCTACTAGCTTGGGCTAAATAGGAATATTACATTCTTGAAGGCCTCCTGAACTGATTTTATTTTGTTAGAGCCTCTATGCTTTCAGGCTCAGTCCTTAAATAGTGGCCTGACCTGTGATTCTTTCTTTCCTCTGTCATCCTTTCCTTGGAATTCCTGTGTGCTTTTTGAAAACCTGTAACCAACAGCCTCACTTGATTTCAGAGTAAACTGCCTCACTTGATTAGAGACAATACCTCACTTGATGAATGAAAGAGAAGCTTTGGTTTCAGTTAACATGAGCTTACCATTCGGAGGAGGGTATGGATAATGTGTTTTTTTGCATCAGACAATAAAACCAAAACTAGCCCCTTTCAAATTTGAAAATGACATAAGAAAAATGACCTCAAATGAATGTTATGATGGCTATGAATGGTTTCATGTGTGAGAAAAGACTTGTGGCTGACACCTAATCATGAATGATTAATGGAATTTTGGTGGATTTTATAACTGACAACACATGCTATGAATCCCCGATTTCGTAGCACACTCAATGCAATTTCAGGGTTTTGTGCTACGAAATGAACAATGTTTTCGTAGCACAAAAGAATTTTTTAACACTGTCTGTGCTACGAAAACATGGTTTTGTGGCTTAATCAATTTTTTTTTAAATGGTTTAAAATTTAACTCTCTAAAAATGATATGAGACTGCCAAGGTATGAAATAAGGTTGTTAGAATTTATTTTGTGAATGGAAATGAGACTTTAACCCTATCACTTAGCCCCTAAAACCATAACATGACTTCACACCTATCTCAAAACTATGACTAGGAACAAAGTAAACTATCCAAGTTTGGAAAAAAAAATTATATTGATAACAGTGGCTCCACTTGGGATAGTGTGCTCCTCTGGTACACTAAGAACCCACAGCTCCAGTGCTATCCATTTTTGATAAAAACAGAAATTTTTGTTGACAAGCATCTTCTTCAAACTGTTTGGGCCTTCACTTCGGGCTTAAGATCTCTGTTTCAACTTTTCATTATTAGCAATAAAACTGAAAAATATGGAATATTTACAATGTCATGAGTGACTAATAAAACTTCAGTAAGCATAATGCTTTAGGAACCTGCCATTAGCAGGCCCTCCAGCATGTGATCCTCCATCAATTTCCTACAATATATAAGAGTTGTTCCCATGAAATCCAGCAATATTAAAAGGACTCTTCCATAAATTCTCAAACTTACCGTGCTTGCCCTTTTCCTCAATTTTGGCCTCCCATTTTAGCACTTTGTCTTGTAGCTGGAAACTATCTTCTTTGATCTTCTTATCAAATGTTTTCTTGATTCTGTGTTGAACTTTCTGATAGCTGTCATAGACTTCATTTCTATTTTCTTGCAAGGCTATCAGCTGGTTGATCCTCCTCTGAATGGAATTTAGTTCCTCTTCAAATCCTTGAATTAACAACATGACTGGTACTCCAAGTGAAGTCAGAAAAATAGCTTCAGCACCATAGACAAGTTCATATGGCGAAGTCCCAATTGACCTCTTGTACAAATCCTATCAGCCCATAAGGCGTACTTCAGCTTTAAGTGCCAAGCTTTTTTTTTTTCCTGCAATACCTTTTTGATGATTCTTAAATTGCTCTTATTTGATGATTCAACAAGACCATTCCCTTATGGATAGTATGCAGTAGAGTGTCCAAGAGTGACATAGTCTTGATGGCTGAAATTTATCATTTTCTTGGACTTAAATTCTTGAGCATTATCTGTTATAATCTTCATGGGACAGCCAAATCTAGACAATATATTATTCTCTAGAAAATAAATAATTACAGAATCATTAGCTTGCCTTGTTGGTATCGCCTCTATCCATTTGGTGAAGTAGTTCGTTGCTGTGAGAATCTAGCGATGCTGCCCTGATGATGGTGGATGTATCTTTCCAATAAAGTCTAACCCCCACTACTGTAAAGGAGCTTCCACATAGATAGGAACCAAAGGTAGAGGTACAAGCTTTCTTCTTCCTTCAAAAATTTGGCGTTCATGACATGCAACAATTCTTTTGTAAATGTATTTAAACATTGTTGGCCAAAAATATCCCTCTCGGAGAATATTATTTTCTTTAGCCTTCCAATAATGGTGTCTTACACAATCACCTTTATGAAATTCTTCAATGACTTTATTAGCCTCTTCTTCAAGTAAACAATTCAGCAAAATTCCTCTTGTATCTTTCCAAAACAAATTTCTGTCATATACAAAATATCTTAAAGATTTCAACTTTACAAACCTTTCTTTGGACTTTGTTAGATCAGCGGGAGCTTTGTGATGTTTTAGAACAAAAAACACATCCCTATACCACTCTTATGTGATGTATTTCTCTTCAATTTGAACCAATTCTTCCTCATCATCAGAGATTTTTGATATTTCTGCATTCAGATTTCTGTCAAGACAATCCAAATTTGACTGATTCATTAGTTTTTCCAAGCCCTGTCCCTTCACCAACTTGGTTGGTTTGATGTCCATATCATATTCCAGCAATTTGGTGATCCATTTTCCCCTATTACCATCGGAATCTGCCTAAGTTAGAATGTCTTTTATCACAGCACTTGGAACATATGCCACAATGTGAGAATGCATAATATAAATTCTGAAATCCTTTATAGCTTTCACCAAAGCATAGGCCTGTTTTTCTAGAATATTATACTTCAGCTTATTATTTTCTAATGTTTTAATAAAGAAAGAAATAGGATGTTCAGTACCTTGCTTTCCTTTTTGCAGAAAAACTCCAGCAATTGTGTTTTTGGAAGAAAATGTAAAAACCAGAAATTCTTTGGAAAAATCTGGACTAATGAGTACTGGTGCTTGTGTGAGTGCCTTCTTTATTTGCTCAAAATATTTTTTAGCTTCAGCTATCCATTTGATATCAACTCCTTTCTTTAACATCCTTGTAATATCTTTAACAATCTCAGCAAAGTTAGGAATCAAGCGTCTAACAAAATTCACTTTTCCAAGAAATGATTGAATATATTTCCTACTTCTTGGAAAATCTACCTTTTGAATTGCATTAACTCTATTAGGATCAATCCTAATTCCATCTTCATAAATGATATGACCAAGTAATTTTCCTAAAGTTTAAGCGAAGATTATTTTAGTAGGATTAAGGGAAATAACAAACCTTCTACATTTCATCAGAACCTTTTCTAACTCTTTCAAACGATCTTCTTCTTTCTTTGAAAAGACTGTTATATCATCAAGATAAACCACCACCGAATTATCCTTTTCTTAAAAAAAATCAATTTCCATTGCTCTTTGGAAAGTAGCTCCCGCATTCATAAGACCAAAAGGTATCTTGGCGTACATGAATGTGCCCCATGGTGTTGTGAAGGTTGTTTTCTCCTGATCATCTGGATGTACAAGAATCTGGTTGTAACCTGAAAAACCATCAAACATTGACATTCTTTGAGAACCAAAAATATTTTGTAGAATTGTATCCATATTGGGAAGAGGATAATTGTCCTTTAGTGATGCTTTGTTCAAATTTCTGAAGTCTATACAAATTCTGATTTCTCCATTCTTCTTTCTAACCAGTACCAAATTTGCAAGAAAATTAGAGAATCTAATTGGGACAATGATTTTTGCATCAAAGAGTTTCTTAATCTCCCTTTTAATCAATGGCATGAGAAGGGGGTTAATTATCCTCAACTTCTGTTTGAATGGTTTCTCATTTTCTTTGATAGGAATAGTATGCTGAATAATGGAAGGATCATATTTCTTTAAATCAGCAAAAATCCAAACAAATAAATCAAGAGACCTCCTCTTCATATCAATATATTTGAATTTCATATCAGCTGAAAGAAACCTTGAAAATTTGATTATTTTAGGCAAAGCTAGTGTCCCAAGATTACATCTCTCTACTCCCTCTTCATCATCTTGTAATTTTGGTGCTTTAAAAACATCATTTTGATCAAAAAGCTTCTCAAGACGAATAAGAACCTTTGGTATTGCATTAATATTTAATTGAAAAACTTCAAAATTTCCTTTGGACTCAACAAACATATTTTTCTGATCTACATGTGTACTTTCAAATTCTTCTTTCAGCTCAATAAAATTCTTTACTTGTTGATCATCTTCTAAAAATTTCTAGTTTCTGATATTGTCCAGTATGGCTGGTCTATGACGAACTTCAATCTCATATTTTTCATTTGAATGCATAGGAATGATGAAGAGACTTGCAGAGACAGAAAGAGAATCAACAATGGAATTTTGATCTCTAGTTTTGACTATGAAGGAAAAAGATTGAAAATTCTCCAACATGTCTAAAACTAAATTTATGTAAGCTCTCATTCTTACATCATTTGTTTGATAAACACCTTCCACTTGTCTAATACCCAATTCAGAATCTCCAAAAACAGAAATATTTCGAGCCTTCATTTTTTTAACAAGATCTAGACCCAAAATCAAATACTCATATTCAACCATTTATCTATAACTTATGTCATTAACCCTTGAGAGAGCCCTCTTAGGCTGAGGATGCTAAGCCTCAGCTAAAATATTGGTTTGAATTAATTACACTAAGGTAGTCTAATCAACAGCCTATCAGGGTCCTATTTTGGTGATAAAATTTAGCTGCTTTGAAATAGGACCCTGATAGGCTGCTGATCGGACTAACTCAGTGTAACTGTTTCAAACCAATATTTTAGCTAAGGCTTAGCCTCCTCAGCCTGAGATGGCTCTCTCAAGGGTTAATGGTATAAGTTATAGATAGATGGCTAAATCTGTGGTTTGTAATTTTGTATGTTTATAGGTTGAAAGATGAAGGCTTTCTACCATTGGGCTATGGAGTCAACAAGTTAGTAGATTCAGTGGCAAGGTTTCTATACATGGAAGCTGAGGCGAATGGAGTTTTTAAACAAAGATAATTCACTCAAGAAAATAGGTCAACACAGTAATTCCATTACTAAAGGAAGTAAGAGCATAGGGTTATGAATTCTGAGTAATAGCAATGAAACTTACTGTTAGTGGTTCAAAGATAGTTTACTCACAAAATGTAGAAAAAAAACAGTCATCTCATTTCTAATGGAAGTCAGAGCACATGGTTATGAATTTTGAGTAATAGCAATGAGATCTACTTCTAAACACAACAATTCCATTACTAAAGGAAGTCACAGCACATGGTTGTGAATTCTGAGTAATAGCAATGAAATTTACTGCTAGTGTTTCAAAAGTAGTTTACTCACAAGATACAAAAAAAACACAGCCAACCAATTACTAAAGGAATTCAGAGCATAAGATTATGAATTATAAGTAATAGCAATAAGATCTATTGGAAATGATTCAAAGTAACATATAAATCAAGAAAAAATTAACCCCATGAGAACTCATATCTGTTCAGGAAAACCTCTTTTCATTACTGATTATAGTTCATAGCATAAAGTAGTAGCTAGGCCAAAAAGTCTTCAACCCTTTTCTAACTTGAAACACCTATTCTACTCCTAAAAAGACTCTCAATTAAAACTGACAACTAACTGTCTCTTTAGGGGTCCTAATACAAATAGGAGTGAAACTCCTTATCATGTCTAAAAAAACGTTATCTAAACCTTTAATTCTTCCTTTGACAGCTACAACCTCATGCGGTAGAATTTGGTGATGCCTCCAGCCTTGTTATGAACCCTGCTAATCCATGACCTAACTGCCCTAAAAACGAGGAAACAAAGTTTGCTGAAATTTAGCCCTTACCACTATGCTTGTCTTAAAACATCTTTTCTAGCCTTGATGACTATCGTGTATATGTAACATGTGTTAACATCCCATAAAATCTTCAATCCTTACACCTATGCAAAAATAAGCCTTCAAAAAAATGAAAAGGAGAGGGAATATGATTGCACTATGAAAACAGCCTGTTTTCATAGCGCATCTTTTATACCACTGTAAAAACCTTTCTTTGACCATTATTTTCCGTGATTTTCAACCTGGAACTTCATTTATGAACTTTCTCATTCCATTCATAATGCTAAACTCTGAAGACTAGCAGTCCTTACCTCCAAATTTCATGCAATAATGCCAAAACATCACGTTCAGTAGTTTCGTAGTAGGCTACGAAACTGCTATGTGTACTATTTTAACACAATTTTTTTCAAAAATCTACAGTTTTGGATATTTAGCATATTTTTAAGGATTTATGTCAACAAAAAAAGCTTTAATGCAGATGTTATTCTTCAAAAATATCATGATATTCATGACAAAACTAATTCAAAGATTTATCATTTTTTCACTTTTTTATCTGAAAAATAGATGTTGAGACAAAGCTTTTATATTCTCACCCATAATGTATTTTTCAAAAATGAAGGACGATTTCAGAGACCACTTTGTCTTGAAAAGAAACCTCTCTTGGGTTTTTGAAATACCTCTCCTACTGTCCAGAAACTGTCTTTGAACAACCTGTGTAAAATTGGAAAATTTTGATTTCTGAAAATATGGCTTCAAAGAAAGCCTTGTATCTCCCAATTGGTAACACTTGTGAGAACAGTGAGATAAGTTATTGTAGATGGAGATTTTATGAAGAGAAAAATCCTTCATAATTTCAAAAGACCTTTTCTTGTCACCATAAACGGATCTCGAAGTGAACTACTAAAACCAGAAAGCAGAGTTTTTCTGTCAATGACTTTCAGGAGTTTCGTAGCACAAGTTGAGTCATCAATTTCTCCCACCTAATAATGACTTTGAAGAAACTGAAAGCGGTTTTTGTAGCTAATTATTTTATAAATAATAACCTCTTTCAATTTTCAAAAATGAGTTTTCCGTTGCTCAGGAACCCCTTTGGAAGTTGACTACTAAAACCAGAAAATAGAGTTTTTTGATGAAAAAGGTTGTTTCGGCAGTTTTGTAGCACAAATCATATTTTTTGAACTAGATACGCTACAAAAATTTGGATTCATGTATGATTGAAAAAATATGACCCTAAACCTAATGGAATAGCTTCTTAATGGATGATGGGACCTTTAAACCATGGAATAAGGTTGTTAAACTTTGTTTTGAAATGAAAATGAGACTTTTGGGACTCTAACCCTATCAGTTACCCTTTCAAGCATGAAATGGCATAATCACCTATCTAAGACCATGACTAAAACAAGGTAAAATTTCAGATTTTATTGATCATGGAGTGGACCTAGAAGACCTTATTTGAACAGGCAATATAACCTACCCTTTACCTAGACCTAAAATGACTTTTAGACCTCCTTGAAATCATGAACAAAAGCAGAGTTGTCACAATTATGTTTTGAGAATTGTTTTGGTGATAACAGTGGCTCCACTATGGATAGTGTTCCCCTATGGTACACTAATAAATGGTAGCTCTAGTGCTGCTATCCATCCTTTAAAATAAAACTTTGAAATTCTGCCCAATCTGCTTCAAACTTTTTTGCCCTTCAACTCTGGCTCAAGTTTGATGGTCTCTGCAAGAAGCACTCAAATTGTACCTACTAATGCTTAGTCAACCTACGTTGAGCATATTTTCACATTCCTACCTACCTACCCTATCAGCTAAAATCTCCATTTGTAGCTCAAGGAACATGAAACTTCCAAAGAAGCCAATCATTGATATGATCTGACACTTGAATCTCTTGACTGTGCTTGAAGCAAAAATAAACATGATACTGAAATAACTAGGGCAACATGACATATATATGATCTTCAAGATGAAAATATAACTGGAAATATGAACAATAAATGTTTTTCATGTAATTATTTATAGAACCATAGAAGACATAATCTGTTTGAAACTTCTCATGACATTCTAAGACTTTGGACCACACATACATGCTTTGATCAACCAGATAAGCCATCAGTTATGTGCTCTCAAACTGCTTTTCAAACTGATTTTTAAAAACTGTGCATTCTTCCTCAATCTCAAAGGAGAAAGGTAGAAAAACTCTCTCTTTGTGTTCTGTCATAGAAAGCTTTTGGAAAGAATGATCATGATCATGAATACTATATGATTTAATCTAACCTTGTAAGCCTTCAATGTCTTTCTTAATGTTCTTAGCAACTTCATCCAAAAATTTCATCTTATCTTCTGTCTTGCACTCAAATGATTTTAGAGAAGAAGACAAGGACAAAGAAAAATTTTCATATATTTCTTCATTAATATGATCATCATTCCATTGTTTGAAACCTTGAATTGAAGGAGAGTTTGCCACTAACTCTATTCTGTCTATCCATTCCTCTAAAAACATAATCCAAAAGTCTACAAATGACTTAATAGATCTGACAGGAAAACTTTCAATCCACTGTTTGTATTTCCCTTGAAATGAATCATAGGACAACATAATGCAAACATCTTCATGTTTGACTCTAACAAGCTCCGTAAAATTACATAAATCTGATATATGCTTCAAAGTTAAAATCAAATCTTCTCCATTGAATTTTGGACCATTCCTTAAAAAATATGTATCCTTGGGAAGATTATTTGGGAAACCATAAATTCATGAAAAATTTATACATGCATACCTTGAAACAAGAGTGGCAGCATCTGAGTTCTTCATAAGTCCAAAGGAATCACTGAGAATCTATGAATTTTGAATTCTTCAACAATGGAGTCGCCAAGGTAGTTTTGCAGCCTCAAACAGATTCTGAGCTCCTACTACCTTCAAGTGTTCAGCTTCATAATTTTCAGGAGATGTATATCTTCAAACTCACAGTAGACGCATCAAAATTTTATCACCAAAATAGGACCTTGATAGGCTGTTGATCAGACTACCTCAGTGTGACTATTTCAAACCAATCTTTTAGCTGAGGCTTAGCCTCCTCAACCTGAGAGGGATCTCTCAAGGGTTAATGATATAAGTTATAGATAGATGGCTAAATTTTTGGTTTGTAATTTTGTATGTTCATAGGTTGAAAGATGAAGGCTTTCTCCCATTGGGCTATGGAGTCAACAATTCAGTAGATTCAGTGCCAAGGTTTATGGACATGGAAGTTGAGACAAATGGGGTTTTTAAACAAATATAATTCACTCGAGAAAATAGGTCAACACAGTAATTCCATTACTAAAGGAAGTCAGAACATAGGGTTATGAATTTTGAGTAATAGAAATGAAACTTACTGTTAGTGGTTCAAAGATAGTTTACTCACAAAATGCATAAAAAACACAGTCATCTCATTTCTAAAGGAAGTCAGAGCACATGGTTGTCAATTCTGAGTAATAGGAATTAAATTTACTGCTAGTGTTTCCAAGGAAGTTTACTCACAAGATACAGAAAAAACACAACCATCCCATAACTAAAGGAAGTCAGAGCATAAGATTATGAATTTTGAGTAATAGAAATAATATCTACTGCAAATGATTCAAAGTAACATATAAATCAAGAAAACATTAACCCCATGAGAACTCAGATCTGTTCAGGAAAACCTCTCTGCATTTCTGATTATAGTTCATAGAATAAAGCATCAGCTGGGTCAAAAAGTCTTCAAACATTTACCAATTTTACCTCTTGATTCATATATAGCTTTTACAATATTGGATTCTATGATCCATCATCAAGAGAATTCGAATTTCTATTATTGACACCTATTATACTCCTAAAATAGACTCTTAATTACAACTAACAACTAGTTGTCTCTTTAGGAGTCCTAATACAAATAGGAGTGAAAATCCTTATCATGTCTAAAACAACCTTATATAAACCTTTAATGCTTCCTTTGATAGCTACAACCTCATGAGGTCGAATTTGGTGATGCCTCCAACCTTGTTATGAACCCTGCTGTTCCATGACCTAACTGCCCTAAAAACCAGGAAACAAAGTTAGATGAAATTTAGCCCTTACCTCTATGCTTGTCTTCAAACATATTTTCTAGCCTTGATGAATATCTTGTATATGTAACATGTGTTAACATCCCATAAAATCTTCAATCCTTACACCCGTGCAAAAAGAAGCCTTCGAAAAAATGAAAAGGAGAGGGAATATGATTTCACTACGAAAACAACCTATTTTTGTAGCGCAACCTTTATACCACTGTAAAAACCTTTCTTTGACCATTATTTTCCTTGATTTTCAACTTGGAACTTCATTTATGACCTTTCTCATTCCATTCATATTGCTAAACTCTGAAGACTAGCAGTCCTTACCTCAAAATTTCACGCAAGAATGCCAAAACATCACCTTCAGCAATTTCGTAGAAGGTTACAAAACTGCTATGTGTACTCTTTTAACACAGTTCTTTTCAAAAATCTATATTTTTGGATATTTAGGATATTTTAAGGATTTATGTCAACAACAAAAAGCTTTAATGGAGATGTTCTTCTTCAAAAAGATCTTTATCTTCATGACAAAACTTATTCAAAGATTTATCATTTTTTTCAATTTTTTATTTGAAAAATAGATGTTGAGACAAAGCTTTTATATTATCACCCATAATGTATTTTGAAGAAATGAAGTAGGCTTTTGGAGACCAATTTTTCTAAAAAAAAAACCTCTCTTGGGTTTTTGAAATACCTCTCCTACTGCCCAGACATTGTCTTTGAACAACATGTGTAAAATTGGAAAATTCTGATTTCTGAAAATATGGCTTCAAAGAAAGCCTTCTATCTCCCAACTGGTAACACTTGTGAGAAAAGTGAGATAATTTATTGTAGATGGAGATTTTATGAAAAGAAAAATCCTTCAGAATTTCAAAAGACCTTTTCTTGTGGCCAGAAACGGATCTTGAAGTGAACTACTAAAACTAGAAAGCAGAGTTTTTTTTGTCAACGACTTTCAGCAGTTTCGTAGCGCAAGTTGAGTCATCAATTTCTCCCACCTCATAATGAATTTGAATAAAAAGAAAGATTTTTTTGTAGTTAATTATGTTACAGAGAATAACCTCTTTAAATTTTCAAAAATGAGTTTTTAGATGCTCAGGAACCCCTTTGGAAGTTGACTACTAAAACCAGAAAATAGAGTTTTTTGATGAAAAATGTTGTTTCAGTAGTTTCGTAGTGCAAATCATCTTTTTTGAACTAGCTGCGCTACGAAAATGTGAATTCCTGTATGATTGCAAAAATCTGACTCTAAACCTAATGGAATGGCTTCTTAATGGATGATGGGTACTTTAAACCATGTAATAAGGTTGTTAAACTTTGTTTGGAAACGAAAATGAGACTTTTGAGACTCTAACCCTATCAGCTACCCTTTAAAGCATGAAATGGCCTAATCACCTATCTAAGACCATGACTAAAACAAGGTAAACTTTCAGATTTTATTGATCATGGAGTGGACCTAGAAGACTTTATTTGAATTGGCAATATAACCTACCCTTTACCCAGACTTAAAATTAGTTTTAGACCTCCTTGAAATCATAACCAAAAGCAGAGTTGACACAATGATGTTTTGAGAATTTTTTTGGTGATAACAGTGGCTCCACCAGGGATAGTGTTCCCCTGTGGTACACTAATAACTGGTAGCTCTAGTGTTGCTATCCATCCTTTAAAATAAAACTCTGAAATTCTACCCAATATGCCTCAAACTTTTATGCCCGTCACCTCAGGCTCAAGTTTGATGGTCATTTCAAGAAGCACTCAAATTGTACCTACTAAAAATGCTCAGTCAACCTACCTTGATCTTATTGGCACATTCCTATGTACCTACCCTATCAGCTGCAATCTCCATTTGTATCTCAATGAACATGAAACTTCCAAAGAAGCCAGTCATTGATCTGATCTGACACTTGAATCTCTTGACTGTGCTTGAAACAAAAATAAACATGATATTGAAATAACCAAGGCATCATGACATATATCTGATCTTCAAGATGAAAATATAACTGGAAATATTAACAGTAAATGTTTTCCATGTAATCGGTTATAGAACCATAGAAGACATAATCTGTTTGAAACTTCTCATGACATTCTAAGACTTTGGAACACACATACATGCTTTGATCAACCAGATAAGACATCAGTTATGTGCTCTCAAACTGCTTTTCAAACTGATTTTTAAAAACAGTGCATTCTTCCTCAATCTCAAAGGAGAAAGGTAGAAACACTCTCTCTTTGTGTTCTATCATAAAAATCTTTTGAAAAGAATGATCATGATAATGAATACTATATGATTGAATTTGACCTTGTAAGCCTTCAATGTCTTTCTGAAAGTTGCTAGCAACTTCATCCAAAAATTTCATCTTATCTTTTGTCTTGCACTCAAATTATTTTAGAGAAGAAGACAAGGACAAATAAAAATTTTCATCTATTTCTTCATTAATATGATCATCATTCCGTTGTTTGAAACCTTGAATTGAAGGAGAGTTTGCCACCAACTCTGTTCTGTCTATCCATTCCTCTAAAAAAATAAGCCAAAAGTTTGCAAATGACTTAATATATCTGACAGGAAAACTGTCAATCCACTGTTTTCATTTCCCTTGAAATGAATCATAGAACAACATAATTCAAACATCTTCATGTTTGACTCTAAGAAGCTCCGTAAAATTACATAAGTCTGATATATGCTTCAAGGTTAAAATAAAATCTTCTCCATTGAATTTTTTACCATTCCTTAAAAAATATGTATCCTTGGGAAAATTATTTGGGAAACCATAAATTCCTAAAAAATGTATACATGCATACCTTGAAACAAGAGTGGTAGCATCTGAGTTCTTCATAAGTCCAATGGAATCACCAAGAATCTATGAATTTTGAATTCTTCAACAATGGAGTCGCCAAGGTAGTTTTTGAGCCTCGAATAGATTCTAAGCTCCTGCTACCTTCAAGTGTTCAACTTCATAATTTTTGGGAGATGTATATCTTCAGACTCCCAGCAGACGCATCAAAATGTTATTACCAAAATAGGACCCTGATATGCTGTTGATCAGACTACCTCAGTGTAACTATTTCAAACCAATCTTTTAGCTGAGGCTTAGCCTCCTTAGCCTGAGAGGGCTCTCTCAAGGGTTAATGATATAAGTTATAGATAGATGGCTAAATCCGTGGTTTTTAATTTTGTATGTTTATAGGTTGAAAGATGAAGGCTTGCTACCATTGGGTTATGGAGTCAACAAGTCAGTAGATTCAGTGGGAAGATTTCTAGACATGGAAGCTGAGGCAAATTGGGTTTTTAAAGAAATATAATTCACTCGAGAAAATAGATCAACACAGTGATTCCATTACTAAAGGAAGTCAGAGCATAGGGTTATGAATTCTGAGTAATAGCAATGAAACTTACTGTTATTGGTTCAAATATACTTTACTCACAAAATGCAGAAAAAAAGAAATAATCTCATTTCTAAAGAAAGTCAGAGAACATGGTTGTGAATTCTGAGTAATAGCAATGAAATTTACTGCTAGTGTTTCCAAGGAAGTTTACTCACAAGATACAGAAAAAACACAACCATCCCATAACTAAAGGAATTCAGAGCATAATATTATAAATTCTGAGTAATTAAAATAAGATCTACTACAAATGATTCAAAATAATATATAAATCAAGAAAACATTAACCCCATGAGAACTCAGATTTGTTCAGGAAAACCTCTTTGCATTATTGATTATAGTTCATGGCATGAAGCAGCAGCTGGGAAAAAATGTCTTCAAACCTTTGCTAATTTGACCTCTTGATTCATATATAGCTTTTAAAATATTGGATTCTATGATCCATCATCAAGAGAATTCGAATTTCTATTATTGACACCTATTCTACTCCTAAAACAGACTCTTAATTACAACTGACAGCTAACTGTCTCTTTAGGAGTCCTAATACAAATAGGAGTGAAACTCCTTATCATGTCTAAAAAAACTTATCTAAAACTTTAATGCTTCCTTTGACAGCTACAACCTCATGGGGTCGAATTTGGTGATGCCTACAGCCTTGTTATGAACCCTGTTATTCCATGACCTAACTGCCCTAAAAAACAGGAAACAAAGTTTGCTGAAATTTAGCCCTTACCTCTATGCTTGTCTTAAATAATATTTGCTAGCCTTGATGACTATATTTCATATGTAACATGTGTTAACATCCCATAAAATCTTCAATCCTTACACCTGTTCAAAAAGAAGCCTTCGAAGAAATGAAAATGAGAGGGAATATGATTGCGCTACGAAAACAACCTGTTTTCGTAGCGTAGCTTTTATACCACTATAAAAACCTTTATTTGACCATTATTTTCCTTTCTTTTCGACCTGGAACTTCATTTATGACCTTTCTCATTCCATTCATAATTCTAAACTTTGAATTCTAGCAGTCCTTACCTCAAAATTTCATGCAAGAATGCCAAAACATCACCTTCAGTAGTTTCGTATCGCGCTACGAAACTATTGTGTGTACTCTTTTAACATAGTTTTTTTCAAAAATATATAGTTTGGGATATTTATGATATTTTTAAGGATTTATGTCAAAAAAAAAAAGCTTTAATGGAAATTTTATTCTTCAAAAAGATCTTGATCTTCATGACAAAACTGATTCAAAGATTTATCATTTTTTGCACTTTTTTATCTGAAAAATAGATGTTGAGACAAAGCTTTTATATTTTCACCCATAATGTATTTTGAAAACCTGAAGGAGGCTTTTGGAGAAAAATTTGTCTTGAACAAAAAATTCTCTTGGGTTTTCGAAATGCCTCTCCTACTGCCCAGAAACTGTGTTTGAACAACCTGTGTAAAACTAGAAAATTCGGATTTCTGAAAATATGGCTTCAAAGAAAGCCTTGTATCTCCCAGCTGGTAACACGTGTGAGAAAAGTGAGATAGGTTATTGTAACTAGAGATTTTATGAAGAGAAAATTCCTTCATAATTTCAAGAGACCTTTTCTTGTGGCCAGAAAATTATCTTGAATTGAACTACTAAAACCAGAAAGCAGAGTTTTTCTGTGAATGACCTTCAGTAGTTTCGTAGTGCAAGTTGAGTCATCAATTTCTCCCACCTCATAATGAATTTGAAGAAAATGAAAGATTTTTTTGTATTTAATTAGGTTAGGAAGAATAACCACTTTCATTTTTCAAAAATGAGTTTTACGTTGCTCAAGAAACCCTTAGGAAATTGACTACTAAAACAAGAAAACATAGTTTTTTGATGAAAAAGATTGTTTCAGCAGTTTCATAGCGCGCTACGAAAACAATGTTTTCGTAGTGAAAATCACCTTTTTTGAACTAGTTGTGCTACAAAAACGTGGATTCCTATAGGATTGCAAAATTTTGAACCTAAACCTAATGGAATGACTTCTAAATGGATGATGGGACCTTTAAACCATGGAATAAGGTTGTTAAACTTTGTTTGGAAATGAAAATGAGACTTTTGAGACTCTAACACTATCAGCTACCCTTTAAAGCATGAAATGACCTAATCACCTATCTAAGACCATGAATAAAACAAGGTAAACGTTCATAGCTTATTTATCATGGAGTGGACCTAGAAGACTTTATTTGAACTGGCAGTATAACCGACCCTTTACCTAGTCTTAAAATGACATTTAGACCTCCTTGAAATCATGACCAAAAGAAGATTTGACGCAATGATGTTTTGAGAATTTTTTGGGTGATAACACCATCGATGGGTTCTAACTAAACCAACCATTACTCTTACGGTTGGGTATCATCGAGGAGTTTTGTAATGTTCCCAAATTTTAGCCTCAAGCTAAAAGGAACATTATAGTTAGCATTATCTCTAGCTAGATGAATAAAATGGGTAGGGAGGCCCATATTAGAAGGAATAATAAAATTCCTCATATGAAAAGAGAAAGAATAAGAATTTTTATTAAGCACCTATAGGTGTGAACAGGATTGGATCATATTGATTCAGTCATATTTGACCAAGTCCACATGCACTATCTAGATACATTGTATCTCCTTGATGGACTACGCAGTTTTATTGGAGGACAAATTGCATGAGCTTGGAGGCACATATGGATGGGAGCCATTGTGGAGTGGTGCACTTGATATATATGGAGATGAGGGTAGCCATTGTTAGGCATGCTTGGATTTTTATTTTCTTTGTTCTATTGAGACTTTGCTTCCTCTTGTTGTTTAGCAGGGTTGCAGTGCTATTAAGCACAACGGTGTTCCTGGTCGGGAATCCCTACCTCATCCTCAGGGAAGGAGAGGTTCTTTGGGCTAGATTTCCTCATTCCAGAATTTTTACCAAGCTACCTCCTTCATCTACAACGCAGTTTCTTTTTAGAGCTGGGTTGTGTTATAGGGTGCAGCAAAGGAGGATCTCTTAGAGTCATTTATGGGCTTGTTTTTCTGTGGAGAGCTTGTATATTCATTTGAGGATCAGTAAGAAGGACTCCTGGGCATATTTATACATATTTCGCATCAGGAAAACCATCTTTTATCCCTCACAGCACAGTCACCATCCTGAACTGCGTTATTTTTGGAGGCAATTGCTGGGAGGGTTCATTGAGCTCATCGAGAGGATCTATTTCTGAGTAGAGGGATCAGCTTGCTAATCAGAAATACAATTGGAGGAGGACATCAATATTTTAGATCTATCATAGCCTCATTGTATATCAGATCCAATTTTCAGTGGCACATTAACCCAAGGGTTATTTGTCACATTGTATGTTTTTCGGTATTTCTATCAGGGCCTTTCCGAGTTGGCTAGAAATCTTGTATTGGAGCCCACATTTTCATTTTTGGGCATTTATTTTGTTTCCTTCAGCCATATTTCATGTGTATACATCTACAGCAGCAGCTACACTAATATAGACTATGCAGTCACTGCTCTTCGGCATTCTATATAGTTGCAGCATCTCATGTATCTATTGTTTTGATCATTGGAGACTTGTTCTTATGACTTGAATGGCTTGTCCCTCATGATATTTTGTACAATGTTGCTGATCCATTAATAGAATGATGGCTGAATAATTGATCTCTCTCATTTCAAGATCATATTTTTTGTGTTTACAATATTGTGTTCATGTATTTCTGGATCTCCAACTTTGGAACATCTTAAGGTGTTGTTATTGTTGTAGAAATTCCCTATTCTGGGATATTAAAGTGGTATCAAAGCATAATATTGGCTCAGCCTATGCATCCAAGACATTATGCCATTAGGATGAGAATCTTCTCATAGAAAAGATAAGTTGTGCAGAAGAAACAAAAGCATGACTCTGTTATTTTGAGGAATGAAGGAAGAGAGGATCTCCCTGCTTCTTTTCCAAGCCGTGAAGAATATCAAAGAAGATCTCAAGGAGATGAAAGGGGAGGGGTGTAGAATTTTTTTGAGAGGGTTTGAAGAAAGCCCTAGCTATTCACATGACAGGTGTGAGCATTCAGCCACTCATGCAGATCCACAACGCAGTCTGTTGTCCACATTTACTGCAAGAAGGATGGAGGAAGAAGATGCACCAAGGGAGGAGACCTTGAGTGACTATCTTCAAGAGTATGAATCTCAAACATGAAGATTCAAGGAGAACTTGGACTTCCAAGGGTTTTGCAAACTCAAGGAGGCAAGATCCAGCAGCCACAAAAGAAGCAAGAAAGGTAGGACCTCCATATCTCACTTTGATGGATCAACACAGTGCACAACAAAAGCTTGGGTAGAAGAGCTAGATTCCTATTTCCATATACACCAAGTTTCAGAGAAGGAGGCCATCAGAGTAGCAGTGCTTCACCTCAAAGGTATGACCCATGATTGGTGGTTTAATGATTCTACTTCATTTTTTCTTGCAAATGTAAAAACTTATGTTGGGTTCACTAAGGAATTGGTGAGAAGATTTGATAGAAAACATTGTGAACCATCATTTGTTAAAAACAAAAACTCAAACACTTTGCATGAGTTGGAGAGACCTATTAAACCAACTCCACTCCAGAATTTTAAAGGGGATAAAAACATGCATGATAGTTTGCGAAGGGAAAGATCCCCACTTCTTGAAGAGCCCTCTTCTATTTTTGAAGACATGGAGTTCCCTCCTTCAAGAGATGACCAAGATCAAGGGTCTCTCATCAAGGATGAGGTATTCTCATATATGGAAGAAGAGGAGAAGGATCAAAATCAAGGGATGATGAGAATTCACCCTTATCTATTTCAGGAGGTTTCTGCACATAAGGATGGGGCTGCGCTATGTAGTGAAGAAAGGGACAACTCAGTCCACTCATATATACAGTACAATTCAGATTTTGATGTCTCACTACATGTAAGCATTCCACCAGGGAGGTCACCGAATCTACAGTTGATGAGAGACATCTTGTCTTTGGGTTGACCACTCTTGGATTTTGGAGAGGTGAAGAGTTTTGAGGGAGACTTTGGCATGGGGGATGTCAAAGTAGCAGGCAGCAGCATGAGGAGAGCTTCACATGCCAGATCACCAGTGCTATCTCTTGGGAGGAGACATCCATATTGGAGATCTCAACTCTTGGTAGAGTACTCAAAGGATCTATGTGCATGTCTGATTCTTGATGACCTGGATGGAGGGGATGAGTATATGGTGGATAATTTGGTCATATATTCTTATGGTAGAGTCTTCTTTTACTAGAGCTTCTAAGCTCAAGTAGAAGCTGCTTCATACAATAGATGAAGAATTCCTTTCCTTGCATTATGATGCATATCTTTCTTTGGCAGAGGATTTCACTTGGGAGGGCATCCAACATGACATATTTTAGCATATGGAGAGATGCATAGCCCAGATGGTGATAGATAAGAGGTCACAACCACTTCCCTACTCTTTGGAGGTGAGGGAAAATTTCTGGTTGAGCCATTTCAGCTCAAGGTCTCAAGTACATGATGGAAGATGTACAATTTCACTTTATGTTTTGTACTTATTTTCTTTATATGAAAAACATGTTGTAGCAATAAGGATTGTCCCTTCTTTCATATTATATGATGATGTACTTAGAGCCACTTGTGGCATTAATACTGGCTATTTATTTGGTGGTTTGTGGGGGAAGCCACATGATTCTTGGTGTGCACCATTGGCACCAAATTGTATATTCATGATTCCATCTTATGAGATGACTGTGGTAGAAAATAAGTCACTGGGAAAGCACTTGTTGCACTTTTTTTTGAGGCAGGAATTGGATGCATTGCGCTGGTTCCATGTGAGGAACTATGATCCACTTTCTGGTTGTCACATGCAAACTTGTTTTTATTGGTTTTTGCTTCCATGTATTGCTAATAATTTTATGTTCATGTGAAGCTTTGTTTGGAGAGTGGGATATGAGTTGGAGATGCCCATTGGGAGTATGATTCTCCCTATTTTACATGTTGTATGTTTCAAGAGAAACAATGGGCACACCATGATTGCCACAGCACACCTCCTTCCTTCATATAAGAGGAGCCATTGGGAGGACTTGCGTTCTTGGAGGATGCACTTCATGGTTGACTTATCTTGTGGGGTAGCTTGGAACACTTTTGAAGGCCATGAAATTTAAACCCAATATCAGCAACCCACACATACCTACCATAAATGGAGAGAAAAACTACTCGGATGGGAAAATATAAACTCTCCATTCAGGCCCAATGCATTGCATAAACCTGGGGTTGCAAATTTCTTTGATGAGCTACCTAGGATGGCTCATTTCATTTGGATGATAGCATGGGTGAGAGGGCCACTCATTGGGAATGAGATTTCCCATGTGTATCATCACTCCAACCTTGAGGGGGCCATGGGACAACAAGAAGGTTTCCACTTACACCTTCCACCTTTTCATGATGGGAGCCATTTGGTTATGCATCTTTGGGAGGAGACATTGGAGGGCAGATTTGTTGCACATTACCTTGAGAAGTGGTGGGGACGATTGATGAGGAGGCCACAAGAGGATAAGGGGAGGAATTTTTCTCTCCCTATACAATTGCTTGAGTACAAGCAACATTTTGGAGGGGAGGACTGTAATGTTCCCAAATTTTAGCCTTAATCTAAAAGGAACATTGTAGTTAGCATTATCTCTACGTAGATGAATAAAATGGGTAGGGAGGCCCATTTTAGAAGGAATAATAACATTCCTCACGTGAAACGAGGAAGAATAAGCATCTAGATTAAGCACCTATAGGTGTGAACAAGATTGGATCATATTGATTCAGTCATATTTGACCAGGTCCACATGCACTGTCTAGATACATTGTATCTCCTTGATGGACTACGTAGTTTTATTGGAGGAAAAATTGCATGAGATTGGAGGCACATATGGATGGGACCCATTGTGGAGAGGTGCACTTGCTACATATGGAGAGGAGGGAAGCCATTTTTAGGCATTCTTGGATTATTATTTGCTTTGGTATGTCGAGACTTTTCTTCCTCTTGTTGTTTAGCAGGGTTGTAGTGTTGTTTAGCACAAGGGTGTTCCTGGTCGAGAATCCCTACCTCATCCTCAAGGAAGGAGAGGTTATTTGGGCTAAATTTCCTCATTCTAGCATTTTTTCCAAGCTACCTCCTTTAGCTACAATGTATTTTTTGTTTAGATTTGGGTTGTGTTGTAGGGTGCAGCAAAGGAGGATCTCTTAGAGTCATTTCTGGGCTTGTTTTTCAGTGGAGAGCTTGTATATTCATTGAAGGATCATTAAGAAGGACTCCCGAGAATATTTATAAATATTTTTCATCAGTCCAACCATATGCTATTCCTCACAGCACAGTCACCATCCTAAAGTGCGTTATTTTTGGAGGGAATTGTTGGGAGGGTTCATTGAGCTCATCGAGAGGATCTATTTCTGAGTAGAGGGATTAGCCTTCTAATCAGAAATACCATTAGAGGAGGACATCATTATTTCAGATCTGTCATAGCCTCATTGTATATCATATCTAGTTTTTAGTGGCACATTAAGCCCAGGGTTGTTTGTCACATTGTATGTTTTTCGGTATTTCTAGCAATCCTTTTCGGGTTGGATAGAAATCTTGTATTGGAGCCAAAATTTTCATTGTTGGGAATTTATTTTGTTTCTATCAGCCATATTTCATGTGTATACATATACAACAACAAATACACTAATATAGACTATGCAGTCACTACTCTCCGACATTCTATATAGTTGCAGCATCTCATGTATCTATTGTTTTGATCATTGGAGACTTGTTCTTATTACTTAAGTGGCTTGTCCCTCATGATATTTTGTATAATGTTGCTGATACATTAATAGAATGATGGCTGAATAATTGATCTCTCTCATGTCATGATCATATTTTCTGTGTTTACAATGTTGTGTTCATGTATTGCTATATCTCCAACTTTGGAACATCTTAAGGTGTTGTTATTGTTGCAGAAATTCCCTATTTTGGGATATTACAAGTTTGATGGGTGTGTGTAAATTGGGGATTTCACGTTCAATGGGAATCACGGCTTCTGCTCCATACACAAGATGAAAAAGTGTGAAACATTTTGAGTTCTTAACTGCCATGTGATATGCCCACAGTGTTGAAAAAACCATGTGGTGCCAGTTTGTCTTATGATTATTCACCATAAGTTGTAACATTGTTTTAAGCACTTTGTTGATAGCTTCTACCTGTCCATTGGACCGAGGGTAGTATGGTGATGTGAATTCATGTGTGAATCCTAGGTGATGAGACATCTCCTAGAATATTTCATTTTCAGAATGATTTTCGTGATGGGAGCCTAAATCCTTAGGCACGATAAATTGTGCGATGACATGATTGAACAAAAACCTTGCAGAGGTTTCTCCCATGTGGTCATATGTGGCCATGCCTTCTGCCCACTTGGTAAAAATAGTGGACAACTACAATTATGTATTTGTGGTTGCCAAAAAAGGCATGGTTGCAAGTCATAAAGTTGATTCCCCATTTGAAAAAGGGACCGGCTGCGCTGTCCTAGTGCAGAGGAAAGGGAGGTGCTCTTGCCTTGTTGGTGAAGCATTGGCATCACTCCCTCCTTTTGAATACCTAAATGCAATCATGGAATAAGTTGGGCTAGAAATAACCTGCTCGCAGAAATTTTTGGGTTGTATGAATCCCAGAGAGGTGGCCTCTGTAAGCTCCACTATGAGATTCATTTAGGGCTCACTCATCTTGGGCATGTGTGAGGCATCATTGTAGGATAGTATTGATTCCTCGTCGATAAAGGAAATATCCGATGAGGAGGTATCGGGAGGCCTGGTGGAGTATGCACCTTAGGTGGTCAAATGTGAGATTTGGATTGAAATTTTGGGTTCCTAAAAACAACAGGATATCTTTTGGTGAGTTAAATCCCATTTGCAGATAGAGGCAATCCCAGTAGCCCTAGAGTGGGTCTAGAAACAAACAAGACATGCTATGATATCAATTCCTAGTTAACGAATGGATGGAGATTCAGTAAATCCCCTCTACGGATAGAGGCAATCCCACTAGCCCTAGAGTGGGTCTATCCAAAAATAAGACATGCTATGATATCAATTCCTAGTTAACGAATGGATAAAGATTCGATAGATAACTTACCATATATCCTACGCTGTTGTCTTCGTCGAAAGAGTGGCTGCCTCTCGCTCTTGGTTTGATAGATCATGATCCGCTCGTTCTCACGGTCGGATACCTACACATACACAAGAAAAAAAGACGATATACAACATACTATTTCGCATCCATAATTATCAATCTATTGAAGAAGGCTAAATCAATTGCATCAATAAACACAACACAATGATGGAACCAATACCATAGTCGAGTATATTAATGGAAGGAAGGAAGAGTACAACCAAGCTTCGACGTTGCAGTCTCCTCCAACAAGGTTCTAGTGGATCACGTCTCACAAAAGCTCATTGGGAATTCGGACGGGGCTCTCTCTATAGAATTATCCTTGGTTCTACCTTCTGAATAGTGACTACTCAGCTATAGTATCTCTTCTCCAAGTTCAGATTATTTACTATGTGTTTAGCTAGATTTCATAAAGGGAGAATGTTAGGTCCCTATATCACTAGCATAGTCCCTTATTGTTATTATTGTACCCTTGTAACCCCCATTTTGTTATTATTGTGCCCTTAAATTATTATTGTTAGGTTGGCTAGGATTACATTGTGGCCCACTAGGATTACATTATGGCCCCAAGGACTCCTATATATAGAAAGGAGGTTTTGTGAATTGTATCATCCAAGAATTCTTCATTTATGTAATGTATTGGAGGTTTCCCCCTCGAAGTGGCTCATTTCTAAGGCGTTGATATCTCTTTTCTTCTCTTTTTGGAGCTGGTTACACAACATTTGGTATCAGAGCTTTGGATTCTGGGGTTTCGCTGCTCCAAACAGGTCATCGCGGAATTTTCGATATAATTTTTTTTCTATGAAGTTTCAGAAGCTGAAATTTTTATGGTGCGAAGCCGAAATCTTGAGGAAGCTTGTATAGAACTTTCAGAGCTTGGTTCACAATATTTTCAGAGATATGATATGTGGAAGTTAGGTCTTTGTTCAGGCTCCTAAACAGGTCATCATGGAATTTGCGCTATAAATTTTGTTCTACGAAGGTTTAGAATCTAAAATTCATATGGTGCGAAGCTGAAATCATGAGGAAATTTGTCAAAACATTTCAGAGCTTGGTTCGCCATATTTTTGGAGATATGATCTGTGGAAGGTAGTGCTTTTTCAGGCTCCTGAATTTCATCTCAAAGAGGTGATCGTGGGAAAAGTTCAATAACTCTCTCTCTGAGGATCGGATTGGAGTGCCGTAAAAAGTGGTTGCAAGTACACGGACTATAGTTTCGTGGCTATAAATTTCAGAGACAAAGGACAAAACAGTGACACGTGGCAAGTCGTACACTTTCGCTCTACTGAACCAGTCCAGAATTAGGTCATTGTGGGAGATTGGACACAACTTTGTCTTGGAGAATCCAAATCAGGTTAGACCTGTGGAATTTGAAAGAAGCTTCAGAGGGCTACTACTGGGCTGAATTTGAGATATCAAATATTTTCAATTACAGAGATAATTCAATTTCAATATCGAGCTCCTCAAAGCAAGAAAAAGGTGTGTATTTTTTTCTGAATTGCATAAGTCTTGTTTGAAGAATCAAGTTGAATTGATTCCAAGGGCATCTTGTAGAATAGATATCAATATTGGATTCTAAAATGGCCCCTAAAAAGAATTCAACACCCATCAAGCCTTCAGAAGGCTCTACCATGACTCATGAAGATGAAGAATTGCAACATGACCTATCAAAATTACAAGAACAAGTGCAACAAATTTCACTCTCGCAAAGAGCAGCAAAAAATGAAATGGAAGTTTTGAAGAAAGGTGTGGAAGTGAAGATGGATGGTTTGAATAAAGGCATGGAAGCTAAGATGGATGGTGTGCAAGCTAAGATGGAAGCTAAGATGGATGGCATGGAAGTGGGCATGGAAGCTAAGATGGATGACATGAAAGACAACATGGAAAACATGAAGAATGATCTAAAAGCATACATGGAAGGCTTGATGACAAGCTTAAAACAAGAAATGATTCCTAATGGCGGAAATATAGTAGAAGAAACTCATGATGAGAACAAAATAAATGTTAATCGTGATTTCATAAACTCTAATGTTGGCGGGAAGAACCACCATATTCCAAAAATGGATATGAGGAAGTTTGATGGAAAGGATCCTGTAACATGGATACTACAGATGGAGCAATATTTTGATCTCCATAACGTGCAAAACACATAAAAGGTACGCATTGCAACTTTATATTTAGAACAAAATACCTTTATATGGTATCGATGGCTTTGCTCCCGTAAACAAATCGTCACTTGGTCAATTTTTGCGGAGGAAATGATAGCACATTATGAGGATACAAAGATAAACACCTTCTTTAGCCAATTGATAAATTTCAAACAAAAGGGTTTAGTGGGGCAGCACATTGAGGACTTCCAAAAATTGAATATAAGGGTAACTGATATTCCAAAGGAACACAGGATTGATCTCTTCATAGGCACTTTAAAGAATAACATCCAACATGAAGTTCGTGTTTTGGAACCTGATTCATTGGAGAAGGCATTCAGGTTGGCAAGAAAAGTTGAATGTAAAATTATGGCGACAAGGAAGCCTACCACTCAATTCTACAAAGAAGGAAGTGTTGCTACACCTAGATTTCCACAACCTACAAGGTTGACACCACAACAATTGGAAGAAAAAAGAGCAAAAGGGCTTTGCTACAGTTGTGATAGCAAATACACTAAAGGTCATAAGTGTGTCGAGAAGAAATTATTTTACATAGATTGTGAAGAGGAAGAAGAAAATGAACAAGAAGAGGATATACACCAGGAACCAACCCTAGAAGAGGAATAAATGAATCTGACCATATCGTGTAATGCACTGGCAGGAATTACCACTCCTCAAACTCTCAAGATAGAAGGACAAATCAAGAAGAAAAAGGTAATAGTGTTGATTGATTCAGGTAGCATCCATAATTTTATTCATTGTAAGGTAGCCAAGGAATTAAATTGTTTCCTATACCCAGCACCAGAATGTCAAGTGATGGTTGCAAATGGAGGAACTATAAATTGCTCTGGAAAATGCAATAATATCAAGCTAACCATGGGGGAATATGTATTGACTAGTCCAATGCTTGCCATTCCTATGGGAGGTGCTGATGTTGTACTAGGAGTACAATGGTTACAATCTTTGGGGACGGTAGCTTTTAATTTTCAAGAACTTTTCTTGAAATTTTTTTCAGAAGGAAAGGAAGTCGAATTACGGGGTATTGCGGGGAAGCCAGAAGGATAATAAGCTCTAATGTCATGAAAAAGCTTCTAAAGAAAGAACAGCGAGGCGTAATTGCACAATTATGCTCACTAGAAGTTCCAACATCAAAATCATCTATTTCTGCAGATCTCCAACAAGTCTCGGACAATCATTCCAAGGTGTTTGAAACTCCCAAAGGACTCCCACCTATTCGTGATCATGATCATGCTATTCATTTGATTCCAGGAAGTGTTCCTCCAAACATCAGGCCTTATAGATATCCTTACTTCCAAAAGAGCGAAATTGAACGTATGATTGCAGAAATGTTAGAGGCGGGTATAATTCAACCTAGTCAAATTTCTTTCTCTGCTCCTGTAGTATTGGTACACAAGAAGGATGGATCATGGCGAATGTGTCCGGATTATAGGGAGCTCAATAAGCTCACCATTAAAGATAAATTTCCCATTCCTGTGATCGATGAATTATTGGATGAATTACATGGAGCAATTTATTTTACCAAGTTGGATCTTCATTCAGGATATCATCAAATTAGAATGAAGACTGAAGATATTCCAAAAACAACATTTTAAACTCATGAGGGTCATTATGAATTTTTGGTCATGCCTTTTGGCCTTACCAATGCACCTTCTACATTTCAAGGGTTGATGAATTCCATTTTCAAACCCCTCCTTAGAAAATTTGTGCTAGTATTTTTTGATGATATACTAATCTACAGCAGGTCTTGGAAGGATCATGTTGAACATGTTGACAGGGTGCTCAAACTATTGCAAAAGAAACAATTATATGCAAAAACATCCAAATGTTTCTTTGGAGTACAAGAGGTGGAATATCTGGGTCATATTGTATCTCACGAGGGTGTTAAAGTAGACCCTAACAAAATTAAAGCTATTAAGGAATGGAAAGTCCCCACAACCATAAAGCAGTTGCGAGGATTTCTCGGGTTAACAGGGTATTATCGCAAGTTTGTTAAGAATTATGGGAGAATAGCAGCACCTCTAACAACATTATTGAAGAAAGATGCATTTTCATGGACTCCTAAAGCAACAAGGCCTTTGAACGTCTTAAAGAGGCAATGTGCCTAGCACTGGTCTTAGCTACACCAGACTTCACAAAAACCTTTATTGTGGAATGTGATGCCTCATGAAATGGAATTGGTGTAGTTTTAATGCAGGAAGGAAGACCCATTTCTTTTGAAAGTCGTCCAATCAAAGGAAAGTATTTACAGAAACCTATTTATGAGAAAGAAATGTTAGCAATACTACATGCACTAAAGAAAAGGCGAACTTACCTAATGGGAAGACACTTCAAGGTAAAAACTAATCATGATAGTCTTAAACACTTTTTGGAACAAAGACTATCATCAGAAGGACAACAAAAATGGGTCACAAAGATGTTGGGTTATGACTTTGAAATAATATACAAAAAAGGAAAGATTAATGTTGTTGCAGATGCACTCTCAAGTTATAATGATGAGGTGGAAGCATTGCTTTGTGCGATTTCTATTATCCAACCAGATTGGATAACCAAAGCAAGAGATGAATGGAAGAAGGACAAAGATGTATGGACACTCATTCAAAAGTTGCAGCAAGATCCTAGTACATCTGATACATTTAGTTGGAAAATGATTCCTTATGGTACAAAGATCGCTTATATCTTTGTAAGAATTCCCAACTAAAACAAAATATTCTTCTGGAATTGCACACTTCTCCTTTAGGAGGACACTCAATATTTTTAAAACTTACCACAGGGTGAAGAAAGATTTTTTTTGGGATGGCCTTAAATCTGATATTCAAAAATTTGTGGTGGAATGTTTGGTTTGCTAGCAGAATAAAGTGGAAAAAATTAAGACCCCAGGACTTCTACAACCTTTATCCATTCCAATTCAACATTGGGAGGAGATTTCAATGGATTTTATCACAGGTTTACCTAAGTCCGAAGGAAATAGTGTCATCATGGTGGTAGTTGATAGACTTACCAAGTATGCACACTTTTGTGCATTATCTCATCCATTTAAAGCAAGCACAGTTGCTACTACATTTATGGACACAATTCAAAAGCTACATGGAAGCCCAAGGGTTATTGTGAGCGACAGAGATCCCATTTTTACTAGAAATTTTTGGACGGAGTTATTTTCTTGTTTGGGTACTCAATTAGCTCATAGCTCATCTTATCATCCCCAATCCGATGGTCAAACTGAGATAGTAAATAAATTTTTGGAAGGATATCTTCGTTGTTTTGTATCTGATAAACAAACACAATGGGTCAAGTGGTTACCTCTCACTGAATGGTGGTATAACACTTCCTTCCATACCGCAGCAAAAATTACCCCATTTATGGCACTTTATGGATATCATCCACCATCCATCACATCATCTTTAAGGGAAAATTCGAAGGTTCAAGCAGTGGAAGATCACATCGAGCATCAGCAAGAAGTTCTCCAACTCTTAAAGGATAACCTGAATTTGGCACAAAATCGAATGAAACAACAGGCAGATCAACATCGTAGCAAGAGAAGTTTTGATGTAGGAGATTGGGTATTTTTACGGCTACAACCATACAAACAAATGTCCCTCAAGAAAGCAAAGAAGGATAATAAATTATCACCAAAGTACTATGGTCCTTACAAGGTGTTGCAAAAGATTGGTACTATGGCATACAAATTGGAGCTTCCTGCTTCTTCGCGAGTACATCCAGTTTTCCATGTTTCATGCTTAAAGAAGGTTATAGGTGAAAATATTCCAGTTCAAACAATATTTCCAGAACTTGATGAGGAAGGAAAAATCATATTGGAACCGGAAGCGGTCACGGAAATAAGAACTCGACAACTACGGAATCGATCAATTTCAGAGTATCTCATCAAGTGGAAGAACTTACCCACTGAAGATTCTACATGGGAGGATGAGAATTTTATACAGAAGCACCCGGAGCTACTCAAGTGTTGAGGACAACACTTTTTTTGAAGCAGAGGGGCATGTTAGGTCCCTATTTCACTAGTATAGCCCCTTATTATTGTTAGTGTAAACCCCTTATTGTTATTATTGTACCCTTGTAACCCCCATTTTGTTATTATTGTGCCCTTAAATTATTATTGTTAGGTCGGCTAGGATTACATTGTGGCCCACTAGGATTACATTATGGTCCCATGGACTGCTATATAGAAAGGAGGTTTTTTGAATTGTATCATCCAAGAATTGTTCATTTATGTAATGTATTGGAGGTTGCCCCCTCGAAGTGGCTCATTTCTAAGGCGTTGATATCTCTTTTCTTCTCTTTTTGGAGTTGGTTACACAAAAGAGAAGGCATGTTTATATTAAGGGAGAGGGAGAGGTTAGGATCCCTATAATCATGGAAGGGAGACCTATCTTCAATGAGTGTTCCATGGGAGAAAGAAACTATTACCTAAAGAGGGGATCCTTGGCTCATCAGATTAACCACTTCCTGTGACACATCCCTGAGGTGGTTAAAGGAAACTTCCGCCTCTAATTTGTTAAAAAACATTCACAAAAAGGCTAGCGTGGGTACAAAAAAGAGACATAGTGCCAGGTGGCATGGGCTCTAGTGTACATCCTCCGCATTCGCGCGAGGGGTGAAATGGCTACCCGCGCCAATGCCAAAACATAGGTTTTTGTGGGCTTTCTGAGGAAATGTTCAATAAGAGAAATAATTTCCATATGTAGAAGGATGCAAAGAAGGTGTTTGTAGAGTGTGACACTACTCACAGGTCATGGGAAAAACCCTCCAATATGTGGGGCGAGGGATTGCAGGGATGGTGACAAAATGCTTTGTAACAGATGCCCCCTAAAGCATGAGGTTTGAGAGAGAGGGAGGGGTGAAATGCTTTATGAGAACACATTCGACCCAAACACTACTATCAGAAAACCTATAAGTACGAATACAACTGATACATATGATACACGAAATGTGGCATGGGTGCAGCCATCCATAATAGAGTATATAAACAGTGAAATTTGAGGTATCGACACAGCCATCCAAAAATAAGGATCAACAAATAGACTCAGGTATGGGCGCAGCCATCCAATCAAAAGAGTCATGTAATAAATCATAGTAATCCACAAAGAACCCATAGCCTGGATTTCATCAGACAAAAACCTAGGGTCTTGTGCTCCATCTCGACTCAAACAAAGTAAAAATTCGAGCATGCGAATATGTGAGCTGAAGTCGAACATGCAAGAAAATCGTTTGATTACTAGCCAATGATGAAAGTCGTTAACAAACACGACAGAAACCACCAATAATGGCAATGGATATCAAGGTACAAAAGGTACAATCCACAAAATGTGAACAGTGATCTGACGCCGAACACCCGTAGAGTCAGTCGATCGAAGCCCAATGAGGTGGACTTTACGTCGAATGCGAAGAACCTGCCATTGAATTATGCAGGCTCCAAGGTACCTGAAAGGAGTCTCTAGATCAATTTCCTAGATAATGAGCTGGAGTTAATAGGAGGTGATCTTGATCGAAGGTGGGACATAATGTGTCTCACATCATCGACATGAGATAGAGGAACATGATGTTTGTGAATCAAGACGAACAAAAACTCAGATGAAGGTTGAAAACTTTCAGAGGAGAACTTCTCTTGAACATATCGGTGGCATGACACTGGATTTGGAAGTATTTGACATCAAGGGATTTGAGGTCATGGTGATGTGGAATAGAGCAGATGAGTGGTCAAAATAGATTACCCAAACCCATGGAGGCAAACAAATAATGAGATGAGATTTCCCCAACCCGACACGAATGCAGACAAGTTCCATGTTCAAGAGCAACATACTGCTAACACGACTACAATCTGGTTCCATGTTCCCCCACCATTTATAGCGAGTACCCCAATTATTTTTGAAAATAAGCTTGAAGGGG
Source organism: Pinus albicaulis (assembly GCA_034641835.2). Taxonomy (NCBI): domain Eukaryota; kingdom Viridiplantae; phylum Streptophyta; class Pinopsida; order Pinales; family Pinaceae; genus Pinus; species Pinus albicaulis. The sequence goes on along the minus strand of CM076580.1, from coordinate 806,988,224 downwards.
ATAGCATATGCTTGCGATGTAAGTTTTTCCTTCAGAAAAATCCAACCTAGTACATTTTATGAGCCCTAGAAAGGAAGAACTCGAGTAACGTCATGACGATGGGGTCCAATGTCATCAATTTTAATGATTCTAATAAAGGAATAACTCGATATCTGTTCATATTTAGAGAGTTTGAAAAGAAGGCAGAAAAGAAAAATCTAGCAGTCCCTTTTCGTAGGTAGTCTCACAGATCCGAAAAGGTAGAAAACTATGTCTAAGAGAACCTCTTAGTCGCGATCGGCTAAGGTATTCCTTTTTCGTAAATAATCTATCCCATCCTGAAAAAGGGCTAAATGTATACTGGGTAGATAGACATTTGCGCAATTTATAAAAACATCATCATATGTAAATAGACCCATGTAGAATATATATGTGTATATATATATATATATATATATATATATATATATATATATCGATTGTTTGCAATGTGTGCATCATAAAACCCAAAAATATATATTTCTATTTCAGTTACATCGTGAGACAACATGTCTCTAAAAAATGTGCGGAAATAAAATCCTAGGTGCCTAATCGGTGTGGTGCTCATGATAGCATGTCACCTCCCGTACCAACTGCCTTAGTAAGCAGTGGATACGACTCGACAACCTTACAGTGCGCCTCTGATAGGTCCAAGGCACATCATCCAAGTGAGCATAGTCTGTGACCCCACAAGCAATCCCCTCCAGGTTCTGTACTATCTCCTCCTCGCTACCCTCATCATGAGGATCGAAATCGTGAGGTATTCGCCTCGCTATTGGCGACATGCCTGCAGGACGCTCTGGACCAACATCCACATACATATAAGAGTAACTGTCATAACATGCATATATACCAAAAAAATTTAAACTCATGAAAATAAAAAACGAGTCTCACATAGCTCTTTGTCCCAATCCTCTCCCTCTGGGAGCAGGAGGTTTGGATCTCGGGTGAAGTCTATGTCGGCATAGGGCCAATCCTCCATGACAATCAGTTGTCATCGAAGCCAATAAAAAAACTCCACCCTCCAGGACATCTATTGGCCACCCCCTACTCTAGGCATTAGTGCGGCCCATCGGGCCATTCGTGGCTCGCTAGGTGGTGGCATCGAGACGATAACCTCCTGACGCTGGAATATGGGTAATTGTTCCAAGAAGAACGATACCAAAATCGATCCATACCAAAACTGCTTTAGTTTGGTCTTATTTCACTTAGTGAGTTGTCGTTTGATATTGATAGTCACAACCTCGACCCAGTTGAAGAGAGCCGGGTTCATACACTTTGAGGCAAGAAGTAGTTGTGTCTTTGTGGCCTCATGCGGTGCTTGTGATCCTATAGCTTGCATGATAGTGTGCATCACTATTCTTAGTGATAGACCAGGGATGGTTTGGATGTCCACTTTGCTGCTCCTTGTTCCTTTTCATGCCCCTTGGCACACCCTGTCAATTACCATTACCATGCTTTCCCCAGAAGGACGGGTATCTGTCAGGATAGGGACTGCACCCCAACGTGACAATCCAGTGATGAAATACACATCAGAGAATTCAAGTTCAAGCTCTTGATCCTGAAGTACAAACATTTTTTGGTCCTCGTCCCAAATTCTTATCAAATATTGAAGCAATTCACGCTGAGCCCGGAGACAGGGTGTCAGGAAGAATTTCTTGAGCCCACAATTTCTGAGGGCGTTCATGCGTTGTTCATTTCCCATGGCCTATTCATCCTACTGTTGCATGGTTTCATTTTATTTAAATTGAGGCAGATTTTTGGTTTCATAGCTGGTGCGACTATTTTTCTAACATTCACGCCACGTGGCACAACCCCTGTGTAAAAAAGGGTCGATTGGCAGGGATCCATGCCCGAATCCCGTGCTAACTGCGACGCCCTATTTTTTACAAATCCTCCCCAAAAGGATTCAAAATGACAATTAAATGTAATAAAATTTAGTTCAACAGATGGAAAATGGTGTCAGCTCTTACCTGAAATTGATGGAATCCGGATTGGTTCATTGAATCGCTCGCAATCATTGCCACAAGATCGCAAGGAAAATGGATCATTGTTGCTTTACAAAGAGGTAAAAGTGAAAAGTAAATAATTTTTACCACTTATGGTCTTTATAACTTTTAGAAATCTTAAAATAGTTTTTAAAACATATTTGTCGATTATTTTATCATATTATTTTCGAGGAATACATTTTACACACATATTTTTGTGCAGCGATAGGTTTAACCATGGTTATGAAGAAGAAATGAGTTGTATTTTATACTTTTTCAGACTCGGTAAAAAAATGAAAAATTCACTACTAGAGTCACGTTTCATCTCTTTTCTGACTCTCTAAAACTCAAAATATTGTTGAGATGCTTGTCATTTTGAACTCGCTAAAATTGGGTGCGAAACGATATCTACCCAGTATATGTTTACCCCTTTTTCAGGCTAGGATAGATTATTTATGAAAAAGGAATACCTTAGCCGATCGTGACTAAGAGGAAGACAAAGTTTTCTACCTCTTCAAATCTGTGAGACTACCTACGAAAAGGGACTATTGGATTTTTCTTTTTCGCCTTCTTTTAAAACTCTCTAAATATGAAAAGATGTCGAGTTCTTCCTTTGTCAGACTCGTTAAAACTGATGACATCGGACCCTGTTGTCATGAAGTTACTCAATTTCTTCCTTCCTAGGGCTCGTAAAATGTACTAGGTTGGATTTGTCTGAAGAAAAAACTTACATCGCAAGAATATGATATCCCCTTCACGCTTGTTTTCAAAAATAATTGGGGTACTCGCCAGAAATGGTGGGGGAACATGGAACTAGATTGTAGTCGTGTTGGTAGTATGTCGCTCTTGAACATGGCACTTGTATGCATTCGTGTTGGGTTGGGGACATATCATCTGGTTATTTGTTTTCCTCCATGGTTTTGGGTAATATCTTTTGACCACTCTTCTACTCTTTGCCACGTCACCATAACCTCATATCCCTTGATGTCTAATACTACCAAATCTAGTGTCGTGCTGCCGATATGTTCAAGAGAAGTTTTCCTTTGAAATTTTTTAACCTTCCTCTGATTTTCTGTTGGTCTTGATTCACAAACATCATGTTCCTCTGTCTCGCGTCGATGATGTGGGACACATTATGGCCCACCTTCGATCAAGATCACTTCCTGTCCACTCCAGCTCATTATCTAGGAAATTGATCTAGAGACTCCCTTCAGGTACCTTAGAGAATGTATGCCTCAATGGAAAGTTCTTCACATTCGACATAACGTCCACATCATTGGCCCTCGATCGACTGACTCTGCGTTGTTTGACATTAGATCACTGTTCACATTCCGTGGATTGTAACTTTCATACCTTGAGAGCCATTGTCATTATTGGTGGTTTCTCTGGCATTTGTTAACGTATTTCATCATTGGCTAGTAATCAAATGATTTTCTTGCATGTTCGACTTCAGCTCACATATTCGCATGCTCGAATTTGTACTTTGTTCAGGTTGAGATGGAGTGCAAGACCCTGGGTTTTGTCTGATGAAATCTAGGCTACGAGTTCTTTGTGGATTACTATGACTTATTACATGACTCTTCTGATTAGATGGTTGCGCCCATACCTGAGTCTATTTTTTTATCCTTATTGTTGGATGGTTGTGTCCATAGCTCAGATATCACTGTTTATATACTCTATTATGGATGGCTGTGCCCATGCCACATGTCATGTATCAGATGTATCATTTGTATTCGTACTTGCAGGTTTTCCAACAACAATGTTTGGGTCGAACATGTTCTCATAAATCATTTCACCCCTCCCTCTCTCTTGGACGTCATGCTTTAGGGGGCATCTACTACACAACATTTCGTCACCGTCACTGCAATCCCTCACCCCGCATATTGGAGGGTCTTTCTTATGACCTATGAGTAGTGTCATACTCTGAAAACACCTTCTTTGCATCCTTCTACATAAAGACATTATTTCTCTTGTTGAACATTTCCTCAAAAATCCCACAAAAACCTATGTTTTGGCATTGGTGCAAGTAGCTAGTTCACCCCTCACTCCAATGTGGAGGATGTGCACTAGAGCTCGTGCCACCTGGCACTTTGTCTCTTTGTTGTACCTGCGCCAGCATTTTTGGGAATGTTTTTTAACAAATTAGAGGCGGAATTTTCCTTTAACCACCTCAGGGATGAGTCACAGGAAGTGGTTAATCTGATGAGCCACGGATCTCCCTCTTCAGGTAGTAGTTTCTTTCTCCCATGGAACACTCCTTGAAGATATGTCTCCCTTCCATGATTATAGGGATCCTAACCTCTCCCTCTCCCTCTATATAAATAGGCCTTCTCCCTTTATGAAATCTAGATGAACATATAGCCAAGAAGCGGAACTTGGAGAAGAGACACTATAGCTGAGTAATTGCTATTGAGAAGGTAGAACCAAGGAGAACTCTGTAGAGAGAGCCCCGTCCGAATTCCTGATGAGCTTTTGTGAGACACGCTCCACTAGAACCCTATTGGAGGAGACCGCAACGTCGAAGCTTGGTTGTACTCTTCCTTCCTTTCATTAATATACTCAACTATGGTATTGGTTCCATCATTGTGTTGTGTTTCTTGATGCAATTGATTTAGTCTTCTTTGACTGACTGATAGTTATGGATGAGAAATAGTATGTTGTATATTGTATTTTTTTCTTGTGTATGTGCAGGTATCCGAGCATGAGAGCGAGCAGATCATGATCTGTCAAACGAGGAGCGAGAGGCAGCCACTCTTTCGATGAAAAAACAGCACAGGATATACGGTAAGTTATCTATTGAATCTTCGTCCATTTGTTAGCTAGGAATTGATATCATAGTGTGTCTTGTTTGTGGCTAGACCCATTGTAGAGCTAGTGGGATCACCTCTGTTCATAGAGGGATTTACCTCACCAACAATATTATCGTACCAAGGATCATCAGTCGTCACTAAAAATAGATGTTTGTTAGGTAGTGATTCGTTGACTCTGGATCCTTTAGTCTGACTTGGGAGGTCAGTGATGAACTCAGCTAAGATCAAAGTCTTTTTCTCTTGGGGGAGCTAAAATATAGGTCAAATTCCTATAGTATGACTACCCAATGAACGTATTTGTGTTTTATCAGACAACGGGTTACATGTATCTCATGGGGTTGATAGCTACTATGACTGTTGTAGTCCGTAGGTTAATGTTGTGTCAAATATTTTGTACTACTTGTATAAGGGCTAGGGATGTTTTTTCTTTGGCTTCATATCTTAAGGAAAGGCCTAATAAGTTCTTACTAACATAATAAATTACGTGTTCTTTACCATCAGGTATGTCTTGGACTAACACCCTAGTTATGGCGGTTTCTAATGCTGACAGGCATAAGGTGTAATATTTGTTATAAGTTGATGAGATGATCAATGGCGATCAAGAAAATGTGTATTTTAGTGCCTCAAATGATTGATGGGCTTGATCATCCCATTTAAACAGGATATCTTGATGAATCAGGCGTAGGAATATTTGCACACAAGTGGGGACAAAGCATCTCAAGAAGTTAGCTTTCCCCTGCAAGATTTAGAGTTTCTTGAGGGTTTTTGGTGCATATCTTTGATTTCCTAGACCTTTAGGGGGTCCACTATGATCCCTTGTTTGGATACGATAAATCCTAATAGTTGACATGCATTCACGCAGAAGATCCACTTGAGAGGGTTCAAGCATAGGTTCTAATGTCGACATATTTGGAATACCAACCGTAAATCCTCTAGATGATCACTTCGCTTCTTGGATCAAATGGTGAGGTCATCCAAGTAGGCTAGGATAAGGTGGCATAGGTCATGGAATATATAGTTCATGGGCCGCTGGAAGGTGGCTCCAATGTTTTGAAGACCGAATGGCATAACCTTGTATGTGAATGTGCCCCAAGGGGTGATGAACGTTGTCTTGTATCGATCGGTATGTCAGATTTGAAATTGGTTATACCCTGAGAACCTGTCCATAAAGTGTTGGAAATATTGTCATTGATGGCAACGGAGAAGACAGAAGTAGCACCCAAACTATCACTACGGAAAAAGAGCAAAGAAGAACCAGCAATAAGGCAAAGGAGAAGACAGGAGGAACACAAAAGAGAGGTGGAAAGAAGTAGCATTAGACAGGAAACAGAGACAACAAAGGTAGCAAGGAAGATAGCAAAAAAAGGTAGCAGATAAAGCAGAAGCAGCAGATGAAGCAGAGGAAATGGAGTTGTAATGCGATGTGATGCGATGTAATGAAAATGAGATGCGATGTGATATGTTTGCGATGCAATGCGATCGCATATCGAAATCGGCGAAACATAAAAGGAATAGGTAGAGCAGACGCGATGTGATGCAAGTACTTTATTATAATATTCCAAAGGTTATCTCATGGGTACAAAAGAGTTCATTAAAGAGATGTATTGCCGAAACCTTTACAAAGGAATTAACGCTATTCCTAAGGTTCAGTTAAACAAACAAAGGAAGTATGGTGGGACCCTACAATGAATAGGAATGGTGGTTTCAAAACCCAAAACAACTAGTCTCGCGCGACCTCAAGACCAGTAAGTAGAATTTCTCAAAAAAACGCGATATGGGTCTCTACTTGACATGTAATGTAGAGGTGGTTTTAAAAACCATTAATGTCGTGTAATTTTTGAAGATTAAACCCCGTGCAATTAAATTGCGCGATATTGCGCGATATCCATCAGATTAATATCGGTGAAGATCTAATGATTTTCGCATCATGCGAAAGGCGGAGTCTTAATGTCAAGGCCTAAAGTGGAAGTGTTGAAGATCGACGGTGAAGATCTTATCGGAGATTGAAGATCGATGGCAAAGATCTTTTCAGAGATTGAAGATCGACAATGGAGATCTCATCACATCAGCGATTTATAATCATATCGGTGGAATGGAAGAACAAAGTAGCGACAGTTTTAAAGTTGCAATTTCGATTAAGCGATTTAATCGCAACCGTCCAATCCTAGTTAACGACAACCATTGGATCTACAATGAGTGATCACATCAACAATTTCTAATCACATCGGCGTAGCGGAAGAGCAAGGGAACAAGTTGGTGAATGTTGCGATTGTGATGATGTGATCCAATCACAACCATTAGATCATGGTCGATAGCAACCGTTGGATCGTAAAGTTAAGTTGGAGTGGGGTCCACATTGATTCATCGCATCGACGGGTAGAAAGATTTTTGCTAGCGGGCCCGAAAGTATAATTTCTGTGTTAAATGGATCTATTACTGTATTTCCAAGAAAGGGTTTAAACCTTGCATAAAGTGTAAAGATATAACATATATCGTTGAAATTCTGAGGTATTGGCTGGTGGGACCCCTAGCTCATTGCATCGGCATAAATCAGATGACCAAAGGCACAGTGGAGCACTGAATGTTGTGATTGCGATCGCGACAGTACGATGGAATGTCAAGCGTCAGATTTGAAAGTTAAATGAGGCGGAGTGTCTTCGTACTGTGGGCTCTATGTAAAATAAAAAGGGTTTAATATATGATTGCACCGAGATTTTAGACCAAATCTGAAGAATGAATAAAAGGTAAGGTGGTAATTATATACATATATATATATATATATATATATATATATATATATATATATATATATATATATATATATATATCTATATATATATACATATATATGTATATATGTATATATATATATATATATATATATATATATATGTATATATATATATATATGTATATATATATATATATATATGTATATATATATATATATATATATATGTATATATATATATACATATATATATATATACATATATATATATATATATATATATATATATATATATATATATATATATATATATATATATATATATATATATATATATATATATATATATATATATATATATATATATATATATATATATATATATATATATATATATATACGATGTGGGTATACTTATGAACGTAGAAATGGGATCAATCGTTATGGTTTCGATTTGATTGCGATCAATCGCATCGGAACCATCGCAAAGGGTGTAATCACAATAGAAAGTCTTTGGAGGTGGCTCATCGCATCGACGGATAGAAAAATATCGGAAAGTGGGCCCGAAAGGCTGTTTTTTATGTTTAATGAGTCTATTATTATATCGCTGAGAGTTATTTGAGGTTTTTATAGAAGAACATTGTAAATGCGTTGAAGTGGTTTTGAAGCATATGAAGAGCTTCGGCAATTTAAAATACTGTGAATTTTGATAAAGCTACCAGATTTGGACCAGAATTTGGGAAATGAATTCTACATGCATAGAAAACATGGGAGTTTTGAGAAACTAAAAAAGAAAGAGATAGCAGTAGAAAATACAAATGCACAGCGAGTCAAGAACTGAATGGGTTGAATTTAAATTCTTATTGTAACTGAAAATGTAATTGTTTTAATTTATTTTATATTGTTTGTGATGCAAAGGCAAGTCTCCGGAGGCAAAGAAGTATCCCACTATAATGTTGAAATGTATACAAAGTGTAATATTTTTCTGATTATGCTAGGGAAGAAAATGAGAAGGTAGAAGTCAAAGAGTCATGGATGTTCACTTCGAATTCTCTATGGAATGCAAACAATCATGAGGAGAACTCTATAAATGACATCACATAGATATGCATAGAGAGGTTAGAGAAAGGAGAAATGAGGCAGAGAAAATAAGAAGAAGGAGGAGCAGATAGAGAATCTGTGAAGGTTCAGAGATGATATGAAGGCTGGTGCATAGCAGTGAAGAAGGTACAGAACAGAGCTTGATAAATGTCAGTTGTAGCTGACTGAGGTAGGAGCCTACTGTAGGTTGGTGCCTGTAGAAAATAGATGGGATTTGGAGCTTCCTTGCAAGTTGTAGCTTGCAGAATTGAGGTAGGAGCCTCCTGTAGGTTGGAGCCTACAGAAAATTAGTGGTGAGAGGGAGTTGGAGCTTGCCTTTGCATCACAACAACAATAATATGTGGTTTTCTCCCTCATGGGTTTCAAATTATATCTGTTGTCTATGTGCATTATGTTTATGTGCTGATATGGTGTATCTAATCTGCTTAATACTTGCTACTCACATATTAAGATTGCTCACATATTAAAGTTGATCATGAAATGAAGTTGTAAATAAGTTTAAAGGAAAGTTTTAAAAGTCCATGAATGTGTTAAATTGAATCACCCCCCCCCCTCTCATTTTAATTAAGGTTTCAACATAAAGGATAGGGCCTCATCGATGAATAGTGTAAGGTAGTTGTCCTTGGGACAATATTTGTTCAAATATTGGAAATAAATACAGATGTGAATGGTGCCATGCTTTTAAATGATGAGAACAGGGTTGGAAACCCATGATGTGTGATCGATTGGGTAGATGAATCCAATTTTCTAAATCTTGTTGATTTTTTTCTTGATCATGTCTTCCTTAGATGGGTGCAATTGATGTTGTTTCTAGCGTACTGGTGGTATGTCAGGGCAGATGTTGATATGGTGCTCTACAATAGTGGCAATAATCCCAACATTTATGAATAATTCCATGCGAAGATGTCTCTATACTCTTGTAGAAAGTTTGTATAAACGACTGCTTCGTCTGGAGAGCATGCTGCCCCTAGTGAGATTTCTTCAATTTTTCTTGGTTTTCTCGAGATATTTATCTTAATGGTCAGTGAAATATTTGACATGTTCCCTTCTTTGAACTAGTTTACCTTCCCACATGGGAGGAATTATTTTGATTCAATGGTATATATATCTTGGCTTTCTGGGTTTTTACGATCGAATATTTTTTCTGGAAGGAAAAATGAGCGGTGATGCATTGCATCCCACAAAAAATATGGTTCTGTCATGGCCTATAGAATATCCTCATTTGAATGGAACAAGGTGTCTAAGGGGGATTTTGTTTTTGTGAGGCTGCGAGGAGTTAGTTCATGCCTGAAAGAGGTGTTCGATCAACACAAATAGGATACCATAGTTGATTCTATGGAACCAGAAAAGGTCCATAGGGTGCAGATTGGTTGAGTTTGCACCATCGATGGAACATCTACTAGTGTAGTTGTAGTGGTATTGACACCAATGAAAGATAAGCATACATCACGAGTAATGGTTCCTATGCATGATGAGATGAAGCACATGTGTTGTTGTCTATCGTCGACGTTGGATGGTGGAGGAACTCCATTGTGGTGACTTGTATGAGAGAAAGATTTTGTTTCCCACGTGGCGTACTAAGGGTACTCACACTTTCCTGGATTTGGAAGCTGCGTTGAGTGCAAAGGTGCCTAAATTTTTCCATTAATGGGTACAACTCTATTTCTTGATTGTGACTTGTGAAAATGGTGCATGGTTTCAAGGTTCTTATCGAGTAGATGGTATGAGAACCAATGCTACTCTTTTTTCTCAAAGTGGACGCTTGGAGATGACTGGGCATTGGGGCATGCTTTCACTTATGCCATCTTCAAGTTTTTGGTTTTGGTTGGTCTAGATCTTTTTGGGAGTTCAGACTCAAAGCTACCCTTTTCACTTGTAGCCTTGGGAGGTACTCAAAATCCATCGTATGGTGGAATTGTGAGAAAATATTGGAATAACAGTGTGTGATCTTATCTTTATTGGAGAGATTTATTAGTGGGATGGTGGTGACCATGCGAAAACTATTAGTGAGCTTATTGAGTTCCTGAAATCGATTGACTCTATGGTCGTTTCTGTCACACAACCCACATGTCGTACTTGGCTGGTTTTGGACCCTTGTAGGATGATGGGTCATATTATCTTTCCTAATGTGTTGGCAATGGTGCAGGGCAGGCTGCCTTGGGGAAGACTACCTTGGTTCTAGATAAGTTATATCAAGATATTGGGTATCCATTGACCATATGGTGTCTACCAAAGGTTGAAACTAGGAGATGTAAGTATAGTTTCGAGTCTGATGGTTTTTATGAAAAACTAGATAATACTATTTTCCCCTAGTTCTCCATTCTCTTTGGATTGCTAGAGTGATTGGGTACCATGTGTGAAATTGTCTTAAGTCTGGGCATTGGGCGACCAGGTAGTTACGTGAGTTGCATAATGTGCAGTTTTGGCTTATCTGTGGGCGGGAATTCGGGGTGATGATGTGCCCCTGTGCTTTCCACTTTTCAGTTGGCATGAAGAAAATGGACCTGGTTGCCACATTTTCTTGTGTTTTCGAACTTGCCACAGATTTTGAATCTGATCTATTTTTTGTAGCAAGGCGTACAATGGGCTGGCGTAAACTGTTTAATGCTTAATGAAATTGGGGGATATAGGCATAATGATTAACTAGGTGGTCGCCTAAACACACTTGACATGAATACTGGACTACTCGTAAGCTGTCATAGTATACAAGGTTGACAGGATATCATCTCTGAAACAATTATGGGGCTACAAAATCAGCAATGAAGTGATCACATTCATCACAGAGTGCACAGAGTTGGGTAGGCGCTTGAGGGTGATAATAGGGAGAGGTGGTTTTTCAGGTGACTGCCTCTCCTCGAAAACATATAATATGGTCCTTTTTGTTTCTGTCCCTCGAATGGTAGTGTTTTTCATATATTTCGTGTCCAAGCTAACTAAGTCAGAATTTTCAGCGATGAATCGTCCAATGAAATCCAACATGATCCGAAACTGATTGATGTGGGGACAATGGCGCATGTGATCGTTGCTTCTAAAAATATGACACGTATGTCGTCAATGTTGGACTAAGTCCTTTTGGGTAACATGGGGGATTTGGCACCAATGGGTGAATGCCATTAATTCAGGACACTCTGTGATTAAGTGGCTAAGTACATCACATAGTGTGCAAACTAGGTTCCATTTAGTGGCCTTCGTTTTCCATCTTTGGTCTATTGGAGTGAATGTGTATGAGAAAGATGTAGGCTCCTCACATAGGTATAGTATGGTTCAAGGCTCTCCCTCTTCCATTTGCATGGGTGGACCTGAGGGGTCCAGCTGATATGATTTCTCTAGGGCTTTCACAACATCCCTGTATCATGGCATCTCACAGTAATGATGGGTGTAGTGCCCATAACGATCACATATTGCACATGTGTGGTTGGCTCAAAATTCTTTACCTTGATCTTTTGTGGCTTGTGCCTTTTTATGGGAAATTGAGTTCGCGACATTTCTTTCTGTGCTTAGAAGAGGTTTCAATTCATCTAACTCAAGGAAAATATTGGGAGGATGCCCTATAATATCACATAATGAATAAGACTATAATTCCATAAGTATGTCGGGGTTTTCGATTTTCTTCCCTTTTTTGTTCATTTTCTTGCTTTCGATAGCTGGCGCTACAACAGGAGTTTCATTAAGTACTATGGCCTCCTGAGGGGTGATAGGGGTTATCCCCATAGAAGTGATGCCAAGACTTCCCAGCATGGCTGATGGGACCAAATACCAGACAGGTGTTGTGAAATAAATGTTTGGCAATGTAATACTTTCCAAGACTTGATTTGACACAAAAGCAAGTGGGGGGTATAAAAATGGGGTTTGGGCGATGACGTAGGGTAGGAAAGTCGTGTCAATGGTTTCAGTCTCTGTACTATTGGCTTCCATCTATGGACTGGTCTCAATTTTTTATGATAGCATCATGCACACCAGTGTCACTGTGATTTCTGCGGTTTCCTCTAGTATGATAGGGGGATCTCCTAGGAATGATCCTAGGATCGATGATTGTTTCAATTTCCCAAGGAAAAAATTTTGATACCGCATGAGTGATTTTGTAGTTGTGTCTATGTAAGGTAAAATGACATCGAGATCCATCATGGGTTTCTTATCATAGTATGTAATTTGGTTAATGATGAGGATTTAATATTCATGGGAGAACATCATCACCCAAAAGAAAAAGGATGGTATTGCAGTGATGGCATACATATAACTCTGTCTTAGGAGTATATTTTAGTCAAGATATGAATCTAAGACTTAAATGTCTATAAGTACCATATTTTTGGCCAAGTTTATGGGGACATTATGATATAGACCGATAGGAGTTAAAGCTCGATCGTCGTATGCTCTAAGCATGATGTCAGATGGTTTCAGTTCAGGTGATCCTAACTTCTTCCACACGGATTTGGACATGATGCGTGTAGATGCTCCTTCATCAATAATTATTTTAGGTGATGTTTTAGACTAACACCGATATCTGGAAGGAAAAAAAATAAGGAAGTCTAAGGCTAGCTTTGTCTAGGTCAAAATCCATTAGGCGTGAATCAAAGGGGTCCATTGTACCTAATTTAGAAAGTAAGGCTTTCTTTTTTTTAGGGCATGATTGTAGGACTTCTAAGGTTGACATGGAAATGAGTGATTGAGATAAATCATCCACTATGTTGCAGTTATGGGAAGATTTTGAGTGGTGTCCTACATGTTACGTTGGCCCCTTAACAAGCTTTGTAAAGGGCTCAATAGGTACTTTGGATCTGGTCAATGGTGCAATAGGTGCACTCGTGCTCGTACCTGATGGGTTACTTTCCAAAGGGCCATCATAATTCTTGCTCCTTTTTTGGAAGAAAATTTCTTCGCCAATTATGTAAATTTATTGGCTGCCACTCTCGGTATTGTTTTGGGGTGGTTGTTGTTGTTGGGTGTTAACCACTTATTGGTGGGGGAAGGGCTCCTACATTACAACAGGTTGTTGGTAGGTACCCTTGTCCAGGGTTACCCTGAATTTTTTTCAGTTCAAGGAGTTCGTGAGAGTGGTGAGTGCAATGGTCGTTCTCATCGCATATTGCACAAGAATTGTTTGTCTTTAGATTGGACCTCTTGTTTTGGCCTTGGGAATTGTTGTTTGACTCTTGGTTTTGGTTTCAGTTGGAGTTTCTCCCAGACTAAGAGCATACAGGGTGTTATTAGTTACTGCCCCTTGTCCATAGTCTCCCTTTTGTTTATTCCTTACCTTCTTTTTTGAAGCATTCGAAGGATTGTTCCGGTTCTCGTGGTCATAAACCTAGCTCTTTTGAGCTTGGGAAGGTTGTGCTAATTTCATTGGTGCATTATTTTGTGGTGGTGTATTTTGTGTGGGGAAAGGTGAGTATTGGTTTCCCTATCCTTGGTTGGTGTAAGGTTTCTGGGGGGGGGGGGGGGGGCTCTTCCATCAACATTCCTATCTGAGTACTAGGTCCCCTGCGAGGGAGGGTATGAGCCCCCCTACTATTGGTGGTATGATGACACCCTATTTGTCATATTCTGCAAAGGTGCATATTGACTTTGGTGGTATCTAGGTTGCCTCATGTTCTGGATAGAATCATACGAATATCCTAGGTACTGGATACTGCAGCCTATGTGTTCTTGGGTAAATGACCCAATCAAGCCTTCTGCAATATTCGACGTGCCTAGAAATTTTCAATAAGTTTACAAGCGCGAGGTGTTTGGCAGGACATTGTAGATATATCCTGACTAGGTATAGATGAGTTCGAGCTGCGGGGCTTTGCAAATGGCATCCTACTTGGAGGTAGGTCCTTATTTCGCCACATATTTTTAGATCTCTGTTGTGAGATTTTTCAAAAACAAATCCATTAAAAATCTATTTTCGAGTTTGGTATTGTAAAAACTACGACGTTTCTTCCATTCGTGGAGATGGTCCGAGATATAGATAACTAGCATTTGCCTAAACTGAGCCAGCAATTCCATCCACGAATCATGGTGGATGGGTAGCTGAAAATAATTGAGGAATGTGGTAGCAAGGGCACTAAAGGCCCCATGTGAAGCAGAAGGTTGCTCAACATACCATTTCACAGTAGGCCCAGTTAGGGTGTGTTGAAATAGTCTAAGTTGAATAATATCATTAATAATAATACTAGATGAACACCACAGGTTGAAAGTCATAATATTATTTCCAGGGTCTTCCACTTTCTTCCCTTCAAATTTTGGTATGTCCAAGGGTAGCTTCGTGGGCATGGGCGGCTAATTAAGGCTATGTGCAATGGGGTCATTAGTTAGCTTTGATATTTTTGGAACGTTTAATGATGCTAAAAATAGTAACTAAGTATTGACTACCATTATGTATTATGGAAAAAATTTTCTCTCATTGTAATGATTTACTGGGGGTGCCTGGGGAATATTACCCTATGATGTACCCATTTGTGTGTTTTTTTGACTCTGGCTGCTCAACGTACCATTTCACAATAGGCCTAGTTAGGGTGTGTTGAAATAGTCTAAGTCCAATAATATCATTAATAATAATACTAGATGAACACCATAGGTTGAAATTCATAATATTATTTCCAGGGTCTTCCACTTTCTTCCCTTAAAATTTTGATATGTCCGAGGGCAGATTCGTGGGCATGGGAGGCTAATTAAGGCTATGTGCAATGGGGTCATTAGTTATCTTTGATATTTCTGGAAGGTTTAATGATGCTAAAAATAGTAATTGAGTATTGACTACCATTATGTATTATGGAAACAATTTTCTCTCATTGTAATGATTTACAGGGGGTGCCTGGGGAATATTACCCTATGATGTACCCATTTGTGTGTTTTTTTGACTCCCTGAAGGGGCATTACTCCTTTTCCCTCTGGGCGTTGTCAGAGGATTTGAGTATGGTGACCCTGTTGGGGTTTCCACTGGTGTGGTGTTGGGTGACCCTTGGGGGTTTCCAACCAAAGATGACCCGATAAAGGATGAATCAATAATGTTGGTGGTGTTTTGTCTTTGATTCCTAAATGGAGAAAGACCTGGCACTCCTCCCTCTAATGGGAGGAGGTCCAAAAAACACCTAGATCGACCAGGTCTCGTTGGTCCCGTTATGGTGTCAAATATCTTATTCTTTGAAATATTTTTGGTTTACCCAGACAAGGAGGATTATTATCAAAGAAAATTATATCACATACATAAAACAAAGGGAAAAAATAAGAGGTAATTTTTCCTTTATATTAACGCTATGGGATCAAGCAAGAAAAAAATATGGTTTGGTTGTTTTGCATATGATACTCAAAAGCCTAAATAGACCTAATATTCCTTACACTCTCAAATGTAACTAGGCCTTGTGAATATTTCTTCTGATGGTTACTAGGGCTAACGTCTCGAAAGAACTAGCGACTCCTTCTAGCAGCTGAAGAATTCACCAAGGTAATGGTAAGATGATCTAGTTTTTCCTGCATCATGAACTATAGGGAAAGGATGCCCTAGATTTTTCCACTAAAGTATCCTCGTCCCATGTGAGTGTTTGAGTCTCGAGCTTACTGGTATTTAGATACCAATACCAAGAACTAGATGGGTCAGGTAGCCCCAAAAATTACTGAACGCACTGGGTCTAAGCTTAACCCCCTCTGAAATGGGTCTTTCGTAACACTTAGATATTTGTTCAGTGGGCGGATAGACATATTTTATGCTCCATAAAAATTCAAAATCTATGTTTCAAAATTTAGAATGACCATGGTGGCTTATTTGATGCCTACCCCCGATGGTCCTAACCTAAACTATAATTTATTTTCTGGATCCTATGAGGAGAATTTAGTGACTTCGATTAGTTGTTATTTTTAGAGAGTCTAAATTTTCTTAGGGTGTGTATTAGTGAGGTAACTGTAAGAAGAGGACAAAGGTCCCAACACACTCGGTGCCTTTTGGTCCAATGCTTACCGATGCTTCATGTGTGCTTTGGAGTATACAATCACAAGTGTTATGAGATGTGGATATGCGGTGATCCTTTATAATCCTTCTTTAATTAAACTATGTGTGATTTTTCCTTGAAAAAATAAATGATCTGCAGATTATGGGCTGCTTACACCTTGGCTAGTTAGACTAAGTTTTGCACCATAGGGAGATGGAAAATTATCTTAAGAAAATGTTCATATGCATACCTAGGCTCATCGTGAGGTTCAAGGGTGGAAAATATTAATTTTTTTCTTTTCGATAGTTTGGTCCTTGTCCTAATTCCTAATGCAAAAATTTAACTAATGTAATGAAAAAATTAAAAAACAAGAAATAGCTAAAGATGTGTGGATGTATGGGCCACTTAATTTTCTACTAATTACTCTATGTGTTTGGTATATTTTACTACCAAATAGTTTGTTCAGATAGCATATTTGGTTTGAAGGCCACCTACTTTCCCCTACTTAAAATATGTGTGGTTTGAAATGATAAAAAAATAAAATTAAAATAAGCTATTTGATAGGTGTAATATTCCAAATTTTCCATCAGTTAATTGGAATATTAGAGTTCTTACTTTTCCTAATTAGTTAAGTAAATAAAAGGGTGGAGGGAACCATAAATTCCACTTCTTTTGTGTGAATGTGGATTATTTAGGTAGTGGATCAAAATTATGGAGTAGTGGAGTGGCTTATTAATGAAGGAAGAGTGGAGATCATAGTGCAATAATGAGGAATATGATGGAGATAGTGGAGGAATAAAAGTAATATCATGGAGAAATAATGATGAAAATATGGAGGAAGTGGTGCATTAAATGCACACATGATGGAGGGAGTGGAGAGTAAATGAAAATATGATGGAGATCACAGGGAGACAATGTCGTTTTCATGGAGACTATTAGCTGTATGTGCAGAGCAGTAATGATGTGGGCCAAGGCTAGGGGAGGCTCACAAATCATAAAAAGAAGGTGAGGGCAGCCATAGATGGCATTCAAGATTTTGATATTGTGTTGTCGTATGACATTTCTTTGCACACTTCAGTTATATAGATAAGTATGTAGTGTTGTTTAGCACATAGGTGTCTCTGAGCGGAAATCCCACCCTTATTCACAGGGGACTTCGAGTGCCTAATTTGGAAAGGTTTCTTTGAGTATCCATTCATCATCTGAAATTGGTGGCATATTCATCCCCTCTCTTTAGCACATACAACTTCAATAATTACGCATTCATGTCTTAGGGTTTGAGAGAAGGAAGGTAGTTTTTAGTATTTCACCTGGGAAACCTGTGGAGGGATCAATCCTTCACCTTGTGCATCCATTTCAGTCTTCTAGGATCAGAATTGTGACATCTGACATTAGACCATCATTCTACACCTCCATGCAGTAGTAGTTCTTGCAGGAATTACACATTCTAGTAGTGTAAGGTAAGAGGAGGAAGGAAGTTCCAATTATTTCAACTTGGAATTCTGTCAGGGATCGTCCCCTCAATTTGGTGAGATTATTTCCATTATATGTGAGCTATATTGCATCATCCAGTAGCAAGCTACAACTTCATCCCTCTTGGCAGCACAATCCATTCTAGTAGTTGTGTAGTTCAGCAGTTGCAACTTGAGAGGAGGAAGGAGGAGCTAGATCTGAAGCTTCCAACTTGGGAATCAGGAGAAGGGATCAACCCTTCATGCATAGATATGATTATGTATTATTGTAGCCCTTTTATCTTTTAGTTCATTCCATAGATATTCATATGCAGCAGTTGTGTATTGCAAGCCCTAGGAGGGTGATTTTCCGAGGTGAGCTAATTCGGAAATCCTTTCTGGGTTATTTTTGGTTTTCATAATAAAGCACAAATTACAAATCCCTACATTTCATGAGCTCTAGAACAACCTTATCTACACATCCATTTTCATACAACAATTATATTTCCAACATTTCCAATAGTGACATCACCGTATTTCCTCTAGGAGATCAATAGTTACCTAGTGCTTTTAGTGAGAGGAATTGAGCGCCACTCTAGCAATCTTTGTCAGCTTGAGTGCTACTATTTATTTGCACTGTTGTACATTGTATTCCACCTCCTGTTTAATAAAATGACTTAGATATTCTATTTATTTTAATGGTGTATTTATTTTAATTCCATATTGTCGTAGTTTCTAGTTATTACATTTTATATTACTGTATTCTCATATTTTTGGATATTAAGGTGATATTAGAGCATGATATTTGGCTTAGCTTGTGGGCACTACATTTCATGACATCGTAAGAAGAAGTAGAAAGTAGAGATATACAATGACGGAGGGATTAAGTTTTGCCACACTTCTCTTTAGATCTATTTAGGATCTCTCCAAGGAGGTTAAATAAATGAGAAGAGAGAAGCAAAAAGAAACCACAAGAAGGATTCAGAATGAGGAAGGTCTGAGCACTTCCTATTAGTAGCATAAACTACCGGCAATGCAGAGAGCTCCACAACACTATACTTTGTCCACTTTCTTTGGAGAAGGAGGTTAATGGCATGGAGATGGAGGATACTTGGAGCATGAGACTCTGAGTAATTATCTTGCTGAATACAAATCTCAATCTAAAATATTCAAGGAGAATATGACTCTCCAACAGTTTTTCTAGATCAAATAAAACTAGAGACCCCGTAGTAGAAATAGGAGAAGAGGGCACATACATAATAGATTCTTCTTGCCTACATTTGATGGGTCATACACAAGCACAAAAAAATCTTGGATGAAGGAGTTGATTTATTCCAGCACCACTCAGTTGCGGAAAGAGAGGACATTGAGATTGCAACATTGCACCTTAAGGGTGAAGAAAATTATTGGTGGTTCAGCCATATGGAGCATGCAAGACTGAATGTGTATATAGACTGAACTCAAATGTTGGTAGAGAGGTTTGACAGAAGAAAAACAAAGGTAATTCCCATTGAGACATTTTCTGACATTGATGAGGAAGTATATGAAGAGAAAAAGGAATATGTCAGCACTATCACTTCAGAGAAGGAGAAACTACCACCACCACTAGTTGCAGAAGTACTTGAACCAACAGAAGGAGCACGTGCATATTTGCAAGATGATCCCAAGAAATTGACATTGAGAGTCCCATGCATCATTCAGGAGGTGCATGAGGAGGAGGAAGAAAATACCAGTGCTTTTGTAGTAGTAGAGGAGCAGCCATCAACATCCCCAGTAGTTGGAGAAGCCATTGCATCGGTTGGAGGAACTCTTGTAGGTTTCCAATATGTTCCAAAGTATCAACTAATCCACAGTTCGCAAAAATTTCCATCCCATATTATTTTAGCACCTCAGCTTGAGATTTTTGGGGTCATGCCATCAGCGAAAATTAATGTCCAAGGGTCAGGGTACGTTGCTAATTTGCAGCATAAAACTATCACTGCGCAGAGGACCCTTAACTTGTTCAAGTAGGAGACGTATACCCATCCCGATTTTACATTGTTGAGCTGCACACAACACATTGTGTTCGACTATGGAGTTTTAGAGAATTATGGGAATTTTTAGGTCTAAAATGGGCCTCCTAAGAAAATTATAAAATAATAGTTGAAATAATATCATAAGACTTGATTACATCATCAAATTTTAGAGAGAAAAAAGAAAAAAATATTTTTTCAACTCATATTTTGAACTTATCTCCCGAAGGTTTTACTCAAATTCTGAGCAGGAATATTCATTGGATGCAAAATTTAATTCCCCATCCAAGAAGTACCCATGTTGCATACTTTTGATGGAATCTGTTGCACGAAAAATGAGAAATACATTAAAAACATGATTTCAATCACATTTTTTCATGTATTTTTCATTTTTCATGTAGAATTTCCATCAAAAGTATGCAACATGGGTACTGATTGGATGAGAAATTAAATTTTGCATCCAACGAGCACTCCTGCTCGAAATTTGAGTAAACCCTTAGGGAGATAGGTTGAAAATACAAGTTCAAAAAGTAGTTTTATTATTTATTATTTTTTAATATTTTTACTTTTTACTCCAAAAATGGTGAATCGTCCTCCATGGTTGACATCATCATCTTGAATCCTATTGGTTCTCTTAAAGTTTATTTTGGTTGTAAATTTCTCTTAGGAGGCCCATTTTAGACCTCAAAATTCCCCTAATGGGATATGATGAGCTTAGTCCTACTAAGAACAATGTAGGACTATGAGTTTAGAATTGTGTATGGGGAGGGCCATGAGACATTAGGCGCATTATCATGGAGATCGGTAGCACTATCACTAAGGAGAAGTGATGATCTGGGGGCCAAATTATTCTTGGAGCATTTTGATGATGGGTTCACTGATGAAGCATTAGATGGGCAGATGGTGGATGGTAGACATCTTGTGATGGATAACATCTTCCATTATCAGGATAGAACCTTCTTGAGGGAATCTCATAGCTCAAACTGAAGCTTATGCATACATCATATTCACAACCTCATAGGTTCTATCAGGCCATCAATGAGAGGTTCTCATGGAGATACCTCAAGGAGGATGCATTTCAGCATATCATGGAGTGAAAAGTTAGTGATCAGATTGTGGAGGATGAATTTTTGTAGGGAGGACTGTAATATTCCAAATTTTTGATCAGTTAATTGGAATATTAAAGTCATTACTTTTCCTAATTAGTTAAGTAAATAAAAGGGTGGAGGGACCCATAAACCCCTTAGGTGAATAAAATCAACTTTTGTTGTGTGAATGTGGGTTAGTTAGGTATTGGATCATCATTATGGAGTAGTGGAGAATATTTTTAATGAAGGAAGAGTGGAGATAATAGAGCAATAATTTGGAAGATGATGGATATAGTGGAGGAATATAATTAACATCATGGATAAATAATGATGAAAAGATGGAGGAAGTGGCGCATTAAATGTAGACATGATGGATGGAGTGGAGAGTAAATGCAGAGATCATGGAGATCATGGGGAGACAACATGGTCTTCATGGAGGCTAGTGGCCATATGTGCAATGTAGTAATGAGGTGGGCCAAGGCTAGGGGAGGCTCACAAATCATAAAGGGAAGGTGAGGGAAGCCATAGAAGGCATTCGGGATTTTTATATTGTATTGTCATTTGACATTTCTTTGCATGCTTTAGATGTTTAGATAAGTCTGCATTTTTGTTTAGAACATGGGCATCTTTGAGCAGAGATCCCACCCTTATCCACGGGGGAATTTGAGTGCCTACTCTAGAAAGGTTTCTTTGAGCAGCCATTCATCATCCCTCATTGGTGCCACATTCAACTGCTCTCTTCAACACATACAAATTTAGGAATTATGCATTCCTGCCTTAGGATTTTAGAGGAGGAAGGTAGCTCTTAGCATTTCAGCTAGGGAATCAGTGGAAGGATCATAATTTCACCTTGTGCATTCATTTCAATCTTCCAGGAGTATCATTGTGACATCTGGCATCAGGCCATCATTCTACACCTCCATGTGGTTGCAACTGCTGCAGAAATTACGCTTTCCAATAGTGTAGGGTCAGAGGAGAAAGGAATTTCCAATTATTTCATCTTGGAATCCTGTGATGGATCATCCCTTAAATTTGGTGATATTATTTCCATCAGTTGTGAGCTATATTACATCACCTAGAACCAGGATATAGCTTCAACCCTCTTGACAGCGCAGCCCATTCCAGCAGTTCTGTAGTTCAGCAGTTGCAACTTGATAGGAGGAAGGAGGTGCTAGATATCAAGCTTCTAGCTTGGGGATCAAGAGAAGGGACCAACCCTTCATGAATTAAGCTGATTGTGTCTTATTGCAACCATATTACCTTCAGTTCTTGCCATAGATCTGCATACCCAACAGTTATGTATTGCAAGCCCTAGGAGGGTGATTTTCCAAGGTGAGCCAAGTTGGAAATCCTTTCTGGGTTATTTGGGGTTTTCATCATAGAGCCTGAATTCCAAATCATGGAATTTTCTGAGCTCTAGAACATCCTGATCTACGCATCCATTTTCCTCTAGCAGTTATATTTCCAACAAGGACATCACAGTATGGCCTCCAACAGATCAGTAGTTACGTCATGCTTTCAGTGAGAGGACTTGAGGGTCACTCTAGCCATCTCTGTCGGTTTGAGTGCTACTATTTTTTAGCACTGTTGTACGTTGTATTTCACCTCCTGTTTAATAAAATGACTGAGTTATGTTGTAAATTTTTATGGTGTTTACAGTTTATTGTACATTGTTGTAGTTTCCAATTATTGTGTTTTATATTACTGTATTTTACTATTTTGGGATATTACAATATGCTAAACTCCAACAAAAAGTGTCCTAACTAGTCATGAAATACTAGAGCACAGTGATGGAAATTTTCTTATGGCTTTCCAACACCTTACAACTACAAAAAATTGAGTAAAACAAGTGAAAATTGAGCTCACTACCTACTGTGCGGCTTATCTTCACACATTCACGAAGACCACATGTCTCTCTAAACTGAATGTGCGCGGATTGCACAGACTGAAATTTTTTGCCTTATCTGAGCCAAATTTCTCACTGAGGGTGACTGAAAAGTGCTAAGAGGAAGGATGATTGGTTTTCCAGCAAGTCTGAGTAGGAGAGAGGACATGCATTAAGAACCATTAGCTCAAAAGAAATAATCTAGTGGACTTTCCATTCCTGTTGTAGTGTATTTGGTGCAAGGGCGGACAAAATACATTGTGCTTAATAGGGAGCTTGCTTTCCAACAATAAATTCATAGGTCAATTGGTATACCAAACGTTATTGAAACAAGTTAAACATGTAATAAGCTAAGTTAAATGGAAACATAGCATGCTACATAAACAAAGAAACAAAAGACAAAACATGATGTACAAGAAAAACACTCAATCGAGTAAACAAACTAATAACTCAACAACGGAGAGCTCTCTCCCTTTATTAGGTGTTGGTGGTATTAGAAGATATAATGATAAATATCTTGTAGTGGATACTTAGAGCTACAGAGCTCCAATTTCCAAGTTAAGGGGGTATCTTTCCCTCAATCTTTCACCAAGCTTCTCTTCCCTCTCTAAGGATGGTCGATTGATGGACACGTGGTGAACACTTCTCTCTTGGATTAAGGTGTTGGATGACCAACAAATGAATCCTTCCAAGCCTCTTTTTGTTGGAAAACACAAGATGGTTTTCTTCATAGAAATTTGGACAACATAACAATGTGTTCTCATGTTTCTCTTCCCATGGATACCTTTTATAGAAAAATTTCAAATTCTCCCTCTCTCTCTTGGTACAATATGGGTTTTGACACCAGAGTGGGGCTATGTTTCCTTTGTGTACTGCACTAAAGCCTCAAGGTGGCTCAAATGTGACTATAATTGGCTAGCTTGAGTGAGAATATTTTTCTCCAATTGTGCCAAGTGGTCTCTAATGGTGACTTTACACATCCTTATGACCGCATGGCCCTTTGAGGGATAGCCGCGATGATCTTCACGATTATTGAAGAAAAATCCATGATCATTGCCTAGGGTCAGTGATTCCTATGCAGAGTTCAATAAATTTGCCTTCTTGACCTTAGGAAAAGTTAAAATTTCCAGCTCCTGTAATTTATTTCGGCCATGTAGGACTTTATTTATACCTTCTGCTTGAAAGTTTCTAATGCCTTTTGCTTGTACACATTTGCAGTGTTAACATTGGTGTCTCCATGTGAAATTTTGATGTTGTTGTTGTTAGATGTTTTTACCATGATTATATGTCATTTATGCACTTTTTAGCGTTTTTATGTGTTGTGTATGCATGTCTGTCATACATATGTTGTTATGCATGAATTTGTTTCCCCCGGTTCTCCATTCCCTTTGGACTGTTGGAGTGATTGGGTACCATGTCGGAAATGATCTTAAGTCTGGCATTGGGCGACCAAGTAGTTACATGAGTAGCATAATGAGTAGGTTGGGATTATCCGTGGGTGGTGCTTGGGGGTGATGATGTGCCCTTGTGTTGGCCACTTTTCGGTTGGCATGAAGAAAATGGAACTGGCTGCCACATTTTATTGTGTTGTCGAACTTTCCATAGATTTTGAATCTGATCCATCTGGTACACTGAGGTGTACTAACGGGGACTTCACTAGGGGAGAAATCCCATACCACTTGGGTTCATATTGGGGGTTATATATTGAGGAAAAAATGACATAATATATTGAGCATATAATAGGGTGTAAAGGGTTTTTATATTGGAAAGTATAAAAAATGGAGCTCAAATTTAATGAAAAAATATAAATTGGTATAAAAAATGTTAACAAAAAATGGATACCTACAATATCTAGTGAAAGTACGAGTTTTTTGAATTGGGAAGGAATATTGGGTTCATATTGGTAGGGGGTAAAATAATGTGATTTTTAGAGGTATTTTACAATATTTGTCAAATTAAAGGTATTGTTTAATATTCGACGAATGCACATGATATGTCAGAGGTTCATTCAGTGAAGCCCCTATGGGCGTACTATGGCCTGGCGTAAACTGTTTCATGCCGAAAAAAACTGGGGCATATATGGACAATGATCAATTGGGTGGTTTCTTGAACACACTTGGCAAGAATATTGGACTGCTCGTAATCCATCATAGTATACGAGGTTTATAGAATACCATCTCTGAAATAGATCTAGGGTCGCACAGTCAGCAATGAAGTGGTCGTGTTCATCACAGAATGCAAAGATCTAGATACGAGCTTGAGGGAGATAACAAGGGAGACACGGTTTTTCAAGTGACTGCCTCTCCTCCGAAACATAAAATATGGTCTTTATTGTTTATGTCCCTCGAATAGTATTTTTTTTCTCGAATTCCATGTCGAAGCTAGCTAAGTCATAATTTTCAACGATGAATCATTGCATTAAATACAACATGGACCGGAACTGATGGATGTGGGGACAACGACTCACATGATGGTTGGTTCAAAAAATTTAACAAATATGCTATTGATGTTAGTCTAAGTCTCTTTGGGCAATGCGGGGGATTTGGTACCAATAGGTGAACTCCATTTATTCAGGACATTGTGTGACTAAGTGGTCAACCTCATCGCATAATGCACAAATTGGGGTTGGCTGAGTGGCCTTCGTTTGTTGTCTTTGATTTGTTGGAGTGATTTTTTATGAGAAATATGTAGGCTCCTCTCGTAGGTACAGTATGTTTCTAGGCTCTCCCTTGTCTATTTGTATGGGTGGATCTGAGGGGTCCTGCTGATATGATTTCTCTAGGGCTTGCGGGGCATTTGTGTATCATGGCATCTCTAGGTAATGATGTTTGTAGTTCCCATAATGCTCACATATGGTGCATGTGTGGTTGATGTGCAATCTTTTCCCTTGATTTTTCATGGCTTGTTCCTTTTTATGGGAGCTTGAGACCATGACATTTATTTTAGTGCTTAGAAGAGGTTTTAATTCATATAACTTCAGGAAAATATTGGTAGGATGTCCTATGATATCACATAATGCACAAGGTTGTAATGCCCTAGGTATGTTGGGGTTTTCGGTTTTCTTCCCTTTTTATTTTGTTTTCTTGGTTGTGTTAGCTGGCGCTACTACAGGATTTTCGTTAACCGTTGTGACCTCCGGAGGGGTGATAGGAGTTATCCCTATAGAAGTGATTCCAGGACTTCACAGCATGGCTGGTAGGACCAAATACCAGACAAATATTGTGAAAGCCATGTTTGGCAATGTAATAGTTTCCAAGACTTTATTTGACACCCAACTAGGTGACGAGTATAAAAATGGGGTTTTGGCAATGGTGCAGGGTAGGAAATTCGTGTCAGTGACTTCAGTCTCTGTATTACTGGTTTCCATCTCTGGATTGGTCTCGGTGTTTGATGATAGCATCATGCACACTAGTGCCCCCGTTTTTTCTCAGGATGCCTCGCGTATGATAGAGGGATCTCCTAGGAATGATTCTAGGATCGATGATGGTTTGAATTGACTGGGGAAAAATTCTTGATACCACATGAGTGATTCCATAGTTGTGTCTATGTAATGTAAAATTACATCGAGATTTGTCATGGGTTTCTTATCATAGTATGTAAGTTGGTCAACGTTGATGATTCGATCTTCATGGGGGGACATCTTCAGTCGAAAGATAGAGGATGATATTTCAGTTATGCATACCTATAACTCTCTCTGAGGAGGATATTGTATTTAAGCTATGCATCTAAGGCTTCAATGTCTATAAGTATTGTCTTTTTGGCCAAGTTTACAAGGAAATTCTGATATAGACTGACGGGAGTTGAAGGCTGATCGTTGTATGCTCTAAGCATGATGTCAATTGGTTTCAGTTCAGGTGATCCTAACTTCTTCCACATGGATTTGGAAATGATGCATGTAGATGTTCCTTCATCAATAATGAATTTGGTGTATGATGGTTTTTTGGACTAACACCGGTATCTAGAAGGAGAACAGAGAAGGAAGCCTGGGTCTTGATTTTTCTAAGTTAGAATCCATTAGACCCAAATCAGAGGGGTAGATTGCGCCTAATGTGAAAATTAAGGCTTTCCGTTTTTGTGGGCATGATTGTAGGACTTTTAAGGGTGATATGGCAACAGGTGATTGTGATAAATCAACCATTATGCTATAGTTATGGGTAACTTTTGAGTGGTTTCCTACGCACCTGGTTGGCCCTTTAATTATTTTTGGAAGGGGATCAAAATGTACTTTGGATATGGTCAACCATGTAGTAGGTGTCACTCATGTTTGTACCTGATGGGTTGGTGTTTGGAGGGTCATCATAGTTCCTATTCCTTGTTTGGAAGAGAATTTCTTCGCTAGTCATGTAAATTTCATGGCTGCTTCTCCCGATAATATTTTGGTGTGGTTTTTGTTGTTGGGTGTTAACCACACCTTGGTGGGGGAAGCGCTCTTGCATTATAGAAGGTTGTTGGCTAGATCCCCTTGTCCATAGTTACCCTAATTTTTTATTTTATTTTAGGGAGTTCGGGATAGTGGTGAGTGTAATGGTCGTACTCACCACATATGGCACAAGAATATTTTATCCTTAGACTGGACCTCTTATTTTGGTCTTGGGAGTTTTTTTTTTACTGCTTCTTTTGATTTTGGTTGGGGTTTCCCCCAGACTGAGATCACGGGGGGTGTTGCTAGTTATTGCCCCCTATCCAGAGTCTCCCTTTTATTTATTCGTTAGATTTTTTTCAAAATGTTCGGAGGATTTTTTTGGTTATCCTATTTATAAACCTGGTGTTTTTAAGCTTGGGAAGGTTACATTAAGTTCATCGACGCATTATTATTCGGTGGTAGATTTTGTACGAGGAAAGGGGAGTATTGGTTTCTATATCCCTAGTTGGTGTAACTTTTCTCGAGGGGATCTCTTCCATCAGCATTACTAGCTAAGTAATGGGTCCTCTGCGAGGGAGGGTACGAGCCCCATTGCCATTGGTGATTTGATGCCACCATATTCTTCATATTCTTCAAAGGTGAAAATTGAATTTGGTGTATCCAGGTTGCATCATTTTCTTGGTAGAATCATATGATATCATGGGTATTCGATACTATAGCCTAGGTGACCTTGGGTCAATGACTCGATCAATTCATATATGGTATTCGAAATGCCTGGAAATTCTCTATAAATTTGCAGGCGTGGGATGTTTTGTAGGACATTGTAGATATATCCTGACTGGGTATAGATGAGTTTGAGCTATTGGTATTTGCAGATGGAATCTTCCTCGGAGGTAGGTCTTTGTGTCACCACATATTTTGAGATCTATGTTGTGAGAGCTTTCACAAAAAATTCCAGTAAAAATATATCATCGAGTTTGGCTTTTCTCAAACTACGACATCACCGCCATTCGTGGAGATGGTCTGAGATATGGACAACTAGAGTTTGCCTAAAATGAGTCATAAATTCCATCCCTGAATCATGGTGGATGGGTAGCTAAAAATAAGTGAGAAACATGGTAGCGAGGGCACTAAAGTTCCCATGTGAAGCAAAATATTGTTCAACATACCATTTCGTAGCAGACCTATTTAGCGTGCATTGAAACAATCTCAGTTGAATAATATCGTCAATAATACTATTGGACGAACACCATAGGTGGAAATTCATAATATGATTTCCAGGGTTTTCTGATTGCTTCCCTTCAAATTTTGGTATGTCCAAGGGGAGTTTCATGGGCATGAGGGGCCAATTAAAGCTATGTGAAATGAGGTAATTAGTTAGTTTTGAAAAATCTGGAAGGTTTAATGATGCTAAAAATGATAACTCATAATGGACTACCATTGTGTACTATGGAAACACAGGTGTCTCTGTGTAATGGTTTATGGGGGGTGCCTGGGGAATATTACAATGTGATGTACCATGTTGTGTGTTTTTCTGACTCCCCGAAGGGGTAGCGCTCCTCTGCCCTCTAGGGGTTGTGGGAGTAGTTGAGTGTGGTAACCATGTTAGGGTTTACACTAGTGTGGTGTTGGGTGACCCTTGGGGGTTTCCAACCAAATATCCCCCAATAAAGGATGAACCGATAATGGTGGTGGTGTGTTGTTTTTGACACCTAAATGGAAAAATGCCTAACACTCCTCCCTCTAAGGGGGGGGGGGGGGGGGGGGGTCCCAAAAATACCTAGATCAAAGAGGTCCCATTGGGCCTATTATGGTGTCGACTAACTTAATCCTGGAAATAATTTGGGTTTACTAAGATAAGGGGGGTTATTATCAAATAAAATATTATCACATACATAAAACAAAGCGAAAAAATAATATGTAAGTTTTCCTTTATATTAATGCTATGTGATCAAGAAAGAAAATAATATTGTTTGATTTTTTTGCGTATGATACTCAAAAGCTTAAAGAGACTCAATCATCCTAACAATCTCCAATGTAACTGGTCCTCGCGAAGATGTCTTCTGATGCATATTGGTGATAATGTCCCAAAAGAACTAGCAACACCTTCATACAGTCGAAGAATCAACCAAGGTAATGGTAAGAGGATATAGTGTTGGCTGCATCGTCACCTATAGGAAAATATGCCCTAGATCTGGCCACTAAAGTACCATCATCCAACGTGAGCATTAAAGTCTTGAGCTTCTTGGTATTCAGATACCAGTACTGAGCACTAGATGAGTCAGGTAGCCCCAAAAAGTAATATATGCACTGGGCCTAAGATTAACCCCCTCTACAATGGATCTCTGGTAACGCTCGAGTATTTGTTCCATGGGTGGATAGATGAATTGTAAGCTCCCTAAATAGTCAACATCTATGTTTCAAAATTTAGAATGACAACAACAGCTTATTGGATGCCTACACCCGATGGTCCTAACCTAAAGTATAATTTCTATTGTGGCCCCTTTGAGGAGAATTTAGTGAGTTCGATTACTGGTTTTTTTAGACAGTCTAAATTTTCTTATGGTGTGTCTTGGTGAAGTAAATGTAAGAAGAGGACAAAGGTCCCAAAACACTGGGTGCCTTTTGGTCCAATTCTTACTGATGCTTCGTGTTTTCTTTGGAGTGTACAATTAAAAATATTATGAGCTGTGTATATGCAATGATCCTTTAAAATTATTCTCTAATTATGCTATGTGTGATTGTTCCTTGCAAAAATAAACGATGCTCGGATTATGGGCCACTTACACCTTGCCTAGTTAGACTACATTTTTCACTATAGGGAGATGGAAACTTATCTTAAGAAATCATTCATATGCATATCTAGGCTCACTTTGAGGTGAAAGGGTGGTAGATATTACCTATTTTCATTTCAACAGTTTGGTCCCGGTCCTGATTCCTAATGCAAAAATTGAACTAATCTAACAAAAAAATTTAAAAAAAAAAGAATTAGCTAAATATGTGTGGATATATGGGCCACTTAATTTTTTTATAATTACTCTATGTGTTTGGTATATTTTAGCAGAAAATCGTTTGTTTAGATATCATATGTGGATTGAAGGCCACTTACTTTCCCCTGTTTAAACTATGTGTGATTTGCAATGATAAAAAAAAAGAAAATTAAAACAAGATATTTGCTAGGCTAAACTCCATCAAAAAGTGTCCTAACTAGTCATAAAATACCAGAGAACAGTGAAGGAAATTTCTTATGGGTTTCCAACACCTTACACCTACAAAAATTTGAAAAAAACAAGTGAAAATTGAGCTCAGTGCCTACCACGTGGCTTATCTTCACACAATTGCGAATACCATGCGTCTTTCTATAATGAATGCACGTGGATTGCAGAGACTGAAAAAATTACGCCTTCTCTGAGCCAAATTTCTCATTGAGGGTGACTGAAAAGTGTGAAGAGGAAGCATGATTCGTTTTGTAGCAAGTCTGAGCAAGAGAGATGACCTCCATCAACAACCATTAGCTCAAAATAAAGAATCTAGTGGAGTCACCATTCCTGTTGTAGTGTATTTGGAGCAAGGGTGGAGGAAATACACTGTGCTTACTAGGGAGGATTATTTCCTGCAAGCAAGTCACAGGTCAATTTTTTTTTGAAACATTAGTGTAAGAAATTCAACATGTAATAAGAAAAGTTAAATGGAAACATAACATGCTACATAAACAAAGAAACAAAAAACAAAACAACATGTACAATAAACATGCTTGATCGAGTAAAAAAACTAAGTAATGATCGAGATGATTATTATATACTACTATGATTATATTTATACATATATTATGCTAATTTGGTTGGTCTTATAGACGAGATATTATCCCCAAAATATACTGAGGTACATTGGTTTTTTTATGATTTGGTTTAGCTGGCATGATATACCTTGCAAGAAGAGAAGAACAAAGATGGCTAGCAAAGCGGTAGACTATAGTTCATGAGACTGTCCCTATAGATCAGATGAGAAACATGGTATTGGGCACTCTTCTGACTTAGAAAACACATTGAGGAGATTGAATGAACAAATAAGGATTTTCAAAGAGGATAATGAAAAAATCATGCAGGAATAGGAGAAATAAGTGGAAGTCAATGAAATAATTCTTTGGAGTTTCTCATAATTGCAGAGATAGGAACTACTTCAGATCATCCATGGGCAGGAGGAAAAAACTAATGAGGCATATGGAATTATGTCTCATGGTCGATGTTGGCCTGTGAGCACACACAAGGTGGAGAAGTGGCCCTTATAAGAAAATCATAGGGATGGGGCGTGAATGGTTAAAGTGAAGGCCAAGCAATTCAAGCATGGGTCAAGAAGACACCCCGCAGTCAAAAGAGGAAAGAGATGATGTCCAAGTGTTATGATCTAGAACCATTGGCCAAATCCTACAAACCATTACATATATCATATTTCACATAGGGTATATGTAATATTACCTCCGATTTCAACATTGGTGTGGGCCCCCTCTTCAATCGTCGATCGCATATCGTAAAAATCCATACTTTTTACCATTGCACTCCTTCGCAAAACCCCCTATTGTGATGTAAATGGGACCTACCCTCTCCGCCATGTCACCTCTCCTCTCATCACACATCGCACTTCACATTGTTTCATTATTGTTACCCTTCTTGACTCCCGACTCCCAATTACGATTTGCGATATGAATTTTGACCTGCGATAATATTTGACTTTGTGATTTGCAAAATCGCAACCTTTACCTATGTTTCTCATAATAAAAAACTCCCGAATCCCTGATTGCAATTTGTGGGTGGCCCCACGTCCATCATGCCACATCACCTTCCACTCATCGCACATCGCACTTCGCAAATCACAACATTTACCCCCCATTTTTCATAACAAAAACCTCCCAATTGCGATTTGCGAGTGGCCCCACCTTCGTCATGCCATGTCACCTTCCACTCATTTCACATCGCACATCACAGATCATAACCTTTACCACCGATTTCTCATAACAAAAAACTCCCAATTGCGATTTGCCGATGGCCCCACCTCCATCATGCCACGTCACCTCTTCTCTCATGGCACATTGCACATTGCAAATCATAACCTATACCCCTATTTCTGATAACAAAAAAATCTTGATTTAAATTCGCTGGTGGCCCCACCTCCATCATGCCAAGTCACCTCTCCTCTCATCGCACATTTCACTTCTCATTGCTTCATTCTTGTTACCCATCCTAATCCCTGACTCCCAATTGCGATTTGCGATATGAAGTTTGACCTACGATAATCATTGACTTTGTGATTTGTGATATTGAAAATCGCAACCTTTACCCCCCATTTCTCATAATAAAAAACTCCCGAATTCACAATTACGATTTGCGAGCAGCCCCAGCTCCTTGCCATGTCATCAAAGCCCTTCCACGGCCTTTGACCCGCTCCTTTTAGTGTTAATCGTCCCTATGTGTGTTAATTCCACAGGCCCCA
Organism: Pinus albicaulis; assembly: GCA_034641835.2. NCBI lineage: Eukaryota > Viridiplantae > Streptophyta > Pinopsida > Pinales > Pinaceae > Pinus > Pinus albicaulis. The sequence goes on along the minus strand of CM076580.1, from coordinate 806,955,386 downwards.
ATTTTAGATCTACCATTATAAAGGAAAAGGGGTTGTTACCGTCATATTCCCCTCATCTCCTCTCCTTATCAAACATCCAACAACTCATGATCTAGTTCAGTCCCCCTCTGAAACCCACTCTATGTTTTTTCAATTCAAACACAGCATGGGTTTTTGGTGCGAAAAATGTAGCTATGGTATATTTAGTTTTTCCAAGAACTCCTTGCTAAAGAGATAATCACGTGCAACATGACTGACTGTTTCATAACGTTTAATGGAAATCATGAGAATAAGGGAGTGGAGACTTTCAACAACATGTGGATTCATGTGATGGAAGCTAGACTGACAACCTATTAATCTCTACTCCTCGCCACCCCATTTGAATATTCCAGGATTTAGCCTCCTTGGCCAACTACCTTGTTTCTTTTACTGTTTGATTATGATGTTTTTTTGTTGAAATCTCAATTTCGCCTGATTCTGTTTTGATTTTCTGATTACGGAAGTTATTTCTTAATGCACGCACTACGATTTGGTTACTATATTTTTCATTTTCACATGTGTGGGTCGATCATGAAAGTTTATTCAATTGTAAACCCTCAAGGAGAACTCTATATGTAGAGAGTTCAGAGATGAAAGAATGGTTGTGGATTTTGGAGAATTTTTGTTGTAGTTCTATATGACTGTTCTCTTTATGCTCTTAGACACATATTTGGGAGAGTTGTTTTGAGCATAATATGATATACAACTTTGTTTATTTGGATTCCATATGGAGCAATGAGTAGTATGAATTTGTATTCTCTTTTTTATCAGCAATCTCCTGTTTATGTATTATCATCTTTCAATTTTCAGATGCTTTGATAATCCATGTAATGTAGCTACTAGTGGTATTCATTTTTATTCTTGAATTCATGTATGAATAATGCTCATGTGTTAAACCTTTTGTGCCCCTGTAATTCTCGCTCCACAAATCTCTATTTTTGGTCACATTCCACTTACATCCGCTTCCTCTGAGTTCATGTGAGACAGATTCTTAAGACTTTTAAGCATGTCTCTCATGAGTTCCTCCTCTGTTCCTTCTCAGCACCTCTACATATTTTGAGAGCCTCTACTCGTTTTTTCATACTTGGCCCATTTGAAAAGCCACCGAGCCATACAACCTCCTGAGCCCTCTCGCAGTATAGGGTAAGTCACATGAATCAAACTCCAAAGTATTCATCATTCCTAAACCACCACAATCATTATCCTATTAATTCATATTCTGTCAGAGGCACCCTTAAAATTTTATACATCTAACCTCTGATATCAAGATGTCCTAGGCACTAGTATTTTGAAACTAAAGGTTGTCTCTAGGAGGTACAACATATTTTTGGTGCCGTTTCTGGGGATACGAATGAAAAAATATTTTCTCTAGGAGACAACATATATTCCACCCTTCAGATAGGTGAGAAGGAAGGGTTGGGATTTGTGTATTCCTCACCTTGGTGATTCCACTGTAAAATAGTCCTAATCAGAAGTAATATTGGCTTTCACCGGGTCTCACACCACATTTATATCCACCATCCACCCCCACCTCTAAATCATATGGCAGTACTAGGTTTCCTTTTGAAAAAGTATGATCCACTGGCTCTACCTTAGTTACTTAATGGCATGCCACAATATTATCTCAAGATCCTGCCTTGGTTCACCGGGGAAGATAATACTCTGGCGCAGAGACATATTGAAAAATTATGTGCATTTGCTAAGAATTAAAATGTAGAACACTTAGATGTGGTGTTAAGGCTTTTCTTCCAATCCATGGATGGAGAAGCTCGGAAGTGATTGAAGTCTCTAGTCGATAACATAGTCCACACTTGGGAAGAAAAGGAGAATTTCTTCACATTGAAATGGGGAGAAAAGAGGGACCATGGATATGTTCTCACCGATTTCAATGCTCTAAATAAGAGACACAATGAGGATGTAACATAATTCATAAAGAGGTTCAATAAGCTCTATAATAATATTCCTTTTGAAACAAAGCCTCCCCAAGAAGTTGTTAAGGTGGTCTTCGCAGGAGCTTTTGAACCAGAGTTCGGGTTCACCGTAAGAGAAATAAAATCCACATCTCTGAATCAGATCCAGACTGATGCATTAGAGGTAGAAGAAAACTTTGCATCTACTAGTAAATTTAAGGGGAAGATAGAACATGAAGCCATAAGAAAGAACAAGGAAGAGGCTTCTACTTTAAATCAGGAGAGGGAATCACAAGAGTATAGAATTGAAGAAATGAATAAGTTAATCAAGAACCTTTCCAATAAGCTGATTAAGCTTGAATTGGAGGGAAAAATTCCACTCCTCGTCCCAACCAAATTATTCCTAACCGAGGGTTTAATCCTCACTATTGGAAGCCCCCTTTGCATTTTTTGCAGTGGGATAGGAAGGAACCGCAAGACCACATTCATCCTCCTTTATACATGGAGGGAGAAGTGGAGGGACAGGCTGAGGAAGTCACAAACACTCAAGAGAATAAATTCCTCACTTACTCTGATGATGAGGAGGGTGAAAAAATCCTACAAGGGGAGCAAGAAAAGAAGTAAGTCCCCCCAAAAGATCAAGATATTGACAATTACTGCAAATAGTTCGTGGATTTCATGTAGGCTCAACTCCATAAGAAGTATGACCTTAGGTCCTCTAGGAATAAAACTTGAGTGCAAGAACAAAATGAAGAGTCAATATCAAGAGATAATAGCCATCCTATTCCTAATAGTAAAGGGAATAAGCCATTAGGAGAGTCAGCCCCTCATAAGGCCATTGCATCCACTTCCACAAAGGAAGAAGCCGATCCTCCCAAAAATGAGATGTCCCCATCTATAACCTTGAACCTGCCTGAATATCCTAAATAACATTCCAAAGAAGCTATTACAGAAAAAGCGCCCACAACCTTTAACCTCCAGAAATAATTAGAGAAATTCAAGATCCCATTTCCCTTGACTGAGCTCTTGAAACAACCTTCATACGAAGCTCGGGTGTCCCAATCTATGTAGCCCCATGGTGTAAGCCATTTTCCTGACAAACTCAATATCCAAGAAGAACGACCCATGGTGGTTTTTGGACAGCATGTAGAAAACCAGTTCCTAGCCTATTCTGAAGAAGAGGGAGGTGAGCTTGCCCTCCATGAAGAAGGGGAAGAGTTGGAGTGTTTCCCAGGGGAAAAAAATAAAAATAAACATCATTTTGGTGATTTGGAAACAGAGGCAACATAGCTCAATTGTATAGATCCACAAGAACATCTTCAACAAGAAGCATTCCCTTCAGAGATTAAAGATCAATAAAATTTTCATGATGAATACCATCTCTCAAATTCTCCTTTAGGTTGCACCTTTTCTCAATTTACATCCCTTTGAAAAAATCATAAGAGCTCTCAATCATTAATTTCTTTCTTAGATGTAAATGAAGTTGTACAAAATATTGCTAAAAATCATGTTCCTTCACCTGAAAGTAATGAGAGTTTGAAGCTCCCTTGCAAGCTTCTGTGTGACAAAGAGAATGATAAATAACAGTCATATCAATTGACTACCGTGGATACTGAGGAAAACCAATTTGTTCCCTTTTTGTTTGAAGTGAATCAATTTCAACACACAAGAAAGGAAACAATTTGGAATGAGGATTGTTTTGTTGTTATAAATCTTCTAGAACATCTTATGTTTCATGTTTACCGGGATCCTTTGGTCAGTGCATTACAGTAATCAATAAAGGAAGAAGATGATGTATGTATTAGGATGTTTGTCCTACCATGGAAAGGTAAAGTTAAAAATTGGTTTGAGAATATTCTAGCTGCTAGCATCAGAAATTTTCATCAATTCATTCAAGTTTTCCTAGGTCGATGGGTAATCATGGGAAATGTCTTTCTTATCATAGAAGAGTATGAAAATTTAAAAAGATAGCCAGGGGAGACATTACAATATTTTCCAGCCAAGTTAAATAAGGTGTATCATTCAATGCATGCTGATATAAGGCCACCACCAAGAGAGGCTCTCTTGCTCTACCCATATGCCTTTAGTCTAGAGATGGATTTCCAAGTAAGAGAAAGGGACATTGCAACCCTTGAAGAAATGAAAAATATTGTAGTTCATGTGGAAGTGAACCTGCTGAGCAGAGAGGAAAATATTAAAATAGAGGAAGAGTTGATCCAGTTTGATTCTCTACCTTTATGCTTTAATTCATCATAGATTTTGAAAGGGAATCTTCGTCACATTTTGGTTGATAATCATAGGAGAAATCATGATATTTCAGTGGACCCAATGTTACATTCATCTAAAGAAATTCATGACCCAATAGCTGATACACTGGATGGTTGGAGTTTTCAAAGTTAGTTTTCATGTACACGTAATAATTTCAGATGCTGCTTTGATATGGATATGATCAGACAATCTTCTCTATTGTCTGGTTCAGTAGAAGTATTCACACAAAATTCATCAGATAAAATGAACTTATGTTCTAAGTTGTTTGAAGACATGAAGAACACATGTACAGTACCAAGTTATGAGGTTGGGTCGATTGGTTCACCATATTCAGAAATAGGTGAAGTGTGTCTTGATCTAGTGACTATCTATATTGAGAAATTATTCATAACAAAGCCACCATTCCTTTTCAACATTTCTGTTGTTGTTCAGGTTTACCAATCTCCTTCGAATGAATATTAGGCTGGGAATCTCCATCAAATACCACTAACAGGTTTGTTCCTAAGATTGGTGAAAAACAATGAAAGAACAAATTTATTATAGTAGTTTCTTGCCTGGTTACACTGACATTATTGTATCATTTAGAATAGTAGTAATTTCAGTAGATTAGGGTAGGTAGGTGTGCAAATAAGCTTAGTGCTATGACCATATTTCTAGTTTTAGTTTTAGATTGCTTTGTAATTTTCAGTTCAAGTGTGTTTCAAATTTCAGTTTCAGCATGGTTCAAATTTTAGCATCCAATATTTTCAGGGTGTGGCAGTGATTTCCATTTTGATAGTTTACAACGCACAGCTCAGTTGTAGTTTTAGTTCAGATTTATAGTATGCATTTGCAACTCCATGTGCCCAATAAAGCATAAGCATTCACGTATGTAGGTTATCAATGCATTTAGAACAACACGTTGTCCCCAGATGGAGCCAATGTTAGCCTGTGACCACACACAAGGTGGAGAAGTGGTGCCTATAAGAAAATTACATGGATGGGGCATGAATGGTTAAAGTGAAGGCCAAGAAATTCAAGCATAGGTCAGGAGGACACCCTGCAGTCAAAAGAGAAAATATTTTTTTTCCAAGTGTTATGATCCAAAACCCATTGGTCATATCCTGTAAACCATTACATATATCATATTTCACATAGGGTATATGTAATATCACCTCCACTTTTAACGTTGGTGTGGGCCCCTTCTTCAATCGTCGATCATATAACACAAAACTCCATACATGTTACCATCGCACTCCTTCGTAAAACCCCCGATTGTGATGTAAATGGGAGCTACCCTCTCCACAACATCACATATCCTCTCATCGCACAACGCACATCGCATTGTTTCATTCTTGTTCCCCGTCCTGATCGCCAAATCTCGATTGTGATTTGTGATATGAAGTTTGACCTGCGATAATCTTTGACTTTTTGATTTACGATATCGCAAATCACAACCTTTACCCCCATTTCTCCTAGTAACAAACTCCCGAATCCTCGATTATGATTTGTGGGTGGCCCCACCTCCATCATGCCACGTCACCTTCCACTCATCGCACATAGCACTTAGCAAATCATAACATTTACCCCCCATTTCTCATAACAAAAAGCTCCTGATTGTGAGTTGCGGGAGGCCCCACCTCCATCTTGCCACATCACCTTCCACTCATCGCACATCGCACATCGCAAATAATAACCTTTACCCTCATTTCTCATAACAAAAAAATCCTGATTGCAATTTGTGGGCAGCCCCACATCCTTCCTGCCACGTCACCTGCCCTCTCATCGCACATCGCACATCACAAATCATAACCTTTACCCCCCATTTCTCATTAAAAAAAACTCTCGATTGTGATTTGTGGGTGGCCCCACCTCCATCATGCCACATCACCTCTCCTCTCATCGCACATCGCACTTCGCATTGCTTCATTCTTGTTACCCGTCCTAATCCCTAACTCCCCATTGTGATTTGAGATATGAAGTTTGAACTGTGATAATATTTGAATTTGCAATTTGCGATATCACAAATTGAAAATCGCAACCTTTACCCCCATTTCTCATAATAAAAAACTCCCAAATTTTCAATTGTGATTTGCGGGTGGCCCCACCTCCTTGCCACATCATCAATGCCCTTCCATGACCTTCTTCCTGGTCTTTTTAGTGTTAACCGTCCCGTTCTGTGTTAATGCTGAAAGCCCCACTTTTAGCTCCTCCATTATAAAAGAAAATGGGTTGTTACCACCATCTTCCCCTCATCTCCGCTCCCTATCACACATCCAACGACTCATGATATAGTGCGGCCCCCCTCCAAAACCCAATCTCTGGTTTTGCAAGTGAAAAAAAAACATGGGTTTCTGGCACAACAAACACAACTATGGTATATTCATTTTGTCCAAAAAATCCCCGCTAAAGACCTAAGCACACATAGCATGACTGGTCATTTCAGAACTCTTAATGGAAATCATGAGAATAAGGGAGCAGAGGCTTTCGAAGAAAGGTGGAATCATGTAATGGAAGACAAACTGCCCACCTGTTTATGGCTACTCCTCGCTGTCCCATTTGAAGATTCCAAGATTTTGCCTTAGCAGCCAACTATGTTTTTTCTTTTACTATTTGATTATGATGCTTTGTTGTTGAAATCTTGATTTCACCTTATTCTGTTTTGATTTTCTGATTACGAGAGTGATTTATCTATGCACCCTCTGCGATTTGGTTATGATATTTTTTATTTTCACATGTGTGGGTCGATCATGAAATTTTATTCGATCGTAAAACCTCAAGGAGAACTCTATGTATAAAGAGTTTAGAGATGAAATAATAGTTCTGAATTTTGGAGAAGTTTTGTTGTAGTTATGTATGGTTGTGCTCTTTATGCTCTGAGACACATATTTGGGAGAGTTGTTTTGAACATAATATGATATACAACATTGTTTATTTGTATTCCAGATGGAGCAATGAGTAGTATGTATCTATATTCTCTTGTTTATCACTAATCTCCTATTTATGTATAATCATATTTCAATAGTCTACTGCTTTGATGATTCATGTAATGTAGTTGCTGGTGGTATGCATTTTTATTCATGAATTCATGTATGAATAAAACTTGTGTGTTAAACTTGTTGTGCCCCCTTAATTCACGCTCCATGAAGCTCTATTATTGGTCACATTCCACTTACATCTGCTTCCTTTGAGTTCATGGGAGACAGATTCTTAATACTTTTAAGCCTGTCTCTCATGGGTTCCTCCTCTATTCCTTCTTAGCACCTCTAAATATTTTGAAATCCTCTACTCATTGTTTCATACTTGACCCATTTGAAAAGCCACCGAGCCATACATCCTCCTGAGCCCTCTCACAATATAGGGTAATTCACATGAATCAATCTCCAAAGTATTCATGATTCCTAAACCACCCTAATCATTATCCTCTTAATCCATATTCTATCAGAGGCACCCTTAAAATTGTCTACATCTAACCTCTAATTTAAAGTTGTCCTAGGCATTGGTATTTTGCAACCCAAGGCTATCTCTTCGAGCTGCAATAGTGGGCACAGGTTGGATAGGGATTACATGATGAGAAATGGTAGGTTCTTGGATACTCTGGATAGGAGAGGTGATGGACATAGCTACTATTCTAGTTATGGTTCTGATAGGTACTATGATCATCATCGTTGTCACCCTTACATGACGATTGACATGGGGTAATTTCTGAAAAAGTTTAACAAAGACAGGCCATCTAAATTTGATGGATATTTGAAGAAGACATAGAATTAAAAGGCATGGTTACTTGGAAGAAGTTCTTTGAAATGCATGATTACATAGAGAACATGAAGCCCATAATAGCTATCCTCAACCTCAAATGGAAAGAAATATTTGGTGGGAGGATGTGAAATGGGTTAGAGACATGAGGACAAAATATTTGAGTTGGAATGAATTCAAGAGAGTATTCACGAAGAAATACTTATCATAAATGTACTACAATAACAGATCCAACGAATTCTATGAGCTCAAAAAGGGATCGATGAAAAATGCAAAGTATCCAACGAAATTCTTCTAGATTTTGAGGTATGTACAATAACTCAATATGAGAAAGTTAAAGTTCAGATATTTTTTGGTGGATTTCCATTAGAATTTAGAGATCATATTGAGTATGATGAGGCTCGGCCACTTGAGGAAGTTATTGGGAAGTTGAAACATTATTACAAGCAGTCAAAGTGTAAGACTGAATCTCATCAACGATGGTAAGGGAAAGATAAAGGTAAATGTAAATGGAAGTCAAAAATAAAAAGGCCCCAGAATGTAGAAGAGAAATATAACGTTGCACCATACAAGAATTCCAACTTAGCTAGACAGGGACATGGGTCACAACAACATAATAAAGGTGATGGTACAAGATTTTTGTAGTGTTTGGCATGTGTTAAGGAGAATTTTAGGAGGAATTGTTCACAAAATCAGGGTGGTAGGCCTTAGATCTAGAATGCACAGGAGGTGTAAACTGTTGGGGATGTTTGGCAGAGCATTCCTTGTTTCTATGTGGCATTGGAAAATAGGAAGGAATATCATCTGAAATTTATCATTGAGATGGATAGTAAGATTTGTGATAAAGTTGTTTCTATTTTGACTGAACTTGGATCCAATTATAGCTACGTTAATCCCAACCTAGTGGATAAGTGTGGTTTGAATAAGGAAGCGCATGTTGAATATTGGTTGGTGCAGTTGGCTATAGGTACAAATAAAAGAGTTAATCATTGGGTAATGGCTTCTGCATTTGAGTTGAATTGTATGCCTACATCAACGCATTTAAATGTATTAATGTTGGGATCATATAGTATACTTTTGGGTATGGATTGGTTTTATATTCACAAGACTAATGTATATTGTTATGAAAAATCCATTGAGTGTTTGGATTACAATGGGGAATAGAGAGTCTTATAGGGAAATAAAAAGGAAACATAAGTTAGAATGGTTACAACTATGCAGGAAAAGAAAAATCGCATAAAATATTGTATTTTATTTGCATTGCACATTTCTAGTGATAAAAGTGAGGAAGTTGAGGATGTTAAGGTATTGAGAAGATACCCAATTCTACAAAAATTTCAGGATTTATTTCTCGTATATATTTCAGAGTTACCACCTCAAAAGCAAGCGGATTTATCTATTGATTCGGTACCAGGGGAAACACTAGTATCAAAGGAAATGTATATGATGAGAAATCCATATTTAGTAGAGTTGAAGTTGTAGCTGAAGGAAATCCTTGACTACGGGGTCAAATCCCGAAGTTGGCAAACACTTTTTGGTGGATGGCTATAATTTGGGTGAAATTTCTAATTTCTCATTCGAGAAAATAGTCAACTCTATTTCTCGACCGAGAGTTTTTAAAACTCTCGTTCGAGAGATTTTTATGTTTCGCCCAAGACTCTGATTGGGCTTGACCAGAGTTAAAATTCTCTCGGACAAGAGTTGAGCATTTTCTCATCCGTGAGTTGTATTGACATAAACTCTCAGGAAGACTCTCAAACGAGATTTTTTTTAACTCTCGTCCGAGAGTTTTATTCTTATAATAAAACCCTGAAATTATTAACTCGCCTAGCATTCTGCACTGTCATTTTTGGCACTGTCATTAAACCCCGAGATTTTTTTTTCATTTTGGAGCTGTCACTAAACCCTGAGAGTTTTTTTTCATTTTGGCACTGTCATTAAACCCCGAGAGTTTTTTTTCTTTTTGGTACTATTGTTTTCGCGTTTTCTTAGACTGGAGCTGTCGTTTTGGACTGGAGTTTTCGCCGCCAAGCATTCAAGCCATCTTTATCATCTAGCCAAGTAAGCTTCTTCATCTTGGCATTGAATATTTCTTTTTCAGAGAAAAAAAATGTTGTATTAGATTTTTTTTTTTCACGATGAAAAAAATAATGGCTTATATATTGTGCCATTCAAAGGTAATTTTTTCAAAAAACCTTCCATACAAATTTGACCTCTAATCAAGAAAACAAAAGCTCCAAGAACCTCCCAATATATTTATTACATTCCATGAAAAAACAAAAACCCAGCCAACATCTAAAGACGAAACCCGACAAAAAACATTATTTAACCCTTGTAACGACCCAGTGAGATAGATCATATAGTGAGGCATCCTGGAAAAAACACCCAGTCTGTACATCAAAAATAATTCATGATTTAGAGTAATAAGTAGAGAAACGAATATGCCACAGAGAAAGGATTTAGCAATGGAAACTTCCAGAAAAATTTAAAAATTCAGTATCCCCAGAGAAACTGTTCAGAAAAAACACTAGGAAAAATTAGTATTAGATAGATAAAACAGTACATAAGCATGGATAATGGCACCTTCACCCCATGAGTGGAGTAATCGGTTTCACAATGCCTCTGTAATCATTAAACATAATTTGTTAACACCATGTGCAACGGTAGCTTGATATAGATAAACATGATAAAAAATGTGTTGCCTTGCATATAAACCCCATAGTCACAACATCATAATATACCAGCTTCAAAACTGTTGAAAGATCTCCTAAGCCAAAAAAGGAAAACCTCATCTGGTGTGACCCTTTTGATGATGGTAATAAAAATTTAAACCCTAGAAGATATAGTGAATGGAGAATCTTTCATGATTATCGATCAATATTAGTCGGAAATCTTTGCAAGGGTCTTTCACATGGATCAAGGCAATCTTGTTTATCTGGCACGAGGTAAATGCAGGAGTCTTTTATATTTATATTAGGAACTCTCACTCACTATGGAAGGTTACTCAATGCATACTTATATATCTCTACAATGAAATTTTATGACTCTGTTTTTAGGCTCGATGATTTTGGTTGAATGGGCCCTTTTCATGCAATACTTTGTCCAATACTTTGTCCACTTATTTATATCGATTTTTCCCTAGTTCATAGTACTAGGGCACACCAAGAAACCTTTAACAAGCCTCGAAATTCACTATAATTATGTCACTTAGAATTATTTTTCAAACATATACAAGGGCAGACCATATCTTCTAGCAAATAATCGAAATAGAATACAATTGCTTACCCTTGACGACATTAACTTTTGCTCATGAAAGCTTGGCCTTATGCACACTTTTGATCTCTAAAGGTTTAGCCTCGGTTAGGGCTTCTTGTAGCTAATTCTACAACTCCAATTCTAGATTACAAACCACTTGCAAACAGGCGTTAACTTCAACGATGTTTCACTAGAAAATTTTGCCCTTAGACATAGGTTTCTTCCAGCATTGAATGACCTCAGATCTGATCCAATTTAGGGCTCGACCCTCTGGTAACAAACTTAGAATATGCAGCCCTATTCCCAAGAAAAATCATCCCTCGTGCATGCATAGAATCATCCACGAACTCATCTTCTTGCCTGCCTTGATTTGGTGCTCCAAGGCATGCCTTACAACCCTCCAAATAGGTTACCATAGGGGCTCAACCTTACCTCCAAGAGATAGAAAGTATGCATCCTATTCACAGCAATTGTGTTGCCAAATATGCCCATAAATACTCCAAACAATATTGGCTAGCCTCCTTCCTTACTCGGCCAATTAGATCATACACCATAGACACCAAAATTCTCCTTTTTCCACTTCGGCTAGGGCTCTCAATCCTGCGGCTACCTCAAAAGCCATTTTTAACTTTTTCCTGATGCAATTAATATGATTTAAATGAGCTCCAATGCCTTCTATTTATATAAATAGATGGAGGAATCAAGGGGTTCCTTTTGGTGTCAATGTGACCCTTCATTTGTAAGGTTGACTTTGACAAAAAGCCTCCTTTAATTTTCCCTCAAGAATATTTAAATATATTCATCTTGATTATTTCTCACCCAAATAAATTTTATGCCACATTAAATGATAGGAGGAATGCGAAGTCGATTTGAACACATTAATAATAATAATTTTCCTTTATCCAAATAAATTCTCTTTTGGTCGAGATGGTTTCTCCTTGGGGTAGTTCAGCTTCTCTTAGGGGATTTCATCCTAAATCTAATCCAAATTTCAACACTCCCTCTCAAAATTGATTGGGCTTAAACAAAATTTACCAGAAACGGCTATCCAACACCCCTTAAACAATAACAATATTTACGAAATCCTTCAAAACCTATAGTATGTGAAAGTATAATGACTCAAGGTTTAGGATAAACATAAAGCAACATTGGGTGGTGGATAACCATGGCCCTTTGGGGTTAGGCCCCAATCATCCACAACAATTTTAGGGATAACAATAATTGGTTCCCATCCATGATTGGTAGGTCCAATAGGCTTATTGGCTTTTGGTATGGTGAGACCAATTTTTTGAAAACCACAACAAAAATCAACTAGTTAAGGGTTCTACCAAACCAAAACAAGAAAGTGGTCCATATAGACTAGTTTTTTAACAAATTTACTAAAAAAAACATAAAATATTAAAAACATTATTAAAAAATACATATTCATGGTCTTCAATGTAAATCAAATAGTTAGACACCAAATATGCAAAGTTTAGGTAGTTGGAATGCATGGAGTTTGTAGTGTGGTTGGGTTTTTTTCCACCCAATTTCTTACCAACAACAACATATTTAGAGGCATTATTAGTGATAACCTAAAAAAAATTCTCCACACTGAGGTTGAGGACAATCACATTTCATAGATGAAATAAAAATTTTGCATATTAATCCTAGTTAGATGCATTTATTGATCTCAAAAACAAGGATCCTTGTGTGAAAATAAAAAAGGAAATTAATAATGCTAAGATACTTTCCATCATTCCATCCATTTGAGAAAAAATCACCCATTTTTTCCCCATGATTTTTCAATCTCTATAAACTAGTCATTTATGGATTAAACAAATTTTTTTTTAATCTATAAAAATGGCCTTTGAAGCTCTTATTGACAACAATTATGAACTCTAGAGTAGATTGATAATAAGCTGAGTAGGAAATATTGAAGGGGATATCTTCATCATACCACAATTTGTCCATTTACTCATAAGCATATTCCTTGTACTTATTGAAATGGTTTCAATGGTGGGATGAGTGCAACTAGTAGTGGTGGAGGAAGGTGGAATAAAACCAACAATACTCTCTCGTTTGTGGAATTGAAAGTGAAACTGTGGGATGCTTTTCATGAATGGGAGAAACATGTATAAAGTGTTCCCTAACAATTATAGAGTTAGAGGAGGAGACTTGAAAACTATGGCTACATTTCTATAGAATCTCTCTCCTTTTCTCCATCTTAGCTTGCATCTCTTTTTGGCTGACATTTTTTTTATTTATATTTCTCAATAAGGGTTTTCATTTCCTTTATAATTTCTAGATCCTCCATAGTAAACCCCATCATGGTTTAATTTTCCCTCGAATACTAACTAAGTGTTATTCCATACTAAAAGTCTTAGCATTGGGTGGTGGGTCATCCTAGTCCTTTGGGGTTAGGCCCCAACCATCCATGTGAGGTTTAAGATTAATAAATATAGGATTTCATCCATTATTAGTAGGTTCAAGAGTATTTTCTACATTTAGTATGTTGATACCTTGTTTTGAAAATTATAACCAGAATCAACCAGGTGAGGGTCTAAAGAAACTAGAATAAAAAACCAGGAGTTCCTGCCATGCTTAGATCAGGATGCTACATTGTTCCCAATAGAAATTAATTCCTTATTCATAAGTTTTCATGATTTTTTTCTTTAATATTATTTTCTTACTCCTATTGAGATTGTCAGTTTAGGACCATCTTTCTTGTAATTTCTTCAACTTCCCTTTTTCCTTCTGCAAATTTTTGAGTCTTTTATCCTTCAACAATTTTGCCCTTGATTTGTATTTTTCCACCTAGTATAGAGACCACTAGTTGAATGAGGTATTTTTTCTTGTCTATTTGTTACATTGTCCATCTTATCATCTTTTCCATATCTCACAGTTAAGATATTACGAAGATATCCCTTCATTCTTTGATACCTCAATTTTGTATAAATTTGGTCTAAGTGACATTTAACCTTACTTTCTTTCAGGACTGTGACTATTCTCCTCATGCAAGGAATATTCGTAACCCAACTAGCTTATAGATATCCTTGCAAAATGAAATTCATTTAAACAAAATTTGATTATAGAATGAAAGATACTTGCTTGATAAATGAATATAAAATATTCATCTTGATTTCTTCAATGGTGGAGAAAAGATGTGTTAGTGATTTCTCTTTGAATGATATTCTTCAAGGGTAAGGATGAAATATTTTTTGTAATGATGATAAAGCCTTCTTTTCTTCACTCTTCTATACCAGTCTTAGGAAATCCTGGTTCCTAGTCTTTAGATAATATCCTTCCTTAACCAGGTCTAAGATCTTGTATAGTGAGGCTACTCTTTTATCCACTTTATGATGATCTTCTCCTTTTTTCACTACAGTGCATTAAGACACGACGTGGCATATTGAACCCAAAAATTCCTTGATTGCAGAATTCTACACTTTGACACCAGAACATGTTCATGTAAGGTTATCATTGTAGCAACATTAAGACCACAGTGATACATCACTGTACTGTGACCTCTATATAACACCAAAACGTAGTCCCTTGACCTTCCTGTGATCTTCCATTTGATAATGATGATTACAGAGAATGGAACCAAACATTTAAATAGAGACATCATATCCTAAAACATTAAAATACTGAACTGTGGCATCATCTGAATTGCAACTACTATAATTGGTACTTGAACTGAGCCACTATATCACAGTAAACTTATTATTTAGTAGCATTGTAAACTAGCACTGAATCATTATGTCCCTGAGATTTTCTCTGAACCTGTAATATGATCCTTTCTCGACCTCTTGAAATTTTTACCTAAACCCATAAGATAATCCAAAAATCTCAGAGGAAGATCCGAACTTGATTCACTGTAATTCAGTTTGAAAATATCAGACCAAGCTGAACTTTGTCCATGTCTTTTCTATGCAGTCCAGTGGGCTATTTCTGTTGAGAATTTGTATCATATAATTTTTATCAAACTTTTTCTTTTTTTTTGTAAGTTCGGTGGGACCTTGCCATTTCTATTATATTTTAAGATAGGTTACAAAAAATATAAAGTCATTCTTTGGCCTCAACCTGCCCGAGAGGGAAACCAGGTTTGTTGGCCTTCTGAAAACATGATTTGCATCCCAAAACTGGAATTGTCTCTTACGTCTATGTTTTTCTTGCACTACCTATTTCTCTACTTTAATATGTACAAACATAACAGCTTTTAAAAGTTCAAGATTAACAAAAAATGATCAAATCAAGACAATCTTCTAACCCTCAGATGAGGAGACTAGGGCAGGGTCTTTGACATTAGACCCTGGCATTTCTGCTTGATTGAGTTGCTGAAGAATCTTCTGAAGGATTTTCTCCATGTGTCCCACTTTGTCATCTAGTCTGCTAACTCTGTCTGTAGTCTGGTATTGAGTGATCTTTAGATGCTGCTGATTGTCCTGAATCTCCAATAGTTGAGCCTGGGTACGTAGGTCTGGTTGCATTGCTTCATTCATTACTTGAACTGGATGGTTGCTCTGGATTGCTTTTGCTATCAGGAATTTTACAATCCAATATGTATGGACTATCTGATTAAACAATGTAAGCCTTCCCCGTGTATGACCTGGATCAGTAATAAAATCGAGGATCTCTGCCTCTGTCTCATTATCCTCTGGTTCCTGCTGAATTTCTTGTTCCCATCCACGGATATCATTTCTGACTGCAGAAGGATTGTTCATGACATAATTAACTGCCAGTGTTTCCAGGTGTTCCAAATACGTTTTCCGCCCCCTTTTCTTAGGAGCTGGTTCAGTCTGAGCGGATTGCTTCCCCTTATCAGTGACTGCCCTGTGATGTCTCTTTCCCATTGCTGAGTGGGATTTTTGAACTAACACCGGAAAAAGTCACGCTATATCCTGGTTGCAGAGCTGTAGCTCTCCTTCGCTGCCTCCTCCAGTCTTTCGCATGCAAGGGATAATGCATGCAAGATTGAAAGGGCGGAGTTAAAAGACTTACCATGTTCACACCTGCTTTTCCGCTGGCCTGACATACACTCTGGCCATCATGCGCCATCAATCCTTTGCCGGCGCTCGCACACTCCACTTCGTTGGTATGAAAAGTCATGTTAAATGATCGTAATTATTATTTTATGGGAGCGCTTGCCAAGTTGCCGCATCCCCTTGTCATGATGGCATGTGTACACCCCGATCGGGGGGTTGGAGATCTTTTGCCACTATCAACTGGAGCGATTGTAGTTCCACAGTCCATATGAGGTCAGTTGGGCGTCCCTCTATGTGGCTCTCAGCATTCTCACATCCCTAGTTGGCTAAGTAGTCCGCTGCTGAATTTCCTTTCCTTATGATATGGTGAGGGATAAGGTACTGTATGCGTTTCACCAATTGGCTCAATTCCTCTATAGGAGCTGCTGTTCGCCAACTTTGGGAAATTTTTGTATCAAACTTTTTCTTTGTGAAAGCACAAATCTTCTTATCTCTGAATTTGATCCTAGATAGTAACTTCTCTCTAATTTCAAAATCTTCTTTCCTATAAGGTGATCATATTTTCCCATATCTCTAGAACCATGTTGAGAATCTGGAGGGGTTATAAATTCTCTTCTTGATAATTACTTGTGAGCTTGTTTTCTTATGTATTCTTCTTAATTAATCCTTCATCAAGTCAGTTACCAAAGTGTACAAGACACAAATTATTTAAGCAGAAGTAATACTTTTATTATAGGAAGGTAAATCATAGATTTACCTTCCTTTCATTAGACTTCAGAATTCATCACAACCATTGTGATATCTACATTGTAACCTTCTAAGTATCTGCATTGTATTCTTCTCAAACTAGCTTCATCAATCTGCAGTCTATACCTTCAGTTTACACATTTAGTCTATGCCTTCAATTACCTCTATTTTAGGTGAATCTGCATCCCTTTTAGCTTCTTTACCATCTCAGATAAATCTAGAAACTCTACCTTGGTTGACCAAAAAAATTCCTTCTCAAATGAGCCGCAGAGAGGTTATTTATATAGACAATGCAATTGTCTTTTAGGCTGACCAGTCAGCACAATAGGGAGTCGAATTTATGGTTAATTATAGGCCGACATGAAGAATCGATATTTCAATGTTTATAAGATTATCTTTGTGCATCTTTTGGGAGTCACCTCTTCACTGTATTTTGCCAAGATCTTGGAGTATATTTTTTGACTAGATCCTTCATGCTCATGACTCTTAAATACATCTTATTATTTTGACTTCTTCTTTACATAAGAATATAATTACATAGTCAACATGAAGATCGACCTAGTTATACTTTTCAACATGCCATTGCATTCACACGTACATATTATAACACTTAAAACATAAAATGATAAGATCACTATAAATAAAAACATATAAGAAATATTTTTTATCAATGAACATACATGAAAATCTATTTTAATCATCCATGGTTAGAGAGAAGCCATGTTGATCAGAGGAACGTTGGTTACATCCTTATATGGCATGTAACCTCGGTCCCATAACTTGGTGAGTCACTCTAGCCTTGAACCATGTCCATGTATGTTTTTGTAAACTTGGCTGGCATTCGTATGCTAATGTCCATAGCTTTCTCCACCTCAATGCCACATAATTGTAACCTTTGACCCTTGTCATCATAACCTAAACACATGTTCCTATATGTCCTTACGTCCCTATAACCTCAACCTTGTAACCTTGCACTTTGACACAAACCATATCCTCATATAGACAATTTAACTTATTGCAAAGGAAAATAGGAAAGGTTTTAATTGGGATTGTAAATCAAATTTGGAAATTTTCAGGTTAATAACAAAAATTTTAGGATACAGGAAATAGATATAAAAAAGTATTAACATTAACTTTTTATATGAGATTGCTAACAAAATTCCAGATGTTGAAAAATTCTTACTATACTTTTTATACCATATAAATAATATTGTTGTTGGCTTCAAAATGTTGGAGATATAGTACCTGTTATCCATTGGTTGATGACATGACTGTCGATTGATAAATTTTTTTCTAATTTGTTTATGAGGGGAAAAAATTTGATTTGATACTATAGCAAAAATGGCATCAAGCGAGCCCTACAGAGACCCCTCTATGAGAGGAGGATTATCAGGTACATTGGTTGTTTAGTTATGTCAAGTTTTCAAGTAGGTTATATTTATTATTTGTTGTGAAAAATTGATTAATGTGAAATTTTTTTGTCCTGCACAGGTAGACGCACTCATATGACTCATGTGCCCAGACAGGAAATCGAACAAGAGGAGCCCCATAGACCTTTTCCCATTCACCCCGAATTTCATAGAGCCCATTCTGAGGATTATATTATACACAATATAGGTACACATTAGATCAATTGCTAGTTAAAATGTTCAATTTTACATTATATTCAATGTTGAACAGGTGAATTTTTTTTTTCAAATGACATGTGTTTAATGTGAAAACATTATGCTCCATAGGTGCAAATGTAGGAGTTGGGGTTGGCCTATTACTGGTGAGGGGAAAAGGAGAACTATTTCTCAGCCTCTGGCATCCATCCCCCACTTGGATACTTCTCCTCCAGGTAAAATCTAAAGGAAAATTTATTGTTTGATGTATGTTTAATGTGAAACTTATTGTGTGTCTCATGTACTTTTGTTATAAAACAATTTAATGTTTTGTACTGTGGGTGTTAGAGACGTTCATTCCTCGGATGGGAACCATCCTAGTATGAGCGAAGAGGAAGAGATAGTTTTTCCACCAGGTATTTTCAAATGACTAGACAACTTTTTTAAATACAAATTTTCCTTATAAATTATTTAATTTTTGATATGTGCAATAATTTAACCTGTTATAGGTGGCAGAGTGAGAGGTCGTAGGGTTCATGAGTTTTCTTGAAATCCAAGCTATGATCCCCTTTACACCCATCCCGGTGATATTCTTGAGCATATACCTTGGGAAGATACCATCTCCTTACTTACTGTTGATGGGATAAGGGAGCATTCCACGAGATTGCAAAATTATTTTCAAAGTTGCAATCTCTCTGCCCCTAGTCGAAATTGTCTCTAAATTGTTTTGCAAAATTTAGAGGGTTTGATAGAGACTTATCGTGGGGTTAGACCATCAACCCAAGTTTTTTTTGACATGATGCATAGGAGGAGAGTGTCAGTGATTGGTATCCACTCCTACAATGAAGTTAAAAGTAGGGTCACTAAAGAAATGGCCTTGTCACTATTTGAATTGTAGCCTGAAGACAAAAAATTTCTGAAGATTGCAAGATTCAATGATCCCAATATTGCAATTTATATTTATGAGAAGTTCCTGTATGCGTACGGGAAGTTTCGAAATAATGATGAGGTGCCGCAATATTTTGCTAGGATGTTGTTTTCTCAATTCCAAGAGCACATGGACCCTAACTATACATATACTGGGTCCAAATTCTATGGCGTTGGAAAAGATTGTGTTAGCTCCCTGTAATTTGCAAGATTGGAAAAGTCAAATTGTAGAGAGAACACTATTTCAACCATTTTGGGATTCTAGGATCTAGCCCTCCTGAATCCGGAGAGGGATCTCTCCAATAAGTGCAAAGATGGATTTATCTTTAAAGCTTTTGGGTAATGATATTAGGCTAGTTATGAAGTCCGAGGGTTTTTGTTTGTTTTGGATGGTTGAGCATGATTATTATTTGAGTGGAAAGTTCTAAATGGAAATAATTTCAAAGGTGTAAATTTGCAAGCAATCAGAACAAGCTTTTGGCTAAAAAGATAGATATAACGCTGGTTTTTAGCCCATTGGGCTATGGAGTCATAACAGGGCTTTAATTAAGAAACAACATCAAGAGTGATCCAAGGGGCAAGTCATCTATATCACAAGATCATTTGAGATAAAATGATGGAATGGAAACAATAAAGTGTTGGAGGGGTGGAAACTAATAATAATTTCAACAAGGATTTATAGTCAGTCCAAACAAGAAAAACCTCTTAAGTAACTGTTTAAAACCAACCAAGGATAGGGCTAATCATAGACTTCTTGGGCAAGTGTATTAAAGCAACTTAATTGAAAAATAATCCAGTAATATGCATAATTCCCTTCAGAAAGTATGAAAACACATAAGAGAAACAAAATGCAACTTAAGATCAGATAAGGTACTTTTAAACCTAGTCTTCTTTCAGCAAACACTTAGTGAAACTTTCAGAATTGCCTTTGGAGAATAGAAGCTAGAAAACAGGGCTCACCATCACTTTTCTAGTCTAACTTTAATATGAAAATAATGAAAATAACATTCAAGAATAATGTTTGAATCAAAGAGTAGGATGAGGGAACGCCAACATTCTTAACTATTTAAACTTTATTGAATCATTCTTAAATAAACAAATTGGAGGAAAACATTGAGATAAAGCTTATCAGTCAGAGAAGGGTACTGTAAACAGTAGGTCCTAACTCTATGCTTGTTGTTCTTTATCAGAGAATAAATGGACAATATGGCATACAAAAAAGGAAAACAATTATAAAGAAGGGAGCACTTCACCAGTGATATAGACCAGGATCCCAAGAAACAACTTGTTATTGATGTCAAACTAGTTACAGTCTTTAGGTCCAATGTTTCAGTTCAGAAATCATCTTCACTTCTCAACCTAACTATTCTATCACAAACAGAGCTTCAAGAGCCTTTGAACACTATTTACAGGTAGAAATTTTGAGCACAAGTATATTTCAAATTTCTGCAACCAACATTGTTTCATCTCCTATAGAAGTATTTATAGAAGAAATGAGGAAGTGGGATGGGATAAAAGATCTCCCAAGTTCAATTAATAAATATTAATACTTCTCAGCCTTTGAGGGGCTCGATGGAGAATTTTACAGATATGTTGTCTGTATTAATTGTTTTACATTTAAGAATTAAGCTCGGTGGGATATTTTCTTGACTTTCAAGGCTCTGTGTCATCTCTGTAGTAACTCAGCAGATATTTTTTGCATTAAGTTTCTTTGGTTGAATTAACTATTCGACTGTGTTGAGGAAAATATCTGATGGTCTAATAATTAGGTAGCTGAGAGGAATCAATTTTCCTCTTATGTGGCAGTGACGGCTCTCTCTGACTGAGAAATATTTTTGATTCGTCTGTAATCATGTTTTAATTCAGAGGATTAGGCTTTTGATTTTCAATCTTAGCCGTAATCCTCCAAAACTGTGAAAACATTCTTCAATCCTTCATTTCTGGCTTGTTTTAATCTTCAACACTGATACCCTTTTGTTTGATTTAATTCTCTGTGTCTTGTTGATGTGCAGGTATACAAAGGGTCCATATAGCATCAATGCCCATGAAGCATTGACGAAACGTGGTGTTGAACCCTGTGGATGGATTATCTTTTGTGAACAAAGGCGTGGGGATCGTCATCCCTGGCCTTTGGTTTTCTTTTAATAACATGAAAAAACCATTAAAACTTGCAAAATACAAAAAACAATTAAGAAATCTTGCATTATTGGGTAAAACTGCTTAGGAGGTTGTGGTTAGGAGTGTGGGCGTTAGATGACGGAATCCAACAGTGGATATCAGGCGTAGAAGTCAAAAGGAGAGCGGTTGATGAATAAGCAGTGGAAAATTATATCAGAGTCGTTGATATTGCAGAGATCAACGGTCAGGAGCGACCCAGGAAATATAATGGAGAAAGGCTGCTCTACAATGAAATGGGAGAAAATGAAAAGGAAATAGGTTAAAAACCTTTGGCGGAGAAAAAAATGAATTAAAAATCAAATGGGTTTCAGGAAGAATTTGAGCCGTTAGATGAGATTGGCTCATAAGGATCAACGGCTGAGGAGGCACATGATGAAACACAATGGAAAAGATAGAAAGTGGTTTCGGGTGGAGAAACCGGCAATATCGCATAGGGAAAAAGCGGATAGGTGGTTTTCACTTTTGGAACGCGATATGTGCCAGAGGGTGACACGTGGAGATTGAAAACTGCCCATATCACGCAGTCCTCTAGAAATTAACGTTCTCCCTTGAATCTGTGAGAAAATGCGCATTGGTCGTTAGATCTGGGGTCTTAGATCTAGTGGTGGAGAGTGAACTCGATACACATGGATGCGCGTGCGGATAAGTGGCAGGGTGGTTTCAATCTGAGCTGTTGGATCAAGGGTTGGATGACTAAGATTAAATATGAGAAGGGAAAAACCCACAGGAGGCAAGCTTGTCAGAACTTATCTAGGTCGTTAGATATAATGGATCAATGGTGGGGATTTATTCTGGGTTAAAATGGAACAAATAAACGAGGCAGAAAAAGGGTGAATAAGGGCCATTGATTTGCAGAGATCAACGGCTAGGATTTGACCAAAAAAATTATGAAGTGGGACACATGATTTAAACCAAAGTTGGGAGATGCAATCTGGATCATCCGATCTGGACACATGGATGGCCCAGATGCAATCGGAGGCATGTGATCGGCGAGGGGCAAAACTTGAATAGCTCTGATGCGATTGAGCACTGGTCGTCGATCTGAGGATCAGATCGACGATGGGAAATGAGTATGAGAATCACCAATTGGGGGTGGTGAAAATAAAATATTAATGCGCCCAGTGAAAAATTCCCGATGCGATATAGCGCTGGTCGTTGATTGGTCTGGGATCAACGATGGAGATTTCTTCAAATAATGAACTGGCGGAAACCCTTTATAACACATGAAAACCAAAAATTTAATGAAATACAAAGGTTTTGGCTTCAGGGGCCGGTTATATATAAAATACTTGGTGCTCGACTGCGGGACCGCTGGTTTATATGAAAAGAAAAAGGCCCAGGGCTTATATGTATAAGGGCCTTTCGGCATCAGAGGCACGGTGCTGGTCTTTTAATCTACCCATTAGAAATTCTTCAATGCGATTAGTGCTTCGGGACTTTAACTCTTGGTCCCAGGTGTAGGTTTATATGGAGAGAAGTGGAGGGTGGGGGTTTATACAACAGGGCTCAATCGCATTGGAACAATGGTGTGGGACTTTTCAATATACCCATTTTCATTAAAAAAACATTGCTCTGGCAGGTTTAGACCAAAACTTAGGAAAATTGGGTTTTTATGTTTTACAAAGGGAAGAAGGGATCGGGAAGGTTTATATGAAGAGTTAAGCACCCGGTTGTGGGCCTTGTGGTTATATAAAGTAGTAATAAGATCGGGGGTTTATAAACAAAGGGCTAATCACATCGGAGGATTCACCATAAGAAATAGAATTGCGCACTCCAATTTCTCCGATGTGATAAGTGCCAAATGGGCTTAGCGCTTGGTTCCAGCACCAAGGAATATGGTGGGGAAGTGGTTAGGACTTAGCCCAAAGGGGCTTAAGTCCATAGTTAAAAAAAAATATTTTTATGAAAATTTTCAAAGTTTCTGATGGATTTGGGGGTTTCGAAAAAGTTCAAAAGTGAGTTTTAAACTTTGTAAAATGGATCTTATGAAGGGGCAATGGGGAAAAATGGAAAATAGAGGAATTCCATGGGAAATAAAGGGGTAAAAAATAAAGGTTAGTTTTGAGTGGAGGAGGGAAAAAATGAGATTTTGCAGCAGTCTTTTCTCTATAAAAATAGCAGAATTTTTGAGTTTGAAAAGGAAACAACAGTGAAGATTAAACAAAGGGCATGATGTATTCATGAGTCTTCAAGAGATAACATTTTTAGCAATAAAAATTGTTTTTTGAAGGCTCCAAAAATGATTTAGCCACCATTTGATATGACAAATTTTATTGGTGGCTAACAGGTCGTACATATGAACAAATTGATGTTATGCGAGATGTTGGGTTTAGGCCTCCAACACCTCGTTTAGCACCTCGACCACCTAGGGTAGTTACACTTCTAGAAGAGTTAGCCCTTATCTCCAGTGCTTCATCACAAATGAGGGAGAAGATACAAGAACATATTGTTGCTACTTTAGGAGGGGTGGAAGTCGGCTTAGGACAAGCCAATCTTCATCTAGTGTAGGAGTTCGTTCATTTGTGAGTATTCCAGATGACATGTTGAGGGAGATGGAGCAAGATGAGCTTATGAAGTATTCATCCTCATGTAGAGACCTCTATGAGCGATCCATTACATGACAAATGCACACCATGGGCGAGGTATGTACAAGCATGTTTTGATCTATTTTAAAATACACATTTATAACATGAGATAGAGTGCATTTAACATGTTTTTTTGGTGTATATACATTTAGTCTCCAAAAAATTACGCCAATATATTTAGTTAACTGATGCAGTTTACAACATTCTTAGAAGAACATTGCCTTGCCCCTGGTCCTCATTCTGTAGATCATGTACATGATCATGTAGAGGTGCCAAATTCATTTCTATCTATCTATATTTTTGTATGTCAAATTGAAATTGAATTTATGTCACATAATTTTATATGGCATGAGTCTTAACATTATCGAATTTTCAGGTTAGCGCTACACATCAAGGGCTTCCTGAAGAGATTATTCCTTCTCATGTTCCAGTCGTGACACAGGTATCAATACTTTTTGTTAAGCATATTTATAATGTTTATTATATTTCTTTTCGCAAACTTTTCTATTAACATTGGTTTCTACTTTTTAGGCTACAGATAATATTGACATGATGCAAACTGAGCCTCAAGGAGATCGTGTAGGCTTTGGGTCAGAGAGTCTACATTAAACCATGGTAACCTTTTACCATTTCTTAATTAGTATCATTTCCGCATTATAAACAGGCTATCTAGTGAATTTATAGACAGTTGAGAGGTTCCTTTATGTATCTAGTGAATGCTAAAACTATTATTTGATTTTCAGTAAAAACTTTGAGCCATAGTCAATTCACTAGGTTACTAACAGTATAGGTGCTTCATTTGGCTTAGAGGAATATGAACATTTGTTTTCTTGACCATCTCAGACATTGTCACAATGTCAATATGTTGTACATCCTACTCAAGTCCCTACAAAATAAGGAAGCCCATGCACAAAAATCAAACATACAAAGATATTTCATCTCTCACCATGGCCTTATCAGGTTACTCATGGTATAAGATCTAAACAAAGAAAGAAAACTCTAGGAATAAGTCATTGCAACTCCAATGGCTGCAACTTCAATAAATGAGCCCAATGTTGTGTGGCTCTACCCATTGCAATTATGAAGGAGGAAGAATATATTGTCATGAATCCCTTGGCTACAACGTACCTACTAATTCATATTAAGGAAGAAGAGACAGATTCTATTACACCATAGAAGTATAGTGATATTGACGTTGAGATAATTAGTAGCAAACCAACCACCGAGAGAATGAGAGGGCATCAAAATAGGCCCTCCTATGTTCCAAGAAAGAAGAGGACATGATACATTCCTACCACCACCCAAACCCCTGCTACTCCAAAAAAACAAGGGAAGAAAAAATCCTAGAACACCAGGAAGAAACTACCCCTACTGAAACAGAAGAACTAGTAGAGTCAATGACCTAGGGTTGGAAGAATTTTGTCTGGTGTCCTTGCTACTCCATAATAACTAGCAAGGACTTCTCTACACTACATATTACTACTTACGAATTGTTTGCCTGTAATAATGTGGATGTGATATCTCAGGGGAAAATTTGTAGCTATGACACTAGATTGCATTACCCAACTATTTATAGCCCTATCACTTACAGCCTTAGGTGCAGAACTACCAGATGGGTTGCATTACTAGCACTTGTAGTGGCCTAATAATGGTTATGGAAGACTATGGAATTAATATTCCTTAAAAGACAGAATTGCAGATTATGCTTCCCTTGTGACACATTTTCATCTATCCAATATAGACCTTTAACAACAATAATTTGGACAATATTATGTGTTCTCATGTGATGGAAAAATGGGAGTTTCAAGAAAAGGGGGTAGTATGTGATTTGTCAGAGTTCACAACAATCCACTTTAGGACAACTACACATATCTCATGGCAGATCATGTCCACTGTTGCATCAAAATTGATGACATTTTTCATTTGCAGGTACCCAGATTCTATTGTAGCCCAGTAATGACAATATTCCATCCTACAAAATTTTTGGTTTCGAGGTTTCATATTTTTTCATGATTACTAAGAAAAAAGGAAAGGACCATTGTATCCATGAGGTGGTTTCATTAATTCACTAATTTCTATTGGCAACCTTATTTTTGCACATGCTATAGCAGGATAGAAAATGAATAACCTCTACTAAGTAGTAGTTTACAGTAGAATAAGCTCTTTTGAGCAGCAGTCTTCAATTCTTAGATTCATAGGCATTAATTTCTTGTGTTGTGTTTGGAAGGTTTATTCATATGAAAAAGTTGTGATCTCATTAAGGACTTAATCCTTCATGCCGATACTTAAACATTGTATGCTTAATATGGGCACAAGTTTTCACAACAAGTTCTTAGTTTCATTGTCCATGGCATGAACAGTGGCAACCCATTCTATTACCATGCAACCCCTAGGAAGATTGATATTTAGTTCTCAACTTTGTTCTCTGTCCCATCTATTAAATTTGAAGGTCCACCTTGGTAGAGATGTCACAGTGTTGCAAACTGAGATCCTTTTGCTCCATTTTTAGTTCATCAATCTATAATAATATCTCCCTGCGAGCTTTATTATTCTCTAGTAAGACATTTTTGGGGAGCGATTTCATGTTCTAGTATAGATCGATTATACATATATATTAGTTTTGGAGCCCTAAATTATGGCTTGAATCAATCACCCACTCAACCATAGAGGTGAAGACCTCCTCAGCAACTTGTTCATCATGTTGAACACGAAATTTAATATCAACATAGTTGATTTCTTATTGTATAGGAGCAGGGGTTTGGGAATGATATCTCTGTGCTTCCTTATGAGCTTGAAGCGTGCCTTGAGCACTGCCTTCTACTTGAGAAGAGGACCCTCAACAGGATTTGGCTATTTGTCGTGGCATTGGAGTTGTCAAGCAGGGGAGTAATCGAGTATGGGTATGCACAAATGTGAAGACTTCAAATGGATATAGCCATGTCCAACAGGAAGGAGCTTCAATGGTGTAAACACCAGTTAAGGCTGAGCGTAAATGAATTTAATGTTGGAGAGGAGAATGTGTAGGGTTGTCAGAACCACCAAAGGAGGTAGGAATAATACTATGGCTCATAGAGGCTTCCCAAAGTGCAAGGTGGACCCAAGTATCTGGCTGTGTAAGCAAAATCCTATAACAACTATACAAAATCCTAATAATATATCTACTTATATTTAATTACAATGGTTTTGTTGGTTTTAAATAAGTTGTTACCCTTTATATTAGTTATTTCTTCAAGGAATATCACTTTATATTATTCTGATGCTCATTAATATGTGAAGGGTTCTAAGCATACTTTTATATTTTTTAGGCTCATTAAAAACTCATGAAGAAAACACCTCATACCAAGTATACCATTATCTTTCCGTTCACATCATTAAACAAAGAAGAAGACACTCAAATCGAGTATCGTTTTTTTTGTGGGGGTTCATTAATGTAAACAAAAAATAAAATGTAAATCTTACTTTTATTCTCTTTTTTGTTTTATAAACCATGAAGGAGATACCCAAAACTAAAAAGGGAGGGGAGGGTATTTTATTTGATCACTCTATCCATAAAAATGGCAATATCGATCACATCACACTTAATTTTTCGCTTATTTGCATCAATACCTTACAATTGGGTTTTAGTTTTCATAGGATTTGTACGATACATATAAGTCATTCTAGTCCTTCATATGGATACTCTTATAGTCACTATGTAGTGTACATTAATGTCTTTATCATTTTTGATTTATATCATGTCGTGCTCATTAGTCAAAGTTTCCAACGCATGTTTGCGTGATGTCAAACATTGTTGAAGGAATGTTTAAACATCATTTGGTGATCTATAGTTGTTATCAACCATTTATGTTAACCATCCTTATGTCAATTATACTTGATTATTCTACCAAGAGGTATTTGTCAACTAATTATAATTGGTATTATTAAAGATATTTCACTTGGGAATGTAGTTTGTGGTTGCACTGGATGATAAAGTCTCCCCTACTGATATTGAAGAAGGCATGTGTGTCGGGTCAGTTATTAAAAAACCCCCCCTTGCAAAACCATCCTTTTATGTTCACTTTGTCTTCTAGGGAGTTTGTTTACTTTAGAGTTGAGTGTGATATTATCCATCAATTCTAAGTGTTGCTGACAGGTGAGATATCACATTACTTCTTAGTGAAGCATTACTATGTTTTCAACTCTAATGTTTTATGTGGTATTCATAAATGTAAGGGTATGATTGTATTCCAACATGTGGTGCACAATAGCTTAGTTGAGTTGAGATTAGTGACCATGCTAGTTACTCTTCTAGGCTGCTAGCTCACTTTAATGTTCAAATCAAAACATGAGAACGTGGTCAAGAAGGATGATCTAAATTTTTAAAATTTTGGAAGGTGTCGATGTTTACAACTCTATGATGTACTGTCTCTAGGAACAACACGGTCGGAAAGTTTGAAATAGTAGAGAGATAGACTTTGAGAGGTAGTATCATGTCTTATTTCTCTAGTTATTTTATTGTATCATTACTTAAAACATAAAAGAGATCAAATTTTAAATTTCTTAGTTATTTTATTGTATCATTACTTATTTCTTATGCATGAATTTTCTTATTTCAAATTTTAGTGCTTGTGTACTATATGGAATGTATATTTATATATGGCTTATAAAAGCACTAACATATGTGGTCGAATTGAGTTTAAATGAATTTTTTTTTTGGGGTGTAGACGAAAGAAAATTTTGACAAAGAGTGTAAAATTTTCACCAGACCATTTACAGTTTTCAAGTGGAGACTAGGCCATGATGCAAGGTACAAGAAAACAGAGGTTTTCCAAACACGTTGTAAACTCTAAAACATTTATCAGGTGTGTCTGCTTGATCTTGAATATGGATTTCTAGTCCAAGTTTGATATACAGCCTTGGCCATTAACTCCAATGAGGCTATTCCAAGGAGTGATGTTAATAGAGAGTATTTTGCCGAGGAATAGTATCGCAAGGTGCATTTTTCTACTCTTTTCAATCTTTGAATTATATTTTATGTATGAAAATCAATGGTAGATTCCAAGTGTAATGCTAGTCTCTAACTGCATTTTATTTAATTTTGTATCATAATATATATAAGTTCATGCTTTATGTTGTTTTATAGAAGGATTCTTTGTACTTATACCTGTATTTTTTTTTCTCTCAATTGTCATGATTTTGTAATGATTCTCAAATAATAAATATACACCCATTTCTCCACCTTTTGTTGAATACATTGTCTTTGGAATCTATCCAACCTGAAAGTCCCACAAAAATAGATAGATTCAGGAGCCATTTTAGGCATTGTACTTCTTTTTTCCAAGGAAAACCTTGTGGGAAACCCAAGGGAAGCTTCTTCACAATCATGGATGACATCAATAATAAACCTGTCAGTGTAGACTAGCGTGCCTCACCCTAGAGGATTCAAAGTAGGCACCTAGTGGCACTAAACTAGATAAATGCCTAGTAACATCAATGAAAAAAGTTTGAGCTAACCCCTTGGGCTTTGGGAATAATTTGTACATTTTTCTGGTATATAAGTACAATAATAGGTGGCATTTCCTCATTTGCCTTCGAATTGTTTTAGATTTGTGGAGTATAGATCTAAATATGGTACTTTTATTCACTATAATGCGTATTTTGGGGAAAATGGCATGGCATTTCCCCTCATCTTGGTACATAAGGTAAATTGGATTCTTCAGGGCTCAAGGCCAGATAACATCTCAACAACATTCGGCTCATAAAGAGCAAAAATGTCACAAAGTGGGATTTGAACCTGGTCGGGGAAGGAAACAACTTTTCTTATTAGCCACTTGAGCTACATTCAATTGATAATCTAAGTGCATTACTATAGAGGTGGTCATTTATTTCTCTCAAAGGAAATTTATCAACTAACTGAAAATCAACTATTACTTTTTTTATGGTTTAAAGAACAGTAAAAAAATTGTAAAATGTAAAACGGACACATTACTATCCTATAGTGAGTAGACAACATCCAGTATTTTTTCCAGTTGTGACACCAGAAAATAAAATGTAAAAAGGAAAATATCCTGAGAGACCTCATAGAGGCTGAGTTTTGTGTTAAAGGACTTATTTCAATTTTCCTCAGAGATTGTCACCTGAGAAAAAAAGGGAAAGAGGTAACAATTGTTGATCTCACTATAAAAGATCACCTTATTCTCATCCGACAAGGGATGTATGGGCCAAATTGGCCAATAACTACAAGATTTTGTCATAATTACAATAATCAGAATAAACAATATGAAATAACCAAAGATCACATGTTAATTGTATGGATAATTTCATGTTCTGTTGCAATCAATGCTCATATTCTATTTGTACAAATTATTTTATGTTATCCTATTTATTTTGGATACAAGCCACCTACACTTCATCTAGCTTCCTCCAACATGCCTTTGCATCATCAAAGTACTAAAAAATTCTCTTTTCTTGTACACTAACCTCATTAGGCCACAAATTATGACGAAAACACTTTAGTATTCCTACATCATTGCCAAAAAAATGTAAATTAATGTGAGGAAATAATATTTTTATAGGCTGGAGAGTAAAAAATAGGCCTTCAAATCTACATATTGATGTGACACATCATCACCCCCATACTAAATGTGTTGCTCGTCCTCTAAGGAATTTAATCAATAATGTGTAGTTCATGCATGGCCTTGGTGGCCTCTCTAGCATGCTAACGAATATCAGATGGTGTGACCTCCTATGGATAAAATTTTAAATTTACTATATGGCTACCCACTCCCTTTGTTCCTTTGTACTTGATCTCTTCTTTCTTGTAGTCCTCTACTCCAGGGCATTCTTCAACCATTCAAGGGAGTGATATTTTGTGATTTTCAGATTGTGGGGTAGAGCATGCCACCTCCTTTGGAAAGCCTACAAACTCTTATGAAGAAAATGTGGAAATGAGTACTAATTTTTCCTTCTATCATATATATTTGACCTCAATAAAATGTGTATGGGTTTCCTCATATTCATTTAATGAATTTTGGTTCAAATTGAAACAACTATGTTAGATTAGGATCCTATCCATTTGATATTATTATGATTAATTTACTTTTGTATTAATATGATTAATCTACTTGTAACAGGTATACAAAATCCTAGAGTATTTGGAAACCTACAAGAAAGACTATAAGCTTCCTTCTGTCACTATTATTCTCTGTGGGTAAGGTCTGTGCTTTATTCCTTTTAACAGTATTTGTTTTGGTTACAGTTTCTAAAGTAGTAGTACCATGTAGGAATTAGAACGGAAGCAAATGGGGGCATGTTTACAAATTCTTGTGGTCTCAAGGTTTTGTTTCTTCCTATGATACTGCTCACGACTACACAGACAGTGATGCTGATGCTCATAAGGTTTGTACCATTTAGCTATACGTTGGTCACAGGTTTGTAGGTTTTAAAATCCTTTCCCTTTTGGTATTGATTCTTGAAAATGGAACAAAAATGAAATTAACTTGTGGTGAACTGCAAATTTCTAATTAATGAGCTGTTGGTTTGGCAGTGGGTTAGCCATCGCAATGACCATGGTAATATCCGTGGAGTGGAATTTATTTGGCTTCTTAATCCCAACAAACTGAGTAAGCCTTTGAAGGCTATCTGGAATGGTACATAATAATCTGCCAAAGGTTTGTCAATTCTCTTATAGTTTACATTTTTCATTCGATTCAGCTAAGGTGTTGAACATTGAAATATCATACCTGCTTCAGAGTAACTTAGTCTGGGGGTCAATTGTTGAACATTAGAGCTGGGATTGGATTTTCCCATGCAATATATGTGGCAATCTTTGATGCATACCATGTTTGTGTTAATTGATTTTTATTTACCTAAACAATGTTAAACAAATCAGTTTTCATTATGTTGGATTAATCAAAATGTTTTTTTTTGTAAAAATGGTTAAGCATCAGTCTCTGTCACATCCAATTGATCTGAATATGTTTTTTTTCTTCATCCAGGTAGTGAGGTGCACAAATATCATTAATCCAAAAAATGATGATTCCGAGTACATGTCATAAATGTTAAAAAAATTGCCAAGGTATGCCTATTTCTCCAGGTTGTGTTGTGATCATACAGTAAAGTCACTATTATCTTATAGGTGCAACAATAATCAAAATTGCTACTTTACTCTTACACTAAAACTATAGCTACAGTGATTAGTTTTTTTCTCACAGCAAAACTTATGAATTCAAAACCCAATGTTTCCCGAAAGCCACATTGACTTGCATGTAGTATTTACAAAGTTGTCTATTTGGAATGCAGTTTGTGGTTGGACTAGGTGATAAGGTCTCCCCTACTGATATTGAAGAAGGCATGCATGTTGGGTCAGTTAATAAAAAATCCCCCTTGCAAAACCATCCTTTATGTTCACTTTGTCTTCTAGGGAGTTTGTTTCCTTTAGAGTTGAGTGTGATATTATCCATCAATTCTAAGTGTTGCTGACATGTGAGATATCACATTACTTCTTAGTGAAGCATTACTATGTTTTCAACTCTAATGTTTTATGTTGTTTGCATTAATGTCATAAGAAAATTTATAGATTGCTTCAGATCACACCTTGTGGGTTTTGTCTGGAATGTAATGATTGATGGTCTTATTTCTTTATGTAGGTTTTGTTAGCTCCCCATAATTTGCTAGATTGATTGAGATACAAATGGACAGGGGTAACATCAAACCAAGATTTTGAATCCAAGGACCTAGCCTTCCTAGATTCAGAGAGGGATCTCTCTATTAGGTGCAAAGATGTGAACTTGTTTGCTGATTAGGGTTGACGTTAGGCTAGTTATGAAATATTGGGTTTGTTGATTATTTTTTGGTTGGGCATGATGCTTAGATAGAGTAGATAGAAACAAGGAAAAATTCAAGTCATTGGGAAATAGAGTCTACCAAGGTCATGATAGGTTCATTAATGGATTAGTATTGTAGGGAAAATCTAGCTTGGTTGTTGGATCTTTGAGGTTTGACGGATCATGGGATGGACATCAAATTTTGAGAAATGGAGTTAACAAAGGGAAAACAAGAATCCTTTATCATATACTTTAACAACGAGATCTTAAAATTAGATAAGCCAAAGCTATAGCTCATGAGGTAGGGAAAACCATTAAGCTCAATAAAAAATACTTAAAATGATCGATATCCAAGATAAACATTCCAGTGAGACATAGAAAGCATAAGAGCTCATCTAACTTAAGTAAATTCACCTTCAGAATGAGAAAACATTTATTGCCACAAAAAACTATAATCAGAGAGGAGGGAACTCCTAAAAATATAAGATTATAGCCACAAATATCTCTAAAACAATTAACCAAGCAAGTGCAAAGAGTATGACTTGAAACCAAACTTTTTTGACAGACCTAAATAATGATGTTTTAAAGAGAAATTTCAAGATCTTTAGTGAAAAAAATAAGCAGGGCTAACCATAAATCATGCTTGATGCCATCTATTTTAAAACATTCATGAAATAAAAAATCTTAGGAGATTCTTAGAAAGCAAAGAAGGATTCTCTAACATGTCCTAACATAGGAAAACATTAAGGCAGTGAAGAACAAACAGACCTAAGGTGCCATTAGCAAACATTTCTTAGTCTAAATTATTTGTCCTACTGCAACATAGAAAGATGGAAATAAAATGATAAACTAGAAAACATGAAAAAAAAGAAACACTTCACCGTAAACCAGGCTCATGGATTCTGCAACCAGTCCTCCTCCATCAACAAACAAACCAGGACATTCATAAACTCCAAGACATCAAGTTCTTTTCAAATTCCAAGGGACTATGTATTACTTCAGAATCAGTCATCAAAACCCAACCCAATAAATAAGAGCCTCATGCTATATTTATGGAGCAAGTGAGGAGGTGGAAACCATAAGAGGCTTCCAGAAACCCTAATTCTGTCATAAATGTCATTTATGTGCTTAATGACCATGCAAGGCCCAAGACACACAATAGATAAGCTAATAAATGAAAAATATAATAACATAACTCCTCAATAAAATCTAGAGTGATTTTCCCAAGAAAATATTAAAAAAATATTTTTCCCTAAATTTGTGTCTTTTGTTGACTTTTGGCAAACTGATAGTCTGTTTGCAGAGCACTACTTTTGCAGAAAATAGGTTGTTTTGTAACCAAGTTTTGGACCACTTCCCGATGTCGGATTTTGCTCTATGATGTCTGGTTGGAAATCCTAAAGAGTCTAATTTCTGAAAATTTTTGTGGTTTTATGATCTATCTCCTTTAACCTTGTAAAAAATGCCAAAATCCTGAGACTGTCATTTGCGCAGTGCCAGGCCTAAAACAGGGGCAGAACGGAGATGTTTGAGATGTTTTTTGAACTTTTGAGGGGTCAAACCTGCTCCAAAACTTCTGGAATTTGGTGAGCATGATGTGCAGGTCATGAAAAATAAAAATGTAAATTTTTTCTCTTGGGGATGCTCCATGTGTTTGCGTAGCGCTAGAGGCACTATGCAAATAAGACCAAAAATTTCAAAAAAACAAAATTTTCTCCAAATGATCTCAAATTTGGTGGAGATCTTCTCTCAGGGGTTTTGGCCAATGACTGAGAAGCCTTAGCCAAAAATCCAAGGTTGTCAAGATTTTTTGCGTTTTTTATACTTTTTACCTCAAGGAGAGCCTCCTTGAGTTTGACGCAAGCAAACCTGCTCTTCTTTGCGTAATGCTTGGTCATCTTCTTTTGGAGAGTAAGGCCTCTCTTGATCTTCTTGAAGTACTTATTCTCATTCTTGTAGTACTGAATGTTGCGTTGTGCTCTTTCAAAATCCTTCTCCCACTCCTTGATTTGTGCATCTTTGTCTAGGAGTAGCCCTTTATTGGTCATCTCCTCATCCTCATTATCATTGTCTAAGTCAATGAACTCAAGCCCTTGAGTAGTTTTTTTTATCCTTTTACTCCTCCTAACCTTTACCTGCTGCTCAATATTTCCCACCTTTTCCTTTCCTTTGTCCACTGTTTTGATAGCTTGAAGAGAGATGGACCTTTTCCTTTTTTATGCAAACACATCTCTTTGCCATCTGTAGTATGTGCATATGTGAGGGGTGATGATGGTAGTTTTGATCATTTTTCCATCATTGATTTGACCCTCATCAATGCCATCAGCCTCATCTTGGATTTGTTCTTTACTGAGGTTCTCTCCTTGGTCATTTCCTACACTATCATTTTGAGTTTCTTGGTTATATAGAAATTGATTAGTGTCATGACATTCATGACAGATTTCATGACTGTCATGAACATTTCCTTGGTTGTATTGTGCACTTTTCTGACTTCCTTCTTCATCTTGCTGCTCTTCCCTACTATCTCCATCATCTCCACTGTGATATGTTTGTTCATCATTCTCACTGCTTTGTGTTTCATCATTGTTTCCTCCATCACTTCCCATATCCTCTATCTCTTCTTCATACCTTTCTATGTTTTCCTCATTTAATTCTTCACCCTCACCTTGGTCTCTATGTGATCCTTGAGTTCCACTCCCTGCTTCACCTGATGCATCAAGAGAAGGAGAGGAAGGGATGTGTGCCTATGGTAATGTCACTTGTGGAAATGAGGAAGGTAGATTTGTTTGATGAGTATGTTGTGGGTTTGAGAAGAACTCATTTTTTATGAAAACATCCAAAGGTACACCTTGCTGCTCTAGCTGATGTACAACCACCATCTAGATCAAGGAATGGTGGAAAAAGCTGTACATTTGTTGGGGGTAACTCCTCCTTTGGACAACATAACACATTTTCACAATACTCTTGTAGAGATAGTTGGGCAGGTCAAGTGCCTTAACCCTTGTGAAATGCATAAGGAGTCTAAGATGATAGGTATAGACCCTGGAGTATCTCCCCTCATAGGTGAAGTATTTCATGATAGCAAACATCAAGGGTGAATACCTGTGTTTGATATGTGAGAAAGGGAAAACTGTGATACTGCCTTCTCTATACCTCCTTTTGATGAATGGCTCAAATAAATCCTTTTCTAGCTTACCATTCTTGAACCATTTCTCACCCACTGAAGGGAAACCAGTGGCTTCAGATATGGACCTTGCTGAAATCTCAAATTTCACCCCTGCAAGGTCAGCATGTTTCTTTTGTAAATTGAGGATGAGGAGCCTTGTAAGCTCAGGATTTCTCTTCACCTGCTTCACCTTCTTACAAAACTGAAAACACCTTGTGTTTTGAGAGCATGACAAGATCCTAGGAGAAGATGTGATAGCCACTGTATTTTGGGATTCCAGCCTATTAACTTTTCCTCCCTTGTGCTTTGGTTTCAAAGGCCTTTGAACACCTTCACTACCACTGTTGTTTTCAATCCTTGACATGATTATGGGAGACACTGGTTTGCAAATTGGAGTTTGATGGAGACAAAAGGAAAAAATGAGGATGAGGTCAACTTTGGTGAATGAGCAGTATAGAGGCTAGGGTTTCTAGTTTTTAGTGGCTTTGGAGCTTTAAGGAAGCCCTTCTCAACTATTTTTGTATACACCTCAACTCACCCACCATAATATGATATCAAAATGTTTGCAAGAGGATTTTGAATAGGAGCCCTTTTGTGTGCATGACCTAGAGCTTATCTTCCTAGGTTTTCAGCTTAAAAACCCACTTAAAAACCAAAATTAATTTGAAAATATTGCTTGGAGACATGGAGAGGGCACCACATTCCTATTTTGGCTTTATAAAAACCCTGGAGGCAGGTTGGAGAGAGAAAATTTTGATTTAGGGCAAGGGCCTTTGACCTTGGCACTTCCAAGGCATTTGCGCAATGCCTCTACCTGTGCTGTCGGGTGAGGCCGTTTGCATATCATAGGTAGGGTTTGAAAAACATTTAGTGCAACATCGACAGAGTGGGCATAGGTGTTAGTGTAGCATTGGAAAAGGGGCAGCCTATGCACGTATTTTGGGTGAGTTGGGCAGTGTGCCTATCTTGTGAGTTCTGTGCGAGTTTTGGCCCGAGTTTGCGCAACGCTCCAGGTTAGCGGAACGCCAGGAGATTTTTGCGTAGAGACATGTAATTTTGAATGGGAAACAGGCCCGTCTGCATGTCATGGCCTCCTGGATGCATAGCGCTCTTGATTTGCGTAGCGCCTAACAGAACTTTGCCCAAAAACCATTTGAAACCCTTGTTTTTTCTCTTCTGCAACTTCTTTCTTTCTTGCAAATGCCAAATGAGCTAAACATGAATTTTTCACACCTTTATATCCTTTTTAGGGAGATAAATCGAATTTTAAAAACCCACTTTTATTATGTTTAAATCCTCTGACTAATAATTTTATGTTTTTGCAGGGGTTTTGAAGGTTTTCTCAAGGTGTCTTGCCTTTTGTTCCAGTTTTTATGGCTAGCTGATGCTGCTATTCCTTTCACCCCTTTTTCCTTCAAAGTTGGGACATTGCCCAAGCTATATTTGGCATGCATTTTGACAAACTGAAAATGTTGTCTTTTCCCTCTTTTCTCACAGAGTTTAAAACAAATCATACCATGTCATGGATTTTCTTAGCCATTTCTGATTTTCTGCAGATGCCTATATTTCATTTTCCCTTGATCCCTTAGTAACATTTTGAAGTTTTAATCTCATTTTTTGAACAGTGACATAATGATTCACCTTGTTTTCTCTCTTTGATTTTTTAACTTCATGCTTGCCTTTCCCTTAGATCATTTCTATATTTCCTTTGACTGTACTTGAAAACATTAGCCTCTTAAACTAATACTCTTTTCATGCCCTCTACTTTTAAGAAGGAGGCCTTTTCATCTTCAGTTGACATGTCTTTCCAATCTATCCAAACTCTTAGGTTTTAGGGATTTTAGAGAAAAACAAGGAGTTTTGTCTTCTAAGTTCTCTATAGCCTCTCAAAAAACATCTTTAATGTGCAGTTGATGGATTTAAGGTGGCTTTTATCCTTGTAGCCTTTGTGATGGTCTCTTGCTTGTCACCACCGTTTTGTTAACCAACCATAAAAACCCCAATTTTCTTTTAAACACGGTCTTCCTACCTTTTTCTTGTTTTTGGATGTCTCCTGGTGATGATTACATCCTATTACCTTACCTATTCTTATTGTTGATGACAACCTTGATCATTTCTTGAAAAAATGTGAACAAGGGCAGTTGTCCCTTGCAGTATTCATGCTCTAAGCCATGGAGGCTTTTCTTGGGGATTTTTTATTAGTCTTGGATCAAATTGCTTGAATTTATTCCTCTTTGAACACAATATCATCATACAGGAAGACATAGCTCGTAGGGCACCAAATCCATCCTATGACTCTGTGAGACCTTAGGTGACCTAATGGAGGCTTTCTTGTACCTAGATTTTGGACTAAGACTTAGACTTAGGGATCACCAAGTGTAAGATAGGATCTATGATAAGCTTAGTGTATTAAAGATCCAAAATCCAATATACTTGACTATCCAAAGGGTCTACAGGGACAATTTGAGACCATCAATGTTTGAGAGTATCATGGGAGGCATAACAAATTTGTTTGATTGGTAAGCTTAGGTGGTAGTGGGGAATTTTTAGTCAAAAAAAAACAGAGGATTTGTGCCAAAGGTGAATACATATGCATAGAATGAGTGATACAAGCATCTAATGGGTTTTCTGGGACTGGTAAGCAAAGCTAGACATTATGGAGTGATGAGATAGTAAAAAATTATCTTGAGGATAATGAAGGCAGTGAGATTTATAGAACTCACAATGTTTATGAACCTTATTTCTAGAAATCCTAGGATAGTCATTTAGTCATCATCAAGGAAAAAAAATTACGAATGAATAACGGTGGCTCCACTTGAGGAGGGCAGCTCCTTTTTAGGAGCTGTCCAGAACCTCAAATTTCTGGCTTTATGGAGACTATTGCCTCATCCATTGAGCAAATTTTTCCTCTTTCATTTGATAATGTTTGTTTTGAAGCTGTCGTCACAGTGTTCTGAAGAAATGGTCAGCACAAATCCATCTCTACCTACCCAACCTACTTGCCTAACATTTTTTCTTCTTTTAGGTGCATTTGGACTAGAAACCTTGACATCTTCTTGTTTTTTGAAAGAAAAATAAACTATCTACTTCTACCTTATATCTTCCCAGAGCTCAGTTTATGCTGATGAACTCCTTTGATTCTCTACCTATGCTATTCAGCTGTCAAGGTTAAATAGTTTGATAGGATTTATTCACTAAGCTATAAACATGAAATTAAAAACATGGCTAAATCAGGATTAGACAATCTGACTTACCATGGGTTTGTGTCATAAAAAACAAGTTTCACACAAATGTTATTTTTGTGCAAAACAAGGCTTAGAAAAATCGGGGCTAGGATATATTGTTTGCTATTCATCCTTGTTTTCCTCTTTGGTTTTGTTTTAAGTATGTGGAACCAGTATCTTTATTCTCTAATCTATCTTTTGACAAGTCAAGTTTGAAAATTTTGACCTACTATTTTTCCACTAACTTATCAACAATCAATTTAAAACATGTTCAACCATGATTAGGCTAGATTAATGAACAAGAATTTTTGAAATAAGTAGTGGCATTTAAGCTTGCACACTTTCAGTATTTCTCATTTTTTATGGGGGGGCAGGGGGGGGCAGTGTATGGGGCTATACCTTTCTTTCAAAATCTACCCTCTTTTTCATTTTTCTATTTTTTAGGGATTTTGTTCTTTTTATTTCTTAATCAATTAATTTTATGTATAATGATTTCTATATGAAAATTTCAGGAATCTTGACAAAAATAGTGTTTGAGCATCCTTCCATTGACAGGACCTCAAAAAATTTCTGCTCCATCAAGCTCTTACAGAAAGAAAGCATTGTTGCCTCTAGCTGAATGAATGATGTAAGGGCCTTTCCATAAATTTTCAAACTTACCATGTTTTCCCTTGTCTTCCCTTCTTGAATCCCATTTCAGAACTATGTCTCCAATTTGGAAACCATTGGCCTTGGTTCTCCTATCAAAACTTTTCTTGATATTGTCTTGTATTGTTTGTATTCTCTTGTAAACTTGCTCCCTTGACTGCTGCAAATGGATGGTTTGGTTCATCCTTATTTTCATGTCATTTTCTACTGATTGTACCTATTGGAGGAGATTAATGACTGGAACTCCCAAATATGTGGGGAAAACTGCATCCATGCCATACACTAGTTGATAGGGAGACATACCAATTGATTTCTTGTTGGTTAGTCTATCAGCCCATAGTGCATGCACTAGTTTTCCATGCCATGCCTTCTGATTGTGTTCTAGGAGCTTCTTAATGATTTTCACCAAGATCTTGTTAGAGGACTCAGCTAACCCATTGCCTTGTGGGTAATAAGTAGTGGAGTGACATAGTGTGATTTCATATTTATAACAAAAGCCCACCATTTTTTTAGATGCAAAGGAAATAACATTTTCGGTGATGATCTTTCTAGGGAAACCAAACCTGGACAAGATGTTGGTTTCAAGGAATATAATAATAACTAAGTCAGTGGAATTCCTAGAAGGAATGGCCTCTGTCCATTTGGTGAAGTAATTAGTGGCAGTGAGGATCCACTTATGTTGGGCAGATGAGGTAGCATGGATTCTCCAATGAAGTCCAACCCCCACTGTTGGAAAGTAGCTTCAACATTGATGGGATGCAAAAGAAAAGGTAGAAGTTTTCTTTTACCATCGAAGATTTGGCACTTATGGCAAGTCACGACTAGCTTGTGAGTATCAGGAAAAAGGTTAGGCCAATAATAGGCAGCTCTAAGGATCTTGTTGGCTATATTCTTCCAATAGAGGTGACCTCCACATTCCCCTTCGTGAAATTCATGCATGATATTTTATGCATCATCTTCAAGAAAACATTTAAGTAATAAACCAACAGAACTCTTCCAGTACTCCATCTAAAATGCATAAATTTAGAGCTTTTTGTTTTAAGAATATAGCTTTAGTCTTTGACAGAGAAGGAGGAGCATTGAGATAAAGAAGCACATAAATGATATCAGCATACCAAGATGAATTTAAAAACATTTTTTCAATGTATGAAGCTGTGAATTCTTCTGTCTCCTCTAACACATCAACCATATTCATGTCTAAAGCTTGGAAATTTGATTTAGCCATAAGTTTCACAACTCATTGTCCTTTAATCAATTTAGTGAGTCTGATTTCTAAATTATATTCTAAGATTATAGCAATCCACTTTCCCCTTTTACCATCAGGGTATTGGTTAAGTATGTCTTTGACCACTATGTGTGGGACAAAAGCTATGATATGTGAATGCAAAATATAAACTCTAAAATCTTTCAAAGATTTGATTAAGGCAAAGGCTTTCTTTTCCATGATGTTATAATTTAGAGGAACATCCCTCAAGGCCTTGCTGAAGAAAGATATGGGTTTTTCTTTCCCCATGATGTTATTTTGCAATAATACTATAGCAACAGTGTGTTCAGATGTAAATGAGAAGATGTAGAAATCCTTGGTGAAGTCATGACTGATTAAGATTGGTGTTTGTGTGAGTGCTTGTTTTACCAGCTCAAAAGATTGTTTTGATTCCATATTCCACTTTACTCCTACTTCCTTTTTCAACATGTTTGTAATATTCCTTAGGATTTCAACAAGGTTGGGGATGAATCTTCTTAGGAAGTTGATCTTCCCAATGAAATATTGCAGCTCTTTAATGTTTCTAGGATGGCTAATTGTAATATGCCTTCTATCATTTTGGGATATATTTTGATTCCTTATTCAGAGATGATGTGGCCTAAGAGTTTCCTTTCCTGAAGGCCAAACAGAGTTTTCTTAGGATTCAAAGATAGGCCATACTTTCTACACTTTTCAAAAACTTTTCTCAAGTGGACTTTGTGTTCTTCATCTGTTTTAGAGTAGAAAGTGATGTCATCAAGGTATATGACTATGAAGTAGCCTATGTCCATTGCCCTTTGGAAAGTGGCCCCTGAATTCATTAAATCGAATGGAATTTTAACATACATGAATGTAACCCAAGGTGTAGTGAAAGCAGTTTTGAGTTGGTCACTTGGAAAGACTAGTACTTGGCTATAACATGAGAAGCCATCTAGTAATGAGATTCTTTGTGAGCCAGCTACCTTTTGGAGTATGAGATCCATTTTAGGAAAGGGGTAATTTTTGTTTAAGGAGGCCTAGTTAAAATTTCTAAGGTCAATGCAAAGCATAATCTCCTTGGTTTTCTTCCTAACTGACACAAGGTTGGACACCCATTCTGAGTATCTGATAGGGACTATCATCCCAACATCATACATTTTTTTGATTTCTTTGTCAACTGAAGGTAACAAGATGGGGTTAATCCTTCTCAATTTTTGTTTGAATGGTTTCTGATTTTCTTTGAGAGGAATTTTTTGTTGAATGATTTTTGTGTCATAGGATTTCAGGTCTTCATACCCCCAAGAAAACACATCTTTATATTCTCTAAAAATCTCAATGTATTTCTGTTTTCCATGAGGAGGGAGAGTTTTGGACAGCTTGATTATTTTTTGCTATTCCATTCTTCCAATGTTACATTCTTCTACATTTGTTTCAGTGGATTCCATCTTGGGTTTTATAGCTACATCATTAAAATCAAACAACTCTTCTAATGGTGTAAGGCCTCTTG
This sequence comes from Pinus albicaulis, assembly GCA_034641835.2. Lineage (NCBI taxonomy): Eukaryota > Viridiplantae > Streptophyta > Pinopsida > Pinales > Pinaceae > Pinus > Pinus albicaulis. The sequence continues at coordinate 806,912,621 of CM076580.1, read as the reverse complement.
GCAAGGTTTCATCTTTACATTGTAAAACCTCAAGTTCTCTTTAATCTAATTTATCAAATATTTCTGCAACACAAGGATTGTGAATGTGGTTTATATCAACATCAAATGGAAACATGTTTTGGGAGTTTCATCTGCAACAAAAGTATTTCTCTCAAATCTTAAACTATGTTTTGTGCTTGAAAATTCATTTCTAGATTGCAGAAAATCATCTATTTTCTCATCACTCTCAAACACTTGCCAATGGTCCAAGTTGTCCGGTACAGTAGGCCTGTTTTTAACTTTGATGAGGTATTTTTTATTTTCATAAGGTAATGGGAAATTGCTGGCAGCAAAATCAAGCTCATTGGCACGCCATTTTTGGGCTCTAGGGATGAAAGTGAGCTCATACTTCTCAAAGGTTTTGATAAGATCTAGGGCAACATTTCTATACTCTCCCAGTCTAGGGTTCTTGGCTGAATATTATCCCTTTATTTTTCTAATGATCAGTTTTGAATCTCCTTGAACCAAGATTTTCTTAGCTTTGAGGTCTTTAAGTAAATGTAAACCAAGAAGGAGAGCCTCATATTCTGCAATGTTATTAGTGCACTGGAAATATATTCTATAGGAATGGACTTCATTTATGTTTTGGATCCAAACCCCAGCTCCTAAGCCAGTCTTGCCATAAGATCCATCAAAGCTCATATGCCAAAGTGTATCAATTTCAGATTTGTCACTGTTTTGTACCTTAGGGCTGCTAGAGTCTTAGGTGTCATTTTCTTGATTAGAGGGCTGATTTGGTTGTTCCGGGAGGCTTAGTTCTCCTCCATTGCCATTCACTTTTTCATTAATATCATTTTCATTGTACAATATGAATGAGTGAAGTTCTTAGTGAATGGAATAAACCCCTGTGTTATTTTTCCTATCTAAGCTACTCACCATATATTTCATGTGGGATTCCTGGTACAACCTCCTTGTTTGGTTGTAGACTGGGATGGTGGCATAAGTCATGTCCATTTAAAGACTACAATGGAGTTTGGCACCCCATGATATAGATAGAAGCATTCCATATTTTGGGGGGATGTTAGCAACAACTATGTCCATGACTAGACTTTTAGTGGGGATTTGTGCCATATTGACACACAGATCCTTGATGAGGCCTAAACACTTAACCCTAATTGAATCAAAAGAGTACAAGTCTTTGTAAGGATTTGTGATTTCTAGGCCTAATATCTCCATCACAACCTTTGGCATGAGGTTATGTGAGGCATCGGAGTCTAGCATAGCATTATGTAGAATTTTTTCATGTATGTTCAGACTAACATAGAAAGGGGGGACAACTCCTTCTTGATATTTTCCCTCTACTTCAGGACCAAACAATAGCTCTGGTTTATCAGCAGTTAAGTTTAAAGTGTCAGTATAATTCCCTATGTTTAACACCTTGAAAATATGGGATCTATATACCTATTGGGTCACCAATTCAGTAAGGGGCATGGTTATCTTGATTTTGGCAATCTCCCCTTCAAAGTTGAAAGGTGTAGGTGTCTTTATTACATTTACATCAGTTTTATCAACCATAAATTTTTCTACATTTTTTATTCGTTGATTCTGATTTGATGGTTTGGATAACGATGTTTTTTCAGGGCCACTAGTTGAGGTACTAGGGTAGATTGAACCATTACTAGGTTGCCTGGTTTTTAGCTTGTTTAGATCAGCTTTCTTAGCCATAGTATTTGTGTTCTCCATTGTATTTTTAGGAATATGTTCAAGATTTTTCCTAATAGCAGTGTTTGATTAATTTCTTTTAGGAATATCTTGATTCTTTTTGCTCATAAGGTCATATTGCCTATGAACTTCCATTATGGCATTCTCAAATCCTAGTTTGTAGTCTTCAGAATCTTGATATGATTTTTCATTTGGTTTTGAATAAAACATCCTTTTGTTATTCTTCGATAAGAAAAGTATTATCCTCTTCATCAAAACCTATGAAATTTACATGGTCTTCTTCCAATTGTTCTGGTTCTCTCTCTTCTTGATCTACATAGTTGTCCTGGAAAGCAGGTCTAATTTGTTCGTCATTCTCTCTTTGTCTAATTTGGGGAGGGTCTCTTCTAAAATTATGATTCCTATTCCTATTCTGAGGATTGACTTGGATTTCCCTAGGAGGTGTTCTCTCATTCAAACTGATTTTTTCCATCATCCTCTCCATTGTCCTGACTAGGGAGTCAATTTTGGTGTCGGAAGAGGAGGTTGAAGGTATTGTTTCATCTTTATAGGTTACTCTCTTCTCTGATCTCATCCTAGCTCTTTTATCAATTAAGTTGGCTTCTACACTCACAACCCCATTTTGCATGTCTTCTAGAGTTAGGTAATCTCTCTACCTTAGTTGATAGGCCATGTTAGCATCAAAGCCTTCTGGAAATTTTACTAAGGCTAAGCCTTGGGGAGTTTTTATGTGAGGTGGGAGGGCATTGTAAACACTATTAAACCTACTGGAGTAGTCATGAACACTTTCCCCCCGGATTTCTTTTAAGATTGTTATATTCGGCAAGAATTTGAAGGGGGTTTTTCTTGATTTCCCATTTTTTTTATAAAAGTTTGGTAGAGGGAAGGGATATCATGTATGATATTAGGAGGTAAGTTTTTAAACCATTTCTTGGGTTCTCCTCCTAGGCTCTGGGAAAAAATCTTCATTTTCATGGTTTCTTCTTCTATCTCCATGTAGTCAAAAGCATCATTTATTCTATCTACATGTTTCTGGGCAGTAATAGATTCAGTCCCCATGAAGTGAGGGATCTTGGAATGATAATCATTTGGAAAAGGAAATAGTGGTTGCGCTAGAGCCAGCTGAGCATACCAAGCTGCCATGATGGGAGGAAATAGAAAAAAAGGCTAATTTACAAGGGGAGGGTTTGCGAGAGGTGGAGGAGGATGGAGTGAAGTGGTTTGCACAGTGGTGGTGTGAATGGGTGTAGTTTAGGTACTTGGGCCAACAAACTGATTCTGAGTAGATTTGGGATGAAAAGAGCTGAAGTGATGGAGTAGCTGAATTTTAGGTGGAGTGGAAGGAGAAGCTTCACTACTAGAGCTCTTCTACAAATCTATGGGTTGAAGGTCAGTTTGGTCAATTACACTTTGCGACTTAGTTCTGAATAGGGTCTTGGTATGGTGCAAGTCAAATTAAGGATCTTGTGAAATTGTAAGGTGTTCTGGCACAAAGCCTGCTCTATGAATGGTCCTAACAGTGTTTGATTTTCCATCTTTAGAAGTTTTCTGTAAAATATTTTTTGGTTCATCAACTATGGTAGGAGGATTTGGGTCCAGGTGAGTTCTGGTATTGATCCTTTGTGAAGCCAGATCTCTTCCTCAAAAATCAGAGAGGCCGAAATGTTTGGGACTTTTTTGGAAGGCTGACCTCTCTTAGTGTTTATTTTACTCACACAAGGTATAACTAGGCCCTAAAACTGATTTGGACTGATTTGACACAATCTTAGGAGAGCCTATGGGACTAGTGAGATGAAAAAGGCCTACTAGAGGCTAGTAGATTCGCCAAGTGAATGTTTTTGTAATTTTGGGGGTATGTATATAATGGTCCACCACCAAATTTTCACAAAAATCAATCTAGGGACTATTTTGGGTTTTTTGAGTTTCTCTTATGAAGCCCTAAGGTTTCAATGAGTATCTTCTATCTGAGTCATCATCTTGCTAGGATGGTGAGGAATTTAGTTTCTACTCTTTGGCTATCAGTTGATTTTCTAATCTTAACTAAGATTTTGAGAATTCCTAAGGGATACCTAGGATGTTTTTTACTCAAGGTACCGCCATGATTGCCATTATGTTAGTGTGGCAATGAGGTGGTAGATAAACCACCAAATACTATCGGTCAAGGGTTTCTGAATATGTTAAGGAATATTTAAGCATGAACATACTCAGAATGTCCCACCGTGATCGCCATTATGTTAGCGTGGCAATGAGGTGGCAAATTCACTGGATTTTATAAGTCAAACTTAGGGTCTAAAGAGTCTTAAGAGGTGTTCAACAACTATATACTTAGAACTCCCACCGTGATCGCCATTATGTTAGCTCCCCCTAATTTGCTAGATTGATTGAGATACAAATGGACAAGGGTAACATCAAACCAAGCTTTGGAATCCAAGGACCTAGCCTTCCTGGATTCAGAGAGGGGTCTCTCTATTAGGTGCAAAGATGTGAACTTGTTTATTGATTAGGGTTGACTTTAGGCTAGTTATGAAATATTGGGTTTGTTGATTGTTTTTAGGTTGGGTATGATGCTTAGATAGACTAGATAGAAAAAAGGAAAACTTAAATTCATTGGGAAATTGAGTGTAAAAAGGTCATGATAGGTTCATTAATGGATTAGGGAGTATTTTAGGGTGTATCTAGCTTGGTTGGTGGATATTTGAGGTTCGAAGGATCATGGGATGGGCATCAAATTTTGAGAAACAGAGTTAACAAAGGGAAAAAAAGAATCCTTTATCATATACTTTAACAAGGAGACCTTAAACATAGATAAGCCAAATACATAGCTCATGAGGTAGGGAAAACCATTAAGCTCAATAAACAATACTTAAACTGATAAATATCCAAGATAAACATTCCAGTGAGACATAGAAAGCATAAGAGCTCATCTAACTTAAGTAAATTCACCTTCAGAATGAGAAACAATTTAAGGTCACAAAAAAATATAGTCAGAGAGGAGGGAACTCCTAAACATCTAATATTATAGCCATAAAGATCTCTAAAACAATTAACCGAGAAAGTGTAGAGAGTATGAATTGAAACCAAACTTTTTTGACAGACCTAAGTAATGATGTTTTAAAGAGAGATTTCAAGAATAGTGCTTTAATGGAAAAAAATAAGTAGGGCTAACTATAAATCATGCTTGATACCATATATTTTAAACCATTCAAGAAATAAACAAGCTTAGGATATCCTTAGAGAGCAAACAAGGATTCTCTAACATGTCCTAGTAGAAGAAAACATTAAGGCAGTGAAGAACAATCAGACCTAAGATGCCATTAGCAAACATTTCTTAGTCTAAATTATTTGTAATAATACAACATAGAAATATGGAAAAAAAAATGATAAGCTAGAAAAAATGAAAAAAAGGAAACAGCTCACCATCAACCAGGCCATGGATCCTGCAACCAGTCCTCCTCCATCAACAAACAAACCAGGGCATTCATAAACTCCAAGACATCAAGTTATTTTCAAATTCCAAGGGACTATGTATTACTTTATAATTAGTCATAAAAATCCAACCCAATACATAAGAGCCTCATGCTCTATTTATGGAGCAAGTGAGGAGGTGGAAATCATAAGAGGCTTCCAAAAACCCTAATTCTGTCATAAATGTCATTTATGTGCTTAATGACCATGCAAGGCCCAAGACACACAATAGATAAGCTAATAAATGAAAATTGTCATAACATAACTCCTTAATAAAATCTAGAGTGATTTTCCCAAGAAAATATTAAAAAACTATTTTGCCATAAATTTGTGTCTTTTGTTGACTTTTCGCAAAAAGACAGTCTGTTTGCGGAGTGCTACTTTTACAAAAAATAGGTTGTTTTGCAACCAAGTTCTGGACCACTTCCCAATGTCATATTTCACTTTGGGATGGCTCATTATAAAGCCTGAAGAGTCGGATTTCAAAAAATTATTGTGGTTTTCTGATCCAGCTCCTGTAACCCTGTCAAAAATGTGAAAATCCTTAAACTGTCATTTGCATAGTGCTAGGCCTAAAACATGGGCAGAAAGGTTATCTTTGAGGTGTTTTTTGACCTTTTGAGGGGTCAAACCTGCTCCAAACTTTTGAAATTTTGTGAGCGTGATGTGCAGGTCATGAAAAATCCAAAAATGTAATTTTTTTCTGCATGCGTTTGTGTAGTGCTAGAGGCGCTGCGCAAATGAGACCAAAATTTCAAAAAAACAAAATTTTCTCGAAATGCTCTCAAATTTGGTGGAGATATTCTCTAAATGGTTTTGGCCAACTGCTGAGAAGCCTTAGCCAAAAGTCCAAGGCTATCAATATTTTTTTTACTTTTTTAAATTTTTTACCTCAAGGAGAGCCTCCTTGAGTTTGGCACAAGAAAACCTGCTCTTCTTTGCGTAATGCTTGGTCATCTTCTTTTGGAGAGCAAGGCCTCTCTTGATCTTCTTGAAGTACTTATGCTCATTCTTGTAGTACTGAATGATGTGTTGTTCTATTTAAAAATCCTTCTCCCACTCCTTGATTTGTGAATCTTTTTAAGGAGTATCATTTTAGTGGTCATCTCCTCATCCTCATTATCACTGTCTAAGTCAATGAACTCAGGCCCTTTAGTAGTTTTATTTATCCTTTTACTCCTCCTCACCTTTACCTACTGCTCAATATTTCCCACCTTTTCCTTGCCCTTGTCCAATGTTTTGATAGCTTGAGGAGAGATGGCCCTTTTCCATTTTGAGGCAGCAAACACATCTCTTTGTCCTCTGTAGTATGTGCATATGTGAGGGGTGATAATGGTTTTTTTGACCATGTTTTCATCATTTATTTGACCTTCATCACTGCCATTAGCCTCATCTTGGATTTTTTCTTTACTGAGGTTCTCTCCTTGGTCATTTCCTGCACTAGCATTTTGAGTTTCTTGGTTATCTAGAAACTGATTAGAGTCATGACACTAATGACAATTGTCATGATTATCATGAATATTTCCTTGGCTATCTTGTGCAATTTGTCAACTACCTTCTTCATTTTGTTGCTCTTCCCTACTATCTCCATCATCTCCATTATGATATATTTCTTCATTATGCTCACTGCTTTGTGTTTCATCATTGTTTCCTCCATCACTTCCCATATCCTTTGCCTCTTCTGCATACCTTTCTCTGTTTGCCTCATTTACTTCTTCACCCTCACCCTAGTCTCTATGTGATCCTTGAGTTCCACGCCCTGCTTCACTTGATGCATCAAGAGAAGGAGAGGAAGGGATGTCTGCCTGTGGTAAGGGCACTTGTGCAGATGAGGAAGGCAGATTTGTTTTATGAGGATTTTGTGGGTTTGAGAAGAACTCATTGTTTATAAAAACATCCCAAGGTACACCCTGCTGCTCTAGCTAATGTACAACCACCATCTTGATCAAGGAATGGTGGAAAAAGCTGTACATTTGTTGGGGGTAACTCCTCCTTTGGAAAAAATAACACATTTTCATAATACTCCTGTAGAGATAGTAGGGTAGGTCAAGTTCCTTAACCCTTGTGAAATGAATACGGAGTCTAAGATGATAGGTATAGACCCTGGAGTATCTCCCCTCACAGGTGAAGTATTTCATGATAGCCAACATCAAGGGTGCATACCTATCTTTGAGTTGTGAGAAAGGGAAAATGGTGATACTGCCTTCTCTATACCTCCTTTTGATGAATGGCTTAAATAAACACCTTTCTAGCTTACCATTCTTGAACCATTTCTCACCCACTGAAGGGATACCAGTGGCTTTAGATATGGACCTTGTTGAAATTTCAAATTTCACCCCCGCAAGGTCAGCATGTTTGTTTTGTAAATTGAGGATGAGGAGCCTTGTAAGCTCAGAATTTATCTTCACCTGCTTGACCTTCTCACAAAACTGAAAACACCTTGTGTTTTGAAAACATGACAAGATCCTAGGAGAAGATGTTATAGCCACTGTATTTTGGGGTTCCAACCTATTAACTTTCCCTCCCTTGTGCTTTGGTTTCAAAGGCCTTTGACCACCTTCACTACCATTGTTGTTTTCAATCCCTGACATGATGATGAGAGACATTGGTTTGCAAATTGGAGTTTGATGGAGACAAAATGAAAAAATGAAGATGAGGTCAAATTTGGTGAATGGGGGGTATGGTGGCTAGGGTTTCATGTTTTTAGTGGCTTTGGGGATTAAGGAAGCCCTTTGTAACTGTGTTTGTATACACCTCAACTCACCCACCCTAGTATGATATCAAACTATTTGCAAGAGGATTTCAAATAGGAGGTCTTTTGTGTGCATGACCTAGAGCTTATCTTCCTAGGGTTTCAGCTTAAAAAACCACTTAAAAACCAAAATTAATTTGAAAATATTTCTTGGAGACATGGAGAGGGCACCAGATACAAATTTTGGCCTTTTAGAAATCCTAGAGGCAGCTTGGATAGGGAAAATTTTGATTTAGGGAAAGGGCCTTTGACCTTGGCACTTCCCATGTGTTTGCACAACACCTCTGCTTGTACTGTCGGGTGAGGTCGTTTGTGGAGCACCGGCAGGGTGTGCACAATGGTTATCACAGTGAAAATGGAGTGGGCACAGGTGTTAGCGCAGCGCTGGCAAAAAGGCAGCTTCTACACATCTTTTGGGCGAGTCGAGCGGTGTGGTTGTCTTGTGAGTTCTAGGTGAGTTTTGGCCCGATTTTGCACAACGCTAAGAGTTAGCGCAACGCCAGGAGATTTTTGCGTAGCAAAGTGTAATTTTGAATAGGAAATAGGCCCGTTTGCACAGTGCGACCTCTTGGATGTGTAGGTCTCTTAATTTGTGTAGCGCCTAAGAGAAATTTGCCCAGAAACCGTCCGAAACCCTTGTTTTTTCTCTTCTGCAACTTCTTTCTTTCTTGCAAATGCCAAGTGAGCAAAACATGAATTTTTCACACCTTTATATCCTTTTGAGGGAGATAATTCAAATTTTAAAAACCCACTTTTCTTATGTTTAAATCCTTTGACTAATATCTTTATGTTTTTACAGGGGTTCTCAAGGTTTTCTCAAGGTGTCTTGCCTTCTGTTCCAGTTTTGATGGCTGTTGATGTTGTTGTTCCTTTAACCCTCTTTTCCTTGAAAGTTCGGACATTTCCCAAGCTATATTTGGCATGCATTTTGACAAACTAAAAATGTTGTCTTTTCACTCCTTTTTCATAGAGTTTAAAACAAATCATACCATGTCATGGTTTTTCTTAGCCATTTCTGATTTTCTACAGATGCCTATATTTCATTTTCCCTTGATCCCTTAGTGACCTTTTGAAGTTGAAATCTCATTTTCTGAATAGTGACATAATGATTCACCTTGTTTTCTCTCTTTTATTTTTTAACTTCATGCTTTCCTTTCCCTTTGATCATTTCTATAGTTCCTTTGACTGTACTTGAAAACATTAGCCTCTTAAACTGATACTCTTTTCATGCCCTCTACTTTTAAGAAGGAGGCCTTATCATCTGAAATTGACCTGTCTTGCCAATCTGTCCAAAATCTTAGGTTTTAGGTCTATTAGAGAAAAACAAGGAGTGTTGTCTTCTAAGTTCTCTATAGCCTCTCAAAAAAAATCTTCAATGTGCACTTGATGGATTTGAGGTGGATTCTGTCCTTGTAGCCTTTGTGATGGTCTCTTTCTTGTCACCATTGTTTTTTTAACCAACCATAAAAAGCTTGATTCTCTTTTAAACATAGGCTTGCTTCCTTTTTCTTGTTTTTGGATGTCTCCTGGTGATGATTACTGTTAGCCTCTCTAAAATAACAATAATAAATCCAAAATAATAAAATAATTAATTAAATATTCCTAACTCTTGGGTTGTTGGGTTGTTCCTCAAAAGATGGAGTTTGTTTAGGAACTCCTATCTTGGTGGGTTTTTGGTGAGTAATTAACTCAACAAAAAGAGACCAAGATATAAATGATTCATTTCTCTCATCTATTTAAATTGTAAATTAAAATTCTTTTAATAAGTGAGATTACATGAGGAAGCCATGAGGCTTCTGCCTTTTCAGCCAGTATGCCAGTGTTTTGTCTACTTTGGTTTTCTGCAATGTGTTTATGAGTTGATTTAATTTGTATCATGTGGTATCAGAGCCTGTGATCAGAGGCCTGTGTGTTGTCGATCAAAAGGGTAGGTTTTGAATCTCAGCATCAATAACGAGGGCGCCTCCACCTTGACAGTTCTGCTGCTGAGCATGCGCGCAGGTTGCACGCATCTTCGAGGAGGTAGCTGTTGGATGGAGCGCAGGTTGCAATACCACATCCGTTCAAAACGTTGGTTCTTCCGCTGCAGTTCAACGCCTTTCAAACGCTGGAATGAAATTCGATGTCAACAAGCACAACACATAACAAAATAGCTGCAAGATCAACACATGCATCTTCACAAATCGAAGATTGTCTACATCAGCATTTTAAATCAACAAGCCAATTCACTTCATCAAGTTCATGCACCTGCACACTCAAAATTCTACATCAGCGTTGTTATACATTCTTTTCAGAACTTGTAATCAAATTCACTATGTTATGTTAATCATTAAAAATTCATTGTTAATGAATTTGTAAGAAGACAAGTGAATTCATTATTTTAAAATGATTCATTGTAAGCTTTCTTGGGTGCATTGTCGACAGTGTTCGACACCCTTCTTTTACACAAAATCAATTGAATGCATGTGTTTTTTCCAAACAAGCAACAAGTTTACATCTCCAAGCGAGCGTGATTTCAAGAAATTTGCATCAATCAAGACATCAAGCGAGCCAGAGTGAAGTTTATTGCAGTAATCATCAAACAAGTTAAAACAATCAACCAAGTTGACATCGACATCAAGAAAGCGTGGTTGTTCATTAAAGTGAGCATAAAATCATCAAGTAAGTCAAGTGAGCGCTTAAACAAACGCGATCGTCATCAAGCGAGCGTGAATTCCAGAGTTTAAGTGAGATAATTCTACACTTCTAGCAAGTGTTCCAAGCAAGCGCAGTTAGCAACAAATCATTCAAGTGAGCCTGACATTCAAGTGAAACATTTCAAAGTACGACATCTCCAACAAGAGAGCCTGATTTCAAGTGCGCAAGTTCAGATGGCGCAACATATTCAGTTGTTAAACATTCTTCAAAGTTTGATCATCTCCAATGATGAAGACATGGTGCATGTCAGCAAAGGCACTCTTACTGATCTTTCACAGCATCTACAACAAACACATGAAACTATTGAGTTTCTTCAGCTCGAGTCGCAACTTCAAAGGATTGAATTGCAAGAAAAGAATGATACTTTCAAGCCTTTGAACCATCCAGATGATAATTCTTTGCACAATTCAGATGATAAGTCATTCATTCAGCCAGCTTCAAGTGTCGTAGTTGTTCTAGATCCAATTTCTTCCAAGCCCATCATCAGGCCCTGGGAAGAAATTCAGAATAACAAGAATCGACGAGGCTTAGGATATGTCCAAGATGATGCCAACTTACATATTCCCGATTATTCCAAGCCCATTCAGTTCGTCAGTGCGGGATTTCTTGAACAGATCCCCTCAGCACATTCAGAGAAAGTTGCAGCCAACCAGCAGTGCATGCAACCCAAAGTTGCAGAAAAAGAGAATTCCACACAACCTGAACTTGAGGTCACACCGAAATGTTCTCATTGTCAGAGAACTGGTCATATGGAAGATCAGTGTTTTGATCTCCATCCCTATAGCCATTGTGGCAAGTGCAATCATTCCTCAGACAAATGTTGCAATCGACACAAATCAGCAAGGTCGAAGATACATTATGAATGGATCGACCCTTGGGAATGGTCATCCACAGTTAAAATATTTCTTCAGTTCTACAATCGCATACGATCACACATTGTGCAGCCCACACTGAAAAGATGATGGTACTCTCATACAATTGAATGGGGGAGTACAACAGTGTAAAACTTCTACACCTGAAGGGGGGGAGTTTAGGAATATTTTACAGAGAAGTGTCTCTCCTTTCAGCTGAAAAAGGGGGGAAAATGTCAATGAGATTGATAGTGGTTGTTAGACTGAAAGTCTCGACACAACCAGCAAAAGTAGCCAGTGGGCATCTTCAACAGCCAGTGGGCATCAACAAAATTGCCAGTGGGCATCAACAACTTTGCCAGTGGACAGTCAACAAATTTTCCAATGGGCATCAACAAATTTGCCAGTGGGCAGTCGACAGTACAGAAGCAGTGAACAATTTTTTAGCATAGCAAAAGCAACAGTGAGTTGTTTTTGTCATCATCAGCCAGTGGGCTTTGAACAAATTTTGTCAGTGGACAAAGGATGCTGCTTTCATGCAAAGGACAGATGGATCCTTTTGCAACTTGGCACTTGATGAAGTTGTCAAGCGAAATTTAGACATGAATCAGACATACATCTGACTCATGGTTTCTTCAGATTGCAGTTTTTCAGCATCCAGCTTTGGCGGTTTTTCAGGCAATGTTTTTTGAGGATCAACGTGAGAACTTGGAAGATGATTTCTCGTTCTTATTTTGGATTTTTCATTGAAGGGGGGAATGTTAGCCTCTCTAAAATAACAATAATAAATCCAAAATAATAAAATAATTAATTAAATATTCCTAACTCTTGGGTTGTTGGGTTGTTCCTCAAAAGATGGAGTTTGTTTAGGAACTCCTATCTTGGTGGGTTTTTGGTGAGTAATTAACTCAACCAAAAGAGACTAAGATAGCACGGACTATCTTCTCTCATCTATTTAAATTGTAAATTAAAATTCTTTTAATAAGTGAGATTACATGAGGAAGCCATGAGGCTTCTGCCTTTTCAGCCAGTATGCCAGTGTTTTGTCTACTTTGGTTTTCTGCAATGTGTTTATGAGTTGATTTAATTTGTATCAATTACATCCTATTACCTTACCTCTTCTTATTGCTGATGGAAACCTTGATCATTTCTTGCAAAAATGTGAACAAGGGTAGCTTTCCCTTGCAGCATTCGTGCTCTAAGCCAAGGAGGCTTTTCTTGGATGATTGTTGATGAGTCTTGGATCAAATTGCTTGAATTTATTCCTCTTTGAACACAATATCTTCATACAGGAAGACATATTTTGTAGGGCACCAAATCCATCCTCTGACTCAGTGAGACCTTAGGTGACCTAATGGAGGCTTTCTTGGAACTGGATTTTGGACTGAGGCTTAGACTTAGAGATCACCAATTGTAAGATAGGATCTATGATAAGCTTAGTGTATTGAAGATCTAAAATCCAACATACTTGAATATCTAAAGGGTATACAGAGACAATTTGAGACTGTCAGTGTTTGAGAGTATCACAGGAGGTATAACAAAGATGTTTGATTGGTAGGCGTAGGTGGTAGTGGGGAATTTTTAGGAAAAAAAAAATAGAGGATTTCGGCCAAAGGTGAATACATATGCACAGAATGAATGATACAAGAATATAATGGTTTTTCTAGGATTGGTAAGCAAATCTATAAATTATGGAGTGATGAGATAGTGAAAAATTATCTTGAGGATAATGAAGGTAGTGAGATTTCCAGAACTCACAATGTTTATGAACCTTGTTTCTAGAAATCTTGGGATAATGATTTAGTCATCATCAAGGCAAAAAAATTACTGTTGACTAACAGGGTTGATCACAATAAGTATCAGATTCAAATCCCTTTGCCTCCTAAGATTGATTCCGGTGTGAGAATGATGAATGTTGAATAAAATACAGATGCTAATTACAATGATGTTGGAGGTTGCAAAGAACAAATTGAATAGATGCGAGAGGTTTGTCAATTCTCCTATAAGTCATCGTCTATTCACATTTCATATTTCCTCATTTCGCCAATAATATCAACAGAGTATTATGTCAATATGGTCAATAATAAAAGTCATTTATCATAATAGTTACAGGGATAACATTGGGTAATCTCATCCTAGAAAAAATACTAATTTGTGATATTGGTTGCAGATATATTGTGAATCAAGGATGCATTAATCCTCTATGTGATCTTATAGTCTTTTCAAACCCAAGAATTGTAAATGTTTGTCTTGAAGGGCTAGAGAATATTTTGAAAGTTGGGGAACAAGAGAAGGTTCTGGGCAACACTGGAGGTGTAAATATCTATGCACAATATATTGATGATGTTGAAGGACTTGAGAAGATTGAGAACTTACAAAGTCATGAAAATAATGAAATTTATGAGAAGGCAGTAAATATCCTTGAATCTTATTGGCTGGAAGATGATGAATATGACCAAACAGTCAATTTTTACCTCTCATATTTAATAGTTTAATCGAGCTATGATATGCCTTCAATGGAGGGAACACTTCATAATCGAGACAGTCAGAGAGATTTACATAGTCAAGTATTCTTGCGTGCATTTTGTATACTCTATGTCCACATGCTATCAAACATCTTTTAAGTTCAACATGAGTACTTTATTTGACCTTGCAAGAAAACTTAGAATTATTTACTATTTTTGTGGAAGCTCGGATGGAGTCTAGTTTCCCGAGTTGAAAGAAATTTCAAAATATGAGTGTTATGTTTGGCATCAAGAGAATAATTTCAAGTGATATTCTATCACTAATGAAATTTTAATTTGTAATATTTATCCACCAAGCTACATATATTCCAATTAATGATCTAATATTTCATAAGAGGCAAGTGATCTGTTTTGGAAAAAGTTGGTTTAAATGTTTTGTTGCTTATCAATATCCTTGGTTGTTGATAATTTTATTTAAATTTAATTTTAACTTTTAATTCTTATAGAGAATTAATTTATGGTTTGAAACAATTATTGAATTTTACCAAGTATTTAGTAACAATTACAACATTTTGTAGAGTATTGGCCCTTTCTACTATCAACATGTATTTATGTGTCCCTTCTATAGCTTAGGAAAATGACAACATAAATTCAAACTTCTTAATCTCATATAGTGTCATCAAAAAGCTTACCTTAGACTGTGGTGGAATCCTTAAGATTGTGGTGAAATCCTTGCTCAAGCTGTGGTGGACTCCTAAGCTCAAATTGTGGAAGATTAAAATTATTCCTGTGTAGTAACTACAATCCTATCGGACTGTGTGTAGATTTTCTACTCATTTCCTTGTTGGACAGTCTCAACACAGTGATACTACCTCTCAGAACGGTGGAGACCTTAATTGATGTAATTGACCTAAATGTGTATCATCATTCTTTTCTCAGACTTCCTTGTTGGACAGTCACAACACAATAATACTACCTCTCAGAACGGTGAAGACCTTGGTTGTTGTAATTTCCTTGACTGTGCATCATCATTCTTGGGTCGGATTTCCTTGCTAGACAGTCACAACATAATAATACTACCTCTTGAAATGATGAAGACCTTGGTTGCTATAATTACCTTGACTGTGTATCATCCCTCATGGAACACAACAAATATTGTTGAAGTGTTGGAGTTGTCCAACATCAAGACCCTCGTTGGAGACTTATTTTGGACAAGTGAGGCATTGGAAAATGATCAATCAACGAAATATTTGGAAGCACCTATTAATAATTTTGTGGAGATATATCTTACTTGGGAAAGGGTTATTGAAGACACTCTTAAAGAATCCTTGAAGGGTTATCTTATGATTGATTCCAACAAATGAACCTCGAACATCAATTTTTGTAATGGTTGTTTAATCATATGAATGATAATGATCCTAGAGTCATTAATCATAATGATTGAATTCATTCTTATTAGTTTAGTGATTTTAAACCCTTTTCAAAGTGCATATGCCTCTATTTGTTATGATTCCAATTTTATGCTCCATCAATAAAATATAAAATAATAAAGCTAATCATTCTTCCAATTTTAAAAACTAGGAGTATTTTTTTTAAGCTATCAATATATGCTCTATAAACTAGTTTGAGTAAATTTTCTCCATGAATTTGAAATATACCAAACCATTTCTCTTCTTCTATATTGAAAAATTGATGAGAGTTGAGTTGTTTTCCTTTAGAAATAATAATTTCATCTAAAAAAATTTGGATTTATTGCCACAAGGGGTGGGATATCTATCTCTAAATATAAAAGTGTGAAATCCATTACTAGTGAAACTTTCTGACATACGAAATAATTCTAGCTAAACACACCTTTATGAATAGTTTTGACATTATTAACAGAAAGAAAGGAGGGTAAAACATTTTCAGATTTACATGGTGATTGATGATTATCTTGAAAATCAATTATTATGAGTAGTAGCATGCTTGGTGTTAGATCCATAGGTTACGCTATTTTAAAATACAACATTGCATAGAAAAATTCATGACACTTGAAAAGTATCATAAACAAAATTATTTTTAATTGGTTGTTGTTTATATTTGCTAAAAACCCATTTACTAATATTAATTATGAAGGAAAAAATTGTTAAGGTCACAATCAAGATTTGAGAAATCCATTGGAAGTGCAAGAACCTACACATAACTTAAAATTGTTATATGGAGGACAATGTTCAACATAAAATAACCCACTAATGCAAATTTGGTTATATGGTGTGGTTATATCTCAATAGAAAAAGAGTTTTAAGGATGACAATGACAAGTTGTACAACACATGGAAGAGAACACTTTCTAGTTTAATTCACCCATGCCCATGAGGTTGGATTATATTAATAATAGAGAAAAAAATTTAAATTATATTCGATACTTCCATGATGATTGATGAGGAAACCATTATTACAATTAATAAAATAAATTATTCATGTGTTAGATTTATTTATTATACTATTTAGAAGTACAATTTTATGAGTAAGAAAATTCATGATACTTGAAAAGAGTCATAAAAATGTTTCCAAAAGAAATTAAAATAGCAATTTCCAAGTAAATGGAAATGGCTTGTACAAAATAAGGTATAATAATGTTTTCCATACAACATGTTGAAACTTTCAAAATATTGAGAAAACAAAATATAGATTACAAGGGGATGTGTACAATATGTAAACGATTAAAGAGAAAATTTTGGAGAAATTTAACTAAATCTCGATTACAAGATGTTGAATATTCCTTTGTAGGATCTATTCCATGTTGTGAACAATATTTTCCAAGCACATGTAAAATAGAAACATGTCAAATGAACATAGAAACATTTGACATTTGACATTTGTAGGATACTTTTTTGAAGCTATCAATATACGAGCTATAAGCTAGTTTGAATAAATTTTCTCCTTAGATTTGAAATTTACCAAACCATTTCTCTTCATCTATATTGAAACATTGATGAGAGTTGAGTTTTTTTCCTTTGGAAATAATAATTGCATCTAAAATTTTTTGGATTTATTGCTACAAGGGGTGGGCAGAGGGCATTGCGCAATGGGAGGGTGCCCGATGAAACAAGTTTGGGTCGGGTCATTTCGTTTGAGGGTGCCCATATCACGTTTGCTAAGTTTTGACTGCACAGGTGCCTTGTGCACATTCGTGTGGGCTATTTGATGTTTTCTCCCTTGTGCGTTCATTCAGTCGAGCGGAGGGTGTCACGCCTCGAGAGGGCGCCTGACAAAACGAGTTCGGGTCGAGTCGTTTCATTTGAGGGCACCCGTATTAGCTTTGCTAAGTTGTGACTACACGGGTGCCTTGTTCATGTTCATGTGGGTCATTTGTCATTTTCTCCCTTGTGTGTTCATTCAGTTGGGTGGAGGGCGTCACGCCTTGGGAGGGTGCCCGATGAAACGAGTTTGGGTCGGGCCATTTAGTTAGATGGCACCCGTATTAGGTTTTATAAGTTGTTACCACACGTGTGTCTTGTGCACATTCATGCATACCATTTTCCATTTCCCCCCTTGTGAGTTCATTCAGTCGGGTGGAGGGAATCGTGCCTTGGGAGGGCGCCCGATGAAACGAGTTCAGGTTGGGTCGTTTCATTTGAGGGTGCCCGTATCAAGTTTTCTAAGTTGTGACTGCATGGGTTCCTTGTACACGTTCATGTGGCCCGTTTGTCATTTTCTCCCTTGTACATTCATTTGGTTGAGTGGAGGGCGTCGTGCCATGGGAGGGCAGACGATGAAATGAGTTCGGGTCGAGTTGTTTTGTTTGAGGGCGTTCGTATCAGGTTTGCTAAGTTGTGACCACACGATTGCCTTGTGCACATTCATGTGGGTCATTTTCCGTTTTCTCCCTTGTGCATTCGTTCGGTCGGGCGGAGGGCGTCGCACCTTGGGAGGGCGCCCGATGAAATGAGTTCGATTCGGGTCATTTCGTTTGAGGGTGCCCATATCAGGTTTGCTAACTTGTGACCACACGGGTGCCTTGTTCACGTTCGTGTGAGCCATTTTCCACTTTCTCCCTTATGCGTTTGTTCGGTTGGGTAGAGGGTGTCGCGCCTTGGGAGGGTGCCTGATGAAATGAGTTCGGGTCAGGTCATTTTGTTTGAGGGTGCCCATATCAGGTTTGCTAAGTTGTGACCACACGGGTGCATTGTGCACGTTCATGCGGGCCATTTGTCGTTTTCTCCCTTGTGCGTTCATTCGGTCGGGTGGAGGGCATTGCGCCTTGGGAGAGTGCCCGATGAAAAGAGTTCGGGTCGGGTTGTTTCGTTTGAGGGTGCCCGTATCAGGTTTTCTAAGTTATGACCTTACGGGTGCCTTGTGCACGTTCGTGGGGTCCATTTTCTGTTTGCTCCCTTGTGTGTTCATTCGGTTGAGCGAAGGGTGCCCGACGAAATGAGTTCAGGTTGGGTCATTTCATTTGAGGGCGCTGGTATCAGGTTTGGTAAGTTTTGAATGCACGGGTACCTTGGGCATTATTATATATATACATTTAACTAAATATTCATTCATCAACATTATATCCATTCAAAAAAAGGGATGAGTTAAGATCATCTAGGAGTAAACATGGTGGACACATTAAATCACCATTAAATCCATTATTATATATATACATTTAACTAAATATTCATTCATCACTATCATATCCATGCAAAAAAATGGGTGAGTTAAGATCATCTAGGAGTAAACATGATGGACACATTAAATCACCATGGACACATTCAATCACCATAACTTAATTATCTAGCAAAGCACCCTAATCCAGTAGATCATAATATTGTTCATACCAACACACATATAACAATCTACATGTCCATTTATTTGAAAGAAACCCACAATATAGCCTTAAACTATATATTGTCCAATGCGTTGTAGCAATCATATGTTCTAACCCTAGAATCAAAGTTCATTGTTCATCTTGAACAATGTGTTCCACTCATATGAAATGTGCTAGTGGAAAATTTTCCAGAATGGCATCATGATCATCTATTGATAACCTCCATTGTCACTGTTTTTTCTACTCTTCACTTGCTTCAACTGAAATTAAGTTGCTATGACCAAGTTACTATATTGGGCATAAATAACCTCTGGTTGGTAATCTTGAAAAATAATATGATCTTTACATTTATTTACTTCTTCAAAGAAATGTCCCATTAATACCATTGAACCAATTGGGTATGTATAATTTGATGGATCATTATACTCTTGCAACAACGTGGATTTAGACATAGTGCATCGTAATAAATAATAATGCACTTTTTCTTGATTATTTTTTGGTGCAGTGACAACGAATACATCACCTTCTATAACCATATCACAAACATGATCATAATCATTGTCAATCACAACCACTTCATTGTTCGTTTCCTTGTCACTCATGTCTCCAAATGGGGGCAATGGTGTCAATTCTTCATGTTTCCTTGGTTTAACAAATTTCTTAATTTAGTTTTCACAGTCATCGATGGACTCTGTCTGATCAACACATGCAGAAAAAAATCAAGAGCACTTTCGTTTCTCAATGAAATGTATATTTTCCATGTTATTACTCCTAATTGAGTGTAAACTTCTTGTTTTAGGGATTCCAAGACAATTAAATGGAAACAATATATCAACATCACCCATTGCAATATTCCAAAAGTACCTACTTGAGAAAAACACACACACATGTATGAGTCAAATTTTGAACAATATTTAATATTTTTTTTATAACAAAATACACATATATATATCTAGACATGTATAATATATTGTTAGTTAAATGTGTACACCTACCTGTGCACATCAACCATCCTTGGGTTCGATACATCACTTAAATTGTCTTTGCACCAATTAACAACATCTAAAGATTTTGCAAGTTGGGAATTTGAGTGATTCAATTGATGCCTCCTAAGTGCACATTTTACGCATGCCCCAACACCATCGTTCTCTCCTTTTCCATGCCCTGTCTAAAATAAATTCCATGTATGTCGAATGTTGGCTCTCTTATGAAGACAAGACAACCAAAAGAAAAATATTGCTGATTTAAATTGACCAGCACAACCATCTGACCATACCCAATGTTATTTAAAAGTGACCCTTTGTTTCAACAATTCATTATAAATAACATTAAAACAATGCTGAAAAAAACATGTATCATATGTTTTATCATCACTGATGTAGAAATGGTACTCCTTAATCACCTCACGACTATTTTCATTGCTATCAAAACCATCGATAGCAAGCTCTACATGTCTATACAAAATATGTACAAATATATATACTTGGTCTAAATGATAATACTCACTTTGCATCTCCTTTTGTGGACTAAATGTGTAATTCTCAGCCAAATCAACCACTAATAATATTGTTCCTTTTGGGAACACATCACGTGATTGCTTGAATTGTAAATCTTTCCATCATGCTATATGAAAATGCTTAATGTATTTGTATATTTGCACCCTGAATTTCTCCATAAAATATGTCACTGGAATGTCGTTGTCAAGTAAAGTGATCTTTTTTGATGTTGTGCTTGAATCTGCAACAGGAGTGTAAGTAACATTTTCATATCGCTTCCAATTCAGACAGAGATTTGATAGTCTAGGATCATTAGGATCAATGGGATACTTTTCATCGTAGAGTGCCAAATGAGAACATTTTGCGCATTTTCTTCCACCAACACATTATTTTTTATAAAATAATTCATTATTCTCTCGTGCACATAATATCTTTGATAAAAATTCAGGAACACTTGAAGGAGGGGGGTCATTTGACCAATATTTTATGCCAAAATTTACAAATGTCTCATAAAAGAATTGGAATTCTACATGCTATTGACAAAAACATGTGTCTCGAATAGTGATAGGCCTGACATACCATGGTTTAATATTCACAAATGTGCTAAGAGAAACCTTCACATCGGTATTACTCTCCATAAAGTTCTAGAATAATTCTACTTGACTGACCTGTGTTATATGTTTGGAATGAGATTCAGAAACTCCCTTACATATACGGCGTCGAACATAATCCTTTTCATTTGGAGACACACGAGAATTCAAACCCCAAAACTCTTTTACCCTATCCCTCACACCATCAGGAAGTCTATCATGATATGGACGCCTGCAGATATTAGTCCAACATGCAAGTTAATATTTCTCATCTAATTGAATTCTAAATTTTGTATGCCTCCATAAACTTTTTCTTGATGTTTTAAACAATTTTGAAGATGTTGACATCAACAGACTTGATGAAGTTTGTTTCGCGACTACACTTATTAAAAGTGCTCTACGAGAATTCTTTTCAATTTGAGATTGCTTCTTTTCTAGTGTGGCAAGCACTAATGTCACATTTTTTTATACCATTTCATTTGCTAAAACCTCTTTCTCACTTTTAATGCCCAATAATTCCACAAAATTTTTGATAGATTTGTGCTTTAAAAATCCACGTAACATCTGATCTTGTACTATGATAGACTTACCTTCAAAAATATGTTTCAATCCAAAATTTACTTTATCTCAAACTATCCTTTCAGCCATTGGTGGTCCCAACTCTTCAATTTTAGTTGGATCCATATTTTCTAGAAACTTGTAGTTGTATACAACGTTCTTGGAACTTCCAATTAATTGCAGTGAAATTCGAGGTGTGGTAGTATCTTGTTGTGGTTTTGATATTGTCTCTGCATCAAAAAAAATATTAACTTCTCATTTGAAATTGACATATGCATATTTTTAATTTTAAAACTATCTTGAACTACAATGTTAAAAAAAAAATTTACAAAATTCAAATTGAAGAAACTATTGACTCACTAGTGAGATTGATATCAATATAATCTTGGACATTTGTGTTTTCAATATTCTCGCTGAAAAGTTCCTCAAAATTTCTCATTTCCTTGTCATTTTCATTCACTTCTACATCTATTTCACGATGCTCTACCTCCATATTTATTTCATGGCTTAATCTTTCCCTTTCCTCTCGCTTTTTTTTTTTTGTAATATCTCATTTTTATCCACTAAATCAGTTCTTTCTCGATCGTGCCTTGATAGGAAATTCCTTTGGTTTCCCATGTTCACAAAATCAGAAACCTAAAATCCAATTCTATTTGGACCAAATACCCAATAAAACATAAAGACTTCAGAACAAGTACTTCATGCTTCCAATAAGAGAGAAATTTAAAAATAAATAATTAAATTCATAAAGACATTTTGCAAAAATACTTCATGCCTTCATAGAGACATTTTGTGAAAATACTCCATGTCTTCATAGAGACTGTTATCACAAAATCATATCTGATAGGCTGCTCATCAAAC
This sequence comes from Pinus albicaulis, assembly GCA_034641835.2. Lineage (NCBI taxonomy): Eukaryota > Viridiplantae > Streptophyta > Pinopsida > Pinales > Pinaceae > Pinus > Pinus albicaulis. Next base: position 806,890,391 of record CM076580.1, on the reverse strand, counting down.
TAATCTTCTGCAATTATTTCAAGCCAAGATTTTGGTTCAGGCTTAGCCTCTCAACCTGAGAGGGCTCTCTCAAGGGTTACTGATTTTGAATAAAATTGAAGATGGCTAACTCTATGTGTGATCATAAACAAATAAATGATTTTAATTTGGTTGTAAATCACATTAACAAGAGTAAAATGGGTTTATGGAGTCATGATAGCTTCATTAAAACAAATCCATCTATTTAGCATGGAATTTGAGGCATGTTAGAGTTTTAGTCAAAAGATACACATGTGAAATAGTAGAAACACAGTAAATTTGCCTACATAGGAAGTCAGAGCATCAAGGATGAATTCTGAGTAAACATAAGAAAATACCATTGCAATAGATAGTAAAATGATGTAATAGAACAAACACACACTAAAAATCTATATGAATCTCAAGCTGGCTAAGTAAACTTCTCTGTATTAAAGCTGAAAATAGTCACTTACAGTAAACACAGTATTTTTGCTAAAAATGTTCAACCCTCTCTAATTCGACTCTCTCATCCTTTATATATCCTTTACATCATAAGCTAAGATTATCCCCAACTTAGATACATCGAATTACTATCTTTGAAACCTATCCTAACCATATTACATGGTATTTATTACAAAGACAATTGTAAACCTAATACAGAGTCCTATTACAAATAGAATTAGAACTCTTTAACTCTACTCATAACAGCTTTAACTAAACTTGATTACATCATTTTCCACCTATATCTCCATAAGGTTGAATCCTGATGATGAGCTCCAACCTGTTATGACCATAATGCTGATGATGTTGATCTCCTGCAAACTAGGAAAGTGTTCCCCTATTTTTAGGATTAGGTTCCTTTAAGTGTTTTAAACACTCTGACCACTATGAACCCTTAAATTTGAGGCTATCGGTTGTCAGGAACTAGAATAGCATATTTCCAAATCATCCCCATGTGCCAGCTGTAAAAAATCTACTTTGAACTACCCAAAATAACCAAAACACACTTGCGCTATGAAAATAACACAGTTTCGTAGTGCTTTTCATAGCGCAAAACTTTAACTTATTTGCCTTCAGAATTTGGCCTCCTGCTTTTCGGATTATGTGCATATTCACTTACCACACCTTCCTTATAATTTTCAAGCCAAAATATACAAGTCTTCTCTTCAATGATTTAAGGAAAAGGGTGAAAAATACTACTACAGCAGTTTCATAGAGCATTTCAGCCTTTTTGCACTGTGTGCGCTACGAAACTGCTATGTAAGAAATTTTTACAAAATTTTCTTCAAAATTTAAAACAAAAAGGTGCCAAACTTCAAAAAATCACTAGCTTCATCAAAACCATCAGCCATATGAACTAAAACATAACTTTCATAAAGTTTATTCTTCATTTTCTCTTTGAGTTTTCTTTGAATTTTTTATTCTGCACCTGACATTTTTAGTTGTAGTTCCAAATCTTCAACTTGGCCTCTTAACCTTCTATTACTAGCTCTCAAATGAGTATTAATCACTCCGATAAAGCTTGCTTCTTTGATATTTAGCACTGTCCATGTGAAAAACTTCTCTGGAGCACTTGGAATTTCAGACCTAGAAACAGTTTGGCCTTCCCATACTGCTTTCATCCTCTTGAATTTTGTTTTCTCAATGATATGATTTCTAGCTCTTTTCTTCACATCAGAAATCTCTTGTTTTTTCTGATGTCAATTTCTCCTCAAGCCTTCTATACTCTGTCAAGTCTTATTTTTCCTTCATTATTCTGCTAGCTACATGCTCTACTGCTGGTGATGAGAGGTCAATCACCTCTTTAGGTACTTTGATTGTTTTAGTAGCTTCTTGGACCTCCTTACTATGCTCTTTGAGCCCTTTAGTATGCAAATTCAAAGCCTTCCTAGCTTCAAAGACAAAGGCTGCATTCTCGTCTTCAAATTTTAGTTTCTTTGCTAGTTTCATTTTTTTCTATTTGTGTTCATCTATTCCAATAAAATCAACTTGCACAATAGGTGACTCTTCTATATCAATTGCATGTAAGATGTCATCTAAGTTTCCTTTCATCACTGAGTTATCAACTGAATCTGAAACAAATTTTTTTCCCATTGATGTTATTATTTGACTTCTTGTCACTCTCTGGATTTATTGCTTGTTGGCCACTTGTTTTTGTTTAGCTTCTTTGACACTTTTTAAACTCTATTTTGCAGGTGAAGGAGTTTCTGCAATAGGTACTGGTGTCTTCTCTATTCTATTTTCAAACTATTTCCTTGGTTTCAACTTTATAAACCTCTTTTCTTTAGTAACCACTAGTTGACTGGATTCTACTACTAGTGATGAAGGATTCCCTTTAATTTTAGGGTTCCTAGTTGGGGTTAGAGTTTCCATTTCAAATCCATTCATAAATAAAAACGAAGAGCAATCCATATTTATCTTCTGAAGCTTATTCAAAACTAATAAATTTATCAAACCATGGTGAAACAGAGATGTCTCACAGCCATCAGATTTGGCTTGGACTTTGTCAACCATTTTGGCAAGGCTTCTATGCAAATAAAATGGAAAATCTAGTGATATCGTACCTGTGAAATGAAACAACAACTTAAAATTGTAAGTGTAGACTTTATGGTACCTGTCTTCACATGTGAAGTATCTTTGAATATTAAATATCATCTTTACATAGTTATCCTTGATACAAATTCTGGGTATTTCATTGTTCAGGTCGATATCAACATATTTAGGTTTCATAAATTCCTTGCATGGTTCCATGTCAAACCTAAAACCTTTAAACCAATATTCCTGCCCCCTTGGTATCTCTGTCATAGAAGCTATGATCTCAGGTGTGATTGGTACATTTAACATTCCAATTTTGGTAGTGGTTCCACTGAAACGTAAGGAAAACTCATTTGACACCTCAGTGTGATCACCCTGTAGTTTTTCACAAAACTGGAGACAACCTGCTTTGATGAAAGCCTCCATCATTGTTTGATCCTCAACCAAATATTTCACATATTCAAGTTCATATCTTAGACAATGTCCTCCTCTGTGAACTTTCTTCTCCTCTACCATGCTTCTTGAGAAAAACCTGTTAGCTTCTCTAGAATCTGTAAAACATCCTCGCTTGATCATGCATGAACAACCTCACTTGATAACATAGAACAACCTCGCTTGAGAAAAGAAACAACCTCGCTTGATTATGTTTAAGATAATCTTGGTATAGAAAAATCGCAGGCTTAATTTTACTTCTTCAGACCTTAAACAGTTGAGTAGAGGAAAATGAAAACTAAAATGACTAAATTAGGCAAAAATTCGAATTTGAGCAAAAATTCGAATTTGAGATGTCACCTCATGACTAAATGATGCTTCATTGATATCCTATCATGACTATGATGACTGTAGGGTAGTTAAGTACATCAAATCTAGTAACTAACTGACTCACCATACCCCTATCCTATCATTCCATAACTAAATCTGATAAAATTTGGCTCATTTGACATGACAGCTAAGAAACCGTGCTTTCTTAGTGCTCACAGTGCAATTTTCGTAGTTTGCACTATGAGAGTAGTAGCGCTTTCGTAGTGCATTTCCTCTTTTTTGAACTAACGACACTCTAAAATGGTGGATTCCTGGCTTATTGTAGAAATTTAGCCCAAAACTTAACTAAATGAACTTTAAATGAAAAATGTTAATATTTGACCATGGAATGAACCTCTAAAAACCTTATTTAAATTCAGATGATGAAAATTAAACCTCTAAAAGCCATGAACTACCCTTAACCAAACTAAAATGACTTTCAAACCTATTTATACATAATCAAAAAGAGAGTTTACATACATTGTTAAAAAAAAAAAAATTGGTGATAACAGTGGCTCCACTTGGGATAGTGTGCCCCTGTGGTACACTAAGAACCAGTAGTTCTAGTGCTGCTATCCATTTTCTTGACCAAAACAGTAAAAACTTTGAAATCACCAAGCTTCCTCCTCAAGCTCTAATGGCCTTCACCTCAGGCTCAAGCTTGCTGATTTAGCTTGTCATTATTAACAGAAAAAACTTATAAAATGGAATATATACAATGACATGAACCATCCATCAGATTTTAGGAGGAATAATGCTTCAAAAACCTTCCATTGATGGGTCCTCCAACCTATGGTTTTCCATCTATCTCCTGCAGTATGTAAGCATTGTTTCCATGAAAAGAAACTATCTTGAAAGGACCTTTCCATAAGCTTTCAAACCTATCATGTTTGCCTTTCTCTTCAATTCTAGCCTTCCATTCCAGTGCTTCATCTTGAATTTGAAAACTTTCTTCCTTGATATTCTTATCAAATGTCCTCTTGATTCTATTTTTTATATTGTTGATTGCTGTCATAAACCTCATTTCTTTTCTCTTGCAGAGCTATCAGATGATTAATTCTCCTCTGGATTGCATTTGGTTCCTCTTCTAGCCCTTGAATCATCTTCATAACAGGTACCCTAGTGATGTAGGAAAAATAGCCTCAACGCCATATACCAATTCATATGGTGAAGTTCCAATTCACCTCTTTGTGCATATCCTGTCAGCCCATAAGGCATGCTTCAGCTTCAAATTCCAAGCCTTCTTATTCTCCTGCAACACCTTTTTAATGATCATTATAATGCTCTTGTTAGAAGATTCAACAAGGCCATTTCCTTGCGAATAGTATGCAGTAGAGTGCCCGAGAGTAATATGATATTGATGACAGAAATTGATTAGCATATTAGACTTAAATTCCTATGAATCATCAGTTATAATATTCATGGGGCAACCGAATCTTGAAAAAATATTAATTTCTAAGAAATAAATAATCACAGAATCATTTTCTTTCCTGGTTGGGATTGTTTCAATCCATTTGGTGAATTAATCAGTTGCTGTAAGAATCCAACGATGCTGACCTGATGATGATGGATGAATCTCTTCGATAAAATCTAGTCCCAGCTACTAGAATGATGCTTCTACATAAATAAGCATCGAAGGTAAAGGCACAAATTTCTTCTTACCCTCGAAAATTTGGCATTCATTACAGGCAGCAACCCTCTTATATACATACGTAAACATTGTAGGTCAATAATACCTTGATCTCAGAATTTTTTTCACTATCACCTTCCAATAATGATGACCTCCACAATCTCCTTTGTGTAATTCCTCAATTACTTTATCAACCTCTTCTTCCAGGAAGCAATTCAAAAAACTTCCTCCAGTATCCTTCCAAAACATATTTCTATCAAATATAAATTATCTCAAATATTTTAGCTTAAAAAACCTTGCTTTGGACTTTGTTAAACCAGTAGGTGCCTATGGTGTTGTAGGAAACAAACAAATTCCTTGTACCAATCCGATGTGATATATTTTTCTTCAATAGAAACTAGTTCCTCATCATCATCTAAAATTTCTGATATTTATGCAAACCAATTTATATCAAGACAGTCGAAGTTTGACTGCGCCATCAACTTTGCCAAGCCTTGCCCTTTGAACAATTTTTTTGGTTTAATCTCTATATCATATTCTAGAAACTTGGCAATTCATTTCCCTCTTACCATCAGGGTCAGCTTGAGTGAGGATGTCTTTCACAAAAGTACTAGGAACAAATGCCACAATATGAGAGTGCAAAATATAAATTTTGAAATATTTGATGGCCTTTACCAAGGCATAGGCCTGCTTTTCTAAGATATTTTTAGCTTAGAATTAGCCAATGTTCTACTAAATAAAGAAATCAGCCACTCAATACCTTGCTATCCTTTTTGTAGCATAACTCAAACGATAGTATTCTCTGATGAAAAAGTAAAAACTATAAATTCCTTTTAGAAATTTGGACTGATCAATACTGGTGCTTGTGTAAGTGCCCTTTTGATCTCTTGAAATGAGTTTCTTGCTTCTGTTGTCCACTTAATATCAAATCCCTTTTTTAGCATCCTTGTTACGTCCTTCACAATCTTAGCAAAATTAGGAATAAATCGTCTTAAAAAATTAAATTTTCCAAGGAAATATTGAATCTCCTTCCTACTTCTTGGAAAATACACCTTCTGAATTGCATTGACCCTGTTTGGATCAATCTTAATTCCATATTTAGAAATGATATGTCCAAATAATTTACCTGAAGTTAAAGCAAAAATTCTTTTGGTGGGATTTAGAGACATGCCAAACCTTCTACATTTTAGTATAATTCTTTCCAAGCGTTTCAAGTGATCCTTTTCCCTCCTTGAAAAGACTGTTATGTCATCAAGATACACAACCACCATCTTGTCCTTTTCTTCAGAAAATGCAATGTCCATTGCCCTCTGAATGGTAGCTCCTGCGTTCATGAGACCAAATGGCATCTTGGCATACATGAAAGTACCCCATGGTGTAGTAAAAGATGTTTTTTCCTGATCACGAGGATGTACAAGAATATGATTATAACTTGAAAAACCATCAAGCATAGAAATTCTTTGATAACCAACAATAGTTTGCAAAATTTGATCCATTTTTGGGAGGGGATAATTATCTTTCAGGGAGGCTTTATTCAAATTTTTGAAGTCAATGCATATTCTGATTTCTCCACTCTTCTTCCTAACCGGAATAAAATTTGCAAGCCAATTTGAAAATCTTATTGGAACAATGATTTTAGCATCAAAGAGATTTTTAACTTCCTTCTCAATCAAAGGCATGAGAAATGGATTGATCCTCCTTAAATTCTGCTTGAAGGGTGTTCATTTTATTTTATGGGAATAGTATGCTAAATAATGGTGGGATCATATTCTTTCAAATCAGCATAGTTCCAAGCAAAGACATCTAGGAATCTCTTCAACATTTCAACATACTTAAACTTCATATCAGCTGAAAGAAATTTGGAAAGTTTAATAATCTTGGGCTTAGATATAGTACCAAGGTTACAGCTCTCAAATTCTTCATCATCAGCTTGTATCTTAGGGGATTTAAAAACATCATTCTGATCAAAAAAATTTTCTAGAGGTATGAGTCCCTTTGGTATGGAATTTTTCTTTAGTTACAAAACTTCATAATTCCCTTTAGATTTAGCCAACATGTTTTGCTGATCTACTTGTACATTTTCAAATTCTTCTTTCAGTTCAATAAAGTTTTTCTCCTGTTGATCATCCTCAAAAACTTTCCAATGGGTAATATTATCAGGGATAGCTAGCCTATGGTGAATCTCAACCTCATACTTTTATATAGAGTGCATAGGAATAATGAAAAGACTTGCAGAGACACCAAGAGAATCAACAATGGAATTTTGATCTCTAGTTTTGACCATGAATGCATAGGCTTGAAAGTTTTCTAACATGTCCAAAACAAAATTCCTATACGCTCTCATCCTTGTGCCTTTTTTTTTATAAACACCCTCAACCTGTTTGATGACTAATTCTAAATCTGCAAAAACAGAAATGTTTTGAGCATTCATTATTTCCAAAACTTCTAAACCCAAAATCAAGGATCCATATTCATCCATGTTGTTCATGCAATAAAAGTTTAGTTTATAGGAAAAGGAATTACTCTCATCACCTTGATTTCTAATCCAAATCACTGCTCCTGTTCCTTATCTTCCTGTTGATCCATAAAAATGCAATGACCACCAACCTTCTTCTTCTTTATTACTAACTTGTTGACCTTCTGTTTGTTGATTTTCAGATTGATGAATTTTAGAAATTTGATTTTCTTCTTTCCTTTCCTCTTCTGCTTCATTAGTCAATTCATTGAAAAGAATAGCAGAACCAAGTTCAGTATCAAGAGCATAAATTGGAAATTTTTTGGGTTTATCTTTTCTACTCACCATGTATGCCATCCTTGTCTCTCGATACAATATTATTTGCTCCCCAAAGATTGGAATGGTAGCATAAGTAAGATCCATCTACATTATGCCTTTAATTTTTGTTGCCCATGACCTTGACAATAGCATACCAAACATCGGTGGAATTTATACTACTAAAATGTCCATGACTACAATCTTAGCAGGAACTTGTGTCATACCAACAACAAAATCCTTGATTAAAATAATGCATTGAACTCGTTTTGAATCAAAAGAAAACAAATCTCTAGATGGCCTAGTTATTTCTAACCCCATTCTTCCCATGATTACTTTGGGAATAAGATTGTGAGAGGCCCTTGAATCCATCATAGCATTGTGCAATGTCATGTCATGAATGCTAACGCTAACATAAAAAGGAGGGACTTTCTCATTTTGTTCATCTTCTAGTCTTGGACCCAAATATATGGTCAGGTGATATTCTAATACATTCAAGATATCAACAGCTCCTAGTTGTTAGTTTATCATTTTAGCAATATTGCTTCTATATTCACCTACCTTGATAATCTCACCAAAAGGGACTGATATTTTTATTTTAGAAATTTTCATTCTGAAGATTGAAAACAAAAATAGATTTTTAGCTTCTTTGATAGGAGGAATAGCTGGTGCATATTTCTTACCCTCAGCGACCTTACGAGTATCCTTCTTTCCATCAGCAACTTTAGGTGTATTTTTCTTAGGCTGTGTTTTGTTTGCAATGATAGGCACATTCCTATTTCTGAGATTATATTGTTTCTGCATCTCAAAAATAGCATGTTGATACCCCTTTAGATAGTCTGATGTTTCCTCTTCGTGATTTTTCTCATATGATTGATCATGCTCTTCTTTAGTGAAGAAAATTACTGAAATTTCTTCATCAAAACAATGAATAGCCTCCTCAGGAGTTTCAGGGTCATCTTCTTCATCAATAAAATTTTGCTGAAAAGGAGGTTTCACTGGAGGATCAGGCTGTTGATTTCTATTCTACCTTGGTATTTCCTGATTCTGAGGTCTCCTGAACTGAGGGTTTCTAAATTGAGGTTCAATTTGTGCAAGAGGAGTGGAGATATTCCGAAGGGCTAACCTATCCATCAACTTTTTCATTGTCTTCATCATTGAATCCAGTTTATCTTGAGAGGTAGAGGGTTAAGGTTTCTCTTCTTCTTTCAACTTAACCTTACCCATTTTTTACTTTTATCTACTATCAAGTTAACCTCTACCTTCATAGCATCATTTTTCATTTCAGCAAGTGTAGGGGATTCTCCTTCTCTCAACAGTATGGAAAACTCATAGTCAAAATATTCAACATACCTCATTTGAGCTAAAGCTTCTGGTGGTTTCAAATGGGAAAGAATAGAATCTAACACTTTATTAAACCTTTTTGAAAAGTTTTGGACAGTTTCATCAACTGATCTCTTCCAAGTATTATACTTAGTGAGGGCTTGTACTAGATTAGTTATATTTCCCCATTTTATTAAGAAACAATCTTCAAATTCATTCCAATCATGAATGCTTCCAGGAGTAAGAGATTTATACCACTTCCTAACCTCACCAGTAAAACTATGAGAAAAAATTCTCAACTTAACATCTTCATGATCAACCTCCTCCCTGTCTATAAAGTCATTAAATTGATATACATGATCCTCTACGATAATTTCTTCATCACTTCCCTAGGATTTAATTATAGCAGCATATTTACTAGGGAGGTCATGTAAGACAACAGGAAGGACAAGAGGGGCATATCTAGCAGGTGCAGCAGGTGGATTTACAGCCATGGTTAGAGGTACTGTGGTAATTTTAGGAATGGCAGAAACAGCAGATGAAAAACTGCTATGAGGAGGATTGTTTGGTGTTTGTGAGCCACTAACAATTGAGCTCCAGTTTGGAAGAGGTAAAGCAGCTTTACTTTTCAACAATACTTCAAAAGGATCAATCTCTTTTAACTTATCTAAAGGCTCTCTCTCCAACAACAACTCTGAAGTAACAGCTTCCCAAAATTCTTCTTTGTCTTCTTGTGCTACTAGGGCTGATTTATCTATTCCTCTCTTATGCAAGTATAAGATAATTTCAGTTAGCTCTTTTTCACTTTATGATCTAAATAAAACTTCATGAATTTTATCATGAAATATTTTATCTTCAGGACTTCTTGATATTTCAGAGGACAAGGATTTTGAATGAGATGGAGTACCTGATATTTCAGAAATACCTTGATTTCCCCTTGAAATGGTGTTTGGATTATCCACGATAGCAGGTGGATCTGGGTCAAGATTACTCCTTGTGTATCTTCTTCTCGAAGCCACCTTTGAACATATAAATATAAAATGGATTCACCAAGGTAGATGCAACCTCAAAAAATTTTCTGAGCTCCTACTACCTTTAGAATTTCAGCTTCAAAATCTCAGGAAAATATAATCTTTAGGCTCCCGGTAGATGCACCAAAATGTTATCACAAAATTAGATGTGATAGGCTGCTTATAAAAATAATCTTGTGCAACTATTTCAAACCAAGATTTTGGTTGAGGCTTAGCCTCCTCAACCTAAGAGGGTTCTCTCAAGGGTTATTGATTTTGAATAAAATTGAAGATGGCTAACTCTATGTGTGATAATAAATAGATAAATGATTGAATTTGGTTGTAAATCACATTAGAAAGAGTAAATTGGGTTTATGGAGTCATGATAGCTTCAGTAAAACCAATCCATCTACTTAGCATGGAATTTGAGGCATGTTAGAGTTTTATTCAAAAGATACACATGTGAAACAATAGAAGCAAAGTCAATTTGCCTAGATAGGAAGTCAGAGCATCAAGGATGAATTATGCGTAAACATAAGAAAATACCACTGCAATATATAGTAAAAGGATGCAATAGAACAAACACACACTAAAACTCCGTATGAATCTCAAGTTGGCTAAGTAAACTTCTCTGTATTAAAGCTGAAAACAGTCACTTACAGTAAATACAATCTTTTTGCTAAAAATGTTCAACCCTCTCTAATACGATTCCTTGATCATTTATAGATCCTTTAAATCATAAGATAAGCTTATCCCCAGCTTAGATACATCGATTTACTATCTTTGACACCTATTCTAAGCATATTACATGGTATTTATTACAAAGACAGTTGTAAACCTAATACAATCCTATTACAAATAGAATTAGAACTCTTTAAATCTACTCATAACAACTTTAACTAATCTTAATTACATCATTTTCCACCTATATCTTCATAAATTCAAATCCTGATGATGAGCTCCAACTTGTTATGACCGTAATGCTGATGATGTTCATCTCCTGCAAACTAGGAAACTGTTCCACTGTTTTTAGGCTTAAGTTTCTTTAAGTTTTTTAAACACTCTGACCACTATGAACCCATAAATTTGAGGCTATTTGCTGTCAGGAACTATAATATCATATTTCCAAATCATCCCCATGTTCCAGCTATACAAAATCCACTTGGAACTTTTCAAAATAGCCAAAACACACCTGCAATACGAAAATAACACAGTTTCGTATTGCTTTTCATAGCACAGACCTTTAACTTATTTTCCTTCAAACTTTGGCCTCCTGCTTTTCGTATTATGTGAATATTAGCTTAACACACCTTCCTTATAATTTTCAAGAAAAAATATACAAGTCTGCTCTTCAAATATTTAAGGAAAAGGGTGAAAAATGCTGCTACAGCAGTTTCGTAGCGCATTTCACCCTTTTTGCACTGTGTGCGCTACGAAACTACTGTAACCGAATTTTCTTCAAAATTTAAAACAAAAAGGGGCCAAACTTCAAAAAATCACTAGCTTCATCAAAAATGTCAGCCATATCAACTAAAACATAACTTTCATAAATTTTATTCTTGATTTTCCCTTTGAGTTTGCTTTGAATTTGTTATTCTACACCTTCGTTTTTTAGTTCATCTTGAGATATTTTCAGTTGTAGTTCAAAATATTCAAATTGGCCTCTTAAAATTCTATTAATGGCTCTCAAATGAGTATTAATCACTCTGATAAATCTTGTTTCTTTGATAGCTGGCACTGTCCATGTGAAAAAATATTGTGCATCACTTGGAATTTTAGACCTAGAAACAGTTTGTCCTTCCAATACTGCTTTCATCCTCTTGAATTATGTTTTCTCAATGATGTACTTTCTGGCTCTTTTCTTCATCTTAGCAATCTCTTTTTTTGCCGATGTCAATTTCTCCTCAAGCCTTCTATACTCTGTCAAGTCTTCTTTTTCCTTCAATTGCATTCTCTATTGTTGGTGATGAGAGGTCAACCACCTCTTTAGGTAATTTGACTATTTTAGTAACTTCTTAGACCTCCTTACTATGTTATTTGAGCCCTTTATTATGCCTAGTCAAATGCTTCCTAGCTTAAAATACAAAGGTTGCATTCTCATCCTCAAATTTCAGTTTCTTTGTTGATTTCATTTTTTTTTGTTTGTGTTCATTTGTTCTGATAAAATCATCTTGCACAATAGGTGAATCTTCTATATCAATTGCATGTAAGATGTCATATAAGTTTCCTTTCATCACTGAGTTGTCAACTTAACCTGAAATAACTATTTTTCCCTTTGATGCTATTGTTTAACTTCTTGTCACTCTCTGGATTTCCTACTTCTTGGCCACTTGTTTTTGTTTAACCTCTTTGACAATTTTTAAACTTTGTTTTGTAGGTGAAGGAGTTTCTGAAACAAGTACGGGTGTCTTCTCTATTATATTTTCAACCTGTTTCCTTCGTTTCAACTTTATAAACTTCTTTTCTTTAGTAACCACTGGCTGACTGAATTCTGCTACTGGTGATGAAGGATTCCCTTTAATTTTAGGTTTCATAGCTAGGGTTAGAGTTTCCATTTCAAATAAATTCATAAACAAAAAGAGAGACCAATCCATATTTATCTTCTGAAGCTCATTCAAAACTAATAACTTTATCAAACCATGGTGAAATAGGGATGTCTCACGACCATCAGATTTGGCTTGGACTTTGTTAGCCATTTTGGCAAGGCTTCTATGCAAATAAAATGGCAAATCTAGTGATATCATATCTGTGAAATGCAACAACATATTAAAATGATAAGTGAAGACTTTATGGTACTTACCTTCACATGTGAAGTATCTTTGAATATTAAATAGCAGCTTTGCATAGTTATCCTTGATACAACTTCTGGGTATTCAATTGTTTGGGTCCATATCAACATATTCAGGTTTCATAAACTACTTGCATGGTTCCATGTCAAACCTAAAACCTTTAAACCAAGATTCCTGCCCCCTTTGTATCTCTTTCATAGAAGCTATGAACTTAGGTGTGACTGGTACATTTAACATTCCAATTTTGGTAGTGGTTCCACTGAAATGTAAGGCAAACTCCTTTGACACCTGAGTGTGACCACTCTGTAGTTTTTCACAAACCTGGAGACAACCTACTTTGATGAAAGCCTCCATCACTGTTTGATCCTCAACCAAAGCTTTCACATTTTCAAGTTCATATCTTAGACAATGTCCTCCTCTGTGAACTTTCTTCTCCTTTTCCATGCTTCTTGAGAAAAACATGTTAGCTTCTCTAGAATTTGTAAAACAGCCTCACTTGATCATGCATGAACAACCTCGCTTGATAACAGAGAACAACCTCACTTAAGAAAAGAAACAACCTCACTTGATTATATTGAAGATAGCCTTGGTATAGAAAAAACACAGGCTTAATTTTAATGGTTCAGAGCTTAAACAGTTGAGTGGAGGAAAACGAAAAACTGGAATGACTAAATTAGGCAAAAATTCGAATTTGAGATGTCACCTCATGAAGAAACGATGCTTCATTGATATCCTATCATGACTATGATGACTGTAGGATAGGTAAGTACATTGAATCTGGTAACTAAGTGACTCACCATACCCCTATCCTATCATTCCCTAACTAAATCTGACAAAATTTGGCTCATTTGACATGACAGCTAAGAAACCGCACTTTCGTAGTGCTCACAGTGCAATTTTCGTAGTTTGCGCTACAAAAGTAGTAGCACTTTCGTAGGGAATTTCCTCTTTTTTGAAATAACAATGCTACAAAATGATGGATTCCTGGCTAATTGCAGAAATTTAGCTCGAAACTTAACTAAATGACCTTTAAATGAAAAATGTGAATATTTGACCATGGAATGAACCTCTAAACACCTTATTTAAATTCACATGATGAAAATTAAACCTCTAAAAGATATGACCTACCCTTAACCAAACTAAAATGACTTTCAAACCTATTTAGACCATAATAAAAAACAGAGTTGACATACAATGTTTAAAAAAAAAAAAAATTGGTGATAACAGACACATTTTGCAAAAATACTTCATGCATCCATGCACCTAAAAAAAATTAAAAAAAAAAAAATTGCCAAAAAGAATTTTGCACATAGAAAATATTCACACATTGACAGAAAAAGAATTCGAACCCTCAAACCTTCATAATTTTCAAACCCTCGCACCTTCGCAATTTTTGCTGGCTCAGAATGGTGTGTGGAATTAATCTTTCGAATGAGAGTATTTGTATACAACTCTTGCTCGAATGATTGTGTCGGCTTGTATACACTTGTCCTAATGTATCACCTTAGGGTAAACTTGTTGGAAATATGATGCAGGATGTTGTCCTTGATGGCAACCCACTGAATGAAGATAAAGACATGCGACTATTGACATGTGTTGTCCTTGATGGCAATCCACCTGATGAAGTTATTCTTGACTTGATGGACTTGGTAAATGATGTAAATCTGATGTGATATGATGTAATATGATGCTGAGCGTTGTCCTTGAAAGGCAACCCACTTGATGAAGATAATGACAACTTACTTGATGAAGTTGTGCTTGATAGAATATGTCCTTGATAAAGAAAATCTGATGTATCTACAGTGTGAACAGAAGGCAATGAAGAAAGGAATTCAGAAAGTGCTCAAAGTATGATGAAAAGAGTATGTCTCTATGTATACGCGGATATGTCTAAGGGAAGTCGCGTATGCACGCAGAAAGGAACGTTCCAAGTCGCGTATGGGAAAAAGCGCTCAAAAACTGCAAAACCAGGGGTAACCACCATGGTATTGACCCATTGTATTGGGTAATGATCTGCCTAATTGACCCCGTCCAGGTAGTTTTGGGCTCATGGTATTGCTTTGGCCCATGGTATTGAAAAAGGGGCTCATGGTATTGAAAAAGGGTAAACCTATATAAGGAGAAGAAATTCATTGTGCAAAACATGAGTGTGAGAGCAAGATGTCTGAACTTGAATGAATACTTCTCTATGAAGTATATCTGTATGGAAAGGGTAAAAGTTTGTTGATAGATCTGAATCTATGATGCACTTATGAAGAAATGATGAAGCGGGACTTCTAGATCTGAAATGTACTTGTATTTGCTAGATCTGTTTATGGAAGGCCTAGATCTGTGATGAGGCGAACATCTAGGCGATCATCTGTCTGAAGTAAAGGGTTGAATCTGAGCTGAATGTCTGATCTGATGAAGTATGCTGCTCTGTAATGATTGAAGATCTATACGCTACTTCGTCGTGGAGGAAGCGCGTATATACGCAGCTTCGCTGAAGTAAAAGCGTGTATGCACAATAAAATATACACTGAGGTATACGCTGGTTTGTGTGGACGGAAGCGCGTATATACGCGACATCAGTGAAGGGAAAGCGCGTATGCAAACTAGGGTTTGCTGAAGCAAGGGGTATGAAATATCTGATCTATTCTGCTGTGTTTCTGCTATCTGATCTGTGTTGATATGTATCTGTTGGTGACGTATGTTTGTGCTTAAAAGTATGGAAAGGGTCCAGTGTGAAAATATGATGAAAGGTGGCCTGCAAGTGGTGTTCTATTGAAGTTGTTGGATCCAGTGTGAAAATTGATGAAACGTGGTCCAAGGTGGTGCTGAGGGTTGTAGCCTTCAGTCAGGGGGTTGTAGCTCCCTTCCAGGTGAGGCTGGTAAACGAGATCGTGGGGTTGTAGCTCCCTTCCAGGTGAGGCTGGTAAACGAGTCAGGGGGTCGTAGCTCCCTTCCAGGAGAGGCTGGTAAACGAGCGCAGGTTGCCCCGCGTAGCCACCACGAAGTCCGCGCACACACACAAGATGTTTTCCATAATAAAATATTGCGTCAAGTAACCCATAGCCGTGGTTTTCTCCCCGACTCTAAGCCTAAATTTAAAAATCCCTATGTTCATGTGATGTTTAAAGATACTTTTTCAACTCTGCATCGTACATCTGACTTTGTTCTTTATTGAACATCTCGATGAATGAATAATGGAATGATATAAGCAAAGAACTAATGACATAATTATATCTCTGCATACGCTGAAGTCGTACAGAGGATATCCGCGTGTATACGCTATTTGGCTTCGTACAAGTAGCGTGCGGGTTTTAAGGAAATGTTAGCAAGAATGAATATGCTGTAAATACCTATTCACCTAATCCGCATTTTTCCCAACAATTGGTATCAGAGCAGGTCCTTGTGCAGAAGCTTGATCGCTTAAAGGAGATCCATCGCAATGGGAAGTCAAGAAGGAGTAATGTCCATAAAGCCACCTCTATTCAATGGAAGCAATCTGATATTCTGGAAGGTACGAACAAAAGCATATCTGCAAAGTCTTGGTGCAGATGTATGGGCAATCGTGCAAGAAGGTTATCAATACCCGACAAATATTCCTACTGATGCAGCTGAAAGAAATAAGTATGAAATCAATGCCAAAGCAGTGAATGTCTTATTGGGAAGCATGTCTGAATCAGAATTTGCTAAAGTGATGCAACTACATTCGGCAAAAGACATATGGGACAAAATCATTCTAAGCTATGAAGGAGACACAGAGGTAAAAAGTGCAAAACTCCAAACTCTTAGAATTGAATATGAAAATTTGAAGATGCATAGTGATGAAAGTGTTGCCAGTTTCTTTCTTCGTCTAGATGATATTGTAAATCGGATGAGAAATTTGGGTGAAACCATGGCTGATACTACTCTGGTAGAAAAGGTCTTAAGATCTTTGACTTCAAAATTTGACTCGAAAGTTTCAGCTATTGAAGAAAGGCAAGATCTGCAATCGCTTACTATTGTTCAATTACATGGTACTCTGACTGCTTTTGAAATGAGACAAGGAGGTCCTTCTCAAGTAAGAGAAGCTGCTTTTAAGGCATCTACAAAAGGAAAGGAAAAGGAATTTGTCAAAGAATCCAGCTATATATCCGATGAAGAAGAAGCAAATTTCGTGAGAAAGCTCCAACTAGGTACTGGAAGATTCAAAGGTAAGATTCCCTTCAAATGTTTTGAGTGTGGAAAAGTTGGTCATTATGCTGCTAAATGTCCTTATAGAGAAAATCATGGTAAAGGGAAACAATTTGAGAAGAGAAAGAGTTATTATGCAAAAGAAGATGATGATGAAGTGTCTAGTGAAGATGAAGAAGATTCTGACCAAGATCTGAAAGTGCTCATGGCTAAGAAGCAAAAGAAGAAGGTTACTCAAGGAAAGGAGATACCTCAGAAATCATGTATAGCAAAAATTGAAGAAGATGAAACAGATTCCGACGAAGATCTACAAGCACTCATGGCAAAGAAGAAAAAGGAGAAGACCACTTGTAATACTCTTCTTTGTGCAAACAACAGTAAAGATAGTGAAAGTAAAGTTGAGGATCTAGAAGAAGCTCTGAAGATTAAAGAAGAAGAACTACAAAGTTCATACAATAAGCAAGAAACTATCTATAAAGAGATGATCTCACAAATGAAAGATCAAATAGAAATGCTGAATGAACAGGTGGACAAGTATCAAAGGTTTCATACTTATGCATCCAATCTAATTAAAGATCTAGAAGCAGATCTTGAAAAATCAAGCAAGAAGAATGAAGGACTTGAAGCTGCTATCATCTTTCTGCAAGCAGAGCTAGAAGCATCAAGTAAGGAGAATGAGGAACCTCGACAATCCTTTGAAAAGGAAGGCCTTGAAGCAGAAATTATCTCTCTCAAAGAAGATCTGGAAAAATCAAATAAGAAGAATGAAGAGCTGGAACAAACATGTGAAGAAAACAAAAATTGGCTGAAAGAAGAGATCCTAAATCTGAAGGATCAAGTTGAATATGGAAGAAGAAAAGAAGAAAGCATGACAAAGCAATGTCAAGCCTTGGAGGTTGAGGTAAACATTCTCAAAGGTAAATTGGAAGAAAAGGTAAAACTGTTGAGGTTTCATGATAGTACTAATATTCTGGACAATATTCTGAGTAATCAAAGGTCTCCTGGTATCAAACTTGGTCTTGGTTTCCATGAAACTGTTAAAGGAGAATCTAGCTCACAAGGAAGTGCAAAAAATCCAGAGGGCGTCAATGCAAAACCTGATGTGTTGAAAGAAACAAAAGATCAACCAACAATCATGAATTATCAAAGGAATTCATTCAAGAACGTTGAATGTTTTAAATGTCATAATTATGGGCATGTTGCAGCAAATTGCAGGAGCAGATCATTTCAGCCACAAACAAACAAGTTCTACTCAGAAAGGTACTCTAGCTTCTTCAGGGGATATTGTTTTTCATGTAACAAGTATGGACATAAAGCAGCTGATTGTAAAAGGAGGAAGAATAGAAATACTCATTATGATTCTTATGTTTATTTCTCTGGCCACATGAGATGTTATGCTTGTAATAAGTATGGACATGTCGAAAAAGAATGCAGGATGAACAGATCTGGGAAAGTGGACAATTTTCAGCACACAGTTGGAAAGCTCAAGCAAAATTGGAAAAAGAAGGAGGACCGAT
Organism: Pinus albicaulis; assembly: GCA_034641835.2. Lineage (NCBI taxonomy): Eukaryota > Viridiplantae > Streptophyta > Pinopsida > Pinales > Pinaceae > Pinus > Pinus albicaulis. The sequence continues at coordinate 806,871,861 of CM076580.1, read as the reverse complement.
CAGAAACGTAGGGAATTCAGACCCTACTGCAGTCATCCGCTTCTGGAAGCTTACTTCTCTGATTGACTGCAGGAATGATGTGGGATACATTAGGAGATTTAGTAATGTATCGTCATAGGGGGAGCAATGCATGATGACTCTCATGGTTGATTTGATTATTCTGGTTAGATGTATTTCTGACAGTGTATCTGGTGTAAAGAAAAGACAGGAACAGAAGGTAAATTTGCAGAAGGAGATGAAGGTGTAAAATTTTCTATATTACACTTTCCATACGCGAGTTATATTCACAAAAGTCGCGTATACACGCGAGTTTCAGCAGACACAGTCGCGTATGCATTGATGATAAAAGAATTTATCTGATAACTGAAGATCTGGAGCAGAGGTACAGGGGGAGCATCAGTCTGACTGCTGGTGATTGAACTGTTAGCATTATTCTGGTTATACTCATAATAATGAAATGATACATGGGTTCTTGTGTTGAACATTATGAATGAAGCCTGGTTGCTTTATAATGAAGAGCACTCGTTGTTGAGTGGAAAGTCTTATAATTCAGAGATGAGGACAGATCATGCAGAAATTATTGCTGATGACGTGTTGTTGAAAGGTGCTTCGGATTGCAAGCTAAGGAAGAGCATTGGTTTAGGGGGAGCAGCATGTTGAATACTAATGATTGTATTGTTGGCAATATGACTGCTTGTTCTTTGGTTTTTGTGATACTCATGCTCAAATGATGATGTCTTGGTACATGATTTATTATGATGAGTTTTTGAGCCCTGGTTGCTGATAAGTATCCTTTTTACTCACACATGGATGAGTTGGATGTCATTTGATTCAGAAATAAATCATGCAGAGTGTGTTCTATGGTTGAGAGATCTTTTGCCTACATATGTTACTTCATGTTTAATCTTGAAGATCATGGTGATTTTGGACCACATGGATGATTGCTTGACACATATCTGAAGATGTTGTTCTGGTGTGAAAATTTCTCTTGGAAAGATTGTATTGATGCTGCAAAGAATCTGAAGGCCTGGTTACTAATGTACCTTTACTACACCCATTGGATGACGCTTGAAGACACAACTACTCTGTTCTATCCATCAGTAGCATTCAAATGTCCCAGAAAGAAGCTGAACACTGTCTTTGCCTCACAGAGAATCATATCTGGTTGAAATTTAGAAGATGGCTTTGGATACGCGGGTTTCCTGAAACACAGTCGCGTATATACGTGAGTTCATTCATAGAAAACCACGTATGGTTGGTTGCTGACAATTTTTTGGTTGGTTCAGCTCTCTTCAGCACAGCTGCAGTGCTGTTTGGTATCTCTGATACTGTTTGGTATCTCTGGTGGTATTCCAGTTCTCATAATTCTGTTTCTAATGCTTTGATGAAGATTCCTTGATGATTTGTTGGTGGAAGTTTTCAGGATGCACAAACTAAGGGGGAGCCTTAGTCATTTGGAAAGATTGCTTGGTTGCACAGATTCAGGGGGAGCATTAGTTTTGTTGAGTATAATGCATTGCTGGCATTATGGTGGTTCTGATACATGATCTCTCTTGAGGTCTTTTTGGTATTAATTATGAAAATTCATATTTGTACTTTGATGAAAAGGTCTGGTTGAGACCCATGTTGTAAAATTGTAATATTCAGTTATGTAAGGACTTGTCAATTTGTAAACCCACTTGGTTGGGTAGCTGAGTCATGTTTGTAAACCCACTTGGTTGGGTAGCTGAGTTGAAATGTGTAAACCCTCTTGGTTGGGTACTTGAGTCTTATATGTAAATCCACTTGGTTGGATATTTGACGTAAGTATGAGTCTTTTGGTGATAGGAAGTTCATAGAGTCATGTACTTCATTGAAAAATATTCAGCATGAACTCAGGGGGAGCTTGGTCACTTCAGTTTACATCAGATCTGTAGAATTCTTCTTCTACATGAGGAGAAAAGGGGGAGAGTATATTGGTTTTGATCCGTCCATTGCCCTTGATTTCATGGTGTTTGAATGAAGATAATGATGTGCCCTTTGCCCTTGATGTCAAAGGGGGAGAGTAACATGGTGTTTGGATGATGCCAAAAATGGAGAGAGTGACATGGCAAATAGGGAGAATGACATGGTGTCATTGTATTCTTAATGTATCTATCTGTTGTGGTAACCAAACACCATCATGGTTGCCATCAAGTCCAAAGGGGGAGATTGTTGGAAATATGATGCAGAGTGTTGTCCTTGATGGCAACCCACTGAATGAAGATGAAGACATGCAACTATTGACATGTGTTGTCCTTGATGGCAATCCACCTGATGAAGTTATTCTTGACTTGATGGACTTGGTAAATGATGTAAATCTGATGTTTGTTGACAATATGATGCTGAGTGTTGTCCTTGAAAAGCAACCCACTTGATGAAGATGATGAAAACTTACTTGATGAAGTTGTGCTTGAGAGAATATGTTCCTGATGAAGAAAATATGATGTTTCTACAGTGTGTACAGAAGGCAATGAAGAAAGGAATTCAGAATGTGCTCAAAGAATGATGAAAAGAGTATGTCTCTATGTATACGTGGATATTCCTAGGTGAAGTCGCGTATGCACGCGGAAAAGAACGTTCCAAGTCGCGTATGGGCTAAAGCGCTCAAAAAGTGAAAAACCAAGGGTAACCACCATGGTATTGACCCATTGTATTGGGTAATGATCCGCCTAATTGACCCCGTCCAGGTAGTTTTGGGCTCGTGGTATTGGTTTGGCTCGTGGTATTGAAAAAGGGGCCCGTGGTATTGAAAAAGGATAAACCTATATAAGGAGAAGAAATTCATTGTGCAAATCATGAGTGTGGGTGCAAGATGTCTGAGCTTGAATGAATACTTCTCTCTGAAGTATATCTGTATGGAAAGGGTAAAGGTTTGTTGATAGATCTAAATCTATGATGCACTTATGAAGAAATGATGAAGCGGGACTTCTAGATCTGAAATGTACTTGTATTTGCTAGATCTGTTTATGGAGTGATTAGATCTGTGATGAGGCGAACATCAAGGCGAACATCTGTCTGAAGTAAAAGGGTAAATCTAAACTAAATATCTGATCTGAAGAAGTATGCTACTCTGTAATGATTGAAGATCTATACGCTACTTCGCCGCGGAGGAAGCGCGTATATACGCAGCTTCGCTGAAGTAAAAGCGCGTATGCGCAATGAAATATACACTGAGGTATACGCTGGTTTGTGTGGACTAAAGCGCGTATATACGCGACATCAGTAAAGGGAAAGCGCGTATGCAAACTAAGGTTTGCTGAAGCAAGGGGTATGAAATATCTGATCTGTTCTGATGTGTTTCTGCTATCTGATCTGTGTTGATATGTATCTGTTGGTGACGTATGTTTGTGCTTAAAAGTATGGAAAGGGTCCAGTATGAAAATATGATGAAATGTGGTCTGCAAATGTTGTTCTATTGAAGTGGTTGGATCCAGTGTGAAAATTGATGAAACGTGGTCCAAGGTGGTGCTGAGGGTTGTAGCCTTCAGTCAGGGGGTTGTAGCTCCCTTCCAGGTGAGGCTGGTAAACGAGATCGGGGGGTCGTAGCTCCCTTCCAGGAGAGGCTGGTAAACGAGTCGGGGGGTTGGAGCTCCCTTCCAGGAGAGGCTGGTAAACGAGCGCAGGTGGGTGCCTGCGTCTTTGGTAATCTGTGGCTTCCATGTTGTACGGAATGTTTTCTCTGTAATAAGTATTCGAAGGTTTGAGCTTAGCTATGACGGTGATTTCTCCAGCTTGGGTTTCACTAAAAATCACGGGTGTTCATGTATCGATGCTTTGTGTGATGGTTTATTCTGTTCTTACTGCACATGTTTACTATTTATTGAACATCTGATGAATGAATAATGGAATGATATAAGCAAAGAACTAATGACATAATTATATCTCTGTGTATACGCGAGTTGCATAGAGGATATCCACGTGTATACGCTAGTTGGCTTCAGATAAGTAGCGTATGGGTTTTAAGGAATGAAAAAGTAAAAATAATTGAATATGTTGTAAATACTGATTCACCCCCCCCCTCTCAGTATTTTTCCCAACAATTGGGGGGGGGGTGAATCAGTATTTACAACAAAACTAGTGTTGTTTTTTAAGAATAAGAATGGTACTTTCAGGTTGTGCATTGATTACAGGAAAGTGATCATGGTGGCCATCAAGAACATATATTCATTCCCAAGGGTTAATGATTTGCTTGATCAGTTTAAGCGAGAAACAATGTTCTCGGAGATTGATATGAGATTAGGATATCATCAACTACAAATGAAAGAAGAGGATATATACAACATATCTTTCATGACCAAGAATGGGAATTATGAGTTTTTTGTAGTTCCATTTGGATTGAATAATGCTCCAACTAGTTCTATGTGATTAAGGAATAGTGTGTTGCATATGTATCTGGACAAGTTTGTTATTGCATTCATTGAAGAAATATTGATATATTCTAATAATGAGGAATAAAATGTAAATCAATTAGAAGGAGTATTGAGATTGTTGAGAGAGCATCATTTATATGCTCCATTCAGTAAATGCAGTTTCTTTCAAACATGGGTACACTACTTGGGGCATGTGGTCTCCAAGGAAGGCATAGCAGTAGATCCAAAGAAGATAAGAGCTATCATGGAGTGGGCATCTCTTAGAAACATGGATGAGTTAATATCATTCATGGGGATAGAAAGTTACTATAGGAGGTTCATCAAGAAATTCTCTCACATTTCATATCCTATCACGTCATTCAAGCAAAAAGGAAAAAAAATTAGATGGACAGAGGAATGTGCAGTCCATTTTAAAAAATTGAATAAGTTGTTGACAAGTGATTTAGTGTTAAAGATTGTAGATCCATAAAAAGAGTTTGTGGTATGTACATATGCTTGTAAGAGAGGGCTTGGTAGAGTTCTTATGCAAGAATGATATGTAGTATGCTATGAGTCACAGAAACAGAATGAGCACAAGCATAATTATCTGACGCGCGACCTTTAGTTCACATCAATCATCCATGCATCAAAGATTTGCAGACACTATTTTCCTTGAAGGATGTTTGTACTTATGAGCAATCATAGTGGATTGAGATACTTGTTTTACCAACTGAATCTAAATTCCAAGAAAGCTAGATGGTTGGCCACGATCAATGAGTTTGACTTCGAGATCAGGCACATCAAGGGAAAAGAGAACAGGGTTTTCAATTCTCTTAGAAGGTGAATACAAGTAAATCACATTGCGTCTATGAGTTCTTATGGGACATATCCACAAGATCATATCTTATAGGAAATTCAGTGGGATGACATACATAGAAAACTTAGGTACAATAGAGTACAAGTATAGGTACAGGTAACGATATAGGTATAGGTATAGTTAGTGGTACATGTATAGGTACAAGTGCATAGGATGTGGACTATTATCTCTCATCATATGGATTGATCGTATTTAGGGACATGATATATGTGAAAAACAGTAATGAGCTCAAGAATATAATATTGATAAATTTTCATGTGAAACCGTATTTAGCTCAACAAGGTATCAAAAAACATTGAAAATAGTGAGGAAATTTTATCATTGGCCAAATCTGAAAAAGGACACAACAAAGTTTGTCGATAGATTTTTGGATTGTCAACAGGTAAAGGCAAAGTGTAAACATCTAGGTGGGTTACTAAAACCGATTATGATTTGAGAGTGGAAATGGGTGGTTATTGATGAGAACCATCATTAGGTATAGTTTGAGGGGTTAACTGTCACCCTTTTAGCCTTATTAGTCTCTCTTTATCACATTTAGTTACATTATGGTCATACAATGCTTATTGTAGATGGTGATTAAGGCTTGTCATACTTTGAATGTCTAATATGGTTTAAATTCGGGATACTCATGAAGATATGCCATTTTTGTTTAATATTGTGCAATCAAAGCTTGGAGTAGATGACAAAGAGATATTATAGGGGGGTTGAACACCTCCTTAACTCATAAAGTCAGCCAAAGGATCCTTGAAATTCCCTCCAACAACTCAAAATAAAAGGCAACCAAGCAAGTGGAAGACCAAGTGAACTAAAGCTCCACTTCTCTTGCAGTAAAAGGGGACAAATCACCTACTTTTTATCGAGCTATTGGTAGCTGCTCCTTAGTTCAAATAGGGTAGAGAAAGAGCTCATTACGATTCGAATTTTGGAGATATATAGGAGACTCTTAGCTCTTATAATAGATTTTTGTGACTTTCATGGCTATGTAATGAGATTTTTCCTGCAATAAAATGATTATTTAGTGTATCCTTTAGTGATTTAGTTTCAAAGAGTCAAGCTTGTGGGTTAGGGCCCAATCCATTGGCCTCAGTATCTCTTGTGTATTTATTTTTACTTTCCATTTCATTATAGATAGTTTTTTCATGTGTTGTAGTTAGTTTTCTTACATTTAATTTTTCTATGTTTAATTTGCTTCCATTTCATGTTTTGATAGTTAGGCTCTTGTAGATCATGGTATAGTAGCATATAAAACTTCAAAGATGTGTTTCAAATCCTCCCTCTCTCACCTCTTTCATTGGATCTTGAGGAGGGAATATCTTCACCACAGACCCAAAATTTCTTTTAGTTTATGATTTCTTGGAAAGGATAGATAGGTTGTTGTATTTATCATGAAAATGTTATGAATGATGAGTTAGGTTTCTGATTCAAATGCATATGTAGTTTTTCTTATTAAATTCAACTCATATTTTCCACCATTTTCATCATCTATTTGTCAATTTTAATTGCATGAACAGGTATTTTGCTTGCAGGTTTGAGTATAGTAGTATAGGAGGACTCCACCAGCATCCCTAGCCTCAGTTTCCACCCTCCACCAAACTACTTTCAACAAAATCTCCTTCAGCTATGATTTTTTATATCTTCACCACAACACCAAGAGCTACCTTGGAGGTGCAAGACGAGTTTTGAAATAATTTATAAGCTTTTCCAAGGGGTTGGCCACCTTCCATCCATCCAATTCCACCTTTATCCCACCTTTCCTATCCCTTTCCTCATCATTTATGGCCTCAAACTACCCTCAACCTATTTCCTGTAGCACTATAGGAAACCCTGTAGTAGATCCTGTAGTTGTGTCAGTCAGCCATTTCTTCAGCCCATAAACCATCTCTCACCTCAACTAGACTTGAAAAAACCTCAAAGATGCCTTCAACTCTAAATCCATGAGTCCAAGACCTTCTTAAGCCACCTCAACACCTCCTTCTTTTGTTGCAAAATAAAATATTTACAAGCATAGTTAGCTCATGAATAGATGCATTGTTAAAAAATACTCGTCAAGCATGAAATATTTAGAGGTTAGTTAGCCATTTGGCGCATCAGTGTTTTCTTAGAGCAGTTTCCCTTTCTGCAAGTTTAATTCAGAAATTTACTTTATGAATGCCACTTAGTTTAACTCTATTTTTTGCTTTAACCTAATTGTGGATTTCATTTCTTCCAAATAGCTAATTGTGTCCTGATGCTTTAGACTAGTTTCTTTATTTCTGATAGAGTAATGATCTTGAGTTATTTATAGTCTTAGGTTTAATTCAAAAGTGTGAAAAAATTCATCCCTAGAAGTATCCCTAGTAGTAGCACCCCTTCGTAGGACTAAGAAGAGGATTGCATGAGTGGAATGAATCTATTGTGTATATAGCATTGTCACTTCCAATTTTGTACGAACCTTGGGCTCATAAAGTAATGTAGAGTAGCCTCTGGGAGTTGCAGCACTATTGGTGCAATACTAGGAATCACCAATTTTTGGTGTTGTTGCTGGGGAGGTGTCTAAGTAGATTCTTTTATTTTTTTTTAGCATTATTTTCTTCTTTTCTTTTACATTCACTTCCAAAATATTGAAAAATACAAAAACAGTTTGATGTTCGGGCCTCGTAGGAGTAGGGATAACCAAGGAATATTTTTACCAAAAACCCCCACATCCCCACACAGTCACCCTTCACTCTTCTTCAATGATTGTGAGGTTGAACAAATCATAGGTGAGTCTCTTGAAACTTTTGAAGAACCTATTGGAGAAGAAGAATAACTTACTTCACCACTTCAACCCATGGCTGAGACTAGGACCCAAGGAGACCTTCCCATTAGAGAAGAAAATGGGGAAACATGGATGAAGAAAATAAGTCCCTCAACCCTTCCACATTTATATGGACTTACCTCTGAGGATCCTGACACCTTCATCTTAAATTTTTTTATTTTCTGGAGAAGGTTTGACTATGCCTCAGATGACCAAAAGTTGAAACTATTACCATCCGCCCTCAAGGATGCATCCTTGTGCTAGTTCATGTGTTTTCCTGGGAATAAAATTAGTACATGTGCACAAATTCAAGACTCCTTTAATAAAAAATACAAGGACTACAGTAGATCCGAAGAAACTATGGATGAAATATTTAGGATGACTCTAGGACCTCATGAATCCCTTGAGGATTATGAATAAATATTCTAGCTAAACTATAAAAGAGCCAGCTACACCCTTGATCTCTGATCACTTAAATTTGTAATTATCTGAGAGAATAGGGAGGAGGTGATAGAAACCCTTAATATTATATCAAGAGGATATATCTACTAGCTGCCTTATCAGGACATCAAAATTGTCTTTATGAATCACTCCAAGGCAGCTAGGAATAAAGGTAGAGCTAGCCAAAGCATGACCAACACCCCTTTCTCTTCCACCTCCATCAAGCATGAGATTGGAAATGTGTTGTAGGACTTCAAACGTGATATGATGAACACTTTTTCTCTACAAATTGACAAAACAAAAATCAAGAGGAATGTAATATTCCTAGTTTATATTTTATTTAATTAGAATATTAAATTTTGTCTTCCTTAATTAATAAATTTATAAGAGGGTAGAGGGATGCATAAATCCCTTTAGTAGGAAAAAAAACCACTTCTAATGTGAATTTGGAACATTATATCAGCTGAATAAAGCACTCTTGAGTGTGAATAGGGGTTAAATCATGTGCATGGGGTCAATATTGACCAAATCAACATCGATGTCATGGAGGGAGTGGAGATAGTGGAAGACAACGCAATTATGATGGAGGAGTTTATACATGAGAGTATAATCTTTAATGAGTGCAAAAAAGGGTGAGGAATCTCACAAATCATATAAATAAGGGGATGACACCCATACAAGGCTTCTGATTATTTTTTATGTCTTGGTTTTTCATGATTTTCTCCATGCTTAAGATGTTTAGCAGAGTCTGTTATGTTGTTTATCACAAGGGTATTTCTGGGAAGAAATCCCACCCTCATCCTCGGGGGACTTTGAGTGCCCACTTAGGAGAGGTTAATTTGAGATTCATTCCACCATCTGGCATCAGGCCAAGCTTCATCCATCTATAGCAGAGCAATCCCCTTTAAAAATTTCATTATTTTGCAGGAAGCTATAGTGGAGGGTTGAGAAACCCATTTTGTGAGCTAGTTACTTAGTGAAGGGAGAAACCCTTCATCTGGAAAGCTAGAAGGGAGGAGTATCAGCTATTTTATTATCATATCAGTCATCTCCCTACAATTATTGAGTTGTAGAGCGTAATTCAGCCCCAGGGCTGCATTTTTCGGATAGAGTATTTCTGGAAACCCTTTCCGGTGTTGAGGGATAAAAGGTATATTTTTAACACCTATTTATCCTACATTAATTATCAATCCGGGAACGAATTTTTTTTTCAAGAGTTTACTCTATTTGAGACTGCAATTTATCTAATAGTAATGTTATGAGAGATGTAGTATAGTATTCTAGATAAAAGAGTAAACAGATGCTTGTAAAGAAATCTAATTACAATAACATGAATGAAAATACTCTGAAATCTTAACTACTCACTCTGCAAAGCATCAATCAAGGATACAGTAGCAATAACTCATTCCCTTAGAAATCGATGCAACTGAAATCACACTGAGACAAGGCAATCAATATGGGAACTTGGAGGCAATAACCAATGTTCTCTACAGTTGACATTCCTACTCTTTAATAAGTCAAAGTGAAATCGAAATTGAACTACTTGCTGTTGAAAATAACTAAGAAGAACTTCTTCTAAAAGCAAGAATTGGAAAGGAAGAGAAATTCATAATCTATATGAGTACACAACAACTGTAAAAAATCTCTCTGCAATCTGAACCTAACGAATTAGAAATGAACAACAAACAGTAATTGAACAACAAACAGTAACTGAATAGCAAACAGTAATTGAACAGCAAATGTGAACTTAACAAAATCAAATAACAAGTCTTCTTAAACTCCAACCCTATCAACAACAAACGCTATTAAATAGTCAATCGAAATGAACCATAATCCAATGGAACAGTAAACAAAATTAAGTATGGAACAACAAAGCTTTATAAGATACAACAAAATGAATAAGACAGTAATCATGATCCTTGCTAACATAGAACAACAATACAATCCATTAGCGCACACAGCAATCTAGTACTCAATTCAACAGTAATCAAATAACTCTGTAATAATAATGAAACCAAACGCAATTATCACACGACAGTAATCAAGGGATAGAAATACAAACAACAAAGAAATTCCACCAGGGCCGGGCCCTTAACACCAATGAAACACTGCTGGGTTACTTCAGAACTTGAAAGATGAAATGAAACACGCCTTTGTATTAATCGAACATAAAAGTGTTACAGTGACCGCTCTCTGATCACAAGAGTCAATAAAACTCAATATTACAAAAGGAATGTTTTTAATCAACTGATCTGACTCCTTTACAATCGCTAAAGTCGTTGCCTTATATAACAAACTCGACAGACAAGACAAGGAACGAGTTGAGGTTTGAACAACGATCCCTCAGGATTGAAGGATCCTGAGGGATTTGCTTCTCTTCTTTCTTTAGCTGTCACTTGATTTATTTTGACCAAAGCTGAGTTGTCCCCTGCCTTTTCTTAGCGATGCGTTCGGATTTCCGTGTCTTTGGCAGGATTTGGTATAACAATGGAGGAACAACAGTTGCACTCACTTTAGCCTCGCCTCTGGTATAGCTGTTCACCTCACCTGATTCCTTTTTTTAGCAATAGAAGGCAGTTTTTAGTTACATTTTACAATAAACATAAATCTCACAATTCTACCACAATTCTTGTAATAAGTCACCTTTCTAAAGTAAAAAGAATTATGTTTAAAGTAAAAGAATGGGAAAACACATAGTGAATTCATACCTTTTCCACTACTCAACATACCCCCCTGCTTACCCTTTTTCATGTCCTTATGAAAACCATAGTTTACATGCAAAGCAGTTAAAAAATAAGCTGGAGAAGGTTTTTCATCAAAAGGCCTAAAACCATGCATTGCAGCTAATTCTTCGAAGACATGCCCTGTCTTTCCTTAGGGTATTTCATAATTGGCTTTATAATCTGTAGCAGGATACCATGCAATGGGGCTTTGAAACCTACACCTTAGCCAGAATGGGCCTTCTCTCAAAATGAGGTTGCTATAGAGAACCAAGCAGTCTGCAGCTAATCCAAAATTTTTATAGTTAAATGGTTCTCTATTTTGAGCATTCCGATTGGAAATTCCCCATCGGACCTTAGCTGCTTTGTAGGCCTGGTTTATAATGGATAGGAAATATTTTATCCCATTCAAGAGAATTGCTTTATGGACAGGCCCCAATTCCTAGATAACACCTTCTCTTGTCATTAAATTCTTATGCCTAGCCCATAATTGTAACGAGTTCTTAGGTTCACTCCTAACCTACAAATCTAGCTCATTTTCCTGCCTTTGAAAAAAATTATAGGCTTTGAGCCATTTTAACTGATTAACAGCAAAGGAAATAGACACTCGGTATTGGATGTCACCCACAAAAGGGTTGGGATTTGTCTCACTATCATTTTCCAATATGAGATTATGTAAATAGAACTCACACAGGAGACGTTGTACCTTTACCCCATAGAGTTTGCAGCATGTTAAGAAATCATCTATAGTGTTTAACTCTATAGATTTTCCTGCCCTAACTACTTTAATATTTAACTATAAATATCTCTCTAATAAAAATAAAGCATAATTCTTGGCAGGGAATCTACAAGCTAAAACATCTGTGTATAATGAGCAGAGAGTGTCCATTCGATTCTGGGCTAATTTTAATTGATTTATTACCTTTTCATCCTTCTCCTCTACCTTTCGACACTTCTAATGGGCTTCAACCTCTGCTGCATGGATGATCTTCATCTATTGCTGCAACTCTTGATATTTCCTTCTTGGAACAGTGTCTTCTTCAAGTTTTTTTCTTTCCTGTCGAGCTTGTGCCAACTCCTCGTGGAGTCTGGCTAATGTAGGGTCACTAAAAGTATTTTGACTACAGGCTTGCACATTTTCACTTGAGGTTGCTCCCTCTGGAAAAACTACTTCTGGAATAGCTGCCTACTGTTCCATATCTTCATGATTAGGCTCAGCTATAGTCTCTGCAACTTGGGGCTTTATTTTAGTGCCCACCTTCCTCTTTTTCGAGGCTTTCTTGGTGACTATTCTTCATTTCTTTGGGGTTCATTTGGGCATTTGTTTCATTTTAAGAACCCTAATGGTCTACCTAAGTTGTTCCACTAGTCTCTGAAGCTTCAGTCGTTCCCTCCGAAGTTTTTCAAGCTCAGTTACTTTCTTCCCTTTCCTTGATGGAGCGGTTGTTCCTTTTTTTGGACCCAATTTCTCAACGGGGTTTTTCTCCTCATCAGTCATGCCTTCAGTTGGGCTTGCTTCTCTATTTTCTTCTTGGTGTTCTTCTTCAGTGTTAATATGCCCTTGGCTGAATTCTACAAGGGTTATATCCTCAATTGAATCTTCAATTCCATGAGGAATTTTGGCTTGGGACACTGCTTCAGTGTTCTCCTTTTTCTGTCCATACTTCTCAGGGGAAGCAACCCCAGCTGATTCTACCATTTCATTAGGGTTTACTCCTTCTGTTTCATCCAACATTCCTTTAGCCGTTTCTTTATTGACAACATAATGCTCCTGCAATTGGTTGATACCAACATTAAGGTCTAGAGGGTTGTGAGGCTGGACATATTCACTCATATTGGCCAAAATTTGGGCCAATTGCTCTTCTTACAAAGGGCTTTGTGGTGAACTTGTAGTAGTGTTTTCAGGAGGCTCTGTTCCTTCTTTTTCATTGCTGTGATTATCTTCGTCCTCCTTCCAGGTATGGTAACTACCTTCTTTCTCATCAGAGTAGAAAATTTCTCCCTCTACACTAGTATGAGGGCTTCCTTCTTCTCCCTCAATTTCCTCTTCTTCGTTATTTCCTTCTTTTGCACTGGTTTGTTTCTCACCACTGGTGTGGTGACTCATTTCTTCTTCATCCTTAACAGTACGGGGACTCCCTCCTTCCAATTGTGGAGGTTGTTCATCCTCCGAGCTAGGCAATTCCAAGGCCTGGCTATTGCTACCTGGAAGGCTTTCTATCATTCCCCTACTTATTTTTGAACGGGAGGACTGTCTACATTTTGATGGCTCAGCTACCGAGCTATCCATTCTCTTTCATTTTGGGGCTGGTAAAGCTAATACTCTGTCAATCGAAAATATCAATTCTTCCCAACTAGTCTGTTGTTGGGAAAGACTATGACTTACTATTAATATGATTAGGAAATGGTGGCTTACCATGTCTGTGTGACGAGATTTTATTATACTATGGGCAACATCATGCAGTAAGGAATTTAGAAATGCAAGAAAATTTACAGTACATTTTTGCTTTAATACTGTCAATAACTTAAGGTGGCGAGGTCTTACTATGTCTTTCCTTCCATCGCATGTTATATAGGCCTGGACTACCTTTTCCAATTCCATCCATGGTTCTCCCAATGATGCCGGCTGAACTACTTTGCCTTTCACGACCAATCTTTGTCCTTCATCCTGGAAAATATTCATGGCTTCTTGAAGCCTGACCTTCTTCTGAGTCCATATGGTTCATTGTTTTGGTAGACTAAACACCTCTGCAATTATTTCATCTGTTACTGCTATCTGTCTTCCTCTAACCATGGAGTATCCTTCCTACAAATTCTGTAGAAACTCGGTAGCCACTGTTTCATGGGGTTGTTGCAGTCTTGTGAAGTATGTAATCCATCCCAATTTTTCTAGAATCTCTCGTGCAGCATTAGAAACAACTAGCACTTGTGGCTTGCTATGAATTTGTCGACCTCCCATCTTCTCTTCACATTTTTACTTCTTTTCAAACACACAGTAATGTAATGGAGCAACATAGCACGGTGAATTGGAATAACATCGTTAAGTTTTTGTTATTCCCTAGAATGTATGGATTTGATCTATGTACAGGTAATATATATATATATATATATATATAGGGATTTGATCTGCATGCAGTGATTAAGAGGCATTTGCGCCCCCCCTGGAGGATGATAGGTCATCCTTGACCATCAAATAAGAGAGGAAAGTACTGCACAGCAGTTGTACAACAGGTAAAAGAATGCATACTTATGATACAATCAATCAAATAATTGCATTTACTGAAATCAATGCGTGTGATTAAATCATAAATAGATATAGAAACATTTGTAATGATTTAAAGATAAGGAAAAGGGACAGCTAAGGTGAACACAAGTACTAATGCGCTTATTACCCACTCAAAATAATGTGATCGATTTATGATGATTTTCATGTATAATAGGTTCAAAATCAAGGGTTTAGGATTCATACTTTCATTTTATATTTAGATAGAGATATAGGAAAAAGGGTTTAATATTACTATTGATTTGTAAAAATGTGACTCCAATACCATCAGCAGAACTTTGTTTCCCATAGGTGTCCATAACCTTGACAAAGTTGCTTTCTCACCCTTGGAACCATTGCCCTTTATTTATGCCTAGGGAAGTGTGGTTTAATGCCATAACGGAGGCCATTTTGCTAGCTTGGGGACTAGATGAATCGCAATGTCATTCACCGAGAAGAAGTGAAAAGTGGGCAGGCTGGCTTGTGATGAGACCTCCTCTTCCAAGGACTTCTTAATTTTTTTTTCAATTTTCCATTGGACCATATCCATGGTGTGGTGGACATGATGAGAATGCCACTTCACTTACTTCCTTATGATCATGGTAGGCTGGCTCTTGATGAAACACCATATCCTCCATCTGCCATATCATAACATTGTTAGTGAAATATATAAATATTTCTTTTTCTTTTTCATATAGCACTTTCCTACTTATATATAAAGGATGGCTCAGCACTCCTTAAGAGTAGGGATGGTGGAAGAAGTCTAAACATCTCAATAGAAAAGAATATGCCCTTATTCCTACTCAATAAGTAAAGATGAAAGAAAGTTATAAATATTTGGGGAAGAACCAACATGATAAAGATAATTGATCATAGTAATTTTAGTGATAGTAAGACAACAAAGTCATATGATTGATTATGTCCTTTTTCCTTTTTCTTATCATCACCAAACAATTTCTTAAAAAAATGACAATTTCTTTTGATTTGTTGATTCCAGTGAGCTTTAATTTGTGTGATTTTGTATAAATAGTATGTTTGCCTTTAGAAGAGTCATCAGAAATCCTCAAAATGCTGGTCTAAAACAAGAAAAATAATACAATCGAAAAGTGTTGTTCCTTTGGAAAGGAACAATAAAAATAATATGCAGAAATGTTGTTCCTCTGGAATATAACAACAAAAAAACAATCTGTAAAAACTGTTGTTCCTTTCGAAAGGAACAACAAAAAGAATCTGCGAAACTACTATTCCTTTTGAAAGGAACAACAAAAAAATCTGCAGAACAACGAAAATAAACAACACAACTGCTATTCCTTTCAAAAGGAACAAAAAAAACACTCTCAGAAAAGTTGATGTTCCTTTCGAAAGGAACAACAAAAATGTTGTTCCTTTGGAAAGGAACAACGAAAACTCAAAATAAGCGAAATAAAAAAAGTTGGAAGAAACCGAATTCAAAGAAAAGAAAACAAAATAAATGAACAATATTTATGTACAAATTTCAAAGGAAAGAAATGATTTAATGAATGGGTGCCGAGGAGGAGTTATCCCCTTCAGCCAGAATTTGCATGGTAGAATCTTCCCGTAATTATTGGTAGAAGGATTCTCGAGTAAGCGGTTTATGATACAATCATACTCGATGACTGTTTACTTTGAAGGAATGTCCAGATCCATCAATGGTGGTTAATGTAATGGTGCCATTATCATGCACTTTTTATCTCATAAGTTCCAAGCCATTGTGTCTGGAGTTTCCCTGGAAAATCTTGAAACCTGGAGTCATATAGGAGTGCCCAATCTCCTTCATGGAAGATCTTTTCTTTGATGAGGGCGTCGTGCCATTTTTCTCTCTGTTGTTGAATTAACACAGTGTGCTGAAGAGAAGAGAGCCTAATTTCATCTAACTCATTGATTTGCTGCAATGTTTTGACCAGGGCTTCATTTAAATCTAGACCCAACTTTTGGGTTGTTCTTAGTGTCTGAATTTCAAACTCTATTGTAAAGATGGGCTCCTTTCCAAATACCAATTGATATGGTGAATATCCCATAGTAGCTCTCCATGTTGTTCTATATGCCCACAAGGCTTCTGGAAATCTGTAGGCCCAGTCATTTCTGTGTGAGGCAACATTTTTTGTCAATATAGACTCAATCACTTTATTCATGCTCTGTACTTGGTCGTTTGCCTGTAGGTGGTATGGGGCTGTAATCTTGTGCTGAATTTGGTAATTTTGTAATG
This sequence comes from Pinus albicaulis, assembly GCA_034641835.2. Classification (NCBI taxonomy): domain Eukaryota; kingdom Viridiplantae; phylum Streptophyta; class Pinopsida; order Pinales; family Pinaceae; genus Pinus; species Pinus albicaulis. The sequence goes on along the minus strand of CM076580.1, from coordinate 806,855,188 downwards.
TTTCAATGAGTTTATTACCTACAAAATAGGTCCTCCATCTGTGATTATGTCCCTTGGGAGGCCATATCGCACAAATATTTGGAAAAGAAATTGTATTACAAAGTCCTCTGTAGCTTTTGAAAGTGCCTATGCTTCAACCCATTTAGTGACATACTCGGTTGCAACTAGGATGTATGATTTTTGGTTTGATGGGGGGCTAATAGGGCCAAAAAAATCAAGTGCCCAACGTTCAAATGGTTCAATTGCTAGTTTTGGGTTCAAAGGAATTTCGCCGGACCGTCCAGGACAACCTTCCCTTTGGCAGCTATTAGAGGCCTGCACGAATTTTTTGGCATCTTTAAAAATGGTAGGCCAATAATAGCCTGTCTGTAAAACCTTATGGGCAGTTCTCCGATCTGTAAAATTTCCACCACAAGGCCTGTCATGGCATGCTTTCAGAATATCAAATACTTCGTCCTCCTGGATGCATCTCCTAATTTTCATATTTGACCCTGTATGAAACAGGTAGCCCCCAATCCAAGAGAATCGGGTACTACGTTGTATTATCTGCTTTCATTCATTGAGGGTTAGATGTTTAGGTAATTTACCTATTACCAAATAATTTTTTATATCAGCATACCATGGGGTTCTAACAATAACAAAAAACAAATGTTCATCTGGGAAGTGGTCTTCGACTGCTGCTGCATCTGTTGGCTTTGGAATTCTTGACAGAAAATCAACTACAAGGTTCTCTTTTCCAGGGCGATCTTTGATTGTAATGTTGAATTCCTGCAGTAAAATCAACCATCTTGTCACTCTTCCATTTTTAACAGGTTTATTTGCTAAAACTTTAATGGCAAAGTGATCAGTATATGGAACTACAGGATAACCAGTTATATAATTTCTAAACTTATTTACAGCATTTACTAGAGTTAAAAATTCCTTCTTAGTCACAGTATAGTTTAGTTCAGTAGGAGATAGAATTTTTCTGATATAATAGATTTCCTATGGTTTTTTATCTTCTTCCTGCCCAAGAACTACTCCAATTGCTGTGTCTGAGGCATCAGATGAAATTTGGAATGGCAAATTCCAATTTGGGCCCCTCAGCACCAGGGCTGTTGATACAAGATTTTTCAGATCATTGAAGGCATTGTCACATTTATCTGTCCAAATAAAATCAAAATTTCCTGTTGGTGCACATAAAGGTGCAACTATTTGAGAATAATGTTCTATAAATCTCCTATAATAACCAGAAAATCCAAGAAAGCTACGAACCTTTGTTTGTGTGGTGGGTGTGGGTATTAACAAAATTATCTAAATTTTGGCTGGATCCACCTGAATTCCAGCTACTGAATTATAATTTCCTAATATAAGTTATTCGGTCATCATCATATGAAACTTTTCATGGCTTAAACAAAGCCTAGTGTCAATACATCTTTCAACACCTTTTCTAAATTTACTAATGCTGGCTCAAAATCATCTCCGTAAGGTGTGAAGTCATCCATATATACTTCAAGCCCTTCATTTATTAAATCTGAAAAGATGTTGAGAATGGTCCTTTGAAATGTAGCAGGAGAATTTCATAGGCCAAAGGGTAAGACTCGGTAGGAAAATGTCCCCCAAGGACAGGTAAAAGTAGTTTTGTCTTGGTCTTCAGGGGAAATCTGGATTTGATTGTACCCACTAAAGCCATCCAAGAAAACAAAATAATTTCTTTCCTGCCAATGTGTTTAATACCTGGTCAATGAAAGGAAGGGGAAAGTGGTCTTTCTGGGTTGCCTTGTTGAGTTCTTGGTAATCTACACATATTCTCCACTTCCCGTTCTTCTTTGGTACCACTACTAATGGAGAGACCCACTTGCTATCAGATATTGGGTAAATGAAATTAACATCCAATAGTTTTTGTAATTTAGCTTTCACAATATCTTTAAGGTGAGGGTTTAGTCTTCTTTGGGGTTGGAGAATGGGTCTCGCATCCTTTTCGGTATATATGTGGTGTGTACATAATTTGGGGTCAATTACCTTCATGTTTGGATAATCCCATGCAAAGGATGCTTTATATTTCCGTAGTAATTGGATCAACTTCTCTTCTTGTTCAACAATTAGATTTTTGTTAATGTTTAGAGTTTTTCCCGGCTCAATTTCTACAATCTTACTATTGTACACAAAAGTAGTGGGAATTACTTGATCAGGGATGTCTCTCAGAGGATCTTCTTCTTCTTTATTATCAAATGTTGCCTCGATCATGTGACATTGTAGATGGGATCTGATTTGTGGTTTGTTAATAAAAATATTAACGATATCATCCTCTGCTTGGTATTTAAAATCGAGGGCATCTTCTATAGTTAGAGGTGATCTCATATTTTCCATAAGATATGATACAGGTTGCTTTCTTGTTTTGATTATTGATAGGCTTGGTTGGGTTGGGGGATATAAAGCTAAATTCTTGACATAGTTTCCCCTTGTTATTGTCATGTTGCCTTGTTGGCAGCCAATATAAGCATCGAAAGTTTCCAACCAAGGTCTATCTAGGATTAATGGGTGTCCATCTAGATAGTTCTTTGGGTTGATAACTAGGAAGTCAGCAGGGTGTTCCGAGGAATCTACGAATACCATTACATCTTGTAGTGTACCTTCTGGTTTGACTACTAATCGGTCAACCAACTCTAATAAGGTTGTTGTTGGTTCTAATGATGTAATGCCAAGTTTTTGATAGGTGGTGGTTGTTAAGATGTTTATTGCAGCTCCTAAATCAACTAAGGCATTTGGGCACAATTGCCCATTGCTTTCCACCGTCACTATAGGATTTCCTAGTTCTTCATATTTTACAGGTGTTTACATTCCTGATAATAAGTCAGATAGAGTACCGACTATTTGGACAGTTGGGTTGGTTGTTGTTCTCCTCTTTGGCTTCTTTATACACGATTCCTCGATGGTTTTTTCATAAATACAGATGTCTTGGATAGCTTGGAGGATAGGTACTTTTATACAAAATTTTTTTAATTCTCCCAGAAGATCAAAATCAGGATGTTTTAACGGGCGAGGGATAATTAATCATTTTGGAAATGGTGGAGAAGAGGTTGTTTCTTGTTGTGAAGTTTGATGTTGATTTTTTTGTTGAACCACCTTCTCTTTTTGCAATTTTTGTTCTATAGGAAACGGATCTTCAGTATGAAAATTTTTGTCTCTCTCTGTTTCTACTATACACCCAAACCTCAATTGAAGGTCATTACACTCCCTCGGTTCAGTTTCTAATTCTGGTGGTTCCATTATTTGGACAGATTGAACTGGCCTATTGTTTGGGTTTGGGTTGGGCTGGGCTAGGAGTTGTGGTCTTAAGTTGGTCTGGGGTTTTGTGGTAATGTATAGGGAGCTGGCAGTGTAGGTTGAGAGAGGGGAATTGTTCCAGCTGGCTGATTTGTAGGTCTTTTCCAGCTTGACTGCTATACCTCACTCTGTGAAGTAGAGGGGACCAATGTGTTGGATAAGCATTGTTTTGCGAAAACGGTGGGTAGAAAGGAAAGTTTGGCCAACTAGTTTGGTTTGTTTGATTTTTCCATGATGATGTAGGAAATGAATGTTATGACCAATTGGAGAAAGGTGGTTGATTTTTCCACATCCCATTATATTGATGAGCATTATATTGAGGAGGCTAAAAAGAAGAAAATGGATGAGTTGGCATACCTGATTGTCGTGGCTACCATTGTTGGCACTGATTAAGTAAGCATATCACTTCCGATTATTCTTTTGCCTCTTTATAGACTGATTTTAGGCCAGGAAGTGAGGGGCATCCTTCTTTGGGGTGGTATTTCGTGAAAATGGCACAAACTTTGAATATATCCAGCGAGCACTCTTTGTGGCTATATTTCTTCCTGCATCTAGGACATGATACTACCAATTTTTGTTCTACTTCTGCTTGCTTTTGTTTGGCTTGCATAATGTCAAACTACATTGTTAGAGTCCCTAGAATATTTGTTTTAAAATATTCCAGCAGATTTCCAGTCTTTGCATGAGTTACACCTTCACTGGAGGTCTTATTATCCCTTGTGATCATGTCACGTTCTGCTGATTTTAGGCTTGTATTGCCCCTCGAACTCCTGATACACAAATCAATAATGTTACCATAGATCTCCTGATATATATCACCTTTTCCCATAATATTCAATGTTTCAACCCATTGATCCTTCATCCCCCTAATTAATGTAGTCTTCAGCATATTATCAGGTAAGGGTAAAGATGCATAAGGAGATCTCTGGAGATTGTATTGAAACCGTTCCACATATTCTTCCAGGGTTTCATTTGGTTTTGCTGTCATTTGAAATATTTCATCTTTTAGCTCCTGAGACCTGCAATAATCTTGATATTTCTTTAGAAATGTAGCTTTCATCTGATCCCAATCAGTTATAATGCTGCCACCTAGCCCCATAAACCATCATAAGGCTGCCTCTTTTAATGCAGAAGGAAATATTTTTAATTTTTGGGGGTTAGTGGTGTAGTCATACCCCCTGCATAACATATCGAATTCAAACAAAAATGCATCTGGATCTTCCAATTTCAAGCCATGAAATTTAGGAATATGTTGAAGAGGAATGGCTTTCATAGGTGCATTAACTGTAGTATCCACTATAGGATATTGCAGTGTGGAAGTTTGTTGGGGTGTTTGCTGGTTCTGGTTTTGTTTCTGGTTTTGGGCTATTTGATCAAATATGTGCCAATATCCTTTTGGGATCTCAAGGGAATTCCTAGGCTAACTGGAGGGAGTAGGAATGGCCTTGACAACACTCCCTTGATCTAGAACAATAATTATTCCTTGTTGGCCTACTGTTTGAGGAGATTCAGGTCCTTTGTTTTGAATGCGTTTGACAACATTTCCGTTATCTGGACTGCTTATTGTTTGGACTATTTCAAGAGGAGATTTTGGTTCTTATACTTCTCCTACTTCCCCTTCTCCTTCACGAAGATTACTAGAGTTCCCTTCTTGTGGAGAAATTAGGCAGAGATTCTCAATTTCTTGGGAATCTTGCTCAATTCCCACTGTTTGACTATGTATCTCAACAAAGGCTTCAGATGGTGACTCTATGGCCTAAAGGGAATTAGTATGCTATCTAGAGATAACTTTCCTAGGTCTTATTGATGGCTGAGATTCAATCTTCTTAAGGATTTCGTCAATAAAATTTGTTCACCCAAGGGTCACCGGTCCCTTAGGATTTTCAGGTTTAGGAGGAATTTTGTTTTGTTTTGTTGGTTTATTCATTCAAGAAAACAAGCCTTCATTCCTACCTAAAGACATAAGTTTACCTAATTCTGCTGTGAAGCAAGCTGTGAGAAAGTATGTGCCTTGCCCAGTGTACAGGTTCTTACCTTCTGTCTTTAATACCCAATTCTTCGCAAGTAGAAAAAATCAAATGTGCATCACTCCTTCGAAATGGCATACACCCTCCCTGGAAACGGCACCAAAATTTTGAGGTATAAAAGGTATCTTTTTAACACCTATTTATCCAACATTAATTATCAATCCGGGAATGACTTTTTGTTTCAAGAGTGTACTCTATTTGAGACTGCAATTTAGCTAAGAGTAATGCTGTGAGAGATGTAGTATAGTATTCTAGATACAAGAGTAAACAGATGCTTATAAAGAAATCTAATTACAATAACATGAATGCAAATACTCTGAAATCTTAACTACTCACTCTGCAAAGCATCAATCAAGGATACAATAGAAATAACTCATTTCGTTAGAAATCAATGCAACTGAAATCACACTGAGACAAGGCAATCAATCTGGGAACTTGGAGGCAATAACCAATGTTCTCTATAGTTGACAGTCTTGTTCTTTAAGCAATCAAAGTGAAATCGAAATTGAACTACTGGCTGTTGAAAATAACTAAGAAGAACTTCTTCTAAAAGCAAGAATTGTAAAGGAACAACAATTCGTAATCTATATGAGTACACATCAGCTGTAAACAATCTCTCTTCAATCTGAACCTAACAAATTAGAAATGAACAACAAATAGTAATTGAACAGCAAATGTGAACTTAACAAAATCATATAACAATTCTTCTTAAACTCTAACCCTGTCGATAGCAAACGATATTAAATAGTCAATAGAAATTAAATTAAATTAAGTATGGAACAACAAAGCTTTATAAGAGACAACAAGATGAATAAGACATTAATCATGATCCTTGCTAACATAGAACAACAATACAATCCATTAGCACACACAGCAATATAGTACTCAGTTCAATAGTAATCAAATAACTCTGTAATCATAATGAAACCAAACACAATTATCACACGAAAGTAATCAAAGGATAGAAGTACAAATAGCAGAGAAATTCCACCAGGGTCGGGCCCTTAGTACCAGTGAAACACTGCTGGGTTAATTTAGAACTTGAAAGATGAAATGAAACACACCTTTGTATTAATTGAACATAAAAGTGTTACAGTGACCGCTCTCTGATCACGAGAGTCAATAAAATGCAATATTACAAAAGGAATGTTTTTAATCAACTAATCTGACTCCTTTACAATCGCTAAAGGAGTTGCCTTATATAAAAAACTCAATGGACAAGACAAGGAACGAGATGAGGTTTGAACAACGATCCCTCAGGATCGAAGGATCCTGAGGGATTCGCTTCTCTTCTTTCTTTAGCTGTCACTTGATTTCCTTTGACCGAAGCCGAGTTGTCCCCTGCCTTTTCTTAGTGATGCATTTGGATTTCCTTGTCTTTGGCAGGATTTGGTCTAACGCTGGAGGAACAGAAGTTGCACTCACTTTAGCCTTGCCTCTGGTATAGCTGTTCACCTCGCCTTATTCTTGTTTTTAGCAATAAAAGGAAGTTTTTAGTTACATTTTATAATAAACATAAATATTCACAATTCTACCACAATTATTGTAATAAGTCACCTTTCTAAAGTAAAAAGAATTATGTTTAAAGTAAAAGAATGGGAAAACACATAGTGAATTTATACCTTCTCCATTGTTCAACATTTGGGTTGTCTTGAAATTGTGCTAGAGAGCCTAGATCTCTAATCCCATCATTTTATGACCACTATATCATCAGCTCTTTGTATTTATATTCTCTAGCTACATTTATTCTCACTAGGACTACATAGTCATGGAATTTCATCATTGTCTTATTACCAGTATCTCACATTTGGGTGTATTGAATCATGGGAGGCTTGTTTTCCTAGCTTGAGTGACATTTTCCTCAAGACATTATACTCATTTTATGCTATTATACATAATTAAATGGATCTATAATTTGATTTATTGATATTTATTGCAATTTCCAGTTTTATCTTCAATATGTCTATTTTTCCTGTTTTGGAATATTACAGCGGTATCAAAGCATAATATTGGCTTAGTTTGCGGAACAACCGGTCTATGACATCTGAAGATATATAACACATTACGGAATGGATAAGGCAATACAAAAACTGAGAATGCAAAAATCCACTGAAATAAAAAGTGACGGTTTTGAGTTAGATGTTACGGGTAAATGAAGATGAATCCCGAAAATCCGAGACATGGGTTTTGTGAAGAACGGACCAATTCTATTTTTGTGTGAGCAAGTTTTCCAAATTCGGTCTGGATTGAGAGAAACAAAAGGTTCTCTAAGATATAAAAAAATAGAAAATGAAAAAATTAATTGGGATAAAAAGTGATGGTTTTGCATTAGCTATTTCGGGCAAATGAAGACAAATCTGGAAAATATGAGACATAGGTTTTGTGCAGAATGGACCAATTCTACTTCTGTATCAACATTTTTTCCAAATTCAGTCTGGATTGTGAGAAACGAAAGGTTCTTTAAAGATTATTTTCTCAGATTTGCTATGGTGGCCATTTTTTTAATTCTTCTAATTGCAATACTAGATTCAACTTGTTTAAGAGTTCAAATCCGGTAAAGAAATCTGTGTTCTAGTGGAGGAGGATAAAGGAAGTCTCCAATGGAAAAATAAGGTTATGGGAAGGAGATTTTCAATCTCCTACTCAGAAATATGCAGGATCTCACTAGAGAGATCAAGGAGATGAGAGTAGAGATATGAAGGGAAACCCTAAGAGGGTTGCAAAATGGAGAAAGTTCTGGTACTTCAAATTGTTGATATGAGCAATTGGAAGTGCAGAAAGATTCACAATGCTACACTATTCCTACCTTCCTATTAGTAGGAAATGGGGCTAGAGGACCACAAGAGCAAGCGGCTCTCAATGATTATTTTTTGGAATATAAATCTTAGTCTCAAAGATTCAAAGAACATCTGACTTTCCAAGAATTTTTCCAAAGTAAGGAAAACTGAAGACCTCGCAACTACAATAAAGAAAGAGGGTACATGTAGGGAAATGAGCTGCAACATACCGTGGTTAGAATTTTTATACCTAAATTTGATGGGTCATCAAAGAGTACGAAAAATACTTAGGAGGAGACAGCTGAGAATACACTCGTTGATGAGACACCACCCATTGTGGAGATATCCGTTGATGGGGTATCTAGGGTTGTGACTGAATTCTCTGATGATATCAGTGCATCACAGGTTGATGATGTGATGGAAGACAACTCCACCATTGTTGAGGAGATGATAGGTACAAAGACCTCTAGGTTTATGGCAGAATTATTGGATGAAAATCACATGCAGCTGACTAGTGAGCATGCCTTGCATATTGGAGTATCTATGGAGGAGATTGTGCAGCCATCCTTTGGGATAACCCTTGAGGAGGTGCTAGGAGATACAAAGGTATTGGATGATGGTATTTTTACCACACATGAATTTTTAATTTTTTATGGATAGGGTCATTCACCTAGGTTCATGTTGTCTCGTAGTCATTTTCATGAAATGTTTGAAAAAATTGCATATGGCGATGTCTACCCTAATTCTAAAACCACCTAGAGCCTTGTCATATCAATCAAGTCTACCTCATGTCCTTTAGTTTTCATTCCCATGCTTTTAAATCAGAAACACACTCAGATTTCCAGTTTTACACAGTTTCGTAGCGAATTCAGTGCAAAATAGTCAGATTTCGCTATGAAACTACCTGATAATTTCGTAGAAAACCTGAGGATTTCTCTATTTTCTTACTTTTGAATAGTCAAATTCAAGGGAAATTTATGGGCAAAAAGAGAAGAATTATAAGAAACTGAGATTGGTTATTTTCAATCACATATCAAATAACATTAACCTCTTTCACTTTCCTCAAAGGTGCTACAAATTAGGAGATTCAGAGATGTCCTTCGGCTCTCTTTTCAGAATGCAGAATTTTCCTGTTTTTTACATGTTTTTCGAATGCAGATTCTAGACATTTGGAGATGGTTTTAAAAATAAAAGGAGAGATTTTTCTTCAGAACGTACTAACCTAAAAACATCTCCTTCATATTTGAAAAAAATATCAAGGATAGGGATATAACAGCTCATGTTTGAACCCTATTTTTTCATGAAAAAGAGAGTCAATTTATTCATAAATGAATTTGTTAAAGGTGAAAATGATGCTTTTTGAAGAGGGTAAGAGGAAATTTTGAAAAATAAAACTTCATCATACCAATTTGTAGACCTACATGTGAAATTTGAAAGAAAAAGGGAGAATTTTTAATTTTCTCAATAATCAAGTAGTTTCGTAGCATTCTCTAAGCTTGAAGGCCGAAAAATGCTACGAAATTTTTGAAGATGCTCTTTTGCCTTTAAATTCAGTCTTAAGAACTAAGGAGGGAATTTTTTTTTTATTTAGCTCATTAGCCCCAAGGAAGATCCTCCAATAGTCAGAAAGGTCAAAGGTTATGGAAAAGGTGGATTTTGGAGTTTTCTACGAAATTTTTGTACACGACTGTTTTATCAATGAACTTCAAGTTTGATTTCTGAACAAATGAAATTTTTTTTTTGGAAATATGAAAGAGTTTTTTCTTCAGCACAGGTTCATCTACAAAAACCTCTCTCAGTTTCTGTAGATCCATTAGGGTTTGGAAATTATATACTCATCTTTGAAGCCTATTTTTTATAATTTTCACTAACCAGATTTGTGAAAAAATTGTGAAAAATCGAGTTGGAGGAGGTCGAGCTCAACATCCACGTGGCATAATGACACATCAACGCTACAGTACACTCATAAAATTAGTTGGTTGAAGTTGATAATGGTTATTAAATCGATTTGTTGAACTCTTAATGAAAGAAGAGTCTTTTTTGTATTCAAACACTGTAAAACAAAAATATCCCTAGGAAGTCTCCAAGTGATGGAATCATGTTTGAAATAGGTATCTGAGGTGGGAATTCGAAGCTAGCAAGGTGGAAAATAATTTGTATGATTCCTCACTCTATAAATGAGATGGTTTTAGAGTTAGAAAATGTTGGAGAATGCTTTGCTACAACTACTATTGTAATTTCTGATATCAGTAATAGACAGACAATGAGTTTTCTTACTTTACCTGAGATTCTGGATGTGTTTCAATGGGTTTATGTGTCTCTTTTATATCTTGCTTCTATTAGTATTGATGCTAAATTACTCAGAATTCATATCATATGTGCTCTGACTTCCTTTTAGCATTGATTCACTGATTCTTCTCATGTGTTAGTGTTGTTCTATCATTGAAATAGAAAAAGCCTCAGTTTCCATAAGTAGGAATTCTTATCATTGATTTCCTTTTACTGACTCCATGAGCCCAATGGTAGTTGAATCTCTCTTATTTTTCCCCTGCAATCACATAAAATAAAATATTCACAGAGTTAGCCATCTGTTTTAACACCTAATTGAGTAAATATTTGATAAGTTGATAGAGCCCCCTCAAGCTGAAGAGGGTAATCCTCAGTCAAAAGTGGTATAAAATAACTACTCCAAGTTGACCATTGAAGTAGCAAAATATGACTAAAATTTTTGATAACATTTTGGCACCATTTCTAGGGACCGAAGGTGTAAATTTTCCCTAGGAAGAACGACAAAGTTTCAGTTCTAAGGTCTGAGAGCAGCAGACACTTAGGCACATATTAGTTGTATTTCTGCTCTGGTGACTCAACACATCAAATAATCATTTCAAATGTGACTCCACTCCTTAAGGATCAGTAGCTTTATGAAGTTCCAAGATGAGTACCATTGAAAGAATAAATTCCAGGTATGCCCCTATGAATCGGTCTCACATCCCTGGTTTTCCAAATCCTATGCCAAAGGTCAATTGGTTAATTGATCTTCCCATATTTAAAAATGACAAGAAAGACAATGTTTCTCTTCATTTGGTTAGATTCCATATGCATGTACACAGAATTAAGGTTCAATTCCCCGAGGATTGTCTCATGAAGATGTTTATGGTAACTTTAGACAGAAAATCATGGTCTTGGTATGAAAGCCTGCCAAATGGTTCCTTATATTCTCTTGTTGATTTCCATGTTGAATTTTATGAGATGTATAAAGAATGTCATTATTCCTTATTTTTGTTCAAATACTGCTGTAAACATTGTGTGAGTTTTATTAAATATTTGGAGAATTGCTATAAAGATGATGAGTTCATGGATGACGAAATTTTAGAGGCTCTTCTTGACAATCCCTTTCACCAGGAAGAAAGGATAACCTCTCTCTTAGATGAAAATGAAACCCAACAAGATTTTATTTATGAAAATCATGTTACATCCTTTGAGTTTGATGAAAATTTGCAGGAGACTTGTGAGTCCTTTGATCATCAGGAATATGAGAATCATTTCAAACAACAAGAGGAAATACTAGAAGATAATTGCTATAATCCTAAGGTAAAGGAATAAATTTATTCTTAATGTCATTCCTTGGATCAACCTAAATCAAATGAAGAAAAATTTGAAAATAAAATTTTAGAAAATCAGATGGGTATGCTTGTTGAATCATATGAAGAGTTATCTTTAGAAATTTTTGTGGTACATGTTGAGGCAGTTCCTTTTGAAAGTGTCGAAGAGTACTCTAGGTATTTCTTCCTCTCAAATGAAAATAATGATCAACAATTTTTCTCTTTTTTATTTGAGAAAGGGCACAAGGGTTATAATGAAGAATCTGAACAAGGAACACCATCAAAGGATCATATTTATTCACACTTTATTGTTGATCAACAAGAATTATTTTTGCATACTCTCAAAGATCCTTTCGCAACTTTGCTGTAATCTTCTATAGGAATCAATTTCAATATAATTTTCAGTTATGTATACAAATTCAAATGGTGGAACAAATTTTTATCTCTCAAGAATGGATTTATGATCAGAGAAGTGGAATGTCTGTTCCAATCCAGTTCTCAACTTCTTGATTGGCTTCATTGGAAGAGCAAGATCACTTGATTCAGATTTTATGATAAAAAAGTAGAGTAGGATCATTTGTATATAAATAAGCTTGAATATCAAGCATTTTTTCAGTTTCACTTTTAAATTCAGCATGTGTACTTTCAGTTCTTTAGAAGCTATTGGTTTTTTTGTACCAAGGTTATAGGTCAGATCAGGTTGCAAGTTTTCATTTTGAAGATGGGAGCAGCCCAATGGAGGTGGCACTAGAACTACAAGTTACTTTTTGTACCACAGGGGCACACCATCCCCAGTGGAGCCACTATTACCACACATAAATTTTTAATTTTTGATGGATAGGGTCATTCACCTAGGTTCGTGCTGTCTCATAGTCATTTTCATGAAATTTTTGAAAACATTGCATATGGCAATGTCTACCCTAAGTCTAAAACCACCTAGAGTCTTTTCATATTAGTCAAGTCTACCTCATGTACTTTATTTTAATTCCCATGATTTTAAATTAGAAACTTATTCCAATTTCCAGTTTTACACGGTTTCATAGCAAATTCAGTGGAAAAAGGAAGATTTCTCTACCAAACTTCCTGACAATTTCATAGCAAATCTGAGCATTTCTCTGCTTTTTGAATTTTGAGCAGTCAACTTCAAGGGTCGTTTCTAGGCAAAAAGAGAAGAATTATACGAAACTTAGATATATAATTTTCAAGAACATATCAAATAACATTAACCTCTTTCACTTTCCTCAAAGGTGCTAAAAATTGGGAGATTCGGAGATGTCTTTCAGCTCTATTTTCAAAATGCAGAATTTTCCTGTCCTATACATTTTTTTCAAATGCATATTCTGGATATCTGGAGATGGTTTTCAAAATCCCAAGAGATATTTTTCTTCAAAACATACTTACCTACAAAAACCTCCTTCATTTTTTTAATAGCTATCAAGGATAGGGAGATAAGAACTCATCTCTAAACCCTATTTGTTTCAGAAAAAAATAGTCATTTTATTGATAAATAAACTTGTTAAAGGTAAAAATGATGTTTTTGAAGATGGTAAGAGGCAAGTTTGCATGATCATACTTCATCATATCATTTTTTATACCTACAAGAGAAAATTGGAAGAAAAAGGGAGAATTCTGAATTTTCTTCATAATCAGGTAGTTTCGTAGCGTTCTCCATGCTTGAAGGCCGAAAAACACTGCAAAATTTCTAAAGATGCTCTTTTGCCTTTAAATTCAGTTTTATAGAGAACGAAGGAGGGAAATTTTTTTTTTTATCTCATTATCCCCAAGGAAGATCCTCCAACAGTTAGAAAGGTCAAAGGTTATGCAGAAGGTGGATTTTGGAGTTTGCTACGAAATGAGCGCTATGAAATTTCTGTACATGAATGTTTTAGCAGTCAACTTCAAGTTTGATTTCTGACCAAATGAAAAAATTATTTTAGAAATATGAAAGAGGTTTTGGTTCAGCACATTTCCATCTACAAAAACCTCTCTCATTTTCTACAAAGCCATCAGGTTTTAGAAATTATACAGTCATCTTTGAAGCCTATTTTTTAGAATTTTCACTAACCAGATTTGTAAAAAAATTGTAAAAGATCGACTTGGAGAAGGTCCAACTCAGCATCCACGTGGAATAATGACACATCAAAACTCTAGTGCACTCATAAAATTAGTTGGTTGAAGTTGATAAGGGTTATTAAATGGATTTGTTGAACTATTAATGAAATAAGAGTCATTTTTTTTATTCAAACTCTGTAAAATAGAAATATCCCTAGGAATTCTCCAAGTGATGGAATCATGTTTGAAATAGGTCTCTGAGGTGGGAATTCGAATCTAGCAAGGTGGAAAATCATTTGTATGAGTCCTCACTCTATAAATGAGATATTTTTAGAGTAGAAAAGGTTGGAGAATGCTTTGATACAACTACCATTGTAATTTCTGATATCAGTAATAGACAGACAGTGAGTTTTCTTGCTTTACCTGAGATTCTTGATGTGTTTCAATGGGTTTATGTGTCTCTTTTATATCTTTCTTCCATTAGTATTGATGCTAAATTACTCAGAATTCATATCATATCTTAATTCCTTTTAGCATTGAGTCACTGATTCTTCTCATGTGTTAGTGTTGTTCTATCATTGAAACAGAAAAAGCCTCAACTTCCATAAGTAGGAATGCTTATCATTGATTTCCTTTTACTGACTCCATGAGCCCAATGGTAGTTTAATCTCCCTCATTTTTCACATGCAATCACTTACACTAAAACAATCATAGAGTTAGCCATATGTTTTAAAACCTAATTGAGTAAATCCTTTGATAAGTTGAGAGATCCCTCTAAGGATGAAGAGGCTAATCCTCAGTCAAAAGTGGTCTGAAATAGTTACTCCATGTTGAACATTGAAGCAGCCCAACATAACTCAATTTGGTGATAAGAGGTCTCACGCTTCATTTCCATAAGTTTTGGGTTAGCCTTCTATATTTGAAGGTGAAGGCCACATCAGTACGAGAGGCTATCCTACAACAGAATGAGCTGGAGAGCGTGAGAGTGGTTTGTGCCGAGCCAACAGAAAAGTTGGTCCACATTGGGGAATGGTTGGATTCCATAATGGTGCAGTTAGAGGGCACATTAAAATTCCAGAGCACCATTCTTCAGGAATACATCGACAGGGTGTAGCACTCGCACGATGGAGGGACTATTTTTTGTTCAGGGATTCTTGCATTTGATTCTTTTCTAGAGGTTGGATGGCGAGAGGTACTAAGTTGGTAGCCCATGGAGCAAGCTAGAGAGATAGATACATCCATGGTCACATTTCAGCAGAGTCTATGGATTACCATAAGGACATGAGGGCCATATTACTATTGGGATTCAGGTGGGATTTACCATCACATGATAGAGTTAGTAGGTGATGGTATTCATTGTGCAATGGGTCTAATGTTTGGTCGCACACACATTTTGAGATCTCTATCAGAGACCCATACATCCCTAGTGATATGATGGTTCAATAAGAGGGCACACACTTTTATAGAGCTATCTCAATATAACGACCATGCATGGGGTCATAGGGTGATTAGCCTATGTTGGCAAGAGATAGTTTGAGGAGGAGGCATAGGCATGCCACCAGACATGGTAGTGCATAGAGATGGTGCTCTATCATGGGTATATGGTATGCTTGAGCTACGGAGGATAAGAGCACTGATGTCATTGTCATTGGCATACGAGGAGTCGATCTGCTATGACCCATGCAGAATACATGACGGTACATGATGGTATAGATGTAACCGATAGTATCCGATGGTGTACAGGTGTAGGTTGTAACATACAATGGAATCATGAGGAGTGCATAGGCACTTGGTGGTATGTAGTGACCCATGATATGATGCATCAAGAACTTGGAGAATTACCTCTAAGGGGACTTATGGATAGGGTAATTAGGTGTACCCTAGGATGCAACTCACCTAGGATTGATGAGGATATGTTGAGCATCTAGAGGCATCACATTTAGTAGAGACGGGGCTATGAGGGTGTTATCGACAGAGCTGAGGCAAAGGGAGACCTGATCATTCATGCTTGAGTGATGCATATGATGTGGAGGAAGAGCAAGGGGACATTCCTTCTATATGCCAGGATGAGGAATCTTATTCAGATGAATCCATGGGGTAAAATGAGGATGCTTCTTGCGAGAGTGATCAGTCATGTGGAGTTGATGACAACAGACTAGATTTTTCTTCAAGCATGGAGGGTGAATAGTTAGAGGAATCAATGAGAGATATTCAGGATGATGAGTCACTTGTGCTGATTCATCCTAAGTAGCATATGGTGGAGCATGGGGTAGCTGAGGAGAATTTTATACACACCATGCATGAGAGTCCTTTGGGGGAGAGCCAGATGGAGGCTCATAGTGAGCCAGTGTGAGGTATGAAGCTAACCTTGGGGTCAGCCATGGAGGAGGAGCTATTGGAGATGGTGGTGCATCCATATTTGGGATGACCCATTGATGAGGTGCCTATAGATCCATATTAAGTTATCAGGACTGTATTACTTTTAGGGAGCAGCACTCTCCAAGAGTATATCAGTGGGGCTTGCAGTACATCTTGCCCACTTGAGCCTATGATAGAGAGAGGGGCCTTCCATTTGAGATAGTTCTTGTTGATAGGAGGGAAAAAGAAGCATGAGTTGAGTGTGACTTGATGACCACATTCCAGACATGATCGGCATGAAAATATCACCACATTTGATTCTTCGATCGAGATAGACTGACGGTAGATCATGAGTTGGTTTCCTATGGATGGTATGATATTCTTAGTCAGGTGCATAACAGATAAGGGACCCGTAGACATGACAGGTACTATGGTTTATAGTTGGCAGTGGGGCACATGTCGACAAATATTTAGAATTCCATCATGAATTTGGGAGAGAAAGGTCAACATTGGATTGAGTCGGGGGAGAGAGGTGATGAGTTGTTTTTCAGTTGGTGGGGAAAATTATAAAGTAAGATCTACAGCACAGCAGGGGCCATGGAGCATTGGCCCATGTTGGAAGTCTTCACCTCATGAGGTAGTACCTATAGCCAGATGTAGTGCGTATTCCAAGATAGGGGACATGGGAGATGATTGGCCATGGCGGGGTTGGGATTCGGGATGATTGATTTATGAAAGGTATGGTGAGAGATCCATTTTGGATCCTGGTATTGAGGGGTCTACTCTAGGTAGCCTAACACAGGGGCATAGCTGCACTGAGGGGTTTGCATGGGATTTGGACATTGGTCTCAGTTGCATTGGGTCAACATGGTGGCCCACATCTTTGCAGTTTCTTGAGGACAAGAAAAATTTTGGTAGGGAGGAATGTAATATTCCTAATTTAGCTTTTAGCTAATTAGAATATTAAATTTTTTCTTCCTTAATTAATATATGAATAAGAGAGTAGAGGGACCCATAAATCCCTTTAGTAGGAATACAAACCACTTCTAATGTGATTGTGGAACATTATATCAGCTAAATAAAGCACTCTTGGGTGTGAATAGGGGTTAAAGCATGTGGATGGGGTCAATATTGACCAAATCAACATCAATGTCATGGAGGGAGTGGAGATAGTGGAGGACAACGTAGTTATGATGGAGGATTGTATGCATGAGAGTAGCATATTTAATGAGTGGGACCAAGGGTGAGGAAGCTCACAAAGCATATAAGTAAGGGGATGGAAGCCATAGAAGGCATTCTTATTATTTTTCATGTCTTGTTATTTTATGAATTTCTACACGCTTTAGCAATTTAGTAAAGTCTGTTGTGATGTTTAACACAAGGGTGTTTCTAGGTGGAAATTCCACCCTCATCCTTGAGGGACTTTGAGTGCCCACTCAGGGGAGGTTCATTTGAGCTTCATTCCACCATTCAAAATCTTGCCAAGCTTCAACCATCTACAACATTGTAGTCTCCTTCAGAAATTGCATTATTTTGCAAGGCAGTTGGAGTGGAGGGTTGAAAAACCAAATTTGTGAGATAGTTTCTTAGTGAAGTGAGCATCCCTTCATCTGGAAAGCTAGAAGTGAGGAGTATCAACTATTTTCTTGTCATATCAATCATCTCCCTACAATTATCGAGTTGTAGAGTGTAATTCAGCCCCTGGGATACATATTCGACATAGTGTATTTCGGGAAACCCTTTCTAGGTTATCTTGGAATTGTGCTAGAGAGCCTTGATCTCTGATCCTAGAATTTTCTGAGCACTATATCATAATCCCTTTTTATTTCTATTCTCTAGCTACAGTTATTCTCACTAGGACTGTGTAGTCATGGCATTATGGAATTTTTTGTAGTAGAAGTATCTCACATTTGGGTGTATTGGATCATGGAATACTTGTTTGCCTAGCTTGAGTGACTTTTTCCTCAAGACATTGTACTCATTTTCTGCTATCATAAATAATGAAATTTCTCTATGATTTTCTCATGTTTTTATGTATTGATATTTACTGAAATTTCCAGTTTTATGTTCAATATTCTTTTTTTTCCTGTTTTGGAATATTACAAGGAAGAAAGAGGAATCAGAAAGGGCCTTGGTTATATTATGCCCTATATTTACTAGAAAATTCCCTTGGAATGAATGTTCACTAAATGTAATAGAGTTTTTCTTAGTCTATGAAGAGAATCATGCCACGGATAAGTGTACCTCCTTACCTGGGCTCAAATTTGTATATCAATGTGGAGAAGTAGGACCAGAGTAACTCTATTTCATAAATCATAGAATGCATGAAGGGCCTCGGTCATATCAGTAAGGTATGAAAGGTGGACCTTAATACTATTATCATACCAATTAGAATGAACCTATGCAATAGTGGTACACTTCCACTCCTCCATCATGTCATACACCTCCCACTTGGCCTTACAACCCTCCATATCACCCTCAAACTGTGAACCAACCATTCCACCAGTATTTTCCTCAATGTAATATTCCTAATTAGTGACAGCTAATTGGAATATTCGATTTTGTTTAGTTTGCCGTCTATAGTTTATAAATAAATAAAAAGTGAGTGAAGAGGTTCTAACTCACTTTTGTGAAATAAGACATCCACCTAGTAGCACAACGTTGTGAATTAAGTGGGAGTCAAAGGGGCCTAACACCACGTAGAGGAGGGGGGCCTACGTACACTCTAGAAGCTTCTGCAAGCTTTTGCATATATGAGGATGAGCATGTGGAGGAGAGAGAGGCTACATTCGGTTTTGGAGGGAAACAAACATTATAAAATATGGAGGAGCCTCCTCATTTGATTCATTCTGGAGTTGAGGATTTTTGAGTGGGACATTTGTCTTCTTGAGCACGCTGGCTGTTTGGCCTGTCTGCAGCACTGTTTAGTGCATTGAGTGTCTCCGGTCAGAGATCTCGCCCTTAGCCTCGGGGGAATTTGAGTGCCTGCTCAAGCAAGGTTGGTTTTTCAGCATTTTTTGAGTCGTTTTATTGTTTGGGTTTGTTGCGGAGCTGGAGCTTATAGAGACTACGCAGTCACTGGGAGAGAGGACACAATCCATTGTGGAGGTGCTTCGAATTGGGGTTTCTACAGGTGATTCAGCCGGGATTTTGAGCAGAGGGTCAGCCTTTGCCCATAGGAGGCTTTTGGTGGAGTTTGAGGTAGTGTTTCAGCTATTTCCATCTAGCCTCTGCGCAGAGCCTTGGAGGCCAGCGTAATTCACTAAGGAGGCATTTTTTGGTGACTTTCGGGGGTTGGCCATTTTTGGTATGGTTTCTAGATTTTTCCCGGGTTGGTGAGTAGAGGAGTTCTGCAAATTTTTAGCTCATTCTGGCAAGGGGATCAGCCCCTAGTCTCTAGTTCATACCAGCAGTAGCAGCTACACGGTATTTTTCCAGTAGCTGGGATGCAGTTCATAGAGCAGCCATTTCCGGTATTTTCTGAGAGAGTCTCTTTACTTGCCTTGAGCAAGATTAGGTGTCATCACTCTGATCACCTATTGTACTTCATTATATTTCTCATATTAATAAAATGTCTTAGAACTTCCTCTCTATGTTTCTGGATGAATTGCCTTATTTGCCATATTTTCTCTCTATGCTATTATATGTTTTCTGCACTGTTATTTTCTTTTGAGCATTCTAGTTCTATACCACTTGGCGAGTTTATCTTTCACTCTTAGACAAAGTCTAGAAAGGGCCAGTTAGCCTCTAGATATCGTCCTCTTTTTAGAGGAGAAATATCCAGTAAATTCCCTCCCAGTCTATCTCTGGTTGGAGTTGCCATGTTTTAGAGATATTCCCGAAACGAGATATTACAGTGGTATCAGAGCATAGTTCTGGCTCAGCTTATGGTCTATGACATCGAGAAAGAGACCATACATAGGCAGGAAGTATAGAGACCATGAGCGTAGGTTAGAGACCACCTACGAAGAGGAAGACTGTGCCCGGGTAGAGGACACAGATAAGGAGAGAGAGCCTGTGATGGACATAGAGCAGGAGGAGCCTGTAGTAGATGGCAGATGACACAGAGGCCAACCATTTTGGAGAGGCACTCCTCAAGTCGGTACAGGATTTAGCTAGACAGATTGAGGTGATGGGACAGAGGTTCACAGTTGTGGAGGCTAGACATCGTGAGACTCCATGGGTTTTCCGGGTAGGAGAGGGATCAGGTACATCTCATCATTTGCTGGAGCATGGTGTTTCTCAGCGTGATACTCCTCAGCCGATGGCTTCACATGCACCTACCTACTCTACCATGCCCACTTTCTTGGGAGCAGACACTGGGGTAGGAGCCCAGCAAGAGACAGAGGCCAGACACATGGGCGATTATTTTGCAGAGTATCGGGCCTATGGGCAGGAGTTTAGGGATGCTCTCTCATTCCGAGATTTTGTGCAGCTCCAGCGGGATAGTAGACCCCCCGACCATGATAGAGGGCCTCGACATTATCATGATGGAGATTCGCACCGTGCCTCTAGCAAATTTTATTTGCCTACATTTGATGGATCATCAAACAGTTCGGCAAAGTCTTGGGTGGAGAAGCTGGATATCTATTTCCAGCTTAACTAGATGTCAGAGATGGAGACCATCAAGGTGGCGACATTAAATTTGGATGGTGAGGCCCAGGACTGGTGGTTCCATAAGATGGTTACACTCAGACACTCTATAGTGATGACATATGCCAAGTTTACCAGGAGGTTGATGGAGCATTTTGATCGGAGGGATCCAGAACAACATTTTGTTGAGCTAACGAAGCTCAAGCAGACAGGGAGCCTAGAGACATACATTGTATATTTCTTGAGGGTTTCGGTGATGGTGCCAGATCTATCTATGGCACGGATGATCTATATGTTTGTGGAGGGATTGGCAGAGCCACTTCGAGGTCTAGTCAGATCTACTAGACCAGCTACACTCCAGGATGCTATCAGGAGGACGAGGGACTTACAGGATGCATTGCCCAGGACGCGGACACCTTACCCCCAGAGACAGGGTTTCCAGCCCAAGGGGAAGGATTTGAGGATTCTTCCTCCCAAGCGGAATCCACGACAGGCCCAGACAGATGATGATGCCAGGAGGGAGTTGAAGAAGAAGTGGCTGTGCTTTACTTGTCAGGAGCCGTGGGCACCAGGGCATAGGTGTGCTACTGGAAAAGCACACTTCATTGAGGTATTCTCCGATGATAGCGGGGAAGAGGATGAGGAGGATGATGAGGAGGAAGGAGATAGTGAAATGGCCTAGGATCAGTTGCCGCCTCCACCTTTAGGGACAGGAGCTGCAGCTTTTGCACCCACAGGAGGGGCCCTTGCAGCTTTAAGAGGAGTTACTAAGTGTTTGACACTGCGTGTATGAGGGACAGTACGTGGTCAGTGAGTATCAGTCTTGGTTTACAGTGGGGAAACCGACAACTTCATTGATGCGAAGATGGTCGAGCGGAGGGGTATACCGACTAAGAGTTTTGACGTGTTCTCAATCTTGGTCCCAGGAGCCCAGACGATGCAGTGTGCCCAGTATGTTCCAGAGTTGGCAGTGACGATGGGTACCCACACCACGACCGATCACTTTTTCATGGTAAAAATACCAGATGCCAATGTGGTGTTGGGTGTTCAGTGGTTGATTACTCTGGGGAAGGTCACCACGGATTGGGAGGCCTTAGATATGGAGTGGGATGACAAGAAGACCAGGAAGCATGAAAAGATCCGTGGGATGCATACTTACCCACCTCAGATAGTTTCGACACACCCGATGGAGGCAGACCTCCAAAAGGGAGACATAGAGTGGGAAGTTGATCTATGGGCTTCAGAGGCAGAGACTGCTAGTCGGGCATTTCACCCAGATATACAGGCCATCCTTGACAGGCATGAAGTAGTGTTTGGGGATATACCACCAATTCAGCTACCAGATCAAGCGTTTGAGCACACCATTGAGCTTGAACAGGGTATTCAGGCGATGATCACTACCCCCTATAGGCATCCCAAAGCCTATCGGGATGAGATTGAGCGTGCCATCCAGGAATTGTTGGCTGGACACATCAGACTGAGCACGAGTCCATTTTCTTCTTTTGTAGTGCTGGTGAAGAAGAAGGATGACACCTTGAGGATGTGCATTGACTACAGGGCCCTGAACAAGAAGACACTGAAGAACAGGTACCCTATACCTAGGATCGATGAGCTGATGGATGAGCTGAGAGGAGCTAAGTTCTTCTCGAAGATTGATTTGAGATCAGGGTACCACCAAATTCACATGAGGGAATAGGATATTCCCAAGACCGCCTTCAGGTGTCATTATGGGCACTTTGAGTTTTTGGTTATTCCTTTTGGGCTGACCAATGCACCAGCCACCTTTCAGTCTTGCATGAACCATATCTTTTGCAGTCATCTGAGGAAGTTTGTACTGGTTTTCTTTGATGACATACTCATATATAGTAGGACTTGGGAGGAGCATCTCCAGCATATAGAGACAGTACTACGCATCTTGGAAGAGCAACAGTTCTACGCTAAGCTCTCCAAGTGTGAGTTTGGGACGATAGAGATGTTGTATTTGGGTCATATTATTGGAGTGGACGGAGTGAGAGGCCATGAGGAGAAGATTAGAGCCATCAGAGATTGTCCGGAGCCTAATAACGTGACGGAACTTCATGGTTTCATCGGGATATGTACCTATTACAGGAAGTTCGTTAGAGGATTCTCACAGCTTGCTGCACCCCTTACGGATTTGACGAAGAAGGGGGCATTCATTTGGTCAGATACAACACAGCAAGCCTTTGATAGGCTCAAGGAGGTGATGAGTAGCTGCCCCGTGCTTGCATTTATGGAATTTACGCAGCCATTTATCTTGGAGTGTGATGCATCGGGAGAGGGGATCGACATAATATTGATGCAGGGGGGACACCCTATAGCGTTTGAGAGCCAGAAACTCCTTCCGCACCCGAGGTTGTATCCTATATATGACAAGGACATGTTGGCCATCATGCATGCTTTGGCCAAATTCCGGCAGTATTTGGTAGGGAATAGATTCAGGGTGAGGACTAACCACAACAGCATTAGTTTCTTTCTAGAGCAGAAGCAACTACAGGAGAGGTAGCAGAAGTGGATTAGTAAGATCCAAGAATATGACTTTGACATTGAGTATGTCAAGGGTAAGAATAACGTGGTAGTAGATGCCCTTTCACGTAGACCAGCCATGTTATCTCTTATGAGCTTGGATACAGATTGGAGGGCTTGAATTTTGGTTGAGTACTCCAAGGACAAATTTGCGTGTGAAGTGTTGGATGGACAAGTGGTAGATGACAGATATAGGATGGTTGATGAGATCATCTATTACAGGGACAAGATCTTCTTGACTGAGGGATCTCAGCTTAAGAAGAAAATACTCCAGGCATCACACGATTCTCCATTGGCAGGCCATCAGGGGTTTACCAAAACCTACAGGGTCATTAGAGAGAGGTTCTCATGGAAGAGCCTCAAGGAGGACATACTCTAGCACATCAGGGAGTGCGAAGTTTGTCAAAGGAATAAGGGGGAGATGAGCTATCCCGCAGGATTGTTTCAGCCTCTTCCCATTCCGAAGGGGAAATGGGAGAGAATTTAGATGGAATTCATCACAGGGTTTCCCATGGTGTAGGGCAAGGATTGTATTTTTTTCATCGTTAATCGATTGACATAGTATGCGCACTTTTTCGCCATATCCGCACATTACACAGTAGCACAGTTGGCCGAGTTGTTCTTCAGAGAGGTTTTTAGGTTGCATGGTCTTCCTAAGACCATCATCAGTGACAGGGACAGCCGTTTCATGGGTGGATTTTGGTAGGAGCTTTTCTGACTAGTGGGGACGGAGTTGACACCGAGTACCAGTTACCACCCACAGACGGATGGACAGATGGAGATAGTTAACAAGTGGCTAGAGGGCTACTTGCGTAACTATGTTAGTGGGTAGCGGTGAGCATGGTTGAGATGGTTGCATTTGGGGGAGTACTGATACAACTCGACACATCACATTTCTATTGGTATGTCACCATTTTGATGCTTTGTATGGGTACCATCATTTATCTTTTGCTGATGTGATGTTCGGTGCTAGCAAGGCTCCTAGAGCCAAGATTTGGATACAAGAGAGTTAGGACATCCTCCGAGCTCTTAAGGACAATATGGCTACAACACAGAACCAGCAGAAGTTGTATGCTGATAGAGGTCGGGTGGAGAGAAAATTTTAGGTAGGGGACTTGGTCTACCTACGATTATAGCCATACCGATAGTCATCGCTGAAGCATAAGGGAACTGAGAAGCTCAAGCCTCGCTTTTACGGGCCATACAGGGTGATACACAGGATTGGGAAGGTTGCAAATGAGTTGTGGCTGCCCCAAGGTAGCAAGATCCATAAAATTTTCCATGTATCATGCCTGAAGAAGGCACTGGGACAACGGGTGACAGTGACAAAGGAGCTACCACCTACAGATGATGAGTGGCACTTGGTGTTGCAGCCGGAGGCCATTATTGATACTAGGAAGAGGGGTTACAGAGCAGGATGGTCCAGGAATTCTTGGTGAGGTGGAAGAATTTGCCGGATGAGGATGCCACTCGGGAGAGCGAGAAGATTTTGCAGTATCCATCACTTCAGTTGCTTGAGAACAAGCAACATTTTGCTGAGGGAGACTGTAATATTCCTAATTATTGACAGTTAATTGGAACATTCGATTTTGTTTAGTTTGTCGTCTATAGTTTGTAAATAAATAAAAAGTGAGTGAAGAGGGTATAACTCACTTTTGTGAAATAAGACATCCACCTAGTAGCACAACGTTGTGATTTAAGTGGGAGTCAAGGGGGTCCTAACACCACGTAGAGGAGGGGGGCCTACGTACACTCTAGAAGCTTCTGCAAGCTTCTGCGCAGATGAGGATATGAATGTGGAGGAGAGAGAGGCTACGTTGGGTTTTGGAGGGAAACCAATGTTATAAAATATGGAGGAGCCTCCTCATTTGATTCATTATGGAGTTGAGAATTTTTGAGTGGGACATTTGTCTTCTTGAGCATGATGGTTGTTTAGCCTGTCTACAGCACTGTTTAGTGCATTGAGTGTCTCCGATCGAAGATCTTGCCCTTAGCCCTGGGAAACTTCAAGTGTCTGCTCAGGCAAGGTTGGTTTTTCAACATTTTGTGAGTATTTTTATTGTTTGGGTTTGTTGCGGAGCTGGAGCTTATAGAGACTATGTAGTCACTGGGAGAGAGGACACATTCCATTGTGTAGGTGCTTCGGATTGGGGTTTCTGCAGGCGATTCAGCCGGGATTTTGAGCAGAGGGTCAGCCTTTTCCCATAGGAGGATTTTGGTGGAGTTTGAGGCAGTGTTTCATCTATTTCCATCTAGCCTCTGTGCAGAGCCTTGGAGGCTAGCGTAATTCACTGAGGAGGCATTTTCTAGTGACTTTCGGGGATTGGCCATTTTTAGTATGGTTTCTAGATTTTGCCCGGGTTAGTGAGTAGAGGAGGTTTGCATATTTTTAGCTCATTCTGGCAAGGGGATCAGCCCCTAGTCTCCAGTTCATACTAGTAGTAGTAGCTACACGACATTTTTCCAGTAGCTGGGACGCAGTTCATAGAGCATCCATTTCCTGTATTTTCTAAGAGAGTCTCTTTACTTTCCTTGAGCAAGATTAGGTGTCATCACTATGATCACCTATTTTACTTCATTATATTTCTCAGATTAATAAAATGGCTTATCATTTCCTCTCTATGTTTTTGGATGAGTTGCCATATTTGCCATATTTTCTCTCTATGCTATTATATGTCTGTTGCACTGTTATTTTCTTTTGAGCATTCTAGTTCTATACCACTTGGTGCATTCATCTTTCACTCTTAGACAGAGTCTAGAAAGGGACAGGTAGCCTCTGGATCTCATCCTCTTTTCAGAGGCGGAATATCCGGTAAATGCCTTCCCAGTCTATCTCTGGTTGGAGTTGCCGTGTTTTAGAGATATTCCCGAAACGAGATATTACACTCAACAACCTCATTGGAGAAACTCATCACAAGGGCGGATGTCCCAACATAATCAAACACCTGCCTTACTACCTCCATCCCAACCTCAACCTCATCCCACCCATTCTACTCCACCCAAGCTACCTCATATGCCTGCATAGCCCAATCTGAACGTGAACAACAAGCAAGAAAAATAGGTTTACAATGGAGAGACATCCTAGCCAATTTATGTTGTGTAGATCCATGATATCAATCTCAAGATGAAAAGAGTAATCCTGGAAAATCATCCTGCATCTCCACCTGCAGAGTTTGAGGAGGAAAAGGAAGAGAGTAACACTTCGATCCAAAAACCTCATTTTCCTGAGCACTTGATCCACTTTAGTCAGCACGCCCCAAAGCAAACTGAACCTCTAGGAGAACTAAATTTTTTTTGTATGAAAATAACCCTTTTTTAGGCCATTAAGGATGTTCCTATTTACAATAGGCTCATCAAGGAAAATTTATTTAAGAAACCTTAGAGAAAGAAGAAAGTTACCCCCACCATCAATCTAGTAGGACAGTTGTCTCACTTAATGTTGGGAAGGATGATCTTCCCGAAGTACCTGGACCCTCGCAGTCTAGTTGTGGATGTACATGTAGATGGTGTCATAGTCCCCTATAATATGATTGATCTTGGGGCTAACATCAATTTAATTACCAAGGAAACTATTCTTAAACTCAACCTCCAAGGGACTTTGAGGAAAACCACAATGGTTTTGCAACTTGCAGACCAGTCTACAGTAGCTTCGGAAGGAATTGTTGAGGATGTTATGGTTTCAATAAACTCTTGGGAGTAACCTAAATATTTTCTAGTCCTCTAGCCAAAAACCATGTTTAATGGATATCCTATCATTTTAGGAAGACCTTGGTCATCCACTGCTAATGCTTATATCAGTTGTCAGGCCGGAAACATCACCTCAAGAATAAGCCTTTGTATAAACAATTGGTATTATATCTTCCTTCCTGACCTTACATTGACCATGAACTAAATTTGTGGTTGGAGGATGAAGAAGAAGAATATGAATTATACAACTCATAGATGAAGTTTACAACACTAAGCCCTACCACATTTGTACCATAGACGTTGTAACTATAGGGGAGAAACATGATGAGGATGAGCTCGTTGACCACATCATTTAGAGACAACCCCACAATGATAGTCCACTCAATGACCTAGTCAAAGAGTGTAAAACCCACCCTTGGATGGAGTTACGTTTAGTTGATTCAGCTTTTGAAACCACCAAGGCTGTGTAATTTGGCCCATCAAAATATATGAAAATTAAATCATCCCTCTCATCCAAAGAATAAGAGAAACTATGTTAGTTCTTGAAAGAAAACCTTGATGCATTACTTGGGACTTCAAAGACATGAAAAGGTGCAACCCTCAGTGTGCAGACATCATATCTACATTGAAGAAGGATGAAAGACTGTGCGCCAACCCAAAATTTGGATTAACCCAACTCTAAAGGACATAGTGAAGGAAGAATTTCATAAATTATTGGGTGTAGGTTTCATCTATCCCATAACTTACAGTGAGTGGGTGTCTCCTATTTTCATAGTTCCAAAGAAGAATGGAAAATGACGAATCTGTGTTGACTACTAGGAACTAAAAAAATCCAGTGAGAAGGAACATTTCCCCTTTCCCTTTATAGTTCAATTCCTGGATGGCCTTTCAAGGAAGAATTTATTTTCTTTCCTATATGGGTTCAATGGGCATAAATAGATCCAAATTAGTCTAGAAGACTAGCAGAGGACTACTTTCACATGTTCCTCTAGCACCTTCACTTACAGAGTCCTTCCCTTTGGGTTGTGCAATGCCCCAACTAATTTCCAAAAACAAGTCTTGAGCATATTCTTTGAGCTAGTCCATGACTCTATTGAAATGTACATAGGTGAATTCACACCTTATGGGGATGACTTCCAAGAAGCTCTATGCAATTTGGGAAAAGTGTTGAAAAGGTGCATTGAGATGCATATCTCCCTGAGTCTAGAAGAGTGTAAATTATTAAAAAGAGAAAGAGTTGTTTCGAGCCACTCAATATCACAAGAAGGAATATAGGTAGACCTGGACAAAATCACTATCATAAAAAGGGTGCCTGCTCCTCAAAATCAAAGAGATGCAAGCGGTTTCCTAGGTTTGGCTAGCTACAATAGAAGGTTTAATAAAGACTTCAGAAAATTGGCTTCACCATTATTTGGATTATTTTCCAAAGATTTTGAGTTTTTCTGGTCCATTCTCTATGAAGAATCTTTTGAGCTCATTAAGGAAAATTTAACCACTGCCCCCATTCTCTGAGGTCCAAATTGGGCTCTGCCTTTCCACATCAACACAAATGCATTGGAAAACATTATGGGAGAAACTTTGGGGAAGTTAGAAGACAAATTTCCCTATGCCATCTATTTCATTAGAAATAATTTGTCCAAAACTGAATTGAACTATATTATCATATAAAATGAACTTTTAGCCATTCTCCATTCCTTAAAAAATTTAGACATTATATTACTAGTTATCAGACCTTTGTACATATTGACCATGTGGTCATAAAGTACTTAATAAATTAACATGATTTTAGTGCTAGAATAATTAGATGGTTGTTGTTATTACAACAATTTGACTTAAAAATTGTTGACAAACCAAGAAAGGAGAATGTTGTTTCAGATTTCTTATCAAGACTAACTCTACCTGTAGATGAAGAGGAGATGGTGGATGATAATATTCTATATTAACACCTACTTTCTATCTCAACACTCTCTCCTTGGTTTGCTGACATAGCTAACTATTTGGTTCCTGAAAATTTCCCTCCAAACCTCTCATCTAGGGAGAAGAGAAAGATTATCAGGAAAAGCACCCCTTTCACCTGGATTGGTGGAAATATCTTCAAGTTAGGTCCTAACCAAATTCTCAAAACATCGGTGAGGGAAGAAGAATATTTTGAAATCCTCTCAGCATGTCATGATATTCCTTGTGGAGGCCACTTTGCTACAAAAAGGACAACCTTCAAAGCTTTGCAAGTAGGTTTCTATTGGCCTACCCTACACGAAAATGCCATGAGATACACCAGTAGGTGTGACCAATGCCAAAGAATGGGGAGACCTACACCAAAGGATGAAATTCCTTTGCACCCTTAGGTGTCTCTAGAGCCATTTGACAAATGGGGCATGGAATTCATTGGACCCATTGATCCACCATCCAGATAGAAGATGTATATGATAATCTACAATGACTACTTTACCAAGTGGGTTGAAACAAGGGTTGTAAAGGTAGAAACAAAGGAGAAGGTAGTTGAGTTTCTGAGAGAAAATGTGTTCTATAGGTTTGGATACCTTAGAGAGGTAGTCACTGATTAGGGGGCTCAATTTACATATCATCTCATTGAAAACCTCCTAAGATGGCACAAGATAAATCACAATAATTCCACTACCTGTCATCCTCAAGAAAATGGACATGTTGAAGTGAAAAGTAGAGCCTTGGAGAATTTCCTCACCAAGGTTGTGAGCAACAACAAAAAATAATGGGAAGATAGATTGGTGGAAGCCAATTTGGCTTACAATACCACTTGGAAGAAAATCACATGATTTAATCCTTACAATTCATTCTATGGGAGGAAATCTTTTCTTTCCATTGAATTTGAGTACAACACCTTGAGAATGGAAGTTGAGTTAGACCTAGATATCACAGAGGCCCAAGAAGAAAGGTTGTTGTAGTTAATTATTTTGGATGAGTTCAGAATGAAGGCACCCCTTCACATAGAGGTAATTCAGTTGCAAAGGAAGGTTTGGTATGAAAAAAACATTAAGGAAAAGACATTTCAAGAAGGATATTTGGTGCTACTCTATGAATCAAGGTTCAAGTACTTCGAAGGAAAAATAATGAAAAGATGGTTGGTACCATACCAAGTGGAAAAATGATATGACAATGGTGTTTCTCAGATAAAAACCATATATGAGGAGGGAAACCCCCTACTTATCAATGCTTATAGGATCAAAGTGTAAAATAAGCCCCCTTCTAGGGCTGAGTTTATTAATTCCATGAATAGGGAGGTCTATGTTGTTGGAATATTCATAGTTTCTAGCGCCTCCCCTTCCTAGGAAAAAGAAAAAAAAATAAAGAGGCATGGGTGAAAATTTCTCTGAGGAATCCAAGGCCAAATGTTGGGTTAAATACCTCTATGAGGTGATCTTGGAGAAAAACAAAAAGAAAAAAACAAAGAAATAAAATATCCTTGGGTGAAAAAATCTTTGAGGCACCCAAGACAAGCTTGTGGGTTGAAAACCTTTGTGGAGGCATCCCACCTATCTTCAAAAAAAAAGTGAGAGAGAGAAATAAAAAGACAAAGATAAAAAAAAAGAAAAAGAGAAAAATGAAAACAACACCTATGCACTCACTTATTTTTGTTTTGCAGTTTTTTGATCGAGGGAAATTTACACAAACAGGAGAATTTTTCTTCCTCTTTGTTGGGTGTGGAGCCTAATTTTGTTCCTGATTCGGAGTTCTTTGTTTCATCCAAATTTATACCCCAGGAAGACTGTACACCCCTCCACGTGGGCGGTGGGGGGGTGGGGCGGTGCAATGGGGACTTTTTCGGCTAAGAACATATGTAAAATTTCCTTGTAAAATATCGTAATTTTTTTGTCAATCTAGGTCGTTCATTAGGTAGATGATCTGATGGTATAAGTTATGTTTAATGTAGAGTTTATTTCCCTAAAAGGAAACCCATCGTTTGGTATGAGGTTATTGTATTGCGGCTATTTATTACATGTGTATTTTGAGCGAGAAATAGAAAGGGGGACTATGAGAGAGAGTAGAGAATGTTAATGTGGATTTGCTGTAGGCTGTGTATCTTCATCTTGATGGATATATAAATGGAGGACTGGTAGTTCGAGGTAGATGTAGCCCAAATTGGGTGAACCACGTATATTTGTGTCTCTCTTGTTTTATATGTTTTCTGTGTTTGTGTTTCTGCATATTTTATGTGTTACATTTCTCTGCCATATATAATTTTTCTAACACTCTCTCCTCTCTCTCTTATACCTACCCACTCCATAAGAAACCCCAGCATGCATCCATCCACCCTTTTCTCCATTCAGGTGAAACAAAATCCCATATTTTTCTCATGTATTTAATTTCTATAGGATGTCCTAGCTGCTACAATATTTCCTATATTTCTACAGGAAACCCTATACTGCTATAGGAAAGTCATGTGCGAGAAAGGAAGCTCTCTAAAGGGCATCTTGTTAGCACTTATTTTTTACTCATATTCAAAGCTACCCTCTGACCTATTGCTAAAATTTGACACTTTTAGAGACTAGGCCTGTGTTTTTCCCTTCTGGACTCCTTCCCCATTCATGTAATCCCATACATTCAAAATCACTTTTCCCATAGACCAAAAAATAGAATCATTTACATTACTGTCTCGGCCTACAAACCTTTCGAAGGACAAAAATATGATGAAGTGGGACCCATTTTACCCACCACACTTCCCTTTTCATTTCACTTTCCATTGAAAATCATTAAACTTACCCTTTTTCTACCTTTCTGCATTACCCTTCAACCTTACCGTTTCATTGCTTTTCATTCCCCGATCACGATCAAAGTGGGGCACTCATTGCATTTTGGATATTTTGTGTGCTTGGCATTAGAACTAAAATTTAAAAAATGCGATTGCCGATTTGAGATTGCGAATGCATCGCATAGCATTGGTTTTACCTTTATGAGCACCCACAAAATATTTATTTTAATTGGCATGCAATAGGTTGGCCCCACCACAACAGTTTCCCCCCATTGCACAGTTGTCGCAATACATTGATATATCATATAAACTTCGTAACACTTACCACTTAAAGCTTTGTTGATTCATAAAACTCTGCTACATAGTAGTGGGTCCCTCTCCCCACACATCGCAAAGTTTATATGTTAATCTCACAACTTATAACAAAAAACTAAACATGCGATGTTAGCCTGCGATCCGCTCCCACTTATTCCTTGTCACGTCATTCACCTCCTCCCCTGCGTGTCGCACTTCACAATTTTTAGTATTTACATCCTCCACTCTTATAAAAGCTATGAATTGCGATATGCATTGTGGTCCAGCCCCACCGACCCTCCACGTTTCCTACCATCCATGTCACCTCCCCTTCGCATCGCATTGCCGGTTGTATTTTTTATAAACTAAATTGTAAAGGTTGTGAAGTGCGCAGATGCGATGCCACTTCATAAATAAAGTTTAAAAGGTATGAAGTTTGGGTATATTGGTTTTCACTCTGTTTTATTCACCAAAATGGTTTTAACATGTCAGAAGTATTTCAGGTGAAAACAAGATAGAAAGGTTGAGTTAGGCAACAAAAAGCATTCAATTCATACAACAAATCTGCCCACACAACTCTCAACTCATCTACCAGCATATCATTCAAATGAGGCAGCCAACCACATGGAGGCAATCTAAGCTGACAGTGGGACACTCTAGCAAAGATTCAAGATTCGACAAAAGTGTCACTCATCGAATTCAACATGGAGATAAGAATTAAAGTGGTGTTTATCTTTTCCTAAAAAATAGAACTATTGTTCCCTAAATCTAGTGGGTGTATTTATTTTTCAATGATCATGAATGCCACTCGAACATAAAGTCCTTATCATGTAATTTTTCCACTATGGAATAAATGAATATAATAAATATAAAAATAGAGTCCTATTAGAAGTATACGTATTTTAGAGACTAGTTGTCTTTTTCAATTCCAGGAAAGCAGTTTATAGCTATGATAGGTGTGAAGGTCATAGTTCGATGATCAAGTCAACTGGGAAGATCCTATGTATTCAAAAAAGGTCTATTTATAGCTAGGATATCAAATGAGAAAGGAGGAGAGATGGTTGGTGGCATAGGGCCTAGTGCCCTGGCCTTGTTAATGATTCTCATGCTATTCTTGAAGCTATGTATTGTTGCACTCATAATATATTCCAATTACACTCTTGAGGATTCACAAAACCTTATGGTGTGTGTATTGTTTTCCCTTCTGTTTTTACATACTTTATCTTTCTTTATAGGTTTGTCATAAAATTTCTATCTTATGTTTTTATCAGTCTTGTGAACCTCCAAGTCAGATGGATTTATTTCTGTAAGTCCTGTTCCAAGATTTCTTGATTCAGTATAAATTGAAGAGTGCTCATAAGCGTTCCTTGAGGTGGAATTAAACCCTGTTTCATGTTTTTGTAAGTATTTTGATCTAGCATGCATGTTAATATGTTTTTGTCAGTCTTGATTCACCAAGCATTTCTGATTCATGAAGTCATGTTAGTCAAAAGCATTCCTTGTAATGGGATTATTTAAATGTAAAGTCAGATTCTTGTAAGTCTTTTAAGATCATTCTTTCACTCTACATTTCAGATCTAGAATTTGTGTTATTTTTCCTCCCAGAAGTGGATTTCTATCCTACAGGCCCACTGTCTTTCTTCCATTCCTCTAACCATCAGGCTACAAACTCAATTTTGCAACCACATCTTACACTAGTTCCCTCATATGTGTCAGAGTTTTTTTATGTGTTCAAAATTCCTTTTAGAGTGCTTGAGATCTAACCACTTTCCAAAAAACCCAATCAAATCATAAGATATTGCCTTAGAGTTTAAGATGTGTCTGGTCAGGTGCTTGCTGCAGTCCAAGTGTTGATTCCAATGCCAACATATTTTGGTGTGTCTGCCGGTAGACAAAGTCCTTGAAATGAAGTATTCTCCCAAGTCTCTTGTTTTAATTGTTGAAGATCGATTCTTGAAGGTGAACATGAATTGATAGCTTGAAGAAGACTATAGTTTTTTCACCTGGCGAGTCCATTGTTCTAGATCCAGTCGTGACTTCATGGAGATGAAACGAATTATTCTCCCGAGTCTCTTGTTTTAATTGCTGAAGATCAATTCTTGAAGGTGAACAAGAATTGATAGCTTGAATAAGACTGTAGTTTTTTCACCTGGTGACTCCACTGTTCCAGATCCAGTGGCGACTTCACGAAGATGCAAAGATCATATTTTCCGCGAAAGTTTTGGATAAAAAACTACACCTTTTGGAATTATGAAAGGGACATCATTGCAAAGGTATAATCTAATGTTTTTCCTCATTTAGTAGCTAATGATCTGGAGTCTTCCTATAGTGAAAAAATTCAATGCTTTATGAGTATCCCACGTTGTTATTATTTTCATCATGAGCTGCACTATCTTATGATATGGATTATTTCAGTTTTTCCTTTATGATTCAGAATCCATATGAGGTTTTTTCAGTTGTTTGAATGGTTATGCGTCAAATTTCATATTGCATGAATATTTCCATTCAAATCATATTAGAAGTAGAGGAATGAATAAGCTCGTTGTTTTGAGCATTTTTGCAGAGAAAAATAGATTTCAATTTTCAGTTTGAATCCAGCTTCAGTTTGGAGAAATAAGTTGCAGAATTGAAATGATGCTTTTGACTCCATTACCCAATGGCTAGGCATGCTAGTTTTCTAAGTTAATAAGCAAGATTGTTGGTTGGATAGATAAGACACTGGAACTACGGTTCTTGATAGCCTACAGGGGGCATATCATCCCCAATTAGAGCCACTATTAGCACTAATTTTTTACTCATATTCAAAGCTTCACTTTGCCCTATTGCTACAATTTGACACTTTTCGAGACTAGTCCTGTGTTTTTCCCTTTTGGACTAATTCCCCATTTATATAATCCCATACATTCAAAATAACTTTTCCCATATACCAAAACCCAAAATCATTTACATTACCATCTCCTACAAACCCTTATAAGGACAAAATAAAATGAAGTGGGACCCATTTTACCCACCACACTTCCCGTTTCATTTAATCTTCCATTGAAAATCATTAAACCTACCCTTTTTCTGCCTTTCTGCGTTACCCTTCCACCTTTACCATTTCATTGATTTTCATTCCCTGATTGCGATCAAAGTGGGGCCCTTATCGCATTTCACAGATTTTATGTGTTTTTCATTGGAACTAAACTTTAAAAAATATGATTTCCAATTTTTGATTGTGAATGCATCGCATCGCATTGGTTTTACCTTTGTGAGCGCTCGCAACATATTTATTTTAATTGCGATGTGGTAGGTCGGCCCCACCTCACCAGTTTCCCCCCATTGCACTATTTTCCCAATACATTGATATACCATATAAAATTCGTAACACTTACCGCTTAAACCTTCGCTGATTCATAAAAATCCGCTACATAATAGTGGGTCCCTCTCCCCACACATCACAAATTTTAGATGTTAACCCCGCAACTTATAACAAAAAACTGAAAGTTGCGATGTGCGTTTGCAATCCGGTCCCACTTCTTCCCTGCCACATCATTCACTTCCTCCCCTACGTGTCACACTTTACAATTTTTAGTATTTACATCCTCTGCTCTTATAACTAAAATATATGAATTGTGATATGCACTGTTGTCCAATCCTGCCGACCCTCCACGTCACCTCCCCTTCGCATCGTATTGCCGGTTGTATTTTTTATAAACAAAACTGTAAAGGTTGAAAAGTTCGCGGATGCGATGCCACTTCAGAAATAAAGTTTAAAAGGTTTCAAGTCCAGGTATATTGGTTTTCACGTTGTTTTATTCACAAAAAGGTTTTTAACATGGCAAAAGGATTTCATGGGAAAACAAGACAGAAAGGTTGAGTTAGGAAGCATAAAGCATTCAATTCATAAAGTAGATCTACCCACACATCTCTCAGCTCATCTACCAGCATATCAGCGAATTGAGACATCCAAACACATGGAGGTAATCCAAGCTTATAATGGTCCACCCCAACAAAGATTCAAGATTCGACAGAAGTGTCACTCCTCTAGTTCAGCATGGAGATAATAAGTAATGTGGCGTTTATATTTTCCTAAAAAATAGAACTATTGTTCCTAAAATCTATCGGGTGAATTTATGTTTCAGTGATGATGAATGCCACTCGAACATAAAATCCTTTTCATGTAATTGTTCAAATATGGAATAAATGAATGTAATAAATGTAAAAATAGATTCCTATTACAAGTATAAGTATTTTTTAGACTACTGTTTTTTGATTCCAGGAAATGTTGACAATATGATGCAGAGTGTTGTCCTTGATGGCAACCCACTTGATGAAGATTATGGCAACCTACTTGACGAAGATGTTCTTGACTTGATGAACTTGTTAAATGATGTAAATCTGATGTATCTTCAATGAGTACAGAAGGTAATGATGGAAGGAATGTCAGTATGTGCCAGAACATGATGAAAAGAGTATGTCTCAAGGCATACACGGATTTGTCTAGACGAAGTAGTGTATGCACGCGAGAAATAACGTGCCAAGTCGCGTACGGGAAAAAGCGCTCTAAATTTGTAAAACCAGGGGTAACTATCATGGTATTGACCCATTGTATTGAATGATGGTTTGCCTATGTGATCCCATCCAGGAATACCATTGGAAGTTATGTGGTTTTGACTCATGGTATTGATGAAGGGTAACCCTATATAAGGAGAAGAAAATCATTGTGAAAAGTTTGTGCAAGTGTCTGGGCTTTGATGAATACTTCACTCTGAAGTATATCTGTATGGTTGAACCCTGCTCCTAATTGATAGATCTGAATCTATGATGCACCTATGAACATGATGAAGGCTCAAGATCTCTAGATCTAGAAATGGTGAATTTCAAGGATGATCTGAAAAGAAGTGAAGAAGACCTGGCGTAATCCTGTTGAAGAGATTGAAGAAATATGGGTAAGTTTATAGATCTGGTATGTACTGCAAAGTTTATCTTTTATATATCTATACGCAGGTTCATTTCATGGAAAGCATGTGTATACGCGGGTCAGTGGAAGGAAAAGTGCATATGTGCAGTTAGGGTTTTTCCCTGGAAAATGCACTGAAGTATACGCGGGTTCGTCTTCTGGAAAGCGCGTATATACGCGGGTCTGATTAAATAAAAGCGTGTATGATTTCTGATCTAATGGTTGCTGAAGGTTGAATGGGTTTCTACATATCTATTCTGAATTCTGGGTTATATCTGATATTCTGGTTACAGTGGTCTCACTATTCTATGTGAAGCAATGAGCAAGGTATGATTATTGATAAGTGAAGGGTGTGTTGAAGCTATTTGATCCAGTTTGAAAATTGATGAAACGTGGTCTATAGTGGTGCTGAAGGTCGAAGCCTTCAGTCAGGGGGTTGTTTCTCCCTTCCAGGAGAGGCTGGTAAACGAGTTCAGGGGGTCGTAGCTCCCTTCCAGGAGAGGCTGGTAAACGAGAGCAGGGGGTTGTAGCTCCCTTTCAGGATAGGCTGGTAAATGAGAGAAGGTTGTAGCCTTCTGCAGGTGGGTTCCTGCGTGTTGGTTTGGTTCTGCACCAGTACATGATTTTAAGAAGTTTTCTTAATAATAAATTTTGAAGGCTAAAAAGATGGCAGCGGTGGTTTTCTCCCGAATTGGGTTTCCACCTAAAAATCCTGGTGTTCATGTGTGTTGCATATGTGTGATGATTATTCTGTTCTGTCTGCACCTGTTTACTGTTTCTGAAACATCTGATGAATGAATAATGCAATGATCTGAGTTAAGATTCAAACACATAATTATAGCATTGAGCAAGATATGATTATTGATAAGTGAAGGGTTGTGTTGAAGCTGTTTGATCCAGTTTGAAAATTGATGAAACATGGTCTGC
Source organism: Pinus albicaulis (assembly GCA_034641835.2). Classification (NCBI taxonomy): domain Eukaryota; kingdom Viridiplantae; phylum Streptophyta; class Pinopsida; order Pinales; family Pinaceae; genus Pinus; species Pinus albicaulis. The sequence goes on along the minus strand of CM076580.1, from coordinate 806,817,353 downwards.
AGTGGTGCTGAGGGTCGAAGCCTTCAGTCAGGGGGTCGTAGCTCCCTTCCAGGAGAGGCTGGTAAACGAGAGCAGGGGGTTGTAGCTCCCTTCCAGGATAGGCTGGTAAACGAGAGAAGGTTTTAGCCTTCTGCAGGTGGGTGCCTGCGTGCTGGTTTGAGTCTGCACTAGTACATGATTGTAAGAATTTTTCTTAATAATAAATTTTTAAGGCTGAAGCAACGACAGCAGTGGTTTTCTCCCGAATTGGGTTTCCACCTAAAAATCCCGGTGTTCATGTGTGTTGCATATGTGTGATGATTATTCTTCTCTATCTGCACCTGTTTACTGTTTCTGAAATATCTGATGAATGAATAATGCAATGATCTGAGTTAAGATTCAAACACATAATTAGATCTCTGGACATACGCGAGTTCTGTAAAGGATATCCGCGTATATACGCTAGTTTCCTTCAGTAAAGTAGCGTATGGGTTTTTAGAAAGGAAAAAGTAAAAGTTTGATTGTCTGCACTAAATACTGATTCACCCCCCCCTCTCAGTATTTTTCCCAACAATTGGTATCAGAGCAGGTCCTTCTGAAAAAGCTTAGCCGCTAGAAGGAAGATCAAGCAAGATGAGCCATCAAGAAGGAACATCATCTATCAAGCCTCCACTCTTCAATGGAAGCAATTTAATCTTCTGGAAAATGAGGATGAGATCCTTTCTTCAGTCTATGGGAGCAGATGTATGGGCCATTGTTGAACAAGGATATCAATATCCAACTGCTACACCAACAGATCCAACTGAAAGGAAGAATTATGAATCAAATGCAAAAGCGGTCAATGCTATAACAGGAAGTCTAACAGAATCAGAATTTGTCAAAGTCATGCAGCTGAATACAACAAAAGAAATATGGGACAAAATCATTCTGAGTTATGAAGGTGATGCAAAGGTAAAAAGTGCAAAACTCCAAACTCTCATAATTGAATATGAAAATTTAAAGATGCATAGTGATGAGAGTATTGCCAGTTTCTTTTTACGTCTTGATGATGTTGTAAATCGTATGAAAAATCTGGGAGAAACAATAACCGAAATTACTTTGGTTGAGAAAATTTTGAGACCACTAACGGAAAAATTTGAGTCAAAAGTCTCTGCTCTTGAAGAAAAACAGGATCTTCAAAATCATACTGTGGTGCAAATTCATGGCATACTGACCGCATATGAAATGAGAAGAGGAGGACCATCTGAAGTCAAAGAAGTTGTTTTTAGAGCTTCTACAAAAGGGAAATAAGTACAAGAAGCAGAAGGATCAGGATATATTTCGGAAGAAGATGAGGCAAATTTTGTAAAGAAACTTCAACTTGGTACAGGACGGTTTAGAGGTAAGCTTCCTTTCAAATTTTTTAATTGTGGAAGAGTTGGTCATTATGCTGCTAAGTGTCCTTACAAAGAAACACCTGCAAAAGGAAAGGAAGTAGCTAGAAATAAGAACCGGTCTAGCACTAGAAGAAGTTACTATACTCATGATGACAGTGATGGAGTATCTGATAGTGAGGAAGAATGTGAACAAGATCTTAGACTTCTCATGGCATTTGAATCTAAAGAAGAAAATGATACTTTTGTGGATGCTCTAGAGGACAATGATTTTCTTGAAGAGAACAATCAACTCAAAATACGCTTAGAAAAAAGAATAATTCTCTTAGAAGAATATAAAATTCTCTTAGAAGAAAGGAAAATAACCATTGAGACTCTGGAAAAGCAGGTTGAAGAGGCAAAGAAACAGAATGAGAAATTAGAATGTGAAGTGGTAAGTGTAAGAAAAGAATTTGAGAAAGCAAAGACTCTGAATTTCAGATTTGCTAAAGGATCTGAAACCTTAGATGAGATTATCAAGGTACAACATTCTCCTCTTATAAAGACAGGTCTTGGATATATTGGAGAATCTTCTCAAGCTTCAGAACCAAATTATCTAAAAGCAGCTACAGCTGGTTTACAAAATTCTGCCACTCAACAAGGGAATAAAGAATCTTTACAGGTAAAGCATGATCATCTTAATGCAAGGAACACTAACAGGAATATCTTTCAAAGAAGCCCCAATCAATAGGTAAATTCAAGTAGAAGATTTCATGATCGCAGAAATTTCTTCTTCAATGGACAATGTTTTTCATGTCACAATTTTGGCCATAAAGCTGCTCAATGTGTTGCATATAAAACCATCATGACAAGAGAAGCAAGAAAGAAAAGGGTTGATATTGAAACAAAGAAGAATACCTATAAGAACTTTTCTCCTCTTCTAAATGAAGTTGAATGTGCTTATTGAAATAACTATGGGCATGAAGAATCTAAATGCAGGAGAAAAGTTCAGCCAAAAGAGCATCTTCCTTCAAAATCCAAAATATGGAAAAAGAAGGAATCACAGGTTGAAAATTGTGGCATAGCGTTATTTGCGGAAGGTGAATAAAATCAATGGTACATTGATAGTGGATGCTCGAGACACATGACAGGTGATAAACACAAACTTCGTGCATATAGTGCTCTAGAAAAGGAAAAGAAAGTTACTTTTGGAAATGATACTCCTGCTGTAATTAAAGGAAAAGGGTCCGTGTTTCTAAAAGAAAAGGTGAAGGCTAATGATGTCATGTATGTGGATGGATTAAGGCATAATCTGTTAAGTGTAAGTCAAATGTGTGATCAAGGAACTAAAGTTGTCTTTAGTTCAAAAGAATGTGTGGTTCGTGATCTTGATACAAGTAAAACAATTATAAAAGGAAAAAGAACTCCAAGCAACCTATATGTATTGAAGAATTGCAAAGAACAATGTTACTTGAGTAAATCTTCAGAAAACTGGCTATGGCATAGAAGGTTGGGGCATCTAAGCTTCTCTCAAATCAACAAATCAAGCAAACTTAATGCTGTTCGTGGTCTTCCCAATATTTCTCTACTTGAAAGTATCATATGCAAATCCTGTCAATTCGGTAAGCAAACCAGAGTGCAATTCAATGCCAAGGAAGGATCGTCAAGTAAGCCTCTTGAACTCATTCATACCGACATATGTGGACCTACGAGGAAAAAGTCACCACGTGGTGAAGAATACTATATCTTATTCATTGATGATTTTTCTAGAATGTGTTGGATTGGGTTGATCAAACACAAAGATGAAGCATTTGAAAAATTTCAGATTTTCAAAGCGCTGGTTGAAAATGAATTAGATCTAAAAATCAAGTGTCTTAGATTTGATCGAGGAGGAGAATATACATCAAATGAATTCTTTGAATTTTGTGAACAACATGGCATAAAAAGACAGTTTTCTGTAGCAGGCACTCCACAACAAAATGGCGTAGTAGAAAGAATGAATAGAACAATTCAACAAATGGCTAGAGCTATGCTTGATGATTCTGGAACACCTGATATTTTTTGGGGAGAAGCAGCTCACACAGCAGCAAATATTCTTAACAAGGCACATGTTCGGGTAAATAGTGACAAAACTCCATATGAACTCTGGCATGGTAATTCTCCCTCTGTGAAACACTTTAGAGTTTTTGGAAGTAAATGCTTTATCAAAAATAATGATGAAAATCTTGGAAAATTTGAACCTAGATCAGATGAAGGAATACTTCTTGGTTACTCATCTACAAGCAGGGCATACAAATGTTACAATAAAAGGCTTCGAAAGATTGTTGAATGTATTGATGTTGTTATTGATGAGTCTCATGCAGTCCCTAAAGAAGAAAGACAAACAAAAGAAGAAGATGATGGTGACTTTTGTCCTTCTACATCAAATAGAAATGATATAGACAGTGGATCCAATGAAGAACCTGAAGATGATTTATCTGGAAAGGCTCCATCCAGATATGTTCAAAAGAATCATCCCGAATCTCAAATTTTGGGAGACAAGGAATCAGGTGTACAAACAAGGAGGACTCTTGTGGGATCTCCTAGCTATTTGGCATTTCTATCCACGATTGAACCACACAATTTCAATCAAGCTAGCAAAGATGAATGTTGGATTCAGGCCATGAATGAAGAACTTGATCAAATTGAAAAGAACCACACTTGGGAATTGGTGCCAAGACCACATGATAAAAATGTCATTGGAACCAAATGGATATTCAAGAACAAGCTAAATGAGAATGGGGACGTTATAAGAAACAAAGCTAGACTGGTTTGCAAAGGGTATACTCAACAAGAAGGTATAGATTTTGAAGAAACTTTTGCTCCTGTAGCTAGACTTGAAGCCATAAGAATGTTTCTTGCTTTTTCAAGTTTTCAACAAATCAAAGTTTATCAAATGGATGTCAAATCTGCTTTCCTCAATGGTGATCTAGAAGAAGAAGTTTATATAGAACAACCAAAAGGATTCATTTTGGGAAATGATGAAAATCTTGTTTTTAGACTTAAAAAGGCTCTATATGGTCTCAAACAAGCTCCAAGGGCATGGTATTATCGTCTTGACAAATATCTTCATCAACAAGGATTTTCTAAAGGGTCTGCTAATAGTAACTTATACACAAAAATTGAAAATGATAAACTATTGATTGTGGTTGTATATGTTGATGATATCATTTTTGGAAGTAATGAAGAATCTATGAGTCAGAAATTTGCTTCTGTCATGCAGCAAGAATTTGAAATGTCCTTACTTGGGGAACTAACATTCTTTCCTGGCTTACAAGTGCATCAAACTACAGAAGGTATATTCTTATCTCAAGCAAAATACCTTAAGAAAATTCTGAAGAAGTATGGGATGGAAGAGTGCAAACCTGTAAGTACACCAATGGTAACCAGATGTAATCTCAGTTCTCATGATGATTCTCCCATGGTGAATCAACCAGAATACAGATCTATGATAGGAAGTCTTCTGTATCTCACTGGGACTAGACCAGATATTATGCATGCAGTTGGGATTGTTGGATGATTCCAAGCCAATCCAAAAGAGTCTCATCTTCAGGCTGTCAAAAGAATATTCAAATATCTACAAGGAACTCAAGACTTTGGACTATGGTATCCAAAGAATGCTGATCTTACTCTTCATGATTACACTGATGCAGATTGGGCTGGAAATGTTGATGATCGGAAAAGCACAAGTGGTGGTGCATTCTATATGGGGCCCCGGTTGGTATCTTGGTTCAGCAAGAAGCAAAGCTCTATTTCCTTATCTACAGCAGAAGCAGAATATGTGGCTGCCGCATCATGTTGCACTCAACTTCTCTGGATGATGCAAACCTTACAAGACATTCAAATCAAATGTTCACCTCCTATCTCCATTATGTGTGATAATACAAGTGCCATCAGTATTTCAAAGAATCCCGTTATGCATTCCAAGACCAAGCACATTCCCATCAAGTATCACTTCTTACGTGAACAAGTGCTTGAACAAAAGGTGAAGTTGGAGTATGTTCCCTCCAAAGAACAAGTTGCTGATATATTTACCAAACCTCTGCCCAGGGAAGCATTCGAATATCTCAGACAGAAGCTAGGAATGGTCTCTTCCTCTCAGAAGATCAGATCTGCTTAATTTCAGAAGATTAAATTGGATACGCGGGTTTCCTGAAAGACAATCGCATATATACGCGAGTTCATACACAAAAAACCGCGTATGGGTGGTTGCTGACAAAGTTTCTGGGTCAGCATTCTTCAGCACAAGCTATGGTGCTGTTTGGTATCTCTGATGTTGTATGGCTTCTCTGGTGATGTTTCAGCTCTTATATTTCTGTTTCATTCTCTGATATTGGGTGAAGATGCCTTGATGATTGGCTGTTGAAAGTGTTCAGGTTACTCAAGCTAAGGAGGAGTTTTTGTCATATGGAAAGGGTGCACAGGTTCAGGGGGAGCATTAGCCTGGCTGAGACTAATGCATTGTTGGCATTATGATGGTTATGAAACTTGATCTCTTTCTTGAGGTATTTTTGGTTTTGGTTGTGAAAAGTCATACTTGTAATTTGATGAAAAGGTCATGTTGAGACCCATGATGTAAATTGTAAATATTCAGTCATGTAAGGACTTGTTCAATTTTGTAAACCCACTTGGTTAGGTAGTTGACTCAAAATGTGTAAACCCACTTGGTTGGGTATTTGAGTCGCATATATAAATCCGCTTGGTTGGATCTTTGATGTGAGTATGAGTCTTGGTGATAGGAAGGTCATAGAATCATGTACTTCATTGAAAAATATGTTTGAAGATTCAGCATGACCTCAGGGGGAGCATGGTAACTTCATTGCACATTAGATCTGCAGTGCTCTTATGTCTACATGAGGGGAAAAACGTTGTGTGGTTTTGATCCGCCCTTTGCCCTCGATGTCAAAGGGGGAGAGTGACATGGTGTTTGAATACCATGAATAATGGTTGTGCTTAATGTATCTATCTGTTATGGTGATCAAACACCATCGTGGTTGCCATCAAGTCCAAAGGGGGAGATTGTTGGCAATATGATGCAGAGTGTTGTCCTTGGGCAACCCACTTGATGAAGATGATGGCAACCTACTTGACGAAGTTGTTCTTGACTTGATGAACTTGTTAAATGTTGTAAATCTGATGTATCTACAATGAATGCAGAAGGTAATGATGGAAGGAATGTCAGTATGTGCCGAAACATGATGAAAAGAGTATGTCTCAAGGCATACATGGATTTTTCTAGACGAAGTAGTGTATGCACGCGAGAAATAACGTGCCAAGTCGCGTATGGGAAAAAGCGCTCTAAATTTGTAAAACCAGGGGTAACTACCATGGTATTGACCCATTGTATTGAACGATGGTTTGTGTATGTGATCCCATCCAGGAATACCATTGGAAGTTATGTGGTTTTGACTCATGGTATTGATGAAGGGTAACCCTATATAAGGAGAAGAAAATCATTGTGCAAAAGGGCGTGCATGTGTCTGGGCTTTGATGAATACTTCACTCTGAAGTATATCTGTATGGTTGAACCCTGTTCCTAATTGATAGACCTAAATCTATGATGCACCTATGAACATGATGAAGGCTCAAGATCTCTAGATCTAGAAATGGTGAATGTCAAGGATGATCTGAAAAGAAGTGAAGAAGACCTGGCGCAATCCTGTTGAAGAGATTGAAGAAATCTGGGTAAGTTTATAGATCTAGTTTGTATTGCAAAGTTTATCTTTTATAGATCTATACGCAGGTTCGTTTCATGAAAAGCGCGTGTATACGCGGGTCTGTGGAAGGAAAAGTGCGTATGCGCAGTTAGGGTTTTTCCCTGGAAAATGCACTGAAGTATATGCGGGTTCGTCTTCAGGAAAGCACGTATATACGCGGGTCTGATTAAATAAAAACACGTATGATTTCTGATCTAATGGTTGCTGAAGGTTGAATGTGTTTCTGCATATCTATTCTAAAGTCTGGGTTATATCTGATATTCTGGTTACAATGGTCTCACTGTTCTGTGTGAAGCAATGAGCAAGGTATGATTGTTGATAAGTGAAGGCTTGTGTTGAAGCTATTTGATCCAGTTTGAAAATTGGTGAAACGTAGTCTGCAGTGGTGTTGAAGGTCGAAGCCTTCAGTCAGGGGGTTGTTGCTCCCTTCCGGGAGAGGCTGGTAAACGAGTTCAGGGGGTCGTAGCTCCCTGCCAGGAGAGGCTGGTAAACGAGAGCAGGGGGTTGTAACTCCCTTCCAGGATAGGCTGGTAAACGAGAGAAGGTTGTAGCCTTCTGTAGGTGGGTGCCTGCGTGTTGGTTTGAGTCTGCACCAGTACATGATTGTAAGAAGTTTTCTTAATAATAAATTTTGAAGGCTGAAACGACGGCAGCGGTGGTTTTCTCCCGAATTGGGTTTCCACCTAAAAATCCTGGTGTTCATGTGTGTTGCATATGTGTGATGATTATTCTGTTCTGTCTGCACCTGTTTACTGTTTCTGAAACATTTTATGAATGAATAATGCAATGATCTGAGTTAAGATTCAAACACATAATTATATCTTTGGACATACGCGAGTTCTGTAAAGGATATCCGCGTATATACGCTAGTTGCCTTCAGTAAAGTAGCGTATGGGTTTTTAGAAAGGAAAAAGTAAAAGATTGATTGACTGCACTAAATACTGATTCACCCCCACACCCCCCCCCCCTCTCATTATTTTTCCCAACAGGAAATTAGTTTATAGTTATGATAGGTATCAAGGTCATAGTTCGATGATCTAGCCAGCTGGGCAGATCCTCTGTATTCAAAAAAGGTCTATTTATAGCTAGGAGATCAAGTGAGAAAGGAGGAGGAGAGATGGTTGGTGGCACAGGGCCTAGTGCTCTGGCCATGTTGCCGATCCTCATGCTATTCCTGAAGCTGTGTATTATTTAACTCATAATATATTCCAATTAAACTCTTGAGAATTCACAAAATCTTATGGTGTGTGTATTGTTTTCCCTTTTTTTTTACATACTTTATCTTTCCTTCCAGGTTTATCATAAAAGTTCTATCTTATGCTTTTATCAGTCTTATGAACCTCCAAGTCATATGGATCTATTTTTGTAAGTCTTGTTCCAAGCTTTCCTGATTCAGTATAAATTGAAGAGTGTTCATAAGCATTCCTTGCGGTGGAATTACACCCTGTTTCATGTTTTCGTAATTCTTTTGATCTAGCATGCATGTTAATATGTTTTTGTAAATCTTGATTCACCAAGAATTCCTAATTCATAAGGTCATGTTAGTCATAACCATTCCTTTTAATGGGATTATTTAAATGTAAAGTGAGATTCTTGTAAGTATTTTAAAATCATTCTTTCACTCTAAATTTCAGATCTGGAATTTGTGTCATTTACCCTCCCAGCAGTGGATTTCTGTCCTACATACCCACTGTATTTCTTCCATTCTTCTAACCATCATGCTAAAAACTCAATTCTTCTACCACATCATACACTAGTGCCCTCATATGTGTCAAAAAAAATTTATCTGCTCAAAATTCCTTTTAGAGTGCTTGAGATCTAACCACTTTCCAAAAAAATCAATCAAATCATAAGAAATTTCCTTAGAGTTTAAGATGTGTCTGGTTAGGTGCTTGCAACAGTCCAAGTGCTGATTCTATTGCAAACACATCTAATATTCAAGAAAAGAATGAAATATTTTTTTCCCTATACCTACCACTCCTAACCGTCACTCCACTCCATGCATGATTATTCACTCTATAAACCCTATTTTTTTCCACTAGCCACTAGGTCACCTATATTTTGACATGTGACCTCTACCCTCATCTCTCCATCACTCCTCTCACTCTATATCTCCATCCCTAACCTCCATACACTATTTCCCGTCATTTCTTAGCAACTCACAACTCCAAAGCAGTAGAAAGGAGACTTTGATAGGAAGTTGATCATTTCCTCTAACAATCCTGTACATGACACAACAAGCCTAAAAAGTGAGACTAATTTGATGGAGATGGATCCAAATGACCACCAGAAGACTCCAGGAGGATTACCACACTAGCAAGAGCACCTAAGGACCTCCATGAAATATCTGCAAGAAGAACAAGAAAATAAAATTGTTAATCATCTCACTGAGAAATAAGTTTCTCACTAAAATTGATGTGTTAAAAGAAAACACAACAAAGGGAAAAAGAATCATGGATATCACCAAACTCCAACTCCCTACATCAAATAATGTATGAACATACTTTTCAATAGGTAGGCTCATATATGGCCCTTCACCCTCTCGCTAAGCATCATGTTGATCAAAATGAATTAATGTCGAGAAATAGAGGTTAAAAAGGAAAAAAGGCGGCCATTTAACTTGGCCACCCTCGTGAAGTTAAAGTGAATGAGAAGTCAAGTATCCATGCCGCCTAGGTAGTAAAATAAATTAAGGGTGATTTCACGAGAACATGGAGGTGATTCCAAGGAAAAATATAATTATTAAGTGGAGTGGGGCCAATGGTCCAAAAGAGGAAAACCCGTGTCGAAGTTCAAGTCACCAGCCCACTCCAAATTCGTTCAAGTTACCATAAAGGGAACTTTTGGCTCATTCTCCTCATTCCATTGAGAATTTCAAGAGAAATTAGAGAAGGAGAGTGTTAGGATCCATCGAAGAACTCCACACCAAGGCAAAAGTTTGCATGAAAACCTTGTGCTACAGGAAACTGTTGATGCTACAGGAAAGTTTAAAGAAGGATGAACATTGCTAATAATTGTAGTGAGAGCCACTCATAGGTGGTATTCACACCGAAAACGACCATACCCCCTACAAGAAACACCAGAGGCCCGAGGTAAGTGGATGTCACCTCACCAAAATTGTGAATTTTTTTCCATGAAAATTTATACATAGCCACAGCAGTAATTCAGAATTTAAGAGGCTGATTGATGAAATAGAATCATGGTAGTCTGATTTTATGTAAAATTATAACCTGTAAGGCCAAACATCAAAATATTCTCATACAAAACCATTCAACCACCTTCATAACACAACCATAAAATGGGAGGAGTTTTTAACAAAAGGGAACCCACAGATATCAAGAGGATCAAATTACACCCTCAGGTGGATGAAATACTTAGGAATCATCAGTCACTAGGATTATTCGAGATCCTTAAAGGATTTTATGAGGAGGTGGATCAAAAAATTTTAGTGGCACTACATGCATAAGAATATGATAGGGCCACCACTAGGGTCAGAAGTCTAGCCATCACCATTTCACCTGAATGGATTAGTAGAGTGACCACTTTACCTCTTGGAGTCAAGTGGAATAGAGAAGATAGGGTGTCCAACAATATAGCCAAAAGGAGCTTCTCTCCTCCAAATGAATAATTAATTTAGGACAAAAATTGAGTGAGAAGATAAAGCCTTCCATACCTTTGGGATGAAGTATCATTTCACATAAATAAATACATTTCTTGTGAGGGAAGACTCGATATGGTTTATGGATACCACTTCAGACTGTTGAATGAGCTTAGGTTCCAAGGAGATCTCCCTTTGGAACAAATACTGAACATTCCCTACTTCCTCCTAAATTTAGTTAGGGACATGAGCTAAAAGGTGAGGGAGACAAAGTACCAGCAATTAGCTCACCATGGCATCATCATGCTTATAATAGGAGATTCTATAAATATATTGAACACCCCTATATCTTGGTGCGCTTTCATAACTATAGATAGGGAAGCATTCTTAGGTACACAAACTGGACAAACCCCTACCTCTAGTCTTGGAGGGAGGGGAATGGAAGAAGAAGGAGTGGAGATTGAAGAGACAAAAGTAGAAGATGAAGAAGAAGAATAGATGGATACTGAAGAAGAAAACATAGAAACCATAGAAACCGAGGAAGGGAAAGAAGAAGAAAAAGAGGAAGATAAAAAATAGGACGAAGAAGCAAAAGAGAAGAAGGAGGATAAGATAGGGGAGGAAGAGACATTAGACCCTATGCTAGGCATTGATACCTCTCTGCAACAGACCAGCATTTCACCAGAAATATCAGAGAAAGAAGTGGTTGCTACCTTAGCCACTTTAAGCATACCAATGAAGGCCAAAAGAAAATTACAAAGCCCCGTGTACTTCATAACTAGAAAGAGTGCCAGGATAAAGCAAGGGAAGCCACAGACTCCAACTAAAAGACCTATAACAATTGAGGAGTTGCACAAAAAGGAAGAGGAGATAAGCCTATAAGAATGGAAAGTTAAAAAGGTTACCTCACCTGAGAGGACACATGTGACCTATAGAAGGAGAAATTATTCAAGGCTTGAATCCCTTAAATATGTACCAATCCCCACAGACTCTCAACATGCACAAAATGAGCACCAATAAAAGGAATGTTTTCTACAGGAAAAACATAGTTTGCTAAATGAAACTCTATCTGTGCTACTGGAAACTCTAGCAGTCCCAAAAATAGAGTAGAAAACCATGGGGGAGGAAAATAAGGCATAATTGGAAGGGAAAGAGGCCCAGGATGTTGAAAAAGAGGCACATATTGAAGGGAAGGAGGCCAAAAGGGAAAAAGAGAAGGAATAAAAGGAGGATCCCACCTCTCGAAAATATGTCCCTAAGGATATCTCATCAATTTCACAACCTAGCCCTCAGCCAAATCTGAGTTCCTACTATACATTTATTGAAGGAGGAATAATTATTCCACAAAAGCTTTCAATCCCCCTATTTTATCAGCAGATCGAGAAAGAGCATGCATACATCATTGGATGAGAATTGTGAAAACAAAAGGTGTGCATGATATAATAATCACGGAAGAAAATGTCACTGAAATGGGGAGGGAATTAGCTTATGTCTAACTCATAGAAAATGACGGAAACAAGACTGAAAGTCGGCCCCTAAGGAGAGCTGGTCTGCGAATGTAGCTCTGTTAGCATTTTCCCTTCTCTTGGCCCAATTCCTCGCCACGTGGTCTTCCAAAACTTCTCGTAATTTTATTTGTCGAATTTGAGAAATTTGACAAATCAACGAACTTTTATATATAAATTAGATTTCCTGAACTTTATATTCATACCCGACGCTTTTCTTAACCAAAAAACCTTAGGCCTCGGGCCCACATATAAAATCAACGACCCAATCACATACTCGCACCGTATTGTGGTTATCCTTCGTGCATATTTTGAATACGACCACCGTCCGATGGCTTCCCTCCAGATCGACGGCGTTCCATGATATCGCGCGACCTCCCTGGTCGAACGTTAGCGCGCGATGGCACACGATGGAAGTGGTTTTAGGGGTTCTACCTTTGCCACGTGTCAAACACTCAATGGAATCGCTCTGAGTTTAGGAATACCACTTACTCCACAAAAGCGGTGCGATATGGGCAGTTCGGTTTCGCAAACCCACTCTCGGGTTTTGGAACAGTGATTAACTAAAGTTAGTTCGGGGTTACACTATCCTTCTTATTCATTAATTCATGTCTAACCTCAGGACAGAGACTCCGAGTTCACAAAAAAACAAACATAATTCTCTTTAGGCAGGATCTCACCACCATTAAACAGAGTTCGACGACCATGATTTCTCGCCTGCAGGTGGGATTTAATTCACAAAACTTGTCCGAACAATTCACAGGAAATAATTAACTAGATAAATGCAGAATTTATGCAACAACCATACTAAACGATTCCACATAGACCAGTGTTCAATTGCCTCACAATTAAACAATTTCTTCACAAATAAGGATTGGAGACAATTCGATGGCCAATGAGCATTGAAATTATTTAACTGGAAACAATTGTTAACACACAGAGTTTTTATTGCAGAAATCTCTCTCTCCTCCTCCTCTACCTTCAATACATCCGAGGAATACAATTTATATACATTACAATGTGTCTCTTCGGTTCCTCTGCGAGGACCATTTAGTAAATCAAAAGTCTAATTACAATTATTTAATTAACTGAAAAAAGACAGATGGATCGAATCCAAACCTATTCGACTTCTATGGACTCTAACTAATCTAAATGAAACATTCAGCTGAGGTATTGACACCTAGCTATTACAATTCAATGATTTTGAACCCTCCTAGCCACAACATGTGGACAAAACCTCCTACATTGCTATCTAGTGTCTAATGCCCCTCCATCAGACTCTCGAGGGAAATTTTCTTCATGGGCTCCTGTCCATGAGCTCTTCCACTGATCTGCCTATCTCCTGCAACCTCCCTTTAGTCATCCAAGTGGAATATTCCTTTGGCTTTTCCTTCCATTTAATTAAGTATTGAAAGTACTCATGTCCTCTGGTATTCCTAAACACTCTTTTGTCCAATATCTTCTCTGGTTGTAATGGTTGTGCAGGAGGTAGCTTCTTTTCCCACTCAATCTGTTCCTTGTCTTCTGATCTTTCTTCTTCACCATCATCTTCATACTTGTACAAAGATGCAACATTAAAAATGGGGGATATTCCAACATCAGGTGGAAATTCAATCTCATAAGAATTTTTAGAAAACTTCCTAAGTATCTTGCATGGCCCAATCTTTTTGAACTTTAGTTTATTATACTGCTTCTTTGGGAATCTCTCCTTGCTCAAGTGTGCCAAAACCAAATCTCCTACTTAAAAATGGACTTATTTTCTGCTCAAGTATTCTCTACCTTTGTATTTGATGCTGTTTCCTTGTAATTGCTGTTTCACTTGTTCATGTATGGCCTGGATCTCTGAAGCAAATTCTTCACCATCAGCAATTCTCATCTTTGCCCTTCCCAGATTTCTTAACTCTGATATTCCCCTGGGGTGCATTCCATAGATAATATGGAATGGGCTCTGCCCTGTGTTCCTATTTGGTGAGTCATTATATGCATATTCTGCCTGGGGAAAAATATGATCCCACTGCTCGGGATGCTCTCTTGCAAGACTTCTCAAAAAATTTCTCAGACTCCTATTCACTACCTCAGTTTGTCCATCAGTTTGAGGATGATAAGCTGAGCTGAAACTCAGTTTGGTAACAATTTTCTTCCACAGTGTCCTCCAAAAATGACCCACAAATCTGGTGTCTCTGTCTGAAACAATACTCTTGGGTAACCCATGCAACCTAACCACTTCCTTGAAAAACAAGTTAGCAACATGGGTGGCATCACTAGTTTTATAGCATGGAATAAAATGTGCCATTTCGGAGAATTTGTCCACTGCAACAAAGACTGCATCATTCCCTCTCTGAGTCTTGGGCAATCCTAGAACAAAATCCATACTCACCATGTCCCAAGGCCGGTCTGGAATAGGCAAGGGAGCGTACAATCCTGCATTCTGGCTCCTTCCTTTGGCATATTGACAGATTTTGAAATTCTTCACAAACTTGTCTAGTTCTGTTCTCATCTTGGGCCAATAATAAAAGTACCTCAGTTTCTCATGAGTTTTATCAGTACCAAAGTGTCTAGCAAGTCCACCCCTATGCTTCTCCTTGATCAAATTTTCTCTCATGGAACATTTTGGTACACACAGTTGGTTTCTCCTGAATAGTAAGTCCTCCTACAAGAAATAATCCAGCCACTGGCTTCTATGTATTAGAACAGGATTACAACATGCCTCAAATGATTCCTTAAAATAAAGATCTATTTTATATAGTTCTTTGAGAAAATCAAATCCTAAAACTGCAAAATTATTTTCTTGAACAAGCATGTGCCTCCTACTCAAAGCATCAGCTACTTTATTTACTTGGCCACTTATGTGTTTCAAAACAAAGCTAAAACCTTGCAAATACTCAACCCATTTGGCATGCTTTTGATTCAACTTGGGCTGCTGTACAATATACTGCAAAGCATGATTATCAGAATATAATACAAATTCTTTAGACATCAAATAATGTCTCCACTTTTTCAATGCCTGAACAATTGCATAGAATTCCTTCTCATAAGAGGAATACTTCCATCTGGTGTCATTCAGCTTCTCCCTGAAATAGGCTATCGGCCTATCATCCTGACTCAACACAACTCCAATGGCTTCCCCACTGGAATCACACTTCACTTGAAATGGTTTAGTAAAATCAGGCAGAATCAAAACATGCTTCTCAGTTATCTTTTTCTTCAAAAGTTTAAAGTTTCTTTCTGCTTCAGCCGTCCACTTAAATGGATGTTTGCTCTTATTTATTGTCTCAATGATGGGTGCATTAATCTTATTGAATTTTCTTATAAATTTCCTGTAGAAACTGTCAAGTCCATGGAAAATCCTTACCTCAAAAACATTTCTGGGTGAAGGCCACTCCACAATTGCCTTAACCTTCTCTGGGTCCATCTTCAATCCTTCTGCAGAAACAACAAAGCCCAAATACACTAAATCTTCTTTCATGAATGAACATTTCTTTAAGTTTATCAGCAGTTTCTCTTAATGCAGCTTCTTCAAGACATAATTAAGATTCCTTAGATGTTCTTCTTTGGTCTTGCTGAAAACTAATATATCATCCAGATACACTATCACAAATTTACCAATGAATTCCTTCAATACTTCATTCATAAGTCTCATGAAAATTCTAGGTGCATTTGACAACCCAAAAGGCATTATCATCCATTCATACAGTCCTTCATTCATTTTAAAGGCAATTTTCCACTCATCACCCTCTCTTATTCTGATTTGATGATATCCACTTTTTAAATCTATCTTTGAAAAATATTTAGCACCACTCAAAAAATCCATTAAATCCTTAATTCTGGGCAAAGGGAATCTGTACCTGATTGTTTTCTTATTGATTTCTCTAGAATCAGTACACATTCTCCAGCCTCCATATTTCTTTGGGCACAATACTGTTGGTACTGCACATGGACTCAAACTTTCTCTGATCAGTCCCTTGTCCACCAATTCCTGTACTTGTCTCCTGATTTCCTCATTTTCTGTGGGAGTCATTTTGTAGGCTGCCTTATTTGGCAAATTTGATCTAGGGATAAAATATATCTGATGGTTGATCTTTCTCATAGGTGGCAGCTCATCAGGTAAATCATCCACAATAATGTCACAATAATTGTCTAACATCTCTTGGATTTCTACTGGCAAATAAGAAATATTTGTAGAAGTAAGAACTACCTTAGGTTTGCAAACTAAGGAAAAACTTACCTCTTCTTCTTCTATCTGCTGCAGATATTCCTTCCCACTTAGCAACAAGGTATTTGGGTCAATCACTCTATTGGATGGCTCTCCTTCTTCCATGGGTATCAATGTATGATGTACCCCATCCTTGAAGAACTTGTAAGTGTTCTTCTTGCCATCATGCACCATTGCTTTGTCAAACTTCCAAGGTCTACCCAGCAGTATGTGACACACATCCATGGGCATTACATCACACAGGACCTTATCTTTGTATTTTCCCATTTGCAGCTCTATCTCACAATGTTCTTTTACAACCAGTTGATGCCCTTTATGCAGCCAGGAAACCCTATAGGGAGTTGGATGCTCCCTTGTCTTCAGCTTCAACTTCTCTATCACCTCAGTGGAAACCAAATTTTCTGTGTTGCCACTATCAATGACTAGTTGGCATCATTTCCCTTGGACTTTGCATATGCTCCTAAAAAAAGTCTTCCTTTGTGGAGGCTCAGTGACCTCTTTAACTTGCTTCAACAGGACCTTATTAACCACCAAGGACTCTCCCCTCTCTGGTATAATTTATTCTTCGATTTCTGCCTCTTCTCCAGCCTGGGCAACAACAACATTTCTTGGACCAGCACCCACATTCTTTGGACACTCATAGTGCCTATGTACCACTCCCCGACATCTATAACACCTAAATTCTCTACCTCTGCCTCCTCTTCCTCTTCCTCTGTAAGGACCCCTTCTGCCCCTTGCATCATCCTCTGTAGATTCATTCTGAGGTGAGCTATTGTTAGCTCCATCCCTGGGTGTATTAGACTTTCCTCTACCACCCTGACTTCACTTTCCACGGAAAGTACCTCTCCCTTTGGAAAACTTCTTCCTCAAGAGTTTCTCCTCTGCTTTCAAGGCCATCTAATAGGCCTCTTCAACTATCTTAGGAGATAGAATACCAATCTCATCTTGGATCTCCAGTTTGAGACTATTCACATATCTAGAAGTCTTCTCTGGTGTGTCTTGAAATTTCCCAGCTCTTATGCTTACTCTATAGAATTCCTCTGTGTATTCTTTTACTGTCAGTAACCTCTGTCTCAGGTTCTGAAATTTCCTAAACAACGTTAGCTGATAATCATTAGGCAAGAATTTACCTTTTAAATCAGCCATCATTCTGGCCCAGCTCTTGATAGGTTGCTTGCCAAATCTCCTCCTTTCTGCCTGCACTCCATCCCACCATAGTGCAACATGTCCCTTCAGCTTTGTCACTGCAAACTTGACCTTTTTATCTTCACTTATTTCTTCATCGTCGAAGCACTTGTTCATTTCATTGATCTAGTCTACTAGCTCTTCTGGATTCTGTCCCCCTGCATAACTCGACACTTCAATTCTGGGCTTAACTGCAGACCCCAGAACAGTTCCGAGGAGCCTCATGTCAGGAGGAATCTCAACATTTTCTTCCTCTTCTTCTAATTCAGGTTCACTGATGTCTTCAGGATCTCTGGGCTGTCTTCGCTCCATGGCATCCATTCTGGCCTCAAACCTCTGCAAAATTCCCAACACTTCTGCATTGGCAACAGGTCCGCCTCTCCTTCTGCCAGCACCTCTACCAACTCGGATTGCCATGTTAATTCTCTACAAAAACAACTCCAAAATGCTCTGATACCACAAATGATAGCAACCAAACCTGAAAGTCGGCCCCTAAGGAGATCTGGTCTGCGAATGTAGCTCTGTTAGCATTTTCCCTTCTCTTGGCCCAATTCCTCGCCACCTAGTCTTCCAAATCTTCTCGTAATTTTATTTGTCAAATTTGAGAAATTTGAAAAATAAATGAACTTTGATATATAAATTATATTTCCCGAAATTTATATTCATACCCAACGCTTTTCTTAACTAAACAACCTTAGGCCTTGGGCCCACATATAAAATCAATGACCCAATCACATACTCGCACCGTACCATGGTTATCCTTCGTACATCTTCCGAATACGACCATCGTCCGATGGCTTCCCTCCAGATCGACAGCATTCCACGATATCGCGCGACCTCCCTGGTCGGCGCGGGATGTCACGCGATGGAAGTGGTTTTAGGGGTTTCACCTTTGCCACTTGTCGAACACTCAATGGAATCGCTCCGATTTTAGGAATACTGCTTACTCCACAAAAGCAGTGCGATATGGGCAGTCCGGTTTCGTAAACCCACTCCCGGGTTTTGGAACAGTGATTAACTAAAGTTAATTCGGGGTTAAGCTATCCTTCTTATTCATTAACTCATGTATAACCTTGGGACAGAGACTCTGAGTTCACAGCAAAACAAACATACTTCTCTTTAGGCGGGATTTCACCACCATTAAACATAGTTCGACGACCACGATTTCTCACTTGCGGGTGGGATTCAATTCACAAAAATTGTCCGAAAAATTCACGGGAAAGCATTAACCAGAGAAATTCAGAATTTATGCAACAACCATACTCAACGATTCCACACAGACCAGTTTTCAATCGCCTCACAATTAAACAATTTCTTCACAAATAAGGATTGGAGACAATTCGATGGCCAATGAGCACTGAAATTATTTAACTGGAAACAATTGTTAACACACAGAGTTTTTATTGCAGAAATCTCTCTCTCCACCTCCTCTCCCTTCAATACATCCGAGGAATACAATTTATATACATTACAATGTGTCTCTTCAGTTCCTCTGCGAGGACCATTTAGTAAATCAAAATTCTAATTAAAATTATTCAATTAACTAAAAAAATACAAATGGATCGAATCCAAACCTATTCGACTTCTATGGACTCTAACTAATCTAAATGAAATATTCAGTTGAGGTATTGACACCTAGCTGTTACAATTCAATTATTTTGAACCCTCCTAGCCACAACATGTGGACAAAACCTCCTACATTGTTGGCTAGTGTCTAATTCCCCTGCATTAGAAACCATGTTAAAGGAGAAACTTCAAAAAACATAGGCAGAAAATGAAAGGTTACAAAGCCAACTCCAGCAAAAGGACAAACAAATTTCCACCATGCAGAGTTGTGCATGGATGCAATCTAGCATAGACATCCTTCTAACTCCTATGTCGTCTACCTAAAATAACATCGGTTGAAATTTCGGATTAAGACACTAGCATCTCATGGATCATTGCCTTCTGAAAATATTAGGCAGTTTATTGAATTTTGTAATCATTCCATCATAGGAGACAAGGCCAAGTTGGCATAACTTTATATGCACAGTATTTTTTTGACTGATTTAAATATATGGGACCCTAACCCTAGGTTGGGTGGACATGCATTTGATGGCCTTAAGCCTCTTGGATGGGCAATGAGGAGGCAAGGGAAAAGGAGGTAAAATGGGTGATGAGAAGAGAAAACAGAAAACTTCTACACATAAGTGCATAGATATTCAACCTTAGGGGAGTCATTAACAATCACCTCATGATAGAAAATGATGGCATCCTTGTAGAAAAGTACCTCAACACCCAAGAACAGACCATTGCACATTTTGAAGACGTTTTTCGATTGTTGGGATATGAATGTGAAATGGAAAGTCAAAGAAAATGGGATGGCCTCCCTCTCAGTCTTAGGAACATGGAATATCATACCCTAGATAAATTGAGAAATTCCATAGAGAGGGCACCATTGTATAAAATGGTTGTGTAGACAACGAAGATCCAATGGCTTGGCTTAAAACTTAGTCCACCTTTTCTCTTGGGACTAGGTGAAAGGAAAGACCAAGTTGAGGAAGACAAAGAATGGGAAGAGGCAGAAAAGAATGTGGGATTCTACCCTCCTGAGGGAACTACTTCACTTCTTCCTTGGGATGTCAAAGGATCCACCAAGGCACTACAATAGATGAAGAAGGAGGACTAATTTTCTCACAGGATGAGAAACCATTTGGTAGGGGGGTGATGATGAGAACCATCATAGGTATCTTTTGAAGGGTTAATTGTCACCCACCTTTTTAGCCTTATTGGTCTCTCTTTATCACATTTAATTACGTTATGGTCATATGTTTCTTAGTTTAGATGGTGATTAAGGCTTGTCATACTTCGAATGCCTAATATGGTTTAAATGCAGGATAATCATGAAGATATGCCATTTTTTGCTGAATATTTTGCAATCAAATCTTGGATTAGAAAAAAAGGAGAGATTATAGGGGGGTTTACCACCTCCTTCGCTCCTAATGGAAATGAAAGGATCCTTGAGACTTCCTCCAACAACTCGAAATCAAAGGCATCCAAGCAAGTGGAAGAACAAGTAAACGAAAGATCACCTTCTCTTTCAGTTAAAGGGGACAAATCACCTAATTTTTAGAGAGATTTTGGTAGCTACCCTTAAGGTTAAATAGGGCAGAGCAAGAGCTCATTAAGATTCAAATTTTGGAGCTAGATAGGAGACTCTTAGCTCTTTTAATAGACTTTTGTGACTTTCATGGCTATGTAATGAGATCGATTCTGCAATAAAATGAGTATTCAGTTTACCCTTCACTGATTTAGTTTCATAGAGTTGAGCTTGTGGGTTAGGGACCAATCCATTGGCCTCAGTCTCTCTTATTTATTTATTTTTACTTTTCATGCCATTGTAGCTAGTTTATTTCATTTGTTGTAGTTATTTTTCTTACATTTCTTTTTTTTTGTTGAGTTTTCTTCCATTTCATGTTGTTGTAGGCTCTTGTAGATCATGGTACAATAGCATATAAAACTCCAAATTTGTGTGTCAAAGCCTGCCTCTCTCACCTCTTTTAATGGAGCATCAAGAGGGAAGATATTCACCATAGATCTAAAATTTCTTTCAACTTATGATTTCTTGGAAAGGATATACAGTTTGTTGTATTTATCATGAACATGTTATGAATTTTGAGTTAGGTTTCTGATTCAAATGCATAGGTAGGTTTTCTTATTAAATTCAACTCGTATTTTCCACCATTTTTATCATATATTTGTCAATTTTAATTGCATGAACAAGTGGTTTTCTTGTAGGTTTTATTAGAGAAGTAGAGGAGGACTCCACTAGCATCCCTAGCTTCTATTTCCACCCTCCACCAACCTAATTTCAACAAAAATTCCTTCAGACCTACTTTTTGAGATCTTCACCACAACATCAATACCTCCCCTAGAGGTGCAAGATAGGCTTTAAAATAATTTTTGAGCATGGCCACCTTCCATCCATCTAATTCCACCTTCATCCCACCCTTCCTACCCCTTTTCTTATCTTTTCTAGCCTCAAACTACCCTCGGCCTCTTTCCTCTAGCATTTCAATAAATCTTATAACACTATAGGAAACCCTGTAGCAGATCCTATAATAGTGCTAGTTAGCCACTTATTCAGCCCATAAACCATCTCTCACCTTGCCTAGACCTGGCACAACCTCCAGGACACATTCAACTCTTAATCCATGATTCCAAGAGCTTCTTAAGCCACCTCAGTGCCTATCTCTTTTGGTGCGAAAAAAAGGTATTTAAAATCATAGGAAGCTCATGAATAGATGAATTGATAAAACATATTTTTTAAGCATGAAGTAGTTAGAGGTTAGTTAGCCATTTTTCCCACCAATGTGTTATTAGATCAATTTCCCTTTCTATAAGTTTAATTCAACAATTTACTTTATGAATTACACTTATTTTAACTCTATTTGTTTCTTTATCTTAATTGTGGATTTCCTTTCTTGCAAGTAGATATGTGTGTCCTTATGATTTAGAATATTTTCTTTCTTCCTGATAAAGTAATGATCTTGAGCTTTTTACAATCTTAGGTTTCGTTCAGAAGTGTGACAGACTTTATCCCCTAGAAGTATCCCTAGCAATAGCCCTAGCAGTAGCCCTAGAAGTAGCACCCCTTCGTAGGACTAAGAAGAGGATGGCATGAGTGGAATGAATATGCTCTGTATATACCATTGTCACCTCAAAGTTTGTACAAACCCTCGATTGATAAAGTAAATTAGAGTAGTCTCTTAGAGTTGTAGCACTCTTGGTGCAATATCAATGCTCACTAGTCATTTCCATGGATTTCATTACAAGTTTGTCGAGGACATATGGAAATCATTATTACATCATGGTTGTGGTAGATAGGTTGACTAAGGCAACACACCTCATTGTAGTGAATACTATGTATTCATCTAGTGATATGGCATAGGTATTCATTAGGGATGTGGTCATATTGCATGGTGTTCCAAGGAAGATTGTGTTAGTCTGGGATGCTAAGTTAACTTCGAGATTCTATAAAGAGTTATTTGTAGGTTTGGGTACAGAGTTGTCCTTCAACATAGCTTATTATTTGTAGATAGATGGATATACAATGAGGGTAAAAAAGAGTCTTGAAGACATTTTGAGGATGTATGTGATGCATCATCAAAGGATATGGGAGGATTACCTTCCATTGGTTGAGTTTTATAACAAAAATTGGTATCAAGACTCACTGAGGAGGAGTCTGTTCGAGGCATTTTATGGGCAGAGTTTTAATAATACTATCAGTTGGAGTGATCCAGTTAATAGGGTATTGATTGGACTAAACTTGTTGGCATGAATGGAATAGGAAATGAAAGTAATCAAGAGTAATTTGAAAGAAGCATAGGATAGGCAGAAAATTTATGTAGATCAGAACAGGTTGTTTAAGGAGTTTTAGGTTGGGGAATAGGTGTACTTATGCATCATGTTGAAGAAGAGATTCTTAAGGATTGGATCATGTGCCAAGTCAACACCTTGGTTTTGTAGACCTTTAAATATTTTTGAAAGTATTAAACCTCTTGCCTATCGACTTTCACTGCTTCTGACTATGAAATTCCATGTTTTTTTCCATGCTTCATTACTTAAGAAGTGTGTTAAATATGTTGATCATGCGATTTATTGTTCTATATTGCAGGTGGATCCAGATGGATAATTATTTTCAAAGCCTCAATGTATATTGAAAATAAATATGATCATGCTCCAGTACTGAGAAATTGAGTAGGTTTACATGTAGTGGAGGCACTTCTGGCCCGATCAAGCTAAATGGGAGATGGCACACTAGATGCAAGCTATGTATCCTTCTATATTTTTTGGTTGAGTGAATGTCATTATTATATTTTTTGGTTTATGATTTGATGTGATGTTTTGGTATATGTGCATATGTATATGGATGTCGATACCATCATCAGCTGTGGTATAAAACTCCAATAAGTGGTATGGTGTCATGTCATTACAATTGTCGCGTTATTATGTTTTTATGTTGGTTCTCTTCTTACAAGTTTGTTCATTATAAATATTGCAACGAGCTAAGTTATCAAGCTCCATTGGTAGTATGTTTTTCTTTCAAAATTCTTGTTGGTTATAGGTTTAATTAAACACCGAGGACATTGTTCCCCAAAGGGGGAGATTTTTGTAACAAACTTGGTGAAAATTCCATGTAATAAAAGTTAGTAAAGGAGAAATAATAACCAAGGTTATGGGAGACTTATTCCAAGCTGAATTTTGGGAAAAAAACATCCTAGTGCAGGTGTTCATTTGGTTTATTATATCTAAGGAAATTGGAAATGGAAATGGAAAAGGACTTGGAAAAGAAAAGTGGCATTAATTGGCATTTATTTATGAAAATAACAGAAATTAGGAGAAAGGAAGGTGAAAGGTCACAAGGTGCATGTGAAGAGGAAAATGAAGGACCATAAATGATAAATGTTATGGTCAAGTGGTATGTGGAAATACCAAACCTGGTTATCTTTTGCATTAATCAATAAGTTTCCTTTCTCCTTGGTATTCACTATGTAAAATTTATTAGTTATATGTGGATATTATGGCTATAGTAACCTTGTTATTTATGTTGTTTATATTATTTTTATGAGTGTGTTTTATGAAAGTGATGATGTGTGGATCTCATCATTTTTTCATTTGTAAATGAATGAACAATGAATATATGAACTAATAGATGATAATGCAACCAATGTGATTGGTGAGCCCTGGTTTTGCACTAAGATTTTTGCAACTCCCAGAGGCTACTCAGCTTTAATTTATCAACCTAGGGTTCATACAAACTTATAGGTGACAGTTCTATATGCACAAAAAATGAGCTCTACTGATGCTATCATCATCTTATTTCTACAAAGAGGTGCTAGGGTTATCTTGAAGAAGGAAGTTTGCCACACTTCTAACTACAACCTCAGACTGAAAACATATCATGACCATTAATCTACTAGAAATAAAATAAACTACTCTAAATCACGTTGATTCATCTAACTATTGTCTACTTTTGCAAGAAAGAAATATTCACACTTATGCTAGTATAAGAAAGGAAATTATACTATGTGGCATTCATTGTCTAGATTGTTGAATTGACTTGTAGAAAAGAAACTACTCTATCCTTGCATACATGTTGAATCAATGGCTAACTAACTCCTATCTAATTCATTTTTAACTCTTGTGCCAATGATGCATTTTATGATGGACTAATCATGCTTGAAATTTCTCTATTTTGCAGCAAAAGGAGAAGGTGCTTGGGTGGTATAAGAGTGCCCCTGGACCAAATATTCAATGTTGGAGGTTTGATGGTGGATTTTCTAAGCTTAGGTGAGGTGGAGGAATTATTTTCGGCTGAATAAGAGGGTGTTTGGCACTACTATAGAAGTTGCTACAGGATTTCCTGTAGTGCTACAGGATGTCCTAAAAAGCTACAGGAACATGCCGAGAAGGTTTGGAGGCTAGTAATGATGGAAGGAAGTTTAGGGAAGGTGAGAAAAAGGTGGATACAATAAAATGTACAATGACCAAACCCTTGGACCAAGATCAGAGCATGCAAAAGGCATGTCTTGCACCCAAAAGGCTGCTCTCAGTGATGTGATGATGACCTCAAAGACATGGATGTAGGTCACTTGAATGGAAAGTATCTATTGGACAATGGAAACTCAAGATGATGGTGTTGAAGGGGTAATTTTATGCTACTCTATAATAACATGAAAACAAGACATCTACTCATGTATTCATCATCAAAAAAATTATCATAGAAATGGTGGAAAATATGAGTTGAATTTGAAAAAATATACTTATGCATTTGAAACAAAAATCTACCAGTAAGCCTACAACATGTTGATGGTAAGAAAATTAAAAACTATGCTAACTTTTCCAATAAATCCTAAACTGAAAAGATATTTGGTTTGTGGTGGAAGATCCTCCTCCTCAAGCTCCAATGGAAGTGGTGATAGAGGGAGGCTTAGAAACATAGTTTTAATGTTTTATATCCTACCAAAAATGCAACGGAAGAAATCAACTACTCAAACATAAAATAAAGACACACATGTATAGAAGATAGATTGAAGCTAGTGGATTGGCCCCTAATTCACAAGCTTGGCTCCTTGAAATCAACTTAGTAGAAAAGAAACCAAATGCTCATCTTATTTCATAATCAGTCCTTTACATGAACCATGAAATTAAAAAATATTTGATAGAAAGACAAAAAAGTTGTTCCTGAATATAAAATCTGAATCCTGATGAGCTCTTTCTCTTGTCTATTTATGCTAGAGGTTATCTATCAAAATCGCCCTGAAAAATAGGTCTTTGTTTCCTTGTAACTCAAGAGAAGTGGAGCTTGGCTCCTTATTATCATTCACGTGCTCGACTGCCTCTGACTTTGAGTTGTTGGAGGAGGATCTCAAAGATATATTGGGTGATTTTAGGAGTTAAGAAGGTAATGAACCTCCCCGTGGTTGATCCTTGTTGTCTAATCCAAGCCCTGATATGTAATATTTCTAAAAAATGGCATTATTCCCGTTATTTTCCTGCATTTAAGCCACATTAGAGCTCAAATAATGACAACCCTTAATACTCCATTCTCACTAAGAAAAATATTACAAATTGCAATTAAATGTGTGTGAGAGAGAGTAATTAAAATAAAAAGGTGACATTTAACTCCTCGAACAATACCTAATGAAGGTACTCATCATCACCCCCATACCAAATGTTTGTTCATCCTCTGAGCAACTGAATCCTCTTTCTTGATTTCTGTTAGAGCCCTTGTAGCTTCTCTGACCTCCCAAGGTATCATGGAAGGGGTCCCTTCATGTAGGTAAAACCCTGTATTCTTTTCTACCTATTCCCATTCCTTGTCTTCCTTAGTTTTCTCTTTTCTTTCACTCAGCCCTAGTAGAAAAGGTGGACTGAGCTTTAACACAAGGCACTTGATTTTCATTGTTGGCATGGCTATTTCATACAAGGGTGCTCTTTTTAGGGAAAATCTCAACCTGTCTGAAGTATGGTACTCCATGTTCCTTAAGATAAGTGGGAGGACATTCCATCTTCTTTGACATTCCATCACACAATCCTCTCCCAGTAATACAGAGATGTCATTATAATGTGAAATTTTCTATGCTTGGGTGTTCAGACATATATATATGCAAGGCTAGAATCATTGACTATATTTTGATGGTTGGTTATGACCCCTATATGGTTGATTAGCTCTTCCATGATTTGGAGAGGTTCTTTTCCTTCTCTCTTCATCACCTTTTTGACCTCCTTTTCCTTGAATTCTTCATTGGCCATCCAAGAGGCTAGGGCCATCATTTTCTTATCTCCCAACCTAGATTTTGGGTCCCATATGTTCATATCAGTTAGGATAGGATTATGCATGTAGAACTCTGCCAATTTGGCCTTATTTTCTATATTAGATTGATTGCAAAAATAAATAAATTTCCTATAGTTTTGGAAAGGAAATGACCCATGTTGTGATACAATTTTGATTTGGAATTGTAGCCACTGCTCTTTCATATAAATGGCATAATAGTTTGAAGGATTATTTTGTTTTATTTCCTCCATACATAGGTCTTCCATAGTGGAAATATGTTTGTCTTTCTGTTGGAATTGGCTATTCATTCTTATATTCTCTACTTGTGAGTCTTGTAGCTATTATTTTAACACTTCATCTCTTAGCCTGACATCAACCAAATATCTTCCCATCTCTTTGAGTTTTTCTTCCATGATTCCCACATCTTCAACATTCCCAGCCTTGGAAATTTCAATCCATTGGTCCTGTCTCTTTTTCTAGCTCATAGAATAGTTGAATGGAGAGCTTCTCATGGATCAACCACCATCATTCAAACAATGTATAATAGGAGCTTAATCTTGGTTGTGGGCTAGGATGTTGGATTGTTGTAATATATTTTGGGACCATTTTTGGAGATGCTTCTTCTTCTTTTTCTTCCTCCTCTTTTGTCTCTTGTTTCTCAACTTGGGAATTCTTCCCCTCAACCTCTGCCTCTTTTTCATCAACTTGGGCACTCTGCCATTCCAATGGTGTTTTTTTCTCTTCCCCTTGGACATTTTCCTCTTCCTGTAGAAAATTCTAAGTTTCCTATAGAAGATCTTGGGTTTGAAGGATTCTTGTGTTATATTTCCTCCATACATAGGTCTGCCATAGTGAAAATATGTTTGTCTTTCTGCTGGAATTGGCTATTCATTATCATATTCTCTACTTGTGAATCTTGTAGCTATTATTTTAACACTACATCTCTTAGCCTAACATCAACCAAATCTCTTCCCGTCACTCTGAGTTTTTCTTCCGTGATTCCCACATCTTCAAAATTCCTAGCCTTGGAAATTTCAATCCATTGATGGGTGTGTCCCGTCTCTTTTTCTAGCTCATAGAATAGGGGAATGGAGATATTCCCATGGATAAACCTCCCTCATTCAAAGAATGTATAATAGGAGCTTAATTTTGGTTGTGGGCTAGGATGTTGGATTGTTGTAATATATTTTGGGACCATTTTTGGAGATGTTGCTTCTTCTTTTTCTTCCTCCTCTTTTGTGTCTTGTCTCTCAACTTGGGCATTCTTCCCCTCAACTTCTGCCTCTTTTTCATCAACATGGGCACTTTTCCATTCCAATTGTGCTTTTTTCTCTTCCCCTTGGACATTTTTCTCTTCCTCTAGAAAATTCTAAGTTTCGTGTAGCAAATCTTGGGTTTCCTATAGCACACTCTCTTTTTCCTATTGCGTACCCTATGTTTCCTATAGCACATCCTTTCATTCAACTTGGAGGTTTGTGGCTGATTGTGCTTGTTTAGGGATTCTAACCTTGATGAGTGCCTTCTTTTGTAGGTCATAGGTGTATTTTATATTTTTTAGGGGGAAGCGACCTCTTGAATATTTCTTTCTTCTATCCCTATTTCTTATTTCTTATTAGGTGACTACTAAATTTTTATGGGACTCTTGGTCGGAGTTCGAGGCCTCCCACACCTTAGCCTGGTGCTTTTTTTGGTCTTGAAATACATGGGGGTATTCCTCTTTCCTTTTTCTTTCACAAGAGTTCTTAGAGTGAATAAAGAGGAAACCACTTCATTTTTAGTGTACCCTTATGAAAGTTTGGTTTGCTAAGGGGAGATGTCAGTGGTAATCTTGGGCTTTGGAATATCATCCTCTTCTATCTCTTCTTCTTATTTCTATTCATTTTCCTTCTCTGCTCCTACATATTATGTGGTTGCCTCTGCTATATCTATTTCCTCCTCTTCCTTTGTCCTTTTAGCCCCTTATTATCCTTCTTTAATGCCCCTTTCTCTAAGGCTAGAGGTATGGGTCTCTCCAGGGGTGATGGTATGTGTCCCAATGAAGGGTTCTTTGGCCATGTCAATGAAATTGGACCAAGTTAAAGGGATGTTGAGTCTATTTAAAGCATCTTCCACTATGAGTTTGATGAGACCATCATGAGCTAGATGTGGATATTTCCTTTCCCTAACCCCGTGGCTCATATCTTTGATTGAGTGGAGAAGGAAATATGGGATATTAAACCTATGATATAAATGTAGATACACTTTGAGCCTCATTTCATGCAACAAAATAAAATTGTATCCATAGAAGACACTTATTTTTTCCTCACAAGAGATATATTTCATGATATGGTAAGCCACCTCATCCCATGGGTAAGGCAGACTCTCCCTTCTTACCCCATTCTTATATTCAATGTATTTCTCACTAGGAAAAAATAGAATCTTCTTAGAAGTAGTACTATATAATATTTCCTGTATGTTCAATTTAATTCCTAGAGGTAAGGTGATGACTCTATTGATGAGCTTAGGGGTTATGGTATTTTCTAGTCCTCTTATCACTGTGGTGGCACTATCATTTGTTTGAGAGTGGAAGGCCATTGCAAAATCTCGAGCCACTTCATCATCATACCCCTTGAGGATATCGAAGACACCAACAACTGGTGGTTTCTAAAGATGTCTACAATAGGAGGATGTAGCTTAATTCTCTTACTGTCTGTGGGCTCTCCCCTATTAAAACATCCACCCATCTTTTGTCTCTGCTTGATAGGTGTCTTTCGTGGCTTGTTTTTTTTAAATTTACTATGATACAGGAACACAAAGCTCCATAATTTTCACAATATGTGGTTTTAATTACCCACCACCTCCTTATACAACCTTTTAATTCTATGAATTATGCCCTACCATGTACAAATTATCATGAAAATTCTTGAACTTTGTTGGGTATAATGGCCACTTACCTCTACACTAATGAAAGTTTTGGCTTGAAGGATGGTTTTGGGGTGCTAATATACCCTCATGGTGGCTTGAATTTCACTCCTCAATCCTCTGGGACTTCCCTAGAAACTTATAGTAGTAGTAGAAGAGTTTCCTGTAGCACTATCTGCATGTAAAACTCAACCATGGATGAAATCTCCTTGGTTTCTCCGGATGAGCTCCATTATTAGGTACATTTGCAGGGGTTAATGGTCACCTTTTTTCCTTATTAACTCTCTTTTTATTGAATTTTAATTATGTTATGGTCTTATGATGCTATTTCATATGCTGATTGAGGTTTATCATACTTTGAGTAACTAACTGAGTTAAATGTAGGAAAATCATGAAGATATTGCATTTTTGTTAATATTTCTCCATCAAGACTTAGAGTAGACAACAAGGAGATATTCTAGGGGGTTTTCTAGCCTCCTTAGCTCCCAAAGGCAACCAAGGGATCCTCTAGATTCCCTTCAACACCTCGAAATCAAAGGCATCCAAGAAAACTCAAGATGAAGTGCACTAAAGCCATACTTCACTTGCAGTCAAGTGGATTCATCACCTACATTTTAGGGAGTTGTTGGTAGCTACCCTTTAGGTTAAATAGGGCTGAGAAAGAGATCATTAGAATAGAACTTTGGAGAAAGCCATTAGGTTCTTTTCTCTTGTAATCAGTTTTCGAGATCTTTATATTAATGTAATGAGAATATATTTTGAAATGAATTAATTATTTAGGTTGTGATTTACTGATCTAGTTTCATAGAGCTAGGCTTGTGGGTTAGAGCCCAATCCATGTGTGTTGGAGCAGGGTCCCCTAAGGCACAATTTTCAATACAATTTTGTATAATTTTGTATGTGCATGTTTCACAAAGGGAATCAAGGGGCTTTGGGGTGGGTCAATGTCCCCAATTTTGATGTAAATGGGCTTAACGGTAAAATGTGGGCCTCAAACCATGGTTTGATACCATATTATATTCGCGCTAGGTGAATATAAATAGAGAGATCATGTCTAAGCTAAGTAGTTTAGTTCTAAGTAAGCTCATGATATTGATGGCTTGATAAGTTTATGCATTTGTAAGGGTTCTTTCGGTTGGGTTAAAAGGCTCATGTTAGCTGTGTGCACGGATACCTAGTCCTGGTTATGTGCAGACTTCACTGGCTGTGTACGTGGAAGGGTTTGTAGGGAAAATTTGATGTACTTATTTCAAAATCTGAAGCTACTAGAAAGGAAATTTTTTGGAAATTTTACTGTGTAATGCATCTGAGTTGTTTACTGCTTATATTCTATTAAAATCACATTATATGTCTTACTTATTGATTATTGTGCAAGGATATATGATATTATTATGAATGTTGATTGATGGTTGATAGATATGTTCAAGGATTGGCATTGTTGAGATCTGGATATGGTTATGTTATTCTATTTACCTGCATTAAGGTGAAAATGAATGTGTGTTATTTTGTTAAATATTGTGCATTCTCTGTGATTCTGCTATATTTTTTTGTGCGCACCTGTTTACAATTGATATAAGTTTGCATTCAATTTTGCTGAGGACCACTTAACTAATTTCTCTGTCAGGGTGCGGAAACCCATTAGAGAACTTTTTAGGTCTAGAATGGGCCTCCTAAGAAAATATGATTTATAAGAACCAATAGGATTCAAGATGATGATGTCAACCATGGGCGATGATTCACCATTTTTTAGGTTAAAAAACTACAAAGATTAAAAAATAATAAAATAATGAAACTACTTTTTCAACTTATATTTTTAACTAATCTCCTTGAGGGTTTGCTCAAAATTTGAGCAGAAGTACATGTTGGATGAAAAATTTAATTCCCCATCCAAGGATTACCCATGTTGCATACTTTCGATGGACCTTGCTACATGAAAAATGAGAAATACATGGAAAAGCATGATTGCAATCACGTTTTTCATGTATTTCTTATTTTCGTGTAGCGGGGTCCATCGAAATCATGCAACATCGGTATTCCTTGAATGAGGAATCAAATTATGCATCCAATCAGTGTTCTTGCTTGAAATTTGAGTAAAATCATAGAGAGATAAGTTGAAAATATGAACTGAAAAAGTAGTTTTTTATTTTTTCCCTCTAAAATTTGATGATGTAATGTTATATTATTTTATTATTTCCACTATTATTTTATAATTTCCTTAAGAGGCCCATTTATACTTCAAAATTCCCCTAATGCTGGTTGTAGCACCCCCCCCCCCCCCCCCCCCACATACTGCTTTAGGTGAGACTTTGGTCTACACAAGCATATTACTGCCAAAAGGGCCAGTAGTTGGAGGGTTTGTTGGTTTATCCATAAACTCTGAACCTGGGTCGAGACCCCTCAAGAAAAATATTTGGTTCTATTATTGGGAGCAGGATCATTTTTAGGCAGATTTGATGTTGTGGCCTCCATCACAAAACAAATTACAAGATGGTTGGATAGAAATATCCTTGAATTTGCGCTCCAAGAGAACAGAAGTACTAAGTTATATGACAAAAAGTGGGTACATAAATATATTTATACAAAAGTGCATCAAATATTATTTTGTTCCTTTGTGTAATATCCCAAAATGGAGAGTGCAGTAATACTAAAACATAATAAAAGAACTGCAACAATGTAAACAATTAATCTAAATATGCCATCAAAATTTATAGAATAGCTGAGCCATTTTATTAATATGGAAGTGGAATAAAAGTACAAAAATGCTCAAAATATGAGACACCCAAGACAAAGAGATGGCCTAGAATTACCCTGAAATGATCCCACAAGAGGGACTACGTAATTGCTGGACTGCTAGAGGGAATAATACGATGTCCCTGCTGCAAATATTGGGACTGCAACTACCAACAAAATATGAAAGTGTAGATATGGTAGTTCCGGAGCTCGGATGATGTCTAGATTTCATATCAAGGCTCTATGATGAATACCCAAGATAACCTAGAAAGGATTTATAGATATGAAAATCTTGGAAAATCACCCTCTTAGGCCCTGCAACTATATGACTGTTGGGTATGAAAATCTACTACATGATCTAAAGATATGATGGATGCAATGAAGCACAAAAAAATCAATTCATAAAGGGTTGATCCCTCATTCATATACTTAAGCCAAAAGCTCAAGATCTGTCTCCTCCAACTTCCTCCAATAGATGTAGTTGTTGAATACACAACAGCTGAAGAAAATTTCACTATCGTAGAGGGAGGCTCTATAGCTTAATGCGATATGCTGCAATGAAGCTCTTGAATGATGGAAACGATGTGCCCAAAGTGAGAAGATGGTACCTCATAGGATTTCCAGCTCAAATACGAGAAACTTCCTTCCTCCTTTAGATCTGCAAGACTAGACTGTGCAATCCTTGAGGGGAATATTGCTACATGGAGGTATGAAATGATGGCCTCAATGCCGAATATGAATATCCTTCTCCTGGAAGGCTAATCTTGAAGCACAAGGTGAAAGGATGAATCCCCCACCGGTTTCCTAGCTGAAATACTAGAAACAACCTCCACCTCTCAAACCCTCAAGTAGGAATGCATTATTCCTGAGATTGAATGTGCATATGAGAGTGGCTGAATGTGGCATCAATTCCTGATTTTGCATGACATCTCAAAGAAACCTTCCCATAGTAGGCACTCGAAGTCCCTCATGGGTAAGGGTGGGATTTTCACTCAGAAACAACCATGTGCTAAACAACACTGCAGACTTAGCTAAATAACATAAGCATTAATATAAATGTAAAATGACAAATATAGATCTAAATAGATGAAAAATAATAATACAAATCCTCCTCCAAGATCTCCATGATCTATCATTAATGTGGCATGATCTCCACTCTTCCTTCATTTAAGAAGTTGCTCCACTACTCCATAATGAAGATCTAACTCTAAAATATCCACACACACATAAAAAGTGGATTTTATTCATATATTTGGTTTTTGGGTCCCTCCACCCTCTTATTTACTTAATTAATTAAGAAAATTAAGAACTATAATACTCCAATTATCTAATGGAAAATTGGGAATATTAAAGTCCTCCCTACCAAAATGTTTCTTGTCCTCAATAAGCTGCAAAAGTGGATGCTACAAAAGACATCCTCCCTCCGAATTTAATCCTCATATGGAAGGCCTCCCCATCTTCCACAATGTGTAATGAATGCCTAGCTCCAAAGTTGCCTCTCTAGAATGTCTACAATTCCCTCCAACTAAAAAGTTAGATGATTCTCCTCATCAATGAATCTCCAAGTGGCAACCAAATGATGTCCAAATATCTCCTCTATACATGAGATACATGAAATGAAGTGGTTTATTCCCAAAGTGGAAAGTCCCAAATCATGAAATATCTCTCCAACCCATGTCACATAGAGTAGATTTCATCTATCAATGCTCTTATCATTAGCCCTGTTGGCCTTGTAGGATCCAAACATCACATCAACATAGTGAAAAATAAGAAGTAGAGCCATATGGATGAACATGTACAATGTCAAACCATACTCTCCCAATAACAACCACTGTAGCAAAGCCTCCTCCTGCCATTCTATATCATCATGAAAGTAGGTAAGTGAGCCATACTTTCTCAATAGAAGCTACCACAACAATGCCTTTTGTTGACATGCCAAATCATCATCAATATAAGTTTGAGAGCCATCATCTCTCAAGAGAAGCCACCGAATCAATGCCTCTTGTAGCCCCATCACATCATCATTATACCAACTACAATGACCATGATCCCTCAACAAAAGCCAACACAATAAGACCTCCTCTTGTGATCCTACATCAATGTCATGCAATGTATGGGGAGAAATAAGCCCATAATCTCCCAATAGTAACCAAAGCAACAAGGATTCTTGTCACCTCCTTACATCATCATGATGAAAGTCATGGAGAAACAACATATTGATTGACATGTGGAATGTCACATTAGAACAATACAAATAAGCTCCCTTATACCACATCATGTGAGAGTTATGTCTTGTCCCAAACCCAAGTACATACATGAACATAATATATATCCCAAACCAAAATACATGTAAAGAAATGAGACATATCCAAAATAAAAGTAAATACAAGGACACAAGATATACCATGAGATGTCCAAACTCTCTCATCAATAACCAGCATAGCCATGCCTCTTGCTAATGTATGTCATCATTGATATACATGACATGGATCCTGCAACTATGAGACATGGGGTGGAACCCATACTCACCCAAAAGAAACCAGTGCAACCATGCTTCTTGCTACCTGGTATCATAGATCTATAAGAAGGTTGGCAACCGCCTACTCCTCATCTAGATCCATTCATCCCAATTTGGATGATCAATCATGCGAAGCTAAATATTGGTATCCATCCAAGGTAGAATACCAATATCCTCCATCAGAATAGCTTTGAACTCCATGAAATGTTGAAGCGCACCTCCTTTGAGGTCTCTCCATGAGATCCTCTCATAAATGGCCGATTAGAACCCAAGAGGCTCTATACGCACTATAGAGAGAATCTCTTCTTTGATATGTGAGGAGCTCATCAAGAAAACTTCATCTTGACAATGGAAAGTACTCTCCATCACAAGATGTCTACCATATATCATTTGTTCCTTCAATGTTTCATGAGTGAAGCTACCTTTCAAATTCTCCAAGAATAATGGGGCCCTCTCCTCATCATTGTTGCTAAGTGACAACATTGTAGATCTACATGATGATACATGTGTTGTCTCATGCCCATATACAATGCTAAACTTATATTCTAGCACTGTATTGAATAGGAAATTGCTCCTCCCATCTTCTGCAACTCCACACTTCAACACAAAGTGTTGGGTGTAGCTCAACCATCACAAATTGAGATATAAATACATTTTCTCCTTAATCAAATCAAGGGTTATTTGTGCAGTGATAATTTTTTGCTCCAAATCAGCAAGGTGCTCTAATCCTAGGTTGCACTTGACCTGATGGCATGATCTCACAAATATACATATGAGGTACTGAAATAATATGAGATGAAATTATGTGTAAACCTTGGATAAGCTAAATCTTGGAAACATCTTGTTCTACCACAATAGTCCCTCCAACCAGTGTAATGGTCCCTCCAACCACTGGTAATGATGATGGTTGCATCTCCTCTACTGTACCAGTGCTGGTATCTACCTCCTCCTCCTCATGCATCTCATTAATCATGCACGAGGCTCCAAATCTCTAGAGCTTAATACCATCTTGCAAATATGCAAGTGATCCTCCTCCTGATGTAAGTATATCTGCAGCTGGTGGTGGTGGTAGAGCCTCCTCCTCCTGAGTGATAATGAGGACATCTTCCTTGGGCTATTATTGTACTATCTCCTCCATGATGGGAGATGTATCTATGTGAGATTTCTCTGGTTTCTTTATAGAAAACTTCTTCTCCAGTCTTTCGTTGAAATATGCATTAGCAAACACTTTCATGTGTGACAAATGACTGAACCACCAATCTCTTGCTTCACCTTCTAGGTGTAGTGTTGCAATCTTGACCACAACCTCTATTTCTGATACTATATATAGTTGAAAGAAGTTAGCTAACTATTCCCTCCAAGCCCTCAATGTTCTTGTGGAAGATCCATCAAATGTAGGCAAGAATAATCTATTCCTCTTTCTTCTATTATTACTGCGGGATCTCCTTTCCTCTTTGAGTTGCTAAAACTGTTGGAGAGAGAGATTCTCCTTCAGTGATGTAGGTTGTGCTTTGTACTCAAACAAATATTTACTTAGGGTCTCATACCCCAGGTATCCTTCACATTCACACCATTCCCCTCTCTTATCAAATAAAGTGGATCTAGTAGAATGATGTGAACCTCTTGGTTTCTCCAGATGCTTCTTCTCCTGATAGGAATTTCTTGGACCTTCCTCTTCTTGAAATATTCTTGGAACCTCATTTTTCCTTTTTCTCTTCATTTTTTTGACCTCCTTGGACATATCTTCATAGATCTAAAGATAAGAGTGGAAAAATTGAAATCCTCCTTCATGATATATCTCTATTATCTTCTTCTTCTTTTGATGCAAAATATGAAGTTCCCACAAGCTGAGTCAAAGATCATGCTCTGATACCACTGTAATATCCCAAAAGGGAGAATGTAGTAATACTGAAACACAATATAAGAAATGTGACAATGTAAACAATTAATAGAAATAAACCATCAAAATGTATAGTAGTTGAGCCATTTTATTAATATGGAGGTGGAATACAAGTGAAACAGTGCTCAAAATATGAGACACTCAAGCCAAAGAGATGGCCTAGAATGACCCTGAAATGATCCCACAAAAGGGGTTGCGTAGCTGCTAGAATTTTGGAGGGAATATTTCATTGTCCCTGCTACAAATGTCGGGACTGACAACTGCTAAAAATATATAAAAGTGTATAACTGGCAGTTCCAGAGCTCATATGATGTCAGGATTTTATATCCAGGCTCTATGATGAATACCCAAGATAACATAGAAAGGATTTCCAGATCTGATAAACTTGGAAAATCACCCTCTTAGGCCCTGCAACTATATGAATACTGGGTATGCAGATCACTGCATCAGCTGAAGTTATGATGGCTAAAATGAAGCACAACCAACTCAATGCATAGAGGGTTGATCCCTCATTCAGATTATTAAGCCAAAAGCTCAAGATCTGTCTCCTCCAACCTGCTCCAATAGATGTAGTTGTTGAATACACAAAAACTGAAGAAAATTGCATTGTCAGAGAGGGAGGCTCTATATCTTGATGCTAGATGCTACAATTAAGCTCTTGAATGATGAAAATGATGTGCCCAAAGTGAGGAGATGGTCCCTCACAGGATTTCTAGCTGAAATGTTGGAAAATTCCTTCCTCCTTTAGATCTACAAGACTGGAATGAACAATCCTTGAGGGGAGTGTTGCTACATGGAGGTATGAAATGATTGCCTCAATACTAGATATGAATATGCTACTCTTTTAAGGCTAATCTCGAAGCAGAAGGTGAAAGGATGAATCCTCCACCGGTTTTCTAGCTGAAATTCTAGAAACAACCTCCACCTCTCAAACCCTCAAGCAAGAATGTGTTATTCCTGAGACTGAATGTGCATGTTAGAGTGGCTGAATGTGGTACCAATTCCTGATGAGGTATGGGAGCTCAAAGAAACCTTCCACGAGTAGGCACTTGAAGTCCCCCATGGGTAAGGGTGGGATTACCACTCAGAAACACCCATGTGTTAAAAAATACTGCAGACTTAGCTAAACAACATAATCATGCATAGAAATGTAAAATGACAAATCTAGATCTAAACAGATCAAAAATAATAATACAAAG
Organism: Pinus albicaulis; assembly: GCA_034641835.2. NCBI lineage: Eukaryota > Viridiplantae > Streptophyta > Pinopsida > Pinales > Pinaceae > Pinus > Pinus albicaulis. The sequence continues at coordinate 806,779,198 of CM076580.1, read as the reverse complement.
CCTCCTCCAATATATCCATGATCTATCATTAATGTGGCATGATCTCCACTCTTTCTTCATTTAAGAAGATCCTCCACTACTCCGTAATGCAGATCTAACTCTAAACTATCCACATACACACATCAAAAGTGGATTTTATTCATCTATGGGGTTTTTGGTTCCCCCCACCCTCTTATTTACTTAATTACTTAAAAAAATTAAGAACTCAAATATTCCAATTATTTGATGGAAAATTGGGAATATTACACTTTGCACAGGAATTTCAGGAGTGGTTGTCACGCTTAGCTGAATTCCATTACTGCATAAAAGACGACGTAATCATTGAGTGGACTCCTGAATTGATCCAACAAGTAGAGAAGTTTGACAATAAGATCACTCACAGGGTAGATCATTGAATTGATTGCCTCTTGGGAGGGTTTGTGACCGAATTTTACATTAATCAATATGTGTCTTATTCTGAAGGAGAAAGAAGGTTTTTCAAAGGCCCTAGAGGTAAGTTCCTATGCTCATTGAAATTATTAATGAAAATGCTATTGTGTGAATGGGGTTTTCTATTCGAAGATACTGCTTTAATGAATCAAAGAGATCCAATTGCATGCAGTGGAATAATTTACCATCAAGATTCTGAAAAATTTACTTATATCCCTCTAAAGCCTAGATTTGATAGTGAGCCTGACCTAGAAAATGCTAGCTCAAGTGACTCTGAAGAAGAGAGCTCATCACATGATAAACCTTTTAATCTATTTCCAAATCCATCCACTCCAATTCTAAACTCACATCATAGATTAGCCACTCCACCACGCAATCCATGTCCACCACCACCTCCACCTCCACCTGGAGTAGATATGGTTGCATCAATTAAGTTACGAAATTTCAAAGGCATTGGAAATGAGGATACTAATCATTTTTTGTTTGTGACTGAAGTCGTATTGCAGGTTTATCATGTTAACAATATTTGTATTAAGAAGGTGACTTCGCTACTTCTTTATAAGATCAGGAATTAGATTGGTACATTAGGTACTCACAAGAAAACCATAATGCTACCTTGGAAGAAATCAAAGCAGACCTAAAAGAGAAAATAGTAAGTCATACGTGGATCTGGTGACATAAACAAAGGATATTCGTCAAGATCCTAATGAATCTTTATGGGAGGCTGATCAAAGGTGAAGCAAACCATCAGATATGGTGGATTTGTCATTGATGATACTCAGCATAAGGAGTGGTATGTTGATATGTTTCTCACACATATGTGTCATCTATTAGGTCCACAAAACATTCCCACACAAGCCAAGGTTGTGGAGGTCACAATGAAATTAGAGGCTACCCCAACACCTATTTTGCTAGGAACTCAACAAATTTAGAATCAGTTGGAAGCCATGCATCTATAAATTCAAAGCCTGCATAAGGACAAAGGCAAGGAGGTCTGCGTAGAGGTGTGATGTATAAAATGTAAAGCTCCTGGGAACCATAAAGACTAATGTCATGTCTTAAATAATTATCTGAATGCTAGAGGTCCTAGTCCATTGAAGAATCCCATGTTGTGCAATATCTGTCAAATTGTTGGATTACATGACACCGATGCATGCCCAAGGATCATAAAATATCATCCTAACTTGAAGCAGTTATTTTCAAATTCTATTCATCCTTAGGGCATGATGAGCATCATTTTCACACTTTTGACATGATGTTGGATAAAGTATAGATATATCGAATGCAGGTTGAGCCTACATCACCAACATCCCCTTCTAGGCGTAGAGGATTCCATGGCAGAGGAAGAGGCCGAGGAGGTGGATTAGCTAGATGAGGAAGAAGACAAGTCATTTTCTATAACTGTGGAGATGTTGGCCATTATTCATGTGAATTTTTTAATGTAGCAAGATAGTTGTGCAGGTACTATGGACAATTTTATCATGTTATAGAATATTTTCCTGTCTTGATTGCTAAAATATAGGAAAATACGACGGAGACCCCGACACAAAATCTTTAGATAGTTTGTGCAAAAACTTTTGAATAATATCTAAGTGTGAATGTGATTACTAGGAGTGGTTTAGAAACCAATGAAGATAAAGGGAAGAAACCAACCACTGATTTATGGATACGTAAAGCACCTAAAAATAAAGATGGTTTTAGTCTCCATCGCGCAAAAGAGATCTTTATTGAAGCGTTGAAATAATTTGAAGAAGGAAGAACATCAACATTTGGTAGAACAATGAAGGAAGACGGAGGAGATGAGGAGATTAAAATATTTCTGCATGCATATATAAATTTTCTATGCAACAAGAAGGCCATTGAAAATATACAGGAATTGATTGATAATTGTGCGGAAAAAGGACAACCCAAACAATGAGTGGTCAACAACATATGAAAAAACAAGAAGATAATAGGTAGGGAGATGCATATGACCATGCATATTGGTGCTTATGAAATAGACCAAGTTATTTTAGATCTGGGATCAGATGCTAATGTTCTACCTAAACAAACATAGAACCACATGGGAGAGCCAAAGCTGGAGTGGTCTACTATCCAACTGCGCATGGCCAATCAACTGATGATCATTCCTTTAGGGAGGTTGTCACAAGTTGTGGTCAATATAAGGGGTGTTAAGGTGATGGAAGACTTTGAAGTCATACAAATTGTAGATAATAGTGATCCCTATCATACGCTGGTAGGATTGGATTGAGCCATTGAAATGGATTGTGTTATCAATTTGAAGAGAAGGATGATAGAATTTGAAAGAAATGGAGTTAGGATAATCCTCCCTCTAGATCTTGCAAAAGGAAAAATATATACTGAACCAGTGGGCTTTCAGAATGATATTGAACAAATCTATAGACTAAATTTTATCGAGGAAAACTAGATTAATCCAACAACATATGGGAATGTTAAGTGGGAGAAGGATAGCTCTTGCTTTTCAGACTCTAATGAAGAACTAGAAAATTGGCAGAACCGATTGCATGAGGTTTTGGTACAACGTTGTGTTGGCAATATGACAAAATATGTTGTCCTTGATGGAACCCTACTTTATGAGTTGCCCATGACAAGCAAGCTACGTGTTAAAGAAATAAAAATTATGTTTCTATAGGTCAGTTGATATGTGACAGAGAAAGGAATTCCAGTAAGTTCCAGAGAAAAGAAACAGGAAATATTTCTCAATGTATACGCAGGTTTGATGAAGGAAACCCACGTATGGATGCAATGTATATGCTAATTTTATGAAGGAAACCCATGTATAAATTTAGAATTAGTATATACACAGTTTTTATGAAGAAAAGTCATGTATACATGTGGATAAGAATGATCCAAGTCGCGTATGACTTTTGCACTCTAAAATTATGATACCAAGGGGCATTACCATGGTATTACCCATAGTCTTGAGAATTGTATTGTCTATTTGATTTCATCCAAAAATACCATCAGCAGTGTGTGGTTTTGAATCATGGTATTGGTAAAGGCTAAATCTATATAAGGAGAAGAAGATCATAGTGTAAAGGGTGCAGGTGTAAGGGCTATCACTAAAATTTCTCTCTAAAGTATATCTGCATAAGATGAACCCTGTTTTATTGATAAATCTGAAGTTATGATGCACCCTTGGATAGATTGATGGATCAAGACCTCTTGACCTGAAATGACTATATTCTTGCATGATCCATTGAAGAGATGATTAGATCTGGGACCTGGCGCATGTTTGCTGAAGTGGAGTGAAGAAATCTGGGTAAGTTCTATGGATCTGGTTCATTATGCAAATTTTATATTTACAAATCTATACGCTAGTTCGTCTCAGTAAAATCACGTATATGCATGGGTTTTCTTTAGAAAAGGAACGTATGGCAATTAGGATTTTCTGAAGCTTATTGAAGAGGTTTTTATGTTATTCCTTCTATTTGTCTGTTGTCTCTCAATGAAGTCTTCATGTAGATCTGGGTTGCTTAATTGCTATATATGTTGCAAAGTTGATTATCAACAAATCTGATCAATGAGTGAGAAAATATTTCTTATTATGACTAACTGATCAAGGGTCCTACAATTCTGAAAAGATATTTGACTGAATGACTCAGATCTGAATGTGAGATAGATCATATTCATAAAAACAGTATTCACATATCTATACGCAGGTTGGTGTGAAGGAAAGCACACATACACGCGGGTTCAGTGAAGCAAAGTAGTGTATGAATTTTAAGATGATCAATGTTCATGGTTAATTTTGATATTTCATATTGATTCTGACGTCTGGGTTATTTCTGAAGTTCTGGTTAGAGTGGTCTCATTATTATAATTGAAGTATTGGGTAAAGTTTATGGTTGTTAATGTTTATGAAGAGTTGTGTTGATGATGTTTGATCTAGTATTAAAATTGATGAAACGTGGTATGCAGTGGTTCTGAGGGTTGAAGCCTTCAGTATGGAAGTAGAAGCTTCTTGCCTGTAGAAGTTGGTGTTCTGATCAAGGGGTTGAAGCTCCCTTCTAGTAGTGGCTGGTAAATGAGATTAGGGGGTTGTGGCTCTCTTCTACCAACAACTGGAAAACGAGAGAAGGTTGTAGCCTTCTACAAGTAGATGCCTACGTACTGAGATGAGTCTGCATCAGTACAATATTGGAAATAGTTTTCCATATAATAAATATTGAATACAGAGACGAAAATAGCGGTGGTTTTCTCCCAAATTGGGTTTCCACCTTAAATATTGGTGTTCATGTGTGTTGCACTTGTGTGATGGTTTATACTGTTTTTATTGCACATATTTACTTATTATCTAACAGATGCATGAGTGGTAAACTGAGTTAAAGATTGTTCTTGAAATTTTTTCTAATCTATAAAATTATATCACTATACGCTAGTTTATTTTAGTATATGTGTGTGTATATGTGAGTTGGGTTCATCAAAGCTGTGTATGGAATTCTATAAAGGAAAAGTTAGAATATTTTCAGTAAGCTCTAAATACTGATTCCCCCCCCCCCCCCTCTTAGTATTTTTACCAAAAATTGGTATCAGAGCAGGTCCTTCTAAATAATCTTAATCGCTAGAAGGAAGATCAGCTAAGATGAGCAATCAAGATGGGACAACATCTATCAAACCTCCTCTCTTCAAAGGAAACAATTTAATATTCTGGAAGACAAGGACGAGATCCTATCTTCAGTCTCTTGGAGAAGATGTACGGGCTATAGTTGAAGGAGGTTATCAATCTCTAGCATTAGTTTCAACAGATGCAGCAGAAAGAAATAAATATGAAACTAATGGAAAGGCGGTCAATGCATCATTGGAAATTCTGACTGAATTAGAATTTTTCAAAGTCATGTAGCTGAATACAACAAAGGAGATATGGGACAAAATCATTCCAAGCTATGAAGGTGATACCAAGGTAAAAATTTCTAAAATCCAAACTCTCAGAATTCAATATGAAAATCTCAGGATGCATAATGAGGAAAGCATTGCTAGTTTCTTTTTATGTCTAGATGATATTGTAAATTGTATGAGAAATCTGGGTGAAATCATAATTGATACTACTCTAGTAGAAAATTTTTTAAGATCTCTAAATACCAAATTTGAGTCAAAAATGTTTGCTATTGAAGAGAAGCAGGATCTAAAAACTCTTACTATTGTTCAACTTCATGGTATTTTGACTACTTGTGAAATGAGAAAAGGAGGTCCATCTGAAGTCAAATAACCTGTCTTTAGAGCTACTACAAAAGGAAAAGAAGTAGAAGAATAAGAAGGATCAGGGTATGTTTCAGAAGAAGAGATAAATTTTGTAAAGAAGCTACAACTTGGCATTGGAAGGTTCAGAGGTAAGCTTCCTTTTAAATGTTTTTCTTATGGAAGAGTTGGTAATTATGATGTTAAGTGTCCTCATAAAGAAAAACATGAAAAAGGAAAGGAAGTGGAAAAAGGAAATAAGAATCGGTTTATCAATAGAAAAAACTATTATACTCATGAAGATAGTAATGGGCTATCAAATATTGAAGAAGGAGAATCTGATCAAGATGTTAGACTACTCATGGCTTTTGAAAAAGATTCTAGTGAGACTAAAGATACATATATTGATGATCTAGAAGAAACTGATTTTCTTGAAGAAATAAATCAGCTCAAAATATATTTGGAAGAAAACAAAATTTCCATAGATTCTCTAAAGAATTACTTATAGAAAATGAGAAGCACAATGAGCAATTAGAATGCGAAATAGTATGTCTAAGAAAGGAAATTGAGAAAGAGAAAACTCTAAATCTTAGTTTTGGTAAAGGAACTGAAACCTTAGATGAAATTATCAAGGTTCAATGCTCTCCTCTTGTAAATACAGGTCTTTGATATATCAAAGAATCCTCTAAGTCTTCAGCACAAAACTATCTAAATGTTGCCAAAGTTAGTCCGCAACAATTTGACACTCAACAAAAGAACAAAGAGACTACATAGGTAAAGCATGACCACTTCAAAATAAGGAGGAAAAATAACAAAAATATCAATCAGTAGGTAAATCCAATTAGAAGGGTTCATGATCGCAAAAATTTCTTTAATGGACAATGTTTCTCATGTCATACTTTTGGTCATAAATTTTCTCAATGTGTTGCTTACAAAACTATTATAACCAGAGAAGCAAGAAGGAAAAGAAATGAGACTGGAATAAAGAAGAATAATTATAAAAAAATTTCTCTGCTTCAAAATGAAATTGAATGTTCTTATTGCAATAAATTTGGACATGAAGAATCTGAATACAGAAGAAAAATTCAACCAAAAGAGCATATACCTTCAAATTCCAAGGTATGGAGAAAGAAGGACTTACAGGTTGAAAGTTGTGGCATAGCTTTATTTCCTGAAGGGGAAGAAAATCAATGGTACATTGATAGTGGATGTTCAAAACACATGACAGGTGATAAAAATAAACTCCTTTTATACAATGCTATAGAAAAATAAAATAATGTTACTTTTGGAAATGATACTCTCATTGTCATTAAAGGAAAAGGTTATGTTTTTATAAAATAAAAGGTTAAAGATAACAATGTTATGTATGTGGATGGACTAAAACATAACTTGTTGAGTGTGATTGCAATGTGTGATCAAGGAAATGAAGTTCTCTTTAGTTCAAAAGAATGTGTGGTACGTGAACTTGACACAAGAAAAACGGTAATAAAAGGAACTAGAACACCAATAAATTTGTATGTATTGAAAGGTTGCAAAGAACAATGTTACTTGGGTAAATAATCAGAAAATTGGTTATGGCACAGAAGATTGGGACATTTGAGTTTCTCTCAAATCAACAAATCTAGCAGACTCAAAGCTGTTCTTGATCTTCCCAGCATCACTCTGCCTGAAAGTAACATATGCAAATCTTGCCAATTCCGTAAGAAAACTAGAGTGCAATTTAATGCCAAAGAAGGATCAACAAGTAAGCCTCTTGAACTTATACATACTGATTTATGTTGTCTTGTAAGGAAAAAGTCACCACGTGGAGAACAATACTATATTTTATTTATTGATGACTTCTCTAGAATGTGTTGGATTGGTTTACTGAAACATAAAGATGAAGCATTCGAAAAATTTAAGATCTTCAAAGCTTTGGTTGAAAATGAATTAGATATAAAAATCAAATGTCCAAGATCTGACTGAGGAGGAGAATATATATCAGATGAATTCTTTGATTTTTGTGAACATCATGGCATAAAAATACAATTTTCTGTAGCTGGAACCCCACAACAAAATGGTGTGGTAGAAAGGATGAAGAGAACAATTCAACAAATGGCTTGGACTATGCTTGATGAATCTGGAACTCCTAATACCTTTTGGGGAGAAGCGGCACATACTGCAGTAAAATTTCTTAACAAAGCTCATGTTCGAGTAAACAGTGATAAAACACCTTATGAACTCTGGTATGGAAATCTTCCCGCTATAAAGAATTTTTGAGTTTTTGGAAGCAAATGTTTTATCAAGAACAATGATGAAAAACTTGGTAAGTTTGAACCTAGAGCAGATGAAGGAATATTTCTTGGTTACTCTTCTAGAAGTAAGGCATATAAATGTTACAATAAAATACTTTGGAATATTGTCGAATGCATTGATGTTGTAATTGAAGAGCCTCTCTCAGCTCCAAAAGGGGAAATACCAAAAACAAATGAAGGTGATGGTGATGTATATCTTCATGCTTCAAATAGATACAATAGAGAAGGTGAACCCAATGAAGCACCAGAAGAAGATCTATCTGAAAAGGCTCCATCCAGGTAGGTTCAAAAGAATCATCTAGAATCTCAAATTTTGAGAGAAAAGGGATCATGTGTCCAAACAAGAAGAAATATTGCAGGATATCCTAGCTATCTGACATTTCTATCCACTATTGAACCACAGAATGTCAATCAAGCTAGGAAATATGAATGTTGGATTCAAGCCATGAATGAAGAACATGATCAGATTGAAAATAATCATACTTTGGAATTGGTTCCAAGACCTCATGATAAAAATGTTATTGGAAGAAAATGGATATTCAAAAACAAGTTAAATGAAAATGAAGATGTTATTAGAAACAAATATAGACTTGTTTGTAAAGGGTATGCTCAACAAGAAGGTATAGAATTTCAAGAAACATTTGCTCCTGTAGCTATAATTGAAGCCATAAGAATTTTTCTTGCCTTTTCAAGCTTTCGACAGTTCAAAGTTTATCAAATTGATGTTAAATCTGCTTTCCTCAATGGTGATCTAGAAGAAGAAGTTTATATAGAACAACTAGAAGGATTCATTTTGGGAAATGATGAAAAGCTTGTTTGCAAACCTTAAAATTCTTTATATGGTCTCAAACAAGCTCCAAGGGAATGGTACTATCATCTTGAAAAATATCTTCATCAACAAGGTTTTTCAAAGGGATCTGCTGATAGTAACTTATACACAAAAATTGAGAATGATACACTATTGATTGTAGTTGCATATGTTGGTGACATCATTTTTGGAAGTAATGAAGATTCCATGAGTCAGAAATTTTCTTCTGTCATACAACAAGAATTTGAAATATCTTTACTTGGGGAACTAACATTTTTTCTTGGCTTACAAGTGCAACAAGCAAAAGATGGCATATTTTTATCACAAGAAAAATATATTAAGCAAATTCAGAAGAAGTATGGGATGGAATATTGCAAACCTGTGAGTACGCCAATGGTAACTAGATGTAACCTCAATTCTCATGACGATTCTCCCATGGTGAATCAACCAGAATATAAATCCATGATTGGAAGTTTGCTTTATATAACCGGAACAAGACCAGACATTGTGCATGAAGTTGGGATTGTTGGACGATTCGAAGCTAATCCAAAAGAGTCTCACCTTAAAACTGTAAAAATAATATTTAAATATCTACAAGGGACTCAAGAATATGGTCTATGGTATCCAAAGAATGCTGATCTCACTCTTCATGCTTACACAGATGTAGATTGGGCTGGAAATGTTGATGATAAAAAAAACACTAGCGGTGGTGCATTATTTATGGGGCCCCGATTAATATCTTGGTTCAGCACGAAACACACTTATATTGCCTTATCTACAATAGAAGCATAGTATGTGGTTTCCGCATAATTTTGCACACAACTACTTTGGATGATGCAGAATCTACAAGACATTCAAATCAAATGTTCACCTCCTATCTCCATTTTATGTGATAATACAAGTTCCATTAGTATCTCAAATAATCCTGTTACGCATTCCAAGACCAAGCATGTTCATATCAAGTATCACTTCCTACATGAACAAATGCTTGAACAAGAGGTGAAATTGGAGTATGTTCCATCCAAAGAACAAGTTACTGATATATTTACCAAATCTCTTCCCAGGGAAGAATTCGAATATCTTAGATAGAAGCTGGGAGTTGTCTCTACCTCACTGATCAAATCTGCTTAATTTCAAAAGTTTAAATTTGATATGCTAGTTTCATGAAGGCGGATCGCGTATATACACAATTTTCTGTGCATAAAAACGCGTATGGGTTTTGCTGACATAAATTCTCTGGGCCAACGTTTTAGAACAATTGTGGTGATATTGGGTAATCTCTATTGTTGTTCCAGTATTCATATTTATGTATAATTCTTTGATATTTATCTCCTTTTATGAAGATTCTTCGATGATTTGGTTTTTGAAAGTGTTAAGGATGCAGAAGCCAAGGGGGAGTGTGTGTCTTGTGGAAAAGGATGCATTGTTGGCATTCTGATTGGTTTTTGCGTTATTATATCATGTTTGAGATTCTTTGGTTTTGTTCATAAAAAGTCATATCTGTAATTTGATGAAAAGGTCATATTGAGACCTATCATGAAAAATTGTTCTATTCAATCATTTAAGGACTTTGTCAAATTGTAAACCTACTTGGTGGGGTAGTTGAGTCAAAATTTGTAAACCCACTTGGTTGGGTAGTTCAGTCAAATATGTAATTCCACTTGGTTGGATATTTGATGTAAGTATGGGTCCTTGGTGATAGGAAAGGTCATACTTGGTTGAGCTATAGAGTCATGTGCTTCATTGAAAAATCTGTCTAAAGATTCAGCATGAACTCAGGGGGAGAATGGTTAGTACAGTGCACATCAAATCTGCAGAGCTCTTCTTTATACAAGGAAAGAGAAACCTTGTTTCAGTATTGATCTGCCCTTTTCCTTTGATGTCAAAGGGGGAGAGTATTTTGGTGTTTGAATAATGGTTTTGGTTAATGTATTTATCTATTGTGGTGATCAAACACCATCATGGTTGCCATCAAGTCCGAAGGGGGAGATTGCTGGCAATATGATGAAATATGTTGTCCTTGATGGAAACCTACTTGATGAAGTTGTCCTTGATGGAAACCTACTTGATGAGTTGCCTATGATAAGAAACCTATGTGTTAAAGATGTAAAAATGATGTTTCTATAGGTCATTTCAGATGTGACAGAGAAAGGAATTCCAGTAAGTGCTAGAGAAATGAAACAAGAAAAATTTCTCAATGTATACGTAGGTTTGATGAAGGAAACCCACGTATGGATGTAATTTATATGCTACTTTTATGAAGGCAACCCGCGTATACATTCATAATTAGTATATATGCATTTTTTATGAGGAAGAGTTGTGTATACATGCAGATAAGAACGATCCAAGTCACGTATGCCTTTTGCACTGTAAAATTATGATACCAAGGGGCATTACCATGGTATTTTCCCACAGTATTGAGTGTTGTATTGTCTATTTGATTTCGTCCAAAAATACCATCAACAGTTGTGTGGTTTTGACTCATGGTATTGGTAAAGGCTAACTCTATATAAGGAGAAGAATGTCATAGTGCAAAGGGTGCAGGTGTAAGGGCTATAACTAATATTTCTCTTTGAAGTATATCTGCATAGGATCAACTTTGTTTTATTGATAAATATGAAGTTATGATTCACCCTTGGATAGATTGATGGATTGAGACCTCTAGACCTGATATGACTATATTCTTGCCTGATCCATTGAAGAGATGATTAGATCTGAGACCTCGCGCATGTTTTCCAAAGTGGAGTGAAGAAATCTGGGTAAGTTGTATGGACTTGGTTCATTCTGCAAAGTTCCTATTTATAGATCTATACACTATTTTGTCTCAGTAAAATCGTGTATATATGTGGGTTTACTTTGGAAAAGCTGCGTATGGAAGTTAGGGTTTTTTGAAACTTATTGTAGAGGTTTTTCTATTATTCCTGCTATTTTTCTGTTGTATGTCAATGAAGTCTTCATGTAGATCTAGGTTTCTTAATTGTTGTATATGTTGCTAAGATGATTATGAAAAAATATGATAAATTAGGGAGAAACTATGTGTTATGATGACTAACTGATCAAGGGTCCTGTTGTACATGTCAGCCCATACATACAAATGCTTGGCCTGCTGTCATTTTTGAAGCCTCTTAAAACCCCCGTCGTGGCCTTAGACCTCCATATACTGTCTATCGTTATCTTGCCCGCCTAGAAATTACACTGTACAAAGGCTAAAAATCTGTGATTAAATTTATATCGGGCCTAGCCCCTGAGGTCTCAGCCCCCTCCGTTTTGATTACCATGTAACCAAGCGCTGCCCCTTAGAGCGTTTATCGCAAATCGCATCCATCGCAGATCGCATTTTCATGTGTAATTCTCGTTAGATCCATCGCAAATATTTGCGATGCGATCTGATCGCGTCGCAAATATTTGCGATGTGATCATCTGATCGCGCCATCGCATTTTTCCTCATCGCACTTTCTGCCGGTCGCATTTTCTCCCATCGCACTTTCTCTATTTGCGATTTTGCGATCTAGCTTGGGCCCACCATACAATCTTTCCCCCCATCGTATTTCCCCATTGCATTTTTCTGCCCTTCACAACCCCACCCCATCGCAATATCGCGAGCGCTCTTTTCTATTTGGTGCCACTTTCCGCCATCGCATTTTCTACCTTCGCGATTTTGTGATGCACTTCCCGGGCCCCACCTAGTACGATCGCTCCCACCGCGTTCCATTGCAATTCATCGTATTTCTTTGTATTTCCGTGTATAGTCAAACCTTTGTATTTTTCATTAAACCTTAATGAATCACCCTCCGCTGTGACCAGGTCCCACATCCATGGCTCGGCTCCATCGTTTTTCCTCGTTTCCTTTTGTGATCCACTTAAGTGAAAACCTTTGGGCCTTTACACTAATATCATTTCTTCTGCCGCTTTTCACTATTCCACTCCTCCACGTCACCGCTCCACGTGCCAAATACATTCCTCCTCTACCATTTATACATTCCGTTCATATGTCATGTTTTAGTGTTCACATTATCAACCTCCAACCATCCAATTCATCGTCGCTCGCCTGTGTTTTTCACTTCTGTCCTTCATGCTTCCATCATCTTATCACACTGCCTTGTCACCTAAGTCACCTCCATTGCATTCACTCTCCTGTGCATCTGTTTTCTTAACCAGGTTTGTGTATTTTGCAGGGTGCGGGAGGAAGAAAATCGCCATTAATTACCGCCTCCATTAAAAAAGCCGAGGCCTCTTCCAAAGATAATTTTTCAGAGAAAAATTTACGAAGGGAAGCCCTGGGGAGCTGCCATGACATGAAACTCATTAAAACAGCAAGGTACAAAATCTATCCAAACCTCCAGAGCCATTCCAAACCAAGATTTTACGGATGAAAACATTCATGCAGCAGCAGCAAAATATTAATGAAGGAGCAATGATTTCAATGTCCGGCATGAAAGGTTTCAAATTCAAATTCAGGCATTTAAAGGCAGAGAGTATAATGTATAGGAAGCAATACTCTCAAGGTGTTACTTCGGCCGAGTTTTCTTCAGGAAAGTACAGAATGTTCATGAAGATTTACCCCTATGCTGTGTTCCTGAAAAGATTTGTTCCAGTGCATTTATTTCAGCAGGCAGATCTCAAAGTACAAGATAATACCACCTAGTCATTTAAAAATATGGGCGCGAATGTTTCCGCCACTTTGTTTCAAATCAAATCATTAAAAGTGCATCACCTACTTGGTTCTCTAGAGTTTTCTATCTCTCCTATAAAACTCCAGAAGAAAAACATTGTAAGGGTTCCAGATTTCTATCAGCAAACTGTGCAGTGAAAGGCTTTGTATACATCTTGTAAAGTTTCTGTATGAAGGCTCAGAGCCCGTAGGGTCTCAGTGAGGAGGAGTTATAACTGTAATATTTTCTTATGTTTTAATATAATATCTCATTTCATTGCATTTATCTTCTTGTATCATGTTCTAGAATGTGATTGGCTCACTGATCTTAACTAAGGATTCATCCTAGTTGGTGTCCATACTTGGATTAGTCAAGCGCTTTAAATAGGCCTAGTCATGATATACTGTTCCATGTTCATGTCATTCATATTTTTTGCTATAGTAGTTACTTGAGGAGGGTGCTTTTAAAACGCCATTGTCATGTATGGATTCTTAGTTGGATAAGCCCATATGTGGTTCTGTTGTGTATCTGGGTATCGGCCTCATGTTAACTAGTATCTCCTTCATGTTTTCCTCACTGCATCCACTTTCTGATATTTGATTTCTGTGGCATACTATTTGAACTGGCCCTCTTTGCAGTAAGTTGTCTCTTAACTGTCTGATGCTTTTGTATTGGATTTTTGCATGTTGTTCCTACAGTATTCTTATCTTTGTATCAGCTTCTAAGAGAGTTTGGTTCCATTTAAAATAATTTCCTTGTTTTACAAGAGATAGTAAGAGAGCTTTTGGATTGACACCCAAGCTATATTTCATGTTCTCTTGCTATGATAAGATGTCCTAGGCACTGGTCTATGGCAACTCTAGACTATCTCTAGGGGATGACAAAATTGTCTACAACATCTTTCTGGCGCCGTTGCCGGGGAATGAATTCAAGAAAATCATTTTTCCTGGGCCTCGACAAATCATATTCACTCTCTAATCAGGTGAAAACAGAGAGTTGAAGAGTTGCGTATCTCTCACCTTGGCGACTCCACTGTTGTTTATTTGATAAATCTATTGGTAGTCCTGACTTCTCGTAAGCCACATTTGAGGTCAGATATGTCTCAGCCGAAAACACCTGTGTCTGATCCAGAGAAGAAATCAGCCCGTGCTGAAATCCCTGAGTTCCCGTAGAAGATTATCCATCCTCTTCTTCTCAAGAAATTCCATTAGAAAATCCCGACTCCGTTGAGGAAAATCCTGAATATTACTCAGATAGCCCACCCAGGGGAAGTGCTAGAACCAAAGAGAACTTTCATCCTACCCCTGAGGCTGAAGAAGTCAAAGAAGTTGCAGAGGCAGCTCCTGTTAACCGCGAATTGTTTACATCCACACCTCAAGCTGTTGTGCATTATATTCCTACTGTTACTCATACCTTACTTCCACCTCCTCCGCTTCCTCCATTCGTACACCAAACTGTTGCACGACCCCCACCTCCTCTGATGGCTAATGTTCCAGCCTTTTTGTTAAATAAATATGCTCCCCTAGCCCTACCCCAAGTGTTGAATGATATGCCTCAGGATTATTTGAAAATATTGCCCAGATTTAATGGCGAGAATGAGATTGATGCACAGAAACATATTGAGACTTTCTGCTCTTTCGTAGAAAACTTAAATGTAGAACATTTGGATGTGGTCTTAAGACTATTTGTTCAATCTCTGGACGGCGAGGCACGAAAATGGTTTAAAACATTGGTAGATTGATCTATAAATACCTGGGAAAGAATGGAAGAAGTTTTTCTCAGGAAATGGGGAGAAAAGAAATATCATGGGCTATGTCTTATTGAATTCAATACTCTGAAGAAGAAAAAAAATGAGGGGGTGGAAGAATTTATTAAAAGATTTAATAAATTGTATTTGAGCCTTCCTGCTGATATGAAGCCTCATCAAACTGCTGCTAAAGTTTTTTTTGTATCAGCCTTTGACTCAGAATTTGGTTTCTGTCTGCGGGAAAGAATGCCTGTCACTTTGGATGATGCTCAGACAGATGCTCTAGAATTAGAAGAAAATTTTGCAGCCACCGGAAAATCAAAAGGAAAAGTCGAGCAGGATGCCAGAAGAAGAGGTGAAGAAGAGGTATATACTTCCAACCAGGATAAATATTCGGACCGAATGGAAGAAATCAGTAAAATGATTGAAAAGATAGTTAAGCTTGAATGGGAAGCCCTGAATCCAGCCCCCAAAAATTTTCAGAATGTTCCGAACAGAGGTTATAATCCTCAGTATAGAAGACCACCATTACAAATATTTCCAAGGGAAGCAAAGGAGCAGCTGATCAGGTACTACACCCATTGCACCTGGAAGGTCTAGTAGATGACTCCATCGAAGGCGCTGCCTATGGACTGGAAATGCGAATCTTTCCTTTTCAAATAGTGACGGAGAAAAATCCTCTTTCGCTTTCAATTTACAAAAAGAACTTGAGAAGATAAAAATCCCAGTCCCCTTGACTGAACTGTTGAAACAACCAGCATATCAATCTGAAGTCGCCTCTTTCATACTTCCTCCAGAAGCAGCATTCACCCCAGATAATATCAAGCCCTGGCAGGTCTTTGATGATGAAGAACAGATGACGGGATTCCTAGCAATAGAAGGTGAATTCTCCAACATGGAGATTGATGCTGATGAAAGAAATTTGACACCACTTCATAGTCAAAGAAAGGAGGAAGGAAATTCGGTGAAGGACTTTAATCCATGGAATGAAGAAATCAGATTGCTGGAGAGTTTGTTGAATAAATATGATTCAATACAGGAAGGAGAACCTAAATTTCTAAATTGGGAATTGCAGGATGTAAAGATACAAGGAAATGAAGACAGTGAAGACTTCCTGGGTCCTGGGAGAGACTTAAGATTTCTGAGAAAAGAATTGGTGACTGAATCATCAAGTAAGACTTTTGGGTCTCATGATTTCAAAACTGACAATTCGGCTGTGTTGACAGTTATTGCAGAAGACAATCCACCCTTTGGAGTTGTCTTGGATACAGATGAACTATCGCAGAAAAAGGAAGGTGAGGCAACCCTGTCTCATGTGAAGGAACTTGTTATTACTGATAATGACAAGAAGAAGAGGTGCAGTCTTGTCTGGTAGAAAAGAAGGTTCAGAGAGGATGATTTGCATTCTCTGAACAGAGTGGAGAAATTAAGTTCCAATGATAGAGATAGGGTCAAGTATGAGGCAGTTTGATTGCAATTGCCAGAAGCAATCCAGCGGGTAAAGGAAAATCTACAAAAATTATAGGAAGAAGAAAGTATGCCAAACAAAATATCAGCCTGTGAAGTGAATAGCATAATTAAATGGTTGAATTATTTGCTAAAAACCTTTGAAGAAAAAGAACTAAGTCACGACACTGATGAAAATGCAGAGACATGAGGCAGGAAGTAAAGATACTAGTTTGAATATCTAATGTGCTTACTGAAGTACACAAAAAATGACGATTATGCTACTACAGTTAAAGAATTAAAAGGTAATTTACCTTTTAAAGGTAAATTTGCAGGTGATGAACAAAAGAATGTTGCAGAAGGAGGTACCCTGAGAGATATTCAGGAAGTTTGTGAAGCAGCCACATTTTTAGCAAAAGAGGCAACATCGATAGTAATGTTCGAGACAGTAGCAGCAACAAAAATCGAAGACAACAGTGGGCAAAGTAACTTCCAGACAAAAGAAAGGCTGGACATAGAGATTGACTGCATCAGAAGACTGATGATGAAGGTGTCTCAGAAATAGCAGATAGCAGCAAGAAAGCAAAGAAAATTTGGCAATGGAAAAACAAGAACAGAATGTGAAAGCATAGCTGGAGGCAAATTGCAGAACAAAATATGGAAACATAGAGGGGTACAGTTGAAGAATAATGTAACTAATGGATACCAGCAAAGCAAAGTATGGGACCCAGGAGGCGAAGACAGCCTGGTGTATTATATTGTACATTATTTTTCTTTTTGTTTCATCATTCTTTTAATAATGTGTGGGTGTCGATTAATTATGAAGTGAAAACTAGAGGTGCTAAAGAGTAGAATCCACTTAGAGCATGATCAGATGGTCTGCAGGTTCTCGACATGTCCAAGGATGAACATGTCGTCCCCAGATGGAGCCGATGTTGTACATGTCAGCCCATACATACAAATTCTTGGCTTGTTGTCAGTTTTGAAGCCTCTTAAAACCCCCGTCCTGGCCTTAGACCTCCATATACTGTCTATCGTTATCCTGCCCGCCCAGAAATTACACTGTACAAAGGCTAAAAATCTGTGATTAAAGTTATATCGGGCCTAGCCCCTGAGGTCTCAGCCCCCTCTGTTTTTATTACCATGTAACCAAGCACTGCCCCTTAGAGCATTTATCGCAAATCGCATCCATCACAGATCGCATTTTCGTGTGTAATGCTCGTTAGATCCATTGCAAATATTTGCGATGCGATCGTCTGATCGCGCCATCGCATTTTTCCTCATCGCACTTTCCGCCGGTCGCATTTTCTCCCATCACACTTTCTCTATTTGCGATTTTGCGATCCAACTTGGGCCCACCATACAGTCTTTCCCCCCATCGCATTTCCCCATCGCATTTTTCTACCCTTCGCAACCCCGCCCCATCGCAAAATTGTGAGCGCTCTTTTCTATTTGGTGCCACTTTCCGCCATCGCATTTTCTACCTTCGCGATTTTGCGATGCGCTTCCTGGGCCCCACCTCGTACGATCGCTCCCACCGCATTCCATTGCAATTCATCGTATTTCTTTGTATTTCCGTGTATATTCAAACCTTTTCATTTTTCATTAAACCTTAATGAATCACCCTCCGCTGTGACTAGGTCCCACATCCACGGCTCTACTCCATCGTTTTTCCTCGTTTTCTTTTGTGATCCACTTAAGTGAAAACCTTTGGGCCTTTACACTAATATCATTTCTTCTACCGCTTTTCACTATTCCACTCCTCCACGTCACCGCTCCACGTGTCAAATACGTTCCTCCTCTACCATTTATACATTCCGTTCATATGTCATGTTTTAGTGTTCACGTTATCAACCTCCACCCAGCCAATTCATCGTCGCTCCCCTGTGTTTTTCACTGCTGTCCTTCATACTTCCGTCATCTTATCACACCGCCTTGTCATCTAAGTCACCTCCACTGCATTCACTCTCCTGTGCATCTGTTTTCTTAACCAGTTTTGTGTATTTTGTAGGGTGCGGGAGGAAGAAAATCGCCATTAATTACTGCCTCCATTACAAAAGATGAGGCCTCTTCCAAAGATAATTTTTCAGAGACAAATTTACGAAGGGAAGCCCCGGGGAGCTGCCGTGACATGACACTCATTAAAACAGCAAGGTTCAAAATCTATCCAAACCTCTAGAGCCATTCCAAACCAAGATTTTACAGATGAAAACATTAATGCAGCAGCAGCAAAATATTAATGAAGGAGCAATGAATTCAATGTCCGGCATGAAAGGTTTCAAGTTCAAATTCAGGCATTTAAAGGCAGAGAGTATAATGTACAGGAAGCAATACTCTCAAGGTGTTACTTCGGCCGAGTTTTCTTCAGGAAAGTACAGAATGTTCGTGAAGATTTACCCCTATGCTGCATTCCTAAAAATATTTGTTCCAGTGCATTTATTTCAGCAGGTAGATCTCAAAGTACAAGATAATACCACCTAGTCATTTAACAATATGGGCGCGAATGTTTCTGCCACTTTGTTTCAAATCAAATCATTAAATGTGCATCACCTACCTGGTTCTCTAGAGTTTTCTACCTCTCCTATAAAACTCCAGAAGAAAAACATTGTAAGGGTTCCAGATTTCTAACAGCAAAATGTGCAGTGAAAGGCTCTGTATACATCTTGTAAATTTTCTGTATGAAGGCTCAGAGCCCGTAGGGTCTCAGTGAGGAGGATTTATAACTGTAATGAGGATTCTGGCCTTTGGTATCCCACAGTATGTAATATTTTCTTATGTGTTAATATAATATCTCATTTCATTGCATTTATCTTCTTGTATCATGTTCTAGAATGCGAGTGGCTCACTGATCTTAAGTAAGGATTCATCCTAGTTGGTTCCCATACTTGGATTAGTCAAGCACTTTAAATAGGCCTAGTCATGATATATTTTTCCATGTTAATGTCATTCATATTTTCTGCTATATTAGTTACTTGAGGAGGGTGCTTTTAAAATGCCATTGTCATGTATGGATTCTTAGTTGGATAAGCCCATATGTGGTTCTGTTGTGTATCTGGGTATCAGCCTCATGTTAACTAGTATCTCCTTCATGTTTTCCTCACTGCATCCACTTTCTGATATTTGATTTCTATGGCATACTATTTGAATTGGCCCTCTTTGCAGTAAGCTGTCTCTTAACTGTCTGATGCTTGTGTATTGGAGTTTTGCATGCTATTCCTACATTATTCTTATCTTTGTATCAGCTTCTGAGAGAGTTTGGTTCCATTTAAACTAATTTCCTTGTTTAACAAGAGATAGCAAGAGAGCATTTGGATTGACACCCAAGCTATATTTCATGCTCCCTTGCTATGATAAGATGTCCTAGGCACTGGTCTATGGAAACTCTAGGTTGTCTCTAGGAGTGACAAAATTGTCTACAAAAGGTCCGACAATTCTAAAAATTTATTTGATTGAATGACTCAGATATGGATCTAAGAAATATCATATTCTGAAAAATTGTATTCACAGATCTATATACAGGTTGGTGTGAATATAAGTGCATATACACAAGGGTTCAGTGAAGCAAAGTAGCGTATGCATTTTAAGATGATGAATGTTCAGGGTTAAATTTGATATTGCATATTGATTCCAAAGTCTAGGTTATTTCTGAAGTTCTGGTTACAGTGGTCTCACTGTTCTAATTGAAGTATTGGGTAAAGTTTATGGTTGATGTTTATGAAGAGTTGTGTTGATGCTATTTAATCTAGTATGAAAATTGATGAAACGTGGTCCACAGTGGTTCTGAGGGTTGAAGCCTTCAGTATGGAAGTAGAAGCTTCCTGCCAGTAGAAGCTAGTTTTTTAATCAGGGGGTTGAAGCTCCCTTTTAGTAGTGGCTAGTAAACGAGATTAGGGGGTTGTAGCTCCCTTCTAGAAGAAGCTGGAAAATGAGATAAGGTTACATCCTTCTATAGGTAGATGCCTACGTACTGATATGAGTTTTAATCAATACAATATTGTAAACAATTTTCCATATAATAAATATTGAAGATAGAGACGACAATAACAGTGGTTTTCTCCCGAATTGGGTTTTCACCTTAAATATTGGTGTTCATGAGTGTTGCACTTGTGTGATGGTTTATACTTTTGTTACTGCACATATTTACTAATTATCGAACAGATGCATGAGTGGTAAACTGAGTTAAAGATTGCTCTTGAAATTTTTTTCTAATCCATAAAATTATATTAGTATACACTTGTTTCTTTTAGTATATGCATGTGTATACTAGAGTTGGGTTCATCAAAGCCGCGTATGGAATTTTGTAAAGGAAAAGTTAAAATCTTTTCAATAAGCTCTAAATACTGATTCACCCACCACCCCCTCAGTATTTTTTCCAACACGTTGTAATCGCATGACATGATCTCTGTGTTGTATAACATCTGAGGTACATGATTTACCACACTATGATGGCTCAATAGATGTAAACATGTTTATAGGAGAGCTGGAAGGAGTTGTTCCTGAATGAAAAAGATTCCATGCTTTGGATCTTGGCTTTCACACTACTCTAGAAAGATGGTAGGAAAATCATAAGGAGAATATGGGCAACTTGGAGGAATGTGCACGCATGATGAGGTTTTGGTTTGAATGTCTAGTTATTAAAATGGAAGATGTGTACTCTGGAAAAGAAGATCTGCATAGATATTTGGCACGATGGAATCAGGTATGGGGTGTTGGTCCAAGACTTGAATGGGTCGATATTTTTATTCACACATTGGGAAAGGTGCCTACTGAATGGTACTTGGAGATAGAGTTGCACAGAGGCACTAGTGAATGGTTTGTGCTGATAGAAAGCTTTATTCTTACATTTAGCATGGAACATGATGATCAAGCTTTGATTCAAAAAATTATTAATGTGCCGATAGTGAAGACTATGAATTTAGACAATTGGAACTTGTGGAATCTAGGGAGTTGTGTGCGGTCGATAGAAATCTGATCCCCTTGCCTAGTAATGTTGGGTAAGTGTGCTCCGTAAATATCCTTTTTGGATATTATCGGAATCACATCCCAAAGTATGAATTGATAAATGCCCCCATGAACAAATTACTCAGAAGAGGTGAGACATTCCATTGGGATGACGAATCTTAGAGAAGTTTGTAGTCGTTAAGAGATGTAACATATAATATTCAATATGCTTTGAATTAGATGTTCAACAAGCCTATCTTGGCAAGGATAGTTATTTGTAGCTCTAGAATATATGTGTAGTACGGTGTGACACGCGCGCACTACCTACACGAGGAGGTTGACTAGGTGGCAGAGGTGTTAAAAACTTGTTGTTGGAATAGTAAAACTAGATAAGACATATTTATCACATTTTTTGGGAGCATCTAGGATGCATTTAATACAAGGATTTTTCCAGATTTTTTACCGTTTTTCATTAATGGAACCTCATTAATGAACCAGGAGCCGTTCAAGATGCGCCACAAGTATAAATATGACATATGGGTTCACAATAGTTTCCTGTTATTTCTGAGTGACTTTCATGCTTTGAGCTCTTTGATTGCCATCGCATTTGTTGTGTCTATGTCGGGTTGGGATCCAAGATTTGAGGATTGTGTTGAGCAGGGCTAGGATACGTTATTCCTGAAAATATGATAGCCACAAGACCGGTGATGAACCTATTGTGCCTGAAGTTACCATTATCAATATACTAGTGCCATCTAAAACTAAGAAGGGGAAATCTTCTGGAACACGCAGATCTTCCCAAGGGAAGACCCCAAGATCGCGCGCTTCAGTGAGAGAGAAGATGAAAAGAACTATGGTAGATATCCTAGAAATAATTGAAGAATAAGACAAGGAGGTGGTCGAAGTGACCCCATTCTTGTGGTTGCCAAACTATATTGAGCCACGCAAACCATCTGTCAAAGGACCTAAGGACCTAAACAAGGTGCGTGCAGGTATTAAAATACCCTTGATCCTTGAGAATGTCCCAATGGAAAGGGGCATGTTTGGAAAGATTCCATAGCTAATATTTGACGATTGGGACATAGAAAATGCCGAGAAGTTACCAGAGCTCACACTAGAGCTATATTTGGATCAGGTCACTCATGAAGGAGGAATTTTGTGCCTCGAGCCAAAAAGGGGGGTGTCAGGACTGTACAAGGTAGGCTTGCTCAATTTTCTACAGATCCCTCATTTTAGGTGTAGTCCCATAAATCATATATATGTCAGATAGTTGCTGGCATTAGTTTAGGATGAGGCACTGTAGTTGGAAGAGTGCATCTCCATTGACGCTGAGTTAATCCACAAAATCGTAGGCCCGTGTGCTGAAGGGGGCGACCCTATAGATGATTTTGGTGGAAAAACATAGGAGAAAGTTGTGGCCAAACAAATTAATAAGAAGTATAATGTCACCAGGAAGACCTGAGGATTTGTTTTGGAGGAAATAAATGACCCAGCAGTGCATTTTGGTACGATCATCTTGGCCTACACGATGATGTGTAAGTGTAGACCCAAGGAGTTTCTTGCGCATGTGATTGTTCTCACAGGATGCTGGGAGAAAGGCCTGATTTACAATTGGTGTAGTTATCTGTGCAAAAATCTTTTAGAAAATGTGCGCATGGCTCAGGAAGACGACAAGAATTTCCAATATGCTTGGCTCTTATTACTGATTTTTCTAATCGGGTGTAGGACCCCAGAAGATACTCAGTTCCCAGACATTGAACCAAAGATGTTTGAAGATGTGTGCTACGCAACCTTGTGGAACTCTTTAGACCCAGTGCACATGAAAGAAAATAAATTTTTCTGGGTTCTATATGATGCTACCTTGAAGCAATTGGTGCGGTCAAATCCGTGAATGTCACCTAGCTTATATGACCAATACAAGATGGTAGCAGATTTCAAGGCTACATTCCATAATATCCACATTTGCGCAAAAGGTGTTGTAGAAGGAGTATGGTATGAATTACCATACCTAGTGACTAAAGATTATTTGTTGCGCATGACAGCAGAATGGCCACTGACCTAGTTGACACCACCTACCCCAATGAATTCGCGCACTCCGACAAGGAAGTTAATGGAGAAAGAAACTGAGAAAACCACAGAGACAGTTCCAAAGGCAGTGACAAAGAAGGTCACAGAGAAAGCAACAGAAAAGGAAGCAACACCTACAATCACTGGCAAGACTATAGAAACTACCACAATGCTCGAAAATAATGGATCTATGTCAAAGGAGATAGGGGAGGCTAAGACATCCAAAGGAACCAAGTGTGGCTCTCAGGATGTTGGAGGTTCGCGAAAGAATTAAAAAGGTTTGAAAAAGGAATGGCAGAAGGTTCTGATGCAAATAGAAGACACCTAAATGAAATTGTAAATGTTGTCACATCTGCAACTAAGGATCACTGGATAGACATGGAGATTTAGTACAAGTTCGTGCTAGAACTTGTAGAAGTGGGGCTGGAGGAATTAAAAGTACAAGCGAGCCAAATTCAAGAGAGCGTGATTTAGGCGAGCCGGACCAGGGTGCAAGTCATAAGCATGCAGCCACTAGACTTTGCTCTACCAACCTATGGGATAGTTTCTTTATTCACACCCCCCTGCTAGCTATTCAGATTGATGCCAACCAACATCTCCAATTTAGAGGAATAGCTGATGTGCACATTAATTTTTCTCTATTACCTACATGAAAATTACATCTTATGCATTCAATGATCACACACGAGCTCAAGTACAAATAAGCTACCATGCATACATAGATAAGGGATGCACAACAATAGGCCAAGCAAGTGCACCAAAAACATCAAAGAGAAAACGCAGTTTTTCATGAAGCAAAATCCTAGTGCGTTGAGATGGAGGCCAAAATCCACCAAGTCTATCAAGATATTCCAACTCTCCTGTCCACATCTGTGCCTGCAAAGAAACTAGACGGATTGGTTTTTGTGGTGAAAGCGGTGCACGTAGAGGTGTTAACTGTAATAAAAAAGTTTGAATAAAAAATTGAGACTTTCAAACCAAGATGAAGCTGAAGACTCCACCAGATGTGCGTGCGCAGAAAACAGCTAAAGTAAATCAAGCTCGAGATAGTATTTCTGCCACAGCCACTCATTGTGAAAATTTTCTTGATGAATCTATGAGTGTTTGGACATCTGTCCAAGATGGTGCAGTCATGCAAAAGTTGCGTGATGCCCTCCACCAGAAAGAGTAGAAATTTGAAGAAATCAGAACAGTGGTGCCCACATTGGTTCTCACACGACACCTCGCTCATCTGCAAGAGTGCTGAACAATTAAAACTCAGATTGCAGATCTATGGCGAAAGGAAAAACTACTTAAAGAAAGCATACAACCATGGGCAGAAGAAGTGATTCAATTGTCACAGACATTGGACAACACATTGAAGACCATTCAGAAGACTCAGCGCAACATTGAGATGGTCATTGAAGGGCCTACCACTGAAAAAATAGTTCAATAAGTGCAAGCCATTGTAGCACAAAGTTTCAAATTATTCCTCCCTCTCAAAAATATTCACCACACTTCATGCCGTGATCAAGGAGCAGGTGCCTTGGTGACTAGAGATGAGTAACATGTTTTTTATGGGGGCCTGTTAGAGCAGGGTCTCCTGAGGCACAATTTTCAATACAATCTTGTATAATTTTATATGTGTGCACTACAAAAATGGATTCAAGGGGATTTGGGGTGGGTTAAAGTCCCTAATTTTTATTTAAATGGGCTTAAGGGTAAACTTTGGTTCTCAAACGATGGTTTTAGACCATAGTATGAGCACACTAGCCGGATATAAATAGATATATCATGTCTAAGCTAAGTAGTTTAGTTCTAAGTAAGTTCATGATATTGATGGTTTGATAAGTTTGTGTCTGTAAGGGTTGTTTGGGTTGGGTTTGTTAGAGTCGGCATCTTCATCCCTCTATCAGAGATCAAATTTCTCTTGCTGCATTTCATTTTTGGTGTCTCATTTAGTTAAGTCATCTGCATTCCATTAGGAGCATGGATCAACTGACGGAAGGGTCTTTTCTCTCATATTCCTCATGTCGTCTACCTGCTGGTCCGTGTTTGTTTATCGAAATCATTCACAGTTATTTACAGTCATGTTTGGTCTCTTGGTCAAAAAAGAGTCATTTTAGGGTTTCAGTCTCATTAAGTCTAGGGTTTCGTTAATTTAGTCTTCAAAATGGCTAATAATGTCAGTAGGCACATGAGGGAGGTTTGAAATAGGTTTTCATTGCAAAATTTCATCATCATTATGCTTGATAATGATTTTTCTTCAAAACTCTGTTTTGAAGAAAAATTGTCTATTTTATCCTTTTGTAATAAATGCAATGTAATTTTCAAATTTTTTTCAGTTGTAAAGTTCTTCAAGCGTAGCCCTGGTCACATTTTCCAAGATCCCATGCTAGCTATCCTTGCAAAGACAGACAAGAGATTCATCATCAGTCCAAAAATTACAAAGGAAATAAAAATAGAGTTTATTCAAAAAGTGTCAAAATTCAGACTTTAGAAAGTGGGTTTTTTCAAATAAAAAATCAAAGTCTATCATATATAAGATATTTTTGGTGTTTCAAACAATCCATTTGCAATAAAATTCATCAAAGAGCCAAGATAAATTGTGGTAGAGCGAAACAAGTGTTTGGAAGGTCGAACTGTTGGTGAGTTTACCGTCGCGATGCACTGGGCAACTTGTGCGGTGCACACAACGGTCACGGCGCATAGGAACCTTTTTCACCATGCAAATCACAACGGTCATGGCGCACACAGAGAGCATGGTGCACCGGGTTTTGTGCACAGCGCATTGGCCCGAAAAACAAAATTTGTTGCCATCTCTCTCAAATTTCAAAACGAAATGATCTCCCCTGCTCCAAGTGAGTTCAAGTCATCTTGCAATTGCCATAAATCAGTGTTTGGTGTTGTTTGAAAAGGGAATATGAGATTTTGAATGTCAAAACCATAAACCCTATCATCGTGTTAAAACTGCTCCTTAGGGTTTTTAATTGGTGTTTTAAAAAGTAATTTTGGTGCCAAATATTTCATTCCCCTCTTGGTTATTCCTCCCCCTCACTGTAATCCTATCATCACTGTTAATCCCCTATTCCCTTATATCCCAAACCACTCATATCATCTCATTCCCATTATCCCTATCCATAAAATCATTTCATTTCCCTCCATTTTCACTTTCCCATTGCACTTATAAAAATTCCCAAACCCCAAGAATCCCAAAAATTCAGTAGCTGTCCCTTGTCCCTAAGTTTGTCAAATTTTCAAAGGACAAGTTATCATTTGATTAAACCCCATTGTTCCCACTGCCCTATATCTCCTACAGTCCCTCCCTTTTGACACACATTTGGAAATTAAAACAAAGCACCAGATTCTCATTTTCATCTCATATAAGCCAAAAATATACCTTGAAACATCATGGAGATAGACACTGATACATCCTACGACAGAGATAGTGATTCTACCACTGAGCTACATGCACCAAGAAGGCCTCATAAAGGTGGCAAACATGTGAGAGAAGATCCCACCTCATTGACTCAATTTCAGGCTTGTCCACTTACAATGGCATGTTTTAGTGAGCAGTCATGCTATGAGTATTGTGAGATGATTGCTAGGATTAATCATCATCAGGAGTTGGCTTGTTTGTTTGTATTTCATTTACATGATGGTCAGGTAACTCTTGCTGGCGTAAATTTCACTTTGACACCAGAAACCATTTCTCAAGCAACAGGAATACCGAATGTGGGTGAACAGTAGAACACAATAAAATAGGTGGACAGAGTGCATTATGAACCATACATCAGGCCTAGCTATGTGAGACAGCTCAACAGGGTGTTCCCATTCCAGTTCCTAAAGGAATCCTATGCGTCTTTGATGAAACTTATTATCAGATACTTCAGTTGTGAGGGCCGGTTCTCACGCCTCTATGCTTACCACATCAAATTATTGATGGATTTCACTAGAGTGAGGATGATGAAAATACCTTATTTCATGTGCCAGAATATCGAGAGGATGACCACTCTTGTGTAGAAGAAAACTCCCGAGCAGCAGTACAACAGTATTTATCACTATGCACTCATCAAGAACGTGGTTGTACATCAGCTTGGATTTCAGGGTATTTCATGTGAGGATTTCAATTCCTGTGATTTATTCACAGCATGTCAGGTTCCTCCAGAGGTTGTTCATGAGCCAGGTGAACCTTCACATCAGCCTGAAGGTCACGAGACAGAGCCTATCGGTGTGCCAGTATATGTCACTTATCAGAAAGGCACCAGAGTATTGTTTGCAGCAGCCCGATGAGTACTATCTCCACCCAGGGTGGAAGGGGTCTCGTTGCCATCATCAACAACATCGGTATAGGTACAGGACAAAGGTAAGAGGCCTATGGAGGATGAGGGCCCTTCAGGAGGCCAGGATATTGATTTCATATTGATTGATGAGGATTTGAGCTCTCCAAGCTCAAAGTTGAGAGAGACCATTCAGGACCAGAAGGCTGAGATTGATACCTTGACCGTCAAGTTGCAGAGAGCCCAATGGATCATAAACTACTTGGATCAGTGGAACAAACAGTTGGAGGATTAGCAGACAATCATGGAGTTTCAAAACATCCGTGAGAACCGGCAAGCTGCCCAAAGAAGCCAAACCGAGATGACACCCATTGAGCAGGAGATTAAGGCTGATAGAGAGGCTTGGCTTGAGAGGGTCAATATTCATCTAGAGAAGCTGTTGGAGAAGGTGAAAAAGGAAAATAACATGCTCAGGCACATGAATAACCACTATTGGGCACGAAATCATGTTTACAAAGCGAGGATCAAAATCCTGAAGGCAAGGCTAAGGAGGGCACTAAAGCGTCGTAAAAGGCATGATAGACTCCAAATTTTGGTCAAATCTTATTTGGCCCAGCATAGTGCTTGATGGTGGACATTGAGCCCAAATTTCAAGAAATTTTGGAAACTTTTTGTCAATTTTGAATTTTTGGGCCTAAACACAGATTTTCCTGCCAACGCGTAGCGCCACTTGGTGTGCACTTATAATTGGCAGCTCTTTTGGAGGAAAACTTTGCATTTCTAGATTTTTCATCAAAATTTATGCATTCCTATGGATTACCTAAGTATTTTGACAAGTTTTGGGTTGCCTAAAGGGTCAAAAACACCCTAAAAATGACCTTTCTGCCACTTTTTGGACACACAGAAAGCAGTGTTGGGAGATTAGATTTTTGGAGGGGAAAATGGAAACGAAATTCAGAAATTCCACTTGGGTTGGAAATTATATAGGTAGGGATTTCCAACGGGCTATCCTAAACTCAATTTGGAGTTTTGGAAGGCCCTCAAAATTAGCTTCAAACTTGTGATATGCATAGAGATTTCAGGCGCGACGCATAGGGAAATTTGGCCTATTTTTCACTTAGCAACTCAGAATTTCGCCTAGTTTTGGCTAGCTTGACTTTTTCATGTAACTCATGATGTAAATTGATGTAATTTCATAAATTTGATGTAATTTTGGCACAGTTTTACTCATCTTAGTAGATTCATTCACCAAAAAGTGAAATGTAAGTGAATGAATCAGTTTCCTAACATATAGAGGCAAGTTGTTTCATTGCCTATTTTCCAGTTCCTAGTTTAGATATGGTTGAAACAGCTCCCAGAATGATGAGCTCGACCCCTAGAGGCATGGGAATGAGTTAGGCTTGTCTATATCATGTATTTATTCAATCATTTTCAGGGTTGGACACTTAGGATTGCTTGGCACTTCATTGTACATTTCATCTCTACAATTTTGGCAAAGGAATAGACCAGCATTTGCAGCACTCTTTGGGATCCATGTGGCTGTATGTTTTGATGGTGTGTTTCTCCATGTGATTGTGATTTCATTTATGTTTATGTGTATCATTTCCCTTCTCCTTTCTTCTTAAATTAAACAAATGAGTTATAAAGGTGGAATTCATTAGATTGCTTTTCTCTGCCTTCAGTTTTGTTTAATTTTCCATGTTTTCATCTATTTGAAGAGGATTCTTGAAAGCCTCTTGCACTCTTCAGCTTCTCACTGGTTTAAACTATCCATTCATTCAATTCAAAGCATCAAAACAATTTCCTTCCTTGTCCCATTCAGAACTCTGCAAAAAACTAGGCCTCATCCTTGAACCCAAAGCTGCCTTTCCCTTTGTTTCCAACAAAATGCCCCCAAAATCAAATCAAACTCCTTTACTTATATACCTAGCCTAAAATTAGCCTTTATTTGAAGTCATCTCAATCCCTATTGATTATTTTTGACCCGGAGAGAGCCCTCTCCTGTTCTAGCAGGGCTAGCTACCAGACTGAGCGTGGTTTGATGTTACCCTGAACTCTGCCTTCTTTTAGCCTGAGGTAGATTTAGGCTATAACATAGTGGCAACCATACTAGGGAGAAAAATGGTTTCCTTGTTAGTGTTATTTTTTTTATAAGCTACAGAGGGAGCTTGAAGTTATGCCAGGTAGCCTTCGAAACGCTCTTGCTTTGCATTAGTGAAAGTAGATAAACGCTGCTTCAGTCAATCTCCGGTCTAGTTTGTAAACGTGACACTTGACTTGTAAGTTGCCCCAGTACATCAGATCGTTCTGGAATTTAGGGTGATGATTCGAGAATATGATAGGCTGAACAAGTTGGTTTTGTCCCTTTTATTTTTGAAAATAATTCAACACACTAGCTTCCAGAAGACATACTAGAGAAAATCCGGATCCTGAAAATCCCAATCTGATTTCAATAATTCTTCGTCGAGAAAGTCTTGTGATTCCTATGTTTAAATATCATTCATGTCCCGCTATTTTTGAGTACCTTGAAGATCTTGAATTTGACGAACAATTTGAGTTGTCGTTGTTTGAGACAAAGTCTGAAAGTGTTATTGGTTCTATGGTCATAAATCCATAGTTTATCAAGTATCTTGAAATTGAACAAGCTAATAGATCCATTGACAGCTACATCTTGAATATTCAAAATTCCATTGTGGCAACAAACATTACTGAGTTTATAGAATCTGCATCTGAGACTCTTGGGGCATCAGCAGTTACTTCGGATTTGCAAGTTCATACCGAGCCTCCTTTCATTCCTACCATTCCTGTGCAACCATATATTTCTGATCAAAAATCTACAATAGTATCACCTCCATCCACACCTCATACATCTACTGCTCCTACTCCTCCCATATTTCCAAATCCGATTGTAAATCCACAGAGAGCAATGGCGCCCGATTCGCACCTCTCGTGTTGCCTTAGAACTTGGATGATATTCCTGCTGATTATCAAAGTAAGATCCCATTATTTGATGGTACTCCTCAAAATGTTCCTGCTCAGCAACATCTGGATAAAATGGCAGATTTCTTTGACCTTCATGAAATTGATGTAGAGAATGTGAGCATGAGATTATTTGTGCAAACTTTTGGAGGTGAAGTGAGAAAATGGTTCAGAGCTTTGCATCCTAGAAGTATTTCTCTGTTGGCTGAGCTTCAGAGACAATTTTTGGATCGGTGGCAAGTAAAGAAAGATCCTCTTTAGATCACTTCTGAATATACCAAGATCAAGCGGAACGTTGGTGAGTCTGTCCAAGATTATTGTATTAGATTTAATGTGGTTTACAATGAAATTCTTGATGATTTAAGGCCATCTAGGAGGTTGGATTTTCTTAAGTTTCTGGATGGTTTTGATCTGGACATGGCCTATCAATTTCGAGAAAGAGATCCCACCACCTTGGAAGACATGCAGAAAATTGCAGTGAGTGTTGACGCTAATTTGAATGACAAGAGAGCTAGATTGAGAGCTAAAAAGAAAGTAGCAATAAAGGAAGAGGCTTCTACTTCAGATCAAGTACTCCGCAAGGTGGAAAAGACGATTGAAAGATTAACACTTGATAAGCTTGAACTGCAGATCAAAAATCCTAACTTATGTGGCCAACAGCAACCACAATTCAGGATCAAACAACGAGAGCAGCGAGCACAAGAACCGCCAGTACACCAGCAGGTAAAGACACCTTTACAGCAGAATTTTGTTGGTTCAGAATTAGATGATGAAGATAATGTAATAGGAGAAGAAAATCACTTCTTTACACCTGATGATTTGCCAACTTTTATCACTGAAGATGAGGAGTATGCAGAAAACTCAACTATACAAAAAGACGAGGATTACATTTTGGAAGATGAGACAGCTCTTGAAGAAGAGTCGAATGAGTATCAGAGAGGTTATATGAATTCTTTGTCCGCCCAGCAGCGTCAATATTCACTTAGAAACAGAGATGTGCCTATCAATCCAATCCAAAAGAGAAAGGAAGTTTCAGCACCAAAGAATGATTCACCCGTTGCACAAAAGAAGGGAAAATAGGTAGCTGATCTCGCTACTAGCAAGTCTCCATTAGCAAATGAAAGATCTAATCAGCCAATTGTATCGAGGGAGAAATTTGAAAAGAAGGGTGTTCCAGTCAAAGACGTAGAAAAAGCTTCAGTTTTTAACTTAGAGAGTGAAATTGCTAATTTAAAAGTTTCCATTCCTTTGACTGAATTGATGAAAAATAGTAGTTATAAGGGTCAGGTGTCTACAATTCTGAATTTCGATCCAATGTCTGATATTGTGAATGTGGAAGATGATCAACTTGAGTTGATATTTGGACCAGCATTGGATGGTGAGTCTCCAGATAGTGATGTGCCTCCTTTTTATATCAGCTTTATATTGCATGATTTTGTGTTACATAATGCCATGTTTGATTCTGGAGCATCTCATAATCTCATGCCGAGAGAAATCATGGAGAAATTGGGATTGGGAATTACTAGGAAGTATCATGATCTTTATTCTTTCGATTCTAGAAGAGTAAGATGCATTGGGCTTATCAAAGATTTGGTGGTTAGTTTAGATCAGATTTCGACTAAGAATGTTTTGATGGATGTGGTTGTTGTGGATATTCCTCCTAGATTTGGCATGCTTCTTTCCAGATCTTAGGGAGTGAAACTGAAGGGAACAGTGCAACTTGATTTCTCCTATGCTACCATTCCTATGTTTGGTCAGATGAGAAGATTGTATCGGGAGCAAAAGATGAAGTATATGATCACAAGCAAGGATAAACTAGTAAATCATCTAATCAATTATGTACATACAGATTTAGAGTCTTTTTTTTTGTATTCAGATAGTTTCAATGATGTAAATAGTTAGTTAGTTGAAGCAGAGGACATTCCAGAAATCACCGAAAATTTTAGAGAGGTTTTGAAGAAAGAAAGACAAGAACTTGAGAGTTCCACTGAGCAATCAGCCTTCTGACAGTAGCAAAAAGTTGATGGACAGCCAGCAAAAATAACAGAGCAAACAGAATTTCAGCACTTGGAAGAAGATGAAGATGGTTTGTGGACCATGGATTTCGATGGTGCAGTAGGAAGTGATGGTGCTGGAATCGGTATTTGGGTACGCAACCCTTTTTTGGCCCCAAACAAGGTACCGAGTAATGTAAGGGTCTGCTCTTATAAATTAGCTTTTGACTGTTCGAATAATGAGGCAGAATACGAAGCTTTGATTGCTGGTCTGAAAATTCTTAGAAAGTTGAATGCTAAGAGGATTTCAATCTATGGTGACTCAGAGTTGGTAATTAAGCAAGTGAAAGGTGAATACCAAGCTAAGCATCCTCGAATGTGGGCTTACCAAAATGTTGTTCTTGATATCTTGAAATTGTTTTTAGACTATACTTTGCCTTATTTCCCTCGTATTCAGAATGGTATTGTAGATGCACTTGCAAAGGTAGCAAGTAATTTAAAGATTCCAATGAACTCAAGTAAAAAATTTGAAATTCATGTGAAGCATCATCCAACTGTCCCGGACAATCAAAGGTATTGGCAAGTATTCCAAAATGATGATGAGATTGATGAATTTCTGCAAAACAAAGGTAAATTCAAAGACACTTCAATTGATATGGAGCATGATGATGGTGAGGCTGATGTGCAAGTAAATCAGATGGAAGTTTTGCAGCTGAAGGATAATTTTATTCCTAAAGGCTTGATACCTCTAGAGGAGCTCTTCGATCAAGATGACGTAGCTAAAAAACCAACCTTGCGGCCAACCAAAAAGGGAGTTGAAGATGTGAACATTGGATCGGCTGAGAATCTAAAGATGGTGAAATTGTCCAAAGCATTATCACCGGAGGTAAAATAAAAATATGTTAGTTTATTTTCTCCTTTTTCTGAGGTATTTTCTTGGGACTATTCAGATTTGAAGATGTATGATAACAATATAATTTAGCACACCATTCCCATTAAGCCAAATCAAAAGCCCTTCAGGAAGAAGTTGAGAAGGATAAATCCAAATTTGCTTCCCTCAATTGAAAAGGAAGTGAATATATTGTACAAAGCTGGTATCATTGTTCCTATAATATTTTCAGATTGGATTTCAAATTTGGTGCACGTACACAAGAAAACAGGTGACATTCGTTTGTGCATTGATTTTAAGAATCTAAATAAAGTTTCCTTGAAAGATAATTATCTATTTCCCAAAATGGATCACATACTTCAGCGAGTAGTTGGAGCATCTCATATGTAGCTACTTGATGTTTATTCCGAGTATAACCAAATTCTAGTCCATGAGGATGATAGAGACAAAACAACATTCACCACTCCGTGGGGAACTTTCCATTACGCTAAAATGCCTTTCGGTTTGAAGAATGCTGGTGCAACATTTTAGCACACAATAGATATGGCATTTGCAAATGAGAAAGATGTTTCTCTAGTTGTGTATCTTAATGATTTGACAGTATTTTCTAATTCTGATGAAGAGCACCTTTACCATTTGAAGATTGTTTTTCAGCGATGTAGAAAGTAACGTGTGTCACTCAATCAGAAGAAGAGTTTGTTTGCCATGGATGATGGAAAACTTCTTGGTCATATTATCTCAAAAGATGGCATCCATATTGACCCAGCTCGAGTAGAAGCTATTCATAAAATTGATCTTCCCCGGAACAAGAAGGAGATTCAATCCTTCAATGGTAAGATGAATTTCTTACACTGCTTTGTGCCTAATCTTGTCGAACATATAAGGGAGATTACAAACATGCTTAAGAAAGATAGCGTAGTAAAGTAAACCAAGGAGGCAGTAAAGTCTTTCAATTTAGTAAAATTGGTTCTTTCTTCAGCCCCAGTTTTGATCAGCCCAGATTATACTTAGGATTTTATTTTGTTTTCATTTGCTTCAGAGCATACTATGGCAGCAGTATTGATGCAGAAAAGAGATGAGCATGAAAAAACAATTGCTTTTTTCAGCCAAACTATAAGAGATGTAGCCTTAAAGTATAACATCATTGAAAAGCAAGCTCTTGCTTTAGTGAAAGCGTTGAAATATTTTCAGGTATATATTCTGCATTATCATATTCTTTCTTATGTTCCTAACGCTGTTGTTAAGGATGTTTTAGTGCAAACAGATCCAGAAGGGAGACGAGGCAAATGGATTGCTGCCTTGTTGGAGTATGATGTGGAGATAAAGCCTACAAAGCTTATCAAAGGACAAGGGCTGGCTAAGCTAATGGCTGAGTCAAATTTGCATGCCTTGGACATTAATCTTATTGCTGCTATGTCCGAGGAGAATGAGGAAAGTTCATTAGTTCAGGTATCAGAGATCTTTGTTCTTTCTCCTAGTATTCAGATATTGTATATGTGCTTTAAAATTTGTCACCAGCGTCCGGCATGGCTAGAAACAAAAGTAGAACTCTGAAATTGAAGGCTGCTAAGTTTTGTATTTTGAATAATTCACTCTATTGGAAAGATCCCGGTGGTGTTTTGCTGAATTTTTTGGTTGAAGAAGAAGCAAAGCAGGTTATGGAGGATTTTTATAAAGGAGATTGCGGGGGTCACCTTGTTTGGAAAACAACGGCCAACAATATTTTGAGAGCGGGATATTATTGGCCGAAAATTTTTGCCGATGTATATAACACTGTCAAAAGTTGTCATGAATGTCATATTTTTGAAGGGAGGAAGAAATTGCAGCCTTTGCCGCTTAAGCCCATTGAGGTAAGTGCTCATTTTCAGCAATGGGGTTTGGATTTCATTGGAAAAATCCATCCTTCTTCTTCAGCTTAGCATAGGTGGATCCTCATAGCGACAGATTATTTCACGAAATGGATTGAAGAAATTCCCACCAGGCAAGCTACAGATTTGGTAATAATTTCATTCCTTGAGAATAACATTTTGTCTCATTTTGGTTGTCCGAATAAGTTAATCACTGATAATGCAACAACTTTTAAATCAAAAAGGATGATTGAGTTTTGTGACAAGTATCACATCATTTTGGGACACTCAACCGCTTATCATCCACAAGGCAGCGGATTGGCAGAGTCTTCCAACAAATATTTGGTCAACATCATTAAAAATTTGCTCGAAATAAACAAGAAAAGTTGGCATAAGAAGTTGGTCAATGCACTTTTGGCAAATCGAGTGAGTTAGAAGAAATCCATTAGTATGTCCCCCTTTGAGTTAGTATATGGAGTTGATACGGTGTTTCCTACCTCTCTCGCAGTTCCAGTGGTCAAAATTCTATAGGAAGCTGGCAGTGAAGATGATCATATGCAAAGAAGAATAAATCAATGATCCATTTGCAGCAGACGAGAGAATAAGTTTTCCAAAAAACATTCAAGATGTAGGAGAGAATTAAGAAAATATATGACAGAAAAGCAAAGGCGGACAAATTTCAATTGGAAGAAGTGGTGCTAAAATGGGATGCAAGAAACGAGGAAAAGCGTAAGCTTGGTAAATTCGAAAATCTCTGGAAAGGACCCTTTAAAATTGCTGCATATCAGGGTGAGAATGCTTTTCTTTTGAAAGAGATGAATGGGGAAGATTGTCGAGGAGGGCCAGTCAATGGTCGGCTGCTCAAGCGGTATCATTTCTGAAATGTTTTCTGCTATTTACATTGTCACTGTACATACCATTTATTTCATTTTCATTGCAAGTGTGTGCTGTGATCTTTTCTTCATTTTGGGGCCCGAAGTGAAGGCTATAACTCTGAAGGTTGATTTCAGCTTGGGTTTGAGTTTGTCGAGTAAGGTTTTTTAGTCATTTTGGTTTCAAAATTGAGTCGGTTTGAGTCAAGTTTCAGTCAATAAATTGAGTCAAGAGTCTTGTGTTGATTTGTCGAAGTTATGGACTCCATAGCCCAATGGACGAAGGCACTTCCTACTATCCCAGAAATCTGTAGTTCTTGGCACCTCCAAGGAGCTACCATCCCCATTGGAGCCAATGTTAGAGTCAGTATCTTCATCCCTCCGTCAGAGATCAAATTTCTCTTGTTGCATTTAATTTTAGGCGTCTCATTCAGTTCAGTCAGCTGCATTCCATTAGGAGCATGGATCATCTGACGGAAGGTTCTTTTCTCTCATATCCCTCATGTCGTGTACCTGCTAGTCTGTGTCTGTTTATCGAAATCATTCATAGTTATTTACAATCATGTTTGGTCTCTTGGTCAAAAAAGAGTCATTTTAGGGTTTCAGTCTCATTAAATCTAGGGTTTCATTAATTTAGTCTTAAAAATATCTAATAATGTCAGTAGGCACATGAGGGAGGTTCGGAATAGGTTTTCATTGCAAAATTTCATCATCATTATGCTTGATAATGATTTTTCTTCAAAACTCTGTTTTGAAGAAAAATTGTCTATTTTATCCTTTTGTAATAAATGCAATGTAATTTTCAAAGTTTTTTCAGTTGTAAAGTTCTTCAAGCGCAGCCCTGGTCACCTTTTCCAAGATCCCATGCTAGCTATCCCTACAAATATAGACAGGAGATTCATCATTAGTCCAAAAATTACAAAGGAAACAAAAATAGAGTTTATTCAAAAAGTGTCAAAATTCAGACTTTAGAAAGTGGGTTTTTTGAAATCAAAAATCAAATTCTATCATATATAAGATATTTTTGGTGTTTCAAAAAATCCATTTGCAAGAAAAGTCATCAAAGAGCCAAGAGAAATTGTGGTAGAGCGAAACAAGTGTTTGGAAGGATGAAATGTTGGTGTGTTTACCATCGCGACGCACTGGGCAACAGTCGGGGCGCACACAACGGTCGGGGCGCATAGGATCATTTTTCACCCTGTAAATCACAACGGTCGTGGCGCACTGGGTTGTGTGCACTATGCATTGGCTCGAAAAAAAAAAATTGTTGCCATCTCTCTCAAATTTCAAAACAAAACGGTCTCCCCTGCTCCAAGTAAGTTCAAGTCATCTTGCAATTGCCATAAATCAGTGTTTGGTTTTGTTTGAAAAGGGAATATGAGAGTTTGAATGTCAAAACCATAAACCCTATCACCGTGTTAAAACTAATCCTTAGGGTTTTGAATTGGTGTTTTAAAAAGTAATTTTGGTGGCAAATATTTCATTCCCCTCTTTCTTATTCCTCCCCCTCACTGTAATCCTATCATCACTGTTAATCCCCTATTCCCTTATATCCCAAACCACTCATATCATCTCATTCCCATTATCCCTATCCATAAAATCATTTCATTTCCCTCCATTTTCACTTTCCCATTACACTTATAAAAATTCCCAAACCCCAAGAATCCCAAAAATTTAGTAGCTATCCCTTGTCCCTAAGTTCGTCAAATTTTCAAAGGAAAAGTTATCATTTGATTAAACGCCATTGTTCCCACTGCCCTATATCTCCTACAGTCCCTCCCTTTTGACACACATTTGGTAATTAAAAAAAAGCACCAAATTCTCATTTTCATCTCATATAAGTCAAACATAGACCTTGAAACATCATGGAGACAGACACTGATACATCCTATGACAGAGATAGTGATTCTACCACTGAGCTACATGCACCGAGAAGGCCTCGTAAAGGTGGCAAACATGTGAGAGAAGAGCCCACCTCATTGACTCAATTGCAGGCTTGTCCACATGCAATGACATGTTTTCGTGAGCAGTCATGCTATGAGTATTGTGAGATGATTGCTAGGATTCATCATCATTAGGAGTTGGCTCGTCTGTTTGTATTTCATTTACATGATGTTCAGGTAACTCTTGCTGGTGTAAATTTCACTTTGACACCAGAAACCATTTCTCAAGCAACAGGAATACCGAATGTGGGTGAACAATGGAAAAAAAGACAGCAGGTGGACAAAGTGCATTATGAACCATACATCAGGCCTAGCTATGTGAGACAGCTTAGCACGGTGTTCCCATTCCGATTCCCAAAGGAATCCTATGCGTTTTTTATGAAACTTATTATCAGATACTTCAGCTGTGAGGGCCAGTTCTCACACCTCTATGCTTACCACATCAGATTATTGAAGCATTTCACTAGAGTGAGGATGATGAACATACCTTATTTCATGTGCTGAAATATCGAGAGGATGACCACTCTTGTGTAGAAGAAAACTCCCGAGCAGCAGTACAACAGTATTTATCACTATGCACTCATCAAGATCATGGTTGTACATCAGCTTGGATTGCAGGGAATTTCATGGGAGGATTTCATTTCCCATGATTTCTTCACAGCACCTCAGGTTCCTCCAGAGGTTGTTCATGAGCTAGGTGAACCTTCACATCATCCTGAAGGTCACGAGACAGAGCCTATCGGTGTGCCAGTATATGTCACTTATCAGAGAGGCACCAGAGTATTGTTTGCAGCAGCCCGATGAGTACTATCTCAACCCGGGGTGGAAGGAGTCTCGTTGCCATCATCAGTAGCACAGGTACAGGTACAGGAAAAAGGTAATAGGCCTATGCAGGATGATGGCCCTTCAAGAGGCCAGGATACTGATTTCATATTGATTGATGAGGATTTGAGCTCTCCAAGCTCAAAGTTGAGAGAGACCATTTAGGAGCAGAAGGCTGAGATCGATACCTTGACCGTCAAGTCGCAGAGAGCCCAATGGATCATAAAATACTTGGAGAAACGGAACAAACAGTTGGAGGATAAGCAGACAATCATGGAGTTGCAAAACATCCGTGAGAACCGACAAGCTACCCAAAGAAGCCAAACCGAGATGACACCCATTGAGTTGGAGATTGAGGCTGATAGAAAGAATTGGATTGAGAGGGTCAATATTAATATAGAAAAGCTGTTGGAGAAGGAAAAAAAGGAAAATAACATGCTTAGGCACATGAAGAACCACTATTGGGCATGAAATCATGTTTGCAAAGCAAGGATCAAAATCCTAAAGGCAAGGCTAAGGAGGGCACTAAAGCGTCGTAAAAGGCATGATAGACTCCAAATTTTGGCCGAAGCTTCTTTGGCCTAGCATAGTTCTTGATGGTGGAAATTCAGCCCAAATTTCAAGAAATTTGGGAAACTTTTTGTCATTTTTGAATTTTTGGGCCTAAACATAGATTTTCCTGCCCGACGCGTAGCGCCACTTGGCGCGCGCTTATAATTGGCAGCTCTTCTGGAGGAAAAATTTGCATTTCTGGATTTTGCATCAAAATTTATGCATGTATAAGGATTACCTAAGGATTTTGACAAGTTTTGGGTTGCCTAAAGGGTCAAAAACACCCTAAAAATGGTCTTTCTGCCACTTTTTGGACACACAAGAAGCAGTGTTGGGAGATTGGATTTTTGGAGGGGCAAATGGCAACCACATTCAGAAATTCCACTTGGGTTGGAACTTAGAAATGTTGGGCTTTGCAAAAAGCTATCCTTCACTCAATTTGGAATTCTGGAAGGCCCTAAAAATCAGCCTCAAAATTGTGTTACGAATAGAGATTTCAGGCATGGCGCATAGGGAAATTTGGCCTATTTTTCAGTCAGCAGCTCAGAATTTCGCCTAGTTTTGGCTAGTTTGACTTTTTCATGTAACTCATGATGTAAATTGATGTAATTTCATGAATTTGATGTAATTTTGGCACTTTTTTACTCATCTTAGTAGATTCATTCACCAAAAAGTGAAATGTAAGTGAATGAATCAATTTCCTATCATATAGAGGCAAGTTGTTTCAATGCCTATTTTCCATTTCCTAGTTTAGATATGGTTGAAACAGCTCCTAGAATGATGAGCTCGACCCATAGAGGCATGGGAATGAGTTAGGCTTGTCTATATCATGTATTTCTTCAGTCATTCTCAGGGTTGGACACTTGGGATTGCTTGGCACTTCATTGTACATTTCATCTCTGCAATTTTGGCAAAGGAATAGACCAGGGTTTGCAGCACTCTTTGGGATACATGTGGCTCTGTGTTTTGATGGTGTGTTTCTCCATGTGATTTTAATTTCATTGATTTTTATGTGTATCATTTCCCTTCTCCTTTCTTCTTAAATTAAACAAATGAGTTATAAAGGTGGAATTCATTAGATTGCTTTGCTCTGCCTTCAGTTTTGTTTAATTTTCCATGTTTTCATCTGTTTGAAGAGGATTATTGAAAGCCTCTTGCCCTCTTCAGCTCCTCACCGGTCTGAACTATCCATTAATTCAATTCAAAGCATCAAAACAATTTCCTTCCTTGCCCCATTCAGAACTCTGCAAAAAACTAGGCCTCATCCCCGAACCCAAAACTGCGTTTCCCTTTGTTTCCAACAAAAAACCCCCAAAATCAAATCAAAATCCTTTACTTATATACCTAGCCTAAAATTATCCTTTATTTCAAGTCATCTCAAATCCTATTGATTATTTTTGCTGAGATTGACCCATAGAGAGCCCTCTCCTGTTCTGGTAGGGCTAGCTACTAGACTGAGCGTGGTTTAATGTTACCCTGAACTCTTCCTTATTTCAGCCTGAGGTAGATTTAGGCTATAACAGGGTTGAAAGGCTCCTGCTAGCTATGTGTGTAGAGACATAGTATTGGTTTTTTGTGTACTCCGTTGGCTGTCTACATATAAGGTTTTTGTAGGGAAAGGTTGATGTACGGATTGAAAAATATGAAGCTAATAGAAAGGACGGTTTTTGGCAAGTTTACTGGGTTATGCAATTGAGTTGTTTACTGCTTATATTCGTTTGATATCGCACTATCTATCTTACTTATTGATGATTCTACAAGGATATCTGATATGATTATGAATTCTTATTGATGGTTGATGGACCTTTTTAAGGATTTTCATTGTTGAGATCTGGATCTGGTTATGTTATTATGTTTATCTGCGTAAAGGTGAAAGTGACAATATGTTATTCTGTTAAAGACTGCACATTCTATGTGATTCTCCTATATGTTGTTGCATGCATCTATTTACAATTTATATAAGTTTTCATTCGTTTTTTCTAAGGACCATTTCATTAATTTCTCCCTCGGGGTGCGGAAACCGGGTTCCAGCACCCCCCCATACTGCTTCGGGTGAGACTTTGGTCTCTGCAAGCAGATTACTTCTCAAAGGCATGGTATTTGGAGATTTTTTTGGTTTATCCATAAAATTTGAACCTGGGTGAGGACCCCTCAAGCCAAAAATGTGACTCAGCCTCTCTTGTGTAATAATTCTATAGTTTCATGTCATTTAGCTAGTTTTGGTTGTGAGTATTTAACTAGTTTTCTTATGTTTTCATTTACTGTTTTTTTTTACATCCATTCGTCTTTCACTATAGATTTAGCTTGCTTACATGTTGGTAGAATAGGTTATAGGTTCATAAAGTTGTGAGTCTAAACTCCCCCTCTCATCTATGTCATTAAATCTTAAGGAGGGTAGACCTTCCCCACAGACCAAAAGTAATTTTTATTTTATGATTTATTGGAATATATAATTTTAGTGGAGATGCTTAGAATGCTATGATTAGATCTCTATTTATATATTATATTATATTTATTTACAAAGTGAAGTCATTTTTCCAGTTTCTTTATCATGAATTTGTCCATTTGTATTGCATGAATAGGTAGTTTTTTTTGAGGGTGCGGGTAGAAAAACTAAGGAGAACTTCACCAACACCTTTAGCTTCATCTCTCACCCTTCAATAGCACTATGTTCATCAAAACCACCATAAACCCTGTTTTTAGATATTTCATCCCTACACTATGAGAAAATCGTAGGGGTGAAATATAGGCATCCCAAGAGGTTTTGATCTTGGTAAAGGTGTGGGCCACCTTTCGCTCATCGTAATACACCTTCACTCCACCTTACTTATGCTTTTTCCACCTATTTTTGGCCTTGGATTTCCCTCGGACTATATCCTATAGAAATTAAGGACTTTCCTGTATCACTACAGGACACCTATAACACATTTGAAATAACACCAGTGGGCCTCTCCTTAATCCCTGAAACCACCATCCACATCCTCTAGGCCTAGAAAAACCACTCATACACCTTCAACCTTATACCCATGTGTTCAAGCCTTCCATAAGCCACCTTAGCACTTTATTCTCCTAGCTGCAAAACAATGCAATTACAAGCATAGTTAGGTCATGAGTAGCTACATATTAAAAGCATGATAGAGAGAGAATAGAGTATGTAGAGTGTTTTTATCCATTTTTCCCATCAAAATGTGATTATATTAGTTTCCTTTATGCCATTTCAATTCAACAATTTACTTCATGCAAGATTCCTAGGTTGCTTTCGTTTCTTATCATAGTTTAATGAGCATATTTCTTTCATTGCAGAATAGTTAGATGTAATTCCTTGCTGTAATGTAGTTATGTAATTTTTGATAGCACCATGGATTTGAATCATTTGTAGCCCTAGGACTAATTTTAGAAGTGTGACAGACTTCATCTAGTAACCCTAGAAGTAGCACCCTTTAATAAAGATCAGATGAGGATGACATGAGTATAATTCATATGCTCTGTATATAGCACTGTCACCTCCAAGTATGTATTAACCCCAGGCTGATAAAGTAAATTAGGGCAGCCTTTGGGTATTGCAGCATTATTGGTGCAATACTAGGGCTCACCATTTTTTGGCATCATTTCCGAGGAGGTGTCTAGTAGATGCTTTGATTTTGTTGTAGAATTCTTTTCTTCTTTCCTTTTACATGTTGTTTCAAAAATATTGAAAAAAATACAAAAAAAAAAGATTTTCATGCCTCGTAGGAGTAGGGATACTCAAGGAAATGTTTTACCTAAAACCCCCACATCACCACATAGTCACCCTTCACTCTTCTTCAATGGTTGTGAAGTTGAACAAACCATAGGTAAGCCTTCTGAAAATTTTGAAGAACCTATTGGAGAAGAAGAAAATCTTGTTTCACCTAAGAAACCTACTTCACCTATCTCAACCATGGCTAACACGGAAGCCCATGATGCCTTTCCCATTAGAGAGGCAGATGGGGAGACTAAAATGAAAAACATTATCCCTTCAACCCTTCTACACTTTCATGGACTTACTTTGGAATATCCTTACATGATCATGTTTGAATTTTTTGTTGCATGTAAGACCTATGACTATCCCTGAGATGATAAGAAGTTGAAAAAAACATCACTACCTGGGAATGTATGCAAGAAGCCTTCAAAAACAAGTACAGTGGCTAATGTAGGTCCAAAGAAACAACAGATGAGATATTTAGGATGACTCTAGGTTCTGATGAATCCCTAGAAGATTATGAAGAGAGGTTTCAATTAAAATATAAGAGAGTGAAATGTACTCTTGATCCCATATCACTTAAACTAGTACTTCTCCAAGGGATCAGAGAGAAGGTGATAGAAACCCTCAATATGTTATCACAAGGATATATCTACCAACTTCCTTATGAAACAATCAAAATTTTCTTCGGGAACCATTCTAGGATAGTTAGGAAGAAAGGAAAAGCTGGCCAAAGTACAACCAATGCCCCTTCCTCTTCCTCCTCCATTAAAATTGAGATTGGAAAAATGTTGGAGGAATTTAACAGTGACATGTTTGACAACTTTGCTTTCCAAATGGACACAGTGCAGGTCAAAAGGAAGCAAGAGGAAGCAGAAAAGGCCTTGGCTATATTTTTCCCTAGATATACCAGAAAACACCCTAGAAATAAATGTCCACTAAATGTAATTGAGGTTTTCTTAGCCTGTGAGGCGAATCATGCCACAGAAAAGTGTCCCTCCTTAACTAGAATTAAATGTGTATATCAAGGTGGGGAATTAGGGCAAGAGAAACTCTGTTTCATCAACTAGATAAGACCTCAAGGCCCTAGGTCATATCAATAGGGTATGTAAGGTGCACCTTACTCTTACTACCATAATATTTAGAATGCACCCATGCAGCCTATTATCACTCTATAATTTATAATATTGGCAAGAATAAACTATAAAACACAACATAAAAACTACTTGAAGCCTAGGATCTAGCCATCCTAGACCCAGAGAGGGATCTCTCTTTAAGATTTGGCTTTGTTTAAGTTTTCTGATATTAGGCGAGTAATTATATGATTTTGAGGGTTGT
Source organism: Pinus albicaulis (assembly GCA_034641835.2). NCBI lineage: Eukaryota > Viridiplantae > Streptophyta > Pinopsida > Pinales > Pinaceae > Pinus > Pinus albicaulis. Next base: position 806,734,399 of record CM076580.1, on the reverse strand, counting down.
TTGTTCGATAGTTCATGGTTGGAGATAAGGGATTTTATCTAAACAATTTCCATTGGGCTATCGAGTCAAATGCTGGGTATGTGCATCAAATCTGAGATCATAAGCAAGGCAAGCTAGCTTTTAATATTGGTGTTTATAAAGGAATGAGATTATGAGGTGGAGAAAAGTAATTTCAGTAATAGCTTAAGAGCAACTAAGAATTCTTAAACCATACATCATAAGAAAACATAGAAATTGTAAAGGAAGTCAGAAATAAGGTACTCTGAACAGTAAATCTTATTCTAACCTTCCTTTTTACAATTTATAATTTATATGGTATGCATGAACATATTACAGTAGAAATACATTAAACATGAATAAAGAAAACATCAGCAGGACACCACAACACATGAAGCTTGCAGACTTACCTTTTATTGATGCTCCATCTTGAAAAATTACAAGTACTTGCAATGGGAAAGTTCTTAGAAAACTAGGGTCCAACCCCTATTACATAATTAAGACTTATATTTAAATACTTGTACAAGATTGTCGTTATCAAAAGGGAAATCGGTTTGTTTGCTACAAGAGTAACAGAAAATGGGTCTGTGCATCTCCCATAAGGAGCATTGTAACTATTTTTTAATAGATGTCTAAAGTTGTTGTGGAAGTGTCCCTTTATTATAACTTCCATCTTAATAGATGTATGGCGTCCTTTTGAAGCCATTATCTAGTGTTATGACGATCTGTTGTGTTAGCGGGTCTCATACAATAGATGTGTTGATACTAACAATTCGCTGAACTGTAAACTTTTTAATCGAACTAAGTTATCATCCTTCTTGGAGTTTACATAAATTTTCCCAACTCTCTGGAGTCAGAATATTGGTCCTGTTCATATTTTTGCATACTTCATCGCTCTCGGTGTACTTTACGAATGTTGGTCTCAGGTGAAAAATGTGCTTAACATCATGTTGTATGAAGACATCATTGTTGATGACTTAATAAAACACTTTCCCAGTCATGGTTCTCTTCAGATTTGTGAGCTTGGATGTGTCCTTTGAGATCTATGTGAGAATTTTTACATAATTATTTATAGGCATCAACTTATTATTGATGAAAAATATGGAAGGAAAACCTATTTTTTTCAGTGGCTCAATCGTGTTGAAAAATCTACTCACCCCAATCTCCAGCTGATGGCATATTTCTTCTAGATGTGTGACCAGAATATTTTTATTCAACACCATTTTAACCTAAAGAATAGAGGTTTTTCTATCATCCACTTCCAATTGCTCCAATTTACTACTTCTTTTGGAATTCATGAATATGATGATGTTGTTGGCAGTTTGGGGCTTATCCCCAAGTTCATGATTTATTTTCTCAATGGAAAATTTCACCAAATCAGTTAGATCTCTATGTTAAAAAATTATCTAAATTGATGTCCATATATCATTTATAGATTCAATTATATCCAGCCATATAATTTGTTTCACTCTTCCCACCACGTTTCCAATTGAGGAATCCTAAAGAGACTTCTGCAAACTTTCGTTTATATTTTTGCTAATCTACAACTCTGTGGCATATTCAAAATATTTTCTTTTGAATTGCTATTGTAGGTCACTGAGTTAATCCTATAGCCTTTTAACCTCTGCTGACTGTAAGCACATGTTCTCCATCACCTAGGAAGTTTCTCAATGTTTTCCCCGAGTGCACCTGTAGATGTTGTGGACATTGGAATCACCATCAGAGGAACTTCTTATAGGGGGATCATGGCCTTGGTTTCTTCCTTTGATTCTCCCTTCAGTGTATCCCTTATTACTTTATGTCTTTGTTTGATCATTTTTTCCATCTCATTCTCCATTTTCTTGATCTGCTCTTTTTTTTCAACAAACAATTGCAACATTTCTGCTTTCTGTGTTTCAATTGCTTCTATCTCCTTATCGATAGGTTTTGTCACTGGAATATTAAGTTGCCTCCTCAAAGTAGCTTTGTCTTCATTCTTCTTCTTCACAAGGATTTCTTCCACTGATATGTTTGATGGATTGTACCCTAGCTGCATCACTAAATCCTATAGAGATTTTATCCTTGAATATTTGGCCATGGCAGAGATATTTTCCAACTTTAGTTGTGAATATGTGTTCAACAAAGTCACATGTAGTTTTGAGAGGCTCATGGAGGTGCTAGTTAGCATGGAGGGGATAATTTCCCCAATCTTCTTGTGCATCTACATCTACTCTATTGGATGGATCTTATTTGCATCAAAATCAAAAGAGGTCTTCTTGTAGTCTATTCCACCTTGGGTCTCACGAATTTGTGCCTCCAAGAAAGCCATCCTCATTCTTCCCTTCTTAGAGTCAAAAGTCTTATCGAGTCTACTCTGGGATTTTCTTGTTTGTTTCCAAATATGATTGTAGGTGTTAGTCTTGAGAACCTCATTCCTTCTTGTGATCTCCTTGAACATTTCATAGATATCTTCATCCCTTTGTTCCATAGTGGAAGTAGATGTTGGGGTATGCACATTCTACTGTTGGAATGACACAGTGGTAGAGGATGTGGAGAAGATCATTTTACCACCTGCTGGAGATGAACTTGGCGAATTCTAAATTGTGATGATAGTTTGTTGGTTCTTCTCACTACCCTGATTAAGGCCCATGTTGATTCTAGCCCTCTTCCTATATTTCATTTTGAATTACTTAGTGAAGGAATCGATGTCCATGTCTGTTTGATCCTCCCTAGTCCTCTTGCTCCCTATTTCCTTTTCAATATCCTTTCCCTTCATCTTCAACCTCTGCAAATTTCCTCTCTTGTGGAGTTGGTGTTTGGACTCCTGAATTAGAGATGACCTGCTCTTCAGCCTCCTATTGTAATATTACAAAATTAGCATGCAACTAATTGGAATATTAATTTTTTCTTTTATCGTTTAGATAGATGAATAAGAGGGTAGGGAGACACATAAATATCTTTAGTAGGAATAAATTCCCTCTTAATGTGAAAAGGGATCATCTTGATAGCTAGATTAAGCACCTCCATGTGCGAACAAGGGAAAAATCATGTGGACAAGGTCAATGTGGACTAAATCAACATCGCTGGTATGGAGAGAGTGGATCATTAATCGAAGATAACGTTGTGTTATTGGGAGAAAGTTTCCATGAGAGTAGCGGCTTTAACGAGTGGGACCCAAGGTGAGAAGGCTCAAAAAGCATATAAGGAAGGTCAAGGCAGTGATAGAGGATATGTTAGAGGATTATTTATTTTGATATTTTTAGATCTGGATTTGTGAGGTAACATTCTATGCATGATTTTGTTTTTTAGCAGGGTTTGTTGTATTGTTTAGTACAAGGGTGTTCCCGAGTAGGAATTTCACACTCATCCTTAGGAGAATTAGAGTGCATACTTAGGAGAGCTTATTGAGTTATATAGTCCACATCCAATCATTAGGCCAAGCTTCAGTCTTCAGCTGCAACAGAGTTTCTGTTCAGAGTTCTGTTGTCTTGCAGGGTTGCAGCAGTGGAGGGTTTGTAGAGCCATTTTCTATGCTTAGTTTCCGTGGAGGAAGAATTACTTCCATTGGGAGGCCTGAAATGAGGTTCCTTTGGATTTATTTCATATATTGGCACCAGGCCAACCTATTTCCATCACCTATAGCACAGATTCCCTCATAGACTATGTTATTCTAGTAAGCATTTGCAGTGGAGGATTCAGTGCATGATTTGGAGGGTGAAATCTTCAACGAAGGGATCAACCTTTCTCTTGGGGGATTTATTGGAGGATATATATACATTCATATCAGATTAATCCACTTCCTTCAAGTTTGAAATTATAGCTACAATTCAGCCCTAAGGCTGCATTCCAACATTTTTTCATTTTTGGGTATTTCCGGAAACACTTTCTGAGTTGTCTAGGAAAAGTGTTTCAGAGCCTAGATCTTCACTCCTGACATTATTTGAGCTATATAACAGTAGCTACATATTGTTACATCTTTCTTGTAGCATTTTATTCCCTAAAACGATATTGTCTTGGCTCAAGGAAGTTGTATAGCAGCTATTTTTCATGTATTGGCATATTTGTTGATAGGAGGCTTCTGTTGTATTGCTTGAGTGACTTGATCCTCAAGATTTTTTTTTCCTCATGGATGATATGATTAATAATGTGGCCTTAAATTTGTCTCACATGTTGGTGTATTGATTTATGTACTGCTATTTCCATTATTTTGTTCTATATTCATGTCTTTTCCATTTAGGAATATCATAGTGGTATCAGAGCATGATCTTTGGTTGAGCTTGTGAACACTTCATATTTTGCATCAAAAGAAGAAACATATAGAAGACATATATAACGAATAAGGATTTTAGTTTTTCCACTCTTCTCTTTATATCCTTGCAATATCCCTCAAAGGAGGTCAATCAAATGAAGAGGGAAAGACAAAGGAAGGATCTAAGAAGAAGATTGGATGAGGAAGGTCCAAGCACTTCCTATCAGCAACAAAGAAAACTAGAGAATCATAGATCTCATCATAGATATATTATTCCCACTTTATTTGAAGAAGGTGAATGGTACAATTATGAATAAAGAAGAAACATGGAACCTGAGACTCATGAGACTAGCAGTTTATATCTTGAAGAGTACAAAGCACAGTCTAGGGCTTTCAAGGAGAATCTAACTCTGTTGGAAATATGATGCAGGATGTTGTCCTTGATGGCAACCCTCTGAATGAAGATGAAGACATGCAACTAATGACATGTGTTGTCCTTGATGGCAAACCATCTGATGAAGTTATTCTTGACTTGATTGACTTAGTAAATGATGTAAATCTGATATGATATAATGTTTGTTGACAATATGATGCTGAATGCTGTCCTTGAAAGGCAACCCACCTGATGAAGATGATGACAACTTAATGAAGTTGTGCTTGAGAGAATATGTTCCTGATGAAGAAAATATGATGTTTCTATAGTGTGTACAGAAGGCTATGAAGAAAGGATTTCAGAATGTACTCAAAGTATGATGAAAAAGAGTATGTCTCTTGGTATACGCGGATTGGCCTAGGGGAAGTCGCGTATGCACGCGAAAAAGAACGTGCCAAGTCGCGTATGGGCTAAAGCGCTCAAAAAGTGTAAAACCAAGGGTAACCACCATGGTATTGACCCATTGTATTGGGTAATGATCCGCCTAATTGACCCCGTCCAGGTAGTTTTGGGCTCGTGGTATTGTTTTGGTCCATGGTATTGAAAAAGGGGCTCATGGTATTGAAAAAGGATAATCCTATATAAAGAGATGAAATTCATTATGCAAATTATGAGTGTGGGTGCAAGATGTCTGAGCTTGAATGAATACTTCTCTCTGAAGTATATCTGAATGGAAAGGGTTACACTTGAATGATAAATCTGATTGTATGATGCACCAATGATGAAGAAGGGGATCTAGATCTGAATTGCTCTTGTATTTGTTAGATCTGATTATGGAAGGCTTAGATCCGTGATGAGGCGAGCATCTAGGCGAACATCTGTCTAAAGCAAAAGGGTAGATCTGAACTGAATATCTGATCTGATGAAGTATGCTGCTCTGTAATGATTGAAGATCTATACGCTACTTCGCCGCGGAGGAAGCGCGTATATACGCGGCTTCAGCGAAGAGAAAGCGTGTATGCGCAATAAAATATACACTGCGGTATACGCTGGTTTGTGTGGACGGAAGCGCGTATATACGCGACATAAGTGAAGTAAAAGCGCGTATGCAAACTAGGGTTTGCTGAAGCAAGGGGTATGAAATATCTGATCTGTTCTGCTATCTGATCTGTGTTGATATGTATCTGTTGATGATGTATGTTTGTGCTTAAAAGTATGGAAAGGGTTCGGTCTGGAAATATGATGAATTGTGGCCTGCAAGTGGTGTTCTATTGAAGTTGGTTGGATCCAGTGTGAAAATTGATGAAACGTGGTCCATAGAGGTGCTGAGGGTTGTAGCCTTCAGTCAGGGGGTCGTAGCTCCCTTCCAGGTGAGGATGGTAAATGAGACGGGGGGTCGTAGCTCCCTTCCAGGTGAGGCTGGTAAACGAGTCAGGGGGTTGGAGCTCCCTTCCAGGAGAGGCTGGTAAACGAGCGCAGGTGGGTGCCCGCGTGCTGGTCAAGTCTGCGCCAGCACATATGTTGTAAGATGTTTTCTCTATAATAAAATATTGAAGGCTGAGCAACTGCAGCGGTGGTTTTCTCCCGATTTGGGTTTCCACCTAAAAATCCCGGTGTTCATGTGTGATGCTTTGTGTGATGGTTTATTCTGTTCTTACTGCACCTGTTTACTGCTTATTGAATATCTGATGAATAAATGATGGAATGGTTTAAGTGAAGATTTAATGACATATCTAAATCTCTGTGTATATGCTAGTTTCATAAAGGGGATCCGCGTATATACGCTAGTTTACTGAAGTAAAGTAGCGTATGGGTTTTAAGGAATGAAAAGTAAAAATATTTGATTATGCAGTAAATACTGATTCACCACCCCCCCCCCCCCCCCTCTCAGTATTTTTCCCAACAAACTCTCCCACAGATCATTCAGCTGAAAGAAGAAATGAGACCTTGTAGCAATATAAGAAGAAAAAACAATAGATTTCTATTGTCTACTTTTGATGGGTCTTCAACATGCATAACAAGGGCTTGGAGAAGAAAGTTATATGAATTCTTCTTGCTACATCTAGTAGTAGAGACAGAAGATGTTGAGATTGCAGCACTGCACCTTGAGGGTGAAGGAAACATTTGGTGGTTCAGCCATTTGTGTCATGCAAGAGTGATTGCTTATGCAAATTTTACTCAAATTTTGATCAAGAAGTTTGATAAGAATAAACCATAGAAGCCAACGGAAGATGTTCATATTATTATTTCGGAGGAAGAGAAACTTCCACCACCACTTCCTGCAAGAGTACTTGCATCAGGAGAAGGAATACTTTCATATTTGCAAAGTGGTCTTGATATCTTGACACTTGGATTCCCATGCATTATTCAGGAGATGCATGAGGAGGAGAATACTTGTACCAGCATTGGTGAAATAGTAGAGGAGAAACCATTATCATCACCAGCAGTTGGAGGAGTCATCACACCAATAGGAGGAACCCTTGTAGTTGTATAAGATGTTCCCAAGATTAACCAAGGTATGGAAACATTTCCACTTCCTATTATTTCAGCACATCATATGGAGGATTGTGGGAATATGCCATCAGGAAAAATGCATGACCTAGGGTCAGAGCACATTGTTGATTTGGAGTAGAAGAATATCACTGTGCAGAGGACCCTTGACTAATTCAAGGAGGAGAAATATAGCCATCCTCGTTACTCCTTGATGTGCTACACACAACACTTTGGGTTGGAGTGTACAATTTCAGAGGATAGGATGATCATAATGCTAATCAATCTAATGAAAAATTGTGTGTTCAACATTGTGCATGATCATGAGACAACAGATGCACCATCATGGATATCAGCAACACTGTGATTGAGCAACAGTGATGAGTTGGGGGCCCAACTATTATTGGGACATTATAATTACCATTACACTTGTGTAGTAGTAGATAGGCAAATGTTTGATGAGAGACATATTATCTCCCATTAATATGATGGATCCTTTATGATAAGAACTTCACAACTCACTTAGAAGCCTTTGCCTACAACATATTTGGATCCTTATGGGTTCTACTTGGTCATTGATGAGTGGTCTTTATATGGAGATCTATAAAAGGTTACACTTCAACATCCCATGAAGTGAAAAGGTAGTGATCTAATTTGGGATGATGGTATTCTCCATTGGATGGATACCAAATTGGATCAGGGTATGAGACACCCACATTTGGATGAATGAGTGTGGATGGTGAGCAAGAGGTTAGTTATCCACTTGTAGATCTATGACACAGGGAAATAGGAGGCATGGTTGCGTTGGCTACTCTTGAAAGTGTTTGGCCATCATGTAACATATCCTATTTAAAAGGGTGTGTTAATGTTTGGGACATGACATGACACTTGCATCATGTGGTAGTAAGGAGTTTGGTTGTATTGGGGTGATGTGATATTTTTCATATCAATCATCATGTTTTTACTCCATGGTCTATATGATGATGGTGTGAGGAGGCAGCAATATCTATTGTTGCTTTTGTTACTCTTGGGAGAGTATGGGTTGATTTTCTCCCATACCTTGCATGATATTTTAGAAGTAGAGGATGGAACAATCATGGTGCAAAGGGGCTATTCCTTAGCTTTGGAGAATCAGGAGGTACTTCCACATAGGAAGGAGTCTCCCATATATAGCAGCATTATGGTATGTGACATTGGCATGGGGCATGTCAAAGAGAAGAGTTATGAGGTGACAAGAGCCTTATCACAAAGGCCAACAACACTGTCCCTTGGGAGTATGTATCTATTAATGGAGTGTTCCAAGCAGAGTATGTATCACTTCACCATTTATACCACTATGGGGAGATTCTCATGGGAGGGCTCATCCATGGAACTCATTTTTAGCCTACTCATAGTGTATGGAAAGAGTTGTGTTTTTGTACTTATTGGCCATGTAACAAAGTGTTAGCATTCTCTTGCCATCTATATATAGTGCATTGCTCCACAAGAGGGCAAGTCTATATTTGGGCTTCATGGTATTTCTAAGACCAACATCTATGATGGAGATAGTCATTTCATGTATGTCTTAAGGCAAGTATTGTAATATTCTTTGTATTCTCAGTTGATACATAATGCCATTTACTATTTACTAGTAGATGAAATGACATGCACAACCAGCAAATTGTTGGCAGACAACTTGCCATATTATGTTCTGAAACAACTGTTAGAAAAAATACGCTGTAACCACTTGGGAAACTGTTGGTACCTTCCATCACTACACATAAACTTCAGTATCTTTCTCATTTGGATCCCATATTATGATGATATTTTATTGACCTTATATGGATGGTTTGGGGAAAAACTAAAGAGGGGGTCTTTGAAGATCCAGTTATCTTTTTTCCTCTCGAAGGAAATATTATTGCAGCCCAATATTAGCAGCAAATATACACTTTTCATAAGTGGAGAGAGAGACAAAATGGGGTAGAAAAATTGGTCTATCATGTTCATCTATGCAGCCCACCTACACTGCATGAGCCAAATATGGAAGAGTATTTTCATGAGTTACCATTTTGGAGGGTGACTCACTTTGTGTGGATGATAGCGTAGGGTTTGGAGCTTCACATGGGAATGAAGGTTCCCAACATTTTTCAGATCCATGCCTCAAGAAGGCCTCTATACAACATATAGTTTCCTCCATGGATATCCCACTACTTCATGATGAGATCCATTTTGGTTTATCACCAAAGGCTAACTTGTACACTTTGGAGGAGCAAATAGGGGCCATATTGATGAGAGAGAATCTTGTTCATTTCAAAAGCTTATCATATGAGGATGAGACAGGATGAGGAGTCTCTTTAGTTCTATCCTTGCAGTTGCTCAAGGACAAGAAACATTTTGGAGGGGATTACTGTAATATTCCAAAATTAGCATGCAACTAATTGGAATATTATTTTTTTCCTTTATCATTTATATAGATGAATAAGTGGGTAAGGAGACCCATAAATATATTTAGTAGGAATAAAATCCCTCTTAATGTGAAAAGGGATCATGTTGATAGATGGATTAAGCACCTCCATGTGTGTACAAGGGAAAAAGGATGTGGACAAGTTCAATGTTGATCAAAACAATGGTGCGGGTATGAAGAGAGTGGATCATTAATGGGAGACAACAAAATGTTAATGGGAGAAAGTCTCCATGAGAGTAGTGGCTTTAATGAGTGGGACCTAATATAAGAAGTCTCACAAAGAATATAAGGAAGGGAAAGGCAGCCATAGAGGATATGTTCGATAATTATTTATTTTGATCTTTTTAGACCTGGATTTGTCTGGTGACATTTCTATGCATGCTTTTGCTATTTAGCAGGGTGTGTTATACTGTTTAGTACAAGGGTGTTCCCGAGCGGAAATCCCACACTCATCCTCAGGGGACTTTGAGTGCCTACTCAGGAGATATTATTGAATTGTATAGTTCACATCCAGGCATCAGGCCAAGTTTCAGTCTTCAACTACAACACAGTTTCTGTTTAGAGTTGTGTTGTGTTACAAGGTTGCGGCAGTGGAGGGTTTGTAGGGCCATTTTTTGAGCTTAGTTTTAGTGCAGGAAGCATTCCCTCCATTGGGAGGCTAGAAAAAAGGGTACTTGGGCTTTATTTCATATCTTGACACCAGAAAAACCTATTTCCATCACCTACAATGCAGATTCCCTCATAGACTACGTTATTCTAGAGAGCATTTGCAGTGGAGGATTCAGTGCATGATTTTGAGGGTGAGATCTTCAAGGAAGGGATCAGCCTTTCAATTGGGGGATGTATTGGAGGAGATGAATCCTTCACCGGTTCCTCAACTGAAATATTGAAGGATAACCACCTCCTCTGAAACTGATCTTCAGAAATATGGAATTTCTGAATATGGATGTTCTGCACAAAGTAGGAACAATATGGCACCAATGCCTGATGATGAATGAAGTACACTACTCTTTCAAGAGCTACTCAATGAAATAGGTGGGATTCCCAACCAGGAACACCCAGTGCTAAACAACACTTGCAATCTTAGGTAAACATCCAAAGAAAGCATAGAATGTCACATGAAAATTCAAAATCTAAATAGGTAATACATCAACAATAATATTCAACATGCATTATATTGTGCCATCATATTCTTTATATAGATTATGAGCCTTCTCATGCCTTGCCCCATCTCATAACTGCAATGTACATGTGTAAATTGGTCTCCATGTTGACTGCGCTCTCTCTCCCTGATCTCCATCATGTGTAAATGTAATGATCACCCTCTCCATCATGTGTGCATTAAATGCACTACTCCTCCATCATCTCATCATGAATGCTCTATGATCTTACATTTGATTCTTTCCATGATCGTAGTTGACTATATCAACCTCCATGATCTATGTCATGAATGAGACATGATCTCCACTCCTTTCATATTAAGTAGTTGCTCTACTACTCCATTATGTAGATCTAGATCCAAAATATCCACATACACACATAAAAAGTGGATTTTATTCATATTTGAGGATTATGGGTCCCTCCACCCTTTTATTTACTTATTTAAGTATGTTTATTAAGAACTCTAATATTCCAAATATCATGTGAAAATTTGGGAATATTACACATTCAAGAGATTTTGGAAGCCCCCATTGTTAAGAACACTGTCCCTTTTTCATATGATTCCCTTATAGGATTATACCAGGGATTATATTTTTCTAGTAGGGCCAAGACCTTAGATATTTTCATGGCCAAAAATGTGCCAATGCCTACCATCAATCCCCCATACCCATCATCCACCTTCCTGGATAGGACCAAGCACATCGTCACGGCTCTATACTATTTGTTAGGATATCATAATGTTTAATGGGTAGATGAAGCCATAATTGTTTTCTTGTCTATCCTTTCTATATATGTTAAGCCTAATGTTATGTTCAACTATGCTCAGTTCTTTGCTAATGAAATTCGTGATTAGTTCTTGAAATTCCAGATAGAAGGGTTATTAAAATACACCTCTGTGTTGGTGTACATGTTTACTTGTTCTCAATCCAACAAGTTCCAGTTTGACATGATAAAGCAAGATGATGACTCTCAATCCCAATCTGTAATTTTCTAGACAACTTTATTGATAAAGGAGAAGAAATACTATTACAACAAGAGCTTTGTAGACCTATTTGTTCATCCAGAAATCATTGCACTCAGTAGCACTACACAACCCAAGATCAATGAGGAAATCAAGAAGGTTATGCAATTGAAAGAGTATATCAGAACAAGAGTCTAGTATCTCTACCAAAACAACACAGAGATTAGGGTTTATAGCCATGAATTGGCCCCCTTAAACTGCCCAAATACCTCTCCATTGTTAGGTAAAATGACTCGTGATTAGAGTCAAGTTTGACTGAGTTAAACAATGATGGTTTTGGGGCACATGGTATTGTGCACCCATGGTTTTAAGATCATGGTATTACATTTAATGGATCCTATAAACGGCTTGTAGGACTTCATTGTAATGTAAGGCCTGGATGTGAGCGGTGAATGCCCACTTGGCTGGATTGGCCAGGGTTTTTTCCAAGGCTAGTGAAATTTCATTAGGATGGGTTTTCCCCAGAGTTTGGGGTTTTTCCCAATTAAACATTTGTGTTTATTTTTATGATTTGTTGCTGGTTATGTTTAATTATTCCTCTAATTAATTAGTTAATATTCTCTGGTAAATGTTTCTTCATTTGGTATTGGAGCCATATTTGGCTTCAGAGGGACGCTTTTGTAGAGAAGGGTTTTATTGGCCTGTGAATGGAGAAATCAATGCAGCATTTTTTAGATCTGGCCATACGGAGCATGGTGTTGCTAGGAAATAGGAAATATCTGATTTATTGATTCCATGGGGAATCCCATGGAGTGTTTCTCAATGGAGAAAGAGGACAATGGTGTTACGACAATCCAGATCTAGTGACTAGCAGTAATAAGAAGTTGGTCCGAGAAATTCAGAGATGAGAGGATGGTTATATTAAGAGAGCAACAAGGGTAAAAAAATAAAAAATAATAAAAATTATTATTATAATGGAGTTAATTTTTTCATATAAATGGGCATACTACTATAAGACCTAGTATGGCATGTGTACCCTTGGGTAATCACTTGTAAATTCTGGGTTAGACCTAGGTGATAGGGCAGATGTCAAGTTAATAATTACCTTGGGTAAAAATTTGAGGGGGGAAGGGTTAAAATGAGCAGGGTTGTCTCACTTAGCGGTTTTGGCTGGATTTAGACAATAATCCCAAAGTCAATTTTAAGGGGGGAATGTTAAGTAAGTTGACTCGTGATTAGAGTCAAGTTTGATTGAGCTAAAAAATGATGGTTTCGGGGCACATGGTATTGTGCACCCATTGTTTTAAGCTCATGGTATTTCATGTAATGGAGCCTATAAAAGGCTCAGAGGAATTCATTGTAATGTAAGGCCTGGATGTGAGTGGTAAAGGCTCACTTGGCTGGATTGGCCAAGGTTTTGGCCAAGGCTAATGAAATTACATTAGGATGGGTTATCCCTAGAGTTTGGGGTTTTTCCCGGTTAAACATCTATGTTTATGTTTATGATTTGTTTCTAGTTGTCCAGAAAATTACAGATTGGGATGGAGAGTCATCATCTTGCTTTATCATGTCAAACTGGAACTTGTTGGATTGAGAACATGAAAACATGTACACCAACACAGAGGTGTATTTTAATAACCCTTCTATCTGGAATTTCAAGAAATAATCATGAATTTCATCGGTAAGGAACTAAGAATAGTTGAACATAACATTAGGCTTAACATCTGCAGAAAGGATAGACAAGAAACCAATTATGGCTTCATCTACTCATTGATCATTATGATATCCTAAAAAATAGGATAGAGCAGTGACGATGTGATTGGTCCTATTTGGGAAGGTGGACAATGGATATGGGGGATTGATGGTAGGCATTGGCGTGTTTGTGGCAATGAAAAGCTCTAAGGTCTTGGCCCTAATGGAAAAATATAATCCCTGTTATAATCCTATAAAGCTTCATATGAAAAAGGGACAGTGTTCTCAAAAATGGGGGCTTCCAACATCTCTTGAATGTGTAATAATCCCAAATTTTCACACGATATTTGGAATATTAGAGTTCTTAATAAACCTACTTAAATAAGTAAATAAAATGGTGGAGGGACCCATAATCATCAAATATGAATAAAATCCACTTTTTATGTGTGTATGTGGATATCTTAGATCTAGATCTATATAATGGAGTAGTAGAGCAACTACTTAATGTGAAAGGAGTGGAGATCATGTCTCATTAATGAGATAGATCATGGAGGTTGATACAGTCAAATAAGATCATGGAAATAATCAAATGTAAGATCATAGAGCATTCGTGATGAGATGATGGAGGAGTAGTGCATTTAATGCACACATGATGGAGAGGGTGATCGTTACATTCACACATGATGGAGATCATGGAGAGAGAGCACAATCAATATGGAGACCAATGTCCACATGTACATTGCATTTCTGAGGTGGGCCAAGGCATGAGAAGGCTCATAATATATATAAATAAGATGAAGGCACAATAGAAGGCATGTTGAATATTATTATTGATGTATGACCTATTTAGATCTGGAATTGTCATGTGACATTCCATGCTTTCTTTGGTTGTTTACCTAAGATTGGAAGTGCTATTTAGCACTTGGTGTTCCTGGTTGGGAATCCCACCTCTTTCATTGATTAGCTCTTGAAAGAGTATTTTACTTCATTCATCATCAGGAATTCATGCCATATTGTTCCTACTTTCTCGAGAAAATCCATATTTAGAAATTCCATATTTCTGAATATCAGTTTGAGAGGAGGAGGTTGTCCTTCAATATTTCAGTTGAGGAACCAGTGAAGGATTCATCCTATCACCTTGAGCTTCAAGATCAACCTTCCATTGCCTCAAATCCATATCAGGCATCAGGCCATCTATTATTCATCTCCCAACAACAATATTTCCATCGGGAATTGTGCAATCCAATCCTGTAGATCCAAGGGAGAAGGGAGGTTGCTAGCATTTCAACTAGTAATCCAGCGGAGGATCATTCCTTCATATTGTATACATTATTCCATCATTTCTGAGCTACATAGCACATCTTAGTAGTAGAATAGAGAGCCTCCTTATTTTATAGCACAATTTTCATGAGAAATTGTGTAGCATCAGCCACAACATTGTTTGGAGGATTTACGAGCTAGATCTTGAGCTTCCATCTTGAGGATATAGTGAAGGGATCAACCTTCAAGCTTAGATTTGATCTTGTTACATATTTTAGCCATCTATTTGATAGATATGGCTTCATATTTGCATAACCCAATATTCAAAGGATCAAACTCTAGGAGGGTGATTTTCCAAAGTTGTAGATTTGGAAAATCCTCTCTAGGTTATCTTGGGTTTCCATCACAGAGCCCAGATCTAGAATATTGACATCATCAGAGCTCCAGATTTCCGTAGATCTGCATTTTTATTTTTAGCCTGAAGTCATATAATCATTATTTGTTGAAGGGAAAACATAGTATTCACTTTCAACAACTCTCGAGTTATGCAGTGCTAGTTGTAACATGTTTGCAGGGTGATTCTAGGCCATCTCTTTGGCTAGATCTACTAATATTTTGTACATTGTGTAACTGAATCTTCTCCTATATAATAAAATGGCTCAGATATTTTTTCTATATCTGTGTTGATCATAAAATTACATGTACATTTTTTGTGTTACAAATATTATGTTTGTGTATCAATGCATTATTCCATTTTGGGATATTACAGTGGTATCAGAGCATCTTTGCCTCAGCTTGTGGACATTTTGACAACATAAGAAAAGAAGATAGTATAGATATATTATGCAGGGATTAAGTTTTTCCTCATATTCCTTTAGATCTATGAAGGATATCTCTAAGGAGATAAATGAAACAATAATATAAATGAAAAGAGAAACCTCAAGAAGGTTTCAAGATGAAGAAGGTCCCAACACTTCTTTTAGACCGGAGAAGAAAAGAGCTTCACATTATTCCACTAGATCCACATTCTTTGAGAAAAAGGACTAGTATGAATATGATGAAGGCTTGGGGCATGAGACCCTAAGTGAATATATGTTTTAATACAAGTCACAGCCTAGCATTGAAGGATAATCTCTCTCTCCAACAGTTTCTGCAACTCAAAGAAGAGAGGAGATTCAGAAGCAACAATAGAAGAAAGAGGCATAGATTCTTCTTGCCTACATTTTATGGATCGTCCACAAGCACATTAAGGGCTTGGATGGAAGAAATTTTTACATTATTTCTAAAATATCCTATGTCAGAAAGATAGGTTTTGGAGTTTTCAGCACTGCACCTTGAAGGTGAAGAAATAAAATGGTGGTTCAGTCACTTGTCACACATGAAAGTGTCTAATTATGCATATTTTATTCAAAGAATGAATGAAAAGTATGGTAGAAAGAAACCAGAGACATCTCACATGGTGGCATATCCCATAATTAGGGAGATATTGCATGAAGATTCAAGAGAAGATGTTCTCATTATCACCCAAGAGGAGGAGCCTCTACCACCACCAGCTGCAAATGTGCTTACATCAAGAGAAGGATCACTTGCATATTTTCAATATGCTCTTAATTTCTTGACATTTGGAGCCTCATGCATGACTGATGAGATGCATGATGAGGAGGAGACATATACCAGCATTGGTACACTTGTAGAAATGCAGCCATTAGTCTTATCAGTAGTTGGTAAGAACTTTTCACCTGAAGAGGAAACTCTTGTGTTCTTGCAAGATGTTTCTGAGTATCAATTGATCCAAGGTATGCATCCACTTTCATCTCATAATGTTTCAGTACCTCTTATTGAAACTTATGGGGACATGCCATCAGGGCTATTGCATGACCAAGGGTTAGAACATCATGCTGATTTGGAGCAACATTATATCACTTCACAAAGGATCCTTGATCTAATCAAGGAAGAGATGAAGACCCATCCTAGTTTTCAATGGATGAACTACATTCAACCTCTTGAGTTGAAGTGTATAATTTCTAAAGATGGGATGAGTGTGATCCTATATACAATGGTTGGCTATGATTTTAGCATTGTTCCGTGCTTTGAGACAGCACATGCATCACCTTGCATATCTACAACGTTTTTAATGAGAAATAGTGAGATGAAGAGGACCCATTCCATATGGGAGCAGTCATATGGAAGCTTCATTCATGAAGCAATGGAGGAAAATATGATAGATGGTAAACATATTGAGATGAGAAATATTTTCTCCTTTCTAGATGACACTTTCTCAATAAGCATCTTACAGCTCAAGGAGAAAATTCTACCTGCAATAGATCCAAAACCTTATTGGTTTTGGAGGGCCATTGATGAGAAGAAGATCTCATGGAGATATCTCATTGGAGGTGCACTTCAACATATCATGGAGTTGAAAGTTCTTCATTAGTTTGAGGGGGATGGTATTCTACAATGGGAGGATACCAAGTGTTTGCAGAATGAGATCCATCATCCACATTGGGCCGAATTTTTGATGATATGGAGGAAGGGGTTTCCAAACCACTTGTAGATCTATGATACATGGTAGCAAGAAGCAAGGTTGCGCTAGTTTCTTTTGGGTGAGCATGGTTACCACTCAATGAGTCATATTTTTTTGATTCATGCCTTATACATCACTGGAAGAATGAAAAATAAGAAGGCATGGTTACTTTGGTTGTTCATGAGAGACTTTGGACATCACATGTTACATCTTATGTCCTTGTATTTACTCTTGTTTGGGATATGTCTCATGTATTTACATGTATTTCTGTTTGGGATGTATCCCATGTTCATGTATGTACTTGGGTTTGGGAGAAAGTATATATCTCACATTATGTGGCATAAGGGAGCTTGTTTGTATTATGTTGATAAGACATTTCACATGTCCACTACTATATTGTTGCTCCATGACTTGCACCATGATAATGTAAGGAGGAAGCAAGAATCCTTGTTGCTATGGTTACTATTCGGAGAGTATGGAATGAATTATTCCCATACATTGCATGAAATTTTTGGAGGATGGAAATAGGAGGCCTTACAGTGTTGGCTTCTGTTGGGGGATTAGGGTCATTGTACATGGTATGATGATGTTGTGATGGGACAACAATATGCCTTGTTAAGGTGGATTTTCTTGTGAGAATATGGCCACTACATTTGGTACAATGATGATGTGGTATGGCAGCAAGAGGCATTGCTGCAATGGCTTCTATTGAGAGAGTATGGCTCTCATATTCTCATTGATGTTGATCTGGCATGGCAACAAGAATCATTGTTGCGGTGGCTTATTTTGAGAGAGTATGGCTCTCTTAATTGTTTTCATGATGATCTATCATGCTAGTAGAAGGCCTTGTTGCATTGGTTGTTATTAGGAGAATATGGTTTGACATTGTTCATGTTTTCCCATATATCTCTACTTATTTTTTTTCACTATGATGATGTGATGTTTGATTCCTACATGGCCAACAGGGCTAACGATGAGGGCATTGATAGATGAAATCTACTCTATGTATCATGGGTTGGAGAGATATTTCATGAAATGGGACTTTCCACTTTGGGAATGAACCACTTCATCTTATGTATCTCATGTATAGAGGAGAAATTTGGTCATCATATGGTTTCCACTTGGTGATTCATTGATGAGGAAGGGTATCTAAATTTTCAGTTGGAGGCCATTCTAGACATTCTAGAGAGGAAATTTTGGAGCTGGACATACATAACAAATTGTGACAGATGGGAAGGCCTTCCACATGAGGATGCCATTTGGAGGGGGGATGTTTGTTGTAGCATCCACTTTTGTAGTTTCTTGAGGACAAGAAACATTTTGACGGGGAGGACTGTAATATTCCCAAATTTTCACATGATATTTGGAATATTAGAGTTCTTAATAAACGTACTTAATTAAGTAAATAAAAGGGTGGAGGGACCCATAATCCTCAAACATGAATAAAATCCACTTTTTATGTGTATATGTGGATATTCCAAATCTAGATCTACATAATGGAGTATTAGAGCAACTACTTAATGTGAAAGGAGTGGAGATCATGTCTCATTAATGAGATAGATCATGGAGGTTTATATAGTCAACTAACATCATGGAAAGAATCAAATTTAATATCATAGAGCATTCATGATGATATGATGGAGGAGTATTGCATTTAATGCACACATGATGGAGAGGGTGATTGTTACATTCACACATGATGGAGATCATGGAGAGACAACACAGTCAAAATGGAGACCTATGTCCACATGTACAATGTAGTTATGACGTGGGCCAAGGAATGAGAAAGCTCATAATCTATATAAAGAAGATGAAGGCACAATATAAGGAATGTTGAATATTATTTTTGATGTATGATCTATTTAGATCTATAATTTTCATGTGACATTCCATGCTTTCTTTGGTTGTTTAGCTAAGATTGCAATTTTTGTTTAGCACTGGGTGTTCCTGCTCGGGAATCCCACATATTTCATTGAGTAGCTTTTGAAATAGTATTATACTTCATTCATCATCTGGCATTGGTTTCATATTGTTCCTACATTCTGCACAACATCTGTATTCAGAAATTCCATATTTCTGAAGATCATTTTGAGAGGAGGAGGTTATCCTTCAATATTTCAGTTGAGGAACCAGTGAAGGATTCAACCTATCCCCTTCAGCTTCAAGATCAGCCTTTCAGTGCTTTAGATCTATATTAGGCATCGGGCCATCTATTATTCATCTCCCAGCAACAACATTTCCATCAGGAATTGCACAATCCAGTCTTGTACATCCAAGGGAGAAGGGAAGTTGGTAGCATTTCGGCTAGTAATCCATTGGAGGACCATTACTTCACATTGTATACATTATTTCCATAATTTTTGAGCTACATATCACATCTTAGCAGCAGGATAGAGAGCCTCCTTCCTTTATAGCATAGTTTTCATGAGCAGTTGTGTAGCAACAACTGCAACACTATTTGGAAGATGTAGGAGCTAGATCTTGAGCTTCTAGCTTGAGGATATTGTGAAGGGATTAGCCCTTCAAGATTAGATACGATCTTGTGACATATTTCATCCATCTATTTGACAGATCTAGCTTCAGATCTCCATAACCCAATAGTCAAAGGATCAAAATCTAGGAGCGTGATTTTCCAAAGTTTTAGATCTGGAAAATCCTTTCTGGGTTATGTTGGGTATCCATCATAGAGCCCAGATCTAGAATCTTGGAATTTTTAGGTCCGTGTAATTTTTCATATTGGAACGACCAAATATACAAGGGTAACATCAAACCAACTTTGGAGTCCTAGGACCTATCCTTCCTAGACTCAAAGAGGGCTCTCTCTATATTTTTGTTTTTGAATGATATGTCTTTATGCCTTTGTTTTATGATCTTGGGCTAGTTATGAAGTTCTAAGGATTTTTTTTGTTTTGATTGATTTGAATTATAGGTGGATAGATTAGTGGTGTGATTATTTGAGGGAGTGTTTCAGCTGAATAGATAGACCATGAGAAAAATCAATCCATTGGGTTGTGCATTCATAAAAGGATTTAATAGTTCATCAACTCGGCAAGGGTTTTCATAGGGCAAGATAACTATATCATGTGAATTTCTTAGATTAGATGGCATATGAAATGACAATAAGTGATGAAAATAGTAAAACTAAAGGGAAATTAAGAATCCTTTAACATATACTAGAATAAGAAGAGTCTTTAAGATCACTATGCTTAAGAAAGAACCAAAGGACAGGGCAGACCATAAACTTCTTTGGCCTGGCTTTATTAAGTAAAATTTAAGACAACAATCCAGCAAACCCTAGAGAGCAAGGAACTCCTAAATTCTCTAGATATTCACTTTCAGATAAAGAAAACATTTATGATAACATT
The DNA here is from genome assembly GCA_034641835.2 of Pinus albicaulis. Taxonomy (NCBI): domain Eukaryota; kingdom Viridiplantae; phylum Streptophyta; class Pinopsida; order Pinales; family Pinaceae; genus Pinus; species Pinus albicaulis. The sequence goes on along the minus strand of CM076580.1, from coordinate 806,713,905 downwards.
TTAGTAATGATTAAAGAGCAGGGAACTCCTAAATTCTTCAATCAGACTTCAAATACCTTCAAAGTGACTATTCAGAATGGACCAAAGGACATGGAAAACCATAAAATTCTTTAGCCTAAACCCTAGTAAGTAAACTTCAAAGAAAGGCCTTAAAAACAATTTTTCAATCTACACCAAAGGACAGGGCATACCATAGACTTCTTTGGCTTGACTCCATTAAATCATTTTCAAGACAAAAAGCTAAGTGGAACCAAAGAGAAATTAAGAATTCTCCAATTAGACCTTGCAGAGGAAAACATTAAGATAAAGAGTGTATATGGAAATAGGGTGCCAAGAAAGCATATCCTACTCAAAAAATTATGTTCTTTTATCAGAGAAATAATGGACATAATGGAAAACATAAGGAAAACATTGAAAAGGAAGGAAAACTTCACCATTAACATAGCTCAAGAATCTTGTGAACGTGCTTGTATTACTGATGAACAAAAGAATTACATTACTCCATGTACAAGAGATCTCTGCAACTCAGAGCTTTCTCAAATCCAGCCTAGCAATCCATCAAGTAGCTCAAAAACTAATCAGTCCAAAAACTACTCAACCAACCAACAAAAATTATGAAACATACATGCAATATTTATCTGTAAAATGAGGAGGTGAATTGTAGCTAGGGTTTCAGATGTCATTTATTACATAGTTAATGAACTTTGACCTTTGAGACCATGCAAGGCCTAAGGAAAAATATCTAAGATTCATCCATTTCAATAATAACTCCTAACATAACTTCTTAGCTAACTTTGGAAAATGTTTGAATTTAAGGCTTCTAAATATATTTTTCAATAAATCCTGGTAAGGGCACAGCTCCAAGGTACAAGGGCACAGCACCAATGCAAACGTGCAATGGCAAGGTAGAAAAAATGGCCTGTCTTGTAGCCAACTTTTGAAGGCCTTCCTGGTGTCCAAATGAGCTCCATGATGGCTCACTGGAAAGGTCTCTGAATCCAGTTTCCAAAAATTCTTTCAATTTCCAAAATGGTTCCCATATTGCTTTTCAAAAATCACTTCTCCCAAGACTGATAAACGCGTAGAGCGAGTGCCAAAAAGAGGGCAGAAAGGTGATTGTTTGGTGGTTTTTTTCCTTTTTAAGGAACCCATTTTTACTCCAAATCCTCTAAAACATTCTGAGTTTGATGTAATTTTCCTTAGAAACATGAATATGTTGACATTTTTCCATTTGGATGGCCCAAAAAAGAGTGCAGCGCGATTGGTACTGTGCGTTTGGCCCATTTTCTGCAAGTCAAACTGTCAAAAATTAAAAATCTACACAAAAGTGCCAAAATTGGAATTTAGATTGCTGATCAAGATTTAAAGGCTTGGAGGGACACATTGGAAAATATATTGAGCTTCTCTTTCTTTTTTTCTTCGGGTGAAGACCGAATCTTTGCATGGGCTCATTTGAGCTTGGCCCTTGCAATCCTGTTTCTCATGGCATAATGCTTTGCAATATTCCTCTGAATTTTGGTGTCTCTTTTCGCCTTCTATATTTGACCCTCTAGATGAAAATGGGCTCTCTCTAGCCAAGACTCTCTATCATTTCTAATCTCTATGGCAAGCAGTTCACTTGGAGTGAGTTGTTGTGCCAATTCTGCCTATTTTTTCCTTTCTCGGGTTAAAGCCCTCTTCAGCCCAATGGTCTTTAGACTTTGTCTAGGAAGATGATATTCCTCATCCTCACTACCATAAAAACTACCCAAGGCCTCATATAGCAAAGCCTTGTCCTTTCCGACCTCTTTCTGAGCTCTAATTTCCTAGACCTCACTGTTGGCCTTCTTTTTCTTCAACTGTTGATTCTCTAGCTCAAAACATTTAATCACATTCTTTGCCCTACCAAGATTATTTTGGAGCTAACTAATATTGGCATCCTTCATTTTGATCAACATATTGGTAATTCTCTCCTCATCCTCATCTTCAAGGTCAATCAACTGAAACTCCCGCTCAGTTTCATGTTTGTCCTCCTCCTCAATAATTATATGCTCTGCAACCTTTTCCTTGCCCTTATCAACCTGTTTTGCTGATGAAGAAGGCATGGCCCCTTTCACATCAAGTGAAGCAAACACATTCATGTTCCCTCTCTAATAGGTCAAAGGAAATGGCTCAATATCATTCTTTTTATTGCTAGTTGTCCCAATATCTCTTTCACTACTTGAGGCTCTGGTATCATGATGTGATAGTGAGGGGTGATGGAAAGGTGATTATTAAGGATCATCATGAGGTGAATGGATGTGAGTGGATGGTGATGTATGAACAACGGGGTGTGATGGAGAAGTGGATATGGGAGGATGAGAAGATGAAGGAATATCCTGCTGAGGATGGCCAGGTGGAGTAGTGAAAACCTTGTTGGCAATGAATGCATCCCATGAAATGCTTTTCTATTGAATTTGATGCATGACCACCATCTTGATGAGTGAATGATGAAATAGGCTCTGCATTTTTTGATTATAATCTCTGTTTTGCACAATGTAGGCCATTTTTTCAATGCTACGAAAAAGATAGTATGGTATATGCAACATCCTAATTCTAGTGAAATGCATAAGAAGACAGATATGGTATGAATAGGGGCGGGGAAACCTTCCCTCACAAGTGAAATACTTCCTTATTATCCTCATCATGGGTGCATATCTATAAATAATATGAGAAAAAGGTAAGATGGACTTGTGGTGATCTTTATACCTAGGTTTGAGGTATGGTTCAAAATAACTCATGTCCAGTTTTGCTTGTTTGAACCATTTCTCTCACACACTAGGTATCCCTGTAGCAGCTGCAATGGCATCAATGGATGTTTCAAATGTAATCCTGGAAATATTGACATGCTTGTCATGTAGGTTAATGATGAATAGTCTTGTTAACTCTCGTTGATTTTGGACTTGCTGCACTCTCTCATAAAAGTCAAAACAACCCACATGCTTAAAGCAAGAAACAGTGAGGGGAGATGCCATGAGTTCCCTTGTATTGATGGGTTCAAACCTGTTTATCTTCCCTCCCTTATGATCATGTCTCCTTGGAATTTTTGCTTCAACACCACTACCACTATCTTCTTCCTCTAACATCTTAAACTTTGTTTTATAAAACCCAAGGGTACAAGGGAAATGAGATGAGGGGAAAGGAATGAAATGACAGCTTCGAAAAATGAAGGAAATGAGTGTGAATGAAGGGAATGAATGAAAGGGAATGGTGTTGTGAGAAACTAGATGATTGATAACCCTCAAGCAATGTAATTACCCTTGTTTATGACTCATTTTCTTTAAGGAGGATGAAATAGGGATAAAACAGTGATTTCAAGCGAAAACTTAGGGTTTCCTTTAGGGTTTCATTTCCCTTAAATTAGGAGTGATCAAATAGCTTCAAAGCAAGGTTCATGTCATGTACTTACCCCTCAAGAGTTCTTGGAGGAATTTGGAAAATATTTGATAATGATTTGATGTTATTTTAGTGGCCCTAACCTTAGCAAAATCCTATATCTAGGCGTATAGTGCCACTCGCTGAGGGCGCAACGCCAACCCAAATGTGCAGCTCCAGTCTCTAAGCACACAGTGCCAAAGGAAATTTAGTACAGGCTCTTTTCTGGCAAGGGCGCAACACTTCGGCAAGGGTGCAATGCTTCGGAAAGGGAAAAACTCTAGTCTACAGGCGCACAATGCCTTCAAAAAATGTGTTGAGGAAAATGGGCAAGGGCGCAACATCGATCTCCAGGGGCACAATGCCAAGGAACATAACCCAAATTCGCTCAGAAAACCCACAAAATATTCCTCGTTGAATGCTCTTTATATTTTGAAAGGTAAAAATGGTTCTCTTGAAGTGTGAAATGGGCTTTTATAGGCTTATGGATTTAATTTAACTTTGAAAAACCCACTTTCTAATGTTTTGAAGTCTTCTTCCTTTTTACTGATACTCTTTGACACTTTTTTGCATTTGTAGGTTTCTGAATTCATGAACTTGGCTTCTCTTTTGCTGATTGAGGCTTGACATGTTCACTGTGAAAACTTTTGGATTTAATCACATAACAGCATCTTCAAAATCTTTTGTAGTTTCCACCATAAAGTTCAACTCATTTCTTCCACCTTCTCTAGCCACCTTTTTGAAAACCCTAAGTGTTTGAATTTCTTTACAAAAATCATTAGTGTTGTATTCTAAGTTCTCTATACTCCTTTCAAGTTCATTCATTTCTGTCCAGTTCACCTTAACTTTTTTTCATATTCCATCAATATTTTTTGGTCGACTTTCTTCATGCTTGGCCTTGTGTGCTTTTTGCATGTCATTTTCCTACAAGTAATCACTACTTTGGCACTCAAATGGAATATCAAGTTTATAGCCCGTCTTATCTACAATATCAGGTTCTTTTTCCTTTTCCCTTGTTGTAAGTTGTTTCCATTCAAGAGTAGATAGTCTACATCATTAGTACTTTCTACTAATAAATCTTCCAACACCTCTGAAGAAGTGCCAAACATTGTCCATTTTTCTCACTTGTAGGTTTTGAACTAAGAAGATAATCCTCTTTGCATATTTTAGGTCCTTCTTGAACAACCATGTCTTGACATTCCATTACATTTGAGCCAGATTCTAGCAAAGGAAAATTAGTGCCTGAAACATCCAATGATTTTGGGGATCCAAAAGAAATGCTTTTCATAATCAATCCTTCTCATATGCATGTTGACCTCATTGGAATGAAAGGATGACCTTGAAGAAATGAAAAAACCTAATCACCGAATGTAAGTGTCCTTAGACCTAATTTTGACTGAAATTTGACTTAAAAACCTTCAAGTGAAAAGAGAATTTCCAAGAGTGTTGTGATGCTCAAGGGGACATGGGAATTAGCTAGCAAGAAGAAATATTAGAGGGAGGATGGAGTTTATTGATGGGGTAAAATGGGGTAAATGAGGTTTTAGGTTGGAAAGAAGGATGAAAATGAGAAGTATGATCCCACAACGAGTCTTTTAAGAGCAACATGGTGACTTTGAGATGGCAAACTGATAGATAGGAAATTTTTTTTTATGAAGATAATGAAGGAAGTGAGATTTCTGAAACTCAAGATATTCGAGGAATATTGCTTTTATAAAACTAGAACCATTCTATATTCATCTCAAGATATTGAAAAAATACTGATGACTAACAATGGCTCCACTTGGGGAGGGAAGCTCCTTCAGGAGGTGTCAAGAACCTCAGAGTTTAGATCTCTAGAAATTTTAAATCTGTGCCTTGTTTGGGCTTGGCAGATTTCCTCCTTCTTCAATTGCTGATTTAATCTTGTTATTTGAAGCTTTTGATCTTAAAATCTAAAAAACATGATTGCTTCAACATCAACTCTACCTACCCATCATAGTTTTCCCAACATTTTTTCTTCATTTGGGTGCATTTAGACTGGCAAGCACTAGACATCATATTTTCTTTCAAAATCAAAAACTATCTAATTTTACCCTTATATCATCCAAAGGCTCAGATTAGAATGATGAGCTCTTTTATTCTCTACCTAATCTACTTATCTCTCAAGATTAAATAGTTTGACAGATTTTCATTCTCTACTCTACCATCATAAAATTTCAAACATGACCAAATCAAGTTTAAACAATTTTATTTGTCATGAGCTGTGGCATTTTGGTCAAGCTGCACATAGATTTTATTCTCGAAAAAGGTAAAACTAAAAACTTAGGGCTATATGTAATATTCCATATCTGGAACAGCTACAACAAATGGAATATCTAAAGCTATTCCAAGGTTGGAGCTTCAACAAATCATGGAAATAACAATGTAAATCATCTCATAAGATGTACAAGGGACATTTAACTAGCAGAATAATGATCAGCATCAGAGATATGCCTCACTATTCTCTCCCAGAGTGATTAAATGCAACATTCTAGACCATAAAAACATCATTTTCAAAAAATAATGAAATAACTATGGGAAATGGGACTTGGATCTTGTGTTTTATAGATTATACATCTCCCATACCAAATTTTATCTTAAACAAATCATTCTAGATAAGTTAAATAGATCTCCCCAGCTAGAGATAGCTCAAAAAAACCCCAATCCCATGACTTCCTTCTACTAGAGCGTAACTCCCATGAGGGTTTCTACAGAAAATAATGAAATAATACTGATCAAAATTTTATATTAATCATGTAGCAAAGAAATTGAGGTTTAACCTCTTTTGCAGCAGAAATAAGACACTCGGCAAGGGTTTTTGGCATTACATATGTATGAAAGGCAGTATTGCAGAAAATAATGCAGTCTACTGCAAATCTGTATTAGAAATGACTAAATAAAACATAAAATAGCTGAAAAATACATAGATTTTCCAAAGGCCCTCCTTATTAGATCTTCTGGAGGGAAATAAACACCTCCTCCTCAAATACTAGCACAAAATCTAGGGGTCCAACCCTGCTACTGTTGCACCTGCATAAAAGACGCAGTTTCTGAAGAGAACTACATTGTAGATGTATATGGCTGATTGGCCCTAAGCCAGATGATAAAATTGAAGCTCTGAACCTTCCCTTCATATCCCTTAAGCAAGCTGATCTAAAGAAGAGGATGGAATCCCTACACATGAATTCCTTGCACTAAACAGTGCTGCAACAATAGCTAAACAACTGAAGCATGCAAGTAGTCAAAATAAAAAAGATAGATTATTACTCAATGATCTCCTTTCTTTTATGCCCATCTTTTTATCCTTAGTGAGCCTCCTCACCTCAGACCACACACAATAATGAGGTGACTTCCTCGTAAAGATTCCTCCTTCAAAGCTGCACTGTCCTTGTTGGCTTCCCTCCTCTTGTAGCATCATTGTTGACTTGGTCAACTGTAACTAGTTCACCTGCATTGCCTCCTTTCACACTGAGGGGTCCTTTTAATCCAGCTCTCATATTTGTGTCTAGGCTGATCCTTGTTCACGTTGAGCTAGTTTACTTGGGTGATCTCTTCCTCCTCAAGAATGCATGTTGACTTAGTCAAACTTGACTCTGTCCACATCTATTTTTCCCTTGTTCACACATGAAAGTGTAAAATCCAGATCGTAAGGTGATCCCCTTCCTCATTAAGGTGGAAATTATTCATATTTTTATTGTTCATGGGCCTCCTTACCCATTTATTCATCTCCTAGGTGAAAGCAGCAAAAATATAATATTCCAAATTGTTGTGTGCAAATTTTGGAATAGTACAGTCCTCCCCTCCCAAATGTTGCTTGTCCTAAAGCAACTGTAAAAATAGAACTGGAAATTCTCCTCCCCTCCTCCAGTAGCATCCTCATATGATGAGCTACCCAAATAACAAGATGTTGTCTCAACAATGAAACTCCATAGTGGATCTCCGAAGCAAACAAATAAACATTTGGTGTACATCCCAAATGGCTACCATTAGGCAAAAGTAACATACTCATGGAGGCAACTATGTGCTGTCTAGAGGTCCCCTCAAGGCATGGAGTTTGAATTTCATGGGAAGCTCTCATTCCCAAGTGAAACCTCCATCCCCAAGCTATCATCCATATAAAATGAGTTACCTTCCAACATGGCAACTCATGCAGAACTCCCTCCACCTTTGGGTCCTGAAGTGTAGGTGGGCTGAATAAATGAACATGATAGGCAAGAGAGCCTATCCCATGTTTCCCACCTCTCCACTTGTGACAAGTGTAGAGGGCATGTTGATTTTGGGCTGCAACATGGTTTCCTTCAAGTGGAAAGAAAAATATTTAGTCTCCAAGGATCCACTCTCTCCTGTCATGAACCATGCCAACCCAAACCATTATATACAATATGAATGGCACATCATTACCATATGGCATCAAAATAAGAAAAATTTTAAAAGTTATGTGAAATTTTGGATGGCACCATAGGTTCTCCAAGTGGATATTAAATAATCTTCCCAACTGTTGTCTGAGAATGTCATGTGGCAAGTGATTCTGCAACAAGTTATAAGTTGTGCATGTTTTCTCCTCCAACATGGGGAAGTAAGCATCAATGTATATCAGTTGTACATATACAAAATAACAATACACTTGCCCAAGATCATGTATAGATGGGCTACTATCATTACAAACATTGGCCCTAAAGTGACCATGAAACCAAAAATAACTCTTGCTCTCTTATGGAGCAATGCACTGCTCATATATGGTGAGAAAATACAAATACTCAATGGAGTAATCAAAAAGTAAAAAAATGTATTTCTTACCATGCATGTTGAGTAGGATGAAAGTGAGGTCCATGTATAAGTTCCCCCACGAGGATATCTTCATAAATATCTACAAGAAGAAGGGATACATATACTCCTTGGAACACTCCATCAATAAGAACACACTCCCATGAGACAACGCTATAGGCCTTAGTAATAAGGCTCTATGACTCCTCCCTTTGACATTTCATATGCCAAAGCCATCCACCATCGTGATGCTATGAGAGAAGATCTTCCTCATACATGGAAGCCTCTCATAATCCTCCAATGGTGAAGGGTAGCCTCCTTGCACCTTGAATGTGTCTTCCTTCTCTCCAGAAATATCATGAAAAGTATGGGGAAATTTCTGCCCATACTCTCCCAAGAGAAGCCACAGCAATAATGACTCTTGCTGCCCTCTCACACCTCCATCATACAAATCATGAGGTGAAAATATGTTTATTGATGTGAAGAGGATTAAATCAACATGATACATCCAACCCCTAAGCTGCCATATGATGTCAGTGTCCTGCCAAGTGTCTCCCATCTTCATACCCTTCGGAAAAGGATATGCCTCATGATGGCGAGACTCTCTCAAGAGTAGCTAACGGAGCTTTGCTTCTTGCTGCCCTGTATCATAAATTTCCAAGTGGCTCACCAGCCTCTTGCTCTCCACCCATATTAGATACAGAAGTGTCCTCATACACATAACTTTATTGATCATGGAAAAAGATTACATTACAAATTGCAAGAGTTTACAGAAGTAAACTCTCATTCTCACACTACACTCACATTACACAATGAAATTAGGAAACAATCCTATTTATAAGCTCTATGTTCTAACTTAATCTAGTTATGGATCACTTGGACAATAAACAAGTGTCCATTTATAATAAATGAGTTTCTAACCACTATACTAACTTCACTCCTAACTTAGAGCCTATGGAGCGACTCTTTTCTAGAGTCCTAATTGTTATTAACAAATTTCTATTTCTAAATATCTCTAATATTTATTAAATATTCTAATTTAATAAAAATATTTATCCTAACTTTACATTATTCAATTTATGTATTTTTGGATTTATAATTTCATTTATGAAATAGGCTAACATTCCCCCCTTCAAGGATAAATCCAAAAGAAGAACGAGGAACCATATTCCAAGTTCTCAAGTTGATGCTGAAAAAAAAACTTCAATCTCAAGAGAACATGAATAAGATGTATGTCTGATTCATCTCTGAATGTTGCTTCACAACGCCATCAAGTGCCAAGTTGAAAAAGGATCCATCTATCCTTTGCATGAAATCAGCATCAAAGCCCATTGGCTGATGATGTTAAAAACAACTCACTGTTGCTTTTGTTGTCGACTGCCCACTGGAAAATTTGTTGATGCCCACTGGCTGTTGAAGATTCCCACTAGCTTCTTTTTCTGGTTGTGTCAAGACTTTCAGTCTGATAACCACTGTCAATCTCATTGAAATTTTCCCCCCTTTGTCAGCTGAAAGGAGAGACACTTCGCTGGAAAATATTCCTGAACTCCCCCCCTTCAGGTGTAGGAGTTTTACACTGTTGTACTCCCCCATTCAACTGCATGAGAGTACTATCATCTTTTCATTGTTGGTTGCACAATGTGTGATCGTATGCAGTTGTAGAACTGAAGCAATCTTTTAACTGTGGATGACCATTCCCAAGGGTCAATCCATTCATAATGTATCTTCAATCTCTCTGATTTGTGTTGATTGCGACATTTTTCTGAGGAATGATTGGACTTGCCACAATGGTTACAGGGATGGAGATCAAAACACTGATCTTCCAGATGACCGGTTCTCTGACAATGAGAAAATTTCAGTTTGTCTTCAACTTCAGGTTGTGTGGAATTCTCTTTTTTGGCAACTTTGGGTTGCGGGCATTGCTGGTTGTCTGGAACTGTCTCTGAATGTGCTGAGGGGATTTGTTCAAGAAATATCGCACTTACGAACTAAATGGGCTTGGAATAATCAGGAATATGTAAGTTTGTGTCATCTTGTACATATCCTAAGCCTCATCAATTCTTGTTATTCTGAAGTTATTCCCATGGCTTGATGATGGGCTTGGAAGAATTTGGATCTGGAACAACTTTGACACTTGAAGCTGTCTGAATGAATGACTTATCATATGGATGGTTCAAAGACTTATCATCTAGATGGTTCAAAGACTTAAAAGTATCACTCTTTTCTTGCAATTCAATCCTTTGAAGTTGTGACTCGAGTTGAAGAAACTCAATGGTGTCATGTGTTTGTTGGAGATGCCGTGAAAGATCAGCAAGAGTGTCTTTGCTGACGTGCACCATGTCTTCATCACTGGAGATGATCAAAATATGAAGAATGTTTAACAACTGAATATGTTGCACCATCTAAACTTGCACACTTGAAAACAAGCTCTCTTGTTGTAGATGTCGTACTTTGAACTGTTTCACTTGAATGTCAGGCTTGCTTGAATGTGGCTTGAATGGCACGCTCGCTTGATTTTCTGCTGATTGCACTTGCTAGAGTTGTAGAATTATCTTGCTTAAACTCTGGAATTAACGCTCGCTTGATGTCGATGTCAACTTGGTTGATTGATGTCAAAGTTGAACTTGTTTGGTTGCTTTTGATGGTCGCTGCAATAAACTTCACTCTGGCTTGCTTGATGGTTTGATCTTTGGACTGTCTTGACGCAAATTGCTTGAAATCACGCTCGCTTGGAGATGTAAACTTGTTGCTTGTTTGAAAAAACTCATGTACTCAATTGATTTTGTGTAAAGGAAGGGTGTCGAACACTGTCGAAAATGCACCCAAGAAAGCTTACAATGATTCACTTTAAAATAATTAATTCACTTGTCCTCTTAAAAATTCATTAACAATGAATTTTTAATGATTCACTTAAACCAATGAATTTGATTACATGTAGACTTTATTTGAGTGTGCAGGTACATGAACCTGATGAAGTGAATTGGCTTGTTGATGTAAAATGCTGATGTAGACAATCTTCGATTATATGTTGTTGTTGTGCAGATGCATGTGTTGATCTTGCAGCTATTTTGTTAGAAGTGTTGTTCTTGCTGATATTAAACTTTATGTATGAAATTATTAATGTGTCACAACTAGACACATATTAAAAAGAAACAACATGAAGCCATAAAAAACATGCGCCATCAAACACACATGGTGTACCTAAGATCCCCTTATTCAATTTAGGGCGGATCTAGGACACATCAACACCAAAAAAAAATGATATCTTTATTAATCACTGAGTACATCATCTGAAGCAATGATAATGCCAAGCTGGCAACCCTTTGAAACAACACGCCTTCAAAATATGAATATATAGTGACACGATCTCTCTCAAAGTAAAACAATACTTTAAATTACAATAACGGTTTTCCCTTATCACTCCAAATACAAGTGGAAACACTCCTCACATTCATTCAAGACATATAATATGAGCACTCATTATCTCTCAATTTTACAACTTATCTCTCCATACATCTCATTAAATTATTAAAATAATTTAATGTGCTCTATTAAATCATAAAAAAGGGATTCCTTTTAAAATTTACTCTTTATTATTCCCAAGCCACTTTATTAAAAACATGATTTAAAAAACATGTATCAATCCCCTTTAGAAAAATATACGTACCATAGCCATGATTTTTTTTAACCCATTTTTTTTTTAACCTAAAATTCCATTTGAATGCTGCAAGCTTCTTCATTTTGAAACCTGTCGTAGAGAACGCAGCTCTTATGTAGTTTTTTTTGACGCAGTGCGATCTGTGGTTTCCTTAGATGTATGATACGGATAATTTATTCGGTGCTTCGCCTACTCCAAGCTTCAGTGGTTGTGGCCTTGGATTTGTGAAATAGCGTTCCATACAAACTCAACACAACTATTAAATGCGATTTTGTGACTTAGCGTTCCATACAACTTCATTCAAAATCACTTTGCCTTGGATTTGTGAAATAGCGTTCCATACAAACTCAACGCAACTATTAAATGTGATTTTGTGACGTAGTGGTCCATACAACTTCATTAAAAATCACTTTGAACAGCTAAAGGAAGCAACTACATATATAAATTCACATCAAAATAGATCGATCTTGGAGAAAGAGAACAGTTACGTGTATAAATTCAATGGACTCAATCGAACGCTGGCTGAAGAAGTCCCCATCATTGAACACTGGATTCAATCGAACGCTGGATTCAATGGAACACTGGCTGGCTGTGCTGGCATCGAAAAAAAACACAACTCATTTGCTCAACGTTGGTTGCAGGTTGAAATACACTTGTTCAATGCTGGTTTCTGTAAATGCTGAATCGATGCCACAAAATGCTGGTTTCTGTAAATGCTGGTTTCCAATTAAACGCTTCTTCTGGCTTCAATTGAATGCTGCTTCCAATTAAACGTTGTTTTTTTTTCTGCAAACAAATGCTGTCAAAACTGCTTTCAATATGAACAAATATTAACGCTACTTCAAAAAAAAAAAAATAGGCCTCAGTTTTCAACACTGCCTTCAACGCAACTTCAACCAGATCAATTCATTTAAACATGATTTCAATTATGGGCAGCGTTTAAAAGCTGTTTTTTCAACGCTATTTTAATTCTTCAGTGCTGTAGGGACCAAACAGTGGTGCTATCTTCAAAACAGTGGTGCTGTAGGGATCAAACAGTGGCGCTATATTCAAAATTCTTCAATTTTGTAGGTTCTCAGAATATAAAGAACACAACTTTTACGTCACAATTGGTTTACAAGGTTCCCAGAATACAAAAAACACGACTTTTACATCGCAAATTCATTTTCATTATCAATGATACAAACCGGTATCACTGCAAATAGGACCTTTGATTCAGCTCTCAACGAACGCATCAGAAGCCGACAAATTGTGTATACTCAGCATACTGTCCAGACTGCATGAGCATTCCTGTCTTTACAACTATTTACAACATCTATAAATCTTGCAAGGATCACGGACTCTATATGTGATCTGGCAAGTATTAGTAAATGATTCAAGAAACTATTCCATGACAGCGCTTTCCCCTTTCCTTTTTAATTCACTTAAATAGTTTGAAATAGAATTAAACAATGCTCTCCCTTCTTTTTTTTTCACTCAAAAAATTTGAAATATAAAAATTCACACAGATTTTGCAGTGGCTTTTCAAAAAAAAATGATTTTGGAATTTACAGATCTAAAATCAATAAAAAAATTTGACAACTTTCCTACCAAACTTTTGCTAATCGATCCAACGAAATTGAGTTTTCTAATAACTTTAAGAGCTAGAATCCTCCTCCACATGACTTTTCACATACACCCAAAATCTCACTACAAATCCGATACCACATATTAGATACAAAAGTGTCCTCAGACACATAACTTTATTGATCATGGAAAAATATTACATTACAAATTGCAGGAGTTTACAGACGTAAACTCTCATTCTCACACTACACTCACATTACACAATGAAATTAGGAAACAATCCTATTTATAAGCTCTATGTTCTAACTTAATCTAGTTATGGATCACTTGGACAATAAAAAAGTGTCCATTTACAATAAATGAGTTTCTAACCACTCTACTAACTTCACTCCTAACTTAGAGCCTAGGGAACGACTCTTTTCTAGAGTCCTAATTTTTATTAACAAATTTCTATTTCTAAATATCTCTAATATTTATTAAATATTCTAATTTAATAATTATATCTATCCTAACTTTACATTATTCAATTTATGTATTTTTGGATTTATAATTGCCTTCATGAAATAGGCTAACATCAGGCCCATGTGGATTCCTCCCATAAAGCTTCATCTTGGTATTCTTCCAATGTGGGCTACCATCCTCCACAACCAGTTCTTCTCTTGTGCATGTCCTGAAGTGCTGAATTTCATTTTCTTGGAGATCCCTTAGAGAAGATCTCATATCCCTAATCATATTGAACCCATCAAGATCCAAATGTGATTAAGGCAAAGCCTCATCACTGCTATTGTTTGGCAATGCTGATACTCCCTCCAATGATATAGTTGCTGCCTCATACTCCATATCAAAGATGAATCTATGTTCTTTTGTAAGAGTATGGTGGACATAGTTCGTGACATCCTCCAAAATATTACACTCCAACCTCAAGGGTTGTGTGCAAGTCAACAGGGATACATGAGGATGATGGTTCATCTTTCCCTTGAACCATTCAATCTTGCACAGCGCAGTGTAATCCTGCTGCTCTATCTCAACAATAATGTTTGACCCTAGGTCATATGATGACAAATTCCCACAATTTATAGAAGTATTTGCTGCAATAATAAAAAGTGGAAATTCTTCCATACCTTGATGGGATGTGGAAACCTCTTGTAGGGCTGCAAGGGCTCCTTCCTCCAATGTAATGGTTTCCCCGACTACTAGTGTAGGTGGCTACTCCTCCATGAGTGTGACAACGTTAGTACAAGGCTCCTCAAGTGGAGAAGAGGACTCCTCCTCCTCTGATATCCTAGTGTCAAACCTTCTGGGTACTCCTTGAGTGAAATATGCAAAAGTAGACACCCTCGCATGATTCACATGGCTAAACCATCAAGATCTTGCCTCTCCTTCCAAGTGCAGCGCTGAGATCTCCATGACCTCTTTTTCCACCACTAGATGTAGTAGGAAAAATTCCTTCAGCCTCATCACCCAAGATTTTGTTGTACATAGGGGTGATCCATCAAATGTAGACAATAGGAATCTATTGCCCCTTATCATCCTACTGTTGCATGGCCTTCTTCCCTCTCTTAGTTGGATAAACCGAGGAAGATCTAGGATCTCTTTGATAGTCCTAGGTTGGCACTTGTATTCTACCAGATATCCACTCATGATCTCATGGTCTAAGTGGTCTGCTTTCTCTTCACTTCCTCTATGAGAAAAATAAGTCCATGGATCTACTTCTTCCTCTTGAAACCTTGTAGGGGTCTCACAACAGCTTTCTCCTCCTTGAAACCCTTTTGGAGTTTCAATGCATTTCTCTTCTTTCTTATTAGATCTGAAAATCGATGAGATTAATCTCATCCTATCCATAATTTTTTTCTCCTCTACTCCTTATATTATTATTGGATCTAAATCCACAGGCTGAGCCAAGATGGCAACTCTGATACCACTGTAATATTCTAAATCTGGAATAGCTACAACAAATAGAATATCTAAAGATATTCCAAGGTTGGATCTTTAGCAAATCATGGAAATAAAAATAAAAATAATCTCATAAGATGTACAAGGGACATTTAACCAGCAAAAGAATGATCAACAGCAGAGATATCCCTCACTATTCTCTCTCAAAGTGAGGAAATGCAACATTTTGGACCATAAAAACATAATTTTCAGAAAGTAACGCAATAAATATGGGAAATGGGACTTGGATCCCATTTTTTATACATTATACATCTCCCATACGAAATTTGAGCTTAAAAAAATAATTCTAGCTAAGTTAAACAGCTCTCCCCAGCTAGAGATAGCTCAAAAACACCCAAATCCCATGATTTCCAAATACATAATATTTGAAGAATATGAGAGCGTAATTCCCATGATGGTTTCTATAGAAAATGATGAAATAATACTGATAAGAATATTATATTAATCATGTATCAAAGAAATGGATTTTTATCCTCTTTTGCAATAGAAATAAGACACCCGGCAAGGGTTTCCGACATTACATATGTATGAAAGGCAGTACTACAGAAAATAATGAAGTCTACTGCAAATATGTATTATAAATGAATGAATACAACATAAAATATCTAATCAATACAGAAATTGGCCAAAGACCCTCCTTATTAGATCTTTCGGAGGGAAATAAACACCTCCTCCTCAAATACTAGCACAAAATCCAGGGGTCCAACCCTGCTACTACTACACCTGCATAAAAGACGTAGTTTCTGAAGGGAACTGTGATTTATATGTATATGGCTGATTGGCCCTAATCCAAATGATGAAATTGAAGCTCTTAACCTTCCCTTTGGATCCCTTAAGCAAGTTGATCCAAAGAAGAGGATGGAATCCGCACACGGGAATTCCTTGCACTTAACAATGCTGCAACCAAAGCTAAACAGATGAAGCATGCAAGTAGTCAAAAGAGAAAAGATATATTATTACTCAATGATCTCCTTGCTGCTATGCCCTTATTTTTATCCTTAGTGAGCCTCCTCACCCCGGACCCCACATAATGATGAGGTGACTTCCTAGTAAAGATTCCTGCTTCAAAACTGCGCTTTCCTTGTTGGCTTCCCTCCTCTTGTAGCATCATTGTTGACTTGGTCAACTACAACTAGTTCACCTGCATTGCATCCTTTCACAGTAAGGGGCCTTTTTAATCCAGCTCTCATATGTGTGTCTAGGTTGATCCTTGTTCACATTGAGCTAGTTTACTTGGGTGATCTCATCCTCCTCAAGAATGCATGTTTACTTAGTCAAACTTGACTCTGTCCACATCTATTTTTCCCTTGTTCACACCTGAAAGTGTAAAATCCAGCTCCTAAGGTGATCCCCTTCCTTATTAAGGTGGATATTATTCATATTTTTATTGTTCATGGGCCTCCTCACCCATTTATTCCTCTCCTAGGTGAAAGTAGAAAAAATATAATATTCCAAATTGTTGCGTGCAATTTTTGGAATATTACACTCTAATCTGACATTTTTCATTCATCCCTCTCTTTCTTTTTTAGTCCAAATTAGAACTTTGGAACCAATATATTTTCATATCTTCTTATTGATAAGCCAAGTTTAGAGAGTTTGGAAAATCTTCATTTTCTAACTTATCAACAAAAATTCAAAATTTGTTCAAACATGATTAGGCTATATGATTGAACAAGACCTTTTTGTCAAAAGCAGTGGCATTTGGAATTGCACACTTTCAGAAACATTATTTTTTGGTATGAGGCTTTACCTTTTCTTTTATCTGCCCTCTTTTCTATTTGTGTTATTTTTCTCTCTTTTTGTCAAAACAATCTAAAACTAAAAAGATGCTCATAGTGTCGAGCTTATTTGCAATACCTATCTATCCTAGTCTAACTTGGAGGTATATTTTGACTAGGTGAACTCCCTTCTCCAATGCAGCCAATCAAGTAAATGACTAGATGATTGATTTTTATTCAGCCTTTTAGGTATGCTGAAAGGCCACTCCCATTTTTCCTTCTTTTGAACATTAGTGCTCCAAATTTTCTTTAAAATCTGCAACAAAATGTTCCGGACATATTTTTACTCCCTCTTTAAATGTCTCTAAGAAACCAACAAAAGGATCTATAAATAATACTTGGATATGAGGATTTAAACCATGGGCTTCATCCAAGATTACTTCTTGTTCCATTTGGTTGTGCTTGTGATGCTTTTGAGAAAGAATCTCTTCCCCCTCTTCATGATCTTCTGTCTTGGCAACCTGATAATATTATGCTATGTTGTTTTTAAGAAAACCTGATATGCCCTGATTGAGTGGGCTTATTTTTGTCTAAGATCCATTATCCTGATGAGTAGGAGCATTCTCTGGTGATAGGTCTTCTTGAGCAGGTAGTACAACATCAATGTAAAACTATTCTTTTGTTTCTTTATGAGGCAAAGTTGCAATACATAACTCAGTAGTAGAACAGATAGAAATAATTTATTTACATAAAAGTTGATGCAGGGAGTCTGCTGGAAAGCAGAATCCTGGCATATAAAATTCAACTCCTTCACTCACTATGAAAATGCTCAATTTTTCTATAATATAAAACCATGAAAAAAAACATTCAGCTTAAATTTACATGAAGGCGAAAAGAGTCATTCAGTCAACTACAGATATAAAACATAAAAATTCTCTGGCCAAATATTACATTGGGTGGCCTCTTGTCTCTTGGCCCTTCAAACCACTCCTCACTTTTCCTGTATTCCTCACTCACTCAAATCTTAAACTATATCTCTTCCTCACAAAAAAACTCACATTTATACATAAATAATGAATTTAATTCATTCCAAAAATATCTCCACCTAATCCTCAACTAAATCTAATTTAAATTCATTTTAGGTGT
This sequence comes from Pinus albicaulis, assembly GCA_034641835.2. NCBI lineage: Eukaryota > Viridiplantae > Streptophyta > Pinopsida > Pinales > Pinaceae > Pinus > Pinus albicaulis. The sequence continues at coordinate 806,695,686 of CM076580.1, read as the reverse complement.
GGACTCAACAAAGTCTCATACATAGAATTCCTACTCCCTAAATTTGATACCTAATTATATTTTCTCTCATATCATTTTAATTATTAAAATAATATATACAAAATCCTCACTTTTATAATTTATCTCCTAATTTATTTAAAAATAACAAATTAATTAATAAAACAATTAAAATGTCACACCCCCCTTTATTACATAATTAAATAATGAAAATTGGCCTTGATGCTCCTGCATCAAACTCCCAAGGTTGAAATTAATCATGATCACCTAATCATGTGTTTGGATCTGTGTCTGCCTAGATCCCATATCTTATGCTTCAACTTTCCACTTGTCGTTGCTTCTATCTGTTGTTCTTCTCTAGGTCTCCACACTTTATTCTGCATTGCCCCATTGGCTATGCTTTCACAATATTTTGTTGTCTTTCTCTTGCTCCTTCTTCTTTGTTTTACTACTTCTGGCCTCTTCTGGGATATCTTCATCATTATCCTCCTTATTAGTTCAATTTATCAATCCAATATATTTCCTCCAACATCAGCAATAAAACCTGTACTCACAAAACAATTGTTAGAATAAAAAACATAAGGCTTTAGTGCCCCTTTCGCTGCTAGCAACATTTCAGTATGTTGCTCTGAAATTCCCTCATCCATCAACACATCAGTATGATGATTTAATTCCTCTGTGAGACTATCAGCTAGTCCCTCCTCCACATCATATATTTGAAAAATGTTTCCCTATTCTGTGTTTTTCAGTAACTTTCCTTGAACATAGATCCTCTGCTTTTCCAAATCTCTTCTCTGAAGATATATCTTTCTGTATAACCTAACAATATCAAATGGAGTAGAACTTGGAAATTTTACACAACTTTCCATACCTTCATTTTCCGTTGACAAATCATCAGATGGTCCTTCTTCCCCCCCTTCAATATTTTGCTGAATATTTCCATGAGACCCCTTTGCCTTCATTTCTTTCTGAGATCTTGCTATCTTAGCATCATTTTGAACATATTTCAAATTCAACTCTTCTTCCTTAACAAAATTAAAATTTTGTTCAACACCCTCTGATATACCTGCCATCACACACAAATAATTAGTCTTAAAAACATAAGACCTTGTGATCTCACTGGATGCTTATGCTGACATCTCTCTTTGCTGTTGTGAATCCTTCTTTTGATTCAGTTCTTCTGTAGATTTCCTTTCTATCTCATCACTACGTCCCTTCTCCCTCTGGAAATCTTCCTGAATTTTCCTGGTTTCAACATCATTACATTGTAAAATTTTGTCAACAATCCCATTAAACAAATACACTTGTTTACCTCCTTGGAATTTTCCTTTAGCATTTCCACTTTCTTCCGGTTCAATAACAACTTCGATTTGCTGTCTTATCCCAAACAAGAAGTCATTTGTGATCTCTTCCTATTGTAACCAATCAACACATTCCTTCTCTGAAAGGAATTCTCTACCAGACTTTACCTTAAGAGTTTCATTCCCCTTTGTGACAGTTCCATCAAAATGTTCACCGTCTTTCGCACATCCTGCAAACATACATAAACTGTGAGAAAAATTGCAAGGATTCATAGCCTCACCTGCTTCTCTTACAAATACATCTTCAGATGCTTCTGAACTATCCCAATAGTTCATGAGATCATCCTCACTGATCTCTTCCCCAGAATGTCACCATGTTCCGGGCCACAAATGGAAACATCCATTTTTAACTCAGCCTCTCCGAGTTCTTAACAACTCAACATCTGCTCGAGCTTCCTCAACTCCTCCATCAACTGTATGTTTACCTGATTTTCCCTCTTTGCGTGTAGCTTCTGCCACTTCACCGTATTTCTCATGGTCCAACCATGTGTATGGTATTTCACATTTTCCTGCAATAATTCTATTAACAATTCAAGGTGAATTATTATCTCGGCCTTCTCCCATTCGCACTCTTCATTAGATCTCCGGAAATGACTATCAACAGTCATATTCCCCTCCTTTGTGAACTGCATCTGTTCACGTGTGGACTTCATTTAATCCACTTCTCAGCAATCCTTCACACTTTATATTCATCAAAATGTAACTTATCCTCCTGTGCTTGGCTTCTCTTGTTTTGGAACCAATCTCTGACAACCTTCTTGCTACAATTTGCTGCAACAACACTTTAGCATGCATGTGTTACAATGACCAATTCTTTGGGTGTCAGCTCCACCGATCATACACCTAATTTCATTCATATTTTGTATTTATCTTATGAATCTTTGACTTCAGACTTATACCAAATTTTCATCTTGGATGAAAATACTCAAACTCAACTCAAAACTATCCAAACTTTCATTTGACTCTAACACCTGTTTTCACTTCAAGACTCGACCCAAAAATTATGATAATGGATGTTTCAAGTTATAAAATCTTCACTTTCTTTCATATTTCATTCTTTATGAAAAATCATCAGTTTTCCTTATCATTCCACATGATACTGAAGTCTTTAGTCAATTTCAATTCAAGTGTTCCAAGATTTATTTAAGGTGAAAATAAATAAACCATTCCATCTTTAATGTTCAAAAATATCTTCCTGAAGTATCATACCTCATGCTCCTGTTAAGGTTATTAGTACCTTTCTTCTTGCAACCTCAACCCTTTGATTTCCATTCTTTTGTGCCATCTTTGTCACTATCAATACTTGCATGCTCACAAGTTTGTCATCTTTAATGCAAAAATTTCCATACACTTATATACACCATGGAACATCAATTCACATCTCTTACCTGTGTACAAAGAATAAGCAACTTCTTCCATGAATGATGTACATTCCTACACTGTTTCATCCTGAATATTCCCTCCTTAAATGTCGTCACATGATGGTCAAGCAATATCCAATCACCAATCAAAATAATTCTTCTTTTTCCATTACATGCTTGTCAAAATAACTTAACCAAACTATGAATAATCCTACTTGATAGTAGCCCAAAGGGTTGCAAACCCACATTCACACTCTCAGATGCATATAAAAATGCATCCCAAAGCTTTGCCCCAAATAAGACTCCAAGTCTGGGAAATTTCACAAATATACATGCGGAAGCTGATAATCTCACATCTGATGATTATAACAACCATACATAAGCGTAAGTTCTCTTTGAGTTATCACTTTATGGTTATGAAACCATGAACGTGGTTATATGACAAACTTCATAATTTAAACCCAAAGTTCTCTTTACATTTAAAACCCAACAACTTCCATTTCCAAGGTTTGTTTCTCAAATGAAATTATTTTTCAAAGGTCTTAGAAAAAGACTTTAATTAAACCCCATTGGTTTCATTTTTCATCTTCCATCAATATAAATATAAATAGACTCCTTTAATACACAACAGGACCACATTTAAACCCCAACATTGGCTCAAAGTCCCAAATATTCACCATACTATTTATGGACCCACAATCTATGCATATCCACCATGTTCTAATTTAAAAGCTCGAACTTTGGCAAATTAATACCAATACACATTGATTTTTTATGCATTCCAATGTCAACAAATGAAGTCTCACGACATTATTTTAAAATTCCAAGTCAACATGAAATAACATTGGCCAGCAAATTAACTTACCTTTCCATCTTCATTGCATAAGCTGAAAGTCTTCCATCGATTATGTAAATGATGTATGTCGTTTACTCCATTTCTAGTTCCAAACTCATCTCATCAAATTGGATTTCATAACGCTAGTTTTAATGTTGTGTATTTAAAATCGATCCCAAGTCGAATTTGAGATTGATTAATGTGCTTTTTTTTGTTCCTCATTTCAAACTCCACTTCCAAATTTCGCCTTCATATTTTTCTACGACTTCCACTACAATTCTCATTCACTTCCAGCTCTACACTTAATGCTGCAATTCAAACTCATGCTAATGATGCAATTCAACGCTCTTGCTCTGCGTTTGATTCTTCAAATCAAATTCATCCAAGCGATTGCAACATCGCTCCCTCTGGTCTCGACTTTAATTCTACTTCAAATCTTCATTAAACCTCTCTCTGCATACTCGAATCTAGAAATTAAAACATATCAATGCTTCATTACGCACAATTCAGACGAGGTTTAATTGTGGTTCAACAAACCTTCGTGTGTTCATTGCGTCTTCAATTGGGAACTACGCCTTAATCGAAGCTCCTCTACAATTGATCGATTCATTGTTTCCGTGACTTTGCCTCATGCTTCAAAATTTACAGAGTCCAAATTCTAACTTCAAACCATTATGGTTCTTACTCTCTTATCATCCGATCCAAATCGTAATTCAATCGGATAATGTTTCCCATATGCATAATCTGTTGTAACAAGACCAGAACTTGAATTGAAGAGTCAATTCCACTGCCAAGTCTTCAACATTTAACTCAGCAACACTATCTTCTACAAACTGCGCCTTTGTCATTCGATTCAAATCGAGTTTAAAATGTTGGTTCATTCTGCGAAATGGAAATCGATGCTTTCTTCAATTAGAGCTCTGCCTTCAATCGAAGCTTCTTTATTGACTTTGAACTTCTGCAATGTTACTAGAGTTCTATTCTTGTCAAATTTGTGTATTCTATCTCATCGAATACCTATTCAATTGCATGACACTCTTTCAATTTGACAATTCCATTTACTTAGTAATGTGTCCCACAGACTTTCACAATGCTCAACAATTCATCCATTTTCAAAACACAAATTGACATTAAAATCTATTCTTCCCTTTTTTTCCAAGGCTGATATGCCCAATGTCAATCCTAAAATCAAACGCACTTACAGAGCCAAATATACATTTCTTTATGAAATAATATACACCACGCACACATTTCATATACATATATAGTTACAAACTCAAAGTGCCACAAAATTTTACACAAATCAATCAACTCTTGCTGAGGCTCTGATACCAAAATGATGCAGGGAGTCTGCTAGAAAGCAAAATCCTGGCATATAAAATTCAACTCCTTCACTCACTATGAAAATGCTCAAATTTTCTATAATATAAAACCACGAAAAAAAACATTCAGCTTGAATTTACATGAAGGTGGAAAGATCCATTCAATCAACTACAGATATAAAACATAAAAATTCTTTGGCCAAATATTACATTGGGCGGCCTCTTGGCTCTTGGCCCTTCAAACCAATCCTCACTTTTCCTGTATTCCTCACTCACTCAACTCTTCAACTATATCTATTCCTCACAAAAACTCTCAAATTTATACATAAATAATGAATTTAATTCATTCCAAAAATCTCTCCACCTAATCCTCAGCTAAATCTAATTTAAATTCATTTTAGGTGTGGACTCAAGAAAGTCTCGTACATAGAATTCCTACTCCCAAAATTTGATTACTAATTCTATTTTCTCTCATATCCTTTTAATTATTAGAAGAATATATAAAAAATACTCACTTTTATAATTTATCTCCTAATTTATTTAAAAATAACAAATTAATTAATAAAAAAATTAAAATCTCACACCCCCCTTTATTACATAATTAAATAATGAAAATTGGCCTCGATGCTCCTGCATAAAAAGTTTGGAGGTTGGTTGTATGCTCAGAACTTGATTAATTTCTTCCTCAGTTGAAAGAGGAGGCATTTTCCTTTTTCCTTGGATAGAACCACAATTTCCCTCTTTCTCTTGTGAAATGTCATAAGGTTGGATGTCTTCTTGAGCCTTAAACAAAGTAGCAGTTGAATCATCAATTGTGCCTTCAGAGAGATCCTATGGATTCGCTTCTTTTCCTTGATTTATTTCACGCTCAACCAAATTCTCCTGATTTTCATGACAGTTAACTTGAGAATGAAATGCATGAATTTCCTCTAATAGATCTTCAGGATGCCAATTTCTCAAATCTTCATTAATGTTTAAAAGGTATTGTATGATATCTTCAGATCGATCACAACAATTTTTAGCTAGTGATAAATATGAACAATTTAGTTTATAATGCTCATTAAGTACGTTGTGGAAATCATTTAAAGAAAAAAAAAATACTAGGGTCCAGGACTTCATACCATTCCCTTGCTTTACCTTCTAATGTCACCATGAAAATTTTCATGAGGCAGTCCTCATGCCATTCAACCTTTAACCTCCATGTGTGTATATGAAATTTGATGAGATGTAACAAGGGTTCATCAAACTTTTTATCTTGAAACATAGGAAGGTTTGTGTCCCAATTTATTTGGGGAATTTTGTGGAGGAATCCAAGAATGTGATCTCTGTTCATTGGAGCATACCTGCGTTGTATCCTTGTATTCATCTTTGTCAATCAATCAAAGGAAAGGGTTACTGCATCTTTATAACCAATCTAGATTCTTCTACTAGTGGAGTCTTTAGGTTTATTGAGAGTTGTGGAGTTGCCAGTTGGATGATTCTAATTGTTTTGAGGATTTTTTTGTTTTCCACCATCAACAATTGGATATCAATCTTGAGATTGTTTTTGGCTTTTCTGAGTTCTTTATATAACACTAGGTTTTTTCAGTAAGTGCTCCCCAAGGAAGTCGTCATTATGTTAGGTCCCTATAATTTGTCAGATTGGTAAGACCAAATAAATAAGGGTAACATCAAACCAACATTGGAGTCCTAGGACCTAGCCTTCCTGGACTTGGAGAGGGCTCTCTCTATATTTGTGTTTGTGAATGATATGTCTTTATGATTTTGTTTTATGATCTTAGGCTAGTTATGAAGTTCTACGGATTTTTTTGTTTTTATTGATTTGATTGATAGGTTGATAGATCAGTTGTGTGATTATTTCGGGGAGTGTTTCAGCTGAATTGATAGACCATGAGAAAAATCAATCCATTGGGCTGTGGATTCATAAAAGGATTTAATAGTTCATCAACTCAGCAAGGGTTTTCATAGGGCAAGCTAACTATATCAATTGGATTTCTTAGATTATATGGCATATGAAATGACAATAAGTTAGGAAAATAGTAAAACAAAAGGGAAATTAAGAATCCTTTAACATATACTAGAACAATAAGAGTCTTTAAGAACAATATGCTTAAGAAAGAACCAAAGGACCTGGCACACCATAAACTTCTTTGTCTTGGATTTATCAAGTAAACTTTAAGACAACAATCTAGGAAACCCTAGAGAGTAGGGAACTCTTAAATTCTCTATCTATTCACTTTCAAAAAAAGAAAACATTTAAGATAACATTTCAGTAATGATTAAAGAGCAGCGAACTCCAAAATTATTCAATCAGACTTCAAAGACCTTCAAAGTGAATATTCAAGATGGACTAAAGGACAGGGAAAATCATAAACTTCTTTAGCCTAAATCCTAGTAAGTAAACTTCAAGGAAAGGCCTTAAAAATAATGTTTCAAGCTACACCAAAGGACAGGAAATACCATAGACTTCCTTGGCTTGAATCCATTAAATCATTTTCAAGACAACAAGCTAAGTGGAACCAGAGAGAAATTAATACTTCTCCAATCAAACCTTGTAGAGGAAAACATTAAGATAAATAATGCATACAGAAATAGGGTGCCAAGACAACATATCGTACCCTAAGATTTCTATTCTTTTATCAAAGAAACAATGGACATAATGGAAAACAGAAGGAAAACATTAGCAAAGAAGGAAAAATTCACCATTAAAATAGCTCAAGAATCCAGTGAATGTGGTTGTATTTCTAATGAACAAAACAATTACATTACTCCATGTACAAGAGATCTCTGCAACTCAGACCTTTCTCAAATCTAACCTAGCAATCCATCAACTAGCTCAGCAACTAATCAGTCCAACAACTACTCAACCAACCAACAAAAATTATGACACATACATCCAGTATTTATTTGAAAAATGAGAAGGTGAACCTAGCTAGTGTTTCAGATGTCATTTATTACATATTTAATGCATTTTGACATTTGAGACCATGCAAGGCCCAAGGCAAAATATCTAAGATTCATTCATTTCAATAATAACTCCTAACATAAATTCTAAGTTAACTTTGGAAAATTTTTGAATTTAAGGCTTATAAATATCTTTTGCAATAACTCCTGGTAAAGGCGCAACTCCAAGGTACAGGGGCGCAACAACAATGCAAACGCGCAGCGCTAAGGCAGAAAAAATGGCTTATCTTGAAGCCAATTTTTGGAGGCCTTCCTGGTGTCCAAATGAGCTCCATGATGGCTCATTGGAAAGGTATCTGAGTCTACTTTCAAAAAATTCTTTCACTTTCCAAAATGGTTCCCATATTCCTTGTCAATTACTTCTCCCAAGACTGAAAAATGCGTAGCGCTAGTGCCAAAAAGAGCCTAGAAATGTGAATTTTTTATGGTTTTTGGCATTTTTGAGGGACCATTTTTGCTCCAAATCCTTTAAAACGTTCTGATATTGATGTAATTTTCCTCAGGAACATGAATATTCAGACCTTTTTCCATTTGGATGGCCCAAAAAATGGAGCAGCGCTAGTGGCGCTGCGCGTTTGGCCGATTTTCTGCAAGTCAAACTGTCAAAAATTCAAAATGTGCACAAAAGTGCCAAAATTGGAATTTATCTTGATGATCAAGATTTAGAGGCTTGGAGGGACACATCAACATAGATATTGAGATTCTCTTTATCCTTTGACTCGGTTAAAGCACGAATATTTGCATGGGCTCGTTTGAGCTTGGCCCTTGCAATCTTGTTTCTCATGGCATAATACTTTCCCATATTCATTTGAATGTTAGTGTCTCCTTTTGCCTTCTCTAGTTGACCCTATAGGTGAAAATTGGTTCTCTCTAGCCAATAATCTCTATCCTTGCTAATCTCTATGGAAATCAACTCACTTGGAGTGAGCTACTCTGCCAATTCTACCTCTTTTTGCCTTTCCTGGGCTAAAGCCCTCTTCAGCCCAATGGTCTTTGGCCTCTATCTAGGAAGCTGATCTTCCTCATACTCACAGCCATCAAAACTTCCCAAGGTCTCATCTAGCGAAGCCTTGGCCTTTTCGACCTATTTCTGAGCTCTGATTTCCCTGACCTCACTGATGGCCTGCTTTGTCTTCAACTTCTGATTGTCTAGCTCAAAAAAGATAATCACATTCTTTTCCCTACCAAGATTAGCTTGGAGCTCACTAATCTTGGCATCCTTTCTTCCTCATCCTCACTTCAATGTCAATCAACTAGAACTCCTGCTAAGTTTCATGTTTGTCCTCCTCCTTAACAATGATATTCTCTGCAAACTTTCCCTTGCCCTTATCAACCTATTTTGCTTATGAAGAAGGCATGGCCCCTTTCACATCAAGCAAAGAAAACACATGCCTATGCCCTCTCTGATAGGTCAAAGGAAATGGCTCAGTATCAGTCATTTTAGTGCCATTTATCCCAATATCTCTTTCACTACTTGAAGCTCTAGTGTCATGATATGATGGTGAAGGGTGGTGGAAAGTTGATGAGGAAGGATAATCATGAGGTGAATGGATGTGAGTGGATGGTGATGTATGAACAACGGTGTGTGATGGATAAGTGGATATGAGAGGATGAGAAGATGAAGGAATATACTATTGATGATGGCCAGGTGGAGTACTGAAAACCTCATTGGTAATGAATTCATCCCATGAAATATTTTTCTACTAAAGTTGATGCATGACCACCATCTTGATGAGTTAATGATGAAATAGGCTCTCAATTTTCTGATTATAATCTCTCTTTTGCACAATGTAGGCCATTTTTTCAATGCTACGGAAAAGATAATATGGTATATGCAACATCCTAACTCTAGTTAAATGCATAAGAAGACGGATATGGTGTGAGTAGAGACGGGAAAAACTTCCCTCACAAGTGAAATACTTCCTTATTATCCTCATCATGGGTGCATTTCTATCAAGAAGATGAGAAAAAGGGAATATGGACTTGTGGTGATCTTTATACCTAGGTTTGAGGTATCGTTCAAAATAACTCATGTCCAAGTTTTCTTGTTTGAACGACTTCTCTCCCACACTAGGTATCCCTGTAGCATGTATAATGGCATCGGTGGAAATTTAAAATGTAACCCCGACAAGATTGACCTGCATGTCATGTAGGTTGATGATGAATAGCCTTGTTAACTCTCGGTGATTTTGGACTTGCTGCACTCTCTCACAAATGTCAAAACAACCCACATGCTTAAAGCAAGAAACAGTGAGGGGAGAGGCCATGAGTTCCCTTATATTTATGGGTTCAAACCTGTTTATATTCCCTCCCTTATTATCATGTCTCCTTGGCATTTGTGCTTCAACACTAGTGCCACTATCTTCTTCCTCTGACTCTTAAAATCTGTTTTATAAAACCCTAGGGTACAAGGGAAATGAGATGAGGGGAAAGGAATGAAATGGAATATTCAAAAAATGAAGGGAATGAGTGTGAATGAAGGGAATGAGTGAACGAGAATGGGTGTTGTGACAAACTATATGATTGATAACCCTCAAGTAATGTAATTACCCTTGTTTATGATTGATTTTCTTTAAGGAGGATGAAATAGGGATAAAACAGTGATTTCAACCTAAAACTTAGGGTTTACTTTAGGGTTTCATTTCCATTCAATTACAAGTGATCATATAGATTCAAATCAAGGTTCATGTCATGTAATTACCCCTCAAGAGTGCTTGGAGGACTTTGGAAAAGATTTGAAAATGATTTGATGTGATTTGGGTGGCCCTAACCCTTAGCAAAGTCCTCTGTCTAGGTGTGCAACGCCACTGGATGAGGGTGCGGTGCCAACCCAAGCGTGCAACACCAGTCATTAAGCACATAACACTAATGGAAATTTAGCACAGGGTCCCTTATGGCAAGGGCACAATGCTTTAGCAAGGGCACAACACTAGTCTACAGGCGCGCAGTGCCTTCACAAAATGTGTTGAGGAAAACGGGCAAGGGTGCAGCTCTAAGGAAAATGCGTAGCACCAAGGAACCTAAACCAAATTTTCTTAGAAAACCCACAAACTCTTCCTTGTTGAATTCTCTTGATATTTTGAAAGGTAACAATGGTTCTCTTCAAGTGTGAAATGGGATTTTATAGGCTTATGGAATTAATTTAACTTTGAAAAACCCACTTTCTAATGTTTTCAAGTCTTCTTCCTTTTTACTGATACTCTTTGACACTTGTTTGCATTTGCAGGTTGACGAAGTCATGAAGTTGGATTTTCTTTTTCTCATTGAGGCTTGACATGTTCACTTTGAAAACTTTGGGATTTAATCACATAGTAGCATCTTCAAAATATTTTGTAGTTTCCACCATAAATTTTAACTCATCTTTTCCACCTTCTCTGGCCACATTTTTCAAAACCCTAAGTGTCTGCAGTTCTTTACAAAAATCATCAGTGTTGTCTTCTAAGCTCTCTGTAGTCCTTTCAAGTTCATTCATTTATGTGCAGTTCACCTTACCTTTTTTTTTATATATTCCATCAATATTTTCTGATAGAATTTCTTCATGCTTGGCCTTTTGTGCTTTCTCCATGTCATTTTCCTGCAAGTAATCACTACTTTTTCACTCAAATGGACTATCAAGTTTATAGCCCTTGTTATCTACAATATCAGGTTTTTTTTCCCTTTCCCTTGCTGTAAGTTGTTTCCAATCAAGAGTAGAAAGTGTACATCATCAGTACTTTTTGTTGATAAATATTCCAACACCTCTACAAAAGTGCCAAAATTTGTCCATTTTTCTCACTTGCAGGTTTTGAATTGAGAAGATAATCCTCTTTGGATATTTTAGGTCCTTCTTGAACAACCATATCTTGACATTCCATTACATCTGAGCCAAATTCTAGCAAAGGAAAATCAATGCTTGAAACATCCAAGGATTTTGGAGATCCAAAAGAAATGCTTGTCTTAATAAATCCTTCTCATATGTGTGCTGACTTCATTAGAATGAAAGGATGACCTTGAAGAAATGAAAAACCCTAATGACCTAATGTGAGTGCCCTTAGACCTGATTTTGACTAAAATTTGACTTAAAAACATTGAAGTGAAAAGAGCATTTCCAAGAGTGTTGTTATGCTCAAGGGGACATGGGAGTGAGTTAGAAACAAGAGATATTAGAGGGAGTATGGAGTTTATTGACAGGGGAAAATGGGGGAAATGAGGTTTTAGCTAGGAAAGAAGGATGAAAATGAGAAGTATGAGCCCATAATGAGTCTTTTAAGAGGAACAACATGACTTTGAGATGGAAAAATGATAGATAGGAAAAGAGATTTTATGAAGACAATGAAGGAAGTGAGATTTCTAAAACTCAAGATATTCAAGGAATATTGTTTTCAGAAAACTGGAACCATTCTATAGTCATCCAACTATAGTGAAAAAATACTGATGACTAATAGGCATCATCGTAGCTCCATATTTTTGTAGATATGAATTATCCTTTTCAGCCTGCAATCATATGTTCATTATCTGCTGAAGAGAGAATGCAATATTTGCTTCCAACAGCTCTCCAGTTATGCAGTGCTAGTTGTAGCATGTTTGCAGGGTGATTCTAGGTCATCTCTTTGGCTAGATCTACTCATATTTTGTACATTGTGTAACTGAATCTTCTCCTATATAATAAAATGGCTCGGCTATTATAGATATATTTTTTTTGATCATAAACTTACATGTACATTTTTTTTGTTACAAATATTATGTTTGTGTATCAATGCATTATTCCATTTTGTGATATTACAGAATGGATGGGGCGTTTACGTAAAAAAAAATCTCTTCCAGAGTTCACAATGGATTTTTATTAATGTCATAGCAATATTGAGATTTTTTTTATTAGCTTAGGGTAGCTATGGGTTTTAGGAAATATGTAATGTGGAAGCTTGGTCTCCCACAGGTTGATATCATCTGCTTCGTCAAGGAGCTTATCCCCATTCCAGCAGTAGAAATCGAATAAGTCGAGATCTGAATCTGTCTCGTGGATATTGTAGTCATTGTCAGCCAGGCGAATATGGTATAAGTCTACTTGAGGGTAGACCATGGGATTGAAAGGTTGTTGGTCTGCCTTGGGAGGCATGATTTTCTTTCTTAGCTTTCTGTCTCACCTGCAATGGAGAATGGGTTGTAAGAGAAGGGAGTGGAGAACGGGGAAACGATATGAATTGGCACTAGGGAAGGGATAAGGCCAAAGGGGATCCGGATAAGAAATGAATTAGTTGAAATGAGAACTATAATCAGGCTCACAGAGCATTGATAGTTTCTATTTTGATGAAAAATTTACCCTTCGGCAATGGTGGCTCGTTCGTGAACTCTTATGTAATTATCTGCAAATACCACACTTGTAGAAATTCGATAACGTCAAGGGGGGCATGACCATTGAGTTTGCATGGGTCCGTTGGATAACATCCTAACCATTCATGGCGCAATGAGTCATTAGAGGGAAAGGACATGATAGGATGAGGAGGACACATAGCGAAGGATGTGGCGCAGTGGGAGTGGTAACGGTCTCTAATATTCCCAAATGTGAAAAGCAGGAATAGAGTGCATAAAACAGGAAATATGCAGAAATATAAATAGATAAAACCATGATACAATAGTAGATCCATTCCGTTATGAATATAACAGAAAAATAGGTACAATATCTTCAGGAAAAGATCACTCAAGTTTGGCAAACAAGCCTCCCATGAAAGCATACACCTAGATCTAAAATGTTGTTAATACATGAAATACAGGAATGTAGAAAAATACGTTGTATAAGAGAGAATAGTACCTGAAAGATATAAAAATATATTGTTGCTGATATAATGCTCCAAAAATGCTAAGGCTAGAGATCCATGCTCCAACATAGATTTCCAGGACAACTTAGGAAAGGTTTCCATAAATACACACTATACAAAGTATAGCAGATTTGGCCCTAGGGATAAATAATATCTACAACTAAATCAATGATGGTAGATGGCTGATCTGATATACAATATGGATGATCCTCCTCCAACATTTCTTGTAAATGAAGGGTTAATCCCCACACAGGAAACCCAAACACTCCAAATAGGGCAATAAACCCAATGCTGCAACTGCTCTCCAAAATAATGCAGTCCTTGACGGAAATTTCACTGTAGCTAATTACTGCTACTTGGCATGGTGCCAAAATATGTAATGAATCCCTGAGACCTTCCTAAAAATATTCCATATGAAAGGATGATCCCTCCAATGGAAAACTAGCTCAGAAATTGGAGATCTCTCTCCTCCACTGCTACACCCCTGCAACAAAACCAAACTCTAAAAAGAACTGTGTTGTACATGAGACTGAAGCTTTGCCAAATGCCTGATAGTGGAGGTATAGTGCAAGACTCTTCCAATAGATTCTAAGTGGAAGAGGCAGGATTCTCGATTAGGAACACCCAGTGCTAAACAACACTTGCAATCTTAGCTAAACAACTGAAGAAAGCTATATGTCTAAACAAACCATATATCAAAACATAAACATCTATCAACATGATAAATATGGCTTCCATCCTCTTCCTTTTATAAGATATGAGCTTCCAAACCCTAAGCCCCATCCATTAATGACACTACTTCCATGCAATGTGTCTCCATTTAAAACTGGGTTGTCCCTCCATTAATGTCCACTCCTCCATGAAATCGTTGTTGATTTGGTCAAATTTGACCCAGTCAAGGTGCTCCAACCCATGTTCACACCTTAGGTTTATTTATTAAGCTGAAAAGATAATCCACTTTCACATGAGAACTGGTATTATTCTTCATAAAGAGATTTATGGGTCTCCCTACCCACTTATTCACCTATCTAGGTGACAAAACAAAACCTTAATATTCCAATTAGTTGCAAGCTAATTTAGGAATATTACATGGTTATAGGGCTGCAACAGTTTAGAGGACCAGGGAAACTAATTTTCGGAGGGGGTCAAAGGTGGTGAGTGGTAATGGTGAAGGGGGATGTGAAATAGTGCGGGTGTGCCACATAAAAGAGTGGGAAGTAATGGATACTGCTCATTTTGGACCCCCCCCCGCTACCCCCACTCCCTTTGATAATGCCCGACAGTGGAGGGGGGTCTGAAATGGAGTGAGGGCTGTTAGATGTGGGGTGCAGATCAGAGATGGTGGGTAAGGTGGGGGATTTTTGGCACTCGATGTGACGGGGTGATGGGATGGTGGGCTTGAGCCGGTTCATGAGCATCGTGATGGGGAGGACTTAGGATAAAGCACATAATGTGGGTTTGGGGTTTTTTTAGGGATAAAAATAATTGATAGCGAGGGGACTTAGGGTATAATTCGACATAAATTATGCCCGTATGACATAGGAATCCCACCTTTAGAAACATTTCCCACTTCCCATCCTTTGTGCAATCAACGATCTCGGTCATAGCTTTCTTCTTAAAGCAAAGAAAAATGAAGTTGGGACATTGTATCTTTGTGGAATAACCTGCACATTTGCTTTCCATTCTTCCTCTTCAAATTGTCTGCCTACCCAAAGCTATTCACCTAACATTTTATCCCCTTTTCCATGGTGCATTTGGACTAGAATATCCTTACATCTTTTTCTTTTCAATTTCTAATCTAACATCTAATCTTATTTCAGCCATTGGCTCAGCTTAAAATGTTGAGCCAATCTAAATTTATACCTATCTACTGATAAGCCAAGATTAAACAGTTTGGAAAACATTTATTCTCTAACCTATCAACAGAAATTGAAAATTGTCTGATCATTATTAAATTGTATGATTGGACAAACATGTCTAATGAGTAGTGGAATTTGAACTTGCAGCACTTTCAGTTTATTTCTTTTTGGGGTTTTCTTTCTTTTTCTATTTTTCTCTTTTCCTTTTTTCTCTTTTTGTTTCAAATCATTTGAATTTTGAAAAGATTTTCAATAATGAAAAATTTTCAAGAAATATTAAGTATCCAGTCACCTTGAGATCGTATAATTTATATGGTACTAACAGTGGCTCCAGCTAGGGATGGCACTTCTTGGAAAAGAAGTGTCAAGAACTTTGAGACCAGTAGCCTTGGATGCTCATTTTTCTGCAGCATTTTGATTGATTTCATTTCTTCTTTCAGGGATTTCATTTCTGTTTTATATATGCTCACAGAACTGGGCTTAGGGCCTTAACCTCGGGCTTCAATATTGTCCAATGAATTATTGAAAACTGTAAGACTATGGTATTTACAATGGTGAAAATCTAACTTGAGTTTTAGAAGAAAATAATGTTTTAGCATCCTTCCATTGACGGGACCTCGAAACACTTCTGTACGATCCAAATATTTGAGAAAATAAGAATTATTTCCCCTGAAAGCATGAATGATGTATGGCCCTTGCCAAAGATTATCAAACTTTCCACACTTGCCTTTGTCCTCTCTCCCAGTATCCCATTTCAGAAAATTTTCACCTAGATTGAAATCATTGGCTTTGATTCTCTTGTCAAATATATTTTTGATATTCTCTTTCATCACTTGTGTTCTGTTGCAAACCTCTTCCCTAGACTGTTGTAGTTGAATGGTATCATTAATCCTCCTTTCGATGTCATTTGGTTCAACTTGGGATTCTTGGATTACCTTAATTACTATAACTCCAAAAGAAGAGGGAAACACTACATCCATTCGATAAACCAACTGGTATGGGGACATGCCAATTGACTTCTTTGTGGCGAGCCTCTCAGCCCAAAGGGCATTGATCAACTTATTGTGCCATGATTTCTTATTCTCCTCTAGAAGCTTTTTAATGATGTTCGCTAGGATTTTGTTTGAAGATTTAGCCAATCCATTACGTTGAGGGTAATAGGCTGTTGAATTCCCCAACATTATATGATACCTGTGACAGAAGTCAGCAATATTTTTGGATTTAAAGGCTGTAGCATTTTCTGTAATGATTTTTCTAGGTCAACTAGATCTAGAAAGGATGTTGGTCTCTAGGAACTTTATAATGACAGAATCAGTGGAATTTCTATAAGGGGTGGCTTCTATCCACTTGGTGAAATAATATGTAGTAGTAAGGATCCATTTATGTTGTGCATAGGATGGGGGATAAATTTCGCTAATGAAGTCTAGTCCCCATTACTGGAAAGGGCTTTCTACAGAGATAGGTTGGAGGGGTAGGGGAAATAGTTTTCTCTTCCCTTAAAATATTTGACACTTATGAGAAGTAGTAACCATCTTATGGACATCAGGAAAATGGGTGGGCCAATAAAATCCAGCTCTCAAGATCTTGTTGGGAGTGGTTTTCCAATAGATATGGTCACCACAGTCACCTCCATGGAACTCCTACATTACTTTATCTGCATCATCCTTCATTAAACATTTAAGAAGAATACCTCCAATATCTTTCCAATATAAATCATTTTCCATAATGCATAATTTAATAGATTTAAGTTTTATAAACCTATCCTTGGTCTTAAACAAACCATGAGGAGCACTAAGATTTGAGAATACATACAAAATCAACATACCGTGGAGAAATCAGGAATGCTCCATCAATCGGTGGAGTTTCCAGTTCCTCCTTATCATCTAATGTGTGTACCATGTTGATGTGTAGGGCGTGAAATTTAGATTCGGCCATCAATTCAGCTAGTCCTTGGCCTTTTATCAATTTGGTAGGCTTGATTTCCAAATCGTACTCTAGGATCACTCCAATCCATTTTCCTCTTTTGTCATTAGGGTTGTTTTGTGTTAAGATGTATTTGACCACTGCATTTAGAACATAAGCAATGATATGTGAATGAAAAATATAGACTTTAAAGTCTTTCAATGCTTTAACCAAAGAAAAAGCCTGTTTTTCCATGATATTATATTTCAAAGATGCATTTGTTAATGCCTTGCTGAAGAAAGCTATGGGATGTTCCTCTCCTTCACTATTTTTCTGTTGTAAAACAAAAACGATAGTATGTTTTGAGGCAAAAGAAAAAATCGTGAAATATTTAGTGAAATCCAGACTAATTAGCACTGGGGATTTTGTCAATGCTAGCTTGGCCAAATCAAAATATTTTTTTGCTTCTATGGTCCATTTTTATTTTTGATCCATTATTTAGCATATTAGTGATGTTACTTAAAAGTTTTTCCAAGTTCGGTATAAATCCCCTTAGGAAGTTGATTTTACCAATGAAGCATTGGATTTCCTTTAGATTTATGGGATGAATGATTTCTAATATTCCTTCAGTTCTGCTAGGGTAAATTATGATTACATCCTTAGAGATAATATGGCCTAACAATTTTCCTTCTTCCAACCCAAATAATGTCTTTTTAGAATTTAGGGAAAGTCCAAATTTTCTACATTTTCAAAAACTCTCCTCAAGTGTGCTAAATGCTGTTCATCAGTTTTAGAAAAAATGGTGATGTCATGCAAATAAATTATAATAAAGTGGCCGATGTCATCAGAAAATGCAATGTCCATGGCCCTTTGAAAGGTAGCTCCAACATTCATTAATCCAAAGGACATATTCACATACATGAAAGTCCCCCAATGAGTTGTAAAAGATGTCTTATCTTGGTGATCACGGTGTACTAACATTTGATTGTAATGAGAGAAACCATATAACAAAGATATCCTACTGGAACCCACTACCCTTTACAATATGTGATCCATCTTAGGTAAAGGGTAATTATCCTTAAGAGATACCTTACTAAGATTTATGAAGTCAATGCAGAGTCTAATTTCGCCTGTTTTCATTCTATTTGGGACAATATTGGACACCCATTTGGAGTATCTGAGTGGCACTATGATCTTTGCTTCATACATCTTCTTAACCTATTTCTCAATTAAAGGCATTCAAACAGGATTTATTCTTTGGAATTTCTGCCTGAATGGTTTTTTATTTTCTTTAATTGGAGTCTTATGTTGAATGATGCTGGTATCATAGGATTTCAAATCCACATAGCTCTATGCAAACAAATCAATGAATTCTTTGAATAAGGCTATATATTTTTTCTTTGTAATAGTAGGTAGAGATTTAGATAGTTTGATGATTTTGGGGTTTTGTTATGTGCCTATATTTCATTCCTCATTTTCCATTTCAGTAGGCTCTATTTTTGGTTTTTTGGCCACATCGTTAAAGTCAAATAATTATTCCAAAGGGACTAGCCCTCTAGGCAGATTATTGTCTTTAAGTTGGAGTATTTCAAATTCCTCTTTTTCTAGGTCTTTTTGTTTATCGGTATTATATACAAAGTTGTTATATGGAATATTTACAATGATTTTTACATCTAAAACAAGGTTTTCTGGAACAACAGTTTTTTCTTCCTCAGTACCTTGTTTATCAGTAAGATTGTCTTCCTCACAATCCATATCCACATTGATGTCTTCAAATTCATCTTTATACTATAAGAAGATTTCAATATGTTTATCACTACCAAAAATTTTTTAGTACCTCATGTTATCTGGCACCGAAGGATGATTTTTAACCTCAATAATATGTTGTTTGTTGGGATGAGGCAGATTGGAGGTACTTGCTCAAAAATCTAGGCCATTATCTAGGACATTCTGGTTTTTGGGGATTAATGCCAAATCATATTCCTCAAAGGTCCTCAAGAAATCAAGGACAACATTTATATAAGCTCTCATTCTAGGGTTTTTGATCGCATACAATCCTTTAACTTGTTTAATGACTAGCTCGGAATCACCATGCACAGAGATCCTTTTTGCCCCTAATTTTTTCAACATTTGTAATCCCAAAAGCAAGGCTTCATATTCCGCAATGTTGTTTTTGCATTGGAAATTTAATTTGTATGAATGACCTTGTGCACTATTGTTTCCTGTGTTATACACCTATATGCCTGCCCTTGAGCCCTCTTGACTACATCAGCCATCGAAACTCATGTTACAAAGAGGTCCATGAGCCTAGTTTGGTTGTTCTGTTTGGGTTTGACTGTTAGTGTTTTCTGTGGGATCATTTTCTATTTGGGAAATCTGTGAATTAGTGAGTCCATAATTATACACAATGAAAGAATCAAGGTATGTGTGGAGAAATTACATAGGGTAATTGTGAGGCTTTTATTGCCTACTTACCATGTACTTCATTAGTGTTTCCCTATAAATCTTTCTCGATTGATAAAAAATCGTAATGGTAGCATAAGTCATGTTTAGTTATAGAGTTCCCTACAATTTCCCCCCCCCATGAGCGAGATAAAATCATTCCGTATTTTGGGGGAATGTTAGCCACACAAATATCCATCACTAAACTCTTTGAAGGTATTTGAGCTAGAGTAACATAAAGATATTTGATCAGACCTAGGCACTTAACTTTTCTAGAATGAAAAGAGTATAAATATCTATAGGGTCTAGTGATTTTGAGGCCAATTTTCTCCATGACAGCTTCGGGCATAAGGTTGTGTGATGTGCCCGAATCCAACATGGAAATATGAAGTATTTTTTCATGAATATTTAAACATACATGAAAAGGGGGAACTGCTCCTTCTTGTGGTCTGCCATCGACCTCTGGCCCAAACAAGAGTTGAGGCTGGTCATCACTTAAATTGAAAGTGTCTGTAATCTCCCCTATATTTAACACTTTTAGGACCTGAGATCTGTAGACCCTTTTGTTCATCAATTCAGTGAGAGGGATAGAAATATTTACCTTCACAAGTTCGCTCTTAATACTGAAGGGAGTTTGATTTCTCAGTGGGTTTGACATATCAATCCCTTCAACCTCTATTATTTGGGTAACTTTAGTCTGTTTGATTTTAATGGGGACTTCCTTCTGAGAATTTCTGGTAGGAACATCTACTAATTATTTGACACTATTCTCTACGTTTTTTTCTGAGTTATTTAAATTTTTCTTAGTGTTTTCAGTTTCTTTCTTGACTTCGAGTTCAGATACTTTCTTGGTGGAATTTTCTGAATTCCCTTTATTTGAACTATCAAAATTATTTTTGCACCTTAATTTGTATTGTCTGTGGACTTCCATAATGGCATTCTCAAAACCAAGTTTGTGATCATCATATTCTTCGGGTCTGAGGTCAGCTTGGGCTAGTGAATACAAGTCCTGCTCTTCTTCTGTAATATTCCTAATTGGAAATAACAACAATGCAAGAAATAATAATGTAAAATACAACAAATCTTATCATGAAATGAGAGGGATCAATATACAACCATAATTTTATAAATATATCAGCAAAAATTTACAAAAATATCTTGAGGGACAAGCCACTCAAGCAATAAGAGCAATCCTCTAATGATCAGAACAATCAACACATGACTTGTTGCAACTGTATAGAATGTCAGAGAGCAGTGAAAACATTTTCTATATTAGTGTAGCTACTGTTGTAAACATATACAAATGGAATATGATTGATAGAAACAAAATAAATTCCCAAGAAGAAGATGTGGGCTCTAATACATGATTTCTAGCCAACCCGGGAAAGATTGCTAGAAATGTCGAGAAATATACAATGTGACAAATAGCCCTGGGGCTGATATGTCACTGCAAACTGGATCTGAATAAAATGATGCTATGATAGATATGAAATGATGATGTCCTCCTCCAATGGTATTTCTAATTAAGGTTGATCCCTCTACTCAGAAATAGACCCTCCTGATGAGCTTAATGAACCGTCCCAGCAATTGCCTTCAAAAATAACGCAGTTTAGAATTGTGATTGTGCTGTGAGGGATGGTATATGGTTGGATTGATGCCAAGGATGTGAAAATATTCCCAGGATCACTCCTTTCTGATCCTCCAATGGATGGGCTACTTCTCCACTGAAAAACAAGCTAAGAAATAGCTCTGTGTGATCCTCCTTTGCTACACCCTGCAACACAACCCATCTCTAAATAGAAACTGTGTGGTAGCTTGGCCAGAATTCTGGAATGAGGAAATGAAGCTCAAATAAACTCTCATTCCCTGAGTATTATGTAGGGATTCCCAATCAAGAACATCCTTGTGCTAAACAACATAGCAACCCTGCTAAAAAACAAGAGGAAGCAAAAGTCTAAACAGACCAATATAAAAATGATAATCTAAAACATGAATAAAAATGGTTGCTATCCCCTCCATATATAGGATGAGAGCCTCCTCACATTGGGTCCCATCCATATTTTCCACCAATCTCATGCAAGTTTTCCTCCACCAAAACTACGATGTCTTATAATAAAGACCACTCGTCTATGACAGCGCTGTTGATTTGGTCAAAGTTGAATGAATCAACATGATTCAATCCCTGTTCACACCCAAAGGTGCTTATTCCAGCTGATTATTCTTTCTCCTTTCACATTAGGAGTGTTATTATTCCTTCTAAATATTTTTTATGGATCTCCCCACCCAGTTATTCACCTGCCTAGTGATAAAACCAACTATAATATTTCATTTATATGAAGGCTAAATTTTGAAATATTACAGTACTCCCCTCCAAAATTTTGCTTTTACTCAAGCTAATGTAATGTGGAGAAAAATTCCTCCCTTCCTCTTCTTGTGGCCTCCCCATCAATATTTCCCACCACAGCTCAACATAAACTGCAATAAATATGCCCTCCAATAGTTCCTTCCTAGTATGCAAAACCGAATGTTGTATATCATGAGAAAGTGGAAGGTGTAAGTGGAAACCTTCTTGTTGTCCCATGGCCTCCTCAAGGTAGGAGTGATGATCAAAATAGGGAATTTCATCCATAATGAGAGTCTCCCATACCCATTCTATCATCCAAATGAAATGAGCCATTCTAGGTAGCTCATCAAAGAAATCATCAACCCCCGATTTATGCAATGTATTGGGGCTGCATGGAGAGATTAGATTTTCCCATCCAAGTTGTTTCTCTCTCCATTTATGGTAGGTATGGGGTTTTTTCTAATCTTGGGCTGAAATTTAATGACCTCCAAGAATGCCCAAGTTACCCCACCAAACAAATCAGCCATGAAGTTCCTCCTCCAAGAACTCAAGTTCCCAAAATGGCTCCTCCCATATGAAGAAAAGAGATGTAGTATGGCAGTCATGGTTTGCCCATTGTTTCTCCTGAAACATACAACATGAAAATTAGGTAGAATCATACTCCCAATGGGCATATCCAACTCTTTCCCCAATCTCCAAACAAAGCTTCCCATGAACATAGAAACATCAACAATATATGGAAGCAAAAACCAATGAAAACAAGTTTCCATATGACAACTGGAAAGTGGATCATAGTTCCACACATGTAACCAGCATAGTGCATCCATTTCCTGCATCAAATCAAAGAAAAAAAAGTTCTTTCCTAGCCACTTTTTTTCTGCCACAATCATCATACAAGATAGGATCATGGAATTAAAATGTGGTGCCAATGGTGCACACCAAGAATCATGTGGCTTCCCCCACAACCCACCAAAATAATAGCCAATCTCAATGCCACATTTGGCCTCAAGTACATCATAATATAATGTGTAATAAGGAATGACTCTCCTTAATACAACATGCTTCTCATAAAAAGTAAAGAAGTACAAATCATAATGAAAAATTACACATTCTCCACCATGTACTTTGGTCCTTGAGCTGAAATTTCTCAATTGGAAATTTCCTGTCACTCTTGATGAGTAGGGAAGTGGCTACGACATCCTCTTCATTACCATATAGGCTATGCATCTCTCCATATGCTGATATATATCATTTTTGATGCCCTCCTAAGTGAACTCTTCCATCAAAGAATGAAATGAAGCAAAGTGCATGGAAAGAAATTCCACATGTGCTGCATGTAGTAGCTTCTTCTTGAGCTTAGATACTCTAATCAAGAAGACTCTGACATAATAATAGATGAACTCTCCAACCACCATGTATGTATCATCTCCCTCTAGGTCATCAAGAATCGTGCAAGCACCAAGATCCTTGGAGTACTCTACCAAGAGTTGAGATCTCCAATATGGATCAATCATCCTCAAAGACAATGTTGAAGATCTTAAATGTGGAGCTCCCCACATGCTTTTGTCTACTCCTTTGAAATCCCCCATGCAAAATTCATCCTCCAAAGTTCCACCATTCCCATCATGTAGCTGCACATGCTCAGATAGAATTGGTGATCTTTGGAAGTTTGCCTCCCATGACAAGCTCCCCTCCAAAAAGAATCTCCTGATCTTGGCCAATGTAAGCATGACTGGCCTCCATCTACTCCAATTTAGGGAGGATTCATTCCTCAAAGGAAGTACCCTCTGTTTCTCAAAACCCATGGAGTATCTCCCTTGCACCATGAAGGTGTCATCCTCCATCACTGCAACAACTTCTGTCAACGCAGTATCTGTAGTGAGAGTGGGTGATGCTAAAAATGGGAGAATGTCTTTCTCCTCCTTGAGTCTATCCCAAAATCTCTTCATTGTACTAGAATCCTCCAAGGTCTTCACCCCTTTGGAATATAAGAGTGGTGAACCAAATGGAAAAATTCCTCCAACCAACTCTATATCTAGTGGCCTCTCAGGTGGAATGCCCCCATGTAGTGAGACATTAAAATCTGAAGTGAATTGTATATATGAGTGGACTGATTTTTCCCTCTCTTCATTGCGCAATACAGTCTCCTTCTTTTGTGCATAAACCTCCCAAAATAGATAAGGGTGAATGATCATCATCCCTTGATGTTGATCCTTCCTTTCTACCCCTTCCATCTCACAATCCACAAAAACTGATACATGTTGCCCCTAAATTGTGTTTTGGTTCCCCCATGTTGAATCATTTGCAACTCCTTGCAAAGACACAAGGGCTCCTTTAATGGAATAAATTTCTCCCTTCCCATCTCCATGTGGTGATGGATCTCCTCCTGATGGTACAACACTGTTAGATCTTCTTTTCTCATCCTCTTCATCAATATGTGAGAATGCCTCATCATCAATGAGAGACCCTTGATCTTGGTCTTCCCTTGAATGAGGAACCTCCATGTCTGCATCTATAGAAGAGGGCTCTTCAAGAAGTGGGTATCTTTCCCTTGGCAAGTTATCATGAATTTTTCTATCCCCTTCAATAAAATTATGGAGTGGAGTTGGAAAAATAAATCTCTCCAACTCATGCAAAGGTTTTAATTTTTTGGGTTCAACAAGAGATGTTTTACAATGTTAAAGATCAAATCTCCTCACTAATTTCTTAGTGAACCCTGCATAAGTGTTTAAATTTTCATGATAAAATGAAGAAGAACTATAAAACCACCAATAATGGGCCATACCTTTGAGGTGCAGTGCTGCTACTCTTATGGCCTCCTTTTCTGAAACTTGGTGTAGCTGGAAATAGGAATCTAGCTTCTCTAGCCAAGATTTGGCTGTGCACTTTGCTGATCTATCAAAGTTAGATAGAAAGGTTCTACCTCTCTTGATTCTATTATGGTTTTGGATCTTATATCTTCCTTGAGTTTGAAAAACACTTGGAAGTCCAAGTGCTCTTTGAATCTCCATGATTGAGACTCATCTCCTGAAGATAGTCACTGAAGGTCTCCTCCCTTGGTGCATCTTCCTCCTCCATCCTTCTTGTAGTGAATGTGGGCCATAAACTGAGATGTGGATCTGCATGTGTGGTTATATTCTCAAACCCATCATGTGAAAATCTATGGTTTTATTCTCTTTCAAACCCTCTTGGAATTTTCATATACTTCTCCCCTTTTATCTCCTTGAGATTTTCTTTGATATTTTCCATAGTTTGGAAAAGAAGCTGGGAGATCCTCTCTTCCTTCATTTCTCCAAATAATGGAGTCTTGCCTTTTTTTATTCTATAAATATTCTCTTTTATATGAGAATATTCTCCTTCAAATTTAATAATATCTTGAATGCACAGGCTGAGCCAAGATTATGTTTTGATACCACTGTAATATCCCAAAATGGGGATGCGGCAATATTTGAACACAATAATGAAAGATAAGTGATACATCAACACATAAAATGTAATAAGATCAAAATAACCATCATATTAATATCTTAGCAGCAAATAGATAGAAGATCTTGAGGAAATAGTCACTCAAGCTAGGCAACACAAGTCTCAAGAGAACATGTACATGAAAATTAAGGTACACTGCTACACAAATATTGCCTAAGGCTATGAAAACACAGTTTTATTGAGGATAAATGTTTCTGGAGAGTGCCAATACATAGATATACAAATATAGATCTCATAAAATTTTGGGAGAAAGATATAAACCCCCAAACCGAATTTCAAGGCAATCCATAAAGGATTTCCTGAAACATGCAAAATGGAAAAATGCTGGAGTTGCAGTCCTAGGACTAAGTAGCAGCTGCAACTCAAGAATTTGATGGAGATCGCTAAAGATGATACATAAGCTGAAAATACCTCCTCCAATGGATCTTCCAAGTGAAAGGCTGATCCTAACACTAAAGATCTCACCCTCCAATCAAGCAATGAAACCCCTCACTGCAAATGCTCTATGAAATAATGCAGTCAAGGCGATGGACTGCGCTGTAGATGATGGAAAATGGTTGGCCTTGTTATAGGTCAATTTGGGCACCATTCCAAATGACCTGGTTAACTGGGCATCATCTCTAGGACCAATGATCAAGGGTCTATCATTCTCTATCATTTCAGTTACTACATGCCCTAAGACAAGAACAAGACAAATCAAGCAAGACTTTCATCAAGCAAAGGTTTCCAAGCTTTGAAGATTATTATATAGCATATGAGAGCTCACAAATAGAGGCTTTAAGGGGCCTAAGTGCGTTGCATATGTAGGTAGCCCCATGAAAGGATGCTCTGCAAATCACTTCCCGACATTCACAGGTGCGTTGGTCGCATTGGAAGCGAAATTCTCATTGTTCCGGAATCTCCACTTGGCCAGTGCCTTCTAGAAGAGTTCACATGTTTCAAGATTCAGATCCAAGTGTCCATTTGACATCTACATGATTGGAAACATGTATTGCCTATTATTGGAAAGTCATTGATTGCAAGACAAGCTACAGTTCATCTATAAATTGAGCACAGATCAAAGTGCTTGAAAGGAAGAATTTGAGTAGAGAAATGCTGGAGAATTTTCAATTGAGAGATAGATTTGTATAGCTACTTCTAGAGAGATTTATACTATGATGAGTCTTGGGGACGTTGCTGGAAGGGTCACTTCAAATCAATCATTTGGTTGTAACCTCCCCTTCTATCATCAATAAATAATACTGCTTATTTTTCCCTATATGCATCTATATTGAATTTGATTTTCCATATTTCAAGATCTTGGTTGATGTATATGGTTTATGCTTTACTGATTTATCTAACTAGCTTGAATAAATATCTATATTATTGCATCTTCTATTGTTTCAGTTTTTTTTTCTTACAGGAAGCATTTAGCACAAAACCGCTTGAATTTGAAGCTGCAAGAGAAGTGACAAAAGGAGCCATTTGGAAGAAACTCATAAAGTAAGCCTTCAATCCTCTCTATGTATCTCTTCTGAGTTGGGAAAAATAATTGTATAGTATTTCACCTATTTTTCTAGACTAGCACCTGTCTTGGGAAGTGTGATTTATCCATAATTCACAATTTTGGCCCAAAAAACTTGCGACTTAACTGGGGAGAATTTATCTTATTTATAAGTGTTAATCAAGGTTGTCATTGATGTCAATATGGCATTGGCTAAGATGGAAAATATTATTGAGATACCCCAAAATGTGACGATAAGGTTGAATACAATAAATGTCTGGTACCAGATGATGATGTCATGACTCTTGTTTGACAAGAATGGCATCAATGAAGAGGTCAACCCATGAAGATGCCAAACCACTAATGAAGAAGTCCTATGAATTCCTTGAACTAGCTATAATTTTGCATTTTCCTTGATGATCTAGACCTTAACCCTTGATGACATATGGAGTCATACACTTGATGATGTCATACACTAAATGAATGACCACAATTGATGATGACACTTGACGAAGGTTGAAATACTAGATGATGTGGAAAATCTCATTTGATGGCTAGAAGACTACCTCGAAACTTTCCTAATGATGCTGCACTATGACATGTTACTGCACTATTATTGAATACATGATGCTATACCTTCATGATGATATGGATGCTAGATACTATCATGATGACAAGTCCCTCTTGGTTAATAAGGATGCCATGAATGATGACGTGCTTACTCTTGATGAGGAAGCTTGGCACCAACATGATGTCAAGATGGCTAATATTCTTAAGGTGCCAAGTGTCAATCATGTACCTTGTTTGGTAACCTAGAATACTACACTTGATGATGTCATTCCATGAAGGTCTTGATGACATGGCTGGAAAATACATGATGACTTTGTTGGATATTATTGGTGCAAAAGATGGATAAGCCATTAATAACCACATGATCTCTCAAACACTCCTCATTCTGTCCCAAATATTTTTCTCCACTAAATTTTAAGGATAGTCTCACTAAATTTTTTTTTCACTACCCTAGAGGCCGCTTCACAATTTGAATCATGTACCATATTTTAGTGCATAATTTTTCCTTTCTAGTGAGCCCTTACATGCCCCCAAAATTCCAAATAGTTTGGGAGATATGAATTTTACAAGTTCAAGGTATATATCTGGCCCTTGAAGCCAACCTAAGCCTCCTGTACATGTCAGCCTCTCCTCCAATAGACATGAATGTTAATTACGACACAAAATCACTATAAATACAAGTTTGTTTTCATTGATGAAGTAAGAAATTTTTGGTGAATATTTCAGAGAGGAAGTATAAAATGAAGGGAAGACAAGGAGGCCATTAAATTACTGTTTTGGGCTGATTCTATTGAATTTTATATACTGCATTACAACAGTAAACAAGCTTGGACCTTGTAATTATAGGATTTGACATAGATCTCAGACCTATTTGGAGGCTCGGACCAGGACTATAGGAGCTCGTACCTGTTGTTGCTTGAAATAGTGACCTATAACAACATTATTCTCAGATTTGTGGTAGGGAGAAACAACACTTGTAGTAGCCTAGACGTGCTTATGGGAAGACCTGAAATTTTCAACTTGTAATAGTATTTTGGACACTTTTTTGGAGCCAAACTTGGAAGTAATTTCAAAAATTTGAAATTGTTGAAGGCATTACATAAAAAATCATTTGAAGAGGCTCCAATCTACACCTAGTCTACTTGGAAGAATTGTTGGCCTTGAATCGAGGATTGGCAGTCATAAGAAACCCCTACTCAAACCTGTGATCAGAAGTACCCCTGGACAGTCAATTTGAAGGCACGGTATTGGAGAGCTCAGAAGAACAATTTTTTTTGGGTGTAAATTTTGGATTATAGTGACTTGTTGCTATTTGTAGGCATCTTGAAGTAAAATCTTGTGACATTTTGAAGGCACTCTTAAATGATTGAATGCACTTGAAACCATTGTTTTAAATTGATTTAAAGACACTCTTGAGAAGTTCAGTCTTGAGCTTGGAATAGGTGGTGAAGTATTAAGAAGCATATTTGGAAGAAACCCATTGATATATTTGAAGAAAATTACAGGCATTGTTTGGAGCAAGTGTTGAACAATGAATAAATTTAAGCTTGGTGCAGGTTATTTAAGTTAGCTTGAATAAGTCTTGGAGCACCTTATTGAAGACCTTGAAGCAACCTTGAAGGAAGCTTGGAAGAGAATTTGAAATGATTGAAGTCTTGCGAAGAAAGACCTTGTTAGGCAAGCATTGTGAAGAATCTGTTAAGAAGTTCTTCAAGAAGCCCTTGAAGAGACATATAGCAGGTGCAGAGTTTAGTGCAGTTCATTGAAGACATGTTGAAGTCCTGTGGAGAATTTTGAAGATCATGATGCATCATTGGTGTCATAATGATGTGACTTGGGGAAATTGTTTGGGTATTATGTAGAGCAGTGGTGACACCTTCTAAGAAGAAAATGTTTTCATTGATGACGTAATGTGGAGACTACAATTAAGACTAAGTGAATATTGAGAGGCCTCATTGAAGAATACATTGGGAGACGTGAATTATAAGCAAATATATCTTGACAAATTGAAGTAGGAGGTTGGAGCTTCATAGAGACAAGGTTGGTGCCTTGGAAGATAGGGTTGGAGCCCTAGAGGATAAGAGTCCTCAAGAGACCAGGTTGGAGCCTCATGTCCCAAATATAGGGTTGTATCCCTTGAGGTTGGTGCCTCAGAATTGACAAGGTTGGAGCATTTGAAGCCCAAGTCGGTGCTTGGAAAATATAGGTTGGAGCTTGGGAGATTGAAGAATGGTGTCTTCATCTAGAGTTGGAGCCCTACCTATATTGTAGTTGATTTATTATAAAGAATAAATTAATAAAAGCATTTTTTCTTATTGTTCATTTTGTGTTCTAAATATAAGTGATCTAACTGGAAAAAATAACAATTGAAAAGAAATACTGATTCACCCCCCTCTCAGTATTTCCAACAATTGGCATCAGAGCCAACACCTTCATTCAAAGCCTAACATCTTGAAGGTTTATCATTAGAACACAAATGGAAAATCCAAGGAAGAAATTCTCCAATCCTCCTAAAGATGTGTCTTCCTCAACCATTGAAATTGAAGTAAATCAATTTGTGAAGGCTCCATTTTTCAATGGAAGTTTTGATATATGGGTAGCAAGAATGAGGAATTTCTTGAAGACTCAAGGAATTGAAGTTTGGAAATCAGTGATTATTAATGAAATTATGGATGAATAATCCAAGGAGTACAATACAAGAGCAATCAAGGAAATTTTGAATGGGTTACAAAATTCTGTGAAGGCCAATTTTGAAAAATGTTCGTTAGCAAAAGTCATATGGGACAAAATTCACGATGTTCACTCAAAAGGAGCGTTAGCAATGATCTCTAGTCAAGAATATGATGGAAGACAAGAACGAAGTCCATAATTCATCAAGGAAGATGAAGATAAGAGAGATGACAACAAGGCTAAAGAATACCTAGAAGATGAAGAGAACAAAGAAGACTTTGAAGAAGATCTCCTGAATAAACTTATGGCTTCCATGGAAGAGATTAACAATATGAAAAATGAAAATGAGGAACTTAATAAAAAAATGCAAGATGGTAACCAAGACAAGACAAGGAAGGTAGTTAACTTTTTCAAGCTTCAAGTACAAAAAAGGGACGAGGAGCTTGCCAAACTTAAGGAGGAAATGCATCAAGAAAAAAGAAAGCATCATGAAGAAGTCATATCTATGAAAAATCAATTGGGTAAGGAAAATTAAAGGGAAGAAGCTTTGTAAAGCCACCTTGAACAAAGACTTAAGATCTTGAACAATCTTGAAGCAGAGATTGGCCAATACAAGGAAGAGGTCTCCTCTCTTAGATCTCAACTAGAAGAAGCAAGGGAACAAGCAAAAGGAGCTGAGAAGGTGATGGAAACTTTGGAATTCATAGAAGGACAAGTTGATGTTGCAAAAAATGAGAGAAATACCATGATATGCTAACTAGAAGAAAAGGATGAAGAAATATTCAAAATAAAATCAGGCATCAACCTTCTCAAGGCCGAAACATGTGAAGCTACAAGAATAAAAGAAGAAATGGAGAGCAGTCTAGAAAAGAATAATGAAGAATTCTTCATAATGAAATCAAATATCATCTCCCTTAAAAATGAAGTGCACGTAGAAACAAGGATGATGGAAGAAATGAAGAAGCAACTTGTCATGAAAGATGAATATTATGAAAAATTCAAAGGAGAAATCATCTCTCTTAAAAAGGAATTTGACTTGCTCGATAAGAACTTCAAGAGTTCTCAAACCCTAGATGACATCCTAAGTCATCAAATATGCCCCCTTGATAAATTAGGTCTTGGATATGTAGGTTAACCCTCGAGCAAGAAAGATAATGCTTCAAACAACAGGGATTTGAGGAAGCCCGGAAGAAATGATACTCCCAGTTCTTGCAAAGGCAAGAGTCAAGATGCCATTAGAAGAAACCCTACTCCAAGGAGATTTATAGATGATGTCAAGAATACAAAAGGAAATGAATATCATGAAATAATTCCAAGGAAAAAATACTTCAGAAGTACTACAAGGAACTCTTCATCTCCCAAGTACAAAAGTATATTTCTTGGTTATTTCTATTCTTGTACAAAATTTGGGCACATGGAAAAATATTGTAGGGCATATCACAAATACATATATAATGGTCCCCGTCAATCTCCTAGAAGCAATTTTTCAAGAAGAAGTAATGATCTCTCATTCATGAACACGATGGAGTGCTTCAATTGCCATAAGATTGGACATATGGCTCATGATTGTAACGTAACTTGGGTCCCTCAACAAGCTAAAATTATGTCAACTAAGCTAGAGAAGAAGGTTACACAAGTATGGAGAAGGAATAAAATAGGATCCGAAAGTCTCGTGAACACTCTAGCCAAAAACACATGTTTTTGATATTCCAAGTGTTTGATGATGAGACTCTACCAGAAAGGAGACCATGCATACTGTTAGGCAGAGCTTATGATTCATAATCATTCTTGCAAAAGCTATCTATGAAAGGGCCCTATAAAATCCTTGATGAGTCACACATGGACAATCATCCTGTGATAAAACATCTCTTGAGAGCAACTCCATTGAGGAATATGATCACTTACTAATCTAGTGGACTATTGTTGAGGATCTCTTCCATTTGATCACTAAGCAAGTAATATTTATTGAGGTAGATGAATTTATGTAGATAGGGGGAGTTTGTTCATCACATGAAGAAATGTAGACACATCTATCATTGAGCATATTTCCAGAAGGAAGAGCACCATGATAGGGGGAGTAACTTACCTATGAAGAGATACTATTTATGAAGAAAAAAAGTAGCTTGACATGGGGAGTACTTGGGCATCCCATTTTCCATTGATGTCAAAGGGGGAGATAATGTTGGAAGGGAAAGAATATTGCCATCAATGACAAAGGGGGAGATTTTTAATCAAGGTTTTCATTGATGTCAATATGGCATTGGCCAAGATGGCAAATATTCTTGAGATACCCCATAATGTGATGATAAGGTTGAAGACAATAATTTTCTAGTGCCATATGATGATGTCATGACTCTTGTTTGAAAATAATGCCATCAATGAAGAGGTCAACCCATGAATATGTCAAACCACTAATGAAGAAGTCCTATGAAGTCCTTGAACTAGCTATAATGTTGCATGTACCTTGATGATCTAGACCTTAACCCTTGATGACATATGGAGTCATATACTTGATGATGTCATACACTAAATGAATGACCACAATTGATGATGACACTTGATGAAGGTTGAAATACTATATTATGTGGAATATCTCATTTGATGGCTAGAAGACTACCTTGAAACATTCCTAATGATGTTGCACTATGACATATTACTGCACTATTATTGAATACATAATGCTATACCTTCATGATGATATGGATATTGGATACTATCATGATGAAAAGTCCCTCTTGGTTAATAAGGATGCCATGAATGATGATGTGCTTACTCTTGATGAATAAGCTTGGAACCAACATGATGTCAAGATGGAAAATATTCTTAAGGTGCCAAGTGTCAATCTTGTACCTTGTTCGATAACCTAGAAGACTATACTTGATGATGTCATTCCATGAAGGTCTTGATGACATCGTTGGAAACTACATGATGAATTTGTTGGATATTATTGGTGCAAAATATGGAGAAGCCATTAATAACCACACAATGTATCAAACACTCCTCATTCTCTCCCAAATATTTTTCTGCACTAAATTTCAAGGACAGTCTCACTAAAAAATTATTTTTCACTACCGTAGAGGCAGCTTCACAATTTTAATTGTGTACCATATTTTAGGGCATAATTTTGCCTTTCTAATGAGCCTTTACACACCCCAAAAATACAAACAGTTTGTGAGATATGAATTTTACAAGTTCAAGGTATATATCTGTCCCTGGAAGCCGACCTAAGCCTCCTATACATGTTGGCCTCTCCTCCAATAGACATGAATGTTCATTATGATGAAAAATCACTATAAATACAAGTCCATTTTCATTGATCAAGTAAGAAAATTTTGGTGAATATTTCATAGAGGAAGTATAAAAGGAAGGGAAGATGAGGAGGTCATTAAAATATTGTTTTGGGCTGATTCTATTGAAGTTTGTATACTCCATTACAGTAGTAAACAAACTTGGACCCTGTGGTAGTGGACAGAACTGTAATTTGAGGATTTGAAAAAGAGCTTGGACCTACTTAAAGGCTCAAACTAGGATTATAGCAGCTCGTACCTGCTGCTACTTGAAATAGTGACCTATAACAACATTCTTCTCAGATCTGTGGCAGGGAGCAACAACACCTGTAGAGCTTAGACATGCTTATGGGAAGACCTGAAATGTTCAACCTCTAGCAGCATTTTGGGCACTTTTTTGGAGCCAATCTTTGAAGTAATTTCAGAACATTGAAATTGTTGAAGGCGTCACTTAAAAACGCATTTGAAGAGGCTCCAATCTGCACCTATTATTCCTGGAAGAATTGATGGCCTCAAATATGGGATTGACAGTCATAAGAAACCCCTCCTTGAACCTATGATACTTTGAACCTATGATTAGAAGTACCCTTGGACAGTCACTTTGATGGCATGGTATTGGAGAGCTCAAAATAACAATTTTTTTGGGTGTAAATTTTGGATTACAGTGACCTATTGCTATTTTTGGGCATCTTGAAGTAAAATCGTGTGACATTTTGAAGGCACTCTTCAAGGATTGAATGCACTTGAAACCATTGTTTGAAATTGATTTAAAGACACACTTGAGAAGTTCATTCTTGAGCTCGGATTAGGTGGTGGAGTATTAAGAAGCAGATTTGGAAGCAGCCCATTGATATCTATGAAGCAAATTACAGGCATTATTTGGAGCAAGTGTTGAACAATGAATAAATTTATGCTTAATGTAGGTTATTGAGGTTACCTTGAAGAATTCTTGGAGCACCTTATTGAAGACCTTGAAGCAAACTCGAAGGAAGCTTGGAAGAGCATTTGAAACAATTGAAGTCTTCTGAAGAAATACCTTGTTAAGCAAGCATTGTGAAGACTCCCTTAAGAAGTTCTTGAAGAAGCCCTTGGAGAGACATAGAGCAGGTGTAGAGTTTAGTGCAGTTCATTGAAGACACGTTGAAGTCTTGTGGAGAATTTTGAAGATCATGATGCATCATTTTGTCATCATGATGTGACTTAGAGAATTTTTTTGGGTACGATGAAGAGTAGTGGTGACACCTTCTAAGAATAAAAGGTTGTCATTGATGACATAATGTGGAGACTACAATGAAGACTAAGTGAATATTGACAGGGCTCGTTGAAGAAGACATTAGGAGCCATGAAGTATAACCAAATATATCTTGACGAATTGAAGCAGGAGGTTGGAGCCTCATGGAGACAAGGTAGGATCCTGTACCAGATATAGGTTTGGAGCCCTTTAGGTTGGTGCCTCAGAATTGACAAGGTTGAAGCCTTGGAAGTCCAAGTCGGTGCTTGAAAAATACAGGTTGGAGCCTAGGAGATTGAAGATTGGTGTCTTCATCTAGAGTTGGAGCCCTACATATATTTTACTTGATTTATTGTGAAGAAGAAATTAATAAAAGCATTTTTTCTTATTTTTGATTTTGTGTTCTAAATATTAGTGATCTAACTGGAAAAAATAACAATTGAAAAGAAATATTGATTCAACCCCCTCTCAGTATTTCCAACAGTTGGTATCAGAGCCAGCACCTTCATTCAAAGCCTAATAGCTTGAAGGTTGATCATTAGAACACAAATGGAAAAGCCAAGGAAGAAAGTCTCCAATCCTCCTATAGATGTGTCTTCCTCCACCATTGACATTGAAGTAAATAAATTTGCGAAGGCTCCATTGTTTAATGGAAATTTTGATATATGGATGGAAAGAATGAGGAATTTATTGAAGAATCAAGGAATTGAATTTTGGAAATTAGTGATTACTAATGACACGATGGATGAAGAATCCAAGGAGTACAATACAAGAGAAATGACAGCAATTTTGAATGGGTTACCAAATTCCGTGAAGGCCAATTTTGAAAAATGTTTATTAGAAAAATTCATATGGGACAAACTTCATGATCTTCACTCAAAAGGAGCATTGACAATGATCTCTAGTCATGAATATGATGGAAAACAAGAAAAAATTCCAGAATTCATCAAGGAAGCTGAAGATAAGAGAGATGAAAAGAAGGCTAAAGAATACCTAAAAGATGAAGAGAACAAAGAATACTTTGAAGGAGATCTCCTAAATAAACTTATGGCTTCCATGGAAGATATTAACAATTTGAAAAATTAAAATGAGGAACTTAAGAAGAAAGCGCAAGATGGTAACCAAGACAAGACAAGGAAGGAAGTTGACTTTGTTAAGCTTCAAGTATAAGAAAGGGATGAGGAGATCGCCAAACTTAAGGAGGAATTTCATCAAAAAAAATAAAGCATCATGAAGAAGTAATATCTATGACAAATCAATTAGATAGGGCAAAGAAAAGGGAAGAAGCTTTGTCAAGCCACCTTAAACAAAGACTTAAGATCTTGAACAATCTTGAAGCAAAGATTGGTCAATACAAGGAAGAGGTCTCCTCTCTTAGATCTCAACTAGAAGAAGCAAGGGAAGAAGCACAAGGAGCCGAGAAGGTGATGGAAGCTTTGGCATTCATAGAAGGACAAGTTGATGAAGCAGAAAATGAGAGAAATACCATGATATGCCAACTAGAAGAAAAGGATGAAGAAATCTTCAAACTAAAATCAGACATCAACCTTATCAAGGCCGTAACATGTGAAGCTGCAACAATAAAAGAAGAAATGGAGAGAGGTCTAGCAAAGAATAATGAAGAAGTATTCATAATGAAATCAAATATTATCTCCCTTAAAAATGAAGCACACAAAGCAACAAGGATGATGGAAGAAATGAAGAAGCAACTAGTCATGAAGGATGAAGATTGTGAAAATTGAAAGGAGAAATCGTCTCTCTTAAAAAAGAAGCTTACTTGATCAATAAGAACATGAAGAGTTCTCAAACCCTAGATGACATCCTAAGTCATCAAAGATCCCCCCTTGATAAATCGGGTCTTGGCTATGCAGGTGAACTCTCAAGCAAGAATGATAATGCTTCAAACATCAAGGATGTGAGGAAGCTAGGAAGAAATGATACTCCAAGTTTCGGCAAAGTAAAGAGTCAATTGACATTAGAAGAAACACTACTCCAAGGAGATATAAAGATGATGTCAAGAATACAAAAGGAAATGAATGTCATGAAATAATTCCAAGGCAAAAAGACTTGAGAAGTACTTCAAGGAACTCTTCATCTCCCAGGTACCAAAGTATATTTCTTGGTTATGGCTATTCTTGTACAAAATTTTGGCACATGGCAAAATATTGTAGGGCATATCACAAAGACATATATAATGGTCCCCGTCAATCTCCTAGAAGCAAGTTTTCAAGAAGCAATAATGATCTCTCATTCATGAACAAGATGGAGTGCTTCAATTGCCATAAGATTGGACATATGGCTCATGATTGTAACTTGAATTGGGTCCCTCAACAAGCTAAAATTATGTCAACTAAGCCAGAGAAGAAGGTTACACAATTATGGAGAAGGAAGAAAATAGGATCCAAAAGTCTCTTGAACACTCCAGCCAAAAACACATGTTGTTTATTTGATGAAAGCATCCTTGATATTCCAAGTCTTTGGTGATGATACTCTGCCAGAAAGTATACCATGTATATTGTTAGAGGGAGCTTATTATTCTTAATCATTCTTGTAG
The DNA here is from genome assembly GCA_034641835.2 of Pinus albicaulis. Lineage (NCBI taxonomy): Eukaryota > Viridiplantae > Streptophyta > Pinopsida > Pinales > Pinaceae > Pinus > Pinus albicaulis. The sequence continues at coordinate 806,658,223 of CM076580.1, read as the reverse complement.
AAGCTATCTATGAAAGGGCCCTATAAAATCCTTGATGATTCATGCATGGAAAATCATCCTTTTATAAATCATCTCTCGAGAGCAACTCCATTGAGGAATATGGTCACTTACTAATCGAGTGGACTATTGTTGAGGATCTCTTCCATTTGATGACTAAGTAAGTAATATTTTTTGAGATAGAGAAATTTATGCAGACAGGGGGATTTGGTTCATCACATGAATAAATTTAGACACATCTATCATTGATCACATTTCCAGAAGGAAGAGCACCATGACAGGGGGAGTAAATTACCTATGAAGAGATATTATTGATGAAGAAAAGAATCAGCTTGGCATGGGGAGTACTTGGGAATCCCATTTTCCATTGATGTCAAAGGGGGAGAGAATGTTGGAAGGGAAATAATATTACCATCAATGAAAAAGGGGGATATTTTTAATCAAGGTTGTTATTGATGTCGATATGGCATTGGCTGAGATGGAAAATATTCTTGAGATACCCCAGAATGTGATGATAAGGTTGAAGACAATAAATGTCTGGTACCAAATTATGATGTCATGACTCTTGTTTGACAAGAATTCCATCAATGAAGAGTTCAACCCATGAAGATGTCAAACCACTAATGAAGAAGTCCTATGAAGTCCTTGAACTAGCTATAATGTTGCAAGCACCTTGATGATCTAGACCTTAACCCTTGATGACATAAGGAGTCATACACTTGATGATGTCATACACTAAATGAATGACCAAAATTGATGATGACGCTTGATGAAGGTTGAAATACTAGATGTGTGTGGATTATGTCATACACTTAATGAATTACCACAATTAATGATGACACTCAATTAAAGTTGAAATACTAGATGATGTGGAAGATATCATTTGATGGCTGGAAGACTACCTCGAAACTTTCCTAATGATGCTGCACTATGACATATTACTGCACTATTATTGAATACATAATTTTATACCTTCATGATGGTATGGATGCTGGATACTATCATGATGAAAAGTCCCTCTTGGTTAATAAGGATGCCATGAATGACGATGTTCTTACTCTTGATAAAGAAGCTTGGAACCAACATGATGTCAAGATGGCTAATATTTTTAAGGTGTGAAGTGTCAATCATGTACCTTGTTCGGTAACCTAGAAGACTACACTTGATGATGGCATTCCATGAAGGTCTTGATGACATGGTTCGAAACTACATGATGAATTTGTTGGATATTATTGGTGCAAAAGATGGAGAAGCCATTAATAACCACACGATGTCTCAAACCCTCCTCATTTTGTCCCAAATATTTTTCTGCACTAAATTTCAAGGATAGTCTCACTAAAAAAATATTTTTCACTACCCTAGAGGCAGCTTCGCAATTTGAATCATGTACCATCTTTTAGGGCATAAGTTTTCCTTTCTAATGAGCCCTTACATGCCCCAAAAATCCAAATAGTTTGGGAGATATGAATTTTACAAGTTCAAGGTATATATCTGGCCATTGAAACCAACCTAAACCTCCTGTACATGTTAGCCTCTCTTCCAATAGACATGAATGTTCGTTATGACGCAAAATAACTATAAATACAAGTTTATTTTCATTGATCAAGTAAGAAATTTTCGGTGAATATTTTAGAGAGGAAGTATAAAAGGAAAGGAAGACGAGGAGGTCATTAAAATACTATTTTGGGCTAATTCCATTGAAGTTTATATATTCCATTATAGTAGTAAACAAGCTTGGACACTATGGCAATGGACAGAACTGTAATTTGAGGATTTGACAGGGAGCTCGGACCAATTTGGAGGCTCGTACTGGGACTATAGGATCTCGGACCTACTTCTACTTGAAAAAATGACCTATAATAGCATTCTTCTCGGAACTGTGGTAGGGAGCAGCGACACCTATAGTAGCTTAGGCGTGCTTATGGGCAGACCTGAAATGTTCAACCTGTAGCAATATTTTGGGACTTTTTTGGAGCCAATCTTGGAAGTAATTTCGAAACATTGAAATTGTTGAAGGAATTACTTAAAAAAGCATTTGATGAGGCTCTGATCTGCATCTAGTCTACCTGGAAGAATTGCTAGCCTTGAATCTGGGATTGACAGTCATAAGAAACCCCTCCTCACACCTGTGATACTTTGAACCTGTGCTCAGAAGTACCCTTGGACAATCACTTTGAAGGCATGGTATTGGAGAGCTCAAAATAACATTTTTTTGTGGGTGTAAATTTTGGATTACAGTGACCTATTACTATTTGTGGGCATCTTGAAGTAAACTCGTGTGACATTTTGAAGGCAGTCTTCATGTATTGAATGCACTTGAAACCATTGTTTGAAATTGATTTAAAGAAACTCTTGAGAAGTTCAGTCTTGAGCTAGGATTAGGTGGTGAAGTATTAAGAAGCAGATTTGGAAGTAGCCCATTGATATCTCTGAAGCAAATTACAAGCATTGTTTGCAGCAAGTGTTGAACAGTGAAGAAATTTAAGCTTGGTGCAGGTTATTGAAGTTACCTTGAAGAAGTCTTGGAGAACTTTATTGAGGAACTTGAAGCAACCTTGAAGGAAGCTTGGAAGAGAATTTGAAATGATTGAAGTCTTGTGAAGAAATACCTTGTTAGGAAATCATTGTGAAGACTTCCTTAAGAAGTTTATGAAGAAGCCCTTGAAGAGACATAGAGTAGGTGCAGAGTTTCGTGCATTTCATTGAAGACACATTGAAGTCATGTGGAGAATTTTTAAGATCATGATTCATCATTGATGTCATCATGATGTGACTTGGAGAAATTGTTTGGGTACGATGAAGAGAAGTGGTGACACCTTCTAAGAAGAAAAGGTTGTCATTGATGACGTAATGTGGAGACTACAATGAAGACTAAGTTAATATTGACAAGGCTCATTGAAGAAGACATTGGGAGCCATGAAGTATAACCAAATATACCTTGACGAATTGAAGCAGGAGGTTGGAGCCTCATATAGACAAGGTTGGTGCCTTGGAAGATAGGGTTGGAGCCCTAGAGGATTGGAGTCCTCAAGGGACCAGGTTGGAGCCTGTACTAGATATAGGGTGAAGCGCTTGAGGTTGGTGCCTCAAAATTGACAAGGTTGGAGCCTTGGAGTCCAAGTCGGTGCTTGGAAAATATAGGTTGGATCCTAGTATATTGAAGATTGGTGTCTTCATCTAGAGTTCGAACCCTACATATATTGTACTTGATTTGTTGTAAAGAAGAATTTAGTAAAAGCATTTTTTCTTATAGTTTATTTTGTGTTCTAAATATAACTGATCTAATTGGAAAAAATAACAACTAAAAAGAAATATTGATTCACTCCCCTCTCAAATTTTTCCAACACTAGGTGTTGAAGCCTCTGATTTTCTTTGTTTATCCACCCAATAGTTGTTACTCATCAATATTAAACTTTTTCAAAGAAAAATTAGCAAATACAGTGAGTTAAACAATAGTATTTTTCTTTGTATACTGCGCCCAACGCACCCTTATGCATGACACAGTGCTTTACAGAGCACTGTCTCCCTTCCTAGCCTGCGTTGCAGAGCACTGTCACCCTTTGGAGACTGTGTTGACTACTGAAAACACCCAAAATCCATTGAATTTGACTTTGCAATTTGCTTCAGTTTGTTTTCTGTTGTGTTTTGAAAAGTTTGCTTCTCATATTGACTAGTGACTCTATATACTTCTTCCTCCTTTGACTGAAAATTTTTTCAATGCTTTTTTAAAAAGTTTTTCTTTATCATTGACAAGTTGATTTCAAAGTATTTTTTATGGTCGCATTAAGAATCATTTTCTTTCGAAATAGGAAATTGTCGTAAAATCTTCATTTCCTTGATAGGAGAAATTGTTGTCGAAGTCCTCGTTTTTCCTTCAAAAGAGAAATTTTTGTTTGTATTCTTCCCTTCTTGAAAGTAAAAAGCATTTGAATTGTTGATTTAGTGCACCTAGTTTCTTTTATGCATTCATAACATTAAATAAAATGAAAAGAAAAACTTGCATTTTCATGTAAAATAATGTTTTTTTTTTGCCAAAGGAACATTAGGAAATTTTCATTTAGTTTGTACTCATTGATTTGTTTTGTTCATTGATTGGTTTGCTCACAAATTATTTTCTCTCTTCCCTTAGTAGCTACGTTTTTCATTGAAAAAGCTGAAAGCGAAATATTATTTACCATTCGTAGCTTGCATTTTAGGAATTTCATACACATCATCACGGTGAACCTTTGAAAGGAAAATTTTAAGCAAGATGAACATAAAATTAATCTCAATTTACCTAACAAAGCATTGGAACCATAACGATAACATTTAGAAGGTCTAGGCTAGAGACATGTTCCGGCATCGTAAAACATAGCAGCTATCTTTAACTTGTCTGCGATACATTCCGAGTGTGATACTTCACTCCACAAACGTAAGTATATCGTATCTTTTCCATGTACTTTCAGGTATATCGGGTGGTGTTACAGTATGATAAGTATAAAGGGGTGCTCTCACTGTGCAGTTTCACATCAGACAATGCTAATATGGACTTGGGCCTCCACGTACCTTCAAGTATATTTGGGAGGACAACTTTTAGGTGTTATCCATCCATAGTGAACCGAGTCGACCGCCTTGAAATTGTGATACACCGAACACATCATTCAGGGAGATTTCCTGCCTGTACTTCTTGGTTCGCTAGAAGGTACTCTGCAGTTCACAGTTTCTTGGTAAACCCTTTTTCCTAGTAATACCCTCTTTTTGTTTATTTTTTTTTGGTTAAAATGAATTAGTAATTGTGGAAGAAAAAAATCCTATCCCCTGTCATTCACGTATATGAGCTTTAAAAAAACCTTTACCGCTAGAGGTTACTTCTAGTAGGGGAAGGAAATCATGATCTGCCTGGTGAAACATCATTTTCCAATAATCCAGAGCTAGCTAAATTTGTTTCTACACATCTCGGTTCATCTACTGTTTTCAAAACGGAGTTTTCATAGCTACCCGTGGTCACGATTGATCCAATCAGTGAGACCATACCTCCTGGACCCGATGTTTTTCAATCACAAATTGATCCAGATCCTGTCTCTTCTTTTCCAGCACATCTAAATCTAGAAATAAAAAAACTGGAAGTTGTTCCTACCTTGGTCATCACACAAAATTCTGTAGCCATTACAACTCTTGTATCACATAGTCAACCATATAAAATATATTTTCAGCCTGACGGTGAAATTATTCAACCTGGTTTAATTATGATTGAAGAAATCCCACAAGACAATACACCTTTAACTCCAACCCATTTTGGGGAGGACCTTTACCTGTACTAGTATTTTCCTCAATCGTTTCCATCTTCTTTTGTTGATCATGTTCCCATTCAATATCCCGTCAATTTTCAAGGGTATACATTTGGTCAAACAACCATGTCTGAACCAACATCTTCGGGTGGGTCTATTGTTCCAATTACGTCAGATCCTTCCCTCGCTACTCCGTTGATGTTCACAACTTCACCAAAGTCATATTTTCATGGTGGCCCTTCGGTTCCAACAGGTTACAAATTATTATCTAGAACTTTCTCTGGTGCATCTTCAAGACCATGGTATTTACCAATCTCATCATCTAGTATTTAAAATGGTAGTCCTATCGTTAGTACTGAATGACTTGATTCATTACGTACATCATCAGGGAAATACAAAGTCGGTCCTTTTGGGTCAATTCCTTTAAATACCATATCAACTGGACTCCCAGCATTTAGAGAACAATATTCTCCGTCTTATTATCCTCCTTATGCTGGGGGGAAACATTTGGTCACACAATATGACAGTACTCCATCACTTTTTGGTCAAACTAATGTTGACATGAATGTTTGTCAATCGCAGCCCACTCTGCCTATCCAACCATAAACGGTTGTACATTCGTATCAACCGTTTCAACCTATTACACCCACTTCATTACTACTTGTTAATACATCTCTACCCCTGTTACAGAATCAAAATATTTTACATCAACCTTATCAGGTGAGTTCTTCGTCTCAATATCATCAAATTTTGGGTCAACACAATCCAAATCCTTTGGTTAATTTACAACAACCCGTATCAGGCATCATTTATTCAAAAGTTGGTGTACCATTTTATGGGATGTCACAAATGCAACCTAGTTATACATATCAACTAAATCCAAGTTATACTAATTTGAGTTATTACATTGGTGGAAAAACCCCTTGGAAACCTCAGGCGCAAATGCCTCAAACTTCCTTTCAACAAGTATCATATCCATGTTTTGGACAACGAAATCCTCAAGTGTTTGCTACGTAGAACAACCCCTATCTGGGCTACCACATCAGATTCTATATGCTGGTGTTCAAAGGCCTGTTTCTCAAGCAATTCCATATTACCCTGGCTATGCTCAACCTGACCTTAATTGATAGTTTCCTTTTGTTGCAACCTTAGAATTACCATATTTAAACTGGTTAACCAATGATCCTATAAATTATGCTCCTTGGTGGTCATTGATACCTCATTAATTACCCTCTGATATTTCTAAATTCAATGAAAACCCTGGAGAAATTCTGTTGACTCATGTCATGATTTATCATTTATGGTGTTCATCAAATTCCCTGAATGATGATTCTGTTTGACTAGGTCTTTTCCATGTACACTTACAAGTCTGGCTGCTAAATGGTACATTGAGTTACCTAGAGCTTCTTTTGACAATTTCACTGCCCTAGCTATTGTATTTTTGACCCATTTCTAGTTACTAATCAGATACGAAACTAGAAAGGAACTCTTGACCAACTTCAAACAGACTAATGCTACACAAATTTCTAATCATATTCATGAGTGGCGTCGTCATCGACAAACGGTTAAGACATTTGTTCTAGATCAAATCCTTTCTGAATGGTTCATTAAGTCCCTATTACCATCTATAACTGAGGATGTGGCTAAGGGTGGCGTTGTCATAGAAGAGCAAGTTATCACTCATGCCCAATATTTATACTTGATTTATACTCAGTCTGGCACACTCTATGAAAAAATTCCTAATGTGCCGCAATCTAATTTCAATATTCCTCCTCAAATAAACGACTCTCATGCCGGAGACATCATGATAGGCACTGCAAACACAGACCACACTACTGCATATGATCCTGCTCCTACTTCCAAAATTAATGCCATGTCATTTAACAAAGGAAAAAGTGACAAGAAACCAGGAAGTAAGAAAAAGGGGAAATCAAAGAAAAAGAAAACTTCTAACCCATAGGAAAGATCATTTGATCAAACGTCTAGACCATGGAAACCTCATTATCCATGCATAATCTATAATGAGGAACACATTGTTAGGGATTTTCCTCACCATGCTGAAGTCTCAAAAATAATTAAGACTTCCCATGCATCAGCTGTGTTGACTAACCCATTTCCAAATCCAGACACTAATTTGGTTGCTACAGATCCAGCTCCTAGTTCCCAAGTGTTAATGTTATCCACCACAAAAACTTCACAAGATATTTTTGTGTCAACACGTAATAAAGAATATGGTAGTCTGGCCACTATTCAACCTACTACCTCGACAATGAATCCATCTACTGAATTAGTACCACCTACTGTTATTCCTGAATTAAAAATTAAGCCACCGAAGGGAGTAATTCATAAATCAACATATAATCCTTGAGAAATAGCTACAAAAAATTATAATATAGTTGAAGATTTGGCTTAATACCCTTCAGCTATGTCTACTCTTGAGGTATTACATAATTTTCCCTCCTAGAAAGAGACTTTATTATCGGCCATTGGTGGAATTGATCCTACTGATTCTAATCTTGTCGTCTTTAATCATATGGGCTATCTACCGCAGCTACCAGTAGAATTGGCATTCTCGATACAAGTAAATGTTCTCAATCACCTTATTCATCACACTATTATTGATGAGGGAGCATCTACATGCATTATGTCTCTAAATTGTTGGAAGTCACTTGGCTCGCCACGATTATCACAATCATCAATGACGTTGATGGCTTTTTATGGAAGAACATATAAACCTTGTGGTATTATCAATAACCTTCATGTTGAACTAGGGCGCAAAACAGTGAATATTGATGTCGAGGTTGTTGATAGACCCCTTTTCTATAATGTTTTACTTGGAAGACCATGGGTATATGCAATGACTACCATCATTTCTACATACTTTATAATGATTTCCTTTCCATAAAAAGGTACAATCACAGTCATTAATCAATTATCCTTTTTTTCCTTCGCTTCGCAAGTAACTGGAAGAATTCTGTTTGTTCACTTACCCCAACTAGAAATTCAGAACATTGGTGTAGGAATCTTAAAGGATTCCACTCTTATGGGAACCTTTTCATTACTGCTACCCATGATGTCGACAAAAATTGAAATTATAGAGACCTACTACATGATCCTTTCCACTCTATCTGGCTTAAGGGAGAGTACGGGTGATTATGATATTTCTACATTGGATGAATTTTTACCACCCAGCCCTATTGAGCTGGCATAGCAATCAATCTATTTTTCTTAGGAGGAAAATCTGAAATCAACGTCGCCGAGTGTTTGGGTTGATCGTTCCTTAGATTTTGGTACTCCATCTGATCCATTTTCCTCAAAATTTTTGACAGATGAAAATATTTTGGAAGCTATGACGTCAGAAGGAGAACCATGGGAAGATTATCATCATCATTCCCATCTTCCTTATTATGAAGAAAAAAATCTTAGTGAACTATATCACCCATCCATCAAAAATTTCTTCTTTAATTATTTCCCATCTTTCTTTTTCTTTAACCATGTTATTTCATGGTTTTGGGTCCCACATGCCATAGTTACAGATCATGGGAAGCATTTTTGCAACCACATGATGTTTGAATTGATTGCTAAGTTAGGGTTTTCACATGATAATTCTACTCCTTGTTATCCACAATCAAATGGACAAGTTGAGGCTATTAACAAAATTCTTAAACGAATGCTTCAAAGAATGATATGAGTTCATAAAAGGAACTGGAATTTGATCCTGTACTCCGCCTTGTGGGCGTATCGAACCTCGGTGAAAAACGTAACTAAATTTACTCCTTTTCAATTGGTGTATGTTCTGGAAGCTATCTTACCAATCCAATGCGAAATATCATCATTAAAACTCATGATAGACGTGTTAGCTCACACCTTAGAAGAAGAAGCGCGTCTCCTTAACCTCATCCATCTTGATGAAATGCATCTTGAAGCCCAATTGGCCAATGAAGTGCATAAGAGATGTATAAAGGCGCAATACAACAAAAATTTCCAGCCTCACATCTACTTAGAGGGTGCCTTGGTCCTTCTTTATGATCAAGAAGCTGATGTAATAGGTATAGGGAAACTATAACCATTGTGGCATGGCCCCTATATTGTCAAAAGATTTCTTGCTAAGGGTGCCTACGAGTTAGTTGATTACGATGGAATTCCATTGGCACAACCCAGAAATGGGTTGTATTTGAAATGTTTTGATGCTTAATCATGAGCGTAGTAATTTTTGTATTATATTGTATATATGTTGTTGATTTTCATTCACTATATTAATTTGTTTTAAGATATTTCTTGACGTTAGTAATCCGCTTTACAATTTCATCGCAGATGTCTGAATATTTAGAACCATTTGTTGGATATGTTGATGGTGCTAGTCGTAGTACACAGAATCTATCCTCTGCAGCGTGGGCCATTTTCGCTCCGAACAGCGAGTTAATGAGTTTTCAAGGGATTTGTATTGGTAGATCGATGAAAAATATCGCTGAGTATAACACGTTGATCGACCTTCTCTCTGATGCCATTTCATTTTTTATTAACCTCATAATCATAAGGTTAGACTCACAACTTGTTGTATTACAACTTACTAGTGTTTATACTGTTAGAAATCCAACACTTCTTAGATTGTTCCTAAGAGTTCAAATTTTGGAAATACATTTTGATTTCATTCAATATCAACATATTTTTAGAAATTTGAACACATTGACTGACTCATTAGCTAATCAATTCTTAGACAGACATTTGCAACATATGTAAAGAAAAAATTCACATCATTGAATAGGAATGTGCATTCAACATAGGAAAAACTCTGAAATCATATAGGTAGATAATTATAGGTTTTTACAAAATTTGTGCCCAAGACACATTCATCATCTGACCTTAAAATGTATGCAAAATGTCACAACTAAACTAGTGGTTCTCATGGTAACATGCTATAGATATAGCAATCCTACAGAGCAACTACATCCAGCGGTTAGGAACCCTAATAGTGTGTTGCTGCAGTCACATGGATAAATCTTCGACCTGACAATCTAGAATTTCAAAGGTCAAACCCTCTATGTGCTATTGAAGCTTAGCCAGAGTCTCAGCCATATCAAGGTCCTGAAGGACTGCTCTCTCCACAGCCCTCTCTGCTGGAACATCTGCTTCACGCTCCAGTTCCTCTACTAGTTGAACATGACCGATATCTACATTACATCAAAAATTTATTTTAGTCATGGAAAGAAATCAAAACATAAAAACATTGTATAAACCTTAGAAAAAAAAAAAAACATGGTCAAAACATTCTTACCCATTGCACCCCACTGAGCACCTTCTGCTAATACTAAATCTGGATCTCCTCGGAAGTCAAAGCCTGCATATGCATAATCATCGATGGAGACGATATGTCGTCGGAACTAGGCAAAGAATGCAATGGAGAACACAATGGTTGATTGGCCTGCATGTCGACCCATGAGTTCTACCCATCTCTACATTCAAGGATATCTAGGACTAGATATATCTAGAGTTACATGCTATGGCTACATCAGTGGAATCCGTTCCAAAGCGAAGGAGATAAGGATTGAACCATAACTAAAATTATTCTTCCTTTCTCCTCTTTCCTTGTTCAGTTGTTCCTTCATCTGAGATAGAATAGCTTCAGACCATTTGAAGACTCCTGGCTCTAAACACTCTAGCACATATTGCATATACGATTTGTTCGCTACATGTAGTGTAACGGTGCTAGCAAGTTTAGAGATCATGAAAAGGATGGTTCTCAAAGGAAAATCCCTGACATCCCGGATTCTTATTTTTCCATATTTGCTAGGTTCTGACCCTAGATAGTAGTACTTCATAACATAATCCCTCACTGTCTCTCCTCCAACGGTAGACCTTGTGAGAGAAATGGGTAAACCTCTCCTCGAAAAACCTGTGAGAAAATACAAGTACTCAAATATTATGGGAACCACTTAATTTTTAATGTGAAATGCCTCTATCGTCGAATCCCATGCTTGAACTAATAACTCCAAGAGTTCTATTTATTGCCTCACTCCAGAAAATTTAAAGTACTTAAGTACTCCACAATCTCTTAGGGCTCCTATAGTACCCGAATCATTCAAGGAAATCATATCTTGTTCTTCATGTTCTCTTTCCCTCCATGTAATCGTCATTATAATCTGATGGAAACCTGCAATACAATCATGAGATCCATTATATTTCCATTCATTGCAAAAAACTAGGAAAATTTTGGGCACAACATGTAAACCAAAAACTTGAACTGCGCCCAACACACTCCTTGGGCTGAGACAATGAATTGCATATGCAGGTACCCTTCATTGTACCTATTATGCAACGCAGGTTTCAACATTCAGGGGTGTGTTTCCCTCATTTTTGGCAGAATTTAATCTAGGGGCCTTAAAACCCTAAAATTTTGTAGAAAACGGAAGTGAAATGAATAGCAAAGGGAAGAGGAGGTTCATGGTACTAACCTGGATAAAACGGCGACAAAATCCATCCACAAAAATGACCACAATCGACGACTAAGGTTAGGGGGGGAAATCAGGTTCAGAGCTCCAAAATGCAAATGGTAATTATGGAATGGTAAAAAATAATAGTGAAACTTCTTTTTATAGTCATTTAATTGTTTTCAAGTTAAATTTATTGCTATGACTATGGTTTTATTATGTTTTTATCATGAAACAGGTATTTTTAATTCATTTGATGTTGCTCTGAAATAGGACATACAACTGATGAACAGATTAGGTGTGCAGATTTATTGAAAGAATGAGTTGACCACAAAGCATACTTTTCCTCCTCATTTTTCGAGATTTGATAAAAACAAAAAAGGATTTGAACTGCACTTTTAACTCTTTTTTATCTTCTATAACAGCGAAAAAGGAACCCCTGAAGTCTTCTTTCAACTCTTTTCAGACTCTGATAATGTGAAAATATTGTCAAGGACTAGTCTTTTCAAGCTTGTTAAAGTAAATTAATTGATATCTACTCAGTATAAGTTTAACCCTTTTTCGGAATGAGATAGATTATTTACAAAAATGTAATACCTCGATTAAACATGACCAAAGAGTTTCTTTCAGATATTATTTTACACTTTTTCGGGTCTAAGAGACAAATTTACGAAAAAAAATATTTATGGAGTTTTATTTCATCCTCTTTTTCAAACTCTCTAAATATGAAAAAGGACCAGGCTATCACTGTCGTTAAGCTGATTAAAACATAAAATATCGATGGGCTTGTCGATCATGCCAAGAATTGAGTTTCATTCATCGCTAGACTCATTAAATGATTAAATAGTGATACTTTATTCACCCAAAAGGTTGAATTATAGATCAAGCAAATGTTATCCTCTTCAAGATTGCTAAAAAATAAAGAGGTACTGGTTGACAAATGACCAGGGAAAATTTGGGAAAAGTGAGCAAGAATTCTTTTTGGTAGCAAGTTGCTCTTGAACATGACACTTCTTTCACTCCATGTCCGTCACTGTTTGGGTTCATTAATCATCTTTACGGTTCATTCACACCTATGGTTCATCATACCTTCACTTCGATTTTGGGTCAATGCTGCAAACTCATCACAGTGTCTTCGATATGTTCAAGAGAAGTCATCCAGTGATTTAAAACTCATCCTTCTACAATACTCGTAAACCTTCATTTTCATGACCATCATCCCTGAAAATTGCTATATCAATTCATACCCTTGTCTCCGAAATCAGTAACTCATGTTTTGCAATAAGGTGACTTCCTATCGATAACAAATCAATATCCAGGAAGTTCACTTAGAAACATCAGATTCCAGTACCATGAGGCTTGTTACAGCATCGACAAGATCCTCACTTCCGGACCTTTGACTGAAAGATTTTGTTTCGTTTTCGACATCAAATCATCTATTCTCGCCTTATGTAATGTACTACAGTACCTTGAGGGTCATTGAAATTATGGTGGTTCTCTCACATTTTTTAACAACTCACATCATTGGCTAGTAATCAAATGATGTCTTTCCATGTTCGACGAAAAATCATATATTTGCATTCCTAGACTTGTACCCGAATGATCGAGTGAATGAGATAAGAAGACCCTCGATCTAGTTTTAGCCATCCGGGCTGCGATTTCAAGATTTTTGTACACATCATCTGTACGGTGACCTTCAATTCAAATTTTCATCCGAATATGGGCCTATATCTATAGGCATGTCTGCGTTGGGCAACATTCCAATGTCGACGATGTTCTGAATTATGTACATGTTATTAGATTGTTTATGTGCTAAACATGGAAATGCCTACCCTCAAAAATTATGATCAAAGAGGATATATCATGATGTAATTTATTTTAAGATCGATGCAGGTGACCATTGCACTTTGTTTCCAGCCCATCATAGTGTAAATCATCTCAATCAAATGTTTTTATTATTTGGATCTCATGCTTTAGGGGGAAATTGTTAAAGGTCAATTTGGGCACCATTCCCAATGACATGGTTAACTGGGAATCATCTCCAAGGCCAATGATCAAGGGTCTATCATTTCTTATCATTTCAGTTGCTACATTTCCTATGACAAGAACAAGACAAATCAAGTAAGACTTTCACCAAGCAAATGTTTCCAAGGATTGAAGCTTATTATATAGCATATGAGAGCTCACCAATGTAGGCTCTAAGGGGCCTAAGTCCATTACATATGCAGGTAGCCCCATGCAAGGATGTTATGCAAAGCACTTCCTGACATTCACAGGTGCGTTGGTCACATTGGGAGCGAAATTCTCATTGTTCTAGAATCTCCACTTGGCCAGTGCCTCCTAGAAAAGTTCACATGTGTCAAGCTTCAGATCCAAGTGTCCATTTGACATCTACATGACTAGAAACATGTCTTGCCTATTATTGAAAATTCGTTGATTGAAAAACAACCTACAGTTCATCTATAAATTAAGCATAGATCTAAGTGCTTGAAAGAAATAATTTGAGTAGAGAAATGATCGAAAACTTTCAATTGAGAGCTAGATTTGTATAGCTGCTATTGGAGAGATTTATACTGTGATGAGGCTTGGGGATGTTGTTGGAAGGGTCACTTCAAATATTTCATTTGGTTGTAACCTCTCCTTCTATCATCAATAAAGAATAATTCTTATTTTTTCCCTATATGCATCTGTATTGACTTTGATTTTCCATATTGCAAGATCTTGGTTGATGTATATGGTTTATGCTTTAGTGATTTAGCTAACTAGATTTAATATATATATATATATTAATGCATCTTCTGTTGTTTCAGTGTTCTTTCTTGCAGGAAGAATTTAGCACAAAACTGCTTGAATTTGAAGCTGCAACAGAAGCAACAGAAGGAGCCATTTGGAAGCGAATGATCAAGTAAGCCTCCAATACTCTCTGTGTATCTATTCTGAGTTAGGAAAAATAGTCCTATAGTCTTTCATCTATTTTTCTACACTAGCACCTATCTAGGGAAGCGTGATTTATCTGTAATTCACAATTCTGGCCCAACAGGCATGAATGCCGAAAAGAGGAAATGAAGCTCAAAGAACCTCTCCTTTCCTGAGGATGAGGTAGGGATTCCCGATCAGGAACATCCTTGTGCTAAACAGCATAGCAACCCTGCTAAACAGCAAGAGGAAGTGAAATTCTAAATAGACCAATATCAAAATGATAATAAAAAACATGAATAACAATGGTTGCTATCCCCTCCATATATAGCATGAGAGCCTCCTCACATTGGGTCCAATCCATACTTTCCACCAAGCTCATGCAAGTTGTCCTCCACCAAAACTGCATTGTCTTATCATAAAGACCACTCCTCTATGACATCGCTGTTGATTTGGTCAATGTTGACCGAATCAACATGATTCAATCCCTGTTCACACCCAAAGGTTCTTAATCCAGCTGCTTACTCTTCCTCCTTTCACATTAGGAGTGTTATTATTCCTTCTAAAGGGGTTTTATGGATCTCCCCACCCACTTATTCACCTACCTAGTGATAAAACCAAATATAATATTCCATTTAGATGAAGGATAAATTTTGGAATATTACATCTTCAGTGAGAAATACATGATCATCTTCATTAATCCCCATCAAATTTGTATGATTTTCCTCAACTTGATCCACTATTCCTTCATCATCATCAGCATAGTTCTCTTGAAAGGGAGGTATTATCTACTGATCAAGACCTCTTTGCTCTCTTTGCTTAATTTGTGGAGGGTTTCTTCTTGGGTTTTGATTTCTGTTTTGGGATATTGGTTGATTTTCTCTGGGTATTGATCTTTCATTCAAACTCATCATCTCCATCATCCTTCAATAGAGCTTACCAAATTATCAACCTTGGCATCAGATGTAGAAGGTACAGGTTCTTATTTTATGCTGACTCTCCTCTTGGTCCTCATCCTAGCCCTTTTAGCTAATAAATTAGCTTCTACACTCACAGCATCTTTTTGAATTTACTCTAGGGTTGATGGGTCTCTTTCCATAAGATGATAGGCCATGTATGGATAAAATACATTCAGGAATTTAAGTAGAACTATCCCTTGGGGTGGTCTCATATTAGCAGGGAGTGCGTTGTATAACTTGTTGAACCTAGTACGGTATTCTTGCACACTCTCTTTGGGGGATATTTTGAGAGTTTCATACTCTAATAAAATCTGCAGTGGGTTTTTATTTACATCCCATATGTTGATAAATGTATGGTGAAAAGTAGGGAGATCATGGATACTATTAGTAGTTAAACCCTTAAAACATTTCCTGATTTCACTCCCTAAAATCTGGGCAAACATCTTGAACTTGACACTGTCATCATCAATTCATTGCAAGTCAAAGCAGTCATTCATTTTATCTATGTGTTGCTAGGAAGTCATAGGAATAGTGCTATCAAACTATAGAAACTTGGACAGGTAGTTTTGAGGCATAGGAGGTAAAGGTACTAGTAGTACCAATGGGGCATACCTAGCTACCGTGATAGGTGGAAGTGGTGGAGGGAGATGAACGGTGGGTGAAGGTGGATGGGTAGGGGTATGGAATATGGATGGGTCAAAAATTGTAAGGTTAGTACAATTATGAGATTTGGTTCTAAAGAGACCTTGTTCAAACTATAAATCAAATTGAACGTCTTGAAAATTGGCAAAGATGTCAGGAACTGAGCTAGACTGGTAAAGAATCCCGTCACTAGTTGGATTTTCTGTTCTAGGAGTCTTCCACAAGATCTTCTCAGGATTGTCTACCATAGGATGGGGATTTCGATCTGGACGAGATCTAGTGGATATTATTTTTCGAGCTAGAATTTAGTCCAAAATCACAGACCAACTCATTATTTAAGATTTTAAGGAACCAATATTTAAAAGAAAGTGATATCATATAATGCTCTTTAGCTGGGGTTTTTGAATTCGAAATAAAATTGAAAATTTTCAGCTATTTTTCCTGAGTACGGTCACCAATATGTTATCACTCTATAATTTATAATATTGGCAGGAGTAAACTATAAAGAAAAACATCGAAACTTCTTGAAGCCTAGGATCTATCCATCCTAGACCGAGAGAGGGATCTCTCTATAATATTTGGATTTGTTTAAGTTTTATGATTTTAGGCTAGTTAAATGATTGTGAGGGTTGTTTGTGCGATAGTTCGTGGTTGGAGATAAAGGGTTTTTTTTAAACAGTTTCCATTGGGCTATGGAGTCAAAGGCTGGGTATGTGCATCAAATCCCAGATCATAAGCAAGGAAAGCTAGCTATGAATTTTGGTGCTTATAAATGAATGATAATATGAGGTGGAGAAAAGTAATTTCAGTAATAGATTAAGAGAAACTAAGAATTACTAAACCATACATCAGAAGAAAACATAGAAATTGTACAGACAGTCAGAAATAAGGTACTCTGAATAGTAAATCTTATGCTAACCTTACTATTTACCATTTAAAATTTATATGGTATGCATGAAAATATTACAGTAGAAAGACATTAAACATGAACAAATAAAACATCACCATGACACCACAACACATGAATCTTGTAGGTCGATCTTTTATTTATGCTCCAACTTGAAAAATTAAAAGTACTTGCAATGAGAAAGTGCTTACAAAACTAGGTTCCAACCCAGGTTACAAAATGAAAACTTATATTTAAAATACTTGCATCAGATTTCAGTTATCAAAGGGGAAATCAGTTTGTTTACTACAGGAGTAACTGAAAATGGGTCTGTGCGTCTGCTATGAGGACGTGTTGTGAGTTTTTTTAACAGATTTATAAATTTACTGTGGAAGCATCTTTTTATTGTAACGACCTTCTTAATATATGTCTAGCGTCCTTGTGAAGTGGTTATCTAGTGTTGTGCTTGTCTCCTGTGATAGCAGGTTTAATACACTAGATGTGCATATACTGACAATTCGTTGGGCTACCAAATTTTTCATAAAACTAAGTTGTCATCCTTCCTGGAGTCTACATAAATTTTCCCAACTCTCTAGAGTTAGAATCATGGTCCTGTTAATCTTTCTGTAGACTTCATCAGTCTCAATGTACTTTATGAATATTGGTCTCAACTGAAAAATATGCTTAACCTCATGCTATATGAAGACATCGTTGCTGATGACTTCATAAAATGCTTTCCCAGTCATGGTGTTCTTCATATTTGTGAGCTTGGATACGTCCTTTGAGATCTATGTCATCCTTTTTAAATATTCATTCCTAGGCATCAGCTTATCATTGATGAAAAATAAGGAAGGAAAACGTTTTTTGTTCATTGGCTCAATCCTGCTGAAAAATATAAGCACCCCAATCTCCAGTTGATGGCATATTTCTTCTAGCTGTGTGACCAGAAGATTTTTATTCAACACCTTTTTAACCTCTCGAACAGAGGCTATTATTTAATCCACTTCTAGTTTCTCCAATTCATGATTGCCTTTGGAAGTCAGGAATCTGATGATATTGTTGGCGGTTTAGGGTTTATCCCCATGTTCCTCATTTGTTTTCTCAATGGAAACTTTCACCAAGTCAATTAGATGTCTCTGTTAAAAAATTATCTGAATTGATGGCCATATATCATTTACAGATTAAATTATATCCAACCATATAATTTGTTTCACTCTTCCCACCATGTTTCCATTTGAGGACTCTTGAAGAGACTTCTGCAAACTTTCATTTAGATTTTTGCTTATCTGCAACTCTATGGCATGTGAAAAATCTTTCCTTTTGAATTTCTCTTGTAGGTCACTGAGTTGATCCTGCATATTTTTAATCTCTCCTAAGTGTAAGGACATATTTTCTATCTCCTTGGCTAGCTTCTCAGTGCTTTCCTCTGATGCACTTGTAGATGTTGTGGATGTTGGAATCACTGTGAGAGGAACTGCTTGTAGGGGGATCATGGCCTTAGATAATTACTTTTATGCACCCTTCAGTGCATCCATTATTGCTTTCAGTCTTTATTTGATCATTTTATCCATCTCATTATTCAATTTCTTGATCTACTCCATTTGTTCAAAAATCAATTGCAACATTTCTGCTTTCTGTGTTTCAGTTACTTCTATCTCCTTGGCCATAGGATATTTTGTCACTGGCATCTTAAGCTACCTCCTCAAAGCAACTATGTTTGCATTCTTCTTATTCAAAAGGGTTTTTTCCATTGCTATATTTGATGGATTGTACCCAAGATGAATCACTAAATCCTCCAGAGATATTATCCTTGAATATTTGGCCATGGCAGAGATATTTTCCACCTTTAATTGTGAATGTGTGTTGGACAAAGTCACCTGTAGTTTTTAGAGGCTCATGGTTGTGCTAGTTAGTGTGGAGGAGATAATTTCCCCAGTCTAATTTTGCATCTCCATTTGGCCTATCATATGGATGTTCTTTGCATGAAACTCAAAAGAGGTCTTCTTGTAGTCTATTGCACCTTTGGGCTGAGGAGTTTGTGCCTCCAAGAATACCATCCTCATTCTTCCCTTCTCAGAGTCAAAGGCTTATGGGAGTCTACTCTGGGAGCTGCATATTTTTTTCCAAACCTGATTATAGGTGTTTTTCTTGAGAACCTAATTCCTTCTTTGATCTCCCGAAATGTGTCTTATATATCTTCATCCCTTTTTCTAGTAGTGAAAGTAGATATTAGAGTATGCACATTCTATTGTTGAAATGACACAGTGGTAGAGGAAGTGGAGAAGATCATTTGGACACGTGCTAGAGATGAAATTGGTGAATCACCAATTGTGATGATAGTTTTCTGGTTCTTCTCACTTCCCTGGTCAAGGCCCATGTTGGTTCTGGCCCTCTTCCTACATTTCATTTTGAATTCATTAGTGGATGATCGATGTCCATGTTTGTTTGATCCTCCCTGGCCCTCTTTCTCCCTATTTACTTTTTAGGCTCCTTTCCCTTATCATCTTGAACTCCCACAACTTTCCTCTCTTGTGGAGTTAGTATTTGGGTTCTTGAAGTAGAGATGACCTGCTCTTCAGCCTTCTGTAGTGTGTCTGCCACACATTCTTCTTGGTTCATGTACTTCACTATATCCAGTCTGTGGGTATGAATGTAGGGTGTGGAATTTTTTTCCACTGTCTTCTTGGAGATGATCCCCATAGGATCATAGGACCAAGTGAAACTATGTGTTAAATTCATCTCCTTTAACATTTTATCTACCTCCTCCCTTGCTGCCCTATTTTTGCAGATGAATGGACCAATTTGGGACTTGATCTTGAATTGTGACTTTTTCTTGGCCAAAACAAAATGCACCTCATCTACATATATCATTTTTCTGATATACTCAAGAGAAAATATCCTCATGGAGAGGTATTTGGGTAGTTTATAGGGGGAAATTCACTGCCATCAACCCTGATCTCTGTGTAATTTTGGTAGAGATACCAGTATGTTTCTCTGATCTGCTCTGTCATTTACATCACCTTCCTGATTTCCTTACTGATCCTGGGCTCCATGGTGTTGCTGAGTGCATTGATTGCTGGATGAACAAATAGGTCTACAAATCTCTTGTAGGAATAGTCTTTCTTCTCCTTTCTCAATAATTTTTTCCAGAAAATTACATATTTGGATTAAGAGTCATCATCTTGCTTTATCATGTCAAATTGTAACTTTCGGGATTGAATACAGGAAAAAATGTATAGCAACAAAGAGGTGTATTTGAATACCCCTTCTTTCTGGAATTTCAAGAACTGATCATGAATTGCAACAGTAAGGAACTGAGCATACTTGAACATAACATTAGGCTTAGCATCTTCAGAAAGGATAGAAAAGAAACAAATTATGGATTCATCTAACCACTAATTATTATGATATCCTAACAAATAAGATAGAGCAGTGATGATGTGATTGGTCCTATCCGAGAACGTGGATGATGGGTATGGGGGATTGGTGGTAGGCATTGGCGCATTTGTGGCCATGTAAAGCTCTATGGTCTTGGCCCTGCTGGCAAAATCTAATCCCTGGTATAACCCTATAAGGGCCTCATATGAAAAAGGGATAGTGTTCTCAACAATGGGGGCTTGCAACATCTCTTGAATGGATTGGGCATTTACGTAAAACAAAATATCTCCTGCATAGTTTACTATGGCTCTTTGTTTAATGTCATAACAAGATTGAAATTTTCTGGTTAGCTCAAGGCGGCTATGGGTGTTAGGAAATATGTAATGTGGTTAGGTGTTAGGTGTTAGGTGCTCACTGAAGGATAAGCTCCTAATCTAACACCTAACCTTATTTCAGCCATTGGCTCTACTTAAACTATTGAGCCAATCTCAATTTCTACCTAAATACTGATAAGTCAAGATTAAACAGTTTTGAAAATATTTATTCTCTAACCTATCAACAGAAATTGGAAATCGTCCAATCATGATTAAACTATATTATTAGACAAACATGTCTAATGATTAGTGGAATTGGAACTTGCAGGACTTTCATTTCATTTATTTTTGTGGCTTTCTTTCTTTTTCTATTTTTCTCTTTTTATTTGAAATCATTAGAATTTTGAAAATCCTTTCAATAATGAAAACTTTGCAAGAAATATGAAGTATGTAGTCACCTTGATATCCTATAATTTTTAGGGTACTAACACAACCATGGTACACCCCCACTTCTCCATCCTGGCCTACACCTCCTACTTGGCCTTACAACCCTCCATACCATCCTTAGCCTATGGAACAACCATTTCAACAATATGTTCCTCAACAACCTTAGTGGAACAATCCATCCCAAGGGTGGAGGCCTCAACATAATCAACCACCTGCTCTAATTCCTCCACCCCAACCTCAACCTATGCTTACTCAGCATGCTTGACCCAATTTGCCTCAAATTCCTGCACAACCAAATCTGAACCTGAACAACAGACATGTAAAACAACTTTATAGTGGAGATACATCCTATCCAACTTATGTTGTGGATATATAGGAGATTCATATCAGGTTGGGAAGATTACTCCCATTCAACCATCCTCCATCTTCACCGATAGAGGTTGAGGAGGAAAAGGAAGAAAGTGACGCTCAAATTCAACAACCTCCTTTTCCTGAGCGCTTGATCCATTCCAGTCAGCACACCCCAGAGGATACTGAACTTTTGGGAGAGTTGAAACATTTCTGTGTAAATATACCACTTCTCTAGGCCATTAATGATGTCCCTATTTACAATAGGCTCATCAAGGAAATGTGATTCAAGAAACCTGGAAGAGAGAAGAAGGATACCCCCACCATCAATGTAGTAGGAAAACTATCCAACTTAATGTTGGGAAGGTTTGTCTTTCCAAAGTACTTGGACCCTAGTAGTATAGTTGTAGATGTGCACATAGATGGTGTCATAGTCCCTAATACTCTGATTGATCAAGGGAATTCCATCAATGTCATGAACAAGGAAACTATGCTGAAACTCAACCTCCAAGGGACTTTGATGAAAACCAAAATAGTTTTTCAACTTGCAGATTGGTCCACAGTAACTCTAGAAGGAATTTTTAGGATGTTATGGTTTCAATTGATTCTTGGGAGTATCCTATATATTTCCTGGTTCTACAGCCAAAAACTAAGTTCAATGGATATCCTCTCATCTTAGGGATACCTTGGTTAGCAACTGCAGATGCTTATATCAGATGTTGGGATGGAATCGTGACTATTAAAATGGGCCTTTGTCTAAACAGTTGGTATTATATCCTCTAGCACATCCTTCCATTGATCATGAAATACATATGTGGTTAGAGGATGAAGAAGACAAGTTATATAACACTACCTCCATTTTTACCATAGATGGTGTTATCAGAGGGGGACAGCTTGATGAAGACGAACTCATCGACCATGTCATTCAAAGCCAATTCCCAATAACATTCAACTTGAAAACCTTGTCAAAGAATTTGAAAACTAACCTTGTATGGAATTTCACTCAGTTGATTCAACCTCTGAAGTCACCAAGGCTATAGATTTTGGGCCATCCATATCATTGAAAATCAACTCAAACTTGTTTGATGATGAAGAAAATCATCTATTCTAGCTTTTAAAAGAAAACCTAGATGAATTTTCTAGGGATTACAAGGACATGAAAGGGGTGAATCCCTCAGTATGTAGAGATCATATTTACATTAAGAATGCAAGCCTATGTGACAACCCAAAAGAAGGATGAAGCCAGCTCTAAAGGACATAATCAAGGAAGAGTTGTAGAAACTATTGGATGCATGTTTCATTTATCTGATATCAGATATTTATTGGGTATCTCTTCTTGTCCTTGTCCCGAAGAAGAATGGAAAATGGTGATTTTTTTCTTATTATCGGTAACATTACAAAGCCACCAAGAATGACCATTTCCCTTTTCCCTTTATAGACCAAGTACTAGATGGCCTTAGAGGAAAGAAGTTATTTTCTTTCGTAGATGGGTTCAATGGGTATAACCAGATCCAAATCATCCCTGAAGACTAGGATAAGACTACTTTCAACTTTCCTTGTGGTACCTTCGCTTATAGAGTCCTACCATTTTGGTTGTGCAATGCCCCAACTACCTTCTAAAGAGATACCTTGAGCATTTTCTTTGAGCTAGTCCATTACTCTGTTGAAATCTACATTGATGATTTTACAACCTATGGTGTTGATTTCCAGGAAGCTCTCTCCAATTTGGGAAAAGTTCTGAGAAGGTGCATTGAGATGAATCTCTCCTTGCGCCCAGAAACATGTGAATTCCTGAAAAGGGCAGGAGATGTATTGGGACACTCAATCTCCCAAGCAGAGAATATAGGTGGACCCGATAAAAATAACTATTTTGAAAAGCATACCTTCTCCTCAAAAGCAACGAGATTTCAGGAGGTTCTTAGGGTTAGATGACTATTATAGAAGATTCATCAAAGATTTTAGTAAGATTTATTCACCACCATTTTGTTTATTGGCCAAATATTTTGAGTTTACTTGGTCCAGTATTTGTTAAGAATATTTTTAGCTCATTAAGGGAAATTTAATTACTGACCCCATTCTCCAAGGTCCAAATTGGAATCTTCCTTTTCACATCCACAAATATTCAGACAAAAAAGTTGTGGGGGTAGCGTTAGGGAATTTAGAATAAAAATTACCTTATGCAATCTATTTCATCAGTAAGAACTTTTCTAAGGCCGAAATGAACTATATTGTCACAGAGAAGGATATGCTAGCCATTGTCCACGCTTTAAAAAAAAATAGGCATTATGTCACACTGACCATGCATCCATTCAATATTTAATGAAAAAAAAAATGTTAATGCTAGGATAATTAGATGGTTGTTACTTTTATAGTAGTTTGACCTAACCATTGTTGATAAATCTAGAAAGGAGAATGTTGTTGCATATTTTTTTATCCATGTTAGCTCTCTCTGCAGATGAAGAAGGAATGGTGGATGACTAGCTGCCTGATGGACATCTCTTTTCTATATCAACACTCTCACCATGGTTTGGTGACATAGATAGCTACTTGCTTGCAGGAAAGTTCCCTCCTAACCTCTCATTCAAGGATAAAATCAAGATCATGAGAAGAAGCGCTCGTTTCACATGGATTGGGGGAAATATCTTCAAGCTAGGCTCTGATCAAATTCTTAGAAGATGTGTGAGGGAGGAAGAAGTCTTTGATATCCTGTCTGCATGTCATGATAGTCATTGTGGAGGCCACTTTGCAGAAAAAAGGAGCATCTTCAAATTTTTGCAAGCACGATACTATTACGCTACCCTTCACAAGGATTCTAGAAGATACAATAGTAGGTGTGACCAATGCCAAAGAGTGGTGAAACCTACACAAAGGGACAAGGTTCCTTTACACCCTAAGGTGGCTCTAGAACCATTTGAAAATTGGGGCATGGAATTCATTGGAACTATTGATCCACCATTTGGACATAAAAATTATATCATAATCTTCTCTGACTACCTGACAAAGTGGGATAAAACAAAAGTTGTGAAGGTAGAAACTGAGGAGAAATTAGAAATTTTTTTTAGGGAGAATGTGTTTTACAAATTTGGATACCCCATAGAAGTAGTCACTAATCAGGGAGAACAATTAACTTCTCATCTCATTGATAATATTCTGAGGAGGTACAAGATAAAGCATAATACTTATACTGCCTACCACCCTTAGGTGAATGGCCAAGTGGAAGTGACTAACAAAGACTTAGAGAATATCCTCACCAAGGTTGTGAGAAGCAGCAGGAAAGACTGGGAAGATAGATTGGTAGAAGATACTTGAGCCTACAACACTACTTGGAAAACAACAATAGGATTTAGTCCTTATGACCTGGTCTATGGCAAGAAATCTCCACTTTCAGTTGAATTTGAATTCAACACCTTAAGGTTGGAAACTGAGTTAGACCTAGATATATCAAATGCCAAAAAAAGAGGTTGCTGCAATTAAATGGATTGGATGAGTTCAGGATGAAAGCAATCCTTCACGCAGAGGTAATTAATTTGCAAAGGAAGTTTTGTAATGACAAGAACATTAAGTAAAATACCTTTCAGGAAGGAGATTCGCCGTTGTTGTATGACTCAAGGTTTAAGGAGTTGAAACGAAAATTGATGAAAAGATGGTTGGTACCCTAATAGGTCAAAAAAAATTATGATAATGGTGGAGTTTATATAAAAACCATAGATGAGGAATTAATTACCATACTTGTAAATGGTTATAGGCTCAAGGTTTTCAAGAAGCCCCTGTTTAGGGCAGAATTTATAAATTCCATAAACAGGGAGGTGTATGTCATGGAAAACTCCAAAGTTTCTAGTGCCTCCTAGAGAAAAAAATATTAAAATAAAAAATAAAATAAAATAAAATAAAATACAGAGGCATGGGTGAAAATCTCTTTGAGGTTCCTAAGGCCAACTCCAGGGTTGAAAACCTCCATGAGGCAGTCTTGGAGTAAGAAAATGAAAACAGAGAATAAAATATCCTTGGTTGAAAACCTCTCTGAGGTGCCCAAGGTAGGCCTGTGGGTTGAAAACCTTTGTGGAAGCAGCCCACTTGCCTTCAAAAAAAAAAAAAACAAAGAAAAAAAAGAGAAAAAGGAAAGGAAAAATAAAAAATACGTATGCATTTATGTGTTTTTCTGTTTTGTAGGGTAGTGATTAAAGATGGTTCTTTGGATCCAGAGGAGAAATTTCTCTTCATTCTCTCTTTTTATCTTATTACAAACCCCATAATACATCCCATCATACATCCCTTGATCCAATTCACCCATCATTAGGCAATAATTTCATTTCCCCCCCTAAACTATTAATTCTACAGGAAAATCAAGCAACTACAATATTCCTGTAGGACTGCAGGAAACTCCTGTAAATGATATAGGAAACTCATTAGTGAAGGAAAAGGCTACCTAGGGATTTTTAACTTCAATAAGGGTATGATAATTCATATTTTTCTTGTACGTACCATTCCCAAACCCCTATTTCACTCCATGCACAAGGTTTCCATATCTAAACCCTATGTTGCACCATTAACAGCTAAATCATTGGAAACTTGGAATGGGACCATTTTCACTTGCCTATCCTCCACTCCATTCATTTGGTGACTTCCCCCCTAGACTCCATGAACCATATACCTCCATTTCTGATAAAACTAAAGAAAGAAGAGGTAAGAAACAGACTGCTACAGATATCAAAAAGTTTCCTGTAGCAGATATGTGTGTTGAACAATAAGGCCAAAGGATGAAGGAAAGCTAATGTAGATGAATTTAGGAGACCAACAAAAGACTCTTGAAGGAAAATAACACCAACCATGGCACCTGAAGCCCTCCATGCAGTACCTGAAAAATAAAAAAACAAGAAAAGGGTAAGCATATCATTTAGAAAAGACAAAAAGATCACTCAGAATTAGCTACTCACTCAGAAAACAAATAAAAAAATGAAGATACAACAAATAAAAGACTAAGGCTTCCACCACCAGATCCAGCTCCTTGCACCAAATCCTTTAGCACCTCACCAACACTACGTAAGCTAAGGTATGGCCTCCCACCTCTTATTGTGAATTCATATTGGCCAAAATAGTTGAATGTCGAGTTTTAGAAATTTAAAGGGAAAAAAGGTAACTAGTTAACTTGGCCACCTTCGTAAAGTGAAACTGGAGGAAAAATTAAAGTGCATGCCACATGGGAAAGTAAAATAAAGTAAAGTAAGAATGGATGGGTATGAAGGGAAGTGATCATGAGGTCAAAAATGATTAACTGAAGTGGGGGAAAAAAATCTCAAAGAGGAAACTCGTGTTAAGTACGAGTCACCACAACACTCCAAAGTTAGTTAAAAATCCAATAAAGTTAATATTTGTCTCATCTTCACCATTGTGTTAAGCATTTTGAAGAGTAGGAAGAGTAGGAGAGAAATGGGATCCATCAAAAGAGCAACATCGAGGTTTGGGCTTGCATCCGACATCATGCTACAAGAAACATAGTTTTGCTACAGGTAAATTCATAAGCATACCAGCAAGGGTTTAGAGGGAAACATAGAGTCACATTTGGGTGAAATGGATTCCAAAAGATTCAATATCTCAAACCAAAATAGGAGAGGACCAAGGTAAGTGGATTTTCATCCTCCAACACTAAAATTTCTCCATACAATTCACACTCAGCAAAAGTAAATTTGACAATTAAAGGGTAAAATAAATTTTCTTGCATTTTGTTTCAAGACCTCCATCTCCACGAAATAACTCTTAAACTTCTCACCACCTTCATATCACAGACATTAAAATGGGAGGGGGATTCAACATAATATAACCTACTGATATTAAGAGGATTAGGCAACACCCCCAGGTTATGGAAATCTTCCGAAATCACCAATGGCTAGTGTTATTTGAGCTATTGAAAGGTTCTATTGATGAGATAGCTAAATAGCTTGTAGTGGCTCTGCAGTCACATTCATAAGAAAGAGCCACCATTGTTATTAGAGGCATAGATATCACATTATCTCATGAAATCATAGGAAGAGTTACAACCTTACACTTAGGAGTCAAATGGGTTAAGGAAATAATTCCTAGCACTGCAGCCAAGAAGAATTTCTTTCTACCAGGAGATGAGTACATTAAAGACAAAAATGGAGTGAGGAGAGAAAGTTTTCCATACCCCTGGGATGAAGTATCCTTCCACATCATGAAGTTTATTTCTTGTGAAGGAAAAATTAGTGTGGTCTATGTGTATCATTTAATATTATTAGATGAACTAAGGTTTCAAGGAGAGCTCCCACTTGAATAGAGATTGAGTGTCCCTCACTTCCTCCTAAACTCCATAACTAACATGAGCGATAAAGTGAGGTAAAGGAAATATCATCACTTGGCCCATCATGACCTAACAAACTAATTGTAAATGATTCTCTGAGAAGGTTTAACCTACCTATATCATGGTCTTCTTTCGTAGACATGGATATGGAAGCCTTTATATCTACCCAAATATGGAAACCTTTGCTTCTAACCTTAGAGAAAGAGAATAAGAAGAAGAAGAAGAGGCTAAAGAGGAGGTAGAAGAGGAATTATAAGAGGAGGTAGAAGAAGAGGTAAAGGAATGTGTGGACACTATCTTAGGTAGTGAAGCCTCCCCTCAAGACATCGACATGTCACCTGACATCATAGTTCAAGAGGTAGCTGCCACCCTAACTACTTTGAGCACACCTATCAAAACAAAAATAAAGAGCCAGACACCTATTTACTTCAGAACTAGGAAGAGTTAGAGGGTGAGACAGGAGAAACCAGAAAATCCCACCAAGAGCCCTATCACCATTCAAGAATTTCCAAAGGAGGAGGAAGAAATTAGATTAGAGGAAGGAAGGGTGAAAGAGGTCTCTTCACCCATAAGGACCCCTGTAACATATATCAGAATACATTCAGCTAGATTGGCATCGCATAAACCTCATGCAACCACCATAGACCCTCCAAAGATTTAAAGAATGAAAAAAAGGGAAAGAGTGTCTTCAATGAGAAAAACATAGTTTTCTACAAGGAACTCCAACAAGCACAAATTTGGAGAAAAAGGCCTTGGTTGAAGAGGAAAATACAACCACAGAGGGGCAGGAGGTCAAGGAAGCTTAGGGAAAGACACAAGAGGAAAAACATGATGGAAAAGAGGGAGTAAACGATGATAAAGAAGATGCCACCTCTCCAAAACCAATTGTCAAAGATGTTGCAATAGTGCCAAACACTAGCCCTCAACCCAATCTCATATCTTACTACACATACATTGATGGGGGTAGGTTAATTCCTCAAAAATTCACAATTTCTTTGTTTTATCAGTTGGGGGAAGAGAGGGCACACACACATCATTAGATGAAGCTTTCCACATCTAACTAAGTGTATGACATAGGACTCATGGAAGGAAAAGTAGCTAAGTTAGAAAATTCATTTATTTATGCAATCAAGAAAGTATGGAATACAAGGAAAAAATGGCAGAGTTTTACATGCATAACCTTGTGTTGACTGATTTAAATATTTGGGACCCCAATCCTAGGATGGGGGATATGAAATTAATGGCTTTGGAATCATACATGGTTAATGAGGAGACCAGAGCATAAGAGATGAGAAGGGCTATGAGAAGAGAAAACAAAGAACTGTTACATATTAGGGAAAAAATGTTTAGCTACAGGAGTAATCAATAACCATCTAAAGATTGAAAAGAATCCTGAACTTGCTGAAAGATACCTCCATACACAAGCTCAACTAATGAATCACTTTGATGGAATTTCTAGATTGTTGGGACATGAGTGAATAATGGCTGGCCAAATAATATGGAAGAACCTCCCTCATAGCCTTATAAACATGGAGTACCACACACCGAAAATATTGAGGGGTGCCTTGGAGAGAGCACCATTGTACAAGAGAGCCATGCAGGCCAAAAAGATTCATTGTCTTGGCTTGAAGCTCAGTAAACCCTTGTTGTTGGGGGTGAGTGATGAAAAGGACCAAGATGAGCATAATAGAGAATGGGAGGAAGCAGAAAAGAATGATGTTTTTTACCCTTTTGAAGCGACTCCCACACTTCTTCCTTGGGAAATCAGAGGGTCCATCAAAGACTTAAAATAAATGTAGAATGAGGAATAGTTGCTAAGAGGATGAGCAACCATTTAGTAGGGAGGTGATGATGAACTCCATCATTAGGTATATTTGGAGGGGTTAATGGTCACCTTTTTTCCTTATTAAGTCTCTTTTTCTTGCACTTTAATTATATTATGGTCTTAGGATTCTAGTGTAGATGGTGATTGAGGTTTATCATACTTCGAGTACCTAACATGAGATAAATGCAGGAAAATCATGAAGATATTTCATTTTTGTGAAGATTTTGTATCGAGAATTGGAGTAGACAACAAAGAGAGATTCTAGGGGTTTTTTCACCCTCCTTAACTCCCAAAGGAAGCTAAGAGAGATTCCCTCCAATAGCTTGAAATCAAAACCATCGAAGCAAGCTCAAGATCAAGTGCACTAAAGTCATAATTCACTTGTAGTCAATTGGACACATCACCTACTTTTTAGGTATATGTTGGTAGCTACCCTTTATGTTAAATAATGTTTAGAAAGAGATCATTAGAATTCGAACTTTGGATAAATAAATTAGGCTATTTTCTCTTGTAATCAATTTTCAAGACTTTTATATTGATGTAATGAGACTATATTTTGAAATTAAATGAGTATTTAGGTTGTGCTTTACTAATCTAGTTTTATAGAGCTATGCTTGTGGATTAGGCCCAATCCATGTGCCTCAATCTCTCTTGTGTTTTAATTCTTTACTTTCATGTCAGTTAGCTAGTTTTTCTTGTGAATATTTAGCTAGTTTTCTTGTATTTAATTTATTGTTTTTAGTTTTCTTCCATTTGTCTTTTTTTGTAGATTTATCTTTCTTACATGTTGGTAGAATGGGTTATAACTTTAGAAATTTGTGTGTCAAGACTCCCCTTGTCATAATTGTCATTGAAGCTTGAGGAGAGTATACATTCCCCATAGACAAAATGATTCTTATTTTACGATTTATTGGAAAAGATAAGATTAGTTGTTGTGATTCCATGGAGATGCTTAGAATGTTGTGATTAGATCTTTGTAGATTAGAGTAGATTTTGTTTACAAATAAAAGTCATATTTTCAATTGTCTTTAGCATGAATTTGTCCATTTTTATTGCACTAATAGATATTTTTCTTGTAGTTATAGCTAGCACAAGAAATGAGAACTTCACCATAACCTTCAGCTTCATCTCTTACCCTTCAACAACCCTCTGTTCATCAAAACCACCATCAGCCCTGTTTTCGAATTTTTCATCCCTACACCGCGAGAAAACCCTAGGGGCGCAAGATAGACCTCCCAAGAGGTTCTAAGCATGGCCAAGTTGTGGGATACCTTACAATCATCCTAATACACCTTTACTCCACCTTCCTTGCCCTTTTTCCACCTATTTTTGGCCTCGGATTTCCCTCAGATTATTTCCTGTAGCAATTAGGGACTTTCCTGTAACACTACAAAAAACATGTAGAAGCACTTGAAATAGCACTATTGGGCCACTCCTTAAGCCCTGAAACCACCATCCACATCGTCTACACCTGAAAAAACCACTCATACACCTTTAGTCTTGCACCCATGTGTTCAAGCCTTCCATAAGCCACTTTAGCACTTTCTTCTCTTAGCTACAAAACAACACAATTACAAGCATAGTTAGCTCATGAGTAGTTGCATGATTAAAAGCACGATAGATAGAGCATAGAGTAACTATAGTTTGTTTAGAAATTTGGCCCAACAAAGTGTGTTTATATTAGTTTCATTTGTGCCATTTCAGTTCATCAATTTTCTTCATGAAAGATGCCTAGGTTGCTTTCATTTCTTATCATACTTTAATGACAAGATTTATTTCATTGCAAAATAGTTAGATGTACTTGATTGATATAGTCTATTTCTCTACTTCCTGATAGCGCCATGGCTTTGAATCATTTGTAGCCCTAGTCCTAATGTCATACGTATGAGAGACTTCATCTAGTAACCCTAGAAGTAACACCCTTTCGTAAAGCTCAGAAGAGGATGACATGAGTAGAATGAATTTGTTGCGTATATAGCACTATCACCTCCAAGTTTGTAGAACCCCAGGTTGAGAAAGTAAAGTAGGGTAGCCTATGGGATTTGTAGCATTCTTGGTGCAGTACAAGGGCTCACCATATCCTTCCTTTTCCCTTTTCCTAATTGATCTTGAAATGAGCGATAGAGTGAGGAGAAATGAGCCAAAGTACGTTTTTATGCCAAACTGAGCAGACTTGGAGCATATTGGTGATGTGGATTTGGCACGAGGTTTCCATATTTGGACCATTGGTACCACTTGAGCCTATCATTCCATTTTTTTTTCTCATAATCATATCCCAATTTTTATTATCTTTCCCTTGACTCATGTGACAGATCCACATGGAATGCAACTCCACCAACTTTTTAATTTAACTATTCGAGGATGGCTAAGTTAACTTCCCACCTTTTTTCCTATTAAACTATTTTTTATCCACATTTACAAATTTAGTCAATTGGTGCATAGAGAGAGGGTGAGTGAGTCATACATGAGCCTACCTAATTCTTGATGAGTTGAAGGATCCTTTAATGAAGCGAGTTGGAGCATTGTAATGGTCACAAAGGTTGTCTTTTATTTTCTTGTGTTTTTTTTTCAAAGTGAGGTGCTTACTGTGTTTTTGTTTGTTGTGTCTTCTATGGGTACCTCATGGATACCCTAAGTTGTTTCTATCGATGTAACCTCCCTTTTGGAGTCCCCTAGTGATATTCAGGATCAGGTCTTCATCGTACTTCTTTCTCTCTTGAGTGTTGAATGTGGTCAAGAAATTTTGGTGCATGCACATGTGTGGTATAGGAAGTGATCATCTTGATGTAGAAGTCTCTTCGTTATAGTTTTGGAGCTAAAAATGTCTTGAGGAAGGGAGAATAATATTTTAGAGATGCTAGGGGTGGTGTTAGGATGTTGATGGAGTTGTGTAGTGGAGGAATACATGAGCGAAGAGGCCATGTGTGTGTATTTAACACAAGATAACTCATAGTGGAAAAATATGAGGTTAGATGAGTCATTATTCATGTATGGGATGGAGTTATGGTTAAGGATGGTAGAAACAGGTGGGGAAAAATTTTTCCATGTCTTTTGCAAGTTCAGATAGACCTAGGTGAGCATATTTAGACTTAGGTAAACTTCCTATAGCATTACAGGGTTTCGAGTAGAACTATAGTAAATCTTGTAGCAAACTAGTATATTTTGTAGCACTACAGAGATGGCTATAAATTGGAATTTTTTCTCACCTGGTGGTATAAATGGATGGAGAAATGAATTTTGTGGTTGGATATGGAGTGAGTAGGTATAGGAGTGAGAGAGATGGAAGAAATGTTGCTCCTTTTTTCCATTTTTTCCATATTCAGCAACCTGTAAAAAAGGACCAGATTAATGCATTGGTGCTATTTTATTCTTTTCTATTTTTATTTTTCTCTTTTTTCTCTTTTTTCTTTTGAAGCTGGGGGGGCTGCCGCAACAGAGGTTTTCACCGCATAATCCTCCCTTAGGTGCCTCCAAGAGGTTTCACCCAAGGATCTTTTATTTATTTATTTATTCCATTTCTCTTTTATATTTTTTTGGCTCCAGGATTGCCTCATGGATGTTTTCAACCTTGAAGTTGGCCTTGGATGCCTCAGAAAGGTTTTCACCTAGGCCTCTTTATTTTTCCTTTTTCTTTTTCTAGGAAGGTGAGTGACTAGAAACTATGAAGCTTCCAATTAAATTCACCTCTGTGTTTATTGTATTGATAAATTATACCTTGGATACGGGCATCTTGTACACCTTTATCCTATAACCATTGACAAGAAGAGGTATCCCCTCCTCATATATGGTCCTAATTTGAACAACCCCATTTTCATGGAATTTATCCACTTGATAAGGTCCTATCCATATGGTCATTAACTTCCCCTTGAAGTCCTTGAATCTAGAGTCATAAAGAAGATACCAATCTCCTTCATGAAATGTATTCTATTTTGCGTGCTTGTCATGCCAAAATTTTCATTGTAGCTGGAATACTTCTGTGTGAAGGAGGGCCTGCATTCCAAATTCATCCAAACCATTCATATAAAGTAGTTTTTATTTTTGTGCCTTTGTGATTTTCAAATCCAACTGAGCTACCATCCTAACGGTGTTACACTCAAACACAATGGAAATCAAGGCTCTCTTCCCATAAACTAGATCTTATAGAGTAAACCTTGTAGTTGTCTTCTAGGTGGTATTGTAAGCCCAAGTGGCCTCCACCAATCTGTCTGCCAAATATATTTTTTTGTTTCTCATAAATTTTGTGAGGATGTTCTCCAAATATCTGTTTTTCACTTCCACATGCCCATTTGATTGAGGATGATAGGCAGTGGATGTCTTGTAATATATTTTATGCTACCTCATGAGGTTCTTGATGAGATGAGATGTGAATTGAGCCCCTTGATTGGTGACTACCTCCTTGGGTTATCCAAACTTGTAGAATACATTCTCTCTCTCAAACTCAGCCACCTTATCTTCTATTTTTTCCTTTAGAACCCTTGTTTTAGACCACTTGGTTAAGTAATCGGTGAAAACTATGATATATCTCTTCTGCCTGGATGGTGGATCAATGGGTCCAATGAAATCCATTCCCCACTTGTCAAATGGCTCTAAAGCCACATGAGGTTGTAGAGGAAATTCATCCCTCAATGTAGATCTCCCCATCCTATGACACTTTTAACATCTATTGGTGTATCTCTTGGCATCTTGGTGGAGATCTGGCTAGCAGTTCCATCTTGCAAGGCTTTGAAGGTTGTCCTCTTAGTAGAAAAATGACCCCCAAAGGGACCATCATCACATGGTGAGAGGATTTTAAAGACCCCCTCTTCCCTAACACATCTCTTAAGAATTTGATCTAGACCAAATTTATAGAGAATGCCACTAGTCCAAGTGAAAGGGATACTTTTTCTCATAATTCTTCACTTTTCTTTAGAATAAAGGTTTGGAGGAAACCTTTCAACAAACAGGTAGTTTGATATGTAATAAAATAAAGGATAGACTATTGAGATAAAAAATACGTGTTCATCCAGAAGTTGATCATCAACCATCCCTTCCTTATTTGCATATAAAGTTAGTTTAGATAACAAATTTGAAACAACATTTTATTTTCCCAGCTTATCAACAATGGTCAAATCGAACTGCTCCACCAATAATAACCATATAATGATATATTATTCCCAATATCATTTAATTGAAATATCAGATTTCTTAATTTTCTTAATTAATTATGTAAATAAAAGGGTGGAGGGACCCATAAAACCCATGGATGAATGAAATCCACTTTTGTTGTGTGAATGTGGGTTAGTAGATTGTAGATCAGGATCATGGAGTAGTGGAGAAGCTCATTAATGAAGGAAGAGTGGAGATTATAGAGAATAATGAGGAAGCTAATGGAGATAGTGGAGGAATAAAAATAATATCATAGAGGATTAATGATGCAATCATGAAGTGGTGCATTAAATGCACACATGATGGAGGGAGTGGAGATTAATTGCAGAGGTCATCGAGATCATGGAGAGACAACGAAGTCTTCATGGAGACTAGTGGCCACATGTGCACCATAGTTATGAGGTGGGCCAAGGCTAGGGAAGGCTCACAACCATATAAGGAAGATGAGGGAAGCAAAGAAAATATTTCTGGAATTTGATATTGTATTGTTGTTTGACATTCTTTGCACACTTTAGCTGTTTAGCTAAGTCTGTTGTGTTATTTAGCACACGTGTGTTCCCGAGGGGGAATCCCACCCTTGCCCATGGGGGAATTCAAGTTCCTACTCTGGGAAGGTTATTTTGAGTAGCAATTCATCATCCAGTATTGGTGCCACATTCAGACCCTCCCTTATGCACATACAGCTTCAAGAATTACGTAATTCTTGTCTTAGGATTTGAGAGGAGGAAGGTAGTTCTTAGAATTTCAGCTAAGAAACTGGTGGAGGGTTCATAATTTCATGTTTTGCTTCCATCTCACTCTTCCAAGAGCAGATTTTTCATATCCGACATCAGGAAAGCTTTTTATACCTCCATGCAGTAGCAGTTCCTTCAGGAATTGCATAGTACAACCAAGTAGATATAGTGGAGGAAGGAAGTTCCAAGTATTTATACTTGGAATCCTCTGAGAGTGATTTCCCTCACGTTGGAGAGATAATTTTCATCAAATATGAGATATATTCCATCATCTAAAATCAGGCTACAAATTTAGCCCTCTTGACAGTGTAGTTCAGTCCAACAGTTGTGCAGTGTGCATCTGTAACTTGAGTAGTAGAAGGAGGAGCTAGATCTCAAGCTTCTAGCTTGAAGATCAGGAGAAGGGACCAACCTTTCATCTATTGAGCTGATTGGGTGATATTGAATCTTATAGATCATTATTTCAGCCCCATATTAGTAGTCGTCCCCAAGGAATGCGTAAATCAATCAGCAGGGGTGCAGTGGGGCAACACGAAAAGGGCCGAAAATCCAAACTTATAATCTGGCCAAACCATTTGTTGGTTTTTCTGGGTTTTTCCAGTAGAATCCTTGGTTAAAATCCTGGATCATTTGGATCACTCCAGAAATCTCTCGCACATAGATATTATTAAGAATAGAAACAGTTTCCAATAGAAACAGTTATACTTTCTAGTGCCAGATTTCTTTATTGTATTTCATCGATCTTGTGGCTTGAGTGCATTCCTTTTGGAGCATTGTGTACTTACATTTTTTTTTATCCTTAATGATATGTTTAATTTTTTTTCTACTCATGATTATGATATCTTAATGTAATTTCCAGTTGCAGCACATTTCCAACATTTTTTAGACTTTAGTTCTATATTCCTATTTTACTTAATTTGTAATGCAGCAAATGTTCTATATTCATATCTTTTCCATTTTGGAATATTACTGTGGTATCAGGGCATGATCTTTGGCTCAGCTTGTGGACACTTCATGACATTAGAAGAATAAGAAGAAGAAGCAGAAAAACAAGAAGTCTTCAATGGCATAAGGATTCAGTTTTTCCACACTTCTCTTTAGATCTATGTCAGATCTCTCCACAAAGATTAAATAAATGAGAAGGGAAAGGCAAAGAGAAACCTCAATAGGGTTTCATAATGAGGAAGTTCCAAGCACTTCCTATAAACAACAAAATAAACTGGAAATGCAAAGAGCTCCACAATGATCTACTATGTCCACTTTCTTTCTAGAAGAAGGTGACTCGCATGTAGATGGAGGAAAATTATATCATGAGACTCTAAGTGATTATCTCAAAGAGTACAAATCTCAATCTAGAGCATTCAAGGAGAATCTAACTCTCCAACATTTTTTCCAGCTTAAAGAAGAACGAAGATCCTGCAATAGCACTAAGAAAAAGGCATAATAGATTCTTTTTTCCTACATTTGAGGGGTCATCCACATGCACAACAAAGGCTTGTAGGAAGAAGTTAGATGAATTATTCCTGCTACATCCATTAGCAGAGAGAGAAGCTGTTGAGATTTCAACACTTTACCTTGAGGGTGAATAAAATGATTGGTGGTTCAACCATTTGAAACATGCAAGATTGACTGCTTATGCAGATTTTACTCAAAGGTTGATCAAGAAGTTTGATAGAAGAAAACTAGAGGTAATTCCCATTGAGAAAATTCCCGACATCGATGAGAAAGCACATGAGGAGCCCAGGGACAGTGTCAGCACTATCAGTCTAGAAGATGAGCAACTTCCACCACCACCCACTGCATAAGTACTTGCATAAGGAGAAGGAACACTTGCATCTTTGCAAGATGGTCTTCAGCTCTTGACATTGGGAGTCCCACACATGATTCAGGAGATGCATGAGGAAGAGGAGGAAGATACCAGTGCTGGTGCATTAGTAGAGGAGTAGCCATCATTACCCCCAGCAGTTGGAGATGCCATTGCACCAGTTGAAGGAACCCTTGCAACTTTGTAAGATGTTCCCAAGTATCTACTTATCCAAGGTTTGAAAAAATTTCCATCCCATCTTATTTCAATACCTCAACTTGATATTTGTGGGGACATGCCATCAGGAAAATTGCATAACCAAGGATTAGATCACCTTGTTGATATGGAGTAGCAAACTATCAATACGTAGAGGACCCTTGACTTTCTCAAGGAGGAGACGTATATCCATCCCAATTTTTCATTGTTGAGCTATACAAAACACTTTTTGTTGAAGTGTGGAGTTTCAGAGGATAGGATGAGCATAGTCCTAACCAGTACAGTTTTGGGCTATGAGTTAAATATTTTGTATGGCCATGAGACAATAGATTCTCCATCATGGAGGTTAGCAGCACTGTCACTGAGGAGGAGTGATGAGTTGGGGGCCCAACTATTATTAGATAATTCTAATGATCGCTTCACTTATGAAGTATTGGATGGGCAGATGGTCAATGATATACATCTTGTGATGGATAAAATATTCCATTATTATGATATGTATTTCTTGATGAGCACCTCACAACTCAAAGAGAATCTTTTTCCTACAACATATTTATAACCTTAAGGGTTCTACCAGGATAATGATGAGAGGTCCTCATGGAGAGATCTCTAGGAGGTTGCACTTCAACATATCATGGAGTGCAAAGATAGTCATCAGATTGGGGAGGATGGTATTCTCCATTGGGTGGATACCGAATTGGAGCATGATAGGAGTCACCCATAGTTGGATGGATGGGTGAAGATGATGAGCAAGTGGTTGGTGAGCTACCTGTAGATATATGACATGAGGTAGCAAGAAGCATGGATGCGCTAGTTGATTTTGTGTGAGTATGGTTACTACAAAACATTTCATATTTTCATTATCCATGGCTTGCATAGTACTGATATGATGCAGCAGCAGGAGGCATGGTTGCACTGGCTACTCTAGAGAGATTTTTTCCATCACATGACATATCCTATGTCAATGGGTGTATTATGGTTTGGGACATTGCATGGCACTCAGATGATGTGGCAGCAAGGATCTTGGTTATGTTGAGCTGATAGACATTTTACATGTCAATCAATATGTTGTTTCTCCATGGCTTGCATGATGATGATGTGTGGTTGCAGTAAGAATCATTGTTGCTCTAGTTACCCTTGGGATAGTATGGGCTGACTTTCTCCCATACTTTTCATAATGATGATGTAGGATGGAAATAGGAGGACTTACTGCGTTGGCTTCTGTTAGGGGAGTATGGCTACCATACTTAGTATGGTGATGGGGTGATATGGCAGAAAGAGGAATTGATGTGGTGGTTGCTATTGAGAGAGTATGGTCTAAAATTTCACATGTCACCCCATATATCTATATTCTCTATTTTTCATAGTGTTGAGATGGTGCTTGGAGAAAGAAAGGGAAAAAAGGCCAAGGGTCGTATCATGGAGAAATACATCTTACTCCATGAAGCATGGGTTGCGGAGATAGTTCATGAGTTGGGACTTTCCTTTTGGCGAAGAAACCACTCTAGTTCATATGTCTCATGGATAGAGGAGGCTCTTGAACAACAAATGGTTGCCACTTGGAGATTCATAGATGAGGAGAGGCATATAACTATGCATTTGGAGGCCATTCTAGACATTCTATAGAGACAGCTATGGAAATGGGCATTCATAGGACATTGTAGCAAATTAGGGTACCTTCCATATGAGGATGCCATTTGGAGGGAGATGGATTGTAGTAGAATCTACTTTTACAGTTGCTTGAGGAAAAGAAACATTTTGGTAGGGAGGACTGTAATATTCCCAATTTTTTATCAGTTAATTGGAATATTAGAGTTTTTACTTTTCTTAACTAAGTAAGTAAATAAAATGGTGGAGGGACCCATTAACCCCATGGATGAATAAAATCCACTTTTTTTGTGTGAATGTGGGTTGGTAGATATTAGATCAGCATCATGGAGTAGTGGAGCAGCTCATTAATGAAGGAAGAGTGGAGATTATGGAGAATAATGAGGAAGATGATGGAGATAGTGAAGGAATAAAAGTAAGATATAGCATTAATGATGCAGTGATGGAGGAAGTGGTGCATTAAATGCACACATGATGGAGGGAGTGGAGATTAATTGCAGAGATCATGGAGATCATGGAGAGACAACGCAGTATTCATGGAGAATAGTGCCCACATGTGCAGTGTAGTTATGAGGTGGGCCAAGGCTAGGGAAGGCTTGCAATGTTATAAGGAAGATGAGGGAAACAAAGAAAACAGGTCTGGAATTTTATATTGTATTGTCGTTTGACATTATTTGAATGCTTCAGTTGTTTAGCTAAGTCTAATGTGTTTTTTAGCACACGGGTGTTCCCGTGTGGGAATCCCACCCTTTCCCGCGTGGTAATTCAAGTACCTGCTTTGGGAAGG
The DNA here is from genome assembly GCA_034641835.2 of Pinus albicaulis. NCBI lineage: Eukaryota > Viridiplantae > Streptophyta > Pinopsida > Pinales > Pinaceae > Pinus > Pinus albicaulis. The sequence continues at coordinate 806,618,206 of CM076580.1, read as the reverse complement.
TTAATTTGAGTAGAAATTCATCATCCAGAATTGGTGCCACATTCAGTCCCTCTCTTCTGCACATACAACTTTAGGAATTACACAATTCATGTCTTAGGGTTTGAGAGGAGGAAGGTATTTCTTAGCATTTAAGCTAAGAAACCATTGGAGGGTTCATCCTTTCATATTTTAATTCCAGATCATTCATATAGGAGAAATTTTTTCATATCTAGCAATAGGCCAACATTTTATACCTCCATGCAGTAGCAATTCCTTCAAGAATTGCATAGTCTGGCCAGGTAGATCCAGTCGAGGGAGGAAGTTCCAAGCATTTCAAACTGGAATCTTTTGAGGGGTCTTTCCCTCACTTTTGAGAGACCATTTCAATCATCTATGAGCTATATTCCATCATCTACTATCACGCTAGAAATTTAGCCCTCTTGACAATGTAGTCCAATCCAGCAGTTGTGTAGTGTGCAATTATAACTTGAGTAGTGGAAGGAGGAGTTAGATCTCAAGATTCTAGCTTGAATATCAGGAGAAGGGACCAGCCCTTCATCTATTGAGTTGATTGGGTGCTATTTCAACTGATAGATCATTATTTTGGCCCCATATCAGCAGTCATCCCTAGGGAGTGCATAAGTTAGTCAGCAGGGGTGCAGTGGGCAAACCAAAAATGGCTGAAAATCCAAACTTAAAATCTGGCCAAACCATTTTTGGTTTTTCCTGGGTTTTTCGAGTAGAATCCGTGGTTAAAATCCCGGATCATGCTGAGCACTCCAAAAGCATCTCGCACATAGATCTTCTTCACAGTAGCAATAGTTTCCAACAACAACAGTTATACTTTCCAGTGCTAGCTTTCTTTATTGTATTTCAGTCATCTTGTGGATTGAGTGCATTATTTTTGGAGCACTGTGCACTTAAATTTTTGTTGATCCTTAATCATATGATTCAACTATTTTTTGCTCATGATTATGATGTCCTAATATAATTTCCAGTTTCAACACATTTCCAGCCTTTGTAAGACTTTAGTTCTATATTCCTGTTTTTCTTAATTTGGAATGCTGGAAATCTTCTATATTAATGTATTTTCCATTTTGGAATATTAAAAATTATTCTATCATTGTCATGAGGTTTATTCATTAAGTACTTGATTGCTCCATGGTCAGTATGTAAAACAATTTGATAACTAGTAATATAGTGCATGGATTTATTGAGGGAATGGAAAAAATCTAAGAGCTCATTTTTAGTGACAATATAATTTAGTTAAGCCTTGGACATATTCTTTCTAATGAAATAAATGGAATAGGGTAATTTATCTTCCAATTTTAGCAAGGCTTCCCCCACAACTTTATCCAATGGACCTGTATGGATGTGGAAAGGCAGATCCTAATTGGGACCTCAAAGTATATGGGAAGTGGTTAATTTTGACTTGATGATATCAAAAGCCTCCTGAAAAAAATTAGACCAACAAAACTCAGAATCCTTCGCCAACAATCCGAATTATGGGGAAGCCACTTTTCTTAAGTCCTTAATGAACTTCCTATAGTAGCCAAACAAACCTAGGAAATTTCTAACATCTCTCTTCTTCTGAGGAATATGCACATGTTTTATGATGCTGATTTTGTTTGGGTCTACCTCTATTCCTACTTGTGATATGGAGTGGCGCAGGAAAATCCCTTCCCTTTTCAGAAATTCACACTTTTCAAGACTCGGGGAGGGATGCATTTCAATGCATTTCCTCAACACCTTACCTATATTGGAGAGAACCTCTTGGAAATCATACCCATAAGGTGTGAAATCATCCATGTAAATGTTTACAGAATCATGGAAAGTTCATAAAAAATTTTTTGGACATCTCTCTGGAAAGCAGAAAGGGAATTTCATAGGCCAAAGGGAAGGAATATGTAAGCAAAGATTCCTGAAGGAAATGTGAGTATGTTCTTGTCCTATTCCTTAGGGATGATATGAATCTAGTTATACCCACTTAATCCATCTAGGAAAGAGAAAAAATGCTTTCGTACAAGACCATCCAGGACTTGATAAATGAAGGGAAAAGGGAAATTTTATTTATTAGTGGCTTTGTTTAGTTCTCGAAATTCAACACATATTTTCCATTTCCTATTTTTCTTTGGGACTAGAAAAAGGGGAGACACCCACTCATTGTCTAATATTGACTAGATGAACCCTACATCCAGAAATTTCTACAGTTCATCCTTTAATATGTAATTTAAGGCTAGTTTCATCCTCCTTTGGGGTTGGAGCACAGGCTCACATCCCTATTTAATATATATATGATGTATGAACATTGAGGGATGTAGCCCTTTCATTTCCTTGAAGTCCCAAATAGAAACATCTAAGTTTTCCCTTAGGAGCTGGCACATCTTCTCTTCTTCTTTGGCCAAGAGGGAAGAGTCAATATTCAGGGATCTATGTGGGCCAAATTCCACAACCTTGGTGGCTTCAGAGTTTGATTGAAATAATTGAAGCTCAATCCAAGGGTGGATTTCATATTCTCTCACTAGGTCCTCAAGTGGAATGGTAGTGGGGCATTGACTTTGAAGGATGTGGTCATTGAGATCATCCTCTTCAGGTCTCCTCCCCTCTAAGAATAATATATATGGTACAAATTGGGTAGGGTGTGGTATTTTACACTTCATATTCTTCTTCTTCTTCATCCTCCAACCACAAGGGTAGGTCATGGTCAATGGAAGTTTGGGCAGGAGGATATAATACTAGTTGTTTGTACAAGGGCCCATTCTTGATAGTCATGTTTCCGTACCTACAAATGATATAAGCATTAGTAGTGGCCAACCAAGGTCTTCCTAAAGTGAGAGGATATAAATTAAACTTGATTTGTGGATGAAGGACTAGAAAGTATGTGGGATACTCCCAAGAGTCAATCGATACCATAACATCCTCAAAAACTCCTTCTGAAGCCACTGTGGATCTATTTGCAAGTTACAAAACTGTGGTGGAATTTCTCAAGGCTCCTTGGAGGTTGAGTTTAAGCATGGTTTCCCTAGTCATCACAATGATGTATACCCCAATATTAATAAAAGTGTGTGGGAAAATGACACCATCGATGTGTACATCTACTACTGGACTCTTGGGGTCCGGGTACTTTGGGAAGACCACCCTTCCCAACATTAAGTCTTACAGTTGTCATACAAAATTAATGGTGGGGGTGTATTTCTTCTTTCTCCTTGAATTTTTAAATAATTTTTATTTTATGAGCCTATTGTAAATAGGAACATCCTTAATGGACTGGAGAAGGGGTATTTTTACACAAAGGATCTTTAATTCTCCCATAATTTTAGTCTCTTCTAGGGAGTGCTAACTAGGGTGGATCAGGCACTTAGGAAAAGGAGGTTGATTAGTATGAGGGTTGCTTTGTTACTTTTCCTCCTCAACCTATACAAGTGGATATGGAGGATTATTTTCTCAGAGCACTCTTCTAGACCTGAGGTTAATTTCATGTATCTCCACTAGATAAGTTGGATAGGATGTTTCTGCATTGCAAACCTTTTGTGTCTGCTTGTTGCTTGAGTTTAGATTGGGATGGGAAGGCATGTGAGGAAACTTAGGTGGAGCATAATGTGTGATTTGAGGTTGAGGTTGGGGTGGAGGCACTAAATTAGGTGGTTGGTTGAGTTGGGGCCTCCACCCTTGTTATGGGTTGCTCCACTGAGGTGGTTGAGTAACATATTGCTTGAAAGTTGATATACATGTTGAGGGTGATATAGAGGGGCATAAGGAGAATTAGGAGGTGTAGGCCATGATGGAGGAGTGGATGAATACCAAGGATGCATAGGTGAATTCTAGCTTTCATGGTAGTAGGATTAAGTTCCACCTTACATGCCCTACTGATATTACTGAGGCCCTTCAAGCCTTCTCTGATTTATGAAACAAAGTTTCTTTGGTCCTCCTTCCCCACCTTGATATATAGCTTTGAGACCAATTAAGGAGGGAAATTTATCCATGGCATGATTATCTTCAAAGACTAAGAAAACCTCTATGATATTTAGTGAACATTCATTTAGAGGATGTTTTCTGGTACATCTAGGGAAAAATATAGCTAAATCCCTCTCGGATTCCTCTTGTTTCCTCTTAATATGCATTGTGTCCATTTGCAACACAAAGCTGCAAAACATCTCACTTTTGAAGTCCTCCAACATGTTTCCAATCTCATGCTTGAAAGAGGTGGAAGAGGAACTTTTTTTGGCCATGCTTTGTCTAGTTCTACCTTTCTTCCTAGCTACCCTATAGTGGTTTCTAAATACAATATTAATGTCCTCATAAGGTAACTGGTAGATATCTTCTCCAGACAACATATTAAGGGTATTTATCACCTCTTCTCTGATCCCTCAGAGAAGTACCAATTTGAGTGATCTGGGATCAAGGCTGCAATTGGATATTTTATAGTTTAGTTGGAATATTTCTTCATTATCCTCCAGGGATTCATCAGGTGCCAAGGTCATCCTAAATATCTCCTCCTTGGTCTCTTTGGACTTGCAATAGTCTCTATATTTTTTGTTGAAGGATTCTTTCATTTGTGCCTAGGTAGTGATACTATTCCCAGACAGACCCATGAACCAGCACACGGTTGCATCTTTGAGGGTGGATGGGAAAAATTTCAGCTTTTTCTCTCATACATCATAGTCATAATTCCTACAAACAACAAAAAACTCAAACATGAAGGTGTCAGGAACCTCAGAAGTAAGGCCATGGAAATGTGGAAGGGTTGAGGGACTGATCTTATTCATTCTAGTTTCTCCATTAGTTTCTCTAATGGGAAATACTCCTTGGTCCCTAGTTTCATCCATGGCTTGAATTGGTGAAGAAGATTCCTCTAGTGAAGCAAGTTCCTCTTCTTACCCAATAGGTTCTTTGAATTATCCAAATGGTTCACCTAGAGGGTGTTCTACCTCATAGTCATCGAAGAAGAGTAAAGGGTGACTATGTGATGATGTGGGGGTTTCTGGTATTTCCTTGGTTTTCCCTACTCCTACAATGCATAAAATTCAATTTTTTGTGTTTTTAAATATTTTGAAACTGAATGTAAGAAATAAACCAAAAAATAATTCTCAAGTAGAAAAAAAATATACTTAGACACTTCCCCAACAATGATGCGAAAAAGTGGTGAGCCCTAGTATTACACCAAGAGTGCTACAACTCCCAGACACTACTCACCTTGACTTTATCAACTCAAGGTTCATACACACTTGGAGGTGACAATTATATATTCAAAACTGATTACTCATGCCATCCTCATCTTAGTTCTACAATGAGGTTCTAGGGTTATCTTAAGGAAGGAATTATGTCACACTTCTAACTGCAACCTAAGAATGAAAACAAATCATAACCATTACTTTATTGGTAATAAAACAAAATACTCTAAATCACATTGATTCATCTAGCTATTTTCTACTTTTGCGAGAAAGAAAGGTTCACACATATGCTAGCACAAGAAAGGAAATTACACTAAGCAGCATTCATTGTCTATATTGTTGAATTGATTTGCAGAAAAGGAAATATTCTATCCTTGTAGACTTGTTGAATAAATGACTAACTAACTCCTATGTAATTCATGCTTAACTCTTTTTATAATGATACATTTTATGATGGACTAATCACGCATGAGATTTCTCTGTTTTGTAGAAAAATGAGAAGGTGCTTGGGTGATCCAAGAGTGTCCCTGGATCAAATATTCAGGGCTAGAGGTCTAATAGTGGTTTTTATAGGCTTTGGTGAGGTGGAGGAATTATTTTGGTGTGAAGGAGAGGGTGTTTTTCACTACTATGGAAACCACTACAGGATTTCCTATAGCACTATAGGATGCCCTGGAAAGCTATAAAAATAGGCGGAGAGGGTTTGGAGGCTAGAAATGATGGAAAGAAGGTTAGGGAAGGTGAGGGAAAGGTGGATACAAGTAGAAGGAGGATGACCAACCCCTTGGACCAAGCTCATAGGTCTCAAAATGCATATCTTGCACCCAAAAGGTTTCTCTCAGTGATGTGATAGTGACCACAAAAGTAGGGATGTAGGTGACTTGAATTGAAGGTATCTAATGGAGGGTAGAAATTCAATATTATGGTGTTTAAGGGGTCCTTATCTGGTTCTCTATGCAAACCTACAAACAATAAATATAATCATGCATTCACTATCAACAATATTTTCAGAGAAATGGTGGAAAATATGAGTTGGATTTGAATAAATCTACCTATGCATTTGAAATAGAAATATACCCCTGAACCTACAACATGGTCATGATAAGAAAAGTAAAACCTATCCTAACTTTTCTAAGAAATCATAAACTGGAAATATATTTGGTATGTGGTTGAAGACCTTCTTCCTCAAGCTCCAATGGAAGAGGTGAGAGATGGAGACCAGCAATGCAGTGGAATAAATCAACTACTAAAGCATAGAATAAAGACACACATGTACACAAGAGACACTAAAGCCAATGGATTGGGCCCTAACCCACGAGCTTAGCTCCCTAAAATCAACAAAGTGGAAAGAAACCAAATTCTCATATTATTTCATACCCTGTCTTTTACATGATCCATTAAAGTAAAAAATATTTGATACGAATAAAAGAGAGCTCTTCGTGCATATAAAATTTGAATCCTAATTATATCTTACTCTTGTCTATTTATGTTGGAGAGTGGCTACCAAAAACTCCCTAAAAAGTAGGTCTTTGTTCCCTTGGAACTCGAGAGAAGTGGAGTTTGGATCGTTCTTATCATTCGCTTGCTTAAATGCTTTTGACTTCGAGCTGTTACAGGAGAATATAAAATATACATTAGCTTCTTTTAGGAGTTAAGAAGGTGGTCAACATCCCTATGATTTCTTCTTATTGTCTACACCAAGCCCTTATATGGAATATTTCTCAAAAATGGAATTATTCCCTTTATTTTCCTACATTTGAACCACATTAGGCCTCAATTCATGATAAAACTTAATACACCATCCTCACTAAGAAAAATGTTAAAAAATGCAATTAAATGTGTGTGTGAGAGAGAGTAATTAAGCTAAAAAGGTGACATTTTAACTCCTTATAATATACGTAATGATGGTGCTCATCAGTGATGAGTCATCAATGCTTCTTATTAATTCTAAGATAATTATGATACATTTATGCTCAAATATTTTTTTTTAGCCTGCATAATGCATATTTGTGACATGTTTGATGAACTCCCTGTCATGACTAGTAGGGATGCAGCCAAGTCCTTGATCAAGTTTTTTATCCATAGCATTGTATTCATGTCTTTTATGAGTTCCTTGAAGTTTCACGGAGTTTTTGGGGAGTGTATGGGTCATAACCATGGAAAATAACCTTTAATATCATATTTTCTAGGATAGAAATAGCATAAAAAGGATACATTTTCACTCAGGATGGCCCATGGGAGCGACTTAGACTCTCAGTCACTTAGAGGGCTTGGAAAGGGAGCGACTAGAGCTCCAAGTTAGTAAAATTTTGAGTTCCCTCAGGGATTGGTAACTTGGAAAGGTGGGTTGGCTCCTAAAGGTTTTGTAGGATGTGTGAATTGTTATTTTTGTTGTTTTCCATTGGTTCCACTTCCTTAAGGTGGTCGAGGAGGTTAAATCACATCACAATAGCCTCTCGTCACATGTTTACCTCAGTGGATCAGTTAGCTTGGGTAAATGTGGGAGGATGGTGTTACATGTAAAAATTAAAGTCATAAGTGGTATTCAGTCTTCATAAATCATGGTTTTAGAGCCTAGGGGACATTATTCAAGGCCATAAGGAAAAACAAATCTTCAATGGTAAATCTAGTCACACGGTGCTACAATATGCTATAGGATTTCTACAAGATTGGATCCGTGAGAATTATAAGGGTGAAAAATGCATTTTAAAGGTAGAAAAATACATGATATGGTAAATTAATGCTGTAAGAGACCTTTATCAAGCATAATACCCTTTAGGGGCCCATCTTGCGCAAACTCCAATGCACACAGTGGCCTTCAATAACCTAGAAATCTGTTCTATGTGGAAATTGTTTTGGGAGAGTTGTGAGGTAAAAAGGAGGATAATTATTGTAGGGATACAAGTGTGAATGACAATGTTAAACCTTAAAATAAATAGTAGTACCTATACGCCAAAAAACGATTATGATTTTTATACTTGAAAAGACTAAAATACCTAGTCTTCCAACTAGTTTATCCTCTCAGTTATCTCATAGTGACCAAGAAAATAGAATTCAAATGAGATGGGGTAAAATTATTTATTAATTCATATTCCATAGGTTTTATCACCAAATTGATACTAATTGGGCTTTTCAAAAATCAATTAAATGCATATATTTCAAACCACTTCTGTTGGAAGTTAGCCCTTCCAACCAGAGAGGGATCTCTCAAGAAAATGTATAATGTTAAATAAACAATCTTAAAAATGTAGATGAATAACTCTTAAATGTATTTTAGATCATTTATTTTAGGTGAAAGATGAGTGAGGGTTACCATTAGGCATGGAGTGAGTATGAAAACTCAATTACATAAAAGTATCATCAATGGAAGCTAAGGCACATGAGTTATTATAAAACAAATCCTGACAACAAAAATATACATAAAAGAATTTGGAGCATAATAATTTATGAATTCTAGGTAATTATGTATGAGAAAAATGAGATAACATTCAAAATATAAAGGACAAAAATGCATAAGAACTCAAATAGTCCCAAGTCTGAACAAAATCCTTCTGTAACTGTTTATTAACTGAGTAGAAAAAATTACAATAGTAGCTTTGGTCCTTACATCCATCAACCCTCTCTAACTCTAAAACTCCTCTATTTATAGAGTGAAATACATTTCACATATTTCTGCCAGCTAGGCTAGACTCTCAAAACTCATCTAGGGGTCTAATCCAGAAAGGAATTCATTACATTGAGAGAAAATAGAGATAATTATGTTGGAAAGTGTTTGTAACCTAAAAGGACTCTATCACCATTAACTGCATCATAAAAAATTTAAATAACCAATCCTAATGATTTATATCAAGCCAAACAACTTTCTTTAGGTGGCAACAACCAAGATCAGGTAGCAAACTGTCATGTGAGACTTTAGGTCCTAATATTCTGAATTTGAAGATGATTTGTGTATTGGTGAGGTGGAAAACATGGTGTGCTGTCAGCTATGTCATCCTTTTATTGAGTTGTATTCATCAACCTGTGTACTAATGATACTCCTGAAAATCTTTTGATGACTCATATTCTCCCCTAAATACATTAAATTCTACAAAAATACCGAAACTTCAGCTCACTGTAAAAACATAGTATTTTAAGGCAAGTTCGTATCGTAGTTTTTTTAGCATTTTCATTTCACCACCTTCTGAAATTTTTATAACTTTGTTGCCTATTGCAAGGTATTAGTTAGGTAAAATAAGGTAAACACATGCTGTTATTCACCCTTGTCATGTTATATTTTGGAATTTTTACCTCAAAACATTCTATAACAAGTTTGTAGCGAAAACTCATCTTCAATCCTAGAGCTCGATACGAACTTGCCTAACTTATCTAGAATTTGAAAATTTTACAACCTGTCTCCAAATAACATTCTTGCAGCTCTGCAACTAACTTGATATATTATCCACGGAAATTTTTTTACCAAAAAAGTGTGTCTTACTATCTTTCAAGGGGTAACAGGGTCATCCATTACAATCATATCTGAATGCTTTTTCTTCAATTATGCTTGCACCATATCCATTTTAATTTCTAATTCTTTGACTTGGCCTTGTAACTTCCTTCTTTCTGACTGCAACCAACTATTTATCTTAAAGGTATGTTTCATCATTCTATGTAGTGGTAATTTCTTTCTCAGCATATTTCTTGACCTCTTTCCAACCTCATCTTAAAATCCAATTTGTTTGCTCACTTGTTTTTTGAAGTCTATGTGCTCCTTCCTCTCTTTTTTAAAGTATGCTAACTCCAGTTTAGCTTCTAAAACCTCTTCTCTATCTCCCTTAATTTTTTCTATTATAAGCTCCAATTCAAAATTTTCTTCAACCTTTTATTTTTCTTTCTTTGTCTTAATCACCTCTACCTCTGTTTGAGAGAAATCTATGATTTCTTCCCTTGTTGGTTGTTTCTTATTTTCTATTTCTTTATGAATTTTATTAGATTCGTCTCCATTTGATAGTTGTGACCTATTCAATGGCTTCCTAGGTTTAAAAACAAAACATGAATATTCATTGGAAAAATATAGCTTTTTAGCTCTAAGACCCTCTTTCTTGATTTTTTTTTACTTTAACCCCTACAGGCTTCACAACAAGAGTTTCATCAATATCAATTTCCTACAAAATGTCTTTGATCTTGCCTTTCCCCTCTGTCTAACTTTTAGTTTTCCTTCTATGAGCTCTTGTATCAATTTTTACTTTACTGCTGGTAGGGGTTTGTTGAGGCACCACTTTCTCCTGCAACCAATCAATTTCTACCTTGATTGGCTCCAGCATGGGCTGCACTTCCACCTCAGGTTCAACCTTTGTTTCAGCCCTTGATTCTCTTTCATTCCTAGGAGTATTTTCTTTGACCTAGGTGTCTTTCTAGGAGTGAGGACATCCACCTCACACCCACTTATAGATATAAAAGTGGACCAATTCTCGTTCAACTTCTTCAAGTCCTCCATAACTAACAATTTAATTAGATCATGATGAAAAAGAGAAGTATCATTGCTCTAAGGTTTATATTGCACCTTATCAGTCATTTTGCCTAAATTTATGAAACAAAATAATGGTAGATCAAGAGGGTGTTTACCTGTCAAATGAAGCAATAGACTAAAGTGGTATAGGTAGATCATGTGAAATCTACCTTCACAACTAAAATATTTCTGAATCACCATTAATAGTTTTGAATACTTTTCCTTGAGGCAATTCTTGGAGATTCCTGAGGTCATGTCAATGCCTATGTGCTCCTTTATAAATTCGTCACAGTTTTGAATCCTGAACTTTGTTGCCTTGAACCACTTCTCTCTGAACCTTAGAATCTCAGTTTCCAATGCAATGGTCTCAAGAGATACAATAAAATTCAGGGTGCCCACCTTTGAAGTTGTACCAATGAAGTTTACAATGAAATCGTTGGACACATGTATGGTGTCCTTGCAATTTCTGGAAAAACCTTAAACAAACTACATTTGTGAAGGCTTGCGAGAAGCTATGGTCTTCTGCAATCAGCCTCATATCCATGGGCTCATATATGACTACAATGCCACCTTTTTTTTATTTTTATGTGAATCCATGCCTTCTAATACAACGTTGATCATCTTCAAACTTTGACACCTGCAATTTTTTTTAAGATAGAAAGAACCTTCCATGACATAGGTAACAACTATCCTAAGACAATTACTATACAAAAAAAAAAAGTCAAGACTACTGGAAAAAGGCTTAAACAACTTACAAATATTAAAGGAAAAGTTATGTTGTTCGAATGAGGGATCAGGCTAAATTAGGAAAGAGGGATGAGTGGGAAAATGACATGATGGAAGGCATGATGATTACCATGCATGCACATGACAGACGATGACACATAACTAAAATTTACTATGATGAAAAAGTGTGTTCTTTCCATTGAAATGATGACAATATACTGTTTATCCCACCGTTAGTAGAAAGGACACAGTTCATAGCATTTTCAGTTAGTGGGAGGGTAAATTCTCTACGAAACTTTCAGGCAATTCCGTAGCGAAAGCAAACTGTTTTACACAGAAAATGTTGTGGAGTCCAGAAAAAGTTTCCAAGTGTCACAAAGTTATCTTTTTAACCCATGAAATCATTTTTTTTTTAAATTTTACTTTGATAAGACTTCTATTAAATTACCAATGACCATTTAGACCCCTTTAGCTATGTACAAAATTTGAAATTTAATGAATTTCATGACCTTATTTCACCCTAATGACCTAACCTAACTCAACTAAGATAAAACTAGACACACCAATTCATTATCAAGGATAAAACTAGGAATTAATTCCAGGTTGAATAACTCAAACATACCCTTGTTAACATGTGCTAAAAAATAGTATAAAATTACTACTCCAAAAACCAAATATTCAAGAATCAGTGAGCTAGTTGACCTACCAAATGCCTAAGTTAATCAAGTGAAAATTATATGGGGTGATATTTTTTGTTAATTTGAATGTTTTGGGAATCAATATAAGTGGAAAAAACTCAACATAGCTTCATTAAGATGTGTTAAAATTTACCCAAAAATACTACTATTTTGCTACAAGAGACTCCCAGAAATTCCAGAATTGTCAACTAGTAAACCAATACAAGTAGGTAAATCATGGAAATCAATTTGAAATTTTTCTCTAAGGATGCATCATGGTTTTGAATATATAAATAACTTGCAAAATAAATCACTTCAATCATTTAACTAATATAACCTACAACAAATGAAGCATGAATACTAAATTCAAAAATAAGAGATGCAAGTGAAAAATACATTCCAAGAAAATAAGGAAATTGTACAGTAGGGCTCTAAGGTTCCTAGGATGGCCAAGCCCAATTATACTTAGATTCCTATGAACTAAAGCAAGCTTTGGAATCTAAAAGTGGCACCAAACTAGATTATTAAAGTCAATCCAAGTACATCCCTCCTAGAAGTGAAAGTAGAGCTACTAAATAACAAGCTGTCTCCTCAAGAAGTCAAACAAATACATTTCCATAGAGGAAAATTTGAATTTCTAGTTATAGAAATTGATGGGTTAGGATCCTCCTTGAAAGGGGGCAACTTTACTCCAAAATCCCTCAAAAAGTGGATCTGGTTCCCATAGTAGAAATATTCATTAAATGACAGAGAACACATTCCTATATTTTCTCAATCACTGGAGCTCCACAATCCATTAAATAATTTCATAATATTTTTTAAATTTATTATCCAAACTCTATCCATCCTATAGCAGGGATAAATTCCCTAGATTATCTCATCTTCCAAATATTCATAATATTCCCAATTTTTTCATAATATTCTATAAAAATAAATAATATTAGACACATAATATGCATTTATCTCTAAAAATTCCTAAGAACTTATTAAATCTAAACAAACACTATTAAGTGTATAAGGATACATTTAATGTAGCCTTTATGTGATAAATAAAGGTTAAATGGGCCTTAATTCATATCTAATTTGGGGGCCCATCATACCCCCTAATGAAATTGTTTCTCATTCTCTAAGAAACTTACTCATATTATTTCTTTGATGTTTTTCTTTATTGTCTTGGATGAATTTTACAATGTCTCATATTGATGTGGATGTAGCTTCCCTCGCCTAATATTATTTGATTTTACATCAATTTCCATTCATTCCTTTGTTTCTCTCCCTCTTGGTTTTAGTATTCTGAAAGTATATATTGATTTTCCTCCTCTCATGAGTTCAACAAACTTTTATCAATGTGGAACACGAGGCTTCTCTTTCCTGGTACAATATTATGAATTTTTTTGTGTAAGATTGTTTATGAAAAGAAAGGTAGTATAAATGTTCCTTTTATGATTCTGAGGAGAAGGGAGAATGAAACATGCAACCCAATACAATTTATTCTTAATTCTACCATGTTCATGACACAAATTCACTGATATTTATTAAAAATATTTTAAATATGTGGTAGCTACAGAGTATCTTTTTGAGAATTGAGAGCATTTAAGGGGTTTTAATGCAAACTATTGGTGGGGAAAATTTGTACTTACCCTTTCCATCATTATTATTTCCTCCTTAATATTCGAGGGAAATTTTGTCGAGTATCAAGCTTCATGTAGCCACCTATGAATTTCTTGCAGCACTTTTTTTCATACCTTGTAGTTTCCTATGCATTGGAGATTGTTATAGAAAAATAAATTTTTGATAGTCTTGTTTCAAGGTTAAGTAAAGAAAAATTAAAAGAAGAAAAATTTCCCTATGCAAAACACCATATTCTTAATAAAATTCTCATCCAATCCAACTATTTTTTCTTACTAGAATCCAAACTATAAATTTGCAGAGTAACTTTTCTTGATGATTGGGTTTTTTTGGAATTCTTATGCCAAATAAAGAGAAGGAGAATGGTTCTCTTACCTATTTGTGAAATTCTTGATGGAGATCCCCACTCTATCCTAATGCATCTCCTCAATTCTTGATAAGATCTAAAATCATAGACATAAAAGAGATCAAAGGAATATGCAATATAATGATTCAAAAAATATTAATCTAATGAGCAAGGAGATTAGAAATTGAAATCATATTAATGAAAACATAAAGGGAACATAAACCTTTCATCATTTTAGCACGACAATACAATGGAAAAAATGATTCATTTGTATTAATTCAGAGAAAAAGAAAAGCATTAAAACCTTTGCCTTTATGTCATGAGGTTCCTCCAAAATTCCTCCAACCCTCCCCTTGGATGATAAGCTTCCCAATCTAAATTCAATAGCATAAGACTACCTTTTATGAACTCTCCTAACCCTCTAGCCTCCACTAAATTTATAGGACAAATAGAGGAGGTTTCATATCCATAAGAGAAGGATGAGATCCACTAATAGTGGGATTAGGGTTCCTTGATGAAAGAGAATTAGATCCATGATATGAGGAGTATTGGCTCTAATAGATATTAACAAGAATATTTTAGTTGGTATATATTCGCCCAACAATGCTTCTAGATATCATTTTTCTGGGATTCAACTACATTAAATAACTCATTCATCTATGACCATTTACATGAGAGGTAGTCATAATTGACTAATTTCTCATTACTTTTGAACAAACCACTTAGCACTCATTCCATCGGCTGATGTTGATAGGGTGAAGAAGTGGGATTAAAACTAGTGAAATGAATCACATAGTGTCAATCATCACTTCCGGGGATTTCACATGGTAACTAGGACTTCCTGGGAGATCACCCATCATAGATCACCTTTAGCTCAAGCATGCTTAAATGTGGAGTTTTCTACACAATCAAGCCCACTTAGCTTGCTACCCCATTTGAAAAACCTTAGCAGGTATTGTACCTAATGAACCATTAAATAAGAGCTCCCTTCACCCTTTATATTTAAGTATTAAGGGGTTTTCACAATGCATTATATTGGATATCATTTTTTCGGATTCAACTGTGTTACATAATTCATTCATTTATGACCATTTCCATGAGAGTTTTTCATAACTAACTAATTTCTCATGACTTGTGAATATTCCACTTAGCACACATTGCATCGGATGATGCTCATAGGAGTGAAGAAGTGGGATTGAAACTAGTGAAATGAATCACATAACATCAATAAGTGTTACACAGCATTTTGTCACCGTCCATGCAATCCCTCGTCCCGTGCATTAGAGGACTATTCCCATGACCTGTGAATAGTAAAATGTTTTGAAACAACCTTCATGGCATCCTCTTTCATAAGGACAAACATTTCCCTGAAGAACATTTCATCTGAAAAACCCTAAAAATAGATGTTTTAGCCTTGGCGCGACTAGCCAGTTCAGCCCTCGCGCCAATGAGGGAAATCCACACTAGAGGGTGTGCCAATTGGTGCCCTATCCCTGTGTTTTACTAGCACCAATCTTATTAAGGGATGTTTTTTAAAAATAAATGGCAGAAGTTTGATTCTAACAAACTCCTGAATGAATAATCAAAAGGAGTTGAGTGGTTTGGCTCCGGATCTGCATGTATAGGAAGTGGTTTTCCACCTATCATGGAACCTTCCTAAGAGATAGGGCCTATCCCATGATTATAGGGATCCCAACTTCCTTTCCACCATCTATAAAAGCTTTCCATATCCATTAGCAAGCTAGCTAAACTTGTAGGAAGGAAACTATAGCCGGGTAGCTATTGAGAGCCAAGCCGAAGAGAGAGAGCTTCGTCTAGATTCCTGACAGGATTTGTTGAGACGTACTCCACTATTAGCCTTGCCGAAGGAATATCATAGCGTAAGATCATTGGGTTGTAATCTTTCCTTTTTTATTTATAGTATAAGCAACTTTTATTATGGTTCCATTCATGTGTTTATTTCTTTATGCAATGAATTACATCCTCTCCGATTGATGTATGGTTACATGTTTTAGATTTTACGTTGTATGTCGTTGTTTCCTTGCATGTGTGCAGGTGTACGGATGTGTCGAACAGAAGGATTGTGATCTACCAAGCAAGGGACAGGAAATATCATCTTCTCTTCAATGACCACTGCGTGGGATTTGAGGTAGGCTACTCGTTATGATTTTTGTCACTTTGTAACTAGGAACTTGCGTCATTGCGTGACTTGATTGTTGCTAGACCCGATCTATGCTAGTGGGATTGCCTCTGTCCGCAGAGGGGATTTACCTCCTCAACAATAATCACTTATAGGGCTTGGACCCGATAACCAAGACTTCCTAGGAGGTCACCAATCCTCAATCGCCTCTGGCTCAAGCTGCTTAATTGTGGATTTTTCCCCATAATCAGTCCCATTTATCTTGCTACCCCATTTGAAAAACCTTAGCAAGTATTGTGCCTTGTGAACCATTCTATAAGAGCTCCCTTCACTCTTTATATATAATTATTAAGGGGTTGTCACAGTTCATTGTATTAGATATTGTTTTTTTATATTCATCCGTGTTAAATAAGTCATTCATATATGACCATTACCATGAGAGGTAGTCATAACTAACTAATTTATCATGAATTTTGAATAGTACACTTAGTATTAATTACATCGGGTGATGCTAACAAGGGTGAAGAAGTGGGATTGAAACTATTGAAATGAATCACATAGCGTCAATCAAGACTTCCCGAGATTGTACCTGGTAAGCAGGACTTCCTGGGAGGTCACTCATCCTAGATCGCCTCTGGCTAAAGCGTGCTTAAATGTGAAGTTTTTCCCACAATCAAGACCACTTAGCTTGCTACCCAATTTGCAAAACCTTAGCAACTATTGTGCCTCATGAAATATTCAAGAAGAGATCCCTTCACTCTTTATATTAAGTATTAAGGGGTTTTAACAGTGCATTATAGTAGATATCATTTGTTGGGATTCAAATGAATTAAATAATTCATTCATCTATGACCATTTAAATGATAGGTATTCGTAACTGACTAATTTATCATGAATTTTGAATATTCCACTTAGCACTAATTGCATCAGGTGAAAACCAAAGGGAAGTATTGGTTACACGATGCAAGCCTCGGAAGTGATGATTGACGCTATGTGGTTCATTTCACTAGTTTCAATACCACTTCATCACCCCTGTGAGCATCACCCAATGCAATGAGTTCTATGTGGAATATTCAAAATTCATGAGAAATTAGTTAGTTACAACTACCTCTCATGGAAATGGTCATATATGAGTGACTTATTGAATGCAGTTGAATCCCAAAAAATGATATCTAATATAATGCGTTGTGAAAACCCCTTAATACTTAAATATAACGAGTGAAGGGAGCTTTTCTTGAATGGTTCATGAGGCACAATACTTGCTATGGTTTTGTAAATGGGGTAGCAAGCTAAGTGGGCTTGATTGTGGGAAATATCTATAGTTAAGCGCACTTGAGCTAGAGGTGATCTAGGATGGGTGACCTCTCGAGAAGTCCTCTATTACTAGGTGCAAGCCCCCTAAGTGATGATTGATGCTATGTGATTCATTTCACTAGTTTCAATCACACTTCTTCACTCCTGTGAGCATCACTCGATGAAATGAGTGCTAAATAGACTATTCAAAAGTCATAATAAATTATTCAGTTACACCTACCTCTCATGGAAATGGTCATAGATTAATGATTTATTTAACATAGTTAAATCCAAAAAAATGATATCTATATAATGGACTACGAAAAACCCTTAATACTTAAATATAAAGAGTGAAGGGAGCTCTTCTTGAATGATTAATGAGGCACAATACATGTTAAGGTTTTGAAAATGTTGTAGTAAGCTAAGTGGGATTTTTTGTGGGGAAAACTACATAGTCAAGTTTTCTTGAGCCAGAGCCAATCTGGGAAGGGTGACCTCCCATGAAGTCCTAGTAAGCAAGTACAAGCCGCGAACATGATGATTGAGGCTATGCAATTCATTTCACTAGTTTCAATCCCACTTATTCACCGTCGTGAGCATCACCCAATGCAATGATTTCTAAGTGGACTATTCAAAAGTCATGACAAGTTAATCAGTTACGACCACATCTCATGGAAATGGTCATAGATGAATGACTTATTTAACACAGTTGAATCCCAAAAAATGATATCTAATATAATACACTTCAAAAACCCCTTAATATTTAAGGCTTCTAGAATTTACTTTTTATTTTTTAATTTTGATTGAGAAATGTGTGTGGTCTACAATGGAAGACAAGGAATATTTTTGTGCAGGTTTCAATGGAAGAAACTTCAAATGCATGGAAATTAACTAGGAAAAGTGAGCAGCTCATACTAAACATGTTAAAAGGAATTTTTACCCAAAATTCATAATTTATTCAAGGGTTTTAGAAGTTTCACTTGCAAGGGAGTTCTTTGAAACATAATTATGGATTTCTAGATATCCATTTTAACTTTTAAATGTCATTTTGACAAAATGAAGTGTAACATATTTTCCCTTAAAGTGTGAAGTCTAAAAATTCATTAAAATATTCAAGGGTTTATCATGCCAAAGATTGGATTAGAGACAATGGTTGTAAGCCTACAAAAAACATTCAAGGATCACAATGCGACATATATAATCATCACTTAAGTAATAATTCCCATACTCAGAGTAAAGTTAACTCAATGAACATGTATGGAAATAACCTAGAATCATATCAATAATAGACACAGTATGGATGAAACCATATGTTATGAATATTTCTACATAATCATGAATACATAACTCCTCATAGCCTAGATAGATGAAACTAGATCTAGGGTGTTTATCTCCATCTCTCGATACGTAGTATGAATCTAACCATGTGAACAAATATGTTGAAGTCGAACATGGAAAATATGTTGGGAAAAATACTGAGAGGGGGGGGTGAATCAGTATTTTCTGCATATTCAAAACTTTCACTTTTTCCTGCTTCTAAAATGCATACGCTACTTTCCTGAACCAGACTTGCGTATATACGCGGATACCCTTTACGAAACTCGCGTATAAACAGATATCTATTTATGTCATTAATTCTTCACTTAAATCATTCCTTTATTTATTCATCAGATATTCATTAAGCAGTAAACATGTGCAGTAAGAACAGAGTAAATCATCACACAAAGCATCACACATGAACACCAGGATTTTTAGGTGGAAACCCAAGTCGGGAGAAAACCACCGCTGCAGTTGCTCAGCCTTCAATATTTTATTATAGAGAAAACATCTTACAACATATGTCCTGGCGCAGACTTGACCAGCACGCAGGCACCCACCTGCGCTCGTTTACCAGCCTCTCCTGGAAGGGAGCTACGACCCCCTGACTCGTTTACCAGCCTTTCCTGGAAGGGAGCTACGACCCCCTGATCTCGTTTACCAGCCTCTCCTGGAAGGGAGCTACAACCCCCTGACCTCGTTTACCAGCCTCTCCTGGAAGGGAGCTACAACCCCCTGACCTCGTTTACCAACCTCTCCTGGAAGGGAGCTACAACCCCCTGACTGAAAGCTACAACCCTCAGCATCACCTTGGACCACGTTTCATCAATTTTCACACTGGATCCAACAACTTCAATAGCACAACACTTGCAGGCCACAATTCATCATATTTCCGGACTAAACCCTTTTCATACTTTTAAGCACAAACATACATCATCAACAGATACATACCGATTCAGACAACCCAGATCAGATAGCAATGGCTCTGACAGAACGGTCCGGATATTTCATACCCCTTGCTTCAGCAAACCCTAGTTTGCATACGCTCTTTTACTTCACTGATTTCACGTATATACGCGCTTCCGTCCACACAAACCGGCGTATACCTCAGTGTATATTTTATTGCGCATACGCGCTTTATCTTCCCTGAAGCTGCGTATATACGCGCTTACTCCGCGGCGAAGTAGCGTATAGATCTTCAATCATTACAGAGCAGCATACTTCATCAGATCAGATATTCGGTTCAGATCTACCCTTTTGCTTCAGACAGATGTTCGCCTAGATGCTCGCCTCATCACAGATCTAAGCCTTCCATAATCAGATCTAGCAAATACAAGAGTAATTCAGATCTAGATCCCCTTCTTCATTATTGGTGCATCATACATTCAGATTTATCATTCAAGTGTAACCCTTTCCATTCAGATATACTTCAGAGAGAATTATTCATTCAAGCTCAGACATCTTGCACCCACACTCATGATTTGCACAATGAAATTCTTCTCCTTATATATGTTTATCCTTTTTCAATACCATGAGCCAAAATAATACCATGAGCCCAAAACAACCTGGACGGGGTCAATTAGGCGGATCATTACCCAATACCATGGGTCAATACCATGTTGGTTACCCTTGGTTTTGCACTTTTTGAGCGCTTTAGCCCATACGCGACTTGGTACGTTATTTTCCGCGTGCATACGCGACTTCCCCTAGGCCAATCTGCGTATACAAAGAGACATACTCTTTTCATCATATTTTGAGCACATTCTGAATTCTTTTCTTCATTGCCTTATGTACACACTGTAGAAACATCATATTTTCTTCATCAGGTGGTTTTCCATCAAGGACAACACATGTCAACAGTCGCATGTCTTCATCTTCATTTAGTGGGTTGTCATCAAGGACAACACTCTGCATCATATTTCCAACAATCTCCCCCTTTGGACTTGATGGCAACCACGATGGTGTTTGGTTACCATAACAGATAGGTACCATGTATGTCACTCTCCCAGACATCATTATCTTCTCTTCATTCAAACACCATGTCATTCTCCCCCTTTGACATCAAGGGCAAAGGGCGGATCAAACACCAACACTCTCCTCCTCATGTGAAGAAACATTCTGCAGATCTGATATGTGCTGAAGTGGCCAAGCTCCCCCTGAGTTCATGCTGAATCTTCAAACATATTTGTCAATGAAGTACATGACTCTATGAACTTCCTAGCACCAAAGACTCATACTTACACCAAATATCCAACCAAGTGGATTGACATATAAGACTCAAGTACCCAACCAAGTGGGTTTACAAAATTTGACTCAGCTACCCAACCAAGTGGGTTTACACAAATGACAAGTCCTTACATGACTGAATATTACAATTTTTACATCATGAGTCTCAACAAGACCTTTTCACCAAAATATAAATATGACCATTTATGACCAACACCAGAAAGTCCTCAAGAAAGAGAACATATTTCAGAACCATAATAATGCCAACACTGCATTATACTCAGCAACGCTAATGCTCCCCCTGAATCTGTGCAACCAAGAAATCTTTCCAAATGACTAAGGCTCCCCCTTAGTTTGTGCATCCTGAAAACTTCCACCATCAAATCATCAAGGCATCTTCATCAAAACATTAGAAACAGAATTATGAGAACTGGAACACCACCAGAGATACCAAACAGTATCAGAGATACCAAACATCATTGCAGCTGTGCTGAAGAGAGCTGAACCAACCAAAAATTGTCAGCAACCAACCATACGCGGGTTTATGTGCAGGAACTCGCGTACATACGCGACTGTGTTTCAGGAAACCCGCGTATCCCAAGCCATCTTCTAAATTTCAACTAGATCTGATTCTTTGTGAGGCAAAGACAGTGTTCAGCTTCTTTTGAATGCTTCCCTGGATTACAGATAGATAGAACAATGTAGTTGTGTCTTCAAGCGTCATCCAATGGTTGTAGCAAAGGCACATTAGTAACCAAGCCTTCAGATTCTTTGCACCATCAATACAATCTTTCCAAGAAAGTTTATCATACCAGAACAACAACTTCTCATAAGTGTCAAGCAATCATTTATGTGGTCCACCACCATCCTACATCACCATGACCTTCAAGATTTAACATGAAGCAACATATGTAGGAACAGATCTCAGCCATAGTAACGACTATGCATGAACTATTCTTATCTCTGAATCATAAGACTTCCAATTTTATCCAACAGATAAACTTCAGCAAGCAGTAAACATAGTTCATCTCAACATCTCATCATCATGAACCATGTATCAAGCCATCATCATTTGAGCAAGAGTATCATAATAACCGAAGAATAAGCAGTCATATTGCCAACAATGCAATCATTAGTATTCAACCTGCTGCTCCCCCTAAACCAATGCTCTTCCTTAGTTTGCAATCTGAAGCACCTTCAACAGCAAGTCATCAGCAACAATCTCTGAATTATAAGACTTTCATCTCAACAACGAATGCTCTTCATCATAAAGCAACCAGGCTTCATCCATAATCTTCACACAAGAACCCATGTATCAATTCATTATCATGAGTATAACCAGAATGATGCTAATAGTGCAATCATCAGCAGTCAGACTGATGCTCCCCTTGGACCTCTGCTCCAGATCTTCAGCTATCAGATAAATTCTCTTATCATCAATGCATACGCGACTGTGTCTGCTGGAACTCGCATGTATACGCGACTTTGGTTAATATAACTCGCGTATGGAAAGTGTAATATAGAAAAATTTCACACCTTCATCTCCTTCTGCAAATTCACCTTCTGTTCCTGTCTTTTCTTCACACCAGATGCACTGTCAGAAATACATATAACCAGAATAATCAAATCAACCATGAGAGTCATCATGCATTGCTCCCCCTGTGACGATACATTGCTAAATCTCATAATGTATCCCACATCATTCTTGCAGTCAATCAGAGAAGTAAGCTTCAGAAGCGAATGACTGCAGTAGGGTCTGAATTCCCTACGTTTATGATCGGTCCTCCTTCTTCTTCCAGATTTGTTTGAACTTTCTATCTGTGTGCTGGAAGTTATCTACTTTCCCAGATCTGTTCATCCTGCATTCTTTTTCTACATGTCCATACTTGTTACAAGCATAACATCTCATGTGGCCAGAGAAATAAACATAAGAATCATAATGAGTATTTCTATTCTTCCTCCTTTTACAATCAACTGCTTTGTGTCCATACTTGTTACATGAAAAACAATATCCCTTGAAGAAACCAGAGTACCTTTCTATGTAGGAACTGTTTGTTTGAGGCTGAAATGATCTGCTCCTGCAATTTGCTACAACATGCCCATAATTATGACATTTAAAGCATTCAACATTATTGACTGATTTCCTTTGAGATTTCATCATTGTTGGTTGACCTTTTGTCTCTTTCAACACTTCAGGTTTTACATTGACATCCTCTGAAATTTTAGCACTTCCTTGTGAGCTAGATTCTCCTTTAACAGTTTCATGGAAACCAAGACCAAGTTTGATAGCAGGAGACCTTTGATTACTCAGAATATTGTCCAAAATATTAGTACTATCTTGAAACCTCAAAATTCTAACCTTTTCTTCTAATTTACCTTTGAGAATGTTTACCTCAACCTCCAAGGCTTGACATTGCTTTGTCATGCTTTCTTCTTTCCTTCTTCCATCTTCTACTTGATCCTTCAGATTTAGAATCTCTTCTTTCAACCAATCTTCATTTCCTTCACATTTTTGTTGCAGCTCTTCATTCTTCTTATTTGATTTTTCCAGATCTTCTTTGAGAGAGATGATTTCTGCTTCAAGGCCTTCCTTTTCAAATGATTGTAGAGGTTCCTTATTTTCCTTACTTGATGCTTCTAAATCTTCCTGAAGACAAATGATTGCAGCTTCAAGTCCTTCATTCTTCTTGCTTGATTTTTCAAAATCTGCTTCTAGATCTTTAATTTGATTGGATGCATAAGTATGAAACCTTTGATACTTGTCCACCTGTCCATTCAGCATTTCTATTTGATCTTTCATTTGTGAGATCATCTCTTTGTAGATAGTTTCTTGATTATTATATGAACTTTGCAGTTCTTCAACTTTAATCTTGAGAGCTTCTTCTAGATCCACAATTTTACTTTCACTATCTTTACTATTGTTTGCACAAAGAAGAGTATTACACGTGGCCTTCTCC